>CM066318.1:31432429-32835153 GCA_033807775.1 Saussurea involucrata | reverse complement strand
ATGGAATGTCTGAGACATTTGGTTCAGAAGCAGGTATAGTGTTTAAAGGAACTGCTGAGACCCATGATGTTTCAGGTTTAGTATTCTGCATATTTGGGATGATAGTAGGACTATCATCTTCAACTGTATGAGTATGTGGAGTGGTAATATCTTCTGAATCACCAAGATGTGAAAACATCCATTGATTCAGTTCTTCAGTATCAGCAGACGGTTTAGAGTTTTCTGAACTAGATTCGTCAAAAGTGACGTGAATAGTTTCTTCAACAGTTTGTCTTCTTCGATTGAAGACTCTGAAGGCTTTGGAGATTGAAGAATATCCAAGAAAGATTCCATCATCAGCCTTAGGATCAAACTTTCCAAGGGCATCTCTGTTATTCAGTATGAAACACTGACAACCAAAGATATGAAGAAAGCTAATTGAAGGCTTTCTCCCATGAAAAAGTTCATAGGCTGTCTTATTGAATCTTTTGACTATCAGCGACCTGTTTTGCGTAAAACAAGCAGTGTTGACAGCTTCTGCCCAAAACTGAGTAGGCAGGTGAGAATCGTTGAGCATTGAACGTGCAACTTCAATAATTGTTCTATTTCTTCTTTCAGCAACTATGTTTTGTTGCGGTGTTCTCACTGAAGAAAAGTCGTGAGAAAAACCCTTACTCTCAAAGAAGGAATCAAGAGAACTGTTTTTGAATTCAGTCCCATGATCACTCCTTATTGAGCGAACGGTCAAGTTGTTCAGGGTTTCCATCTTCCGATCAAAGGTGGTGAGTTCTTCAGGGGTGTCACTCTTAGAACGGAGAAACATAACCCATGTATAATGAGTGAATTCATCAACTATGACCAGCGTATATATCTTTCCAGCGATGGATTGTTTGTTAACATGGCCAAACAAATCCATATGGAGAAGTTGTAGAGGAGATGACACTGAGGAGACTTGCTTTGACTTAAAGCTTGCTTTGGTCTGCTTGCCTTTCTCACACGCTGAACATAAGGACTCTTTGGCGTATGAGTGCTGAGGTAGACCAGTGACTAACTCTTTTGAAGAAAGAGTGTTCAGTGTCTTGAAGTTTAGATGAGAGAGCCTCTTATACCATAGCCAGTTGACATCAGATGAGGCTTTTGAGAAGAAACAAGAGTTCTCAGTGGTTGTTGAGTCCATGTTTATTACATAAACATTTTCCAAATGATAGCCGCTGAGAGCTATCTTCTCTTGCTTTGTCATACCACTTGTTGGTCCCGAAGGGCTATACAAGTTTGTAGAAGGGGTAGGGGGGGGGGGGGGGGGGTTGAATACAAACACACAGATTTTACTTTTCTAAATTTTTATTGATATATCATTAACAATTTTCAGCTTGTTGCGGAACAAGATTAAGGATAAACCTAAATCTAAACAAGTTGGAACACTAAGTTTTCTTGCACTAAGAAAGAGAAGGAAATTACTAATAATAACCTATCTCAAGATAAGAAGATGACTTGACCAGAGTTAGCAAGTGCTTCAAAAATGAAGTTGGAGTCCTTCTTATATACTGCATGCATTTAATGCATGTCAGTTTATACTTTACACGTGGCAGCAGCTCATTGGTTGCATGTCATTGACCTTTGTAGACAACCTTAGTAGCCGCATGTTTGAACAGTGTAGTATCAGAGTGGTTGTACGATTTCAGACAATAAGGAGGTTCTTTTCTGACATATCGTACGGAGACGTGCAAGGGTGGTTAAGACAAAAGTACTTCGTACGGAGGACTTTATGATCAGCTTTCGTTGAATCAGAGGTTTATCATTTTATATCAGTGAATGACAAAGTTCAGCGATAGCTGAAGTCTTGTACTTGATACTTCACGTTGAGTGGACAAATCTGAGTCTTCGTTGATCCACATCAGTTCATTAGGAGACTTGTCGCTGGTTCTTGAGCTTGATCTTTGACTTCATCGTAGAACCAATGTTAACGTGAAACTTGTCTTTAGGGATCATAAGTAAACAACTATGAATGTCAGCGATCACCAAATAGGTCTGAACATGCTCAGAGCTATATTCATAAGAATATATGGTGAACAGTTATGTTGAACAATGTATGAGATCATCAGCGATCATCAACAAGACTGAACAGGCTCAGAGCTTGCTGAATGAACAGGGTTCGCGGAATGTCTAATCTTAAGAGCGAGAGTTCCTATTAGCGGTACTGAAAATAGTCTTAGTACTTATCAACGATAGTGAAACGCTTATACATTGTTTACTTACAATTTTCACTAAGTAGAATGGAGAGGGTCATTATCAAATCACTGAGGGTTTGGATCAACACTGTCAAATTCCTTTTTATTTGCTCCCAATTCCTCACTAAAATGTAGTTGAAATTGATTCTGATACTCTTGTGAGTAATCAACTGAGTGATCCTCTTCTCCCAACAAATCAATAGGCCTCACAGTTCTGATAACTCTTTGAACTTTCTGAACATTAAGAGCTCTGACCAACTCACTATGCATTCTCCTTATCAGAATCTCATTCAACCTTCTTTTTTCCATCTCAGAGATAAGAAGTTCAACTCTGGTATAAGGACCAATTTATGTACAAGTATTCACTTCAGAACTTTCAGTTAAGCTTTCTTCAAAAGAATCTTTCAAGTTTACTTGAACACTATCTTCAGAAGAGTCTGACATCACTTCTTCTGTAATAACATTCTGATTTGTTATTATAACCTCATCTGATCCAAAAATGCTCTTTTCCTTTTCAGCCTCAATATTCTGATCTGTCATGATTACATCATCTGTCACAATGTTTTCATCTGCTACCATCACTTCAGTTTCATCTGAATTCACCTCCAACTGAGTATTCAATTTAAGTTCCTCTGTTTTGTCAGTACCTCCTTCAGAAGACTTTTCATGTACCACTTTATCAGTTTCGATATCATCCTCAGTGTCTGAACTTATTGTCTGAACCTCCACCGACTTCTCAACATCTGCTGATTCACCAACCATCTTTTCAATATCATGTGAATTCTGAACATTTTCTGAATTCTGAACCTCTGCATCTGCTAATTGCATATCTGCTAATTCAAAATCTGCTAACTCAATATCTACTGACTTTTCAACATTTTCTAACTCATGAGTGCTTTGTTTATCAACCTCAGTACTTTGCTTTTGTCTTTTCTCCCCCTTTTAATGATCACGAGGATCATTATCATCAAATTTTCTTTTTAAGGACTGAGTTGATTCTGATTCCGGTTCAGCTACAGATACATGCATAATGGCTAATGGCTTTGAAACACTAGCCAAAGTTGAGCTGACAGCTTGTAACAATGAAGATTTCAAATCCTTCATACTCTTGAAAAGTTTCTTTTGAAATTCTGACATTTCATCCTTGATCCCCCTTTTGTGAGCATCCAAGGATTCTTTCATTTTATCCACTTTTGACTCAATTGAATTTGCTCTGCCTTCCAACAAAATTTTGAGTTCCTTTACTTCATTTTTCAAAGAGTCAACAGTATTCTCCAATTTCTCCACCTTTACACCAAGATCATGATTTTGTTTCTGAATCTTTTCAAATTCAGAATTTTCTAACACTGAACCTGGATCAACAAATGACCCAGTTTTCATGTATTCAAAGAACTCATGGTCTGTAGGTGTCACAAAGTCACCATGTACAACATATGTACTGTGTAATGAAGCTTTTAAGATGTTCACTTCACCATGACTTCCATCCAATCCTTGACAACCAATAATAGGAATGTCTATGGATGTTGATACAGAAATACGAAATTCTTGTGATGTGCAAGTGTTCAAAGGAATTTCAGGCTCAATTTGGATATTACTGTGTAATCCAGACTCAAAGTGTTGAAAAATAGGTTGGGATTTATCACCTCCCACCAAATGAGTTTGGGATGGTTCCCCTGTTTGTTTTGAAACAGTAGCATGTTGAAATGCTTCTGAGTGACTATGGATGGGTTGTTCAAGTTCCACCACAGGCTCCATGGTGTTTTCTTCAATGTTGGTCACCAAGGGTTGTGAACCAACAGTAGATGTGGTTGCCCGGATTAATTTGACTGGATCAGAATTATCTCTTTCTGTTTCTAATTCTGTTAACATTCTCTCATCATCAGCTTTCTCTTTCTGTTTTTCACTTTCCATGCTAACCAATCTCTCTGAATTTTCCCTCTCAATTCTCTCAGAATGTTCTCCCACCTGAACATTCTCCCCCTCTTTATTTTGATTAGACCCTCACCTCTCATCTCAGGTTGTTCCTCATGGGTAGGGGCTTGAGGCTGATCAAGTCCCATTGAGGTGCAATATGCTTTTAATATCTCACTCTCCTTTGGAATATATTGCCTAAGAGACCTTGGAAGAGGTCTATGATTTGGAAAATTCTCAATTTTAAGAGCAGAGATCATTTTACCCATGTAGAAGATTGGTTCATGCTCCTCATTTGATCTTCTTGGAATATTTCTATCTTGATCCATTGCATACCAGATCACCAACTGCCTATACCTCTGATAAGGTTTATATGTAAGTTTCTTATCCCTTGTTTTTCCTTCTTTTGCCTTCTGATTCCTCTCAAAGGTATTCTTCATATCTTCCCATAGAATAGAAGCATAGTCATAATGCCTATTCTTCACTAACCCATGAAAGATCTGCAGAATCTGCCTTGAACCTTGATCTAGTGAACTGTTGTTCCCAGATAGACACTTATTGATTATATTGAAGAAACATGCCCAGATTGGTGGCAATTTGTTTCTTCTGAATAAGCTTAGAGTCTTCAACTCTTCATTATACCCTAATCTTCTAACTTCAGCTATTAATTCCTCTGTCAATGGAGAATCTTCAAAATCTGATCTCCCCTGTAAATCATCCTTTTCTGGTACCCTCAGCATTGTTCTCATAAACTGTATATTCAAAGTTACAGTGACTCCCCCTATTTCAGATACAAAATTGTTACCTTGTAACTCCAAATGTTTCCACCACTGTTGAATATACTGAACAGGAACCGATTTCTTCATTGTAAACCATTTCTTAAAAGGATGGTATTTCAGCAACTCTATGATTATCCTATGTTCTTTCTTAAACCTAGTTTCATCAAGTATTAACACACAATTGTTTTCAATCAAATCCAAATACTCATTCTCAGGAACAATCCTCTCACCAGAATTAGATCTTCCAAACATTACTGACCTAACCGCGCTTTGTTCATGTTGAATGTTTTCATTTCCCCCATCTATATCTCCTTCAGATTCAACCATATGTTCATCCACTGCTTCCCCTTCATCATTTCCTAGCACAATGTTTTCTCCTATTGCCCCTTCTTCTACGGCTCTATTCTCAGGCCTCTGTATTTCATCATCCTCTGAATCTGACGAGGATTCCATCAATGATTTTGCAGAGTGTAATGAAACTGGTCGACTTCTAGTACCAGACATGATTGTGATATAGAATATCGAAACAAAACAAGATCAAAGAACTCTGGATTTATGCGTATCTCACTTTTCGCTCTTGGAATTCAAATAAATTTATAAGAGGGATTTTAAGGTCTATTTAAAATCCGCGAAGCTGAAAGGTTTCAAACGGTGAAAAGTTACTTTTTGTCAGAGTTTTAACGGATTCGAACACTGTGAAGTACCACAAAAGATATTAAATGAATCGTGGCATCATCAATTGAATAAGAAGCTAACACGTGTTATTTGATAGAAATTAACACAAGTTAAAGGTTCTGAATAACACGCTCAGAGTTCTGAGAATGCATACTCAGAAGTTATGAGTATACAGTTCAGAAGAAATTTCCTTAGAATCAAAATTCATTTAAAATCACCTTCTGATTAATATTAAGCATTTTAATCACCCAGAAGTAGTTTGAACAGATAGAAAATTATTTTACCATCAAAATTTTGTCCCTCTTTTGATGTTTTGAAATTTCTGAAAAAAAAATTAAAATCTAACATCTGACCTTGAGAAACTTTTTAAGGAATCAGAGGTAGTTTGAACAAGTGAAAAAAGGTTTATCATTGAAAGGTTGTTCCCCGTATAATGATTAGTGATAAGAAAAGAATATACAAACCTTATAAACAACTTAGAATGATATCTGAAAGATTTCAATGCTTCCCCTTGACTTTAGCATATACTCAAACACATGTTAGACATAAGGAAAAAAAATAAAACAGAAAGAACTTAACAACATATTGAAACTTTTGTAATTCTCAGAAATGTATTTTGAAAGGTAGTCAGAGGTTCTGATTAACCTATTCAGAATTAAAGAATTTTAAGATAGATTTCTGAAGTATTGACTCATAAGTTCTGAACCCAAGACTCGGAAGTTCTGAACACAAGAGTCGGAGTTCTGAACAAGAGAGTCAGAATTCTGAGTACACTACTCAGAAAATCGTACTTAGAAAAATATTCATTTCTGAAAAATGACAAATATAATCAATTAGTCAGATTAAGCATTCCTATTTTACATATGAGAAAAGTGAACCTTTTGTGATCAAGAGGCTTTGTGAATAAGTCAGCCAATTGATACATTGTATGCACAAAGTGCATTTCTATTGTTCCCTTTTCCACATAGTCCTTAATAAAACGATACCTTACATCAATATGCTTGGTCTTTGAGTGCTGAACAGGATTCTGAGTAATAGCAATGGCACTTTCTGAATCACAATATATGGGAATCTTGTTGAGTTGATATCCATAATCCATGAGTTGTGTTCTCATCCACAAAGTTTGAGAACACCAAGCAGCAGCAGCTACATACTCTGCTTCAGCAGTGGATGTGGATACACAATTTTGCTTCTTTGAAGCCCAACTCACTATTTTGTCTCCCAAAAAGTGACACGCACCAGAAGTACTCTTCCTGTCCAATCTACTTCCTGCATGATCAGCATCAGTAAAAGCAGTCAGTTTAAAGTCAGTTTCTTTTGGATACCAAAGGCCCAAATCAGGTGAACCTTTGAGATATCTTAAGATCCTTTTAACAGCCAGCAAATGAGATTCTTTTGGATTAGATTGAAATCTAGCACAAAAACATGTAGCAAACATGATATCTGGTCTACTTGCAGTCAGATAAAGCAAAGATCCAATCATGCCTCTATAAAGCTTGTTATCTACTGAAACTTCAGAGAGATCAGCATCTAAGTTGACATTTGTTGCCATTGGTGTTCTCATAGCAGCACAGTCAGACATCTTAAACTTTTCAAGATATCTTTAACATATTTTCCTTGATTTATGAAAATCCCTTTTGATAATTGTTTTACTTGAAGACCAAGGAAAAAATTCAATTCTCCCATCATGCTCATTTCAAATTCTGATTTCATGACTTCAGAGAATTCATTACAAAGACCTGCACTTGTAGAACCAAATATTATATCATCTACATTTATCTGAATTACGATCAACTCATCACCTTGTTTCTTTAAAAATAAAGTAGTATCAATTTTACCTTTCTTGAAGCCAGATTTTAATAAATGTTGAGTTAGAGTGTCATACCAGGCTCTTGGTGCTTGTTTCAGACCATACAATGCTTTATCTAAAACATAAACATGATTTGGAAACTCAAGATCAACAAAACCTTCTGGTTGATAGACATAAACTTCTTCATTAAGTATACCATTCAGAAAAGCTGATTTGACATCCATTTGGTATACTTTGAAGTTCTTATGTGCAGCATAAGCCAAGAATATCCTGATTGCTTCTATTCTTGCCACAGGTGCAAATGTCTCATCATAATCTATTCCTTCTTGTTGAGAATATCCCTTTGCAACCAATTTGGCCTTGTTTCTGACTACAACACCTGACTCATCTTTCTTGTTTCTGAATACCCATTTTGTTCCAATAATAGACTTTCCTTCAGGCTTTGGAATGAGTCTCCAGACTTTGTTTCTTTCAAACTGTAGCAATTCATCTTGCATTGCTAAAATCCAGTCTGGATCCTCTAGGGCTTCATTGGCTTTCTTTGGTTCAATTACACTAAGAAATCCTGCAAACATTGCTTCATTTGTTGTTGATGATCTTGTCTTAACTCCTACTGATGGATCTCCTATCACTTGATGAATAGGATGGTCTTTTGTCCATTTTTTTGAAATAGGAAGCACATCAATCTCTGAAAAATTGTTATTTGTATCATTCTCATCAATAATAGCTTGTAATTCTAAACTATCCCTTTGTTCTGAGACTTGTTGAGGTGTAACATCCAAGTTTGGATTCCGAGTAGTAGAGTCAGAATTCTGAATGAGTTGTTCAGAGTTCTGAGTACCCTGACCAGAATTCTGAGTACCTTGAACAGAAGTCTGATTACCTTGTCCAGAATTCTGATTGAGTTGTTCAGAATTTTGAGTACCTTGTCCAGAATTCTGAGTACTAGGCTCAGAAACATCATTACTTGTATTGATCAAAGTTGGACAATCCTCAGATGGACCAGTATCAGAAACTACAGTTGTTTGAACACTTCTGAAGTTCTCTTTTTCATTTCTTGAACCATTTTAGGATTCTCAAAATTTGCATAAGATTCAGAAGTTAGTTCCAGAAATGCATCCTTAAACAATAAATTGAGTTCTGAACAGTTAGGATTAGAATCTGATTCAGAAGTCATTTTTGTCTTATCATGTTTGAGTTCTGAACTGTTTTGTTCAGAAGTCTTCATTCTTGACTCATCAAATGTGACATTAATGCTTTCCATTATCCTCTTGGTTCTTCCATTGTAGAGTCTGAATGCTTTGGAAGTTAGTGAGTAACCAACAAAGTATCCTTCATCTGCCTATTTATCAATTTTACCAAGAGTTTCTCTATCTTTGGGAACATAGCATCTGCAACCAAAAACATGAAAGAATTTAATTAGTGGTTTTCTTTTATTAATCAGTTCATAAGCAGTTTTATTTAATCTCTTATTGATCAAAGTTCTGTTCTGTGTAAAACAAGCAGTAGCAATTGCTTCAGCCCATAGGAAGGTTGGAAGATTTGAATAAGCCAACATGGTTCTTGCAGCTTCAACCAGAGTTCTGTTCTTCCTTTCAACAACACCATTTTGTTGAGGAGTTCTGACAGCCGATAAATTATGAGAGATTCCAAAGCTTTGCAAAAAGTTCTGAATAGTCTCATTTCTGAACTCTGTTCCATTGTCACTTCTTATTTTCATTTTGAATTCTTTTGATGAAATTAATCAGTGTTTCAGCATCCTCAGATTTTGCTCTTAAGAGTTCAACCCATGTGTATCTTGAATACTCATCAACAATGACAAGTATATACTTCTTTCCTCCCATTGATTGAACTGAAATAGGACCACATAGATCTGTATGTAGCATTTCTAATGGTGATATGCATGAAGAATCCATTTTCAACTTGTGAGAACTCTTCTTCATCTTGCCCATTTCACATGCTGAACATAATGATTCCTTCTCAAATTTGATCTTTGGAAGTCCTTTGACCAATTGCTTGCTAACAAGATTGTTCAGATCCTTGAAATTCAAATGAGAACGCCTTCTGTGTCATAGCCAACATTCATTTGCAGTTGCATTTGACAATAGACATATTGGGGTTAAAGCTTGATTTTTTTAGAAATTAACCACAAATAAGTCCGTATGTCTTTTGGCCCAAAACACTTTTATATCCTTCTCAGTCAGAATTAAGCAACCTGTTATGCTAAACTTGATCTGGCAGAAACTATCTAAAAACTGACTTATGTTGAACAAATTATGCTGTAAACCTTCCACATAGCAAACTTTCTGAATGGTCAGATCTCCTTTTGTTAAATCCCCATAACCTCTAACTTGTCCTTTACTGTTATTGCCAAAGTTTACTGCTCCTCCAGCCTTTTCTGTGAAATTTGTCAGAGAAGACTTATGACCTGTCATGTGTCTTGATGCTCCAGAATCTAAAAACCACACATGACAGCCCTGCAAAAACAAATAGTTAGATTTAGGTACCCATATTGGAATGGGTCCTTCTTTGTTAGCTTTAATATTTGATTTAACATATGTTCCTTTGACTTTCCATTCAAAGTCTTCTTTGAAACACCATTTTCCCAGAACTTTTATGAAATCAGAACATTTTCTGTTCAAAAAGTTGTTTCTTTTCTTCTTAAAAACTTTTGGTTGAGACTGAGAAACACTTTCAGTTTTCTTTTCATTGGATTTAAACATGTTTTCATTGTTCTTTCCTTTTGATTTAGATTGAGTATTGTTTTCAATCTTCTTTCTTTTTATCTGAGTCTGAGAAACCAAAACAGTCTTCTTTTCTGAATTCTAATTTGCTTTGTTTGTATAAGAAATCTTAGAAGATGTTTTTGAATTTTAACTTTTCTGAGAGAATTGAAATGAATGGCTACCACATTTAACACATTTAAGGTTCTTTATTGCAATTGACAATAGATCTGAATCAAAAATCTTTTCACATTTATTGATAATATTCAGATTACAACTGTATCTATTACAAGAAGTACTAACTTTAGGTTCAGAAGTAAAACTCAATCCAATCTCCTCAGAAATTCTTTTCAGATCATCTTCCCTTTGGCTTTCTTCTTTTTCTGAAACATTCAACTTTTCAGAATTAGCATATGATTTGGATGATTCACCATTCTCAAATGTACTTGATTCATCAAAGAATTTCTTATTTACTTTTAAAGCATTAATCTTGAAAAGATCATACTCAGCCTTTAACTTCTCAAGCTCTGTTATTTTCTGGACATAAGTGTTGTTTTCCTTTAAAACTTGATCCAATTTAAAATCAACATCACAGTAATCATTTTCAAGCTCATCAAAAGTTTTCCTCAAGTCCTCAAGTTCTTGATTAACCAATTTAAACCTCATTTCGAGTTCTAAGAAACTTTCTGTTAGATCTGAAGTTTTGTCAATAAACCAAGTGTTGAAGATCTAATAAGAAGACTCAGATGTTCTGAGTAGAGAAGTCAGAGGTCTGACTGTGAAAGCTCAGAAGTATTGATAAGTGAAATCAGAAGTCTGGGAAGAGAAGTCAGATGTCTGAGTTAAGGAGTCAGAAGATCTGAGAAGCGTTATCAGAAGAATGTTCAGAAGTTCTGAACTACCTGTTCAGAACTTATGACGAGATACTTTACTTAGTATTTTATAAACTAATTAGGACACGTGTTATGTTCTTATTAGTCTTTCTTATTTGTACTGTAGCTTTAAAATGTCCGTTGCAGTATAAATAGTAGTTAGCTCTACTTTGCTAACTGATTGATTTTTCCCGTATAACTTTGTATTCATTCTTTGTAATCTTTGAGATTATCTCCCTCTTAGATCTGTAATTCTGTTCATCATTGAATACAATTGGGCTTGATCATACAACTTCTCAATTACTGCTTTCTATATTGATTGTAAGATTAGATCCTGTTCTTTCAGTTGGTATCAGAACCAATCAACAAACAAATTCGTTCAAGAGTGTTATCGCGAAGATCGATTGATCAATTTCTTGAAGATTTCTTGATCATTCAAAATTCGATTCCGCTGCTAGGGCTAGTTCTTGAATTCTTGGCAATTCTTGAATTACCTGTTACATTTCGATCAAGAAACTCGAATTTGTCTTTCTGTTGAATTTTCTTACAATCATGTCTTCTAAAGAATATCTAGCCATGGGATCTGAAACCAAACCGCCTGTTCTTATACCAGAAGAGTATCAACAATGGAAAATCCGAATGATCCAATTCCTAGACAACATTGATGAAAATCTTATGATCTCTATTCGAGAAGGTCCAATTGAAGTGTACATCGATGTTGCTGCAACTCCTGCTACAGAGACAACTCCAGAAATTCCAGCGACCAGGGTGAAAAAGAATTATTCCCAATACACAGCTGAACAGAAAAATAGGCATGCTATTGACAAAAGAGCAATTACTTTGATGACTTTGGCTGTCCCAAACGAGGTTCTTAACAGGATTGACAGTGGATCATCAGCTAAAGAAATGTGGGACAAATTGGAAAGGCAGATGCTAGGAACTGTGAGATCTATTCAGGCAAAGTTAAATCAAAGCATAAATGCTTATGAAAGGTTCAAAGCAAAAGAGTCAGAAAGTTTGACACAGACATACAGTAAATTTTGCACTATTCTAAATGACTTGAGAAGAAATGGACTGAAGAAAACGAAGTCAGAAATAAATTACAAATTTCTGAACAGTCTAAATTCAGAATGGTCATCATTTGCCATAAGTCTGCAAATGAACAAGGATATGTGTGAAGAAGACTTAAATGATCTGTTCTGTGTTCTTAATCAACATGAAGATTCTGTCAAGTTAGTTGTGGAAGAGAAGAAAAATGTTGCTGATCAGTTAGCATTCTTATCAAAGTCCAAAGCAATCAAAGCACCCAAAAAGACTGCATATCTATCAGAGATACCTAATCTGGAAGAATCTGACAAGGAAGAAGGATCAGAAGATGAGGAAGATATCAAGATAATGGCTGAGAAACTAGCTTTGTTGACAAATACTTTCAACAAAAGGTATGGGAAGGGTAGATTTCAAGGAAATTATAAGAGAGTTGGGAGTTCAGATTATAAGAAGAAAGAAGACAGAGAAGAAAATAAGTTTGAAAAGAGAATAGAGAGAAGTGAAGAAAACAAAGAAGAGAAGGATGAGAGAAAAGAAAAGAATCTGTGTTTCAAATGTGGAAAATCTGGCCACTATGCTAAGGATTGAAAAGTTAAAATTGTAAAAGACTATGAGTACTACACCAAGAAGGCTCAACTTGCAAAGAAGAGAGATGATAAAATTGCTTTGTTGGCTGAACAGGAGAATTGGTTGTACTATACTTCTGATGAAGATGATCATATCAACTTTCCACAGATGCAGAGCTATATGGCAAAAATGAGGAATGAGGATGATTCTGATTTTGAAGATGCTGATTCTGAGTCATCTGCTGAGGTACATTCTTCACTTGAATTAGAGTTAATGACACAGATTGGTGAAATGAAAACTGAATTTGCTAATCTAAGAAAACAGATAAAAGGAGAAAGAAATTTGGTTAACAAATTCAGAATTGAAAAAGAAGTAATAAAAGAACAATATGAAGAATCTGAGGCTGAGAAACAGAAAGTTAAAGATGAAAATTCTGAATTGATGAAAAGGCTTTCTGAACTAAAAGTTGAATTTTCAAAAATAAAGGATGAAAAAGGTGATTTACAAATAAAATTTGATATGTTATTTGAAGAAAGAAAGAATTTATACACCAAGATTAAAGAATTAGAAGATCTGAATTTGAAAAGGGGTCAGACTCAGCAAACACTAAATCTTTTATTAAGCAATGTTAAAGATACAAGATTTTACAACCCAAAGAAGGGATTGGGATTGGAAGAAAATGTCACTTTAAAAAGAGCTCCAATCAACTTGTATGAAAAACTTCAAGTTTCTAAGCCAAAAATCCCAGAAATTGTTGAAGTTTTCATAAGACCTGCTAGTTCTATAACAAGTTCTGACAATTTGCAAAGACCAAACTCTAAAAAGTCAGATGAGAAAATTTCTGAGTCTAAAACAGAAAAGTCAGTTGGTTCAGAAGAAAAGGTTAAGGAAGAAGTTTCTAAACCAACAGATGAGAAGCCAAGATACAATGATACTAAATTCAAGTATGATTCTTTAAATGTCAGCTACAAAAATAAACAACCAAGTTTTTCATATCATGACATTGAGAGCATATTTGACACAAGTAAAAATTCTGAAACAGTCAATCAGAAGTCTGAAACTTCTAGTCAGGATTCTGAACTTTGTAGTCAGAACTCTGAGTCTAAAGATCAGACATCTGAATCTGTAAATCAGAACTCTGACTTAAGTAGTCAGAAGTCTGATTCAACTGGATTTTCTGAAACAAAATCAGATGAATTTTTGCAACTTGAAAAGAGATTTAATCTTGTGAGTCAAGAACTTGAGGACTTAAGGAAAGCTTATGATGAACTTGAAAATGATTTCTGTGAGGTGGATATTAAACTTGAAGAAGCTTTGAAAGAAAAGAATAGTTTTATTCAAAAAATAACAGAGCTTGAAAAACTGAAGACTGAGTATGAATTTTTTAAAATTAATGCTTCAAGAGAAAATGATAAATTCTTTAATGAATCAAGTACATATGAAAAAGGTGAGTCATCTAATTCTTCTAACAAAAAGAACTTGAATTTTTCAGAAAAAGAAGAAAGCAAAAGGAAAGATGATCTTGCAAAGTTGAATGATCTGAAAAGGGATCTTGAGAAGCTTAGAATGAAATCTACTTCTGAACTCAAAGCTAGAAATTCTTGTAATAAGGGCAATTGTACTCTGAACAATATCAATAAAAATGAAATGATCTATGTTTCAGATTTATTGTCACTTGCAAAGAAAAATCTTGTTTGTGTTAGATGTAAAAATGATTCATTTCAATATTCTCATAAATGTCAAGTCAAAATAACTTCTGTTTCATACATAAGAAAAGATATTCAGAAAATTTCTGTTCCTCAAAATACAGAAAAGAAGAAAATCTCTGTTCCTCAAACTCAGAAGGAAGAAAAGATAAAAGAAAAGAAAGTTGAAAATATAGCAAAACCAAAAGTTACAACTCTCAAAAAGAATTTGAACAAGCTTGTAAGCAGAAAATGTTCTGACTTCATAAAAGTTCAAGGAAAATGGTGTTTGAAGAAAGATTTTGAGTGGAGAGTAAAAGGTACTAATGTTAAATCCAATGACAAAGCTAACAAAGATGGACCCATTCCAAAATGGGTACCTAAACCTAACTGATCCTTTTGCAGGGCTGTCATGTGTGGTTTTTAGATTCAGGAGCTTCAAGACACATGACAGGTCAGAAGTCTTTTCTATCAAACTTCACAGAAAAGGCTGGAGGAGCAGTAAACTTTGGAAATAACAGCAAAGGACAAGTCAAAGGTTATGGGGATTTAACTAAAGGGGATCTGACTATCCAAAAAGTTTTCTATGTTGAAGGATTACAGCATAATCTTTTCAGCATAAGTCAGTTTTTAGACAGTCTTTGTCAAATTAAGTTTCAAATAACAGGTTGCATGATTTTAACTGAAAATGATGTTAAAGTCTTCTAGGCCAAAAGACATATGGACTTATTTGTAGTTAATTTTTCAAAATTGAAAACATTAAATACAGTTTGTCTTATATCAAAATCAATTGCAAATGAATGCTGACTTTGGCACAGAAGATGTTCTCATCTGAATTTCAAAGATCTTAATAATCTCGTTGCAAAACATCTGGTTAAAGGCTTACCAAAGCTTAAATTTGAAAAAGAATCATTATGCTCAGCTTGTGAAATGGGCAAGATGAAAAAGAGTTCTCACAAATTAAAAATGAACTCATCTTGCAAAGCACCATTAGAAATAATTCATACTGATCTTTGTGGTCCAATTTCAGTTCAATCTATGGGAGGAAAGAAATACATGCTTGTGATTGTTGATGAATTTTCCAGATACACATGGGTTGAGTTCCTAAGAGCTAAATCAGAAGCTGCTACTACATTGATAAATTTTATCAAAAGGATTCAAGTTCTCTTACAACTTCCAGTTCAGAAAATCAGAAGTGATAATGGAACAGAGTTCAGAAATGAGACTCTTCAGAATTTTTTAGAAAGTTCTGGGATTTCTCACAATTTTTCAGCTGTCAGAACTCCTCAACAAAATGGTGTTGTTGAAAGGAAGAATAGAACTCTAGTTGAAGCTGCGAGAACAATGCTGGCTTATGCAAATCTTCCTACTTTCCTATGGGCTGAAGCAATTGCAACTGCTTGTTTTACACAGAATAGAACTTTAATCAATAAGAGATTAAATAAGACTGCTTATGAACTGATAAATAAAAGAAAACCATTAATCAAATTCTTTCATGTTTTTGGTTGCAGGTGCTATGTTCTTAGAGACAGAGAAAATCTTGCCAAATTTGATAAAAAGGCAGATGAAGGATACTTTGTGGGTTATTCTTTAACTTCCAAAGCATTCAGAATCTACAATAGAAGAACCAAGAGGATGATGGAGAGCATAAATGTAACTTTTGATGACGCCAGAATGCGGACTTCTGAACAAGACAGTTCAGAACTCATGCTGAACAAGACAAAAATGACTTCTGATACAAATTCTAATCCTATTTGTTCAGAACTCAATTTACTGTTTAAGGATGCTTTTAGTGAACTAATTTCTGATTCTTATGCAGAATATGAAAATCCAAAGATGGTCAAAGAGATGAAAAACAAGACTCCAGAAATAGTTCAATCAACTGTAATTTCTGACAAAGGTCCATCAGAGGAATGTCCAAATCTAATAAATACAAGTGGTGAAAATTCTGAACCTTGTAATCAGAATTCTGATTCGTGTACTCAGAACTCTAAACAAGTCATTCAGAATTCTGACTTCATTAATCAGAACCCAAACTTGGATATGACTCCTATTCATACATCAGAACAAGGGGACAGTTCAGAATTACAAGCAATCATTGATGAGAATGATGCAAACAACAATTATTCAGAGATTGATGTACTCCCTAGTGCAAATAAATGGACTAAAAATCATCCTATTCATCAAGTAATAGGTGATCCTTCAGCAGGAGTAAAAACCAGATCAGCTACAGCAAATGAAGCAATGTTTGCTGGTTTCTTGAGTGTGATTGAACCAAAGAAAGCTAATGAAGCCCTAGAGGATCCAGACTGGATTTCAGCAATGCAAGAGGAATTGCTTCAATTTGAAAGAAATAAAGTTTGGAGACTCATTCCAAAGCCTGAAGGTAAATCTATTATTGGAACTAAATGGGTATTCAGAAACAAAAAGGATGAATCATGTGTTGTCATCAGAAACAAGGCAAGATTGGTTGCTAAGGGATACTGTCAACAAGAGGGAATTGATTATGATGAGACATTTGCACCAGTGGCAAGAATTGAGGCAATCAGAATATTTTTGGCCTATGCTACACATAAAAACTTCAAGGTGTATCAAATGGATGTCAAATCAGCCTTTCTAAATGGCAAACTTAATGAAGAGGTGTATGTCCATCAACCTGAAGGTTTTGTTGATCCAGAATTCCCTGATCATGTTTATATTTTAGACAAAGCTTTATATGGTCTAAAACAAGCACCACGAGCCTGGTATGACACTCTTACTAAACACTTGTTAGGTTCAGGATTCAAGAAAGGTAAGATTGACACAACTTTGTTTTTAAAGAAACAAGGTGATGATTTGATTCTGATTCAGATTTATGTTGATGACATAATATTTGGTTCTACCAGTCCAGAATTATGTGATAATTTTTCAAAAATCATGTCATCTGAATTTGAAATGAGCATGATGGGTGAGCTGAATTTTTTCCTTGGTCGTCAAGTCAAACAATTACCAAAAGGTATTTTTATAAATCAAGGAAAATATGTCAGAGATATTCTGAAAAAGTTCAAAATGTCTGATTGTGCTTCTATGAGAACACCTATGGCAACTAACATAAAGTTAGATGCTGATCTCAAAGGTGTTTCAGCAGATATCAAACTCTATAGAGGCATGATTGGGTCACTACTTTATTTGACTGCAAGTAGACCAGATATCATGTTTTCAACCTGTTTCTGTGCTAGATTTCAATCTAACCCGAAAGAATCACATATGTTGGCTGTCAAAAGGATTTTAAGATATCTCAAAGGAACACCTGATCTAGGTTTATGGTATCCAAAAGAAACTGACTTCAAATTGACTGCTTTCACTGATGCTGATCATGCAGGAAGTAGGTTGGACAGAAAGAGTACATCTGGTGCTTGTCACTTTTTGGGAGATAAAATAGTGAGTTGGGCATCAAAGAAGCAGAATTGTGTGTCCACTTCAACTGCTGAAGCAGAGTATGTTGCTGCTGCTGCTTCATGCTCTCAAACATTGTGGATGAGAACACAACTCATGGACTATGGATATCAGCTTAATAAGATTCCCATCTATTGTGACTCAGAAAGTGCAATTGCCATTACTCAGAACCCTGTTCAACATTCGAAGACTAAACATATAGATGTGAGGTATCATTTTATAAAGGACTATGTGGAAAAAGGAACTATAGAGATGCACTTTGTGCATACAAAGTATCAATTGGCTGACTTGTTCACAAAGCCTCTTGATCACAAAAGATTCTCTTTTCTCATATGTAAAATAGGAATGCTTAATCTGCCTAATTGAAAATATTTTTTTCTCTGAAAAATGCTAAAATTTTCTAAGTAAAATTGTCTGAGTAGTGTACTAAATGAGAGTGATGAGGATGAGAGATTGTCAACAGAGGTTCAAACAGAAAGAGATGCCTCTGAACCAGCTAATCTTGACCAGGTAACCACAAATGCTATTGGTTCACATCTCTTGGTGTCCAATATTGAAACAAACACCATGGACCTAGTGGTGGATCTTGAACAACCCATCCATATCCACTCAGAAGCATTTCAACATGCTACTGTTTCACACAAATCCGGGGAACCATCCCAAACTCATTTGGAGGGAGGTGATAAATCCCAATCTATTTTTCAACACATTGAGTCTGAATACCACAGTCCTATTCATATTGAGCCTGAAATTCCTTCTGACACTTGCACAAATCAGGAATTTCGTATTCCTGAAACAACATTCATAGACATACCTAATGTTGGGTGTCGAGGATTGGATGGAAGTCCTGGTGAGGTGAACATTACAAAAGCCTCATTTAAACGTGCATCTGTTGTACAAGATGACTGTGTGTTATCTACAGTCCATGAGACCTCTGGGCACATGAAAACTGGACCATCTGTTGGTTCAGGTTCACTGTTAGAAACTTCTGAATTTGAAAAGATTCAGAAACAAAACAAGAAGATGGGGGAAAAAGTAGAAAATTTGGAGAAGAAGGTGGAGGATTTGAATGATGAGATGTCAGATTTGAAAATTGTGTTGGAGAAAAAGTTGATTTCTGTTGAAACCAAAGTAGATGATGTAAAGAAATCCTTGGATTCTCACAAAAAGGAGATCATGGATATAATGTCTGGTTTTCAAAAAGATATGTTAAAACAAATGCAAGGTATGCAGGAATCTATACTGAAAGCACTAAGTGTATCATTGGCTTCTACTTCAAAGCCTCTTGATCCTGTTCCTATTGCAGAAGCTGAACCTGAAGTTACTTTTAATCAGAACTTGAAAAGAAAGTTTGATGATAATGAGCCTCATGATCATCAAAAGGGGGAGAAAAGACAAAGGTTAAGTTCTGATGATGATATTGGCATAGAAGATTTGAGATGGCAGATATGCAATTAGCTAGTACAAAAAGTTCAGAAGATCAGACACAGGAAAATTTAAAGGCAATAACTCAGATAGTTCAGATTGATAGCTCAGATACAGAGGAAATGGAGTCGGAAAGTATAGATGGTGGTGATTCAGATAAAACAGAGGAATTGAACTTAGACATAGAGATGGAAGGAAACTCAGATGAAACTGAAACTATTGAGGAATCTGGTTTGAGATCAGAAAAGACAGTGGAAAGTGAAGTGATAAACATGTGTACAGATATTGTGGTGTATAACAAAGAAAATATGATGGATTCTGAATTAGAAGAAAGAAAGTTAAGTGAAGAGTTGATCAGAAGGATGCATAATAATTTAGTCAGAGCTTTGAATGTTCAAAAAGTTCAGCAAGGAATAAAAATGGTAAGTCCTATTGATCTAATGGGAGAAGAAGACAGAACTGTGAATTATACTCAGGATTTTGAAGATGATTTTAGATTTAACTTTTGTGATGAGTTAAATACAGAAGAAGAGTATGTGAAAGTGAAAGACTTCTTTATGCCTTCTGAGTATGTATTCAGAAAACCAATTGAGATTCCAAAGATTAACTTGCAAAGACTAGAAGAACCTGTATGTGATTTCATTCTAGAGTTAAGTGATGTGCCATTAGCCAGACAATTTCATGATGATATTTTTCCTGAGGAATTATATGATAATCTCTACTACACAGAAGGAGAGTATGAGCCTTTGGAAAGTAACATTGATGGTTTTATGGATGACAGAGCTCAGATGGTCTACTCAGAAGCTTCTAACAGGTTCAGAGTTCCTGACTCAAAACTGCATATTCAGAAAAGAATTGAGAAAGTTCTGATGTTTCAACAAGATGAATTCAATGGTTTAATGTTTGTTAGAATGGAAGTACTGAAAGAAATAAATACAAAGGTTTCCATGTCTACTTTTGATTTTCACAGATTGACGCTTGATGATCAAATCTTTCTAGTCAAGTTCTTTGCCAGCACTGAAGAAGCCTTGATAGAAATTGAATGCAGAAGACTTCTGGGTATCTATGTCAGAAATATATATACTTGTATGACTTCCAATTAGCTATTGAAGAAAGAAAAGAGAAGTGTAATCTGAGTTCTCCCACAAAGAAAACAGAATTTGGTTTGCATTTGAAGGGATTTGTGAATGAAGGAATGGAGACAGAAGGGTTCACATATACAGTTCACGAAAGGCTTGAATTGTTCAGATTAAAAGAGTTGGTGAAGTACAGTGATGCAACTCTGAATTGGTTATTGATTAAAATGGAAGTAAGTGTGGAAACTGAAAGAGAGAGCTTAAAGAAGAGATGTATAAACTGTGTGAAGAGGAGGTTGGATCTTAGAAGAAAAATCAGAAACAGTAGTGAATGGTTGCTATCTGAGGTGAATCCCAAAAAAATTCTACATAATGATTTTGTGTTTCCTGCTGAGTATGAAGTGAATGAAATTCTGTCAGATGAAGTTGAAGAAGTACAGAACACAACATCTCAGAATGTGCAGATAACTAGTTTTGATCAAGCTGAACAGTCTGAACCCAAAGAAGATGAAATATCCATTGATCTAAATGGATACTTTCTTGAATTTGATTTACCTGAGTTTTTCAAACCAAATGAAGTACAATTCTTGGATGTGTATTATGATAGACCTAAGGAGACTCAGATCTGGTTGGCTGAAAAATTAAGATGTCTTGGCAAAACAAAGCAAGCCGTTTACTCAGATTTTTTAATTACTGGAATCAGAGAATTGAGGGTTAAGAAATTCAGAAAGATGGAGTACTTATCTTTTGAAGTTCCGAGAGAAGATGGCAAGGTTTATTACTTTACTGATGCAGATTTTGAGAAACTATCAGTGGTTGACTTCTACAGATTACACAGCTTTCTATGCTTCAAAGAGTCGAGCAAAGACAGAAATGAAAGGAAGGCAAGAAGTGTGGTAATTGAGGCCATGTTCTACATCTTAAGGTGGCACTGTTATACAGATTTTCAAATAGCTTTGTACTTACAAAAGACATATGTTTATCTGGCAAATCCCAACACAGATCATGAACAGAAAAAGGTGTTAAAGACTGGAAGTGTTCACAAATATCCAGATTTGGGAGTATTTTTGAAAAAAAAAGTGGAAAGATCTTCTTCAGAGCAAAGGAAACTGCAAAATACTGTTTTGGAACTTTAAGAATCATAAAGCATAATTTGGAGAAAAAGATGCTGAAAGTGAAGGAAGCAAACATGACTCAAGAAGTAATCAATCAGCAAGTTGAAATTATTCAAGAAATCATTGACAAAATTGATAAGAGGCTTAATCTGAGAAATGTGCTACTTCATAAAATTGTCCCTGCTCTGAAAGAACAGGATGATGCAAAGTTTAAGTTTATTTGACAAAAAAGGGGAGATTGTTAGATCTGAAGTTTTGTCAATAAACCAAGTGTTGAAGATCTGATAAGAAGACTCAGATGTTCTGAGTAGAGAAGTCAGAGGTCTGACTGTGAAAGCTCAGAAGTATTGATAAGTGAAATCAGAAGTCTGGGAAGAGAAGTCAGATGTCTGAGTTAAGGAGTCAGAAGATCTGAGAAGCGTTATCAGAAGAATGTTCAGAAGTTCTGAACTACCTGTTCAGAACTTATGACGAGATACTTTACTTAGTATTTTATAAACTAATTAGGACACGTGTTATGTTCTTATTAGTCTTTCTTATTTGTACTGTAGCTTTAAAATATATCCGTTGCAGTATAAATAGTAGTTAGCTCTACTTTGCTAACTGATTGATTTTTCCCGTATAACTTTGTATTCATTCTTTGTAATCTTTGAGATTCTCTCTCTCTTAGATCTGTAATTCTGTTCATCATTGAATACAATTGGGCTTGATCATACAAATTCTCAATTACTGCTTTCTATATTGATTGTAAGATTAGATCCTGTTCTTTCACTTTCTGAATTAGATTGAGAAATTTCAGTTGACTCAGAATTTTAACCAACAGTCTCAGAGTTCTGACCTTCAGACTCAAACTTCTGACTTATGGAGTCAGAATTCTGACTAGAAGACTCAGACTTCTGACTGACTGTTTCAGAAACTTTGCTTGGCATATTTCAATGTCAGGATAAGAAAAAATTAGTTTTTTATTTTTGTAACTGACATTCAGAGAGTCATATTTGAATTTGGCATCATTATATCTTGGTTTCTCTTCTGTTGGTTTTGAAATTTATTTCTTAACCTTGTCTTCTGAAACTTTTGATTTCTCAATTTTTGGTTCAGAAATTGTTTCCTTTGCTTTTACATGACTTGATTTTTGTAAACTATCTGAGGTTGTTATAGAACTAGCAGGGCTCACAAAAACTTCAATAATTTCTGGGCTTTGTGGTTTAAGAACCTGTAATTTATCAAAATCGTAAAGATTTGTTAGTGCCCTTTTCAAAACCACATTTTCCTCCAAACCTAATCCCATTTTTGGATTATAAAATCTTGTGTCTTTAACATTGCTTGTGAGAAGAATTAAGGTTTGTTGAGTTTGACCTCTTTTCAAATTAAGATCTTACAACTCTTTGATTTTTGTGTAAAAATTCTTTCTTTCCTCAAATAACATATCAAATTTAATTTGTAAATCACCCTTTCCATCTTTAACTTCTGAGAGTTCGTTTTTCAATTCAGAAATCTTTTTCAAAAGATCAGAATTCTCTTTTCTGACTTTTTGTTTCTCAACCTCAGATTCTTCAAATTGTTCTTTAATTATTTCCTTTTCTGTTCTGAATTGTTAACCATAATTCTTTCACCTTTTATCTGTTTTTCTGAGTTTAACAAATTCAGCATTCATATTTCCAATCTGAGTCATTAAATCAATTTCAAGGGCAGAATGTACCTCAGTTGAAGATTCAGAACCTGCATCCTCATAGTCAGAATCATCTTCATTTTTCATCTTAGCCATATAGCTTTGCATCTGAGAAAAATGAATGCAGTCCTCTTCATCAGAAGTATAGTATAACCAATTTTCTTGTTCTGCAAGCATTGCTATACCACTGTCTTTGGTTTTGGCTAGCTGAGCCTTCTTTGTATAGAATTCATAGTCCTTGACTAATTTCACTCTGCAGTCCATTGCATAATGACCAGATTTTCCACACTTAAAACAAAGATCTTTCTCTTTTCTTTCTTCCATCTCCTCTTTCTTCTCATTCTTACTTTCTTCTCTATCTTCCTTCTTCTTGTATTTCTCTTCTGAACTCCCCTGTTCTCTTCTGTATTTACCCTGAAACTTATTCTTTCCATATCTGTTGTTGAAAGTATTAGTCAACAAGGCTAATTTCTCAGCAATCAGCTTGATATCATCATCTTCTTCAGATCCTTCTTCTTTCTCAGATTCCTCTTCTAAATTTGGTATTTCAGACAAAAACACAGATTTCTTGGATGTTTTGGATGTTTTTGTGATTTTGGATTTTGAAAGCAAAGCTAACTGATCAGAAACACTCTTCTTTTCCTCAACCACTTGCTTAACAGAATCCTCATGTTGATTCAGAACACAAAACAGATCATTCAGATCTTCTTCACACATATCCTTGTTCATCTAAAGACTAATTGCAAAAGATGACCATTCTGAATTAAGACAATTCAGAAATTTATAATTGATTTCTGACTTTGTTTTCTTTAGCCCATTCCTCCTAAGTTCATTCAATATTGTGCAAAATTTACTGTAAGTCTTGGTTAAACTTTCTGATTCCTTTGCTTTGAATCTTTCATAAGCATTGATGCTTTGATTCAATTTTTCTTGAATTGATTTGAGTGTACCCAGCATCTGCTTTTCCAATTCATCCCACATTTCCTTTGCAGATGTTCCACTATCAATTCTATTGAAAACCTCATTAGGAACTGCTAAAGTCTTTAAAGTAATAGATCTTTTGTCTATTGCATGTCTTTGTTTCTGCGCTTCTGTATATTGTGAAAAATTCTTATTCACTCTAGTAGCAGGAATCTCCGGAGTAGTATCAGTTGCAGGTGTAGCAGCAACATCTTCATAGACTTCAATAGGACCTTCGCGAATAGAGATCATCAAGTTCTCATCAATATTATCTAGAAATTGAATCATATAAATCTTCCATTGCTTATATTCTTCCGGAATAAGAACAGGTGGTTTTGTCTAAGATCCCATCGAGAGAAATTCTTTCGAAGACATGATTGTAAGATGATTCAACAGAAAGACAAATTCAAATTTCTTGATCGAAAATAGAACAAATTCAAGAATTGCTAAGAATTCAAGAATTGCTAAGAATTCAAGAATTACGAGTAGCAGCAGAATCAATTGACGAATTGATCAAGAAATCTTCAAGAACACGATCAAGAACCTTCACGATCACGATCTTGAACAAATTTTTTTGTTGATTAGCTCTGATACCAATTGTAGAAACCATGATTCAATCTTACAATCAATTATGAACAATCAAACAGTAAATGACAGAGATTTGGATCAAATAAACTTGTATTCAATTAAAAACAGATTACAGATCTTAGAGAGAGAATATCTCAAAGATTACAAAGTGAATACAAAGTTATGCGGGAAAGTTAGTTAGCTAAACAGTGCTAACATATATACACAGATAGGAAATACTAAAGCTACAGTACATATAACTGAAAAACTAATAGAACAATTACACGTGTCCTAATTAGTTAACAGAATATAAAGGAAAATATCATGTCATAAGTTCTGAACATGTTGTTCAGAACTTCTGAACATTCTTCTGATAAAGCCCTTCAGAACATTCTTCAAGTACTTGGGATATTTTTGTTAACACCAGATCTATTAGGTAAACATTAAATCTTCCATTGATCTTCAAGAATCTAGATATTACATAGGAATTAAGCACTTTCTCTCTCTAGATTCTCTCTCTAGAAACTCTCACTTGATATTACAATTATGAACTCTCTTGATGACTTCCTTGAAACTTACTTACAAACTAAGCTTTACAAAACCTATTTATATCTCCTAATTACAAAGCTTTAAACACTAAAGCTAGTTTGACTTTACATGACTTTGACTATTTTGACTAATACTTTGACTTTACAATGTTTGACATTATACAAGATTTTACAATAAATCTTGAATACAATAATGCTCTAACATTCTCCCCCTTTGGATTCAAGATTTAAAAAAAATATGGTAGCAGTCTTCAGCTCTTGATCTTCAAAACTTTAACTTTGACCGCTTTGAAAGTTGAAGCTTTGGCACTCTTCAAACAGTTGAATCTACATAAGGATGCGAAGCCTTCACATTTTTGAATATTTAGATGTAAGCACAATCCGAGTCTCTCAGATCTAAGATAACCATATTCAAAAACACTTAAGACTTCACATGATCCGAAATCTTCAACTTTGAGCAATCCGAATCCATATATGAGTGATTCGAAAACATCTTTTTCTTTCACAATGTAAAGTCAATCTTCTTCAATACAATCTTCATCTCTTTGACCTTGAATTGTCTTCGACATGAAATTGAATTAAACATTTATCCCCCTTTTTTGATGAAAGTGAGCATCATGATCATCAAAAACCTTTTTCAATTTCAGTCGCGTCTCTGAGTATTACTAACAATCTCCTCCTTAATGAATAACCTTGCTCCCCCTCAAAATAAGAATTCTGGAGCAATTTGTTTTCTCCCCCTGAAAGTATGCATATATTTCATTAAAGAATATTCATTTCAAATACAGTGCATTAATGAAAACATTTATCCAAGAAATATAAAATTCATTAAACTACATTTTATAACTACTAACATTTGATCATTTGAAAGCTTTACAAAAGAAATCCAACTTAATGAGATTTAACAGATTTTTCAATCAAAGGAAATCAAATGCATGTGTTTAGATTCAAATACAAGACATCATTGCATATCAAGTTAAAATTGTTCAGTTTCAACCCCTTTATTAAATCTATTTGGTGTGCTAGCATGCGAAATATGATTAGCTACAAGCATATGCAATTCTAAAACATATAAGAATACTTTGCCCTACTCACACTATTTGTCCACAATCAGGATTTTCATAAATTTACGGGTTTATCGCGACTTTGTATTTTCCCCAAGTTTCAAGAAATGTGTGCTCATTGGCATCTTTTGATTTTGTGCACATTGGCATCTTTTAATTTTGTGCTCATTGGCATCTTTTGATTTTGTGCACATTGGCATCTTTTAATACTGTGCTCATTGGCGTCTTTTGATTTTGTGCTCATTGGCATCTTTTGATTTTGTGCTCATTGGCATCTTTTAACCAAAAAGTTTAGTAAGAATAAGATACACCGTTAAACATGACTTTCTATCTGGTTCTATAGCAGGATTTGGGATAGCAAATCCCAGACCAGTTGGCCTTAGGTGCTAGGTGTCGAGCACCCCTTAGAACTTAATTTCCTAAACCAGAAATGCCACGTCAATATATCTTAAACCCATTTGTACCAGTAAAACATGGCTTTCTATCTGGTTCTATAGCAGGATTTGGGTCAGCCGATCCCAGACCAGTTGGCCTTAGGGACTAGGTGTCTAGCACCCCTTAGGACTTACTCTCCCAAACCAGAAAGGCCACAGGCACAAACTTTCAAACTAAATGATTTTTATTTGTTTACTTGATGCATCTCAATCACTTGGTTCTAAAAACATAGTGCTTCCCCCATATTTTCGTTTCCATCCATCATTTTGACAAATAGACTTTTTGAGCATTATATTCTATATAAGTCCAGATTTCCATAATTTTGAGCATTCAGCATAATTTCATTTATTTCAGAAGTGAAAGTTGAAACAAATATAGCTCAGATAATACAAAAATACTTGTAAAATCACCTTGACACACATTTCATTCATTGAATGAAAATTAAAAAATTTCATCTCATTGAATTAAATTTGTTAAGACTCAAACATTCAAAGCAGTAGAAATAAAACATAATGCAATGTTACCTTTCACCACTTGTTCCTTGAAATAGAAAGATGTAACAGTTAAGGATATCACCTGAGAAGTATGAGTTCTAAACTGATTTGTTTAGAAGTCTTAGTCTTTGAAGTACGGGTCCTGAACAGAAATTGTTCAGAAGCCAACATTTATTTGAAGAACGGGTTCTAAACTGATGTGTTTAGAAGCCATAGACGTTGAAATCCGGGTTCTAAACTGATGTGTTTAGAAACCATTATCTCTTTACTCCCACTTAATGGTACATACATTCTTCAAAAAATTCACCGCTTCTCTTTTGTTATCAATCATGTGTGTGGTTTATATGTAACATTCAACACAACACATGAAGAACCTACAAAACAGATTAAGCATATTTTGGAACCCAACGGGACTTGGGTCCTAGTGTGTTAGATGTAGATTTCTTAAAAGGAATACTGTAAGTACCGTACCAATAAGAAGTATAATCTTTATGCACAAAATCATTTGACCCACAATAAGAACAACAAATTTTCTTATGTGCCAACCTAATCAGATGATTTACAGAATGAATTGGATTTGGTTTAGCAGAAGATTTACCTTTCGGTGCATTGTTCTTTTTGGCCTTTGATGTGGAAGCAGATGATTTTGGTACATCTTTCTTCGGAATTGTTGTGCCTTTGACTTTTCATTCCATCTTCACCTTTTTGAAGACCGGAACTTCTTTAGGTTTGGAAGTATTAACTGTAGGCACATTTGTTTTGTTATCTGATTTATCAAGCAGAGGATTATAGAAGAGATTTGTTGAACGAAACTGATCTTTTAAGAAATTTGCTGATCTATTAAATTGTTTAGAAGAAATGTTTTTAAAACTTGAACTTGAGGCAGTTTTAAAAGAACATTCAGAATCATTTGAATCAACAAATGGAGTCTAAAAGATAGAATTATGTGTTATAGCATTATTGTAGCTATCAAGACAGTATTAATATCTTATACTGTTCTTCTTAGTAGAGGCATGGACATGTCCTGGCCCTACTATATAAAGAAGACTCCTTTGTAATTTCCATAACACTTGTAGCATTTGTCCTTTGTACTCATTGATCAATATATGGATGACAAGTTTGCACTCTAGATTTTCTATCTATATTTGATTGCTAGATTCTAGGTTTATCATTTGGTATCAGAGCTAAACAGAAGATTCAAGCAGATCAAGAAGCAAACTGAAGAAATTTTACACTGAATTGAAGGTTTCGGACCACACATCAATTACTGTTCATCGAAGATTTCGAACCCTTAGTCGTTTACTGTTCATCTGAAATTCATCACTTTCTATCATTTTTGATCTTTTTGATCGATTCTTGGCATTATAGCACTCGGATTTTGTCCCTGATCATCTTTAATTCTCGGTCTATGACCAAATTCTACTAAAAAATCATCGAATTGATCATTTTTCATCACTTTTGTTTGAAAACCCTATTTTACTGATTTTGGATCAAAATTCGATTAAATCGATCGAATTAAGATCTGTGATCAACTAGAAAAGTGTGCGACAGTTGATTTCGAACAAATCTGTGCAAATCTCGATTCAATTGAAAAAGAATTAAAAAAGTTATGGCTGAATCAGTGGTTTTTGGGGATAAGTCAGGGTTTTGGATTGTTCTTGAGGGTTTCGGATCATTCATACGGGTTTCGGACCATTCAAGGGATTTTTAGTTGATTTCGAATCACATAGATAATCACAAGTGTTAGTTTCGAATCGCTAATCATACGAAACCATATAGTTTCGAACTCAGCTTTGTCCGAATTCTGTGGTTACGGATCAGTCTTCATATTGGTTTCGACTCAGAGTTGATTTGGATTTTGGTTAAGTGTTGGTTTCGAATTCAGTTAGATTCGAAATTCTTGGTTCCATATCAAGTGAGGTTCAAAATTCTTGGTTCCGTATCAAGTTAGGTTCGAATTCCGTTGTTTCGCACCCAGTTAGGTTCGAATTCCGGGGTTCCGCATCTTGTTAGGTACGAAATTCGTGCTTCCGTATCCAGTTGCATCCGACTTCCATGGTTCCGTATCCAGTTGCATCCGACATCTGTTAGTTTCGGACCTAAGTACATTCGAATTCTTGGAAGTTTTAGTTGCTTTCAGTTCATTCTAAGTGTAATTTTTGTTACACTTGCTGCTTGATCTTCTGAACGATCATTTTCTAGCAATTGACAAAGATGTCTAGAGAATTACTGAGTATGGGTTCAAAGAGTAAGCCTCCAGTCTTAATGGCCGAAGAGTATTCTCAATGGAAAAAGAGAATGACTCAATTTCTGAATCATCAAAAAAGAGAACTCATGCTGTCTATTCAAAATGGTCCTGTAACATCCCGATTTCCATATATACAAATAACATACAATTCACAACATAATTTCATCTCAAAAAAAAGACACATCATAATTCTGAAAATTTTACAAAAGAAATCCAACTTAATGAAATTTAACAGATTTTTCAATCAAATGAAATCAAATGCATGTGTTTGGATTCAAATACAAGTCATCATTGCATATCAAGTTAAAAATGTTCAGTTTCAATCCCTTTATTAAATCTATTTGGCGTGCTTAGCATGCGAAATATGATTAGCTTCAAGCATATGCAATTCAAAAACATATAAGAATACTTTGCTCTACTCACACTATTTGTCCAAAATCAGGATTCTCACAAATTTACAGGTTTATTGTGACTTTTTATTTTCCCAAAGTTTCAAGAGATGTGTGCTCATTGGCATCTTTTCTTTTGTGCTCATTGACATCTTTTAATTTTGTGCACATTGGCATCTTTTAATCAAAAAGTTTAGTAAGAATAAGATACATCGTTAAACATGACTTTCTATCTAGTTCTATTGTAGGATTTGGGTCAGCATATCCCAGACCAGTTGGTCTTAGGTGCTAGGTGACAAGCACCCCATGGAACTTAATTTCCCAAACCAGAAAGGCCACATCGATATATCTTAAACCCATTTGTACCAGTAGAACATGGCTTTCTATCTGGTTCTATTGCAGGATTTGGGTCAGCCGATCCCAGACCAGTTGATCTTAGGGACTAGGTGTCGAGCACCCCTTAGGACTTACTCTCCCAAACCAGAAAGGCCACAGGTACAAACTTTCAAACTAAATGATTTTATATATATTTATATTTCATCTCAATCACTTGGTACTAAAACGTAGTACTTCCCCCATATTTTTGTTTCCATCCAACATTCTGACATTTAGGCTTTTTGAACATTATATTCTATATAAGTATAGATTTCATAACATTGAGCATTCAGCATAATTTCATTCATGTTTTGCTTACCTTTGGATTTAATTCAGAAGTGAAAGTTGAAACAAATATAGCTCAGATAATACAAAATACTTGTAAAATCACTTTTTGACACACATTTATTCATTGAATGAAAATTAAAAAAAAATCATATCATTGAATTAAATTGTTAAGATTCAAACATTCAAAGCAATAGAAATAAAACATAATACAATGTTACCTTTCACCACTTGTTCCTTGAAACAGAAAAATATGACAGTTAAGGATATCACCTGAGAAGTATGAGTTCTAAACTGATTTGTTTAGAAGTCTTAGTCTCTGAAAGTACGGGTCCTGAACTGAATTATTCAGAAGCCATTGTCATTTAAGTACGGGTTTTGAACTGATATGTTCAAAACCCTAAAACTTTGAAGCATGGGTTTTGAACTTTATCTTGAAACAATCAGATCAAATTTTGAGTCAATACTTCCTCTGAAATCATGATAATCCTGCAAAATCAAGAGATTTTGGTAATCATCTACGATGATTCCTCATTAGTTATCAAAAAAAAATTCTGAGTAGTAGAGTCAGAATTCTGATTAGAAGAGTCAGAATTCTGAGTAACTTGCTCAAAATTCTAAGCATCAGAGTCAGAATTCTGATTAGTTGAGTCAGAATTCTGAGTAGTAGAGTCAGAAGTCTGAGTAACTTATTCAAAATTCTGATTAGTTGAGTCAGAATTCTGAGTAATAGAGTCAGAACTTCTGAGTAAGAGAGTCGGAATTCTGATAAAACTATCCAGAGAAAATTCCTTAGAAAAATGTTTGGATTTTGTGATTTTTGAACATTCTGAACTTCAAATCACCATAACTTGCTCAAAAATCAGAATTTTTCAAACAAAATTTGCAGGGTTGCTTAAAATGTGATTCTGAACACATTCCCTGGAAATGTTTTCTACGAAAAACACTCACATCTATGAGTTCGATAACCTCATAGCAAACAAAACTTTTAAAAAAAAAATCTTCAAGATCAACAAATTGATCTATATGAATCAGAAATCCATAATTACATTCAGATCGAGTTTTGGACTGAATTATCCAAAAGTCAAGATTCTCAATTTAAGCACAGCATCGGTTTTAAGTCATGTGTCAGTATTATCATTCAGCTCTACACATGAATAACCTGCAAAACAGATTAAGTTGACTTTGGTACCCATATGAACTTGGGTCCAGGTTTGTTAGGTGCAGTAGCATATGCAGATATTCTATAAGAACCATACCAGTGCTGAATAAAATTCTTGTTCACAAAATCATTAGTCCCACAATATGAACAACAAAGTTTCTTTTGTGCAACTCTGACTAATTGATTTACAGAATAAATCACATCAGGTTTAACAAAAGATTTTCTTTGAAATGTATTGTTCTTCTTGACATTTGAATTAGGAACTTTTGATTTTGGCACTTCTTTCTTGGAAGTTGTTCCTTTAACTCTCCATTCCATTTTTATCTTTTTAAAAGAACAATTATAAGATTTATCAATAGCAGAATCATAAAACAGATTAGAAGAACGAATCTGATCTTTTGAACTATGATTTGATTTGTCAACAACTTTCGTTTCAAATTCCCTAAACTTTTTAACATACAAATCAAACCTTGACTGCAAATCAGATTTGGACTTCCTCTCTATCATGATTTTAGTTGATAAATCAGATAATTTCTTAATAAGCCTCCTTATCTCCAAATGAAAAACTTTATTTTCCTTCTCAAACTCATCTTTAAAGCCATTTACCTTCTTATTTTCAGTCTCTTTCCTTCCATCTTCTAACTCTTTCTCCAACTCATTGATTTTTACAGAAAACTCATTTAACATTCCTGTTTTCTTTTTCTCAAAACCAATCTTTTCTTTTTGAAAAACATTTTTCTTGCATTCAAACTCTTTTCTTTCTTTTGCAAGAATTTTCTCCAAATCAGAAATTTTCAAAGATAATTCAACAGACTTTGTTTCAAAACCTTTCCTCTCAGTTTGAAAGTCTCTTCTCTCTTTCTCAAATTTCACTCTTTCAAGTATAAGAACTTGTTCAAAATCATAGATCTGTTTCAAGAGTTGACAATTTTTCATTTCACATGATTTGATTCTATTTCAGACTCTGTCAACATCTTTCTTCTAAAATTGCCTTTCTCTTTCAAATCAACATTCTCTTTTTCTAACAACTTTATGTTTTCTTGAACCTTTTCAAAATCCTTTAGAAAATCAGATTTCTCTTTTTGCAAAATCTTTATAACTTTTGCATATTCGTCTTGTTTTGCTTGAAGATTAGCAATCTTGCTTTCAAAATGAACAATCTCAGTTTTTGGTTCAGAAATTGTTTCTTTTGCTTTTACAGGACTTAATTTTTATAAATTGTCTGAACTGGTTATAGAAATTGCAGGTCTCACAAAAACTTCAATAATCTCAGGCATGATGAAATGACAAATTCGAATATCAACTATGAATTATGATCAAAAATGAGAATCAACACAAATCTGTCACATGCAAGAATTAATCAAATCTGTCACATGCATTTCATCAAACTGTTAGAGTACATGAATTAATGAAATCTTCTTTTCAACAAAAAATTTGAATACTAATCAACATGCAGCAGATATAATCACTTTGATCCATAAACCAATCAAGAATTTCGAAAACATACCTGTGATCTCTGTTTAATTTCGAGAATTAATCAGCATAGAGAGAAAATCTTTGGATGACTTGATTGTAAGATATCGATTCAACAGAAAGACAAATTCAAATTTCTTGAATCAATGATAGAAACGAATTCAAGAATTGTTAGGAATTCAAGAATTGTTAGCAGCAACAGAATCAATTGTCGAATTGATCAAGAAACTTCAAGAACGCGATCAAACACACTCTTGGATGAATTTGTTTGTTGATTGGCTCTGATACCAATTTTGAGTTCATGATCTTCAACATATCAAGTATTAGTAACAAGATGATGTAGGAGAGGACTATTTATTATTGAAATGTAAACCTAATCTAGAGAGAACAAGATGAGAGTTTTAGAGCTACATTGTGAATTATGAATTGTTACTTACAAAATGACATTACAAGTCCTATTTATAGACCCCTTCCCTTGTTACATCATTTAAGCCCAAGCCCATTAACATGTCTAAGCCCATTAGGCCCAATACGATTACTTTACAAAACTTTCTAATTAATTAGGACAATTTAAATGTCCTAACATTCTCCCCCTAAAGTTTTGGAAAGTAAATCATCTTCAAATCTTTGACTCCTCTACCCCTTGATTTTCTTGAAAAACTTTAGCGGTGCAATTCTTCAAAAGTAGGCTCGGCTCCCCCTTGAAAGTTTCTCTTATTCATCGTATTTTCAACTTTGAAAAATCGGATCCAATGTACTCCATAACCCCGACTAAGTGCACGAAAAACATCTCCAAAATGTAGAAACTCGAGCTCGTTCCGATAAGCCCACAAGAATGATAACGAGTGAGTTTTGAGTGATAAGCCAAATGCATTCTTAGTTTAAAACAAAGAATCCGTCATTGGACCACGAGTTGAGTAAGAATTCGGCTTAAGAGCTTGGTCCGTATTTGCTCGAAGGAGGAACGGTAAAAACACGCGCTACTTGGCAGGGATTTCGAGGAATCGTATGCAAATCGATGTCGTGGAGATGGAAGTGTGACAAACGTAATGTAGGAATGATGCCGCACGAGTTCCATAAGCAAAACCACGAAATTTAACGACTTTAACGGAATCTGGACCAAAAATGTTAGAAAACTAACTGGCCACTAACGGACTCCGTTAGTCACCATTCATCATAACCAACAATTACCAACTTTCACGATCTGTTGATTTTAACATCATTTCTCTTTTAATTTCCACATGCAAAACTCCTTTGAAACAACTTCTTAGCCTCCATTGATCATCAAGAAAGATAGTTCAAGAACAGAATGTGATCATGCAGCGATAAACACGTGTGGCCGGCGAGTAACAAACTTTTCCGGCTAGATCTACAATTTTCCGATCAGTTCCAACAACTCACAAAAAATGCGATTTCATGCTGGAAATTTACTCTAATCATTTCAATGTTATCATAACATCAACGATGAATAGATCTGGGAAGATTCAGTCAGACAGAACAGTAACTCCGGCGAACCACCGTCCAAACACGGTTTTCCGGTGATGATGGTTATTGACATGCATAATTTGTATCTCTCTCAATTTCGACCAAAAATCATTCTGAAACATGCAACGTGTTCCAAAACTAGAAACAAACGGATCTGAGCAGAATTTATCGAGAAAAACATACTCAAAAAGAACAAGATCGAAGAGCTCCGGCGAGACTTGCGATTTTCCGGCAGCAACATTCAGAACACACAACTCATTGGTTTTTTGATCAAAATCAGATCTGAAAGTTGCTTTTTTCTCTAAACTTAAAAACTAACAGATCTAAAAAAGTTTAATCGATCAAAACCATCAAATAAATAATATTGAACATCTCCTTCCATGAAAGCTTCGAAGAACTTACTGTTGATATTTTCAGATCTCAAAATCACTGAAATCTTCATATTTTTCCAGATCTGATCGATGAAAGTCTTCATAAACAATATAGAAATAGATCGGAGTAGATAAAACCGATTCATGCACAACGAAATTTTCAGATCTCAAGATCTTCACGAAGAACACCGAAAATTCTCGAAAAAATCGAAAATCACCAAAAAATTGTCGAAATTCGATTCTAAAATTTGGAGATGATCTGGAATCGAATAACGAGCAAATCTTCAAGAGCATATGAGATTTGAGCAAACTTACATGTAGATCGGGCAAAAAATAACTTGAAATGTCGAGATCCAATGATCGTATCGAGAAATATTCATCGATTTGGCTCTGATACCAATTGTGAGTTCATGATCTTCAACATATCAAGTATTAGTAACAAGATGATGTAGGAGAGGACTATTTATTCACAAGAAATGTAAACCTAATCTAGAGAGAACAAGATGAGAGTTTTAGAGCTACATTGTGAATTATGAATTGTTACTTACAAAATGACATTACAAGTCCTATTTATAGACCCCTTCCCTTGTTACATCATTTAAGCCCAAGCCCATTAACATGTCTAAGCCCATTAGGCCCAATACAATTACTTTACAAAACTTTCTAATTAATTAGGACAATTTAAATGTCCTAACATTCTCCCCCTAAAGTTTTGGAAAGTAAATCATCTTCAAATCTTTGACTCCTCTCCCCCTTGATTTTCTTGAAAAACTTTAGCGGTGCAATTCTTCAAAAGTAGGCTCGGCTCCCCCTTGAAAGTTGCTTCTGATATGAATTCTGAACATACTTCTGAATAAGCGCTTCAGAACATTTGTCTTCATAGTCAGAAGTTCTGAGTCTCCTACTCAGAACCTTCTAGTCAGAATCTTCTAGTCTCCTACTCAGAACCTTCTAGTCAGAATCCAACACTTAGAATCTTTTTGAGATTTCTCACTCAGAACTTCTGAGTCTTCTACTCAGAACTTCTGAGTCTTCTGAGTCTTCTTTAGTCTTCTTACTCAGAACTCAACACTTGTGTTTTTTACAATACTCTAGACCTAACAGGCTTACATACCCGATTCATTAAATCCATAAAAGCAGTTGGAGCGTTCGTCAATCCAAACGGCATCACTAAGAATTCATAATGACCATACCTTGTGCAAAAAGCAGTTTTTAGAACATCTTCTTCTTTCACCTTCAGCTGATGGTAAGCAGATCTCAAATCAATCTTGGAGAAATAGCAAGCTCCAACTAGTTGATCAAAGAGGTCATCAATTCTAGGAAGCGGATACTTGTTCTTGATCGTGCGCTTATTCAGTCCCCGATAGTCGATACACATTCTCATTGAACCATCCTTCTTTTTCACAAACAAAACTGGCGCTCCCCACGGCGAAGAACTAGGTCTAGTGAAGCCTTTGTCGCATAGGTCTTGTAGTTGTGTCATCATCTCTTTCATCTCTGGAGGTGCCAGACGATACGGTGCACGGGTAATAGGAGCGGCTCCAGGAATCAGATCTATACCAAACTCTACTTGTCTAACGGGCGGAAGACTATTCAAGTCTTCAGGGAACACTTTAGGAAATTCACTAACAATCGGAATATCTTCCAACTTATTCTTTTCTGACTTAATATCTATCACATAAGCTAAGTAAACCTGGCAACCCTTATTAACACACTTACGGGCTTTTATCATAGATGTAAGGCAAGACTGATGATTGCTACGATCACCATAAATCACTACCGGTCCTCTCTCAGGTAAGACAACATTAGTTATTTTCTTATCACAAACTATGTTAGCCTGATTCTCAGCTAACCAATCCATTCCCACTACCACATCAAACTCGATCAAGGCTATAGGGAATAATTGTATAGGTACTTCGCATCCCTCGATATTTATCACACACTTATCAAAAAATTCATTAACCGACACTTGTTTATCATTTGCCGTATCTACCATCAAAGCATGATCTAATACTTTAGGGTTTAAATGCATATAAGCAGCAAATGAAGGAGACACAAACGATCGGTTTGCACCGGAGTCAAATAACACTTTAGCACGTGTAGAGTTTATGAAAAATGTACCTGTAACCACATTCGGGGTTTCCTCCGCTTCTTTTGCTGTCATCTGAAATGTACGACCCCTTGTTCTTGGTGGTTCTAGTCTTGGCACTACTGGTCTAACAACCACTGGTCTCCCTGATGTACCACCCTGCTGTATTCTTCCCCGCGGACAATCCGACTGAATGTGATCCAGAGAATTACACAAGAAACAAAGCCGCGGTACTGGACAGTTTTTAGCAATATGCCCGGTCTTCCCACACTTATAACAAATCCGAGGATCAGCTTGACAATTTCCTTGGTGCACACGGTTGCACTTCGGACAAGGTTTTTCCGTTGGTCGAAACGGTGAGCGGTTATCGTATCTCTGAAACCTGGACTTCTTTGGGTCATACTGTGGTCCTTCCCACTTTCTCTTCCCCATACCTTTATCACTAGCATCCCTCCTATTATCTCGCTCCACATCTTCCGCGGCATCTACTGCGGCTGAGAAGGTAACGGGTCCTTTGGCAGTTACTAGCTTTCTGACATCTGAATTTAACCCGAAGATAAACCTTTCAGTCTTCATTGCCTCTGTGGCAACATAGTATTCCGCGAATCGAGATTTTTGTAGAAAACTAGCGGTGTAGTCTCGAACCGATAAGTTCCCTTGCTGCAAGTTCATGAATTGTCCTTCCAATTGTTTAATCGCTGCATGAGGACAAAATTGTTTCCTGAAAGCTATAACAAATTCCTCCCAAGAAAAGGTAGAGTATATGTCAGGCTCTCCTGATGACATATGACCTTCCCACCAGTATAAAGCATCGCCCTTCAACATCGCGGTTCCATAAAGTACTCTGTCTTCCTCAGCACATTTACTAGTTTTGAAGATAGCTTCTATTTCCTTCAGCCATCTCATCGCTTTGACTGGGTCTCGGTCTCCTGAGTAAGTAGGAGGCTTACAACTGAGAAACATTTTATAATTACACTTTCTCATTACTGGTCCGACAGTAGGAGTAATAGGCATCTCTTCTTCATGTGAAGGATCTGGTCTATCTGTTTCAGCATTATGAGTTTGGTTGAACATAGCTTGGATATTGGCTTGTAATCTTCCCATTTCCGCTGCTAAGTCATCTCTTGTAACAAATTCCGTGCCACGCCCCTGGACTCTGCCTCCAGTTCTACCTCTACCTCTTTCTCCCCCTCTTCCCCTTCCTTCGGCTATTGGGTTCGTTCTATTCGGATTTCCTCCTCCTTCCCGATTCGTTTGTCTAGTACCACTTGCCATTCTGGAGATTCGGACAAGGTTAATATACACATAAGCACATACCCCATATAACAAGGTATTCCAGTTCAAACATGTACCTGTAAGATCACAATTACACTGGCCAGGTGTAATAATGAAATTACCTTACATGATGTTCATTCTACCTTTTTATATTTATCATCACAAGGTTCTACAATAATAGGGACATCCTACTTCACATGCAGTTTAAGTCTAGGTACTGATACTAATACCTAAATCCCTTAAACTAGGGCTCTGATACCATCTGTAACATCCTGATTTCCATATATACAAATAACATACAATTCACAACATAATTTCATCTAAAAAAGAAGATACATCATATTTCATATTCGGTCCCATAGTCTTACTAAACATAATAAGAATTTCATTACAAACTTTTTGACTAAATAATTTACATTATGACTAACAACAAAGCCATAAGTACAAAAACACATCATGATCTTCATTACAAAAGTCTTCACAAAAGCAATCCATCCATTACTCTATTCATTTGCTCTTACCCGATCCATCACCTGGAATACATATTTTTAAAACAAAATGAGAGTTAGACCTAGCGGTCTAAGTGAGAAAATCCCTGTCATTTCACAATCATTATAAAATCCATTTATATAAAATCCATTATATAAACACACATATATTACACGTAATTAAATACCAATCAAGACTCGTGCACTGTGTTCAACCCATCCTCTTTCTCATTCTCATTTCCCCTGGCCATGTTAGTTGGTTGCGAGCCAACTAATCCGCTGTACAACAACTACAGCTAACACCGCTGTACAACAACTACAACAACACCGTTGTACAACAATTACAGCAAACTCCGCGACTATAGTTTCGGCTAACATATACTCGTGTAGTGGAATGCACATATAAATACAATATATATCTCAATATATCACATTTTCATTTATGAACATCTATTCACATCATCTATCGCCCTTTCAGTCTACACGTACAAGTATTCCAGTTTAAAAACATTTTGAAGTAAAACTCACCTGATTGCTTGTCAAACACGTTTCCAAGTCTTCTAAACAGGTTCAGTCCTTTACCCAGAATTCACAGGATCTGTAACAAATAGATACAGATATCTCTTTACCATATAAAACACATAAGTCTTACTAAGGCTAAGAACTCTAAAGAACTCAAATCCTCAAATGTTGCCCCCAAACCCGCACTCAAGTCAAGACTACAGAATAGTCAGTCCTCATTCATTTCCTATCTAATGGTTAACAAAATACAGGTTACTGGGTACTCGACAGCATCTAAATTCTTAATATTGGCCAAACAGCAAAAGTATCCAGATACCATAAGTTATCCGGACAACATTACTTTTCCGGACAACACTACTTTTCCGGACAACATATATAATCCGGACGTCATCCGGTATCTTAACTCATCCGGAAACTATAGAAAAAGATACTTACCCGGATATTTGACTTGTCCGGACACCTTTAAATATCATCCGGACACCACAGCTATATTACCCGGACACTACCAACCAAACCACCCGGACACATTCATGGTGTCCGGAAACTGCTGCTGTTCATCCCTATTTTTACCCATAAATCAACAGAACTAACCCCAGATACGAAATCAGTGTTTCTACTCTGATAGGAACCATTAACTAGTAATTACCAACACAAAATACACAGGGAACATACCTTAAATCGTTTCCAAGTAATCCAATTGAAGCCTTAACCCTAGCTTTCTTCTTTTCTCTTCTTTTGCCTCACAAACACACACTCACACACTCTAATGTTTATGGACAGTTGCTGAAATGAAAATATATGGATATCTTTAAGGGATAATATCTATCCATACTTACCATATAGACCTTGAACTTCTCAATAATGACCCAAACACCCTTAACTTATAAATTAACCAAAACTTACCCTAAACATCCAACTTTAAAGGTAACTAAACTTAACGGAACTAGGATTTAACTAACGAACTTACCCGGGGTATTACAGGTCCCTACAAAGCATACATAGATATTGGTGGTATTGCTGAAACTGCTACAAGTCAGTATGTTCCTCCAAGAAGAGTTGAAAAAGAATACAGATATTACAACGAAGCTGACAAATCTAAAGTTGAAATTGATGGGTTAGATTTGACATACCTGACCCAAGCCATCCCAAATGATATATACAATCGAGTAGATAGTCGTAATACAGCCAAGGAGATATGGGATGAGTTAGAAAGGCAGTTTGAGGGATCATCAAAATCCATGAAGACCAAAAAGAATCAAAGCATCAATGCTTATGAAGGGTTTAAGGCAAAAGAAGGCGAATCATTGAAAGATACCTACAATCGCTACAACATCATCCTTAATGATTTGAGAAGAAATGGAGTCGACAAATCAGAATCGGAGATAAACTACAAGTTTATCAAGAATCTACTACCAGAGTGGGACTCATACTCCATTCAGCTCCAAATGTCTAGGGATATGGATGAAGAAAAGTTGACCGACATTTTCCGTATTCTTGGTCAACACGAAGATAAAGTAAAAGCCGTTAAGGAAAAGGATAAAAAGGTCGAAGAGTCTTTAGCCCTTCTGAGTGAACATAGGAAGATTGGAGCTGTGAAAACAAAAGCTTTGATTTCTGGGATAAGTAAGAAAAATATGAGTTCTGATGATGATTACAGTAGCAGTTCTGGAGATGATATGGAGGAAATTGCTGAAAAGTTGGCTTGTTAAAAAACAAATTTCAAAACAGATTTGGCAAAAAGAAGTTTTATTCAAAAACCAGACATGATTACAACAAAGCTAACAGATATAAAAGGTTTGAGAAAAGGAATGAGAAAAAGGAGGAAGAGAAAGAAGAGAAAGAGGAAAAGGAGGAGAAAGAGGAGAAAATTGTGAAAAAGGAGAGGGAAGAAAAGAAGGATAGAGATGACAGAAACTGTTATAACTGCGGAAAACCCGGTCACTTTGCCAGAGATTGCGCACTGAAGAAAGTTAAGGATTCTGAGTACTATAAGAGAAAAGCTCACTTGGCAAAAGCCAAAGAAAGTGGAAAGCAAGTCAACGCTGAGGAAGAAATTTGGCTCATGGATTCTTCTAATGATTAAGAAGCGCACTTTACTGAAGTAAAGTACAGTCTAATGGCAAAGATGAATGAAGAAGACCAGGAATCCGAGGTTTCATCTCTATATCCTTCGAATAATTCTGATGATAATGTTAATTCTGAAAATGAGTCTGAAACTGAAGATGCTAGATATGAAGAGATGCAAATCGTGATATTTGAACTTAATGAGAAATTTGAAAAAGCTCAAAAGAAACTTGATAAAGTTCAAAAGAAACTTGAATATGGGAAAAGTTCAAAGTTGAAATATCACGATGAAGCACTTCTTTATAAATGTTTAGCGGAAGATAAAGAAAAAGAGAAAGAAGTTATCAGATCAAAAGTTAAAACACTTGAAACTGAAATTTCTGAGTTAAAGAACAAAACGAAAGATATAAATGATGAAAACATAGATTTTCAGTTCAAAATCAAAGTTCTTTCTGAAGAAAGAAAAGATGCTTTTGCAAAGATCAAGGAACTAGAAGATTTAAATTATAAAAGAGGTCAGACTGAGCAATCTCTGAAATTACTAACTAGCAACCCAAAAGATACTAGATTTTATTATCCAAAAATGGGTCTAGGATTATCTAATGTAGAGGTTCTTAAGAATGCACCTGAAAACCTATACACAATTGAAAATTTGGGTGAAGGTTTAAAGGAAACTCTTAAAACTAAAGAACCTGGAATTAAAAGTAAGGTTTTGAAGCAAACAATTATAAAGGAGATTCCTCCAATTTCACAAGTTTTTGTTAAATCAAGTAATGAAGTTTTAACGCAAACTATCATAACGGAGGTTCCTCCAATGACACAAACTTTTGTTAACCCTAATAATGAAAGTTTGAAACGAACTTTTGCTAAAGATGTTGCTTCAAATCCTTCAACTCCTACTTCAAATTTAGAGAAAGTAAAAACGGATAAAGGTTCGGAAGAAAAGCCTAGATTCAATACTACAAAATTTAAATACGATGAACTAAATTCTAGTTACAAAACCAAAAAGGTTGAACTAACTGAATTTAGTTTGTTATTTTCAAATGAATCTATGGCTAAAACAATTGATACAAATATCAATGAACCTGAATCTGTAAAAACTGAATCTAATGTTGAAATGGAGTCAGATACAAAATCAGATTCTGACAAAAAGGAGTTTGTTCATAAAATCTCTTCTGAATTTCCTGATTTGAATTCAGCTTTACTCAAAATTGTTGATTTAGAAAATCAAATTTCTAAATGGCAATTAAACTTTGAAAATTAGAGGATGATTATGAAAACATTGGATTAGATCTTGATAAAACTCGAAAAGTCAATATTGACCTTAAGAGTGAGATTCAAAATTTAGAATCCAAATTATATGAAATATCAAACTCTAAGATTTCAAAGAATTGTGAAAAATGTTTAAAACAAGCTGAATTAAAAGATCAGAATAAATCTTCAAGTACAACTGATTCTTTTGCAAATGATTCTTTAGAGAAGGTTAAATTTTTTACAGAAAAGAAAGCTCTTGAACTAAGATGTGTAGAACTTTCAAAACAAGTTTCAGATTTTGAGAAAGTTCTATTTCTTGAAAAAGAGAAAAATAAAAAGGAAAGAACTGAGTTTGAAATAGAAAGAAAATATTGTGAAGTATATCATAAAGTGTTTTCATCAAAAGTATCTAATGTCAAAACAGAACAAAATCTGAAAAGAAAAGAAAAAGGAAAATTATTCGAAACGAAATCAAATTTGTTTCCAAATAATTCTTCTAATTCTAAGAGTTCTGATGATGTTTCTCATTCTTTCTCAGAAATGGATGAAGAAAAGTACATGGATCTGAAGGGGAATATTTCAAATAGCAAGAATAGGAATACTGATACTGAGAAATGTAATTCTTCAAATAAAAATTGTATTGATTCGTGTAATGTTTAGAAAGTTTGTGAAAATAAAAATTCCGCAATTTCTGATTCTACTTTGTTGACACAAGCAAAAAGAAGAATACATTGTGCTCATTGTTGGGATAACTATTTCAAGCTAAATAGAAATGATCCAAAGAACAAAAAGTCTAATACTTCATCTTGTTCTCTAAAATCTTCAGCGAACAAATTTGCTAAAATGTTCGGTTTCAGATCAAACTAACAGAATAAGAAGAAAGAAACAAAAACAGTTGATGTGAATATGGTTTGGATTCCCAAAGATCAACTCAGCAAACCAAATTCACAAAATAACCTTACTTTTAAAGGCAAAATTCAAGGTTCATCAAATGTAATAAACAAACTGATCCGTACTAACAAGAAAGGACCCATACAGATATGGGTACCTAAAATCAGGTAATTTTCTTTTTTACAGGACCGTCATGTGTGGGTCATTGATTCGGGAGCATCTAGACACATGACGGGGTACAAGCACTTATTGCACGATTTTACTGTACATCCTGGCGGATCGGTAGGTTTTGGCAACGACTCCAAAGGTCATGTTCGAGGCTTCGGAACGTTGAAGAATGACTCGATGCAAATAGAAAAGATCTTGTATGTTGAAGTATTAGGGCATAACCTTTTCAGTATTAGTCAGTTTTGCGACAAGGACTGTAAGGTAATTTTTGACAAGAACTTTTGCTATGTTGTGGATGAGAACTGGTCAGAAATTTTCAGAGCAAAACGATGCGGCGATCTATGTATGACAGATTTTGCAACTCTTGTTGCTTCCAATCAAGATTGTCTTGTTTCAAAAGCCTCTCAAGATGAATGTTGGTTGTGGCATAGAAGACTCTCACATCAAAAACTTTAGAAGCATCAACAAGCTCAGAATAGATGGATTAGTTTCCGGGCTTCCTGCGTTGAAGATCGACAAAGTTTCCATATGTCCGGCCTGTGAGATGGGAAAGATGAAACACGTATCTCACAAGTCAAAGACTTTGTCTAATTGCAACAATGCCTTGGAATTAATCCACATGGATCTATGTGGCCCGATGCGAACTCAGTCAATGGGAGGAAAGAAATATATATTAGTAATAATTGATGAGTATTCGCGATATACTTGGCTGGATTTCTTACGTCTCAAATCGGAAGCACCCGAGCTGATTATTAAGTTCATCAAGAAGATACAAATACTTCTACAACGCCCAGTTCGAAAAATCCGAATTGATAACGAAACTGAGTTCAAGAATGCAACACTTCAAACATTTCTTGAATCCGTTGGAATATCTCACAATTTTTCCGCACCAATTACTCCACAACAAAATGGAGTAGTTGAAAGGAAGAATCAGAATCTTGTAGAAGCGGCTCGAACAATGCTTGCCTATTCGGGTCTTCCACCAAGTCTATGGGCCGAAGCAGTTTCCGCAGCGTGCTTTACTCAGAACAGGACAATTATTAATAAACGCTTTAACAAAACTGCATATGAATTAATCAACAATCGCAAACCTAACATAAAATTTTTGCGTGTGTTTGGATGCAGGTGTTTTGTTATGAAAGATCGTGAAAACCTTGCAAAGTTCCAAGTTAAGGCTGATGAGGGAATCTTTATTGGATATTCCTTGAATTCTAAAGCATATCGGATCTACAATAATCGTACAAAATCAGTCATCGAGAGCATCAACGTTACGTTTGACGAGAGTGTGACTTTGACTTCTAGACAACAAAGTTCAGAACTCGGACAAAAACCTGAAGCTTCTACTAAAAAAGGAGTAGAACCTGTGGCGAAACAGTTTTCTAATTCTGAATTAGATAATAATAGTACTAAGATTTAGATTTGTTATTTCATGATGCGTTTATGGATTATTGTGCAGATATGGAATCACCCATCACATCTGTAAATGCATCTCCACAACAGACGAGTGTGAATGTCTCCGGTCCATCTGACGATGTCGGTGCTAGTACTTCTGGGGCAACCAACGAGACTCCAAGTGAACCTACAACTATTCCAGTTTCTGAACCTGAAATTCAGCCTGAAATTCCGGTTTCAGTAAACACGTCATCGGAGGTTTCTACACATGAAATACAACAACCAGAAGTTAATGTACCTGAACCGACACATAAATCTTCAGCTGAATCTACTGAAGAGATTCTTGCAGTTTGGGATGAGAATGATTCATCGAACACTCGTGTAGAGATTCTAACTCTTCCCAGTACACATAAATGGACAAAAGCACACCCCCAGCAGATATTATTGGTGATCTCAATGATGGAGTGAAGACATGATCTGCGACTATAAACGAGTGTTTGTATGTCAACTTTCTAAGCACATTAGAACCCAAGAAAGCATCTGAAGCATTACAAGATCCAGATTGGATAAACGCCATGCAAGAGGAGTTAAATGAGTTTAAGCGTAACGAAGTTTGGCATTTGGTGAAGCGTGCTAAAGACAAGACCATTGTTGGAACTAAATGGGTCTTTAGGAACAAGAAAGACGAAGCAGGAATTATAGTCCAAAACAAAGCAAGACTGGTTGCAAAAGGGTATAATCAACAAGAAGGAATAGATTATAATGAAACCTATGCACCAGTAGCAAGGATTGAAGCCATCAGAATTTTTCTTGCATACGCCGCGCATAAAAGCATGAAGGTATTTCAGATGGACGTCAAATCTGCGTTTCTGAACGGAATACTTCATGAAGAGGTTTATGTAAGTCAACCTGAGGGTTTTATAGATCCAAAATATCCAAACCATGTCTAGGTTTTAGACAAAGCACTCTATGGTCTGAAACAAGCACCAAGGGCATGGTATGAGACTCTGACTATTCATCTGCTTGAAAATTGATACACCAAAGGTACAATAGATACAACTATTTTTCTCAAAAGAAAAGGTAAAGATTTAATGCTAGTACAAATATATGTTGACGACATTATATTTGGCTCTACGAATCCCGATATGTGTAAAGATTTTGAAGAGGTGATGAAAAGCTGCTTTCAAATGAGTATGATGGGAGAGCTAAAATTTTTCCTTGGACTCCATGTGACACAGTCAAATGAAGGCATTTTCATTAATCAATCAAAATATATAAATGATATGCTTAAGAAATTTGACATAAATTCCTCTTCCACCATGAAAAATCCCATGGCTACCGGTAAGCTTTTGAACGTTGATTCATCTGGTATATCAGTCGATCAAAAGTTATACCGTGGCATGATTGGATCTTTACTATATCTAACGGCAAGTAGACCGGATATTTTGTTTGCAACATCCTTTTGTGCACGCTTTCAAGCTAACCCGAAGGAATCTCACCTTGTGGCTGTAAAGCGAATCCTTAGATATCTCAAAGGCACAAAGAATTTGGGTCTTTGGTATCCTAAGGATTCTGGGTTTGAGCTAACTGTTTACACAGATGCAGATCATGCGGGAAATATGATGGACAGGAAAATCACATCTGGTGCTTGTCAATTTTTGGGAGATAAACTTGTAAGCTGGTCATCAAAGAAGCAAACTTGTGTATCAACATCTACGGCTGAAGCAGAGTACGTGGCCACCGCTAGTTGCTGTTCACAAGTAATTTGGATGAAGACTCAGCTAAAGGATTATGGATATATCTTCAACAAGATCCCAATATACCGTGATTCCAAAAGCGCGATTGCAATAACTGAGAATCCTGTTCAACACTCCAAGACGAAACACATAGATGTCAGGTACCATTTTATCAAAGACCATGTTGAGAAGGGAACTATAGAAATTCATTTCGCACCAACAGAACTAGAGCTTGCTGATTTATTTACAAAACATTTAGATGAAAAAAGGTTCACCTTTCTAATCAGCAAACTAGGAATATTGAATACTTAGGCATTTCTTAGTTTTCTTTAAAACATTGAGGGGGAGTATCTGTTCTTGTTCATTTAATTATATTCATCTTTTGAGGGGGAGTTTGAATTTTTCATAAAGTGATACAACTAACTGGTATGAACTCATGTTCTATGAGTAACAAGTTTTCATCTGTTTGTGCAAATTTTTCTGAAGAAGAGACAACTGATTATGCATCTGTTTAAGGGGAGCAGATTGGCATAAGTCTGTAAGAATATAGTATATAATATACTGTTAATATATATATATATATATATATATATAAATATTTTGAGAGAGTTTAAGTAAAAGACTTCAAAGATTTTATCTAATGTAAGAGTTTTTGAACAGTTTGAATTTTTTTCTGAAAAAGTTGTATTTTTTGAAAATCTTTGAGATTTCGGACCTATAAGGATGCGAAACCAAAGGTTTCGAACCCTTAAGGTTGCGAAACCAAAGGTTTCGAACCCTTAAGGATGCGAAACCAAAGGTTTCGAACCCTTAAGGATACGAAACCAATGGTTTCGAACCCTTAAGGATGTGAAACCATATGGTTTCGGATCTAGAAAGGTACTAATTTTTTTTAAAAACAATTCACAACTTTATCTGATTCTAATTCTTTTGGAACTTTTTGCATCTTTGTTCATGCAAATTGTTCAGATGAACAGTGCCATGTCTATTTTTTCAGACATGTCGTTTTCTATTGTTTGCATAAGTGGGGTACTCTAAAATCGTGCCAAGTGTCCAATTTTTTTGAGTATAAATAAAATTCAAATCCTTCATTTCTCACTTTTTCATTTCTTGCAAACTCTTCAAACGATTTGAATCCTTTCAAAGAAAGCACTGTTCATCGTCTTTAACCTCAAACTTCATCTGTTCGATTCTTCTTCATCAGGTAACCATTTCTTCTGATTTTTGATTCTTTAGATTCGATTTCTTCATGAAAATCTTTCAATCCGTTTAATCTCCTCGATTATGATCTTCTGCTATGATAATTTTGTATCTAGGCTTTTATTTTGTCATGTTCTTCAAGTTCATCATGCATGTGTTGGTTAGGGTTTCGAATCCTTTTCAAATCAATTTTTTCTTTGTCAAATTAGTCAAGTCCAGATTTCGGATCCATTATGATACGAAATCTTGGGCATTTTTTTGATGAAAAGGATTTGCTCAGAATGTCATAGTTTCGGATCCATTAGGATTCGAAATCCTTGGTTTCGAATCCTTCTGGATACGAAATCCTTGGTTTCGATTCCTATTGGATACAAAATCATTTTTTTTGAAAAAGTTTTTTTTGAAAATGCTGAAATTCACTAAGTCATGGTTTCGGATCCTTCTTAGTTCGAAATTCTTAGTTTCGGATCCTTCTTGGTTCGAAATTCTTAGTTTCGGATCCTTCTTGGTTCAAAATTCTTAGTTTCGGATCTTTCTTGGTTCGAATTCTCTTGGTTTCGGATCCTTCTTGGTTCGAAATTCTTGGTTTCGGACCCTTGTTCATCCGAATTCATAGTGTGTGTATGTGTGATCTGAATCCTACACTTAGAAAATTTCAGAAATTTTTTCAATTTTTTTTTCAAACTGATAACCTTTTTCAGAACTGTTTTGTTCTAAAACAACAGTTCAGATGGCAAATCAGGAAGAACAAAGCCGTGTTCAGGGCTTTGGTGAACATGTTCCGAGAATACCCGATCCGACAGCTGATGTTCCTTTACCATCAATGCGATCTGTACATCAATCACAAGCCGGAGTTCATCCCGATCACTTAATCATTTATCCGATCAATTATGTACAGATCATCTTCAACAATCATCATGTTGATTTTGACAAGATCAACATTCAATTAGTGGTAGCGTACGCATTGACTAACACAGTCAATGTGCCTATGCTATATTTACAGCAAGCATGGAAGACGATAACCACATCCATGGAGAACGGCAGACCGATATTTCTATTTCAGATCGATGAATTTATCACGAAGCTCGACTTTCAAAGACTGAGACTTGTATTGAGGCTACCTGAGCCTGTTTCTAGAGAAGGAAAGACTGAATTCGATGATTATCCGTCTGAGGAAGAAGTGTTTGAAGGCATACGCGCAATGGGATATACCGAGAATTTAACACGAGTGAAGGGTTTCAATAAGGAGAATCTACCACCTTTGTACTATACAATCTTTTCAATTCTTAACCGGTGCATAACTGCCAAACATTCAGGAACTGACAGTGCCAGTATCGGATTTCTGAAGTTGTTTCATCCGGTGGTGTATGATCTTCACGTAGATTATGCAGCCATCTTCTGGCATGAACTGAACGAAAAGATCGAGTTACGTCGTCAAAACAAGGGAAAGCCTTACATTCCGTACATGAGGTTTCTTCAAATCATCATTCAGAGTATGCTTCGTTCTAACCGAGAAATTCCACGAAGAGTAAATCATCCTTCTGTGCCCGAGAAACCAATGCAGTTCATTCAACTACCAAAGAGGAAATATGACTATGAAATGCCATTACCAGAAGGGTTCCTTTCATACGCGGATCAGGACGCTGAGTGTATCATTGATTATAGAGAGTCTATGGTCCGGCCAGCACCGGAGGGACCTACCCAAGACTCAACCCCTAGGCGAGAGGAGTCTGTGAGGGTTCAGGATGCAAGGGCTACTGAACGGGGAGAGTCGAGGGAAAATACCGAGAGGGGAACTGGTGGGGGTCAGTCACCTGTACTTGAAGATGCAGGGTCATCGTCTGAGGACACACATATAGATGACCTTGTACAGGACGATTCTGAAGAAGTAGTTCCTAAACACATTGGGGATGCTCCTTTAGTTGAGTATTCTGATGATAGTACAGAGTCTGACATCGCGTCTGATCCCGCGGAGGAACAAAATGATGGAGATTCTGATGATAATAATGATGGCAATGATGGAAATGATGGTGCTGATGCAGAAAATATGTTTGGTGATGTTGCGGATATTCTAGTGTCTCCACAAATGAATTTGTCAGCTAATATTGATGCGGAAGAGCTCAACTTTGATGACATGCCATTGATTTCTTCTCTAGTTAGTGAAGGAATGGGAGGTATAAGGAGAACCGAGGGAGAATTAGTTGAAAATATATGTGAGTCTGTGAGAGAAAATGAAGAAAAAAATATGGAGAGTGTGAGAGCTACCAAACATTTCTATACCAGAAGGGCAGCCACATCTATCACCGGAACTCATTTGTTAGGATCAGGTGTTGAAAAAGACGTTACTCGCCCAGTAACGCAATTGCTCACCTCAGCCAGCCATTCAGCTTCTTCTCAACAAGAAGCTGTCTCATCTTCTCACGGGGCTTTAGCACATAATCTATCCGGATCTCACTTGGAGATTTTGGGTATTGAAACAGAGCGACCTCCTCCCCGGTCCTCGACCTTCATTTCTGCACATGTTGAGCGTCTAGTGCCTATTGCTAATATTTTTGATTCTTTGAATATGATACTTTCTGGAACAACTGATGTGAGTCTTTGTGACCCATCCGGAACACTCAGAGTAGATCCTCTCACAGGACTACAAGGACAGAGTGGAAATCCTACCAGTACTAGCACTATGCCAACACTGAGCGTAGGTCACACAGTTGAAACAACTGTTGTGTCAACGGCGAACCTAAGTGGTGCCGTTGTTACTTTACCCGTCTTCGTGACAAGGGAAACTCTTGACGGCGCCCTAAAGGCTGTTGAGGAAACATTCATACGGGAGTTACAAAGGGTGAAAACTTTATTTAATGGCAAAGGGCCGGCAATTGAAGAACCCGTTGTACGTTCACGACCAGAAATTTACTTGGCTCCGCCTCGTGTAACTCAGCCTCCTCCAGTTCAACAACCTTCAGTTGATCAAAGTATTGATGAGTTAAGAGATCTGTTTTATGCTAAGCTGATGTCCATTAGCCCTGAAGATCAACAAAGTAAAACTCTATTATCGCTTCTACAGAACTTCCAATCTACACCACCTCCACCACCACCTCCACCTACACCTACATCTTCAGTTACATCCACGGAGTTCCAAACCTTGTCCACGGAGTTTACTTCTTTCAAGTCAACAGTTGTACAATCTTTGAAAGATATGAAGCAGTCCATAGATGAGTTGAAAGCATTACTGAATCAGAGTTGTAAGACTCAAGCCCAGGGTTTGAAACGAAAGCATGATCAGGATCCCGATGATCATGATCATGAGGGGGAGATGAGTAAGAAAAGAAGGGTTGAGTCTGAAAGTTCACAAGGCCAAAAGAACAATCCGAATGTTGCTGAGATTTCTGATATGTTTGAATCTGGAGCTATGGGTGATGAAAGCGGAAAACAGATCGTATTATATGTTGATCCGAGTGTAGAACCGACGGTTGAAAAGCCTGAGGTAAATGAGGAGGAGATAAGGGAAGTGGTAGACATGTTTGTGGAATCTGTTGAATTAATTGAAATCAGTTCTGGTGATGAAGCTGATGATCTGGCAAGAGAATATGATCAGTATTGGAAAGTAAAGGAGGAAGCATATCCGTTCTTATTGCTTACTTATGAACCAGAGGATCAAGGTGTTGGGTTCACACAAGATGAGGTAAACATACTAACTGAAATCTATAGGCCACAAACTCCTGAAGAAATAACTGTAAGTCCTATACATTCACCTGAACATATCTCAAGTACCTTTATACCCTTTCAATCTGATGTTATACCTTTATCTTTTAACCTAAACCAACCCAGTTCAACTCAAACCACTATACCAGTTTCTGAACCAATTCCAACTTCTGAATCCATTCCCATTCAACCTGAATCACAACGTTTTCATGATCCATTCTTAAAAGTACCAAAATCTGAAGAATCTGAACCTCCATCCACTACACCTTTAGTACCACCTGTTAATCCTACTCATGACGAAGTTGGTCATTCCAATACAAATGATCAACCTGGTCCATCATCCTCACGGAGCAGAAAATTGTCTAAACTTGAACTGCGTGAAAGAACTTTGTATTTGAGAACACCATTCTTGGAAGAATCTGAAAGAAGACTGTTTGTGCACATAATCCGAAGTTTGAATCCCTACACTGTGTTGGGAATTACTGATCAGACAGCCGAATACAAGTTCGAGTATATGTACTTTCTGAGAGACAAGTGCCAAAAGAAAAGAGAGGTGAGGAGCAAGAAGTTAATTGTGACCATAAAGGAGGTAACTGCCAGGTTATACTACAAACTGTGGTATCCAGAGTTTGTTGTTCAGAGACAGGATTGTAGAGATTCCAGATTCTCTGAAGCTGATTTTTGTCATCTAACGATGGAATATTTTGAGTTCATGTATCATCATTTCAGAGATCTTCAGATAAGAAGAGAAAACGTGACTCTTGCTTTGAATGCCATCAAAAGATTTTTGAGAAGACACATCTTGTTCACACAGTGTCATGATTTACAAATGGCCGTGGAAAGTTATCAACCAAGAGTTAATTTGCTAAGGCCTAATCAAGATTTGCCTGGGAAAATGAAGATGACACTATTTGCTGTGATTGGAGAACCAGAGTTTGGTGTTGTGTTCAGAAGTGGTGCAAATAAGATATTCATTCGGTTTAATGAGTTGGAAAAGTATTCGGACGGTACACTCAAGCTTGTAATACTTCAGTTGATAGAAAAGCTCAAAAGACATAATTCTGAACGAAAAGTTACTTGGATGTCTTCAAGACCTAGAAGAGTTTTGTCAAGAGCCATTGAAGAGATAGATGAAAGATTGAATTTCAGAATGGCTATGCGAAGAATTGAAACGCATCTTGGGTTTCGAAGAAGAAGAAGACCCTTCTTGCCTTGATAGCTAAGGTGGAGATTGTTAGAGCATTATTGTAGCTATCAAGACAGTATTAATATCTTATATTGTTCTTCTTAGTAGAGGCATGGACATGTCATGGCCCTACTATATAAAGAAGACTCCTTTGTAATTTCCATAACACTTGTAGCATTTGTCATTTGTACTCATTGATCAATATATGGATGACAAGTTTGCACTCTAGATTTTCTCTGTATATTTGATTGCTAGATTCTCGGTTTATCATTATGATTGGTCTGCTTTGAGACATCAAATTTAAAAATGACGTGTTTAAGTTCTTTAACTTTGTATATCAAAACATTCTTCTCTTTAGAAATTAGATCAAATTTCTTTTGGAGATCAGATTTGATCAACTGATCCTTCATAATATCAGCTGATAAACCAGATAATCTTTTGGTAAGATTAAGAATCGCATCTTCAAAATGTTCGCGTTCCGATTCAAAATCTTTTTCCAAAAACTTTCTTTTATCAGTAATCTCTTTGAAAATTTCCATATTTTTCTTTTTAAGGGTTTTACTTACCTTTTCAAAGAGATTTTTCTTTTCCATGAATTCTTTTCTTTCCTTTTCCAAAAGATTTTCTAATTCAGAGATTTTCATGGAAAGCTCAGAACTTTTAATCTCAAAAGATTTGCGCCAGTTTCAAAAACAGTTCTTTCTTTTTCTTGCTTCTCTTTTTCAAGATATAAAACTTTTTCAAAGTCGGAGACTTGCTTCAAAAGTTTTACATATTTAAGCTAAAATTCTTTCTTTTCTTCAAGAGAAAAATTAGACAACATTTTCTTTATCTTGAACTTCTTTTAATTGAGCATGTAACTTTATGTTCCACTTCACTCTCTTTTCTTCCCTAATCTTCATATCAGTATTTTCTTTTTAAAGAGTTGTTACTTTCTCTTGAAGTTTCCCGATTTGATCGTGCAGAGTTGAGTTGTCTCTCTTTGCTTCAAGGTCTGCAATATAAACATCAAGATCAGTAACTCTTTTAATAAGTCTATCATTTGAAGAAGAAATGTCTAAAATTTGTCTCTTCAATTTAGCATTTTCTTCCTCTTTATTTAACACAGAAGCTGAAAGATTTGAAGCATTAGATTTAAGAAAAGTTTGCTTCAAACCTTCACTACTGGATTTAACAAAAGTTTGCTTCAAACTTTCATTATTAGATTTAACAAAAGTTTGCTTCATACTTTCATTATTAGATTTAACAGAAATTTGTGGAGTTAGAGATATTTCAGTTATAAGAACTTGTTGCAATCTTAAAACCCCATCTTCTGTAGAAGTAGACATCTTGAAGAAAACCTGAAAAGAAACACAAAAAAAAATTAGATGAAAAATATGAAAAATAATACTACCTAATAGAGTGATCGTCAAGAGAAACTTTGATTAGAAGTTAGAATTATGTGCACACTCTTAAACTATAGAAAAACACAATTAAAGTCAGAAAGATTTTCAAAAAAAATTTGAAAAACAAATTTTAAATTTGTCTTCCAAAAATTAAATCCGAAAAATTTACGCGGATATGTTGGACTTTAATCGTCAAACCTGCAAAATACAAGAAATTTTTTTCAGTTATGAGTAAAAGCAGGTAAAAAAAATTCGACACCAAAACTGTAAACACTAAAATGACTAAGAATATCAAAAAATACAAAATATAGGGGCTAAAGTGAAAAATACTAAGACTCAACAAAAAACAAGAACTAAAATTGACAAAACTTGAAGCTTAAGACTCTAAGGACTAAAAGTGTAAAATTCTAAAACTAATAAAAAAAGTAAAATTCTAAAACTAAACTACAAGGACTTAAAAATGAAAAGACCTAAAACTTAACTACAAGGATCAAACTTGACATACTATAAAACTACAACTACAGGGATTAAAAATGCTAATACCTAAAACTTAACTAACGGAATAGGACCAAAATTGAAAAGAAACTAACGGACAACTAACTGAACAGTTACAACACTGTTCATCATCATCTCAAAATGAATTACGATGATCTGGTGCTTTCTTCTTCAATTTTCTCCTTCGTTTCTCGACCAAAACGAATAAAATTTGTTGCGTTGTGTTCCTTTTTCAACGACAAATCGAATGATACCAAAATTCTGTGATCATGCAAACAAAATCGTCGACCCACGAAAATTCCGGCAGAACACGTTTTTCCGGCGAGTTAATTTCAGACGACTATATCTTCTTTGTTTCTCAACCAAATCCGATAATTCTGGTTGCACTGTGATCCTAAAACAGATACCAATCGATTCCAATCAATAAAAGTCGATCAAACACTGATTTTCGAAGACCCACTAGATTTTCCGGCGAGCCTGTTTTCCGACGAAAGAAGAATTTGAACTGATATGAGGATGGTTTCAGATGAAGAAGGGTCCGAATTGAGTAAGGTTGCGTATCAAGAAGGATATGAAATGTTGATGGTTTCGGATGCTTGATGATATGGTTTCGATTCAAGAGTGATGCGAAACCCTGGTTTCGTATGCTTGGTTTCGGTTCAAGAGTGGTGCGAAACCATGGTTTCGTATGATTACACACAAGTAGGTGAAACACACACACTCACACCTCACATTTCACGCACAGATCCGAAACCATTTTAAGCTCACATACAAACAACTTAAGCATACAAACACACACCACACTTAATGTGATTCGAAACCATTTTTGAAGAAGGATTCGAAATCCTTTAACCAATTTGGTTGACTTTTCTGTTGACCTTTCTTTGTATCTCCTGTTTGCTTATTTCACAACCTACAAACAACAAAAACTCATAACAAAAATTAAAATTTTATTTTAAAGATCAAACCACATCACAAATAGCATTTAACATCAACTAAAGAAAAAATTGAATCAAAATTCAAGATCTAGAAATTTTCATCAAAAACACTTTGAAGATCACCAAGAACATGATGAACATCAAAAATTTCAAAAATGGTTTTTATGGATTAATCCTTGAAATTTTTGATCAAATCATGTCTAAAAACTGTTTTTGGACACGAATTTGCACAAAAACCAATCAATTCAACACCAAATTGCAAAATCAATGTTCAAAAATTTTCACAGTTCACTTTTTGTCAAGAACACAAAATTTTAAAAAATCTTCAAATTGATCAATTCTTGATGTGTTTTTGCAAAATTGATGATGCAAAACAGATTTAGAATGACGGAGAAACACTTTGCAATCAAAATCAAACACAAAAACAAACAAGACATGCATAACCCATTTGTGTTCTTTAAGTTCTTCAACAATGGTGGATTTCTTCAAAAATCTTCAAATTTTCTTCAAATCTTCATCAAATTGGACGAATTTTGCACACAATTCAATCTCCCAAAGCTCTGATACCAATTGTTAACACCAGGTCTATTAGGTAAACATTAAATCTTCCATTGATCTTCAAGAATCTAGATATTACATAGGAATTAAGCACTTTTTCTCTCTAGATTCTCTCACTAGAAACTCTCACTTGATATTACAATTATGAACTCTCTTGATGACTTCCTTGAGACTTACTTACAAACTAAGCTTTACAAAACCTATTTATAACTTCTAATTACAAAGCTTTAAACCCTAAAGCTAGTTTGACTTTACATGACTTTGACTATTTTGACTAATACTTTGACTTTACAATGTTTGACATTATACAAGACTTTACAATAAATCTTGAATACAATAATTGTACCAACCCGGATTCTCAACATACAAATAACATATATTTCACCACAAAACAATACATCATATTTCATTTATGGTCCCTTATCTTAAACAAGTAAGTCTTTTAGTACAAACTTTTTCATTTATAATAAAGTACATAATAGATACAAAACACAACTTGGATCTTCATAATCATGCATCTTCCAAAAAGCTAAACATGATATATCCTATTACTGTCCCTTATTTGCTCCTTGACCTGGAATACATATTTTAAAACAAAAATGAGGGTTAGGCCTTGAGGTCTAGTGAGAAAATCCTCGTTAGTTAAAGATCATCTTTTACAAACATTCAATACACATAATGCACATAATAAAAATACCAAATATGACTCATGCATCATGTATCTTTTCATCTCTTTCTCTTTCTCTTGGCCATATTAATTGGTAGCAAGCCAATTAATTAATTTACACCGTTGTACTAAATACAGCCAACACCACTGTCCCTCTGTACAACCAACTTTCACCGGTCCTAAGCCCGGCCAACTAGCACCCATGCAATGTAATACTCATATAAACACCATACGCACAATATTACATTCATTCACATATATGTATTCCATTTGAAAACATTTTAAATAAGAACTCACTTGATTCGTTTAATTTCCAAGATCTTCCCACGCTATTACCAAGCACTCCAAATTCTTCAGTCCCGTTTCACGGAATCTGTATCACATATATACAAATATTTCTTTTAAAGACAAAAATCTCTAATATCCGGAAATCCTCGACTCAAGTCGCAATCAACCATGGAAATATTCTATGTCGCAATACACTACACCAAGTCGCAACCAACTATTGTGACACAGTACCAAGTCGCAACTAACTACTGCGACTTCTCCCTTATGTCGCAACCAACTGTTGCGACAACCCCCTCAAGTCGCAACCAACTGTTGCGTCATAGTACCAAGTCGCAACCAACTATTGCGACTTCACGAGCAAGTCACAACTCAAGGTTGCGACATTCATGAAGATCACAACCTTCAACCATGTCGCAACCCACTGTTGCGACATGCATGAATGTCTCAGTCCACTGTTCTTCCTAAAACCCAGAAATTTAATCTTTTAAACTATGCATGTTACTGTAATTATGCAGATATGTGTAAGACTATTAACATAACCTAACCAAAAGCTCAGATTTTCCAAAACATCCCTAAATCATCAAAACCCAACTCTAAACTCTTTTAACAACTTATGAACATAAAGAGGAAAGATTGTATAAGATTGTTACCTTTTTAATTCTTCAGATTTGATCCTTAAACCTCAGCTGAAACTTGCTTTTCTTCTTCCCCTCTTCGATTCTACTTCTCTCCCTTTTCTCTCCTCTCTTTCTTCACGTAACACACACACACACACGCTAGCTTTTAGGATATTTTGTCTAAAAGAGTGACACATCTCCTAATGGAGATGCTTAATGGCGGTGGTGGAGGTGATGTTTGGCAAATATACCAAACAAACCCCAAACTTATTCTATATGGCAAAACACACCCCTATATTTCCATAATAACATTAAAACTTACCCCTTAACTTCTAACTCCATAATTACTCAACTAACATTTATAAAACTAACTCCAAACCCTTCTTAAATTAAAATAATAACACTAAATAAATTAATGACGTACCTGGTTATTACAATAATGCTCTAACAATTTTCAACTTTGTCTTTCGAAGTTCCGAGTCTCCTACTCAGAACTCTGACTCTTCAGTTCAGACATTCACACTTAGTAATCTTCTCAAGATTCTTCATCAGAAGTTCTGAGTCTCCTACTCAGAACTCTGAGTCTTCTGCTCAGAAGCCAACACTTGTGTTTATTGACAAAACTTCAGATCTAACAGGAAAAAAGAAATCCGGAAACTTTTCAAAAAAACTGGTTTTTGCGAGGGTTTATATATAGGGGAATCCGGAAGTGTATGTTGTCCGGAAACAATACCGAATCCGGAATAGTCCGAAGTCCGGAAGTCACATCCGGAATACCTAAGTTTCCTGAGAACTTCAATTTTGACCCTATAATTTTAAAATGTGACACAAACTCCCCCTGAACCTTTGACACTTGACAAAAATTTGACATTGAAAGAAAATAAGTGCCTTTCGCTACCCCTCAACTGATGCACGAGATGATATAAGTAAAATCACACAATAAAAGAAAAACAACTTTATGAAAAATTCCAGAGAAAGAAAAAATGAGAAAACAAAGAAACCAAGTGTCGCTCCCCCTCGAATGATGCAAGTATTAAATACTTATCATCGTGTGCTCCCCCTCGGCGATTCTATCATTAATTTCTTCAAGTGCACGGATCATAAGACATCTTCGACGAGTTGGTAATTGGAAACCAACAATTTGACTTTCGTGGTAATTATGAATCTATTCTAGTTGAAGACGAATCGCTTTTAACGTACCATCAGAGTATTTGCTGTTTTCGGAGAATCTCTGGAAGCGACGTTTACCTGACATGTTTCGGTAGATCACACCGAATTCTGGTTCAGAGGGAATGGTGTACAGAGGATAATCGCCGATGTTTGGTCTTCTGACATATACGATTAGTTGGTGGCTTTCGAGAGCGAGATGGAAGTTGAAGACGTTGTAGTACAAGTATTGGCGATACATCCAGCGTCTGATGGCTCGAAGGGCAATTTGAATGTTGAACTTTCGGATTTCCAGACTTCCGAAGTATATGTACATGTACTCGAAGTCGTCGATTTGTAGATGCTGAAAGTCGGCTTCAGTGAACATGTACATCTGCCAATTTCTTCTCCAAACTGTAAACTCAGGATACCACATTTTGTAGAACTGTAAGGCCCCAACTTCTGTGATTTGACCAATCATACTTATTGACCGCGGCTTCAGATCTTCTTCGTCCGAAGGTATGTTTATCGTTTCTGTATCTGCTGCCAGGATCATCCGGTGTTAGATCTGAAGTTTTGTCAAAAGTTACAAGTGTTGGATCTGAATAGAAGACTCAGAGGTCTGAGTTAGAAAACTCAGAAGTTCTGATCTGAGAAGTCTCGAAAAGATTACAAGTGTGGAATATGAATAGAAGGGTCAGAGTTCTGAGTAGGAGACTCAGAACTTCTGATGATGAAGATGAAAATATCACAAGTGCTTGAAGGAAGTTCTGAAGTGCTTGATCAGAAGGATGTTCATAAGTTTTGAACATGTTGTTCAGAACTTATGTCTTAGGATATTTTTAGTTATTTTCTGTTACTAATTAGGACACGTGTAATTGTTCTATTAGTCTGTTTCTCATATGTACTGTAGCTTTAGCTTTTCCTTACAGTATATATAGTTGTTAGCAACTGTAAGCTAACTAATCATTGGCATAATCTTCCGTATATCTTTGTATTCAACTTTTGTAATCTTTGAGAGATTCTCTCTCTAGATCTGTAATCTGTTCTTAATTGAATACAAGTGCATTGATTCAAATCTCTATCATTCACTGTTTGATTGTTCATATTTGATTGTAAGATTGAATCCTGGTTTCTACAATTGGTATCAGAGCTAATCAAGAAACAAATTCGTTCAAGATCGTGTTCTTGAGGGTTTCTTGATCACATTCTTGAAGATTTCTTGATCAATTCGTCAATTGATTCCGCTGCTACTCACAATTCTTGAATTCTTTGAAATTCTGGAATTCGTTTTACGTTTGTTCAAGAAATTCGATTTGTCATTCTGTTGAATCAATTAAATTCAATTTTACTAATCATGTCTTCGAAAGAATTTCTCTCGATGGGATCTGAAACGAAGCCACCTGTTCTTATTCCTAACGAATATCAGCAATGGAAAATTCGAATGATACAATGCTTGGATAATATCGATGAGAATTTGATGATCTCAATACGAGAAGGTCCAATTGAAGTTTATGTTGATGTTGTTGCTACACCTGCAACTGATACAACTCCAGAGATTCCTGCTACTAGGGTGAAGAAATTTTTTTCACAGTACTCAGAAGCACAAAAAATCAGATATGCAATTGACAAAAGAGGTGTTACGCTGTTGACTTTGGTAGTTCCCAAGGAGGTTTTTAATAGAATTGATAGTAGAACATCAGCAAAAGAAATGTGGGATGAACTTGAAAAGCAAATGCTTGGTACTACAAAATCAATTCAAGCAAAGTTAAACCAATGCATCAATGCTTATGAAAGATTCAAAGCAAAAGAGTGTGAAAGTTTAAATCAAACTTATGAAAAGTTTTGCACTATTTTGAATGACCTCAGGAGGAATGGGTTGAAAAAGACAAAGTCCGAGATTAATTACAAATTTCTGAATTCTCTTAATTCAGAATGGTCACCTTTTGCAATTAGTCTTCAAATGAATAAAGACATGTGTGAGGAAGATTTAAGTGATCTATTCTGTGTTCTGAATCAACATGAGGATTCGGTTAAGCAAGTAGTGGAGGAGAAGAAAAGTGTTTCTGATCAACTAGCCTTACTTTCAGAAAGAAAATCTAAGGTGATCAAAACAGCAAAGAAATCGGTATTTTTGTCTGAAATACCAAAGTTAGAAGAAGAATCTGATGAGGAGGAATGTTAGCTTCAATCTTCCTAATCATAGAAGTATTTAGAAGTAGTGAAAAATAGGCTAAGTGAAGAAAGCCTCTTACAGAGGCTCTGCCGAACTTACCGAGAGATCAAGGTCAAGAAGCTACAGAAGCTAAAGAGGCGCCCTACAGAAGCTCTGTCATACGCGCAAAGAAGACCAAAGACTCGGAATCCGGTGAAGACTTCTCTTCTAAGGACCAAACCGCATAACCTCTGTGGCACTTCACAGAGCCTCTGCGGTCTTCAACAAAGACTTAAAAGATATTTATAATATCTTGCTACTGTTACAGGACCTGTTCATCAACTTGCATGGTAGCATGCCCTGTCCAACTGCAACGTGTCAAACTCTGGTTGGATTCAATAGGGCTTAGTACATAATAGATGTCTGCTGCATTAAATGCAATACAGCACGTCCAACTGTTCATGCCATCCGTCCAACTATTCATACCGTCCTTTGTGTATAGTAGCATATGCTTTATGGTCCCCTTAGAGTAGTATATAAGGAAGACTCATGTTGAGTTCTTCCTATCCATCGATCGATCAATCGAACAATCGAAACAAGAATTCAAGAGAGAAAAACATCACAAGCTTTAAACACTTTGAGAGTCATATCTGTTTTAAAAGCTTTGCTTAACTCACTGTTCTTGAATCTGTTCTTAATATATATATTCAGTAAACTTTGAGATATTATTTCCTGTTCACTGTTTATTTATATTATGTTTTAAATCTATCAAACATATCTGTTAGTTCTTCAAATACGCTTCCGCATCAAACTCAAACTTGAACTAATAGATATGATAATCTTGTTTAAACAAAACCGGGAACCAACAATTGGTATCAGAGCGAAGCTTGATTTTCAATATCAAGTGATCCTCGTTTTTACAAGATTAGTGATAGAAATCATTTTTTTTCTATTCCTCATCTCTAGGTTAAAACTCCATTAAAGCGTACTCTAGGAACTTTTCAAACCCAGAAAACTTTCCAGATCTTCAGACTCATACTCTTTAAATCATACTATCTTTTCAGAACCTTAAAAATAACAAATACAAATAACCTCTTTACTGCTGGTTCACTCACCAAGCCTCCTACTCTCCTACGAGATGAGTATCCTCAATGGAAGATAAGAATGGTTCATTTCTTTGAGGGTACTGAAAAAAATCTAGTACAATATCTTTACAACCTTCCTCCTGTTCCCATGATAGCAGTACCACGAGTACCAGCTACTGCTGAATCTCCAGAAATCCCTGAACATCAAAAACCAAAACCAAAAGAAGAATGGTCAAATGAAGATAAGGCAGAAGATGAAGTTGCACAGAAAACAAAAAGAATCCTGATAATGGCTATCCCCAACGAGCTTTTTTCAATCCTTAGTGTAACATCCCAAAATTTCAAGAAAATTAAAAATTTTAATTAAACGCTTCATATATAAAAACTCATTAAATAACCCCAACATATTAATTGCAAAATCATAAATGTTGTTCAAGTAATCAGAAACCAGCGGAAACAATGTTCAATAAATAAAACTAATATCAGCCCGCTCATCCTGCGCGCCAGTGTGTACCCGTCACGCCTTAGAGCCACTCGTACCTGAAACCACAGTTTATTGGGAAAAGGGTAAGCACGAAGCTTAGTGAATTCAAACACCATAAATAATACAGTTATTCCACACTACCCCTAAACAGATAGTGACACATAAACGATCACACAGGTCTACGAACAAATCATAAACATGTATATCCACAACCACCCGCCTAAAAGGCACCAGTCGGTCCCACCGACCACATGATAACATCTTCGGCCCCGCCGAATCCTCGGTCCCACCGAGTCTCTACGCCCCGCGTATAAAACCTCCGGCCCCGCCGGACCCTCGGTCCCACCGAGTTAACATGGCAACATAGTATCAACTAGACACCCCACTATCTAGTCCCACAATACAATCACATAAAGCTACCACACACGTACTACAGCAATGATAAAATAACTAATATTAGATATAGTGAGAGAACTCACCTCAAATGCGCGTCTAGCTTAATCAACACAATTCAAGCTTCACAATTACGGTCACTTTCTAGCACCTAAACGCATGTTAAAATGTGTCAATACGAGACTCGGACCCTATGACGTGACACACGCTTAAACCGTCACTAAAACTAATTTCCGCTCTCATAAAACAGGTCTGTTCGGGACCTGTTTCGACCCCTTTAAACCCAGAAAAATCCCAATATTATTTCATGACCAGAAATTCCTCTGAGTTAGGGTTCCAAGGACATATTATACGCCTCCTAACGATTTTTCTACAATTTATTATGAATTAAATACGAACGGTTACCAAAACTGCCAGTTTTTTGGTCCAGCCTGCATAAACAGTCCAAAACAGCCTAGCTACGGGTTTAATCAGACATTCGGCAAAACACGAAAAACCTTCCCAACTCGAATAGGGAACTATGGCCACCAAAAGTACCTCAAAACGAGTTACGAGTAAAAAGTTATGGTCTACACAAAACAGTGGCAGATCCCAGAATTTTTCACATAAAATGACGAATCACCGAATTTGCGACCACTTTTTCGTCCAGTTAGAGACCGAACCAGTTTTTCGCTAAAACACGGAAAACGTGCTCGACCCTGAACTTGAACCGTGGGCGCCAGTTTCGGCCCAAACGGAGTTACGACGTAAAAGTTATGGTTGCGCGAAAACTGGACAGCACACTAAAATTTTCATAAAAAAAAGATAACTTTTAACAACGGTTTGAACGATTCGACTTAATTGATTGAGTCACGGGTTAAGGGCTCGGTTGTGACAATGGTCTGGTCACACCACGCGCCACCCACTGCCATCTCCGGCAGTGGCGGTCGCCGGTGGCGACCGGCGGCGGCTCTCCGGCGATGATTACACACACACACCGACCACCCCACCCTCTCGCACCATCTTTCCTCCTCTCACTCGATCGCCATACACGCCACTACACACACACCTCGACCACCCTACGCCACCACCCCACAAGGCGGTCCACGGCGGCTACCGCCTGCAGCGGCCAAGGCCGTGCGCGGCGGCAGCGGCGGCTACTTTGCCGGCGACTTAAACAGAAAAGAAACGAGATCGTAAAGCTTACCTCTCGGCGAAAGACGGTGGCGGCAGCGGCTTCCCGGCGACTGCAGCGGCTACGCCTCTTCTCCGGCGTCCTTCACCTCCGGCTTCCTCCTTCTTACCGCCGTTCTCCCTCTCTTTCTAACCTCTCTCGGCTCTCCTCTATCTCTCTCACTCTCGATCGCTCCTCTCACTCACGGCGGAAACAACATGAAACGAGAGGAAGGAAAAGTAGGGTTAAGGAAATCGTTTGGGTTGCTTGGCTATCAAGGGAACACGAAAACGGGGTGGGATCCGGCCATGGGCCGAGACCCATGCAAAATATTTTCAACATTACACTCTAGCCCCTCAACTTTACTTGACTCACAATCTACATTAGAAAAATACGAATTCTAACATTTTTGGTCCTTTTTACACCAAACACTAACCGCAAACAATTAAAGGTACACACTTTAATTAATTAAAATTTTAAACAAAAACGTACCGGGACACGGGCTTTACAACTCTCCCCCGCTTGGATTAGACTTCGTCCCCGAAGTCCATGCCCGCAAACAGCTCCGGGTAATTCTCCCGCATCTCGGCTTCTGGTTCCCACGTCCATTCTGAACCTTTTCGGTGCTGCCACTGGACCTTCACCAATTCAATGACCTTGTTCCGCAGAGTCTTCGTCTTCCTCTCGACTATGGCTATTGGCTTATCCACATAGTTGAGTCGCTCGTCAATCTGAATATCTTCAAGGGGAACTACTGCAGACTCATCCATCACACACTTCCGCAACTGAGAGACATGGAACGTGTTGTGGATCAGGCTCAGCTCCCCTGGTAGCTCCAATCGGTAAGATACTTTCCCCACACGCGCGATGACCTTGTACGGTCCGATATATCGGGGACCCAACTTTCCCCGCTTGCGAAAACGGATTACCCCTTTCCAGGGTGACACTTTCAAAAGAACGTAATCCCCGACTTGGAACTCCAAATCCGATCGTCTCTTATCAGCGTAACTCTTTTGTCGACTCTGATCCGTGACTAACCGATCCCGCACCATCTGAATCATTTCTGTCGTCTTTAGCACAACGTCGGTGCTCCCCAACACTCTGTGACCAACCTCGCCCCAGCAAATGGGCGTCCGACACTTCATGCCATATAACACTTCGTACGTCGCTCTACCGATGCTAGCGTGATAGCTGTTATTATAGGAGAACTCAGCTAGTGGAAGATACTGATCCCAACTACCACCAAAGTCAATCACACATGCTCGCAGCATGTCCTCAAGTGTCTGAATAGTACGCTCACTCTGCCCGTCGGTCTGAGGATGAAATGCTGTACTGAAATGCAACCGCGTACCCATTTCATTCTGAAACTTCTCCCAAAACCGGGAGGTGAAACGAGTATCCCGATCCGAGACAATCGAGACTGGCACCCCGTGCCTAGTTACAATCTCTCGGATGAAAACCTCCGCGAGCTTATCCGCCGAGAAGCTCTCTTTAATCGCCAAGAAGTGAGCGCTCTTAGTCAGACGATCCACAATTACCCAGATGGTATCATTCCCTCGCTGAGTTTTGGGAAGCTTCGTGATGAAATCCATCGTAATCTGCTCCCACTTCCACACCGGAATCTCCAAAGGCTGCAATTTCCCGTGCGGTCCCTGGTGCTCCGCCTTGACCTTCCGACAGGTCAAACATACCTCCACACATTTGGCTACATCCCGCTTCATGCCGGGCCACCAATAGCCTTCCCGTAAGTCTCTGTACATTTTGGTAGCTCCCGGATGAATTGAAAACTTGGACTTATGCGCCTCGTCCAATAGCATCTGTCGGTTCCCACCGGCGAATGGGACCCTAACTCTACCATATCGGGTCAATAATCCTCGACTATCCCGTACTAATTTCGGAATTTCTCCCGAAACTCTCTCCCGTTTTGCATTTTCCGCCAACACGGCCACCTCCTGAGCGACACCTATCGACTCCAAAAGAGGTGCAACCACTGTCAACCGCTGACACAAACCCTTTAGCGGTCCCCCAAACGGATGTCGGCTAAGTGCGTCCGCGACTACATTCGCTTTACCCGGGTGGTAAAGTATCTCGCAGTCGTAATCCTTGACCACATCAAGCCATCTTCGCTGCCGCATATTAAGATTTTGCTGATCCATCAGGTATTTAAGGCTCTTATGATCAGTGTAGATAGTACACTTGACACCATAAAGATAGTGTCTCCAAATCTTCAGAGCAAACACCACTGCTCCCAACTCCAAGTCATGAGTCGGGTAGTTCGCTTCGTGGGGCTTCAGCTGCCTCGAAGCGTAAGCTATGACCTTTCCGCGTTGCATAAGCACGACACCCAACCCCTGATATGAAGCATCACAATAAACCACCAAGTCCTCCATACCCTCGGGCAAAGTCAACACAGGAGCCTCGCATAAACGTCTGCGTAGCTCCTCAAATGCCTTCTACTGATCTTCACCCCAACTGAAAGCTGCAGTTTTCTTCGTCAGTCGAGTCATAGGCAAGGCAATCTTGGAGAAATCTTGGATAAATCTCCGATAGTACCCTGCTAACCCGAGAAAACTCCGCACCTCGGTGGGAGTTTTCGGCACCTCCCACCGCATTACCGCTGAGATCTTGGCCGGATCGACCATGATACCGTTCTGATTCACGACATGTCCTAGGAATTGGACCTCTCGTAACCAGAATTCACATTTGGAGAACTTAGCATAAAGCTTCTCCCGCCTCAACACATCCAAAACTTCCCGCAAATGCACCTCGTGCTCTTCTTTCGTCTTCGAATATACGAGGATATCGTCGATGAATACGATCACCGAGCGATCCAGCATCGGGCTGCATACCCTGTTCATGAGGTCCATGAACGCTGCTGGTGCGTTGGTGATCCCGAAAGGCATCACCACGAACTCGTAATGGCCATACCGCGTACGGAAGGCCGTTTTCTCCGTATCCTCACTTCGTACCCGCATCTGATGATACCCGGATCTCAGGTCAATCTTAGAGAACCACGAGGCTCCCTGCAACTGATCAAACAAGTCGTCAATCCTTGGCAGAGGATAACGATTCTTTACCATAAGCTTATTCAGCTCCCGATAATCAATACACATTCGTTGAGATCCATCCTTCTTCTTCACGAACAAGATCGGAGCTCCCTACGGTGAACAACTCGGCTTAATGAACTCTTTCTCAAGAAGTTCCTGCAACTGATCATACAGCTCCGTCATTTCTGGTGGAGCCAGGCGATAGGGTGCCTTGGCCACCGGAGCAGCACCCGGAATCAGATCGATTCGAAACTCCACCTGTCGTTCGGGAGGTATCCCCGGTAGCTCGTCGGTAAACACATCGGCAAACTCCCTCACGACTGGCACATCTTCGGCAGTCCTCTTCGCCTCGACACTACGCGTGTCTATCACATACGCCAAGTACCCCTGACCACTATGCTGAAGGTGTCTCCGAGCCCTCGCCGCGGAACATATTGCCGTAGTCCGCCTGGGCGAGTCTCCCTGAATCAACAACTCTCCCCCGCTTGGGGTTCGAACCCGCACTTGTTTGTGGCGACAAACAATTTCCGCATCAAACGCGTCCATCCAATCCATGCCCACAATCACACAAAGCTCTCGCATAGCTATCGGAATCAAATCTATGGGAAACCTCACACCCGAGATTTCCAACGTGCATCCCCGATACACATCCGTAACCGTCAAGGTCCTATCATCGGCAACCTCGACTACCAAAGGACATCCTAACCGTCCCACCACTCGGCCCAAACTCTCGCTAAAGGTGCGAGACATAAATGAATGAGTAGCCCCGCTATCAAACATTACAACCGCAGGCACCGAGTTTACTAGAAACGTACCTAACATACAATTAACAACATATATATAAAAAAACAAGGCATGAAAAGGAAGGACGAAAAGAAAAAGGGTGATAGAACATACCTGTCACCACCTTAGGCGTCGCATGCGCCTCTTCCACCTTCAGCTGGTGGACTCTACCTCGGGCTGCCTTTGTCCCCGGCTGACCCGTACGACCGTCAGTGATGCGCAATGGGGCATTTGCAGGAGCCCTCTGTGCACCACCCCCATCAGCTGCTCTCGAGTTCGGACAATTGGCCCTCACGTGGCCCGTCTGCTTGCAGCTAAAGCAGATCATCAAAGGCGACTTGCAATCCCGGCTGAGATGACCGGACTGCCCACACTTGAAACACCCGCCAGTCTTCTTCCCACTAGAATCCCTGGGTTTAAATCCTCGAACTTCCGCGCGAATCAGAAAACTTTGACTTCTTTTGCACCGCAGAGATTGGCGTCACCGCCTGTGCTGCCTTTCTCTTTCTGGCTTGGGTTTCTAACTCCAGCTCCCTTCTCCGGGCTGCATCCATCATTGCTTACAAAGAAGCGTACGGTACCGTGCTCACGAACTCACTGATCTCGGTACGTAACATATCTTTATACCGAGCCATCTTCATTTCCTCCGAAGCGGCATATTGAGGACAAAACATCGCCATCTCAGTAAATTTCTTATTGATTTCTTTAACGGTCTCCGTGGTCTGGGTTAGTTCCAAGAACTCCTTCGCTATCCGCTCCATCTCTACCGGAGGCACGTATTCGGCACGGAAACGAGTAACGAACTCCTCCCACGTAAGGGTAGTACGCTCGGCAAGATTCAGCGCTGTGGCGCACCAATCCTTCGCCCCATCGCGAAGCAAGTTCACAGCAAAGCGGACCTTCAGATTATCCGGGCAGCCGCAGGTCAAGAAGGCACACTCCATATCAGAAACCCAACGCATACTAACAATTGGGTTCGAGTCTCCCTTGAACTCCGGGGGAGAACAGGCAGAGAGATCCCGGTACTGGAACTCTCGATTACGGGGCTATCCCCCAGCAGGCGGCGGAATTGCTGCAATGCGCTCCTTTAGCAGAACCGTCACCTGATCTTGTATGGCGGTGATAATCTCGGGGATTGCCTCCCCGACCGCATGCGCTACCTCCGCTGCAATCATCTCTCGGATCTGCTCCTCCGTGATCCCCGCCTCAGTTCGCGGCTCAGTCGCGTTGCTCCTCCTAGTGATGGCCATACTAGAAAGAAGAAAAACATACAACGAGTTATTAGTACCTAATAACTCACCTCAACAACACTCACGCTCAACTCCTTGGATTCCTCGCGACTTTCCCGTCTCGAGCACTGATCCTGTGCTTCCGGTAGTAGGAGCTCTACTACTACCTTCCACACCTATCATCGCTCGTTCCGAGTCCCATCCCGAGGGGTCCAAGTAGCTTCTCGCCGCAATTACACACATATGCCCGCACCGGCATGTATACTCGCTCTTCCTAGCTCTCTAGGAATTCCATCCCAATCACTACCATTGCTACTACCGAATCCCCACTAATCATAAAGAGTGGCCTCGCGAATACCCGATTACATGCAGTGCAAAACAAATAGGCAGTCGAATACAAGATTCCATCCTAGAACGGTTGGACTCAAACAAGAGCTGCGCAATAGAACTAAATCGAATATTCTAAGGCTATAAGTCTTTTACTGCATACAACCTAGAGGGCATTCACTTAGTAACCTATCATAATTAGCATAAATTCCTAATAGCAAGCAATTCAACATACCGCATAGTGTCAACAACAGGCAATCTAGCATGCATACTCTATGATCTAGAAAGCAATAAAACACTAAGCATTTTACCTTTCCCTTCGGCTCCGGCTGACAGTACACACTATGCTGAAGGTGTCTCCGAGCCCTCGCCGCGGAACATATTGTCGTAGTCCGCCTGGGCGAGTCTCCCTGAATCAACAACTCTCCCCCGCTTGGGGTTCGAACCCGCACTTTTTTGTGGCGACAAACAATTTCCGCATCAAACGCGTCCATCCAATCCATGCCCACAATCACACAAAGCTCTCGCATAGCTATCGGAATCAAATCTATGGGAAACCTCACACCCGAGATTTCCAACGTGCATCCCCGATACACATCCGTAACCGTCAAGGTCCTATCATCGGCAACCTCGACTACCAAAGGACATCCTAACCGTCCCACCACTCGGCCCAAACTCTCGCTAAAGGTGCGAGACACAAATGAATGAGTAGCCCCGCTATCAAACATTACAACCGCAGGCACCGAGTTTACAAGAAACGTACCTAACATACAATTAACAACATATATATAAAAAAACAAGGCATGAAAAGGAAGGACGAAAAGAAAAAGGGTGATAGAACATACCTGTCACCACCTTAGGCGTCGCCTGCGCCTCTTCCACCTTCAGCTGGTGGACTCTACCTCGGGCTGCCTTTGTCCCCGGCTGACCCGTACGACCGTCAGTGATGCGCAATGGGGCATTTGCAGGAGCCCTCTGTGCACCACCCCCATCAGCTGCTCTCGAGTTCGGACAATTGGCCCTCACGTGGCCCGTCTGCTTGCAGCTAAAGCAGATCATCAAAGGCGACTTGCAATCCCGGCTGAGATGACCGGACTGCCCACACTTGAAACACCCGCCAGTCTTCTTCCCACTAGAATCCCTGGGTTTAAACCCACCACTCCTCGAACTTCCGCGCGAATCAGAAAACTTTGACTTCTTTTGCACCGCAGAGATTGGCGTCACCGCCTGTGCTGCCTTTCTCTTTCTGGCTTGGGTTTCTAACTCCAGCTCCCTTCTTCGGGCTGCATCCAACATTGCTGACAAAGAAGCGTACGGTACCGTGCTCACGAACTCCCTGATCTCGGTACGTAACATATCTTTATACCGAGCCATCTTCATTTCCTCCGAAGCGGCATATTGAGGACAAAACATCGCCATCTCAGTAAATTTCTTATTGATTTCTTTAACGGTCTCCGTGGTCTGGGTTAGTTCCAAGAACTCCTTCGCTATCCGCTCCATCTCTACCGGAGGCACGTATTCGGCACGGAAACGAGTAACGAACTCCTCCCACGTAAGGGTAGTACGCTCGGCAAGAGTCAGCGCTGTGGCGCACCAATCCTTCGCCCCATCGCGAAGCAAGTTCATAGCAAAGCGGACCTTCAGATTATCCGGGCAGCCGCAGGTCAAGAAGGCACACTCCATATCAGAAACCCAACGCATACTAACAATTGGGTTCGAGTCTCCCTTGAACTCCGGGGGAGAACAGGCAGAGAGATCCCGGTACTGGAACTCTCGATTACGGGGCTATCCCCCAGCAGGCGGCGGAATTGCTGCAATGCGCTCCTCTAGCACAACCGTCACCTGATCTTGTATGGCGGTGATAATCTCGGGGATTGCCTCCCCGACCGCATGCGCTACCTCCGCTGCAATCATCTCTCGGATCTGCTCCTCCGTGATCCCCGCCTCAGTTCGCGGCTCAGTCGCGTTGCTCCTCCTAGTGATGGCCATACTAGAAAGAAGAAAAACATACAACGAGTTATTAGTACCAAATAACTCACCTCAACAACACTCACGCTCAGCTCCTTGGATTCCTCGCGACTTTCCCGTCTCGAGCACTGATCTTGTGCTTCCGGTAGTAGGAGCTCTACTACTACCTTCCACACCTATCATCGCTCGTTCCGAGTCCCATCCCGAGGGGTCCAAGTAGCTTCTCGCCGCAATTACACACATATGCCCGCACCGGCATGTATACTCGCTCTTCCTAGCTCTCTAGGAATTCCATCCCAATCACTACCCTTGCTACTACCGAATCCCCACTAATCATAAAGAGTGGCCTCGCGAATACCCCATTACATGCAGTGCAAAACAAATAGGCAGTCGAATACAAGATTCTATCCTAGAACGGTTGGACTCAAACAAGAGCTGCGCAATAGAACTAAATCGAATATTCTAAGGCTATAAGTCTCTTACTGCATACAACCTAGAGGGCATTCACTTAGTAACCTATCATAATTAGCATAAATTCCTAATAGCAAGCAATTCAACATACCGCATAGTGTCAACAACAGGCAATCTAGCATGCATACTCTATGATCTAGAAAGCAATAAAACACTAAGCATTTTACCTTTCCCTTCGGCTCCGGCTGACGGTACACACTGCGCCCCCGATCACCGTTCCTCAAACGGGTTTTTACCTTTTATTTCCAAAGAGTTTTAATAAAGAATTTGAAAATTTCCCAGCCACAACTTGAGACCAAACACACCGAGGTGCGTTTGATTCACTCAAACTGTGCTCTGATACCAAGTTGTAACATCCCAAAATTTCAAGAAAATTAAAATTTTTAATTAAACGCTTCATATATAAAAACTCATTAAATAACCCCAACATATTAATTGCAAAATCATAAATGTTGTTCAAGTAATCAGAAACCAGCGGAAACAATGTTCAATAAATAAAACTAATATCAGCCCGCTCATCCTGCGCGCCAGTGTGTACCCGTCACGCCTTAGAGCCACTCGTACCTGAAACCACAGTTTATTGGGAAAAGGGTAAGCACGAAGCTTAGTGAATTCAAACACCATAAATAATACAGTTATTCCACACTACCCCTAAACAGATAGTGACACATAAACGATCACACAGGTCTACGAACAAATCATAAACATGTATATCCACAACCACCCGCCTAAAAGGCACCAGTCGGTCCCACCGACCACATGATAACATCTTCGGCCCCGCCGAATCCTCGGTCCCACCGAGTCTCTACGCCCCGCGTATAAAACCTCCGGCCCCGCCGGACCCTCGGTCCCACCGAGTTAACATGGCAACATAGTATCAACTAGACACCCCACTATCTAGTCCCACAATACAATCACATAAAGCTACCACACACGTACTACAGCAATGATAAAATAACTAATATTAGATATATATAGTGAGAGAACTCACCTCAAATGCGCGCCTAGCTTAATCAACACAATTCAAGCTTCACAATTACGGTCACTTTCCAGCACCTAAACTCATGTTAAAACGTGCCAATACGAGACTCGGACCCTATGACGTGACACACGCTTAAACCGTCACTAAAACTAATTTCCGCTCTCATAAAACAGGTCTGTTCGGGACCTGTTTCGACCCCTTTATACCCAGAAAAATCCCAATATTATTTCATGACCAGAAATTCCTCTGCGTTAGGGTTCCAAGGACATATTATACGCCTCATAACGATTTTTCTACAATTTATTATGAATTAAATACGAACGGTTACCAAAACTGCCAGTTTTTTGGTCCAGCCTGCATAAATAGTCCAAAACAGCCTAGCTACGGGTTTAATCAGACATTCGACAAAACACGAAAAACCTTCCCAACTCGAATAGGGAACTATGGCCACCAAAATCACCTCAAAACGAGTTACGAGTAAAAAGTTATGGTCTACACAAAACAGTGGCAGATCCCAGAATTTTTCACATAAAATGACGAATCACCGAATTTGCGACCACTCTTCCCTAGACTCTTTCAGTTGGAACTCCAGACCACCTTTTTCCCACTTCCAGTAGTTAGTATCATATGAGTTTTGAAGTTCATTGGCTTGAAAGGCCCTAATCTGTTCTTCAAACCTCTCAACAATCAACACATAGTCTCTTCTATCCTTTTCTAATCTTTTAAGATCATCACACATACCCTGGTTGTGATCTCTATACCTTTTAACAGTATCTATACAAGCTTGAGTACAGAGATTATATTTTACCTCAGTGGGAAGATCTGAAACTTCAGCCATAAGTGCTTGATTTTGGATGGCTTCTTCTGCTTGGTCACTCCAGTCAAATCCCATTCCTTGTTGAGAAACAAGAGCTTGAATGGAGCTTATGTTTTGATTGGAACTTCCAGCCTGAGTTTGTTGATGGCTGTTGTAAGATGTTCCTCCTTTGCATTCCCTGGCAAAGTGTCCCATCTTGTGACACTTGTAGCATTCAACTTTGGATTTGTCAAATCCAGCACCATCCTCTCTTCTTTGGGAAAAATTGTTTCTCCCTGTCCTCTTAATGAATCTCTTCACTCTCATAGACAGCATAGCCATCTGCCACTTTATATCCATCTCTTCAAGATCAATCAGCATTAACCTGTTCTAAATCATCATTAATCAAAGAGGAATTTATATGACTGGAAAAGAAAGCTTCTAGTACTGTATCTTTGGACTTTTCCTGATTGACTGAACCAGCAGCACTAACTGAACCAGCAGTACTAACTGATTCATGGTTAGCAGTAGAATCAGGTGATGCTGAAAGAAGTGCAGCATTATGAACATATCCAGAGGGCTTCTTTTTGGCTTCAACCTCTGATTCAAATACTCTAAGATCATTGTACAGATCATCAAGTTCCTTATCTTCCAGTTGATCATTCTGTCTGAAGGACACAGTGTACATTGTCCATTCTTCACCCAATGATCTTAAGAACTTCCTGTTGACATCATCAGCCTCCATCTTGACTCCTACAGTGGCTAATTCTCCAATCAGCTTATTAAATCTATCAAACGTTTGAGTCATGGACTCATTCTTGGTAGAAGTAAAGTTTTCATACTGCTGCTTGAGAATTGCCTTTTGATTTCTCTTTGTGCTTTTGGTGCCAGTAAATCTTTTCTCCAAAGCATTCCATAGAATCTGAGCATCAGTGCAGTGATGGAATTGATGCTGATACTTATTGGGAATAGCCAAAAGCAGGGTGCTTAAGGCCTTCATCTCTGTCTGTCTGACTTTCCTCTCTGCATCAGTCTTAGGAGGAGGTCTTTTGCCATCTGGTCCAGTTCTTCCTTCAGCACATGGACCATTCTCAATGATATCCCAGATGGAATAATCAGTAAGCAGAATGTACTGCTTGATTCTAATTTTCCACATGTCAAATTCATTGGGTCTGAGCATGGGAACTTTAGATACAAGAGTAATGTTTGATTCAAAAGAATTTTCCATAATGACTGTAGAATTCTAAGAAACACTTGCTCTGATACCACTTGTCAGGATCGAATCTTAACAAGATAATTAACACTTAGAATTCAGAATTAAAGAATCTGCGGAAAAGAACTTTAATTCTCACAATCAAGAACAATGTAACAGAAAATTCACCACTTTGTATATTCACTAAATCGACTCACAATATTAACAACCAAACCTCAATCTTGTTGAACAGGCTCAACAAGACGACTTCTACTTCTCTAGAAATAGGGTTCTTACACCTTGAGGTTAATTCTCTCTGAAAACGATATCGAATTCTTTTTCACACGTATATCATGTGTATTCACTCGTCTCTCTCTTTGTTCTAATAGCTATCTATCAATACTATTTATACAAAAATAATTACAAGGTAACTATCAAAAAGTAACTTGATCTTCTAAATCTTCGTTAAACATATCTTGATCAATTCCTTATTTGTCTCCAAAAGTATCGCATACCAATCTTAACAAACTCAGCAGTATTAACCTTCATTCTTCATGAGCAGTACTAACAATCTCCAGCAGTATTAAGTCACGAGCAGTACTAACAGATATTCGATATGCACCAGCAGTACTAACCTTGACTTGCAGTAGTAACTTTGACAAGCAGTACTAACCTCACATAAGCAGCATTAATAATATTCCAGCAGTAGTAATATACCAGCAGTATTAACTTTGTTCTGGCAGCATTAACCATGTACCAGCAGTAGTAACTTTGTTCTGGCAGCACTAACATTGAACTAGCAGTACTAACCTTGAACTGGCAGTAGTAATGTTGTTCTGGCAGTACTAACCATACTTGGCATATCTTCAGTTCCCAACAATCTCCCCCTAACTTGACTTTTCAGGATGAGAAGTTAAGTTCTTCAGATGACGCTTCCAAAACATAGTCATCAACGCATAAATTTGGATCCAATCCCAGACTTTGATTGAGAATCCTTTTTACAAGGTATCTTGCCATTTTAGAGTCTTTGTCACTCACCAACTTAGCATGCAGCATTCCTTTCAACTTTTTCATGCTGTGCTTGTATACAACATCCACCAAATAATATTCATGAAATGTATTGTCAAGACAGATGACATACACTCCACAATTCTCAATGATCATCCAGTTGGTAATGACTTGAAAATTCCTTGCCATCAAATGCTGAACTGCTTCTGGTTTGAACATTAAGCACAAGTATTCAAGAACCATCTTTGTGATAGACATACCTTGCTCTGTCAGCATGTTTCCATATAGCCTCATTCCCACCTTGAACATCTCTTCCAGGTCAGATCTAGAGCATGTTCTGATAAGTTTTCCCCAAGTAGGACAAACTTCAAACTTTCCATCTGCCCTTTTGATTCTGATGAACTCCTTTCTTCCATCTTTCAATGTGTCCCAGAAGATGATCTCAGGAGGCATGGAAGACAATGGTGTAGTCTTGATTGGATTAGTATCAACCACAGTAATATACAAATCACATTGAGCATTTGATTGTGATTGTACATTGCTTGGTTGACCTGATGAAGTTGCCATTTCTTCTTCAGCAACCTTTGGATTAGATTTCTCTTTAACTGCTTCCTCCTGTGCTTCTTCTACAGTTGGATCCACCCTTGGCTTCTTTATATCTTTCTTCTTTGAGGCTATTGACTTTGTTCTTGGCCTCTTTGTTCTTTTGAAGGATATAACAGCTTCAGGAGTGGTTTCAGCTGTTTCTTCTTTGTGGCTCTTAGCAGCACTAACAGTTTCTGCTGCCTTTTGTTTTTCAGCAGCATTATCTGTTTCTACTTCTTTTGCAACCTCAGCAGCAGTAACCGTTTCTGCTGCTGGTTCTGTTTCTGCTTCCTTTGTAAGATCAGCAGCAGTAACGGTTTCGTCTGCTGTTTCTGTTTCTGCTTCCTTTGTAAGATCAGCAGCAGTAACGGTTTCTGCTGCTGTTTCTGCTTCCTTTGTACTATCTGCAGCCTCCTCAGTCTCCCCCTCAACCTTATACTCCCCCTCAATGTTTGCATCCTCCATGTTTAGATCTGAGTCTGACTCCCCCTTTTTGGAAGCATCATTGGTAGGGTTTCTTCTCCTAAGGACAAACTGAGCTCTCTTCTTTCTGTGCATCAACTTAGTGATCATCTTCCTTTGCTTCTCAAGCTGTGAGTTTTGATAGAGGACCACTTTCTTGAGTTCATCAATTTCCTTTTTCTGATCCATGACCTCAATGTTGATATTTGCAATAGTTTCCATCAATTCCTCGTACGTATATCTATCCTCACCCTGTTTAGGAGTTTTTACCTCCCTTAAAGGATCATTGGAAGTTTTAGCAGGTGTCTCTTGCCTAGCAAAAGCACTACCTACCCCCTTGGTTTCTTGGCACCTGGGACCTCTGGATGATTTCTCACCCTGAGTTGCCGTGAGGAAGGGCTTAGTTATTTTACCAATGGCCTTCTCTTTGCTAGCAGAAGTAGTGGCAGCCTTGCGACTCACATGCTCAACCTTCTCCTTAGTGAGCACCTTCTTGGGGTTGGGAGACACCCCTGTGGTTTCCCTTTCGATATTCTCCATTGGAGAATGCTCCAACAGAGGGCTTAAAGGCTTCGGGCTCTTAGGAGATACATCAAGGGAAGGAACCTTGTGTACCTTTCTTCTTTCAAACTTTTTGGTTATTGTGGGAGTGGGTCGTTCAAGAATGGACTGAGGGATGTCTTTTGTGATGGAAGGTTGGGATTGGTCATCAGCGGGTGTGTCTAATGAGGGCCTTGACCCTGATGCCATACCTTCAAATGTGTGGGACACAACCATCATTGTAGAGAACAATGGTGTGTCAACTCCTTCCGAGTCCCTAGGAAGTCTTTTCATATTTGAAAAAACCTTCCCTTTAGGGGATTTTGGCACATATACCTCATCAAATTGAGGCATATCCGTCAATTCCTTGGTAATTACTTCCTGAACAAACCTTGGATACATATAGAAACGCTTTTTGGATTCCAGGTTTGCTACAAGATCATTGAAAATCATTTGAGAAAAATTAAACTTCCTGTTAGTGGCTAAGCAGACTAGAGCATAAGCAATAGTACTGCTGAACTCACTCCATCCAGTAGTTTTCTTTGAAATACAATGCATTAGGGTATGAACAAAGAATCTCCATTGAGTAAAAATTTTTGACTTGTAGAATTTAAAAACTCCAATGGGACCTTCATACCCCATTCTTTGTAAAGTTGAGAAGAGTTCTTCATTGGGAATAGAAGATATACCTGAGGCATCATCTAGTCGAAGAGTGATGCGAATGAGTTCTTCTGAAACTTTCAAGGGTTTGTCACATACCCTTGTTTGAATGACTTTATGCCCATCTTCGGATTCTACGGTGGCATTGGCCCAGAATTGCGTCTGATGCTCGATGTATATTGTTGGATTCACCGTTAGGGCATGCGAAATATGAGTGGACCTGAGAAAATCCACAATTTCATGAAATCCTTCGGCCTGCTTCGGCTTCTGAAGCATTGCAATCTCATTATGCTCGTCGACAAACTCCATAATCGTTGTGCTTCCTGAGGATTTGTAAAGAAAACACAGAGATTCTAGGGAGAAGGGGTTAGAACGAGAGAGAAGAAGTTAATGCGAAGAGTCGTTATGAACTTTGGCGGGCAAACAGGGGTATTTATAGCAGTATTTGCCCTAGATTTTCAAAAGCAGTATTAACGACATAAGCAGTATTAACGACTGAACAGTATTAACTACACAAGCAGTATTAACTACTGAAGCAGTATTAACGACTGAGCAGTATTAACTACACAAGCAGTATTAACTGCAAAGCAGTATTAACTACTGAGCAGTATTAACTACTGAGCAGTATTAACTGCAAAGCAGTATTAAATACTGAGCAGTATTAACTACTCATTGGCAGTATTAACTGTGCACTAGCAGTAGAAACTCTGCACTGGCAGTAGTAACTCTGCACTGGCAGTAGTAACTCTGCACTGGCAGTAGTAACTCTGCACAGGCAGTAGTAACTACACTTACACTTTTCTGCACTTGGTAATCTGAGGGAAACAGAGGATTCTGAGAAAGAGAGTTAGTAGCACCAAATATGTGAAGAAATACAGGTATAAAAACAGAAAGTCATGAATTTATTCTAGGTTGATCATGCCCACACTTGTTACCAAAAAGGTGAATCTACCCACATCAAAAGCTTTTGTGAATAGATCAGCAAACTGGTCATTTGTATGAACTTTAGCAACCTGAATTAATTTCTTTTCATTGCAATCTCTTATAAAGTGATACCTTATCTCTATATGCTTTGTTTTTGAGTGTTTGACTGGATTATTAACAATGCTAATAGCACTGTTGTTATCAATGAAGATTGGAGTGTGAAGAAATGTTACCCCATAGTCCAACATCTGATTCTGAATCCATAGAACCTGAGAGCAGCAGCTTGCAGCAGCTATGTACTCAGCCTCTGTGGTAGATAAGGACATTGTGGTTTGTTTCTTACACTGCCAAGATACTAGTCTTGTACCCAAAAACTGACATCCACCTGAAGTAGACTTCCTATCCATGTTAGCTCCACCCAAGTCACTATCTGAGTATGCAAGCAAGTCAAATGATGATTCATAAGGATACCAGAGACCTAGTCTAGGTTGCCCTCTTAGGTATCTGAAAATTCTCTTGACTGCATGAAGATGAGATTGCTTTGGTGTAACTTGAAATCTGGCACAAACACAAACTGAAAACATAATATCTGGTCTAGAGGCTGTGAGATACATGAGAGATCCAATCATTGATCTGTAATGATGGACATCCATATCCTCCCCCTCAAGATCAGCAGTGAGCTGTTTGTGTGTCTCCATAGGTGTGCTTGCTGGCTTTGAGTCTGATAAACCAAACTTGTCCAGGATGTCTTTCACATACTTGGATTGGCTAATAAAAATCCCATCTTTCCTTTGTTTTACCTGAAGCCCAAGAAAGAATGTAAGTTCTCCCATGGAACTCATCTTGAAGCTTTTGTGCATTAACTCTTTACACATTTGATCATTGGTGGATCCAAAGATGATGTCATCCACATAGATCTGAACAAGTAATGTGTCTTTCTTTCTCCTCTTGATAAACAGGGTTTTGTCAATTACTCCTCTTTCAAAGTCATTTTTCAAGAGATAGGTAGACAGGGTGTCATACCATGCTCTTGGGGCTTGATGCAAACCATAAAGAGCCTTCTTCAACTTGTATACTCTGTCAGGGTGCAATGGATTCTCAAATCCAGGGGGTTGACAGACATATACTTCTTCCTCAATACTTCCATACAGAAATGCACTTTTGACATCCATTTGGTACACTTTGAACTTCATGTATGAGGCATAGGCTAGAAATAACCTGATTGCTTCAATCCTTGCCACAGGAGCAAAGACTTCCTCATAATCTATTCCTTCTTCCTGAGTGTACCCTTGTGCAACCAGTCTAGCTTTGTTTCTGATCACAATCCCTCTGTCATCCTTCTTGTTCCTGAAAATCCACTTGGTGCCAATTGCTCTATGACCTTTTGGAAGGTCTACCAAGTCCCAAACATCCTGTAATTTGAACTGTAGCAGCTCCTCTTGCATTGCCTCTATCCAGCTTGGGTCTTTCATAGCATCATAAGCCTTTTTGGGCTCAATCTGGGATAGAAAGCAAGTAAGATCAGTGTTAACTGTATTTTGCTGCTCTTGCAACTCTTGGAGTCTGCTTTGCTTTCTAGTCATCATGGGAGATGCAATATCTCCAATCACCAACTCAGGAGGATGATTTTTCTGAGTTCTTGTTGGATGACCAGCTTCCTCTTGTATGTTCTCATCCAGATTTGACTCATTTAATTCTGGATTTGTTTCTGCTTCTTCAGTCACCTCAGATTCTCTGGAATTTGGACCTGAAGACTGATTTTCCTCTGCTCTCCTCTCTTCTTCATTCTGAATAGGTTCAGCCTCCTCTTGTTGTTCACAGAATTCAACAGGATCAATGGAAGGGAGTGGAAATATCACAGATTGAATTCTGTGTTCTGATGTTGGTGTATCCCTTTGTCCTGCATATACATCACTACTGAAACCCAAAGAATTAGTGAGTGAATCAATGTCAAATAGCCAATTAGGACCTGAACCAATAGGATTTGGTGTGTTCTCATTGCATTTGACATTGTCACTTTCTTCAATTATTCTAGAAGAGGTATTAAAAACTCTGTAGGCCTTACTTTGAGATGAATACCCAACAAGAAAACCATCATCTGCTTTGCTATCAAACTTACCTAAGTGAGATTTGGTATTGAGAATAGTACAAGGACATCCAAATGGTTTGAAAAATCCAATATATGGTTTCTTTTTATGGAAAAGCTCATAAGGTGTCTTGTTTTTAGGCTTTACAACTAAAACTCTGTTTTGAACATAGCAGGCAGTATTAACTGCTTCTGCCCAGAAAGTAATTGGTAACTTTGAATCAGCTAACAGAGATCTAGCAGCCTCAATCAGTGTCCTATTCCTTCTCTCAGCAACACCATTTTGTTGTGGAGTCCTAGGAGCACTGTATTGTCTCTCAATTCCTTTTTCTTCACAAAAGGTGTTTAGATCAAAATTTTTAAACTCAGTTCCATTATCTGATCTAATGACTTTCACTCTTTGATTTGATTGGTTTTCAATTTTGAGAATAAAAGATTTGATCAGTCCACTTGTTTCATCTTTAGTTCTCAGAAAGTATACCCAAGTAAATCTAGAATAATCATCAACAATAACTAAGCAGTATGATTTCTTGCCAATACTCATCACATTAGTAGGACCAAACAGATCCACATGTAACAGTTGAAGAGGATTTGAGATAGTGTTTATCTCTTTGGTCTTATGAGAAGTTTTGTGTTGTTTGCCTTTGAGACAAGCAACACAATGATCATCACATGAATAGACTTTGGATGGCAAACCCCTTACAAGGTTATTCTTAACAAGTTTATTCATTGTTTTAAAGTTCATGTGACACATCCTTCCGTGCCAAAGTGATGATTCATCCAAAGAAGCTTTTGAAACTAAACAATTTAGGGATGAATCAGATGACACACTTTCCAAATCTAAACAATATACATTATCCTTCCTAGGAGTTCTCAGAAGTATCATGTTTTCATCAACCACTTTGTATCCAGAGGCAAGGATAATACATTCAGAATCAGTAAACAATATGCTATGCTTCTTGTCACAAACCTGTGATACACTTAACAGGTTGTATCTCAATTGCTCAACGTAGTACACATCTTCAAAGGTCATCTTACCTTTTGAAACATCACCCTTACCACTTATCTTTCCACCAGCAGGATTATTCCCAAATGCAACATGTCCTCCATCAATCTTTTTGAAATTTTTGAGGCATGCCATGTTACCTGTCATGTGCCTGGAGCAACCACTATCAACATGCCAAATGCTCTTCCCCTTGAGCTGTTGGTTGCCCTGCACATTAAGATAAATCAGTTAGTTTTATTGGGAACCCAAGCCGAAGTGGTCTTGGGTCTCCCTTGCTCATCAAAGTACTTGCACTTGGTTTTGATGAGATTTTCAACCTTAGGTACTGCAGTACTGGAGTACTTTGTCAATATGATTGGTTTAGCAGCACTAGAAGCAGTATTAACCTCAGAAGTACTAACAGTGCTAGCAGTACTAACACTGGGAGCAGCAGTATCGTTAGCAGCACTATCAGTACTAGCAGCAGTATCAGCAGTACTAACAGAGTTAGCAGTATTAACAGAGTTAACACTGCTAGCAGCAGTATTATCTGAATAGGAAGTACTAACAGTGTTAGCAGTACTAACACTGCTAGCAACAGTAACTTTTGAAGAATTTCTAGCAGTATTAACACTGCTAGCAGCACTAACTCTTGAAGAAGTACTAACAGTGTTAGCAGTACTAACACTGCTAGCAGCAGTATTATTTTTAGTGCCTTTTGTAACCCACATTGTAACACATTCCTTTTCAGGCTTTTTCTTCATGTGGCTTTTTGGTTCAGCTTGTTTCTTAGCCACATTTGTTCTTGTAGGCTTCCTATAGCCAGAAGGTTTTTGATAACTTCTTTGAAAACTTCTCTTTTGGTTAATAGGATTGAAGAAACAGTATTTGGCAAGATGATTCAGTTTGCCCCAAATAAAGCAAGGTTTTGGTCTGTTAATCTTTTGCAGATCAACTCCTTGCCTTAGTGCCCACTGGTTATTCCAGTTCCTTTGATTTCCCCTCTTATTATCATGATTTTGGGGCTTATACTCTTTAGATTTCCTGCAAGAACATTGTTCACAAGTATTAGAGTTTACAACTGTGGTCTGTGTGTAATGAACTTTCTTTCCTTTTACAGTCCTTTTCATCTCCTTACTCCTATCCCAAGAACTTCCACCTTCCTCATTAGTCTTGATGTGATTTTCTAATGGGATCTCATCACTGTCCTTCTTAGAATCTTCCCCATCAGATCTATCTTCAACAACAACTGCATCTAATGGGTCTACACTAGTGGCTCCTTCAGATAAGTCCTTACTATCCAAGGTTTCTAAAAGGTCTGACCTAGGAGGGATGTAGTTGTTGTTGTAGGGTGGAGGAGTGGCATTATACCCTAGGCCTGTTTTCATCTTACCATGGACTTGAGCATTTATTATTGTGTCCATGGCTTTAGAAGCTTTTGAAAACTTTTCAACATCAGCTGTAACTTTCTTAAGTTCTTCTTTTAATTTTTCACACTCTTCCCTAGACTCTTTCAGTTGGAACTCCAGACCACCTTTTTCCCACTTCCAGTAGTTAGTATCATATGAGTGTTGAAGTTCATTGGCTTGAAAGGCCCTAATCTGTTCTTCAAACCTCTCAACAATCAACACATAGTCTCTTCTATCCTTTTCTAATCTTTTAAGATCATCACACATACCCTGGTTGTGATCTCTATACCTTTTAACAGTATCTATACAAGCTTGAGTACAGAGATTAGATTTTACCTCAGTGGGAAGATCTGAAACTTCAGCCATAAGTGCTTGATTTTGGATGGCTTCTTCTGCTTGGTCACTCCAGTCAAATCCCATTCCTTGTTGAGAAACAAGAGCTTGAATGGAGCTTAAGTTTTGATTGGAACTTCCAGCCTGAGTTTGTTGATGGCTGTTGTAAGATGTTCCTCCTCTGCATTCCCTGGCAAAGTGTCCCATCTTGTGACACTTGTAGCATTCAACTTTGGATTTGTCAAATCCAGCACCATCCTCTCTTCTTTGGGAAAAATTGTTTCTCCCTGTCCTCTTAATGAATCTCTTCACTCTCATAGACAGCATAGCCATCTGCCACTTTATATCCATCTCTTCAAGATCAATCAGCATTAACCTGTTCTAAATCATCATTAATCAAAGAGGAATTTATATGACTGGAAAAGAAAGCTTCTAGTACTGTATCTTTGGACTTTTCCTGATTGACTGAACCAGCAGCACTAACTGAACCAGCAGTACTAACTGATTCATGGTTAGCAGTAGAATCAGGTGATGCTGAAAGAAGTGCAGCATTATGAACATATCCAGAGGGCTTCTTTTTGGCTTCAACCTCTGATTCAAATACTCTAAGATCATTGTACAGATCATCAAGTTCCTTATCTTCCAGTTGATCATTCTGTCTGAAGGACACAGTGTACATTGTCCATTCTTCACCCAATGATCTTAAGAACTTCCTGTTGACATCATCAGCCTCCATCTTGACTCCTACAGTGGCTAATTCTCCAATCAGCTTATTAAATCTATCAAACGTTTGAGTCATGGACTCATTCTTGGTAGAAGTAAAGTTTTCATACTGCTGCTTGAGAATTGCCTTTTGATTTCTCTTTGTGCTTTTGGTGCCAGTAAATCTTTTCTCCAAAGCATTCCATAGAATCTGAGCATCAGTGCAGTGATGGAATTGATGCTGATACTTATTGGGAATAGCCAAAAGCAGGGTGCTTAAGGCCTTCATCTCTGTCTGTCTGACTTTCCTCTCTGCATCAGTCTTAGGAGGAGGTCTTTTGCCATCTGGTCCAGTTCTTCCTTCAGCACATGGACCATTCTCAATGATATCCCAGATGGAATAATCAGTAAGCAGAATGTACTTCTTGATTCTAATTTTCCACATGTCAAATTCATTGGGTCTGAGCATGGGAACTTTAGATACAAGAGTACTGTTTGATTCAAAAGAATTTTCCATAATGACTGTAGAATTCTAAGAAACACTTGCTCTGATACCACTTGTCAGGATCGAATCTTAACAAGATAATTAACACTTAGAATTCATAATTAAAGAATCTGCGGAAAAGAACTTTAATTCTCACAATCAAGAACAATGTAACAGAAAATTCACCACTTTGTATATTCACTAAATCGACTCACAATATTAACAACCAAACCTCAATCTTGTTGAACAGGCTCAACAAGACGACTTCTACTTCTCTAGAAATAGGGTTCTTACACCTTGAGGTTAATTCTCTCTGAAAACGATATCGAATTCTTTTTCACACGTATATCATGTGTATTCACTCGTCTCTCTCTTTGTTCTAATAGCTATCTATCAATACTATTTATACAAAAATAATTACAAGATAACTATCAAAAAGTAACTTGATCTTCTAAATCTTCGTTAAACATATCTTGATCAATTCCTTCTTTGTCTCCAAAAGTATCGCATACCAATCTTAACAAACTCAGCAGTATTAACCTTCATTCTTCATGAGCAGTACTAACAATCTCCAGCAGTATTAAGTCACGAGCAGTACTAACAGATATTCGATATGCACCAGCAGTACTAACCTTGACTTGCAGTAGTAACTTTGACAAGCAGTACTAACCTCACATAAGCAGCATTAATAATATTCCAGCAGTAGTAATATACCAGCAGTATTAACTTTGTTCTGGCAGCATTAACCATGTACCAGCAGTAGTAACTTTGTTCTGGCAGCACTAACATTGAACTAGCAGTACTAACCTTGAACTGGCAGTAGTAATGTTGTTCTGGCAGTACTAACCATACTTGGCATATCTTCAGTTCCCAACAGACCCTGAACTTGAACCGTGGGCGCCAGTTTCGGCTCAAACGGAGTTACGACGTAAAAGTTATGGTTGCGCGAAAACTGGACAGCACACTAAAATATTCATAAAAAAAAGATAACTTTTAACAACGGTTTGAACGATTCGACTTAATTGATTGAGTCACGGGTTAAGGGCTTGGTAGTGACAATGGTCTGGTCACACCACGCCCCACCCACTGCCATCTCCGGCAGTGGCGGTCGCCGGTGGCGACCGGCGGCGGCTCTCCGGCGATGATTACACACACACACCGACCACCCCACCCTCTCGCACCATCTTTCCTCCTCTCACTCGATCGCCATACACGCCACTACACACACACCTCGACCACCCTACGCCACCACCCCACAAGGCGGTCCACGGCGGCTACCGCCTGCAGCGGCCAAGGCCGTGCGCGGCGGCAGCGGCGGCTACTTCGCCGGCGACTTAAACAGAAAAGAAACGAGATCGTAAAGCTTACCTCTCGGCGAAAGACGGTGGCGGCAGCGGCTTCCCGGCGACTGCAGCGGTTGCGCCTCTTCTCCGGCGTCCTTCACCTCCGGCGTCCTCCTTCTTACCGCCGTTCTCCCTCTCTTTCTAACCTCTCTCGGCTCTCCTCTATCTCTCTCACTCTCGATCGCTCCTCTCACTCACGGCGGAAACAACATGAAACGAGAGGAAGGAAAAGTAGGGTTAAGGAAATCGTTTGGGTTGCTTGGCTATCAAGGGAACACGAAAACGGGGTGGGATCCGGCCATGGGCCGAGACCCATGCAAAATATTTCCAACATTACACTCTAGCCCCTCAACTTTACTTGACTCACAATCTACATTAGAAAAATACGAATTCTAACATTTTTGGTCCTTTTTACACCAAACACTAACCGCAAACAATTAAAGGTACACATTTTAATTAATTAAAATTTAAAAAAAAACGTACCGGGACACGGGCTCTACACTTAGATGCATGCGAAACTGCGCACGATCTTTGGAAAGAATTAGAAAGACAGTTGGAAGGGGGTGCTAAAACACAGAAGAATCGAAGGGCACAGTACATAAATGAATATCATGCATTCAGAGCCTCTGCAACAGAATCTCTGCAAACAACGTACGACAGGTTCAACTCTCTCATAAACAAATGTAGAAAGTCTGGCATTCACAGAACCTCGGAAGAAAATAACGTTATGTTTCTAAAGAGTCTGAATGATGAGTGGCTTCAACTGTCTATGTCTTTACAAACAAACCAAGATCTAGACTCATGGACACTCTCTGATCTCTATGGAACAGTAGCTGCACAAGAGCCTCAAATAGCACAGGCTAAAACAATAGCCATTGCACCATACGCATTGGTTAGTAAATCAACAGAGGCTACAGAGAGACCAAGAAATGAGAGAGCAACAGAGGAGAAGAAGAAGGAGAAGAAGATAGTGATGGTTGATAGCGAAGAAGACGAGATGATAGAGGAAGAAATAACTCTTGCGTCATTAGCTAAATCATTGGCTCTATTGACAAGAGAGTTCATAGGTAATCAAAGAAATTTTGGAAATGACAGATATAGCAGAGACAACTAGAGAGATAGAAGAGATGATGAAAGAAGAGAAGAATCAAGTGACCGACAGAGGTCAGACTACAGAAGTGACCAACAGAGGTCGAGCGGCAGAAACTACAGAGGAATTGACCGACAGAGGTCAGATGACAAGGTAGGCCACACACAAGAATGCTACAAATGTGGTAAGCCTGGTCATTATGCAAACGAATGGCGAACAGAGAAAGGTGGAGACCAACAGAAGTCCGACGATCGAACTGGAAACACCTCCCAATGTTGCTTCAACTGCGGCAAGCCAGGCCATTTCGCAAAAGATTGCAGAAGTAGACAAAATCGCCCACAGAAGGACTCAACTTTTTACAAAAAGAAGGCTGAATATTATGCACAAAAATCCCTAATGGCGAACAAAGGGCATTCTGAAGCAAATAAAGAGGACTTCGAGTCAGACTCTACATCTGATGATGAATTCACCACCAATGCCCTGTTCTGTGGCATGGCAGAATTCGACTCGGGCACTAACAATGAGGTATCTATTTCAATCTCTACCTCTTGTATTAAACATGTAGAAAATGATTCAGTTAGACTTAACATTGAATTGATTGAACTCAAAGAGATAAATGAAAGTATTCAGAAAAGACTCACCTTTAATGAGAGAGAAGTAAGGCTTCTCACTCAAGAAAAAGCCAAAAATTTTGAAGAAAAGTAAAGAGTAGAAAAATATTGGAGCAAAAATGTAGATCCTTTAAAAAGGCAAATTTCTGAATTAACCTCTGCTTTAAAAGTCAAAACTAAAGAGCTTTCAGTTTCCAGGAGTGAAACAACTGACATAAGAGCTCTCAAAGAATACTTTCAAAAGGAAAGAGAGGTACTTTGGCAAGATCTACTCAGAAGAGAGGTTTTACTTAAAAACTATAAAGATGCACAGAAGGTGTATGAGAAAGTAAACTCACAAATAGGAAGACGAGGTATAGGGTACGATGATATTACTCTAGGTGTTGAAGGCAAAAGACTTAAACCTCTGTCTTCTCTGTTTGTGGTAGGAAAAACAAATAAACCAATTTTTCCAAACTTACTCTCTGTAAGTAAGAGGGTTAAAATCTCTGAAGAACCTCACTTAAGGAAACATACGAAGATGATCAATGTGTGGTTTGAAAACACAGATTCATCATATTCAACCTCTGTCAACAGAGGAATCAAACCAAAGAAATATCTGAAAACACAAGATCAGATTGGTATCTTTAAGTTTGGTAAACCAGAGACTCAAACACAGGTCGCTTTTGTCTGTATGATAGATGTCAAAAAGAAATTATCTGCAAAAGCCCATGAGTTTAAACCCATCTTTTCAGAAGAAAATCTTAAAAGATCAATTGAAAAAGAAATTTTGGAAGTTTTGAAATCAAATGTTTTAGAAAATCTATGTACATCTTCTATAGATCAAATTCTCGCTGAAGATATCTCATCTGAAACCTCTGCCATCTATGAAAGTTTTTTTACAGAGGAAGAAAACTCGTACGATACATGCTCAGAAAATCCAACCTCTGTCGAAAGAAATGACTCAACCTCTGTATATGAGGACGATTCATCCTCTGACGACTCAGAGACTGATTCTAAATCAGGGATAATTCACTGTGACACAGAGGATGTTAAATTCTCCTCTGAGGTTCTTAACAGAACAATTTCTCCAAAAGAGAAAATCACAGAGATACCTATCTGTCCAGATTTTCTAAAAATGTGTATACAAGTCAAAACCTCTACAGAGCTTGATAATTTGAAAAAGGCCTCTGAAAATCCTAAAAGCTCAAAATTTTCAAAACCTTCAAGGCCTGAAGCTAACAAATATCTTTCCTCTGTGACAGTGAAGACAGACGTTCACCACAGAAGAGACTCACAGAAGGCAGGACCTAAACAAGATTTTTGCAAAAAAACATTCTAGTATTCATAGATCTTCTTGTAATAGGAAATCTAATGTTAAGAACGAATGTAATGCCTCTGTGACTCAGTTCAATGAATTCAATGAAAAGTTCAAACAAATCACGTCTCATATTAAATACTGTCATTGTCTTGATCTTATGTTCAGATTGAAAAATAACTTCTCAAGTCCAGATTGCTTACTCTCCACTAAAATTCAAACTCTAAAGTTAAAACCTAGAGAGAATCAATCTGATCTTTCTACAAAAAATAAAATGTATTTCAAGAATGCTAAGGCAAACTTGAAAAATTCTAACAATATTGGACCCATATGGATATGGGTACCTAAGTCTCTGAGATTGTCTTACAGAAGCGGTATGTGCCAATTTGGTATCTTGACTCCGCATGCTCAAGGCACATGACTGGCAATAGAAGTTTACTATCCACTTACAAAGAAACACACGATGGTGGATCTGTACCTTTTGGAGACAACAAGAAGGGACACATCAAAGGCTATGGAGTCATACAGAAGGAAAACGTCTCTGTATACAAAGTTGCATATGTGAATGACCTTAAACACAACCTACTCAGTGTAAGTCAACTCTGTGATACAGGATTTGATGTCTTGTTCAAAAGGACTTTCTGCTCTCTGCAAAGTGAAGACGCGGGAATGGAACTTCTGCGAGCCGAAAGAAAAGGTGATCTGTATCTGATGAACTTTTGTTCAACAACCAAGCACAAAGTTTGCCTTGTAGCTTGCGAAAGTAAAGAAGCCTGGTTATGGCATAACAGGTTCTGTCACTTGAACTTTCACACCTTGGATAAATTGGTCAAACTTGAACTAGTTAAAGGTTTGCCTAATGTTTAATTTAATAGGGATCACTTGTGTTCTGCATGTGAGATGGGAAAACTCAGAAGAGCTTCCCACAGAGGCAAAACAGATGTGTCGTGCACTAGGCCTCTGTACATGCTTCATGTCGACCTCTGCGGTCCTATTGCCATACAGAGCCTATGTGGCAAGAAATATATACTTGTCTTAATTGATGAGTATTCGCGCTTCACATGGGTTGAATTTGTTCGAAATAAATCGGATGTTCCAATCATCTTGATTAATCTAATGAAAAGAATCCAAGTTCTTTATGAATGCAGAATACAGAAGTTAAGAAGTGACAATGGCACAGAATTTAAAAACTCTGTCATTGAAGCCTATCTTTCTACAGAAGGAATATCACAGAACTTCTCTGCCGCACGCACTCCACAGCAGAATGGCGTAGTCGAAAGGAAGAATCGAACGCTCGTGGAGGCCGCAAGAACTATGCTATCAGCATACGAATTACAGATGAACTTTTGGGCATAAGCAATTTCTACCGCTTGTTACACACAGAATCGGTCAACCATTGTGAAAAGACACATCAAGACACCTTACGAACTGATCAACAAAAGGCGGCCAAACATCAAGTTTTTCCATGTGTTTGGATGTAAATGCTTTGTTTTAAACGACAGAGATTCAAGAGGAAAGTTTGAAGTAAAAGCTGACGAAGGAAAATTCATTGGATACTCTGCCACTTCCAAAGCCTATAGAGTATACCTTACAAGATCTCGCAAAATCGTAGAAAGTATCAATGTTTCTTTTGATGATTCTTTCCAAATGACTTCTGAGCAAATCCGTTCAGAACTCGAACTTAAAAGAGAAACCTCTGGCATCTCGCAAACGAAAGAAGACTTGAATCTTCTATTTTTAGAGATGTTCCACGATGACATTGATCCTTCTGTTGGAACCATCAGAGTTTCTGAAGAACGACAGAGGCTATACAAGAAGAAGATCCACAAGAAGCTTCTGAAGAAAGGTTCGATGACATTGATGACCATCTTCTTCGCACCACTCAGTGGACAAAAAGCCATCCTCCAAGCCAAATAATCGGAGAACCTTCTGACTCAGTAAAAACCAGGTCTGCCACTGCTAATTTTTGTTTTTTTACAAATTTTATTAGTGTGATAGAACCAAAGAAGATTTCTGAAGCACTAGATGACCCAAACTGGGTAGACGCCATGCAAGAAGAACTTCTTCAGTTTGAGCGTAACAGAGTATGGACTTTACTACCTCTGCCACGAGGGAAACAGGCCATTGGGACTAAGTGGGTCTACAGAAATAAGAAGGATGAAGATGGAGTGGTCATCAGAAACAAAGCACGATTGGTGGCCAAGGGATATAGACAAGAAGAAGGCATAGAATACGATGAGACTTTTGCCCCTGTCGCACGACTCGAAGCAATAAGAATATTCTTAGCCTTCGCAGCCCACAGAGGATTTAAAGTTTATCAGATGGACGTAAAATCAGCTTTTCTCAACGGGGAAATCCAAGAAGAGATTTACGTAAATCAGCCACCAGGGTTTGAAAGCTCAAAGTTCCCAAGGCATGTATACTACCTTGAAAAGGCTCTGTACGGACTGAAACAGGCTCCAAGAGCATGGTACGAACGACTTTCTACCTTTCTTCTAGTAAATGGCTACAACAGAGGTACAACAGATACTACCTTATTCTATAAACGTAAAAACAGTGAAATAATGCTTGTACAAATCTATGTGGACGACATAATTTTTGGGTCTTCTAACACAGAAGAGTGCAAAAGTTTTGAAAAACTCATGCATAGTGAGTTTGAAATGAGTATGATGGGAGAACTAACATTCTTCCTCGGACTCCAAGTCAAACAAACATCAGAGGGAATTTTATAAATCAGGCCAAATATGTCTCTGACATTCTTTTCAAGTATAGCCTCTCTGATGCCTCTGCAATGAAAACTCCAATGGTCACTGGAAATAAGTTATCCTTAGATCCAGATGGCATCTCTGTAGAATGCACTCTCTACAGAGGCAAGATTGGATCTCTGTTATACTTAACTGCAAGCAGACCTGACATTATGCATGCCACATGTCTTTGTGCACTTTATCAAGCTAATCCAAAGAAATCACACTATGATGCTGTGAAAAGAATCTTTAGATATCTAAAGCGGACCAAAAGTCTCGGTCTCTGGTAAACTAGTCAATTGGACCTCCAAAAAGCAAAATTGTGTCTCAACATCCACTGCAGAAGCTGAATACGTTGCTGCTGCAAGCTGTTGTTCTCAGGTTCTATGGATGAAGACTCAGCTAAAAGACTACGGCCACATCCTATTCAAAATACCTATCTTCTGTGATTCCAAGAGTGCCATTACTATCTATGCCAATCCCGTGCAACACTAAAAAACCAAGCATATCGATATAAGGTACCATTTCTTGAAACATCATGTTGAATACGGTACAATCGAGATGCATTTCGTGCCCACAGAATACCAACTCGCGGACTTATTCACCAAAGCTTTAGACGAGAAAAGATTCATTCCTTGGTGGGTAAGTTAGGAATGATCAATATGACGTAAAAATCCTCAGTAAGTATAGCTTTATCTTCTGTAAATATGTATATATTTCTAATTATTTTTGCTTTAATTAATTTATTTCTGTATGTAAGTTCTCAAATCTTAAATAGTTCTTAAAATCACAGAGCTTCTGTAAGTCTACTCAGAACCTCTGACAACCCCTACAGAACCTCTGGAAAATATGACCTATGTTCTATGCAAAACTTATCAAGGGGGAGCAAAAGGAAAATTCCTGATCTACAGAGGTGATTAGATCAAGGGGGAGCAAAAAGGGATCCTGAAATGATCTACAGAGGTAAAACTTTCAAGGGAAAGCCAAAGAAGAATGTCAATGAATCTATATCGACAGAAGTCAGACATCACTGCCGAGAAAAGAAGAACCAAAAGGTATGTCTCTCGCACAAAAGGTTTTTGAAAACAGTTTTCTAGGACACAAATTGTCAAATATGTCCTAAATATACTGTGGATAACATTTCAAAAATCAAAAGATCGAAAGGTTTCATAAAATTTGAGTTATGAGAAATTTAAGGTCATAGAGCTTCGGGTGAGCTCAACAGAAGCTCTGCCAGAAATATGCTCTGAGATCGCAACTTTAACCTCTATCGATCTTTTGGAATGTTATCTCGGAAACCAAACAGACTCACCATGACCTTCTCGAACAAAACTTTTTCCATAACAATTTTTTCGGACACCAACTTTCAAATATGTCCGAAAAACATCTCTTAAAACAGATCAAAAATTGGATGATCAGAAAAGTTAATAGAATTTTCGTTATGAGATTTTTTCCCTCACAGAGCTTCTGCTGGCCCTCCCATAGCTTCTTCAAGTTCCAACAAAGCCACAAAACCTCTGCGAGTAAAAACTCTTAACTAAAAATCCTATTTGATCCTCTCCAATGCCTTTACAAAACGTTTTTGGTTAAAAAGGAACCCCACAGAAGTCATGATAACAATGAGATATATGAGAAAGGGATACACATCAAAGATTTTCAAAATCACAGAACCTCTGTAAACTACAGAAGTTCTGTCAATCTGTTACTTGGGCATTTCTGTAGTAATAACGGTTACTTTTACTGAGAGTGAACTACATGTGGCTAAGAATAACCCCACGCGCCTAGCATTAATGGGCCGCGCACGACGTCCTGTCATCCTCTGACATGGCCTACGTGTCCCATTTTCATTGGGCGTACATGGAACGTTTTATGTGGAAAGTTGAACCCGCCGTTCTAACTTGAGTTCAGATTCCAAATTTTAATCCATTGCCATATATTTTACTCTTTCGAATTCTACCATTTTACCCTCCTATAAAAACCAAGCTTACCCTCTCATAAACTTTTTACAAACTCTCATTCTTCTCCGGCGAAACCTGCAAATTTCTTATTCTCAGTACCAAATGGCTTCATCTTCTCAAGCTATCTCCCCTGCACACTCTCCGGCGACCTCACCAGAACATTCACCTGCTCATTCTGAACATTCAGAAAACCCCAACCCTACCCAAAACATTGAACTAGAAGATTCCGGCGATTCAGCAGACTTTGCTCCAACCACACATCTTCAAAACTTCATATCAAAGAATCATTTCGAAAAAGTACTACCAATCAAATCCAACAATTGCTATTTAGTCCCCTCACCCACTGCTTTCGGCGAAGCCCATGCCATTCTTCTAAACATAATGGAAAATCATATCCTCTTCCCTTTACTCTCAAGAACCCCAAAGAAAATTCCAGTAAAATATCTGAACCAGTTTTGGCAAAGTTGCCGATTTGATAAAGATGATTCTCTTATCAAAGGATACATTTCAAAACCCGACAAATCTGAGCATCTGGAAATCAAGTTCAATAGAACAATGTTCTCACTTGAATTCAACCTACCAACAAGGGGTCTTCTTGGATTAAAGAAGTACGCAGAGCAACCAACAGACGACGAGATCTGTCGTTTCCTAGAAATGCTTGGGTACAACACACCACTGAGGAAGAGAAATGACTTCCGCAGAGGCAGATTACCACCTTTGTGGAACACCTTGTTCTCAATTCTTAACAGATGCCTGACAGGGAAGATAGGCAGTATTGACCAGAGCTCACATCAGATATTGACCATCATGTATGGGGTTTACTATGATCTCCCACTGGATTACGCGACCATAATGATGCAAGAGATCATTAACACCATCGACAGAAAGAACAACACAAGAAGGGTCAAAGAGAACGATCCTAAGTTTCTACCACCTCTACAATTCCAAAGAATACTGGGAGTCTTGTTCGAACCTCTGTTGCTAATACAGAAATGGCCAATGGAAGGGCCAATTCCCAAACAGTTCCCAATGAGCAAAAATATTCCCACTGATCATGTAGATGGCTACACAAACTGCAGACCTTTGTCAAAGAAACTTCTGAGGTATGCCAAAAATAAAATCCTTAAGAAAGAGTATATACGCGATCATAGAACTCCTAAACCGAGTCCTATGACACCCCCGCGTTTAGGTGTCCCCCCTAGGAACAATGATTGCAGAACCCCTTTCCACTCAAGAAGAAAAAGATAACAAATTAGCAAAACACATGGCTATTCAACTCAGCTTCATACACAAACGTGCAGAGCTCATGGGAAAGAAGTCCTATTCAAAATCAAAAAGGAGGAAAACTGTAGAAGGCACCTCTACAAGCGCTGCAGAAGATCAACCTTCACCTCCTCATGCCAGAGAAATTGGCTCCTCTGCTCCTCCCTCTTCTCCAAAACAGAAGAAGAAAAGAAAATCAAAAACCACAGAGGAAGGGGCACCAAAACCTAAGAGGAGGAAATCCAAAAAGAAGCATGGTAAATCACTTGAGAAATTGGTTACCATAGAAGAGGAAGCAATCGAAGAAGAAAGAACTGCGGAAGAAGAAGATGCAGAAGAAGAAATGACAGAAGAGGGATATCAATCGCCCCATCAATCCCCAGATCGGTTTGCTCACCAAGGAAACATTAACGATTTCCTACAGAACCCCAACATTGCCAACACTTTAAATATAGCAGGATGGACGGCACAACCTCTCGACCACCATTCCCCAGAAGAACAATACTTCTCTATTTCCGGCATTGACACACATCTGCAAGAAGATGATCAAACACCTAGAGATCAATCAGCTGAGACACCTATTATTCTACATAACCCCTTCATTCAGCAAGGATTGGACGTTCACAGAAAGAGTCCAAGCCCAGCTTCAGAAGAATTAGGACAAACAGAAGCTCAGTGGAATAGAGATGAAGTAACAGAGACAAGAATGGAGGTCTCAGAGATAGATTCAGACAAAGAAGAAGTTGTCTGGATACGAAAAGGTCTCTATCATCCACATGTCATGAAGTTATACGGATCTCATCAAATGTATGACTTCTTAGGCACAGAGCAAAGAACTTCAACAATGGATAGGGTAGAAACATCTGGAGGAAAAGAAAATATAAAAGAAAAAGATGCCGAAGATGAAGAAGGCACACATCCCTCACCCCCTCCCAGTGCAACCCACACATCTAACTCCGCAGGTCTAGCTGCAGAAGGAGTTATTGAAATAGAGCAGCACAGCTCGATCCAAACCCAACCCATCCAGCCAGAAGTCACTCTTTCGACTTTTGCGCCCACAGAAACCGGGGAATCCATTCCTAGGGAGTCTCCTCAGAGAGACTCACCTATAGTTCATGATCAATCGCCCCAGATCACAACAGAACACCCTACAGAGGAATTCGTTTCCTCTGCCACACGCACACAACTAGGGCCAACCCTTCTTTCAGAGAGAAGTAGTGAGCACAACGACGAAGAGACTCTAGACAAGTCTCCGAGTCAACAGAAGGATAATCTAGTACCCACCTCTGGAGTGGATCTAGACAATGTCGTTCACAGAACTGCTATAGAGTCTGAAGCACTAGATGCTTCTGCTCGAAGATCAGATGGAAATCCTTCCACCCCTAACGTACAAACAAGGGTGAACGAAGGTGTCCCAGGAGCAGGGACTCACTGATAACTCTATTTTTAGAGTTATTATTTCCATTTATTTCCCACTTTATTTTGTCAATTTTAGCCATTTCACTTCTAAAAACCCCCATTCTTGGTATGATTTACGAAAACGAGCAAAAGGAGTGAACCATGGTCTTTAATAAATTATTTGGGGAAGTTTTGGGTGTTTTCTCGATTTTTCATCCGCAGTGACGTATACAGTGCCCACTCCGGTTCCCCACTCTTCGAGCAGAACAAAAAGAAAAGAAAAAGAAACTTTTAGTTGGAATCTAATTTTCTGGAGGAGGAAGGTTCATTTGGCAGAGAAATGGTTGGAGAAGTACAAGGTAGTTCTCATTGAAGATAGCATCAAGTACACCCCTTTGTACTTGCAAAAGTTGACTTCTAAAAGACCATTGGGTAATAAGAGCTATACATGGAGGATTGAAGCATTACCCTATGGGCTGATTTCAGCATTGCCCTGCAGTCCTTACACCTTGGAAAACCCTTTTTGTGTAAAGACCAACACCTCCTCCTTAGTATAAAAAGGGGTGTTGGGTCTCATTTATTAGGATCCATCTATCTTGCAATATATCTAGCATTTTCTTTAAGTTGTAAGCTTTCATTTACTGCAGTAACTTAGCATTTAATTTCAGTAATTTATTTTCTGTTGTAGTTCGAAATACACAGTGCAGGGACGACTTCTCGTTCCCCACTGTGGGCAGTTAATTTAAATCACTTTTAGTTTTATTATGTGCAAATCTTCATCTCTTGCTTTCTTTACTTCAGAAATGTTAGGCTAAACATCCTTTGGGATGTAGGAAGGGGAAGTACCTGGATTTTATCAAAAATGCTTGAGTAATCTTTATACTTAGAATATTTGTTGTTTTGGTCTTTCATTCTCGATATTTACCCAAGGATGCGAACAAGCCGATCACTTGCAAGGATCTAAAGTCTAGTTCTTAACTTAGAAATGAGTAGAACGCAGTGACACGAGCTTGAATGATGCTAGGGGATTCGAAAGAATTCTTATGACACTTACGAAAGTGAGGTCGGCACAGTGAGCTAATCTCTGCCCACTGGAGTAGTAGGCAAGCTAATTTGTGTATTAAAAACACATAGAGTATTTGTCTCTACACATTCCATCGAGGCCTGAAAAGGTCCACTTAGAGATTACCATTGACAAAACAACAAGTACTAAGAGTATGGGATTTTTATCTAACGGTGTGAGTATTTTGTAACCGGGCTTTTCTAGCGAAAATGTCCACCACAAATACGAGGATCACTCTAAGGACCGAGTATTTGAGATAAAATTTAGGGAAAATCTAACCTACATTCCTCCTTTTTAACATTTAGTAAATCGTTGCAAGAAGCTATTTTACCAAACCAAACCAAAGTATTATTTTCCTCTCTAGTTGAAACTTGTAAAAGGAGATCATGAGAACCGTATTGTCTTGATTGTCCAGTCTCTGTGGATTCGATTCTGGTATTTTACCAACTATTACTTGCTGTGACGATCATAGTGGACAGTATACACTTGCACTTCCCACTGTGGACAGTTTGCAACCCACTGCGATTAAAACACATATTTCGCACGTACCAAGTTTTTGGCGCCGTTGCCGGGGACTGGCGTGATTTTAAATCTCAAGACATTAGTTTTTGTTCGAGCCCGAGTAACTAGTTTTTCTAAGCTGTTCGTATTGTATGCCACGGCGACAACTCGAACATTTGGTTCCAATAGATCTCGAAATAGAAAAAACGTTGCGAAAAACACGAAGAAGCAAGAAAACAAATCGACAACCTCCTGTGATCCCCACTGTGAACATGGATGCAGTACCGCCACCTATAGTAGAGACCACAATCACGATTGCCGATAACAAAGATCGAAAAATACGGGACTATGCTACTTCCGGAGTTGGTGATTTAAGCTCCGGAATTTTGAGACCCAATATTGTTGCAACGCATTTTGAACTCAAACCGGTGATGTTTCAAATGATCCAAGCCATGGGTCAATTTGGAGGATCGCCATCTGAGGATCCGCACTCGCACTTAAAATCTTTTTTAGAAATGACCGATTCCTTTCAATTGCAAGGTGTTAGTGATGAGGCATTAAGACTAAGGCTTTTCCCTTTTTCATTAAGGGACAAAGCAAAATCTTGGCTGAACGCACATGCACCTCACTCGATAACCACTTGGCAAGAGCTTGCCGATAGATTTTTGCAAAAATACTTTCCTCCAACAAGGAATGTTAGATTTCGAAATGATATAATTTTATTTAGGCAAGAGGAAGATGAGGCTGTTTCGGATGCATGGGAACGATTTAAAGATTTACTTCGAAAGTGCCCACATCATGGCATCCCACATTGCATCCAATTGGAGACCTTTTACAATGGTCTTTCCAATGCAGCCAAAATCATCTTAGATGCAACAGCCGGTGGAACATTTACGAGTATGACTTACAACGAAGGATATCAAATCTTAGAAAAAGTGTCCAACAACAATACCGAATGGTCAAATCCAAGAGCACCCATGTCAAAGACCAACACCATAGATTCCGAAGCACTCAAAACCATGAATGCACAATTAGTGGCCTTGACAAAAATCGTTTTAAATCAAAATCGAGGCCAAGTCAATTCCGCAACCCATCTCGCTGATAACTGCTCCCTTTGTGGAGAGGAGCATGTTTTCGACTATTGTCCAGCAAACCCCGAATCTGTTAATGTCATAGGGACCAACCAAAGGAACAACCCTTATTCGCAGACTTATAATCCAGGTTGGAGAAATCATCCGAATTTCTCTTTGTCCGGTAATCAAGGACTCCAACCCCAAGGACCGAGTCATATCCAGCAAAGACCATACAATCCCCCGGGATTTCAGCAACATCACAGTGGGCAATCCCCACATCACAGTGGGCAGTCCCCACAACCATACCAACCACGATCCAACCAACCAGCTGAGGCTCAACAATCGATCGAGTCGATTCTCAAAGGTTTTATGAATCAAACTCAAGCAGCCATTAGGAATATAGAGACCCAAGTAGGACAGCTAGCCGTTGAAGTTAAGAATAGACCACCAGGAACGTTACCGAGTGATACCGAGCAAGCTAGAGTGATAGGAAAAGTACCAGAACATGTCAAGTCCATAACTTTAAGGAGTGGAAAGGATCTGAAAGATATCGTTTTTGAATCTGATGATTCGCCTCAAAAACCCACTGTGAGCACCACAGTGGGCACTCCTCAAGTCACTGTGATCCCCACAGTGGGGACCGACATCCCAGACCTTCCCACTTTTGGACCTGTCCCAAAGACTACTGTTCCAAAGCCAATACCACAGCAAACTCAGATTGACCCACGAAACATTCCATTTCCTCAAAGAATGAAGCCTAAAAATGTCGATGTTTAGTTTAAAAAATTCTTAGACATTTTTAAGCAACTTCACATTAACATACCCTTGGTAGAAGCTCTCGAGCAGATGCCAAGCTATGTTAAATTCTTAAAAGATATTTTGAACAAAAAGAGGAAGTTGGGTGAATTTGAGACTGTGGCTTTGACCGAAGAATGTAGTGCCCTCCTTACTAGCAAGATTCCACCTAAGTTGAAAGACCCGGGTAGTTTCACCATTCCATGCATTATAGGAGGACAAGAAGTAGGTCAAGCACTTTGTGATTTAGGAGCTAGTGTCAACTTGATGCCGCTGTCCATTTTTAACAAGTTAGGTATTGGAGAGGCTAGACCCACAACCGTGACATTACAACTAGCCGACCGGTCCATTGCCTACCCCAAAGGGAAAATAGAAGACGTTCTGGTCCAAGTAGATAAGTTTATCTTCCCTGCTGATTTTCTAGTTCTAGATTATGAGGCTGATAAAGAAATCCCAATCATCTTAGGGCGTCCGTTTCTTGCAACCGGACGTACTTTGATTGATGTGCACAAAGGAGAACTCACGATGCGGGTTAATGACCAAGAGGTAACTTTCAATGTCTTCAAGGCCCTCAAGTATATGGAAACCGAAGACTGTTTTGCTTTGAGTTCGATTAATGGAACCCACCGTCTTGAAACAGTTTCCACAGTAAGGAGTGATAGTGAGCACTCTGAATCTGAGAGTGATGACACTTTTGAGGATGAGTGTAACGAGATCTTGGCAGCTTTTGAGCAGCTAGATTTCAAAGATAGACATGTCAAACTACCATCCAAAAATCCCCCTGACTTGAATTTGAAGCCATTGCCTTCCCACTTAAAATATGCCTACCTCAATGAGTTAGAAGAACTCTGTCATCACTCCTACATAAATGCAAAAACCAACAAGGAGAAGATCAAGTGGTGGCCTGACCAAAAAATCACTCATGAAGAGTTTGGGGAGGGACAAAAAGTGCTACTTTTTAATTCAAGGTTAAGGATGTTTCCGGAAAATTTAAAATCACGATGGAAAGAGCCTTACACTGTGGTCAAGGTAAGTCCTTTTGGAACTCTGGACTTAATGGCTCCTCAATCCGGACAAATCTTTAAAGTCAATGGGGAGAGAGTGAAGCATTTTCTGAGTGAGAGTGCTCACATTGTACCCCACTCTCCACCTCACTTTGGTTAGAGAAAGTCAACGCTGTTTGTAAATATTTTATTTCAGTTAGTTGTTGTCTTTTTATTAAATTTGGTATTTTTAATTCTGCATGATAGTTTATTTCGATGTGTGTAGGAGAATTTTAGCACTTTTTGGAACAAAAAGGTTCGCAGTGGGTAGAGGCTGGTCACTGCGCTCCTCGCTCTCGGTCTGACTTATGAAGAGACGGTTTGGGGGGGGGGGGGGGCCAAGGCTGACACACATCATGCTTTTTCTTACACAAAGGTCACCTTTTCATGCCACTTGTCCTTTCCCCACCTATTCCCAAGGAAAGCTATCATTGTCTCTCTCTCTCCTAAACCGTTCCCTCTCAAAAACAAAGAAAACCCTCATTTTCAAAATCAAAGCCTTTCTCTCTCCTTAAACCACCTACACTATTCATCTTCTTCTTTCTCCTTCACGAACCAAAAAACCATTCCAAAACCCTAGTAATGGCAAGAAGCAAGAGATTGAACACTCACCCAGAGGCGCCCACACGGCCGGCGATCCGCCGCCGCACCGCCGACGACCAACCACCGGAGGCCGTCACCGGCGATCTCAATAAAACCCCACCGATCTCCGGCAAACCTCCGGTCATCTCCAATGTTGCAGACGCGAGTTCATCCAAACCAGAGAGTCCAAAAGCCGTATCTTCATCAAGGGTCTCAGACTCTGTTCAAAACCCTTTTGATAATACAGATTTGCAGGAGGATGAAGAAATGCTGAGATTACAAGAAGAATACAACAACAGGGTCGCGGAAATTAAGATGAAGAGGAAAGAAGCCGAGAGAAAGCGCCGAGAAGAAGAGGAAAGAATCAAACGAGAGGAGGAAGAAAGATTAAAAAGAGAGGAGGAAGAGAGATTGAGGAGGGAAGAAGCCGCAAGATTGGCTAGAGAGGAGGAGGAGCGATTGAAAGAGGAAGAACGAAAGAAGGATGAGGAAGCAAGGATATTCGAGAAGAAAAAGAAACAAGCAGAGGAGGAGTGTTTGGCTCGTGAGGAAGAAGAAAGACAGAAGAAGATTAAGGAGCAGACTCAGACTATAGACATTCCCCAGAACAAAAATGCTGATAGTGTGGAGGATGTCCACACCACTGCCCACAGTGAAGAAACCCCAACCAGAGCACTCCATAGGAACAGGGGAGTGGTTACGCGATCTGGTGCATCCAAGAAGGCATCGTCTGCAAAACCGAAAAGAAAAGCGTCGAGGAAAGGTAAGGGTATCGAACCCTCTTTAAGTTCTTCTTCTAGTGATACTAATACGGGAAGTGAACAAAACCTTTCTGAAAATCCACATCTGTCCACTGTGGGGACTGCTCATGCCCCCAGTGGGATACCGAGGCAATTCACTTCCCCAGCTGCTAGAGCCCACTTTGAGTGTATTTGCACTCGGAAGTTGAATTTAGAGAGGGGTTTCGACCCCGACTTTGTAGAAGCAAATCCCTTTGTCTAAGATAAACTTGTAGCGCAAGATTGGGCAACCATTGCCACTGCCAATCGCCGCGCTAATGCATCATTAGTCCGAGAATTTTATGCTGAGGCCTCCCAAGCCAAAGAATCATTTGTTAAGATCAGAGGAAAGGTTGTGGACTTTACTCCAGGCAGAGGAGCTCCGGAACCTTGTGCTTTCGGACAGTTCCTGGCAAAGATGACTCCGGCTGATGAGGAATTGATTTTAAAAGAAATAGCAGTTGAGGGAAGGCCATGGAATCAAGATGGCCAAAGAAGGTGTCTATATGCTGGCAGCCTCACCACTGAGGCTGCTGTGTGGTTCCAATTCCTAAGGGCCTCGGTGGCCCCAACATCGCACGACACGACTCTCTCCATGCATAAGTGTGCCATGCTTTACTGCGTTCTCACTAAAAAGAAGATCAATCTGGGAATCATAATGCATGGTGCCATCCATCAGGCCAGAACACGAACCAAGGTAATCCTACCCCTTCCTTGCCTTATTACACTATTGCTAATAGATGCCGGAGTGCCCACAGCTGAAGAAGACCAGTGGATCATTTCCACGAAAAACATCAGTATTCAGACAATTAAGAAGATGAGAAGAGAGATAGGAGGCCCGTCTGTTGAGCCTGCCCAGGTACAGCCCAATGTGCGAATAGACGACGAGCACATAGTGGGCACTGAAGTGCCCACTGTGGAGAAGAAGGGTACCCCACTGCGACCAACAACTACGGGAGAAGCAAGCACCAGCACAGTAAGCCCAATGACCGGCATTCTGAATGCCATTTCAGCCCTCACATACAGGATCGAGTTGCTAGAAAGTGAGCAGCGATATCAGAACCGGGCCACGCAGAAATTTTGGATGTATACAAGAGAACGGGATGAGGTGACGGGCCTGATGATGCAAGAGGCCAACCCAATGCTAGCTGCTCAGCTACCAGAATTTCCGAAGGATATCTGCCCGGTTAATGACAGTGAGGATGAGTTCGATGATGATGATGCGGATCTGTCACCGCAAGCCACCCAAACCCCGTGAATGGTTTGTTTTAAAACAATGGTTTTGCTCTTTTGCTCACCAAAAACAATTTTATTTTGTTTGGTTGATCTTTTTGTGCCTATGGCTAGGCATTGACACTATTTGCTGTTTTAACTTTTTAAATATCAATGCATGAAAATCCTACCGGTAGGTAGGTACTTTTGGGTACTAACGTATTGATTGTTTGAATGCTTGTTTGATCTCGTTTCCATCTTAAGGTACAACTTTCGGCTTCCGACTTAAAAAGGTCCCTTTTGTAAGTACAAATCTCAACTTGTCCCGTGAAATGATTTAGGCCATTTTTCGCATCTAAACACGACCCTTTTTGTACCCCAAACCACTACCTTTGTTCGTTATTTCTATGTCACAGTGGGGACACTGTGAGATCTTAAGTTTGAGGTGGGGAGTTCCAGAGTGACTTCCAGTTTCCTCACAGTGGGGACACTGTGAAGTCCAAGTTTGAGGTGGGTAAGCCGTATCCCCCTCCCAAAAAAAAAAAAAGAGAAAATACAAAAATACAAAAGAAAAACGGAGTGTCACTAACAAAATTGATGGTGTGCCTTTTCTGGACCATCAAAGTGCTCACTCCCAGAAAAAGATGGTGTGCCTATTCTGGACCATCAGAATACCCACCCTCACAAAAAAATAGCCATACTCCTTATTCCCAAATAAAGCCTGAAAGTGTACGTACTTATCATAGCAAAATACTAAACACCCACTTCTTGAAATAAAAATCTCAAAGCGAGATCTTCGGTCCATGTTTGGAAAATTTTGCCAAAACCCTTGGGGAAAGATTCAAAGCCATAAACCCTTCAAACCCAAGAAAGCCCTATTGATCAAAAGGTAAACAAGGAAAAGGTTTCGTCAAACACAAAAGTGAAATTTTCAAGTTTGGAACCGAAGGAAGTATCGAAGGAAGGAGATCAACGCCCATTCAAGTCAAGAAGTATGTAAGTCCCTCAAAGATCTTTTATGCATTGTGTTTCATTTTATTTCTTTCTTTTTATTACTTGGGGACAAGTAATGATTTAAGTTTGAGGTTGTGATAACTCTATTTTTAGAGTTATTATTTCCATTTATTTCCCACTTTATTTTGTCAATTTTAGCCATTTCACTTCTAAAAACCCCCATTCTTGGTATGATTTACGAAAACGAGCAAAAGGAGTGAACCATGGTCTTTAATAAATTATTTGGGGAAGTTTTGGGTGTTTTCTCGATTTTTCATCCGCAGTGACGTATACAGTGCCCACTCCGGTTCCCCACTCTTCGAGCAGAACAAAAAGAAAAGAAAAAGAAACTTTTAGTTGGAATCTAATTTTCTGGAGGAGGAAGGTTCATTTGGCAGAGAAATGGCTGGAGAAGTACAAGGTAGTTCTCATTGAAGATAGCATCAAGTACACCCCTTTGTACTTGCAAAAGTTGACTTCTAAAAGACCATTGGGTAATAAGAGCTATACATGGATGATTGAAGCATTACCCTATGGGCTGATTTCAGCATTGCCCTGCAGTCCTTACACCTTGGAAAACCCTTTTTGTGTAAAGACCAACACCTCCTCCTTAGTATAAAAAGGGGTGTTGGGTCTCATTTATTAGGATCCATCTATCTTGCAATATATCTAGCATTTTCTTTAAGTTGTAAGCTTTCATTTACTGCAGTAACTTAGCATTTAATTTCAGTAATTTATTTTCTGTTGTAGTTCGAAATACACAGTGCAGGGACGACTTCTCGTTCCCCACTGTGGGCAGTTAATTTAAATCACTTTTAGTTTTATTATGTGCAAATCTTCATCTCTTGCTTTCTTTACTTCAGAAATGTTAGGCTAAACATCCTTTGGGATATAGGAAGGGGAAGTACCTGGATTTTATCAAAAATGCTTGAGTAATCTTTATACTTAGAATATTTGTTGTTTTGGTCTTTCATTCTCGATATTTACCCAAGGATGCGAACAAGCCGATCACTTGCAAGGATCTAAAGTCTAGTTCTTAACTTAGAAATGAGTAGAACGCAGTGACACGAGCTTGAATGATGCTAGGGGATTCGAAAGAATTCTTATGACACTTACGAAAGTGAGGTCGGCACAGTGAGCTAATCTCTGCCCACTGGAGTAGTAGGCAAGCTAATTTGTGTATTAAAAACACTTAGAGTATTTGTCTCTACACATTCCATCGAGGCCTGAAAAGGTCCACTTAGAGATTACCATTGACAAAACAACAAGTACTAAGAGTATGGGATTTTTATCTAACGGTGTGAGTATTTTGTAACCGGGCTTTTCTAGCGAAAATGTCCACCACAAATACGAGGATCACTCTAAGGACCGAGTATTTGAGATAAAATTTAGGGAAAATCTAACCTACATTCCTCCTTTTTAACATTTAGTAAATCGTTGCAAGAAGCTATTTTACCAAACCAAACCAAAGTATTATTTTCCTCTCTAGTTGAAACTTGTAAAAGGAGCTCATGAGAACCGTATTGTCTTGATTGTCCAGTCTCTGTGGATTCGATTCTGGTATTTTACCAACTATTACTTGCTGTGACGATCATAGTGGACAGTGTACACTTGCACTTCCCACTGTGGACAGTTTGCAACCCACTGCGATTAAAACACATATTTCGCACGTACCACTCACTCTGGAGACGAATGTGTTCCTCCAGAAGTTACACCAGGGACACAAGTATCAAGGGATGAGTTCCAAACCCTTGTCACCTCTGTGAACCAAACCATGAAAGAGTTGCAAAGCTCTTTCACATCTTTTGCAGAGAAAACATCAACGGCCATGCTGAATCTGAACACCAAAATGGACAATCTGTCCACAGAGGTGAAAACAGCCATCACAGAGTTGAAATCTTCTGCGCAAACAACTGCAACAACTACAACCACTTCTGCTGCTAAAGATTTTGGAATTACCGCAACTTATGCATTCAAGGAATCAGTAAAACATTTCCTTGAACAAATGAACAAGCAATCCAACAAATCAAAGAGCATCACACCCGCAGATCTACAGAAGGCTCTGCAAAACGTTCAAGCAGAAGCAATGCGCAACACAATACCGATGCAGCCTAAAGACTACATGACCAGAGCACAGCTAACAGAGCTCGGCCAAAATGTCATAAACCAGGTCACTGAAGTCATTGTCTCCTTCACTACTGCAAATGCCAACTACGTCAAAGAGTTCAGAAAAAGTGTCGGCAGAATGCGCTTCAACACAGAAGCAGAGCTTGCAACTCTTTTCGGCCTCAGTGATGATGTATGTGCCAAGTTGATGGCCGCAGGAGCAGAACTACCAAAGAAACCCAAAGCTTCCTGCAGAGCAGAGGGTACTTCTGATAAAAGTCAGGATGATTCTGATGATGACCATCCTGGTCCATCAGATAATCCTGAGGGGGAGAATATAAGAGAGAAAGCTACCACCAGAGGAATACAAGCTCCACCAATTGCAGCAGAACCAATTAGTCAAGCCCCTCCAGAACAAACCCAAGATCAACAACAAAATCAACAGACCACAGAGACAACACCCATCTCTGTGGAATCAAGTCCTGAAGAAACCAATATTCCAGAAGCTGATCAGCTTACCACAAAGGCAACAACCACCCCTGTAGTAATCAACTTGGAAAAGAGTCCTTCAACAAAATCAACAGAAAAACTCCAAACCATACCAAGAAGAAAGTCGATTGCCACCAAACCAATAAGAGCAATGACCTCTGCGACCTCTGCTTCTGATATTCTGAGAAAGATGCACAATACAATGATTGATCGAATGTCGCAGAGAGAAGAAGAAAGGCACACGTTCACATTAGCTTTCAAAATGGAAAGAATATTCGATGTCCAATCTTCACCAACAGAAATAGAGCTCACAGAAGAAGTCACCAAAGAACCTCCAACAGAGGTTACAGAGCAACTCAAGCCAACAGAACCATCGCCACAAAAGTCCTCTAAAATACAAGTGTCAAAACCTACAGAAGCAACCATCAAGCCAACAGAAGCACCAACCTCCAAACCTACAGAAGAAACAGGTTCTGCACCTCCAAAAGCCAAAGACAAGGGCAAAGAAATACTGACAGAAGAGCCCAGGAAAAAGAAATCATTGCCCAAGCCTACAGAGAAATTGATGAAGAGCGCCTTTGATGCCTTCCAAACTCCAAAGCCTGAAGAAGTTGACTGGGCATATGGATTGAAGCCTCTGTCAGACATTCCACTAACAGGTAGAGATGCAGAAGTTGTTCAACAGATGGAGAGTCTCAGAAGACAAGTACCACAACCTGGTCCAACACATGAAGAGATGGAAGAAGTGGTATACAAATACCTCTATAAACAAACCTTTCAGACCAATCATCCAACAAATCATGTGACAGATTCAAGGATCAGAGAAGAATTTGAGAACATCTTCACAAGGACAAAGCCAAGAACCAAAGCAGATGTCTTCTCAATCCACAAGATCAAAAAGGTAATCTTCTGCAAGTTCTCCTTTACAATAACCTATCCAAGGGTCAGGTACAACCTTTACAAAGTCAGAAGAGAGGACAATTCAGAAACCACCTTCGCTGATGCTGACCTAAGAAATATCAATCCTTATGATCTACCTGACCTTCTGCAATGGACAAAGGACAACTACAACACAGAGGCAAACACTAGAGCCTATCAAGTATTAAGAAAAGCAATGAGGTAAAAGCTTCTGATCTTCAGTATGATAGATTTTCAACTGGGAAAGGATCTTGGTCTCAAACATCTAAATTTACGACCACCAGAAGATCGCTGCCCACCCGACGCCGTGCCCAACTCTATCATTACAGAACCAAGATTCGGGTTAGTATTTCAAAACCCACAAGGCGAAATCAAACTATTTGTGTGCATGGATTGTCAGAAGTACGCAACTAGTACTCTGAACAAGTTTAGAGCAAGCCTTGTAAAATACAGAGGTACAGAGAAAATGGATAGAGATGCTGCAGATACTTTCATCAGAGAGATTGATGCCACAATTCGCCTAAGAGAACTCTGCATCAGTTTCTACAAAGAGATCAGAAGAATCGAAAGAGACAACAGAAGCTACAACGATTTCAAAGATGCCAAAATCTGATTCTCAAACCTCAAATCTCTGCAAACCAAGTCAAAAGTTTATCTTTCATTGTACTCAAATGTAAAATGCCTCTGGCATATTTCTGAATGAAAGAACTTTCGAGGTATTGTTTAACCTCTGTCTTATCTAACTTAGCCTAACTAAACTCAAGTTAATTTTTTTATTTTTCACTACTTAGGGGGAGATTGTTAGCTTCAATCTTACTAATCATAGAAGTATTTAGAAGTAGTGAAAAATAGGCTAAGTGAAGAAAGCCTCTTACAGAGGCTCTGCCGAACATATCGAGAGAACAAGGTCAAGAAGCTACAGAAGCTAAAGAGGCGCCCTACAGAAGCTCTGTCATATGCGCAAAGAAGACCAAAGACTCGGAATCCGGTGAAGACTGCTCTTCTAAGGACCAAACCGCAGAACCTCTGTGGCACTTCACAGAGCCTCTGCGGTCCTCAACAAAGACTTAAAAGATATTTATAATATCTTGCTACTGTTACAGGACCTGTTCATCAACTTGCATGGTAGCATGCCCTGTCCAACTGCAACGTGTCAAACTCTGGTTGGATTCAATAGGGCTTAGTACATAATAGACGTCTGTTGCATTAAATGCAATACAGCACGTCCAACTGTTCATGCCATCCGTCCAACTATTCATACCGTCCTTTGTGAATAGTAGCATATGCTTTATGGTCCCCTTCGAGTAGTATATAAAGAAGACTCATGTTGAGTTCTTCCTATCCATCGATCGATCAATCGAACAATCGAAACAAGAATTCAAGAGAGAAAAACATCACAAGCTTTAAACACTTTGAGAGTCATATCTGTTTTAAAAGCTTTGCTTTACTCACTGTTATTGAATATGTTCTTAATATATATATTCAGTAAACTTTGAGATATTATTTCTTGTTCACTGTTTATTTATATTATGTTCTAAATCTATCAAACATATCTGTTAGTTCTTCAAATACGCTTCCGCATCAAACTCAAACTTGAACTAATAGATCTGATAATCTTGTTTAAACAAAACCGGGAACCAACAAGGAAGGATCAGAGGAAGATGTTGATATCAAGCTGATTGCAGAAAAATTGGCCTTGTTGACTAATACTTTCAACAAGAGATACGGAAAGAACAAGTTTCAAGGTAAGTTCAGAAGAGAACAGGGGAGTTCAGAAGAGAAATATAAGAAGAAATAGGATAGAGAAGAAAGTAAGCTTGAGAAGAAAGAAGAGAAGGAAGAAAGAAAAGAGAAGGATTTGTGTTTTAAGTGTGGAAAACCTGGTCACTTTGCCAGAGACTGCAGAGTGAAAGTCGTAAAAGATTATGAATACTACACAAAGAAGGCTCAGCTGGCTAAGAAAAGAGATAATGAGATTGCAATATTGGCATAATAAAAGAACTGGTTGTATTATACTTCAGATGAAGAGGATTGCATTCACTTTTCTCAAATACAAAGTTATATGGCCAAGATGAAGAATGAGGATGATTCTGATTATGAAGATGTTGATTCTGAATCTTCTGCTGAGGTACATTCTGCACTTGAAATTGATTTAATGACTCAAATTGGCAATATGAATTCTGAATTTTTTTTAACTCGAAAACAAATAAAAGGTGAAAGAATTCTGGTTAACAAGTTCAGAACAGAAAAAGAGATAATTAAAGAACAGTTTGAAGAATCTGAAGTTTAGAAACAAAAAGTCAAAAATGAGAATTCTGATCTTTTAAAGAAGATTTCAGAATTAAAAACTCAATTTTCAGAAATAAAAGATGAAAAAGTTGATTTACAAATTAAATATGATATGTTACTTGAGGAAAGAAAGAAGTTGTACACAAAAATCAAAGAGTTGGAAGACCTTAATTTGAAAAGAGGTCAAACTCAACAAACCTTGAATCTTCTCACTAGCAATGTTAAAGATACAAGATTTTATAATCCTAAAATGGGATTAGGTTTGGAAGAAAATGTTGTTTTGAAAAGAGCTCCAACAAATCTTTATGATTTTGATAAACTACAGGTTCCTAAACCAAAAATGTTGGTCCCGAAGGGCTATACAAGTTTGTAGAAGGGGGGGGGGGGGGGGGGGTTGAATACAAACATACAGATTTTACTTTTCTAAATTGTTTATTGATAAATCATTAACAATTTACAGCTTGTTGCGGAACAAGATTAAGGATAAACCTAAATCTAAACAAGTTGGAACACTAAGTTTCTAGCATTAAGAAAGAGAAGGAAATTACTAATAATAACCTATCTCAAGATAAGAAGGATGAACTTGTCCAGATGTAGCAAGTTACTTCAAAAAGAAGTGAGTTCTTCTTCTTATATACTGCATGCATTTAATGCATGGTAGTTTACACTTTACACGTGGCAGCAACTCATTGGTTGTATGTCATTGACCTTTGATGACAACCTTAGTAGCCTCATGTTTGAACAGTGTAGTATCAGAGTGGTTGTACGATTTCAGACAATAAGGAGTTTCTTTTCTGACATATCGTACGGAGTCGTGCAAAGGGTGGTTAAGACAAAAGTACTTTGTACGGAGGACTTCATGATCAGCTTTTCGTTGAATCAGCGCTTTACCATTGTTTATCAGCGAATGATAAAGTTCAGCGATAACTGAAGTCTTGTACTTGATACTTCACGTTGAGTGGACAAATCTGAGTCTTCGCTGATCCGCATCAGTTCATTAGGAGACTTGTCGCTGGTTCTTGAGCTTGATCTTCGACTTCAGCGTAGAACCTATGTTGACGTGAAACTTGTCTTCAGAGATCATAAGTAAACAACTAAGTTATCAGTGATCACCATAAGGACTAAACAGACTCAGAGTATTATGGTGAACAGTGTTTGCTGAATGTTTAATCTAAAGAACGAGAGTTCCTATCAGCGGTACTGTAAGATCTTTGTACTTATCAGCGATAGTGAAACTCTGATACATATTGTTTACTTACAATTTTCACTAAGTATAAAAGAGAGGGTCATTATCAAATCACTGAGGGTTTGGATCAACAATCTCCCCCTATTTGATTATGACATAGCAACAGAGAAAATTGCTATATAATGAAAACATAAGGATAAAAAGAACTCATAAAATATTTGTCCCTTTTACTGTTTTCTGGGATCTTTTCTGTACTGATGGAGTAAAGTACTTTCGCTGAAATCTTTCTTTAAAATTCGAATCAGATTACAAAAGGAAGTGGAAAGATTACAAGTACAAGCGAAATAAATTGCAAGTACAAAAGAATAACTGATAAAATAGAAGAATAAGGCGGTCCTATCAGTTTATAAAGGTTCTTCCTTAATGAGAAGTTCATCAAGGGTCTTTGATGTGGGGATCATCCAGTCCGGGACATTTACTCCTTGATTCCTTTTGTTCAGCGCTTCTTCAAAAATCAAGGGTTTAAGATGTCGTGCCTGAATGTCGTTTTTGAAATCACACCAGTAGATGAGATCTTTCAGCTGTTCAATGGGAGTGATGGGAAGTTCAGAGATACGTTGAAAACGTTTTCGTCCATCGTAGTCAATAAAAAATATCCCAAATGGTTTGCTTATGACTTTCCCAGGGATAAAAGTCTCATCCGGAGGAAGAGATGTGTCAAGTGCAGAAAGGTCAGGTTCTGGACCAAGGACTTCCTCAAGAGAAAAACCAATACCTGTTTCGTTCCGTATCTGAGGACCTGAGTCTGAAGATTTAGACTTTTTCTTTGAAGAGGCCCTTCTTTTCTGATTTGCGAGAGGAGGGGGAGGAGGAATATCCACACAAGAAGATACTAAGTCGATCTGTTTGTTTATCAAGTTTTCGAAATGATCCTTGTACTTAGATTGAGACTTCTGGAAGGATAATCTGATCTCCAACAATTCAGAGAGACCGTATTTGTGATGGCTTCAGTATAGAATTTTTCGTACTGTCCATTCTCTCTGAATATCTCGATTTCAGCGATTGAAACTTTGAGTGTTGATCTTCCAGTGATAAGTACCTTGTTGATTCTTGCAGTTCGATATCTGAAGTGTACCTTTTATTTGCACTAGTTTAAAGTAGATTGAGACACAGTCCTCTTTTCTTCAACGATCTTCTTGGCGTCTTCCCATAGCTGACGTTGAACTTCGATTGGAATTCTTTTCAGTTTGGGGTCTTTCACCGATTGTTGAGAAATCTTGATGGCGAGTTCTCTGTCTTTCTTTTCAGCTTCCCTTCGTTCAGCGATTAGACGTTCAGCTCTGAGGTGATCCTTGTATTCCTTTTGTGAAAGTCTGAATTTTGGAGGAATAGAAGGAAGTTGATCACGCTTTAGAATGATTCGCTGAGCTTCAAACTTCTTTATTATCTCATCTCTTCTTCTCTGATCCTCTTCACTTGGTTTTTGAGGAACCAAGGAAGGTCTGTTTGTATGAGAGAGCATCTGTTCTTCAGGTTCATCAGTCTCGGAGATGAAATCCAAGACCGGGATTATTTCTTCAACGTTGGGAGCTGGGATTATTGTTGGTGAAGTCGCAGCGGTAGAAACTTCAGCGATGTCCTCAAACAGGGGAGAGGACTAGCTGAAACACAACGATCGTTCGAGTAAGAACTTGGGTAGAACAGAGATAGGGAAAGAATGTGGTTGTGTATAGAGGTTTTTATGGAGAGGAGAGCTGATAATGTGTATAGATATTGGAGGGATGAGTGTAAGGAAGATTTAGTGTACCTGACAAACTGGCTTTGGAAGCGAGATCGTCAGATTGTCATTGTCTTCAGCGACACCTTTTCCTTTGCCCTTGTCAGCTTCAGACGCTGAAGGCTTTGATTTGATCCGCTCCCCTGAAGGTTAGTTTATCACGATCCCTTTAAGAACTGTAGTCCTCTGAGCAGGCTTGACGATAATGGAGTCATCATTGTTAGCTTCAATCTTCCTAATCATAGAAGTATTTAGAAGTAGTGAAAAATAGGCTAAGTGAAGAAAGCCTCTTACAGAGGTTCTGCCGAACTTACCGAGAGATCAAGGTCAAGAAGCTATAGAAGCTAAAGAGGCGCCCTACAGAAGCTCTGTCATACGCGCAAGGAAGACCAAAGACTCGGAATCCGGTAAAGACTGCTCTTCTAAGGACCAAACCGCAGAACCTCTGTGGCACTTCACAGAGCCTCTGCGGTCTTCAACAAAGACTTAAAAGTTATTTATAATATCTTGCTACTGTTACAGGACCTTTTCATCAACTTGCATGGTAGCATGCACTGTCCAACTGCAATGTGTCAAACTCTGGTTGGATTCAATAGGGCTTAGTACATAATAGACGTCTGCTGCATTAAATGCAATACAGCACGTCCAACTGTTCATGCCATCCGTCCAACTATTCATACTGTCCTTTGTGAATAGTAGCATATGCTTTATGGTCCCCTTAGAGTAGTATATAAGGAAGACTCATGTTGAGTTCTTCCTATCCATCTATCCATCGATCGATCAATCGAACAATCGAAACAAGAATTCAAGAGAGAAAAACATCACAAGAACACATAGCTTTAAACACTTTGAGAGTCATATCTGTTTTAAAAGCTTTGCTTACTCATTGTTCTTGAACCTGTTCTTAATATATATATTCAGTAAACTATGAGATATTATTTCTTGTTCACTGTTTATTTATATTATGTTCTAAATTTATCAATCATATATGTTAGTTATTCAAATACGCTTCCGCATCAAACATAAATTCGAACTAATAGATCTGACAATCTTGTATAAGCAAAACGGGAACCAACAATTGGTATCAGAGCAAAGCTTGATTATCAATATCAAGTGATCCTCGTTTTTACAAGATTAGTGATAGAAATCATTTTTTTTCCTATTCCTCATCTCTAGGTTAAAACTCCATTAAAGTGTACTCTGGGAACTGTTCAAACCCAGAAAACTTTCCAGATCTTCAGACTCATACTCTTTAAATCATACTATCTTTTCAGAACCTTAAAAATGACAAATACAAATAACTTCTTTACTGCTGGTTCACTCACCAAGCCTCCTACTCTCCTACGAGATGAGTATCCTCAATGGAAGATAAGAATGGTTCATTTCTTTGAGGGTACTGAAAAAAATCTAGTACAATATCTTTACAACCTTCCTCCTGTTCCCATGATAGCAGTACCACGAGTACCAGCTACTGCTGAATCTCCAGAAATCCCTGAACATCAAAAACCAAAACCAAAAGAAGAATGGTCAAATGAAGATAAGGCAGAAGATGAAGTTGCACAGAAAACAAAAAGAATCCTGATAATGGCTATCCCCAACGAGCTTTTTCAATCCTTAGATGCATGCGAAACTGCGCACGATCTTTGGAAAGAATTAGAAAGACAGTTGGAAGGGGGTGCTAAAACACAGAAGAACCGAAGGGCACAGTACATAAATGAATATCATGCATTCAGAGCCTCTGCAACAGAATCTCTGCAAACAACGTACGATAGGTTCAACTCTCTCATAAACAAATGTAGAAAGTCTGGCATTCACAAAACCTCAGAAGAAAATAACGTCATGTTTCTAAAGAGTCTGAATGATGAGTGGCTTCAACTGTCTATGTCTTTACAAACAAACCAAGATCTAGAATCATGGACACTCTCTGATCTCTATGGAACACTAGCTTCACAAGAGCCTCAAATAGCACATGCTAAAACAATAGCCATTGCACCATACACATTGGTTAGTAAATCAACAGAGGCTACAGACAGACCAAGAAATGAGAGAGCAACAGAGGAAAAGAAGAAGGAGAAGAAGAAGGAGAAGAAGAAGATAGTGATGGTTGGTAGCGAAGAAGACGAGCTGATAGAGGAAGAAATAACTCTTGCGTCATTAGCTAAATCATTGGCTCTATTGACAAGAGAGTTCAGAGGTAATCAAAGAAATTTTGGAAATGACAGATATAGCAGAGACAACCAGAGAGATAGAAGAGATGATGAAAGAAGAGAAGAATCAAGTGACCGACAGAGGTCAGACTACAGAAGTGACCGACAGAGGTCGAGCGACAGAAACTACAGAGGAAATGACCGACAGAGGTCAGATGAAAAGGTAGGCCACACACAAGAATGCTACAAATGTGGTAAGCCTGGTCATTATGCAAACGAATGCCGAACAGAGAAAGGTGGAGACCAGCAGAAGTCCGACGATCGAACTGGAAACACCTCCCAAGGTTGCTTCAACTGCGGCAAGCCAGGCCATTTCGCAAAAGATTGTAGAAGTAGGCAAAATCGCCCACAGAAGGACTCAGCTTTTTACAAAAAGAAGGATGAATATTATGCACAAAAATCCCTAATGGCGAACAAAGGGCATTCTGAAGCAAATAAGGAGGACTTCGAGTCAGACTCTACCTCTGATGATGAATTCACCACCAATGCCCTGTTCTGTGGCATGGCAGAAGTCGACTCGGGCACTGACAATAAGGTATCCATTTCAAACTCTACCTCTTGTATTAAATATGTAGAAAATGATTCAGTTAGACTTAACATTGAACTGATTGAACTCAGAGAGATACATGAAAGTATTCAGAAAAGACTCACCTTTAATGAGAGAGAAGTAAGGCTTCTCACTCAAGAAAAAGCCAAATTTTTTGAAGAAAAGGAAAGAGTAGAAAAATATTGGAGCAAAAATGTAGATCCTTTAAAAAGGCAAATTTCTGAATTAACCTCTGCTTTAAAAGTCAAAACTATATAGCTTTCAGTTTCTAGGAGTGAAACAACTGACATAAGAGCTCTCAAAGAATACTTTCAAAAAGAGAGAGAGAGGTACTTTGCCAAGATCTACTCAGAAGAGAGGTTTTACTTAAAAACTATAAAGATGCACAGAAGGTGTATGAGAAAGTAAACTCACAAATAGGAAGACGAGGTATAGGGTACGATGATATTACTCTAGGTGTTGAAGGCAAAAGACTTAAAACTCTGTCTTCTCTGTTTGTGGTAGGAAAAACAAATAAACCATTTTTTCCAAACTTACTCTCTGTAAGTAAAAGGGTTAAAATCTCTGAAGAACCTCACTTGAGGAAACATACGAAGATGATCAATGTGTGGTTTGAAAACACAGATTCATCATCTTCAACATTTGTCAATAGAGGAATCAAACCAAAGAAATATCTGAAAACACAAGATCAGATTGGTATCTTTAAGTTTGGTAAACCAGAGACTCAAACACAGGTCGCTTTTGTCTGTATGATAGATGTCAAAAAGAAATTATCTGCAAAAGCTCCTGAGTTTAAACCCATCTTTTCAGAAGAAAATCTTAAAATATCAATTGAAAAAGAAATTTTGGAAGTTTTGAAATCAAATGTTTTAGAAAATCTATGTACATCTTCTATAGATCAAATTCTCGCTGAAGAGATCTCATCTGAAACCTCTGCCATCGATGAAAGTTTTTCTACAGAGGAAGAAAACTCGTACGATACATGCTCAGAAAATCCAGCCTCTGTCGAAAGAAATGACTAAACCTCTGTATATGAGGACGATTCATCCTCTGACGACTCAGAGACTGATTCTAAATCAGGGATAATTCACTGTGACACGGAGGATGTTAAACTCTCCTCTGAGGTTCTTAACAGAACAATTTCTCCAAAAGAGAAAATCACAGAGATACCTATCTGTCCAGATTTTCTAAAAATGTATATACAAGTCAAACCCTCTACAGAGCTTGATAATTTGAAAAAGGCCTCTGAAAATCCTAAAAGCTCAAAATTTTCAAAACCTTTAAGGCCTGAAGCTAACAAATATCTTTCCTCTGTGACAGTGAAGACAGACGTTCACCACAGAAGAGACTCACAGAAGGCAGGACCTAAACAAGATTTTTGCAAAAAACATTCTAGTATTCATATATCTTCTTGTAATAGGAAATCTAATGTTAAGAACGAATGTAATGCCTCTGTGACTCAGTTCAATGAATTCAATGAAAAGTTCAAACAAATCACGTCTCATATTAAATACTGTCATTCTTTTGATCTTATGTTCAAATTGAAAAATCACTTCTCAAGTCTAGATTTCTTACTCTCCACTAAAATTCAAACTCCAAAGTCAAAACCTAGAGAGATACAATCTGATCTTCCTACAAAAGATAAAATGTATTTCAAGAATGCTAAGGCAAACTTGAAAAATTCTAACAATATTGGACCCATATGGATATGGGTACCTAAGTCTCTGTGATTGTCTTACAGAAGCGGTATGTGCCAATTTGATATCTTGACTCCGGATGCTCAAGGCACATGACTGGCGACAGAAGTTTACTATCCACGTACAAAGAAACACACGATGGTGGATCTGTAACTTTTGGAGACAACAAGAAGGGACACATCAAAGGCTATGGAGTCATACAGAAGGAAAACGTCTCTGTATACAAAGTTGCATGTGTGAATGGCGTTAAACACAACCTACTCAGTGTAAGTCAACTCTGTGATACAGGATTTGATGTCTTGTTCAAAAGGACTTTCTGCTCTATGCAAAGTGAAGACACAGGAATGCAACTTCTACGAGCCAAAAGAAAAGGTGATCTGTATCTAATGAACTTTTGTTCAACAACCAAGGACAAAGTTTTCCTTGTAGCTTGCGAAAGTAAAGAAGCCTGGTTATGGCATAACAGGTTCTGTCACTTGAACTTTCACACCTTGGATAAATTGGTCAAACTTGATCTAGTTAAAGGTTTGCCTAATGTTAAATTTAATAAGGATCACTTGTGTTCTGCCTGTGAGATGGGAAAACTCGGAAGATCATCCCACAGAGGCAAAACATATGTGTCGTGCACTAGGCCTCTGTACATGCTTCATGTCGACCTCTGCGGTCCTATTGACATACAGAGCCTAGGTGGCAAGAAATATATACTTGTCTTAATTGATGAGTATTCGCGCTTCACATGGGTTGAATTTGTTCGAAAGAAATCGGATGTTCCAATCATCTTGATTAATCTAATGAAAAGAATCCAAGTTTTTATGAATGCAGAATACAGAAGTTAAGAAGTGACAATGGCACAGAATTTAAAAACTCTGTCATTGAAGCCTATCATTCTACAGAAGGAATATCACAGAACTTCTCTGCCGCACGCACTCCACAGCAGAATGGCGTAGTCGAAAGGAAGAATCGAACGCTCGTGGAGGCCGCAAGAACTATGCTATCAGCATACGGATTACCGATGAACTTTTGGGCATAATCAATTTCTACCGCTTGTTACACACAGAATCGGTCAACCATTGTGAAAAGACACATCAAGACTCCTTACGAACTGATCAACAAAAGGCGGCCAAACATCAAGTTTTTCCATGTGTTTGGATGTAAATGCTTTGTTTTAAACGACAGAGATTCAAGAGGAAAGTTTGAAGTAAAAGCTGACGAAGGAAAATTCATTGGATACTCTGCCACTTCCAAAGCCTACAGAGTATACCTTACAAGATCTCGCAAAATCGTAGAAAGTATCAATGTTTCTTTTGATGATTCTTTCCAAATGACTTCTGAGCAAATCCGTTCAGAACTCGAACTTAAAAGAGAAACCTCTGGCATCTCGCAAACGAAAGAAGACTTGAATCTTCTATTTTTAGAGATGTTCCACGATGACATTGATCCTTCTGTTGGAACCATCAGAGTTTCTGAAGAACCATCCTCTGTTGGACAAAATCCTACAGGTATGACTCTAACTGGTCCAAATAATGCTTCATCTTCTTCTATAAATACTACAGATGCAAATGCCGAAGAAGAAAATGCAGAAGATGAAACATCAAGAAAAACGACCACAGAAGCTGCTGAAAAACAAACTCCACAATCCACAGAAGAACCAATTACAGAGGTAATTGAGGACCAAGACTATACGTCCTCAGAGGAACAAACTCCACCACCACTCATACCAATCATTCCACAAATGGTAGAATCTTCTACCAAGGTAAGAAGAACGACAGAGGCTATACAAGAAGAAGATCCACAAGAAGCTTCTGAAGAAAGGTTCGATGACATTGATGACCATCTTCCTCGCACCACTCAGTGGACAAAAAGCCATCCTCCAAGCCAAATAATCGGAGAACCTTCTGACTCAGTAAAAACCAGGTCTGCCACTGCTAATTTTTGTTTCTTTACAAATTTTATTAGTGTGATAGAACCAAAGAAGATTTCTGAAGCACTAGATGACCCAAACTGGGTAGACGCCATGCAAGAAGAATTTCTGCAATTTGAGCGTAACAGAGTATGGACTTTAGTACCTATGCCACGAGGGAAACAGGCCATTGGGACTAAGTGGGTCTACAGAAATAAGAAGGATGAAGATGGAGTGGTCATCAGAAACAAAGCACGATTGGTGGCCAAGGGTTATAGACAAGAAGAAGGCATAGATTACGATGAGACTTTTGCTCCTGTTGCACGGCTCGAAGCAATAAGAATATTCTTAGCCTTCGCAGCTCACAGAGGTTTTAAAGTCTATCAGATGGACGTAAAATCAGCTTTTCTTAACGGTGAAATCCAAGAAGAGGTTTACGTAAATCAGCCACCAGGGTTTGAAAGCTCAAAGTTCCCAAGGCATGTATACTATCTTGAAAAGGCTCTGTACGGACTGAAACAGGCTCCAAGAGCATGGTACGAACGACTTCCTACCTTTCTTCTAGTAAATGGCTACGACAGAGGTACAACAGATACTACCTTATTCTATAAACGTAAAAATAGTGAAATAATGCTTGTACAAATCTATGTGGACGACATAATTTTTGGGTCTTCTAACACAGAAGAGTGCAAAAGTTTTGAAAAACTCATGCAGAGTTGTTAGCTCCAATATTCTAGAATATTAGAAGTATTGAAAAATGGCCAAGTACAGAAGAACTTCCACAGAAGCTCTGTTGAGTGCAACAGAAGCTCTGCCGGGCATCTCAGAAGAATCAAAGGAAGTTTGATCAAGAGTGATCAAAGACCGAGGAAACTACAGAAGGACGCTTTCAGAAGACCAAGACCGCAGAACCTCTGTTACCAATAACAGAGCCTCTGCGGACAACATCAGAAGACAAGGAACCAAGAAGACTTCTCACAGAGGACCGAGCCACAGAACCTCTGCCACCCTTGACAGAAGCTCTGCATAAGTAAACAACCAAAGACTCGGAATCCGGTGAAGACTACTCTACAGAGGAACCGGACCGCAGAACCTCTGTAACACATTACAGAGCCTCTATGGTCCTCTAAAGACTAGGAAGATATTTATAATATCTTGCTACTGTTCCAAAACCTGTTCATCAACTTGGATGGCAACTTGCCATGTCCAACTTCAACACGTGTCAAACTCTAAGTGGACTCAATAGGGCATGGTACAAAATAGACGTCTGCGCCATTTAATGCATTTACCAAAAGTACATCTGCTCCATTAAATGCGCATGGCTCAAACAACTGCTCACATCATCCAGTTCACTATTCATGCCGTAAAAGGAACAGTGACCTACTTCATAGTCTTCTAAGAGTAGTATAAAAGGAAGACTCATGTTGAGTTCTTCCTAACACAATATAAGAACACACACAAAAAAACAGAAAAACAAGAACACTTCAATCGAACATCAAGAACACATAGCTTATGCACATTTAGAGTCATATCTGTTTAAAGCTTTGCATACTCACTGTTCTTAAATCTGTTCTTGATATATATATATATATTCAGTAAACTTTGAGATATTATTTCCTGTTCACTGTTTATTTATATTGTGTTCTAAATCTATCAAACATATCTGTTAGTTCTTCAAATACGCTTCCGCATCAAACATAAACTCGAACTAATAGATCTGATAATCTTGTTTAAAGCAAAACGGGAACCAACAATTGGTATCAGAGCAAAGCTTGGTTTTCAATATCAAGTGATCCTCGTTTTAGACAAGATTCTTGATAGAAACTGTATGTTCTTAACCTATTCTTCATTCCTTCAAACATATTCTGTTTTACTGCCATTTTCGATTTATTCGATCTGGTAACATCCAAGAAACTGTTTCTTTCGTTAAAAACTTCATTCAATATGTCAAGACTAAAATTTAGTGCTGATGCTGATTTTCATTATTATTTCAAACTCAGCACAAATTTTAAGAAAATAATTCCTACTCTTGAGAAAGAATTAGAGGAAAGAAACAAGAGTATTCTTATTGACTCAGACAACATTGCCAAGCTTGAAGAATCAGGTAAACTCCTAAACTGAAAAGGAAACTATCTGAGTCAGAAGAGCTTGGTAAAAAGGAGAAAGAAAAGTTTAAGGAAGTTAAGACTGTTTTTAAAGAAGAGAAGAAAAGCCTTGAGCTTAAGTGTCTAAACTTTTCTAAACTGATTTCCAACTTTGAAAAACTTATAATCAGTGAAAATGAAAAGTTTGGAAAAGAGAAAACTCTTCTTGAGACAAAGAATATGGAACTTTCTTTCAAAATCTCAAAATTACAGAAATCTCTTGAAAAAGAGAGGAAAGAGCAGGATTTTGAAAGAAAAGAGTCTGAAAAGATGAAGAGAGAAGGATTTCAAACAAAGTGTTTGAAAGACAAGTTTGAGAAGGAAAGAAAGGTCTTTAAAGCTGAAATGTCAAATTTAACAAAGAGACTATCCGATTTGTCAAACAAGATTATGTTGGAGAAGAGGTATAAATCAGATCTTCTAAGAAAATTTGATTTAAACCTTAAAGAAAAAGATGTTTTAGCTAAAAGGCTTAAGAACCTTGTCTTAGCAAACTCTTGTGCTAAAAATTCAAATAATCCTGTTTACAAAAAGATGAAAATGGTTTGGAAAGTCAAAAACTCTATTCCTGACAAAAATGCTCCAAAACCATTTGTTTCTACAAAGCCTTCATCTTTTCATCCATATAAATGCTTTGATCTTCTGCTTCAATTAAGAAACCTTTTCTCTAAATCTTTCTGTGTACAAAATGGGTCATTTCAAAAGAAAAATCCAAAGACCCAAAATGAGAAAGGTCATAGAAAGAAAGTTGGCAAACCAACAGAGATTGGCAAACCAGAGGACCTAAAGACAGCTCCAAATCCTAACAAAAAAGGACCCATTTGGATATGGGTACCAAAAGTTCTTTGATCTGTCTTGCAGGTACAAGGACTTCTGATCATTACAGATCAGGACTCGCTCTTCAGAGGAGAAAAGGACTCCTAAACACATCAGTTTAGGACTCGCACTTTAGTGAAATAGACTCTTAAACAAATCAGTTTAAGACTCAAGCTTCATCAGAAAAATGACTTCTGACCATTACAGATCAGGACTCACTCTTCAGCAAACAATGGACTCCTTAATACTTCTATTAAGGACTCAGGCTTCAAAATACACTATGACTCTTAAACACTTTGTTTAAGACTCATCCTTCAAAGATTCTATACTTCACAGAGCCTCTGTGAAATTGCTCAGAACCTATGACAATCTCCACAGAACCTCTGATGAGGTTGACCTATGTACTGTGCATTATTTTATCTCTATTGATTCAAGCATAGGTCAAGGGGGAGCAGAAGGAGACCTCAAATTAATCTACAGAGGTTGATCATTCAAGGGGGAGCCAAAGGAGGATTATGATCAACAAGAGTTTCTGTCGTCCAAACTAGACACTCTAAAAGGTATGTGTCGCACAAAATCTTTTTCCAAAAACAATTTTCCATGACAAAAATTTCTAAATATGTCCTAAAAACAATGTTTAAAACCATAAAAACTTTGGATGATCAAAACGTTTTATAAATTATTAGTTATTAGAAATTTCCTATCACAGAGCCTCTGCTGGCTCTAGCAGAGGTCCAAAAACCTCTGTAGGATAATTTCTCTCTACTAAAGATTTAACGATCCTCTCCAATGTTTTTCAAACGTTTTTGGTAAAAGTACAAGCTTCAAGAGATAAAAAGACAGGTTTCAAACCACAGAGATCAATCCTAAAGAGGTTGTTAGATCAAGGAGGAGCGGAAAAGGAGACCTTGCTGAATCTACAGAGATTCATAAGTCAAGGGGGAGCAAAGAATGCGACAGAAGAGATCACATTCGCCGATCAAAAGGAAATAGGTTGGTATCTTGCCACAGAAGTCATAAGCCACAGAGTTCTTTCAAACAAAGAACCTCTGTAGATCACTCAAATCATTCAAATGACTTCTGCTGCACAAAATCTTTGAGATTTACAATTTTTTAGGACAACAACTTTCAAATAAGTCCTAAATACATTGTTAAAACTGATAAAAAACTTGGATGATTAAAAATGTTTATAAATTATTAGTTATTAGAAATTTCCTGTCACAGAGCCTCTGCTGGCTCTGGCAGAGGTCCAAAAACCTCTGTAGGATAATTTCTCTTTACTAAAAATTTATTGATCCTCTCCGTGTTTTTTTAAACGATTTTCATTAAAGATACAATCTACAGAGATAAACGTTTTTCAAAATCACAGAGCTTCTGTACCCACAGAGCTTCTGTAAAGATTTCCACTTGGGAATTTCTGTATCTGTAACGGTAACTTTTCTGTGGTGAAAATTTAAAACCCACGCGTTTTTCATTTAATGTGGACGCCCACGACGTCTCGTCGTCACTGACATTGATGACGTGTCAAGTTTTCATTGACGTACATATCACGTCGTCCTAGAAACTTGCACCACGCCGAATGAACTCGAGTGTGGACCTCAAATTTTATTAACTTTCTCACATTTTCACCGTTCCGAATTCTATCCGTTACCACAGTATAAAACCCAAGTTAAAATAACTTTCAAAACTTTACTATTCTCTCATCTTCTCCGGCGAACTTGCTTATTTCTTTCTGAAAACCTAGAACTTTCAAAACCTACAAATGGCTTCAAGTTCCAAATCTGCTCACGCTTCACCAACAAACTCTCCGACATCCTCTCCAGTGCATTCTGAGCACTCCCACAACCCACACATCGCCACCGATGCCGACAGATATGACTCCGGCGACGAGGCATCCTTCGTACCCACTACCCACCTGCAACAATTTTTCTCAAATGACCATTTCGAGCAAACCCTTCCCATTAAATCGAACAACTGTTATCTTGTTCCTTCTCATACGGCATTTGGCAAAGAACATGACATCCTGCTAAACATCCTAGAGAACCACTTTCTTTACCCTCTTCTGAGCAAAACCGTTGAACAAATACCAGTACGTTACCTACATCAGTTTTGGCAATCTTGCCGTTATGACGCTGACACCGATTTGATCAGAGGCTACATTTCTAAACCTGACCAAAGTAAGAGCCTTGAACTGATGTTCAATCGCACCATGTTCTCATTAGAATTTGGCCTTCCAACAAGAGGACTCATGGGAATCAAAAAGTATGCACCCCAACCAACAAATGAAGAACTTGTCGACTTTCTGCACATGTTAGGGTACAACCAACAGTTGAAAAAGAGGAACGATTTCCGCAGAGCAAGACTACCTCCTCTGTGGAATACCTTATTCTCCATCCTAAATCGTTGCCTCACGGGCAAAATCGGAAGCATCGATCAAAGCTCACCTCAAATTCTCTCAATCATGTATGGTGTGTACTATGATCTACCCCTAGTTTATGCCACCATAATGATGCAAGAGATCATCAACACCATCGATCGCAAAATCGCCTCCCAGAAAGCTAAAATGTCTGATCACAACTGGTTACCCCCTCTGCAGTTCCAGCGAATCCTTAGTGTACTTTTCGAACCCCTACTCCTTATCCAAAAATGGCCAATGGACGGTCCCAAACCTAAGCAATTTCCTATGTCCAAGAACACCCCTACAGAACATGAGGATGGCTACCCACACATCAGGCCACTATCAAAGGTAATGTTAGGTTATGCTAGTGATGAAGAACTAGTTAGTGAGTACACACGCGTTTACAGAACTCCTGAACCCAGTTCTGTAACACCCCCGCGTATAGGAATGCCCATAGGAGGTAATGTAGTAGAGAGACTTACAGAAGAAGAATGGAAGATAAAGTTGGCTAAACACAAGGCCAACCAGAAGAACTTCAGAGATATAAGGAAAGACCTCTATTCTTCAAAGAGGAAGTCTTCTGAGGGATCTAAAGAGAAGAAGAAGAAAAAGGGAAAGAAAACCAAGACCCCTACAGAGGAACAACTTGCCTCTGTTTCTGCTATCCAACAAACTCCTGCAGAACCATCTTCTCCACCCACTGAACATCCCACAGAACCCTCATCTCCACCACAAATCCAAGGTCCCTCTGCCCCTCCCTCCTCCAAAAGAAAAAGAAAGTCAAAATCTACAGAGGAGGGAGCACCAAAACCAAAGAAGAGGAAATCAAAGAAGAAGAAACCATCTTCTCCTCTGCAAACAATAACAGAAGGAATCGAACCACCTCTGCAAACACAAATCTTCACAGAGGTTCTTGATTCACTTCTGCCGAGACAAGAGACTGCAGAAGAAGAGGTGCAAATAGGTTTAGAGGATAGGGTAGAAACGTCTGGAGGAAAAGAAAATGAGAAAGGAAAAGATGCCGAAGTTGCAGAAGGCACACATCCCTCAACCCCTCCCAGTGCAACCCACACATCTGACACCGCAGGTCTAGCTGCAGAAGGTGTCATTGAAAAAGAGCAGCACAGCTCGAACCTCACCCAACCCATCCAGCCAGAGGTTACTCTTTCAACCTCTGTGCCCACAGAAGCCGGGGAATCCATTCCTAGGGAGTCTCCTCAGAGAGACTCACCTATAGTTCGTGATCAATCGCCCCAGATCACACTAGAACACCCTACAGAGGAATTCGTTTCCTCTGACACACACAATATAGGGCCAAAACTTCTTTCAGAGAGAAATAGAGAGCACCATGACGAAGAGACACTAGACAAGTCTCCAAGTCAACAGAAGAATATTCCGATACCCACCTCTGGAGTGGATTTGGACAATATTCTTCACAGAACTTCTGTAGAGACTGAAACTCAGGTTTCTTCTCGAGGATCAGATGGAAATCCTTCCACCCCCAACGTACAAACAAGGGTGAACGAAGGTGTCCCAGGAACAGGGACTCACTCTGGAGAAGGAGTTGTTCCTCCAGAGGTTACCCAAGAGGAACATGTTACGAAGGATGAGTTCCAAGCCTTTGTAACCTCTGTAACTCAAACATTGAATGAGTTGCAAAGCTCATTCACGTCTTTTACAGAGTCAACTTCAGGCGCGCTTACAGGATTAAATACCAAAGTGGATACCTTATCCACAGAGGTTAAAGCAGCCCTTGCAGAAATGAAGTCAACTACAGAAACTTCTGCTGCTGCTGCTGCCATCGCCTCTGCCACTAACATTGCCAAAACAACCGCTGCAGAGTTCGAGAAAAGTGCGACCAAAGCCTTCAAAACTTCGATCGCAATCTACTTTGAAACAATGAAGAAAAATGCAGCAAGGCAAGCAGCTCAAGACACCTGCAGAACAGAAGTTACTGCTAAAAGAAGGCAGGATGATCCTGATGATGGAGCATCTGGTCATCCTGAGGGGGAGAAAACAAAGGAAACTACAGAGGCTGCTTCTGCAAAAACTACAGAGAAATCAGCAGAACCCTCTACAACAGAAACCCAGAAGGGAAAACAACAGAGGCAAAACACCTCTATCTCACCAGAGGATGCACCAACCACAGAACCTAAGGTAATCAATCTTGCATCCTTATCCTCAGAACAAACTCCACCCTCACCCAAAGAACCAACACCAACCTCAAAACCAATCCCGAGCAGAACTAGAGTCAAATCCATAGCTCGAAAACCCCAAAGACCAAAACGCTCTGCAGAGTTCATTCTTAGCAGAATGGAATTTGTATCTGCTTTTCAATCAGCAAAGCGTTTTGACATTCCACCTCCAAGACCCGAAGACTCCTCACCAACAGAGACCTCACAACCCGAAGTATCAAAACCTTCAGAGGCAACAACCAAAACATCAGAGCATACAACCCCAAAACCCACAGAACCTCCAACTGTCAAATCAACAGAGGTTCCACCCACACAAATCCAAAACCCAATATCTGAAACCTCAAAGCCAAAAGATAAAGGCAAGGGAATAATGACAGAAGAAGAGCCAAAGAAGAAGATTCCAGTTGCTACAGAGAAATTGATGAAAGGTGCTTTTAATGCCTTCGTTACTCCTAAACCCGAAGAGGAAGACTGGACATTCAACTTGAATCCTCTGTCAGAAAACCCAACCCTAGATCCCACAGCTAAGGTAACAGAAGGTAGAGTAGCAGACATCACTCGAAAGATGGATGAGCTAAGGAGACCAATTCCAAGATCTACTTCAACCATTGAACAAATGGAAGAACAAGTCTACAGTTATCTCTACAGACAGCAATTCCAGAGCGATCTGCCAGCCCATGTCCGAGATCAGAAGCTAAGAGAGGAATTCGATGCAATCTTCACCTCTACAAAGTCAAAACCAGTCAATCAAGTTTACTCCATTCACAAAATAAAGAAGGTAATCTATTGCAAATACTCCAAAATGAGAACCTATCCTCATACGGTGTATACCATCTGGAAAGTCAAAAGGTTTGACAGATCAGAGAATCAATTCTCTGATGCTGATATCCGAAACCTCAATCCCTATGACTTACCTGACCTTCTACAATGGACGAAAGACAACTTCAATGACGACTGCCACAAAAGGTCTTATCGAGTTCTCAGAAAGGCGATGTGTGAAAAGCTCCTAATCTACAGCATGCTCGACATTCAACTAGCCATCGATCTGGGCATAACTACTCTAAGTATCAGACCACCAGAGGATTTCTGCCCACCCAATGCCATACCCAATTCAATCATCAAAACTCCAAGGTACGGGTTAGTATTCAAGAATCCTACTGATCAACTGAAACTGTTTGTGACAATGGACTGTCAGAAGTACACAACCCATACTCTGAACATGCTCAGAAAGATACTAGAGGAGAATAAAGCAACAAAGCTTATGAACGAAGAATCTGCTCTGATGATGATCAAAGAGATTGATGCTACACTCGACTTACGAAATCTCTGTCACAAATTCTATGAAGAACTCAAGGAAGTAGGAAAAGACAACAGAAAGTTCGACGACTTCCCAAATGCAAAAATCTGAGTCTCTTCAAAGAATCTCTGTCAACGTTTATTTCTGTATATTCAAATGTAAATGCATCTGGCATAAATTTCAAATGAAAGAAATAATCTTCTGAGGTATTGTTTAACCTCTTCTTTACTTAGGTTAAAATGCATAAATTCAACCTTTTATTTTTCAATACTTAGGGGGAGATTGTTAGCTCCAATATTCTAGAATATTAGAAGTATTGAAAAATGGCCAAGTACAGAAGAACTTCCACAGAAGCTCTGCTGAGTGCAACAGAAGCTCTGCCGGGCATCTCAGAAGAATCAAAGGAATTTTGATCAAGAGTGATCAAAGACCGAGGAAACTACAGAAGGACGCTTTCAGAAGACCAAGACCGCAGAACCTCTGTTACCAATAACAGAGCCTCTGCGGACAACATCAGAAGACAAGGAACCAAGAAGACTTCTCACAGAGGACCGAGCCACAGAACCTCTGCCACCCTTGACAGAAGCTCTGCAGAAGTAAACAACCAAAGACTCGGAATCCGGTGAAGACTACTCTACAAAGGAACCAGACCGCAGAACCTCTGTAACACATTACAGATCCTCTATGGTCCTCTAAAGACTAGGAAGATATTTATAATATCTTGCTACTGTTCCAAAACCTGTTCATCAACTTGCATGGCAACTTGCCATGTCCAACTTCAACACGTGTCAAACTCTAAGTGGACTCAATAGGGCATGGTACAAAATAGACGTCTGCGCCATTTAATGCATTTACCAAAAGTACATCTGCTCCATTAAATGCGCATGGCTCAAACAACTGCTCACATCATCCAGTTCACTATTCATGTCGTAAAAGGAACAGTGACCTACTTCATAGTCTTCTAAGAGTAGTATAAAAGGAAGACTCATGTTGAGTTCTTCCTAACACAATATAAGAACACACAAAAAAAAACAGAAAAACAAGAACACTTCAATCGAACATCAAGAACACATAGCTTATGCACATATAGAGTCATATCTGTTTAAAGCTTTGCATACTCACTGTTCTTAAATCTGTTCTTGATATATATATATTCAGTAAACTTTGAGATATTATTTCCTGTTCACTGTTTATTTATATTGTGTTCTAAATCTATCAAACATATCTGTTAGTTCTTCAAATACGCTTCCGCATCAAACATAAACTCGAACTAATAGATCTGATAATCTTGTTTAAAGCAAAACGGGAACCAACAAGAGTGAGTTTGAAATGAGTATGATGGGAGAACTAACATTCTTCCTCAGACTCCAAGTCAAACAAACATCAGAGGGAATTTTTATAAATCAGGCCAAATATGTCTCTGACATTCTTTTCAAGTATAGCCTCTCTGATACCTCTGCAATGAAAACTCCAATGGCCACTGGAAATAAGTTATCCTTAGATCCAGATGGCATCTCTGTAGAATGCACTCTCTACAGAGGCATGATTGGATCTCTGTTATACTTATCTGCAAGCAGACCTGACATTATGCATGCCACATGTCTTTGTGCACGTTATCAAGCTAATCCAAAGAAATCACACTATGATGCTGTGAAAAGAATCTTTAGATATCTAAAGGGGACCAAAAGTCTCGGTCTCTGGTATCCACAGAACTCTGGTTTTAGTCTTAAAGCTTATACAGATTCAGACTATGGAGGATGCATGCTCGACAGAAAGGGTACCTCTGGGAGTTGTCAATTCCTAGGTGGTAAACTAGTCAGTTGGACCTCCAAAAAGCAAAATTGTGTCTCAACATCCACTGCAGAAGCTGAATACGTTGTTGCTGCTAGCTGTTGTTCTCAGGTTCTATGGATGAAGACTCATCTAAAAGACTACGGCCACATCCTATTCAAAATACCTATCTTCTGTGATTCCAAGAGTGCCATTGCTATCTCTGCCAATCCTGTGCAACACTCAAAAACCAAGCATATCGATATAAGGTAACATTTCTTGAAACATCATGTTGAATACGGTACAATCGAGATACATTTCGTGCCCACAGAATACCAACTTGCGGACTTATTCACCAAAGCTTTAGACGAGAAAATATTCAATTTCTTGGTGGGTAAGTTAGGAATGATCAATATGACGTAAAAATCCTCTATAAGTATAGCTTTATCTTCTGTAAATATGTATATATTTCTAATTATTTTTGCTTTAATAAATTTATTTCTGTATGTAAGTTCTCAATCTTAAATAGTTCTTAAAATCACAGAGCTTCTGTAAGTCTACTCAGAACCTCTGACAACCCCTACAGAACCTCTACGCAAAACTTATCATTCTTTGATCCAAGCATAGGTCAAGGGGGAGCAAAAGGAAAATTCCTGATCTACAGAGGTGATTAGATCAAGGGGGAGCAAAAAGGGATCCTGAAATGATCTACATACGTAAAACTTTCAAGGGAAAGCCAAAGAAGAATGTCAATGAATCTATATCGACAGAAGTCAGACATCACTGCCGAGAAAAGAAGAACCAAAAGGTATGTCTCTCGCACAAAAGGTTTTTGAAAACAGTTTTCTAGGACACAAATTGTCAAATATGTCCTAAATATACTGTGGATAACATTTCAAAAATCAAAAGATCAAAAAGTTTCATAAAATTTGAGTTATGAGAAATTTAAGGTCATAGAGCTTCTGCTGAGCTCAACAGAAGCTCTGCCAGAAATACGCTCTGAGATCGCAACTTTAACCTCTATCGATCTTTTGGAATGTTATCTCGGAAACCAAACAGACTCACCATGACCTTCTCGAACAAAACTTTTTCCATAACAATTTTTTCGGACACCAACTTTCAAATATGTCCAAAAAATATCTTTTAAAACAGATCAAAAATTGGATGATCAGAAAAGTTAATAGAATTCTCGTTATGAGATTTTTTCCCTCATAGAGCTTCTGCTGGCCCTCCCAGAGCTTCTGCAAGTTCCAATAGACCCATAAAACCTCTGCGAGTAAAAACTCTTAACTAAAAATCCTAGTTGATCCTCTCCAATGCCTTTACAAAACGTTTTGGTTAAAAAGGAACCCCACAGAAGTCATGATAACAATGAGATATATGAGAAAGGGATACACATCAAAGATTTTCAAAATCACAGAACTTCTGTAAACTACAGAAGTTCTGTCAATCTGTTACTTGGGCATTTCTGTAGTAATAACAGTTACTTTTACTGAGATTGAATTACATGTGGCTAAGAATAACCCCACGCGCCTAGCATTAATGGGACGCGCACGACGTCCTGTCATCCTCTGACATGGCCTACGTGTCCCATTTTCATTGGGCGTACATGGAACGTTTTCTGTGGAAAGTTGAACCCGCCGTTCTAACTTGAGTTCGGATTCCAAATTTTAATCCATTACCATATATTTTACTCTTTCAAATTCTACCGTTTTACCCTCCTATAAAAACCAAGCATACCCTCTCATAAACTTTTTACAAACTCTGATTCTTCTCCGGCGAAAGCTGCAAATTTCTTATTCTCAGTACCAAATGGCTTTATCTTCTCAAGCTATCTCCCATGAACACTCTCCGGCGACCTTACCAGAACATTCACCTGCTCATTCTGAACATTCAGAAAACCCAAACCCTGCCCAAAACATTGAACTAGAAGATTCCGGCGATTCAGCAGACTTTGCTCCAACCACACATCTTCAAAACTTCATAGCAAAGGATCATTTCAAAAAAGTACTACCAATCAAATCCAACAATTGCTATTTAGTCCCCTCACCCACTGCTTTCGGCGAAGCCCATGCCATTCTTCTAAACATAATGGAAAACCATATCCTCTTCCCTTTACTCTCAAGAACCCCAAAGAAAATTCCAGTAAGATATCTGAACCAGTTTTGGCAAAGTTGCCGATTTGATAAAGATGATTCTCTTATCAAAGGATACATTTCAAGACCCGACAAATCTGAGCATCTGGAAATCAAGTTCAATAGAACAATGTTCTCACTTGAATTCAACCTACCAACAAGGGGTCTTCTTGGATTAAAGAAGTACGCAGAGCAACCAACAGACGACGAGATCTGTCGTTTCCTAGAAATGCTTGGGTACAACACACCACTGAGGAAGAGAAATGACTTCCGCAGAGGCAGATTACCACCTCTGTGGAACACCTTGTTCTCAATTCTTAACAGATGCATGACAGGGAAGATAGGCAGTATTGACCAGAGCTCACATCAGATATTAACCATCATGTATGGGGTTTACTATGATCTCCCACTGGATTACGCGACCATAATGATGCAAGAGATCATTAACACCATCGACAGAAAGAACAACACAAGAAGGGTCAAAGAGAACGATCCTAAGTTTCTACAACCTCTGCAATTCCAAAGAATACTGGGAGTCTTGTTCGAACCTCTGTTGCTAATACAGAAATGGCCAATGGAAGGGCCAATTCCCAAACAGTTCCCAATGAGCAAAAATATTCCCACTGATCATCTAGATGGCTACACACACTGTAGACCTTTGTCAAAGAATCTTCTGAAGTATGCCTCGAATAAAACCCTTAAGAAAGAGTATATACGCGATCATAGAACTCCTAAACCGAGTCCTACGACACCCCCGCGTTTAGGTGTCCCCCTAGGAACAATGATTGCAGAACCTTTTTCCACTCAAGAAAAAAAAGATAACAAATTAGCAAAACACATGGCTATTCAACTTAGCTTCATAGCCAAACGTGCAGAGCTCATGGGAAAGAAGTCCTCTTCAAAATCTTATGCTTCTACTCCAAAATCAAAAAGGAGGAAAACTGCAGAAGGCACCTCTACAAGCGCTGCAGAAGATCAACCTTCACCTCCTCATGCCACAGAAACTGGCTCCTCTGCTCCTCCCTCTTCTCCAAAACATAAGAAGAAAAGAAAATCAAAAACCACAGAGGAAGGGGCACCAAAACCTAAGAGGAGGAAAACCAAAAAGAAGCATGGTAAAACACTTGAGAAATTGGTTACCATATAAGAGGAAGCAATCACAGAAGAAAGAACTGCAGAAAAAGAAATGACAGAAGAGGGATATCAATCGCCCCATCAATCCCCAGATCAATTTGCTCACCAAGGAAACATTAACGATTTCCTACAGAACCCCGACATTGCCAACACTTTAAATACAGCATGGTGGACGGCACAACCTCTCGACCACCATTCCCCAGAAGAACAATACTTCTCTATTTCCGGCATTGACACACATCTGCAAGAAGATGATCAAACACCCAGAGATCAATCAGCTTAGACACCTATTATTCTACAGAACCCCTTCATTCAGCAAGGATTGGACGTTCACAGAAGGAGTCTAAGCCCAGCTTCAGAAGAAATAGGACAAACAGAAGCTCAGTGGAATAGAGATGAAGTAATAGAGATAAGAATGGAGGTCTCAGAGATAGATTCAGACGAAGAAGAAGCTGTCTGGATACGAAAAGGTCTCTATCATCCACATGTCATGAAGTTATACGGCTCTCATCAAATGTATGACTTCTTAGGCACAGAGCAAAGAACTTCAACAGAGGATAGGATAGAAACATCTGGAGGAAAAGAAAATGTAAAAGAAAAAGATGTCGAAGATGAAGAAGGCACACATCCCTCACCCCCTCCCAGTGCAACCCACACATCTAACTCCGCAGGTCTAGCTGCAGAAGGAGTTATTGAAATAGAGCAGCACAGCTCGATCCAAACCCAACCCAACCAGCCAGAAGTCACTCTTTCGACTTCTGCGCCCACAAAAATCAGGGAATCCATTCCTAGGGAGTCTCCTCAAAGAGACTCACCTATAGTTCGTGATCAATTGCCCCAGATCACACTAGAACACCCTACAGAGGAATTCGTTTCCTCTGCCACGCACGAAATAGGGCCAACCCTTCTTTCAGAGAGAAGTAGTGAGCACAACGACGAAGAGACTCTAGACAAGTCTCCGAGTCAACAGAAGGATAATCTAGTACCCACCTCTGAAGTGGATCTAGACAATGTCGTTCACAGAACTTCTGTAGAGTTTGAAGCACTAGATGCTTCTGCTCGAAGATCAGATGGAAATCCTTCCACCCCCAACGTACAAACAAGGGTGAACGAAGGTATCCCAGGAGCAGGGACTCACTCTGGAGACGAATGTGTTCCTCCAGAGGTTACACCAGGGACACAAGTATCAAGGGATGAGTTCCAAACCCTTGTCACCTCTGTGAACCAAACCATGAAAGGGTTGCAAAGTTATTTCACATCTTTTGCAGAGAAAACATCAACGGCCTTGCTGATTCTGAACACCAAAATGGACAATCTGTCCACAGAGGTGAAAACAACCATCACAGAGATGAAATCTTCTGCTCAAACAACTGCAACAACTACAGCCACTTCTGTTGCTAAAGATTTTGGAATTACCGCAACTTCTGCATTCAAGGAATCAGTAAAACATTTCCTTGAACAAATGAACAAGCAATCCAACAAATCACAGAAGCAATGCGCAACACAATACTGATGCAGCCTAAAGACTACATGACCAGAGCACAGCTAACAGAGCTCGGCCAAAATGTCATAAACCAGGTCACTGAAGTCATTGTCTCCTTCACTACTGCAAATGCCAACTACGTCAAAGAGTTCAGAAAATGTGTCGGCATAATGCGCTTCAACACAGAAGAAGAGCTTGCAACTCTTTTCGGCCTCTGTGATGATGTATGTGCGAAGTTGATGGCCGCAGGAGCAGAACTACCAAAGAAACGCAAAGCTTCCTGCAGAGCAGAGGGTACTTCTGATAAAAGTCAGGATGATTCTGATGATGACCATCCTTGTCCATCAGATAATCCTGAGGGGGAGAATATAAGGGAGAAAGCTACGACCAGAGGAATACAAGTTCCACCAATGGCAGCAGAACCAATCAGTCAAGCCCCTCCAAAACAAACCCAAGATCAACAACAAAATCAACAGACCACAGAGACAACACCCATCTCTGTGGAATCAACTCCTGAAGAAACCAATATTCCAGAAGCTGATCAGCATACCACAGAGGCAACAACCACCCCTGTGGTAATCAACTTGGAAAAGAGTCCTTCAACAAAATCAACAGAAAAACCCCAAACCATACCAAGAAGAAAGTCGATTGCCACCAAACCAAAAAGAGCAACGACCTCTGCGACCTCTGCTTTTTCTATTCTGAGAAAGATGGACAATACAATGTCTGGTCGAATGTCGCAGAGAGAAGAAGAAAGGCACAGGTTCACATTAGCTTTCAAAATGGCAAGAAGATTCGATGTCCAATCTTCACCAACAGAAATAGAGCTCACAGAAGAAGTCACCAAAGAACCTCCAACAGAGGTTACAGAGCAACTCAAGCCAACAGAACCATCGCCACAAAAGTCCTCTAAAACACAAGTGTCAAAACCTACAGAGGCAACCATCAAGCCAACAAAAGCACTAACCTCCAAACCTACAGAAGAAACAGGTTCTGCACCTCCAAAAGCCAAAGACAAGGGCAAAGCAATACTGACAGAAGAGCCCAAGAAAAAGAAATCATTGCCAAAGCCTATAGAGAAATTGATGAAGAGCGCCTTTGATGCCTTTCAATCTCCAAAGCCTGAAGAAGAGGACTGGGCATATGCATTAAAGCCTCTGACAGACATTCCCCTAACTGGCAGAGCTGCAGAAATTGTTCAAAATATGGCGAGTCTCAGAAGGCAAGTACCACAACCTGGTCCAACATATAAAGAGATGGAAGAAGTGGTATACAAATACCTCTATAAACAAACCTTTCAGACCAATCATCCAACAGATCATGTGACAGATTCAAGGATCAGAGAAGAATTTGAGAACATCTTCACAAGGACAAAGGCAAGAACCAAAGCAGATGTCTTCTCAATCCACAAGATCAAAAAGGTAATCTTCTGCAAGTTCTCCTTTACAAGAACCTATCCAAGGGTCAGGTACAATCTTTACAAAGTCAGAAGAGAAGAAAATTCAGAAACCACCTTCGCTGAAGCTGACCTAAGAAATATCAATCCTTATGATCTACCTGACCTTCTGCAATTGACAAATGACAACTACAACACAGAGGCAAACACCAGAGCCTATCAAGTATTAAGAAAAGCAATGAGGGAAAAGCTTCTGATCTTCGGTATGATAGATTTTCAACTGGGAAAGGATCTTGGTCTCAAACATCTAAATTTACGACCACCAGAAGATCGCTGCCCACCCAACGCCGTGCCCAACTCTATCATTACAGAACCAAGATTCGGGTTAGTATTTCAAAACCCACAAGGCGAAATCAAACTATTTGTGTGCATGGATTGTCAAAAGTACGCAACTAGTACTATGAACAAGTTCAGAGCAAGCCTTGTAAAATACAGAGGTACAGAGAAAATGGATAGAGATGCTGTAGATACTTTCATCAGAGAGATTGATGCCACAATTCACCTAAGAGAACTCTGCATCAGTTTCTACAAAGAGATCAGAAGAATCGGAAGAGACAACGGAAGCTACAACGATTTCAAAGATGCCAAAATCTGATTCTCAAACCTCAAATCTCTGCAAACCAAGTCAAAAGTTTATCTTTCATTGTACTCAAATATAAATTGCCTCAGGCATATTTCTGAATGAAAGAACTTGCGAGGTATTGTTTAACCTCTGTCTTATCTAACTTAGCCTAACTAAACTCAAGTTAATTTTTTTATTTTTCACTACTTAGGGGGAGATTGTTAGCTTCAATCTTCCTAATCATAGAAGTATCTAGAAGTAGTGAAAATAGGCTAAGTGAAGAAAGCCTCTTACAGAGGCTCTGCCGAACTTACCGAGAGATCAAGGTCAAGAAGCTACAGAAGCTAAAGAGGCGCCTTACAGAAGCTCTGTCATACGCGCAAGGAAGACCAAAGACTCGGAATCCGGTGAAGACTGCTCTTCTAAGGACCAAACCGCAGAACCTCTGTGGCACTTCACATAGCCTCTGCGGTCTTCAACAAAGACTTAAAAGATATTTATAATATCTTGCTACTGTTACAGGACCTGTTCATCAACTTGCATGGTAGCATGCCCTGTCCAACTGCAACGTGTCAAACTCTGGTTGGATTCAATAGGGCTTAGTACATAATAGACGTCTGCTGCATTAAATGCAATACAGCACGTCCAACTGTTCATGCCATCCGTCCAACTATTCATACCGTCCTTTGTGAATAGTAGCATATGCTTTATGGTCCCCTTAGAGTAGTATATAAGGAAGACTCATGTTGAGTTCTTCCTATCCATCTATCCATCGATCGATCAATTGAACAATCGAAACAAGAATTCAAGAGAGAAAAACATCACAAGAACACATAGCTTTAAACACTTTGAGAGTCATATCTGTTTTAAAAGCTTTCCTTACTCACTGTTCTTGAATCTGTTCTTAATATATATATTAAGTAAACTTTGAGATATTATTTCCTGTTCACTGTTTATTTATATTATGTTCTAAATTTATCAATCATATCTGTTAGTTATTCAAATACGCTTCCGGATCAAACATAAATTCGAACTAATAGATCTGACAATCTTGTATAAGCAAAACGGGAACCAACAATCATCATCATCGTCATCATCATCATTCTTTGGAGAAGAGGATGGTTTTAAATCATCAGATAAGTCGATGGCTTCTTCATCTTCAGCTTCAGATTCAGATTCTTCAGCTTCTTCTTCGAGTTGCTCCCCCTCAGATACAGAGGTAAGCTTCTCGGTTCCCTCAGGGTTTTTGAAAGTTCAGTGTCCAATCTTACAATCAATATAACAATGAATAGAATAGTAATTGAGAAGTAATTTGATCAAGAACACTTGTATTCAATGAAGAACAGATTTAAAGATCTTAGAGAGAGCGTATCTCAAAGATTACAAAATATGAATACAAGAATATGCGGGAAAAGTTATGCCAAATATTAGCCAAAGATCTATTAGCATATAGTTGCTAACTCCTATATATACTGTTTAAGGAAAGACTAAAGCTACAGTACATAAAAGAAACAGACTAATAGAACAATTACACGTGTCCTAATTAGTAACTGAATATAACAGAGAATATCCCAAGATATAAATTCTGAACATACTTCTGAATAAGCGCTTCAGAACATTTGTCTTCATAGTAAGAAGTTACGAGTCTCCTACTCAGAACTATGAACCTTCTAGTCAGAATCCAACACTTAGAATCTTTTTGAGATTTCTCACTCAGAACTTCTGAGTCTTCTACTCAGAACTTCTGAGTCTTCTACTCAGAACTTCTGAGTCTTCCGAGCCTTCTTTAGTCTTCTTACTCAGAACTCAACACTTGTGTTTTTGACAAAACTCTAGACCTAACAGTTTTCATCTCCCTGAGGTCCAGCGGTTGTTTCTTCATTAGTCTTCTCACCCTCTTCAGTGATGGTAAGGTCTTGAGTCTTCTCCCCCTTGATAGATTCATCATGGGGAAGGTCTTCAGAGTTCTTCTCCCCCCTTCCTCATGATGAGTGGGGGAGGAATGGGATGATTCAGCAGTAGGTTTTGGTTCCCTGTCTTCTTGGCCAGGGTTCCCCATATAATTTTCAATCTCTGCTACTCTGTCTTCTAGGCCAGTAATAGCAGGATTGATCTTTAGAAGTTCAGCACGATCCGCCGTAGTAAAATGCGTCGGTACAGGGGCAGGGGCGGTCATGTTGTTCAGGATCTGCTGCATCATTGTCTTTATTGAAGTGACGCCAGTCTTCATTGAATTGACGTCATTCTTTACAGAATTCATGTCAGTATTCACTGAACTGACGTCAGTCTTTAAGGAACTCACGTCGGTCTTTACAGCAGACATATCTCCTTCGAGTTTTCCAACCGATGTCTTCAGCATTGTGACATCGCTGGACATGGATTGAATTGATGTTTTTATAGAGAGGTAGTCTGTGTAGATGTCAGCGAGAACTTTGGCAAAGTCACCAAGAGTTTTATCAACCTTCTCCAAGTCAACTTTGGAGGCTTTCTGTTCCACCACTGTTGTCAGCTTTGTGAGATTCTCTCCAGCGTTTGTTACAGATGAAGAGTTGTCTGAGAGAGTAGTGGTGAGACCTGTCAGCTTCGTCTCTAGGATCTTCAGAGAGGCGTTGATGTCTCCCAAATTAGGACCTATAACATATAAGTACTTGTGAACAGAGGAAAGCTCAGAAGTTTGGGATTCAGTTACAGTGTATATGGGTTGGTGTGTACCTGCAGGAGGGTTGACGAAGTCATCAAAACTTCTGTGACCTGAAAAGTGTTCCATGTCGTCAGCGAGAGTGCATATACGCATGCACGTTCCTACAGGTCTTGTATCAGCATTAGCTTCTGGAGGAATGACAGGTGCTCCAGTTTTTGTGGTGACAACTGGATTAGAGTCCAATGGAGTAGAGGGAAAAGCGAAAGTTGAGAATGTTGGTTGGGTGCGGAGTTCAGCGTTGGATCCGCTGAGAATCGCTTCTTCAGTCTGTAGAGAGACTGAAGGAGGTTGGGTAGATTCCAAGTTTAGAACCTCAGCGTTTAGAGACGCTGAAGCTGGGATGGAAAGGGTGGCTTATTCAGCTGTGGCATAGCGTACCACTGAACGTTCCATCAGCTCTTCGAGATGAGCTAAGGAGTCTTCAGCAAGAGATTGTTGGGGTTGCTCCTTGGTTTTCTTAGTTCTTTTGGAACTATGTTGGGTAGAGGAATGTTTCCTTTTATGAGAAGGAATAGAGGTTGTAGCTTGGGTATCAGCGATGGGTTTGTCCGCTGAAGGAGCTGCAAAAGTCCAAGAACTAGGGTTAAGAAGAGTTAAGAGTGTAGAGAGACGTACCTCATTTTCCACTGGTTTGAATTCGAGTACCTTAGGGCCAACCTGAGAGAGTTTCAGGTCACCCTCTTTTGGGTAGTTGTCCTTCAGGCCTGTTTGGAAGACGACGCTGATGAATCTTGGATATGGAACCCATGGAGATCGGTCAGCGGCAGAGTCTACTCTGAGTACCAGATCATCGTAGATTATCGATGCCCAGTCTATATGTAGACCTTTCAGCAAAGCATATCCCATTGCTTGCTGAGGTTGAGCGGCTTGATCAGAGGAGCCGGTCTTTGCAGTTATGCAGCTGATTAAGTGGGCGAAGATGAAGTTCATCTCGCTGGGCATTTTTTACTTCTTGATGAGGGTCAGCTTCTTCTCAGGCTTCTTGTCCCTCCCAGTTTCCCAAATATAGCCCATTGCATCGAAGAATGCAGTGACGGCTTCCCTATCTGAATGTTTCTTGTGGTCAGGGAGAGGAACAAAATGTTTTTCTGTTGTGGCGATGGGAAGGCTCAGGGCTTTGCGGATAATGGCAGGGGTGATCTTCATAGTGCCAAAATCAGTATCACAGAGGATGCAATCAATTGTCTGTGAGGAGTCTTTGGTTGATGGTAGCTGAGAGTGTCTGGCATAATACCAGAACTGGGATAGTAGTAGCTGATGTGCAGGAGGTGTTATTTGTTAGGGCTGTAGATAGGCAACAGTTTTTCAGGAACTTCACAGCATCATTCAGATGTGTGACTTGCTTTCGAGGAGGAAACTCGATAAGCGCATAGAGGTTATTTGACTTTGTCCAATCAAGTTCTTCAAGAGTGAACTTGACCTGAGGAGCCTTGATTATTTCCAATTCCTCAGCAGCAGCAGCAGTGTTCTCAGCGGTGGTGTTCTTAGCAGTGGAAATGTCAGTAGATGCCATTTCTGTATTATCAGTTCAACCAAAGATAACAAAAAAAATAATCTTAATGTGGAAAGATTTTCCAATAAGATGGTTCGAATTTTGTCCATTTCATTCAGACAAAAATGTCTTATAGAAGATTAGGGTTTTTCTTGTTTTTGAAAAACGAAATGCAAACCCAATAAAAATATTGTTTTCCAGTTTCCATTGAGAATTAGGATTCTGGGAAAACGTATGAAGAACAAGTTTAAGATTTTGTGTTTAAACTTGAAGAACAACCATGAAAGGTTGTGTTCATAAAACCATGAAAGAAATGATTTTATTTGAAAAAGTTCTTTTGTTTGATCTTGTAAAAACAATGAGAAGATCATTAATAAGTTTAAGAAACAGGTAAATAACAGAATTATTAAGCTGGTTCGTTTGAAGAAGAAGAAGTTCTTGAAAACTTGAGAGCACAAATGCAACAGTAATTCTTTCTTGCTTGGAGGAGAAGTTTTCGCGTAAAGGAAAAATATAAACCCATAAGGAGTTTATATAGTGAGATTAGAGAGAGAAAATCTTGAGCGGGAAAAGATTTTCATCATGACACTGACACGTGTTTGCATTTGATTGGAAGGTAAACGAAACGTGCAAACGTGTGTCAGAAAAAGAACGTGCCGGGGCTTATCCGTTGCAATGACGTCACAACTGTCCTTTCATATTCTAGGATGTCTCTGAGGTTTTGAAAACTCAGGGACACTTTTGAAAACATGAAGCACTGAATAGAAATATCAGTGTTGGTTTTAGAAATTTCAAAGTATCGCTGATTAAGAAAGAGATATTCAGCGATGCAATTTGTTTTGAAATCTTGCATTCACATGCGATTGTCAGTGAGAGAAAAACATACCTTGATATCAGCGAATCAAGTTTATTCAGAGAGAAAAATGATAGAATGGGTTATACAAGTTGATTTTATCCTTGCGCTGATCAAATGTGAATCGCTGAAGATTTTACTCTTCAAAGTTCAGCATTCCAAGCTCGCTAATGAGAAAGTTGAATCTTGTCTCATCAAGAGGTTTGGGGAACAGATCAGCTAACTGATAATCAGTTGGGATAAAGTGAAGTTCTATATCTCTAAGTTCAGGATATTATCTTACAATCAAATATGAACAATTAAGATCGTATTCACAGCAACTGGTCATATGATTTATTAACAATATGTGAATTACAAGATATTACAATGAATTTCTATAAATGGATTCACCAAAGATTATATCAAAGATTAGTTAGCAAATTGTTGCTAACACTATATATACTGTAGAGAAAAGCTAAAGCTACAGTACATATGAGAAACAGACTAATAGAACAATTACACGTGTCCTAGTTAGTAACTGAATATAACAGAGAATATCCCAAGATATGAATTCTGAACATACTTCTGAATAAGCGCTTCAAAACATTTGTCTTCATAGTCAGAAGTTCTGAGTCTCCTACTCAGAACTCTGAACCTTCTAGTCAGATGTTCTGAGTCTCCTACTCAGAACTTCTGAGTCTTCTGAGTCTTCTTTAGTCTTCTTACTCAGAACTCAACACTTGTGTTTTTGACAAAACTCTAGACCTAACAATATCACTATTCATCACATGATCTCCGATAAAATGATACCTGATTTCGATGTGTTTTGTCGTTGAGTGAAGCACTGGATTGTTGGCTATAGCGATGGCACTTGTGCTGTCGCAATAGATTAGAATATTTGAGAGATGTAGGTCATAGTCCAGTACTTGATTTCTCATCCACAAGACCTGAGAACAACAACTTCCAGCGGCTACATACTCAACTTCAGTTGTGGAGGTGGACACTGAATTTTGCTTTTTAATAGTCCAACTCACTAGCTTTCCACCCAGGAGCTGACAGCCTCCTGGGGTGCTTTTCCTATCCAATTTGCAACCTGCAAAATCACTATCTGATTAGGTGATTAGATCGAAACCTGAGTCTTTAGGATACCAAAGACCTAGATTCGCAGTACCCTTAAGGTATCGAAAAATTCGCTTTACAGCGGTCATATGAGATATCTTAGGTTCAGCTTGATATCGTGCACACAAATAGGTTGCGTACATTATATCGGGCCGGCTAGCTGTAAGATACAAAAGAGAGCCGATCATCCCACGGTACAGCGTGACATTACAGGAATACCATTAGTATCCTTATCTAGTGTCAGCGGTGGTGCCATAGGGGTTTTCATAGCTGAACTCTGAGTTAAATCGAATTTCTTCAGCATATCTTTAACATACTTTCCCTGATTAATGAAAGTTCCTTTTTCATTTTGCTTTATCTGAAGACCAATGAAATATGTTAGTTCACCCATCATGCTCATTTTATACTCATCTTTCATTCTATCAGCGAAACGAGCACAAAGATGAGGGTTAGTAGAACCAAATTGTTGGTCCCGAAGGCCTATACAAGTTTGTAGAAGGGGGGGGGGGGGTTAAATACAAACACACAGATTTTACTTTTCTAAATTGTTTATTGATAAATCATTAACAATTTACAGCTTGTTGCGGAGACAAGATTAAGGATAAACCTAAATCTAAACAAGTTGGAACACTAAGGTTTCTTGCACTAAAAGAGATAAGGAAATTACTAATAATAACCTATCTGAGATAAGAGATTTGAACTTGTCCAGAGTTAGCAAGTTACTTCAAATGAAGTGAGTTCATCTCTTTATATACTGCATGCATTTAATGCAAGTCAGTATATACTTTACACGTGTCATCAGCTGGTTGGTTGCATGTCATTGACCTTAGTTGACAACCTTAGTAGCCGTATGGATGAATAGTGTAGTATCAGAGTGGTTGTACGATTTCAGATATTCGGAGGTTCTTTTCTGACAATTCGTACGGAGTCGTGCAAGGGTGGTTAAGACAAAAGTACTTTGTACGGAGGACTTCATGATCAGCTTTCGTTGATTCAGCGATTATCATTTTCTATTCAGCGAATGATAAAGTTCAGCGATAGCTGAAGTCTTGTACTTTATACTTCACGTTGAGTGGACAAATCTGAGTCTTCGCTGATCTGCATCAGTTCATTAGGAGACTTGTCCCTGGTTCTTGAGCTTGATCTTTGACTTCAGCGTAGAACCTTTGTTGACGTGAAACTTGTCTTCAGGGATCATAAGTAAACAACTAACTTATCAGCGATCATCATAATGACTGAACAGACTCAGCACATTAATGGTGAACAGTGTTCGCTGAATGTTTAATTTAAAGAGCGAGAGTTCCTATCAGCGGTACTGGAAGATCTTAGTACTTATCAGCGATAGTGAAACTCTGATACATATTGTTTACTTACAATTTTCACTAAGTATATAAGAGAGGGTCATTATCAAATCACTGAGGGTTTGGATCAACAATCTCCCCCTATTTGATTATGACATAGCAACAAAGAAAATTGCTATTTAATGAAAACATAAGGATAAAAAGAACTCATAAAATATTTGTCCCTTTTACTGTTTTCTGGGATCTTTTCAGTACTGATGGAGTAAAGTACGTTCGCTGAAATCTTTCTTTAAGATATTGAATCAGGTTACAATGAAGAACAGAAAGATTATAAGTACAAGAGAAATAATTTACAAGTACAGAAGGATAACTGATACAATAGAGAAAAACGAGATTATATCAGTTTTCAAAAGGTTCTTCCTTAATGAGAAGTTCATCAAGGGTCGTCTTTTCAGTGGGGATCATCCAGTCAGGAACCGTTACGCCTTGTTTTCTTTTGTTCAGCGCTTCTTCAAAGATCAAGGGTTTTAGGTGTCGTGCCTAAATGTCTTTTCTGAAGTCACACCAGTAGATGAGATCTCTGAGCTGTTCGATTGGAGTGATTGGAAGCTCAGCGATCCGTTGAAAACATTTACGTCCGTCGTAGTCGAGAAAGAATATTCCATAAGGATTACTGATGACTTTACCAGGGACGAAAAGTTCACATGGTGGCAAAGAAATGTCAAGGGCAGATAGATCAGGGTCAGGACCAAGCACTTCAGTGCGAGAGAAACCAATTCCAGTTTCATTTCGTATGACAGGACCTGAGTTTGAATCTTCACGTTTCTTCTTTGGTGAGGCCCTTTTTCTTTTCAGCTTAAGATCAGGAAGAGGAGGAATGTCTACACAAGAAGATATCAAGTCGATCTGTCTGTTTATCAGCTTTTCGAAATGATCCTTGTACTTAGATTGTGACGAATGCATAGCTAACCTCATCTCCAGCCATTCAGAGAGACCATACCTTTTTACACTATCAGCGCGAAAGGCTTCAGATTGGCCATCTTCTCTGAAAAGTTTGATGTCAACAATAGGTACTCCGATAGATGTTCTTCTAGAGATGAATACCTTGTTGATCTTCGCTGGACGATATCTGAAGTGGATTTTCTCTTTACACCAGATCAGGGTGGTCTGAGAAACTTCAGTTTTCTTTTCCACGATCCTCTGGGCTTCTTCCCAAAGCTTTCGTTGGATTTGAATGGGAACACGTTTCAGCTTGGGGTCTTTGACAGATTCTTGAGTAAGCTTGATGGCGTATTCTCTGTCTTTCTCTTCAGCTTCCTTTCTTTCAGCGATGAGGCGTTCAACTCTGAGGTGTTCCTTGTATTCAGCTTTTGAAATTCTGAACTTAGGAGGAACTGAAGGCAGTTGATCACGCCTTAGAATGATTCGCTGATCCTCGAATCGCTATATTATTTCCTCTTTTCTCTTTTGATCCTCTTCACTCAGCTTTTGAGGAGCTGAGGAAGGTCTGTTTCTGTGCAAGAGAGGTTTTCTTCTGGTTCATCAGTCTCAGAGATCAGATCTAAGACTGGGATTATTTCATCAGCAGCAACTGGCTTTATTTGTGAAGTCGCAGTAGTAGAACCTTCAGCGACATCCTCAAGCAGGGGAGAGGACTAGCTGAAACACAGCGATCTTACAAATAAGAACATGGGTAGAAGAACTTGGGTTGAAAGAGAAAGATAAATATGTTCAGGTGTAGGCTAGGGTAGTAGAACTTATAGAGGAGGGATGGAGTGAGAGATGTTTAGTGTACCTGACAAAACCGGCTTTTCAAGCAAGATCGTCAGATTGTCATCTTCAGCGACGCTTTTGCCTTTGCCTTTCTCAGCGCCAGAGGCTGAGGGCTTTGTCTTTGTCCGCTCCCCTGTTGGTTAATTTATTGAAATTCCCTTAAGAGCTTTAATCCTTGGGGCAAGTTTGACGATAAAGAAATCATCATCATCTTCGTCATCATCATCATCATTCCTTGGAGAGGAGGATGGTTCATTATCAGGGATGTCGACGTCTTCATCATCTTCTACTTCGGATTTTTCAGCGTCTTCTTCGAGTTGCTCCCCCTCAGAGACAGAGGCAAGCTTCTCGGTTCCCTCAGGGTTTTCATCTCCCTGAGGTCCAGCGGCTGCTTCCACTTTAATAGTGTTCTCACCCTCTTTAGCGAAGGTGAGGTCTTGAGAAATCCCAAATCTCTAGCAATAAGATATGAATGTAGTGAGAGAGAATCTAGAGAGCAAATATATCATCCATGTATTGAGCTCAAAGGATTACAAAAGGTTTCTAAAAGATTACGAAAGCTTTCTAAAGTGTTACTTACAAATGGTCTAGACAAGCCTATTTATACCCATAACATACAAGGTATAAAGGCATTCACAATACTGTATAGACTCATACAGTACATTGACTTTACAGTAAATCTTGAATACAACAATGCTCTAACAATCTCCCCCTTTGGATTCAAGATTTAAAAAAATATGACAGCAGTCTTCAGCTCTTTGTAAAGTCAATCTTCTCAAACAGACACTCTATCAAACTATCTTCAAGTCTTGTACATGAAAACAAATCTTTACAACTTTATCAGTCTTTAACAAACAGTAACTTCTCGTATCCTTCTTGATGCAAGAACCTTAGTTCTCATATTAACTTTAAGAATCCAAAATCATCAATTCGGATGTAGGCAGATCCGAAACCATCAATTCGGATGCTAGAGGATGCGAAATCAGCTCAATTCGGATCAAGTAGGATTCGAATTCAAGTAAGTTGGAACAAGAAGGGTCCGAAATCAGGACAATTCAAATTATGAAGGGTTCGAAATCAGGGCAATTCGAATCATGAAGGATGCGAAACCATCTATATTTTTGAACTTTTAGGTGTAAGCGCATTCCGAGAACCACTCAGAACTAAGATAACCAAATTCAGCAATATTTAGACTTCACATGATCCTTCTCCCCTGATTTTCAGTCTTTGTTCACGAATCGTTGACTTGAAAGCTCTTAGACATGAGATATCTTTGACATGAAATTGAATTAAACATTTCTCCCCCTTTTTCGATGAAAGTGAGCATCATTATCATCGAAAACCTTCTTCAATTTCAGTCGCGTCTCTTAGTATTACTAACAATCTCCTCCTTAGTGGATAACCTTGCTCCCCCTCAAAATAAGAATTCTGGAGCAATTTGTTTTCTCCCCCTGAAAGTATGCATATATTTCAATAACGCACAATATACAAATTTTAAAAAATTTACACAAGGAAAATAAAATTCATTGAACTTCATTTTATAACTACTAACATTTGATCATTTGAATGCTTTACAAAAGAAATTCAACTTAATGAAACTTAACAGATATTTCAATCAAATGAAATCAAATGCATGTGTTTGGATTCAAAAAACAAGACATCATTGCATATCAAGTTACAAACGTTCAGTTTCAACCCCTTTATTAAATCTATTTGGTGTGCTAGCATGGGAAATATGATTAGCTTCAAGCATATGCAATTCTAAAACATATAAGAATATTTTGCTCTACTCACACTATTTGTCCAAAATCAGAATTTTCACAAATTTACGGGTTTATCGCGACTTTGTATTTTCCCAAGTTTCAAGAGATGTGTGCTCATTGGCATCTTTTCTTTTGTGCTCATTGGCATCTTTTGATTTGTGCACATTGGCATCTTTTGATTTTGTGCTCATTGGCATCTTTTGATCAAAAAGTTTAGTAAGAATAAGATACGTCGTTAAACATGACTTTCTATCTGGTTCTATAGCAGGATTTGGGTCAGCAGATCCCAGACCAGTTGGCCTTAGGTGCTAGGTGTCAAGCACCCCTTAGAACTTAATTTCCCAAACCAGAAAGGCCACATCGATATATCTTAAACCCATTTGTACCAGTAAAACATGGCTTTCTATCTGGTTCTATTGCAGGATTTGGGTCAGCCGATCCCAGACCAGTTGATCTTAGGGACTAGGTGTCGAGCACCCCTTAGGACTTACTTGTCACACCCCGCTAAAGCGGAAACACGAGGCATAACAGTGTAGGGTTTCATTCAAAAGGTAACAGACAACACCAACCACAACATTTAATTCAGTAGTATTAAAATATTACATTACAACGTCTTCACCGAATTGTTCCAAAAGAAGACGGCGAATACAAAAAATTAACAATAGAAGTTTTAAGGTTCTTAGTGTTGATGTCATCACACAAAATGCATCCTACAAGTCTTCACTTAATTATTAGCACCTGAAAAGCATGATAAAAGAAAGGGTCAACTACAAAGAGTTGGTGAGTTCACAGGTTTTCCATGTACACAACAGTTTTTCATCCAATGGTTACTCTCATGAAACGTCCGTTCATGACAAGCTCCAAATTTAAAAGATTTATGAGTACAATTTACCATGAGTGATTTTTGTAAGATATATAAGTGTTGAGCCACTACTAAGCCTCCGACAATCTACGCCCCGCGAACTACCTCAGAGGTGGTATGATGGCCACATGAGAAGAACATTATTACCAGATAAAGTGCACCCCTACTCGTCAGTCAAGGTGGGTTTGTCAAACCAAATAGCGCTATCCACAAATATCACCGGCTCGTTATGAGTTAATAAGTAGTGTACCTATTGGGGACTTAACATTTTCATTATAACTCAACATATCTTTATCACTTATGTAAATTCGTCCATTCATTAGTACTCATTCTTCAAAGCATAAATATCCACAATTTAATATCATGAATCGTTTAGCATTTTAAAAACATAACATGCTTTTCACCCCAAACATTTAAACAAGTAAAAAGGGGCTGTGAATACTCACTGCGTTCCGGAAGGATCTCCAAGGGTTGCCGCACGGATGCACAGTTTCTCGATTCTAGGTCCTTCCTAAGGAAGTGAAACATATTATCAGTTTCGATCTAACTCTTATGGCTAAAGCATTGCTTAGCCTATCATGTCTTATAAAATGCCTTAAGTTTAAGTATTATCTTCCGTCGACGATTTCTAGTAATTTATTGGTTTTTAAACGGTTTGTAGGATTTTGTTGTTACATAATAAACTTTATAGGTTATAAGTAGTATTTAATCCATTTTACCACGTTTTATATTTTCTTCATGACGAACACTTTCATTAATTTCCTATGTAATTGTATTTCTCATTTACCTTGTGATTTAAAATGTTCGGTTTGTTATAAATCTATTATTTGTTAGGGTATTATTTATACCTTCACATACATGTATATATAGTTTTTATTTATGTTTTGACAATTTCTACAATTTATAAGCTTTTTATCTTTTAGTAACTCTACAAATCCTTTTTTTTCTTTTGGATTAGAGTTTTACTTTTCTGGTGGCAGAATATTAAGTCCACTTATGGTCATTTTTAAATATCTTCTGGATATTTTTATTAGTCCAACTTTTTATATGTATCACTTTAATGTCTTAGGGAACGTTTGACATAATTACCATCATTTGTAGAGTTGGGTAGCTATTTTAATCATTACACTTAAGTTTAAGTGTCACAGTTACCAAAACAGTCTGCACCATCTTTTTGTCAAGTCCATTTAGAGGGTCAAATCTCAACATTTTTCAGTGATTCAAATTGGGTTTTAAACTTAACTCATAAAAGTATCTTCCACAAATATTTCATCATTTTTAGTTACATTTTGAGGAAGATATGACGATTTTAAGTTAGGTCTTCCATTCTGCCAGATTCTGATTTCTTGCACACCAATCTTGGTTTGAGTGTTTGAGACCCCAAATCTTAATATTTTTGAGTGAAACCAATTTTGTTCGATTCATAACTCATTAAAGTAATTTCTAGAAGAAAAATCAAGAATTTTAGTGGAATATTAAGAGACTTATAACTGATTAAAGTAGAGAATTTTCTCTGCCAGATTTTCTTTGCACACTTAATTTCATATGAGTAGTTGAAGGGTCAAATCTTCGAGTTTTTACATGAAACCACTTGGGTTGGAAACATAACACAATAAAAAAAGTTCCAGAAAAAGATTCATATCATTTGGTTAAGTATTTTTCAAGATATGGTCCGAAGAAGTTCATGCATGTAATCTGCCAGAAATTAAAAAATGCTATTTCATGAAAAATGAGTGTTTTATATCCATATTTTCACTCATATGGTTGGTTCTTTGCTTGAACACTCATCTACCACTACTTTGACAATGTTCTTAGATAAAAAAATATATTTTTGACTTTTGAAAACACATGCATGAACTCACACATCTCAGATTTTAACAAAACCCACATGCATGTAGTTAAAACATCATTTTCTTGAGTTCTTGATGTATGGCTTAAGGATTATCACCATTTGTTTGACATAACATGCCTTTGGTGATTAATCCACCATGAAAAGGGTCTATTAAGGCCCCTTTATCCAGAAACTCAAGTGGTTACAAAGGAAAATGAGAAAAAGATGGAGAAATGACAAGAAAAGGAAGAAAATGAAGAAGAGTACAAGAGGGATGAGTTTTACTCACACTAGGGATGATTTTACCTTCATGGATCTTCAAGGATGGATTGATTTGGTGGTGTTGTGGCTAATTTTCGGCCAAGGGAGAGGAAGAGAGAAAATGGAGAGTGTTTGAATGTAGAGAGAGAGAGGAGGTGGGAAAATGAGAGGGTTTTCTTGAGAATTTGGAAAACTAATATGGAAGTGTGTTGGGTCATGTGAGGGGCTGAATTTGGGCCACATATTCAGATTTATTATTATTATTTTTTTCCTTAAAATGCTAATTAATATTGTATAATTTTACATCTTATGTAATTTATATAAAAAGATTGATTTAAAGTAGCTAAAACCTCATTTATCTTCTTAATTTTTGGTTTGGTTATTTAAAGTTTTAAATTTTAGATTTGGGTATATATAAACTATATATTTACTCCTCTTATTATTAATATAGTTATAATTAAATGTTAACTGTTCCAATCGGCATTTTATAAGACAGCTTAAGCAGTTCCGTGCGGTAACAGGATTTTCTCAGTGTCCTATTGGAATTCTTAGGAAACTAACCCTTAACCATCAATATTAAGTCATTATGAGTTATTCCTACTTGTTAAAACAAGTATTATACTATTCAGTTGCTAACCTGAGTGTTTTGGTTTGACGGGTGTCACAGTCTCCTCTTGTTAGAAGAATTTCGTCCCGAAATTCGTTGATTGCCATTCCCCGTCTGATCCTTTGCAAATAGGTGAGGGAACTTACGTTTCATGTAATCTTCTCGCTCCTATGTATACTCAGGTCCATGCCTCGAATTCCAACGAACTTTCAAAATTGGGATCTTACTACGCCTTGTTCGTTTGACTTCTTAATCAAGGATTTCTATCGGTTCTTCTATAAAGTGTAACCGATCGTTGATCTGAACGTCTTCTAGGGGTAGAACCAATGATTCATCAGTCAGTATTTTCTTAGGGTTTGACACATGGAACGTATCGTGGATGGCACTTAGCTCTTGAGATAAATTGAGTTTATATGCTACTGGACCAATCCTTTCGATTATTTCAAATGGGCCAATATACCTCGGACTTAGCTTGCCTCTTTTTCCGGAGCTTACTAATCCTTTTCATGGCGATACTTTCAAAAGCACTTTGTCTCCCACTTGGAATTCTAATGGCTTCCTGCGGTTATCTGCGTAACTCTTCTGACGATCTCTTGCGGCTTTAAGTCTATCCTTGATAATTGAGATTTTGTCAGTAGTCTCTTGAACGATCTCGGGCCTAGTCAATTGTCTGTCGCCAATTTCCAACCAACTATGTGGCGACCTACACTTGCGTCCATATAAGGCTTCATACGGTGCACACTGAATGCCGGTATGATAACTATTATTGTAGGAGAACTCCACTAATGGTAGGTGAGTATCCCAACTTCCACCAAAATCTATCACACCTGCACGCAACATATCCTCTAGCGTCTGTATAGTTCTTTCTGACTGACCGTCCGTTTGAGGATGGTAGGAAGTGCTCAAGTCCAAACGCGTATCCAACGCTTTCTGGAGTGATCGCCAGAATCGTGACGTAAAACGATTATCTCTGTCCGAGATGATGGAAATAGGAACTCCATGACGCATAACGATTTCATTGATGTAAATTTGTGCAAGTTCTTCCATCTTGTAGTCTTCCCGAATAGGAAGGAAATGCGCAGATTTCGTAAGTCGGTCCACTATAACCCATATTGCGTCGTGCCCTTTCCTAGTCCTAGGCAGCTTAGTTACGAAATCCATAGCTATTTGTTCCTATTTCCATTGGGGAATCCTGGGTTGTTGTAATAGACCAGATGGTTTCTGATGTTCGGCCTTAACTTTTGCACAATTTAAGCACTTGTTCACGTACAAAGCGATGTCTTTCTTCATACCCGGCCACCAGTAGTATTCCCTTAGATCTTTGTACATCTTATCAGCTCCTGGGTGAATCGAATATCTTGATTTATGGGCTTCATCCATAATTGTTGATCGTAAGTTATTAACCTTTGGTATCCAAACTTTGTCTTCAAAGTAACGTACCCCATCTGGCCTTGTTTTAAATTTAAGTTCCCATTGATGTAGGGCCTCGTCCTTCAGGTTCTCTGCTTTCAACGCTTCTTCCTGAGCTTCAAGAATTTGTGTCTTTAGACTCGTCTGAACGAACACACCCATTGCTCGCACTCTTGACTGCTTCACCCTTTCTTTCCTGTTTAGTGCGTCGGCTACCACATTAGCCTTGCCTGGGTGGTACTTTATTTCACAGTCATAGTCACTAAGCAGTTCAACCCATCCTCTTTGCCTCATATTAAGCATTTTCTGGTCAAGGATATGTTGAAGGCTTTTATGATCGGTGTAGATGGTGCATTTCGTGCCGTAAAGATAATGTCTCCAAATCTTGAGTGCGAACACTACGGCTCCTAACTCTAGATCATAGGTAGTATAGTTTTTCTCATGAACCTTAAGTTGTCTTGAAGCATATGCAATGACCTTGTCCTGTTGCATCAACACACACCCCAAACCTTGGTGTGATGCATCGCAGTAAACTACGAAATTCTCCGCGCCTTCTGGCAATGCCAGAATTGGTGCATTACATAACCTATGCTTCAGTGTTTGGAATGCTTCTTCTTGTTTCTCTCCCCAAATAAACTTCTTATCCTTTTGGGTTAGGGCCGTTAGTGGTTGCGCAATTTTTGAGAAATTCGCAATGAATCGCCGGTGATGGCCTGCTAAACCGAGAAATTGACGGATTTCTGTCGGGGTCTTCGGGGCTTCACACTTCTTCATGGCCTCATTTTTTGTCGGATCTACGTGAATTCCCTTCTCATTAATCACGTGGCCAAGAAATTGTACCTCACGAATCCAAAACTCGCATTTGGAGAACTTTGCATACAATTTTTGGTCTCTGAGCAGCTCTAGTATCAACTTTAGATGTCGCTCATGATCATCCTTGCTTTGCGAGTAAATTAGTATATCATCTATGAACGCGATCACGAACTCGTCCAGGTACGATCTACAGACCCTGTTCATTAAGTCCATGAAGACAGCTGGTGCATTGGTTAGCCCGAAAGGCATAACCAGGAATTCGTAATGGCCGTATCGAGTCCTAAACGCCATATTGGGAACATCCTCTTCACGGACCCTCATTTGATGATATCCAGATTGAAGATCAATTTTTGAAAAGTAGGTAGCACCTTGAAGTTGGTCGAACAGGTCGTCGATTCGGGGAAGAGGGTATCGGTTCTTGATAGTTAGCTTATTGAGTTCTCTATAATCGATGCACATCCGCAAGGATCCATCTTTCTTTTTAACGAAGAGAACTGGAGCTCCCCATGGTGAAGAGCTAGGTCTTATAAGTCCTTTGTCGAGCAGCTTCCGGAGTTATCCTGACAATTCCTGCATATCTGATGGTGCCAAACGGTATGGTGACTTAGCCATAGGTGCAGCTCCAGGAACTAAGTCGATGTGGAATTCGACTTGTCTTGGCGGGGGTAATCCTGGTAGCTCATCTGGGAATACCTCGGGAAAATCCCGAACTACAGGAAAATCCTGAATGCGTTTCTCTTTCATTTCCTTAACCTAAACATGAGCCAAAAACGCGATGCATTCCTTTTTCAAGTACCTTCGCATCTTCATACACGTCACTAGCTTAAGGTTCTTTCCGGACTTCTCTCCATGTACGACGAGTGTTTTACCCTCTGGTAGCGGACTTCGGATGATCTTTTCAGAACAACATATGTCTACCCGGTTTTTGGATAGCCAATCCATGCCCACGACTATGTCAAAGCTTCCTAGCTCAATCGGAATAAGGTCTATACTAAAGCTCTTATTAGCTAAATTTAAATTACAGTCCATAATTACGTCTCTGACCTTAACTTCCTGCCCATTAGCAAATTCAATAACGTAGACCTCTTTCAACTTTTTGGGGTTTCAAGTTAATTTTCGGCCTAAACTCTAGTGATACAAAGCTCCTATCCGCTCCAGAATCAAGTAGTGCTGATGCATAGTTCTAAGGCGTAGTTTTAAACAGGAATTTGGTCATATTTTTGACACAAGTTCTACTCAACTAGGTGATGAATATCATATGGTATGTCTACAACTAATCATTCGAGTATATAAATATAGTAACATACAGTAACTCTATATTCATGCATTTCAAAACACTTGGTTCTAACAAACACAGGTTCAACCATCACATAAGTTCAATAAACAACAAAATGTTTCCCCCAAAAGTTATCTAGTACTTAAAGTTTTAAATTGTCGGCTACATGCCACCAAAATAAGTTTCCAAGTTTAATCATCAAAAGTAGTCAAAAGTTCTTTCACTAACGCCACTTTCTTGGAACCATTCCTTCACAACTTTCCCTAATGCATCATTACCAAGCGTTCTATTGTAAGTGCCTAAGATATGCAATGTTTATGCATGCACACGCAAAAATCATGTTTTCCATGTTTTGGTAGAAAATTTATTTTTAAGCACACTTCCAATATAATTAATCCAAGTCCCCCATTATTCATACCTAAATTAAACATAGGTGATCAGGCTTTGTTTAATTGAGGTATAATAATGTGACACTCAACTTAGTTATATTAGTAATATGCTTCAGATTTTGAAAATCATTTTGAAAACCGTTTTAATTTTAATTTTATTTTTTAAACTGTTGGGTTATAGTTTGTGGTTTCCATAAGAAAACCGGCATTCTCTATAACCTTAGGCTCTGATACCAAATCTGTCACACCCCGCTAAAGCGGAAACACGAGGCATAACAGTGTAGAGTTTCATTCAAAAGGTAACAGACAACACCAACCACAACATTTAATTCAGTAGTATTAAAATATTACATTACAACGTCTTCACCGAATTGTTCCAAAAGAAGACGGCGAATACAAAAAATTAACAATAGAAGTTTTAAGGTTCTTAGTGTTGATGTCATCACACAAAATGCATCCTACAAGTCTTCACTTAATTATTAGCACCTGAAAAGCATGATAAAAGAAAGGGTCAACTACAAAGAGTTGGTGAGTTCACAGGTTTTCCATGTACACAACAGTTTTTCATCCAATGGTTACTCTCATGAAACGTCCGTTCATGACAAGCTCCAAATTTAAAAGATTTATGAGTACAATTTACCATGAGTGATTTTTGTAAGATATATAAGTGTTGAGCCACTACTAAGCCTCCGACAATCTACGCCCCGCGAACTACCTCAGAGGTGGTATGATGGCCACATGAGAAGAACATTATTACCAGATAAAGTGCACCCCTACTCGTCAGTCAAGGTGGGTTTGTCAAACCAAATAGCGCTATCCACAAATATCACCGGCTCGTTATGAGTTAATAAGTAGTGTACCTATTGGGGACTTAACATTTTCATTATAACTCAACATATCTTTATCACTTATGTAAATTCGTCCATTCATTAGTACTCATTCTTCAAAGCATAAATATCCACAATTTAATATCATGAATCATTTAGCATTTTAAAAACATAACATGCTTTTCACCCCAAACATTTAAACAAGTAAAAAGGGGCTGTGAATACTCACTGCGTTCCGGAAGGATCTCCAAGGGTTGCCGCACGGATGCACAGTTTCTCGATTCTAGGTCCTTCCTAAGGAAGTGAAACATATTATCAGTTTCGATCTAACTCTTATGGCTAAAGCATTGCTTAGCCTATCATGTCTTATAAAATGCCTTAAGTTTAAGTATTATCTTCCGTCGACGATTTCTAGTAATTTATTGGTTTTTAAACGGTTTGTAGGATTTTGTTGTTACATAATAAACTTTATAGGTTATAAGTAGTATTTAATCCATTTTACCACGTTTTATATTTTCTTCATGACGAACACTTTCATTAATTTCCTATGTAATTGTATTTCTCATTTACCTTGTGATTTAAAATGTTCGGTTTGTTATAAATCTATTATTTGTTAGGGTATTATTTATACCTTCACATACATGTATATATAGTTTTTATTTATGTTTTGACAATTTCTACAATTTATAAGCTTTTTATCTTTTAGTAACTCTACAAATCCTTTTTTTTTTCTTTTGGATTAGAGTTTTACTTTTCTGGTGGCAGAATATTAAGTCCACTTATGGTCATTTTTAAATATCTTCTGGATATTTTTATTAGTCCAACTTTTTATATGTATCACTTTAATGTCTTAGGGAACTTTTGACATAATTACCATCATTTGTAGAGTTGGGTAGCTATTTTAATCATTACACTTAAGTTTAAGTGTCACAGTTACCAAAACAGTCTGCACCATCTTTTTGTCAAGTCCATTTAGAGGGTCAAATCTCAACATTTTTCAGTGATTCAAATTGGGTTTTAAACTTAACTCATAAAAGTATCTTCCACAAATATTTCATCATTTTTAGTTACATTTTGAGGAAGATATGACGATTTTAAGTTAGGTCTTCTATTCTGCCAGATTCTGATTTCTTGCACACCAATCTTGGTTTGAGTGTTTGAGACCCCAAATCTTAATATTTTTGAGTGAAACCAATTTTGTTCGATTCATAACTCATTAAAGTAATTTCTAGAAGAAAAATCAAGAATTTTAGTGGAATATTAAGAGACTTATAACTGATTAAAGTAGAGAATTTTCTCTGCCAGATTTTCTTTGCACACTTAATTTCATATGAGTAGTTGAAGGGTCAAATCTTCTGGTTTTTACATGAAACCACTTGGGTTGGAAACATAACACAATAAACAAAGTTCCAGAAAAAGATTCATATCATTTGGTTAAGTATTTTTCAAGATATGGTCCGAAGAAGTTCATGCATGTAATCTGCCAGAAATTAAAAAATGCTATTTCATGAAAAATGAGTGTTTTATATCCATATTTTCACTCATATGGTTGGTTCTTTGCTTGAACACTCATCTACCACTACTTTGACAATGTTCTTAGATAAAAAAATATATTTTTGACTTTTGAAAACACATGCATGAACTCACACATCTCAGATTTTAACAAAACCCACATGCATGTAGTTAAAACATCATTTTCTTGAGTTCTTGATGTATGGCTTAAGGATTATCACCATTTGTTTGACATAACATGCCTTTGGTGATTAATCCACCATGAAAAGGGTCTATTAAGGCCCCTTTATCCAGAAACTCAAGTGGTTACAAAGGAAAATGAGAAAAAGATGGAGAAATGACAAGAAAAGGAAGAAAATGAAGAAGAGTACAAGAGGGATGAGTTTTACTCACACTAGGGATGATTTTACCTTCATGGATCTTCAAGGATGGATTGATTTGGTGGTGTTGTGGCTAATTTTCGGCCAAGGGAGAGGAAGAGAGAAAATGGAGAGTGTTTGAATGTAGAGAGAGAGAGGAGGTGGGAAAATGAGAGGGTTTTCTTGAGAATTTGGAAAACTAATATGGAAGTGTGTTGGGTCATGTGAGGGGCTGAATTTGGGCCACATATTCAGATTTATTATTATTATTTTTTTCCTTAAAATGCTAATTAATATTGTATAATTTTACATCTTATGTAATTTATATAAAAAGATTGATTTAAAGTAGCTAAAACCTCATTTATCTTCTTAATTTTTGGTTTGGTTATTTAAAGTTTTAAATTTTAGATTTGGGTATATATAAACTATATATTTACTCCTCTTATTATTAATATAGTTATAATTAAATGTTAACTGTTCCAATCGGCATTTTATAAGACAGCTTAAGCAGTTCCGTGCGGTAACAGGATTTTCTCAGTGTCCTATTGGAATTCTTAGGAAACTAACCCTTAACCATCAATATTAAGTCATTATGAGTTATTCCTACTTGTTAAAACAAGTATTATACTATTCAGTTGCTAACCTGAGTGTTTTGGTTTGACGGGTGTCACATTACTCTGCCAAACCAGAAAGGCCACAGGCACAAACTTTCAAACTAAATGATATTCTATATAAGTTCGAATTTCCATCACAAAATATGAATGATATCTCAATCACTTGGTTCTTAATCATAGTGCTTCCCCCATATTTTCGTTTCCATTCATCATTCTGATAAATAGGCTTTTTGAGCATTATATTCTATATAAGTCCAGATTCACATATCTTTGAGCATTCAGCATAATTTCATTCATGTTTTGCTTACCTTTCGATTTATTTCAGAAGTGAAAGATGAAACAAATATAACTTAGATAAAACAAAAACACTTGTAAAATCATCTTTTAGCACACATTTAATTCATTGAGTGAAAATTGAAAATTTTATCTCATTGAATTAAATTTGTAAAGATTCAAATTTTCAAAGTGGTAGAAACAAAATATAATCCAATGTTACCTTTTACCACGTTCCTTGAAACAAAAAGATGTGACAGTTAAGGATATCACCTGAGAAGTGTGAGTTCTAAACTGATTTGTTTAGAAGTCTTAGTCGTTGAAGTACGGGTCCTGGACTGATTTGTCCAGAAGCCATAGTCGTTGAAGCACGGGTTTTGAACTGATATGTTCAAAAGCCATTGTCGTTGAAGCACGGGTTTTGAACTGATATGTTCAAAAGCCATTGTCGTTGAAGCACGGGTTTTGAACTGATATGTTCAAAAGCCATTGTCGTTGAAGCACGGGTTTTGAACTGATATATTCAAAAGCCATTGTCGTTGAAGCACGGGTTTTGAACTGATATGTTCAAAAGCCATATTTCTTTGTCTCCCCCTTAATGGTACAAATATTCTTTAAAAAAACAAATCCACCGCTTCTCTTCTGTTTTCAGACATGTGTGTGGTATGTATTTACAAATCAGTACAACACATGATGAACCTGCAAAACAGATTAAGCAGATTTTGGTACCCAATGGCACTTGGGTCCTAGTGGGTTAGGTGTAGATTTCTTACAAGGAATACTGTAAGAACCATACCAATAAGAAGTATAATCTTTATGCACAAAATTATTTGTTCCACAGTAAGAACAACAAATTTTCTTTTGAGCCAACCTAATCAGATGATTTACAGAATGAATAGGATTAGGTTTAGCATTAGATTTACCTTTTGGCGCATTGTTCTTCTTGGCATTTGATGTGAATACAGATGATTTTGGCACATCTTTCTTTGGAATTGTTGTGCCTTTGATTCTCCATTCCATCTTCACCCTCTTGAAGACTGGAACTTCTTCAGATTTGGAAGTATTAATTTTAGGCACCTTTGTTTTGTTATCTGATTTATCATACAGAGGATTATAGAAGAGATTTGTTGAACGAATCCGACCTTTTGAGAAATCTGTTGATCTATTAAATTGTTTAGAAGAAATGTTTTTAAAACTTGAACTTGAAGCAGTTTTAAAAGAGCATTCAGAATCATTTGAATAAACAAATGGAGTCTGAAAGATAGAATTATGACCGGTCTGCTTTGAGACATCAAATTTAAAAATGACGTCTTCAAGTTCTTTGACTTTGTTTATTAAAACATTTTTCTCTTTAGAAATTAGATCAAATTTCTTTTGGAGATCAGATTTGATCAACTGATCCTTCATAATATCAGTTGATAAACCAGATAATCTTTTGGTAAGATTCAGAATCACATCTTCAAAATATACACGTTCCGATTCAAAATCTTTTTCCAAAAACCTTCTTTTATCAGTAATCTCTTTGAAAATTTCCATATTTTTCTTTTTAAGGGTTTTACTTTCCTTTTCAAAGAGATTTTTCTTTTCCGTGAAATCTTTTCTTTCCTTTTCCAAAAGATTTTCTAATTCAGAGATTTTCATGGAAAGTTCAGAACTTTTAATCTCAAAAAAAATTTGTTCAGTTTCAAATTTAGCTCTTTCTTTTTCGAGCTTGTCTTTTTCTAAAAATAAAACTTTCTCAAAGTCTGAAACTTGTTTTGAAAGTTTTATACATTTCAGCTCAGTCTCTTTCTTTTCTTCAAAAACATTCTTTTCTTCAAAAGAAAAATTAGACAGTTTTCTCTTTAGATCGGCATTTTCACTGTCCAAAATTTTCCCTATATCTTTAACTTCTTTTAATTGAGCATGTAACTTTAAGTTCCACTTCACTCTCTTTTCTTCTCTACTCTTCAAATCGGCATTTTCTTTTTGAAGAGTTGTTACTTTCTCTTGAAGATTCTCGATTTGATCGTGCAGACTTGAGTTGTCTTTCTTTGCTTCAAGATCTGCAATATAAACTTCAAGATCAGTTATTATTTTAGTAAGTTTAGCATTTGAAGAAGAAATGTCTAAAATTTGTCTTTTCAGATCAACATTTTCTTCTTCCAATGCTTTATTTAAAATAGGAGTTGAAGAATTTGAAGCATTATCTTTAATAGGAGTTTCTGATTTAGGAGATGTTTCTGATAAAATAACTTGTTGCAAAATTCCATTATTTGCCTTAGCTTTTTCTTGTGTCTTTGGAGGTGTTTTTGTTATTATGACTTGTTGCAACACTTCATTATTTGGTTTAACAGATACATATGAATTAACAGGTGTTTCTGTTATAATGACTTGTTGCAACTTTACATTTGCTGGTTTAACAAAAACTTTTGCAATTGGAGGAATCTCCTTTTTCAGAGTTTGCTTCAAATCTTCACCACTGCTTTTTACAATAACTTGTTGTAAAACCATTTTGAATATTGCTAGAAATTGATCGTTCAGAAGATCAAGCAGACAGTGTATGAAAATACACAAAAAAAATATATAAAAATTTTTCTTGAAAAGCTCTTACAGTGTATGAAATACACTATAGAAAAATTTCGAGATAAAAAATTTTCTCAATTTTTTTTTTTTTTTTTCACAAGAATTCGGATGAGTAAGGGTTCGAATTCAACGAATTCGGATGAAGAAGGGTTCGAATTCACTCAATTCGGACTTAACTTGGTTCGAATTCAATGAATTCAGATGCTTAAGGGTTCGAATTCAATGAATTCGGATGCTTAAGGGTTCGAATTCTATGAATTCGGATGCTTAAGGGTTCGAATTCTATGAATTCGGATGCTTAAGGGTTCGAATTCAACACTTGGAAAATTTAATCAACTCAATTCGAATCTAACACGGTTCGAATTCTCCTCAATTCGAATCTAGCTGGGTTCGAATTCAATCAATTCGAATCGTTCTTGAGTCGAATTCTACACTTGTATTTCCAAGAACACTCCGAATTCTTCTTTGAATGATCCGAATTCACCAAGAATGATCCGAATTCACCAAGAATGATCCGAATTCTGCACTTCGAACACGAAAATCACTAAATCAGCCATAACTTTTTCAATTCTTGATCAATTGTTATGAAATTTGCACAGATTTGTTCGAAATTTGATTCCACACACTTTCTTAGTTAATCACAAATCCTAATTCGATCAATTTAATCGAATTTTGATCCAAAAATAGTAGAAAAAGTTTTCGAACAAAAATGATATAAAATGATCAGATCTGCAAATTCTGTGCAAGTTTTGGTGTTGATCCAAGAATTAAAGATGTTCAGGAATCAAATCCGAGTGCAATGATGTCAAGAATCAATCCAAAAGATCAAAAATTAAAGAAAAGATGAAATCTGGATGAATAGTAAATGAAGAAGGGTCAGAATTCTTGATGAACAATGATGAATAGTGATGAACACCCAATCCGAATTCTTCAGCTTTAGTGTAAAAAATCTTCAATTTGGTCTTCGATCTGCTTGAATCTTCTGTTTAGCTCTGATACCAATTGAGAAATCCCAAATCTCTAGCAATAAGATATGAATGTAGTGAGAGAGAATCTAGAGAGCAAATATATCATCCATGTATTGAGCTCAAAGGATTACAAAAGGTTTCTAAAAGATTACGAAAGCTTTCTAAAGTGTTACTTACAAATGGTCTAGACAAGCCTATTTATACCCATAACATACAAGGTATAAAGGCATTCACAATACTGTATAGACTCATACAGTACATTGACTTTACAGTAAATCTTGAATACAACAATGCTCTAACAGGTCTTCGTTCTTCTCTCCACTGATAGATTCATCATGGGAAAGGTCTTCAGCGCTCTTTTCCTCGGGATGTTCAGCGCTCTTCTCCCCCTCTTTTTCATGATGACTGGGGGAGGAATGGGCAGACTCTTCAGCTGTGGGAGGCTCTCTGTCTTCTTGGCCAGAGATACCCACACAGCTTTCAATCTTTGCTAATCTGACTTCTAGGCCAGTTATAGCAGGATTGATCTTTTCCAACTCTTTGCGATCCGTCGCTGTGAAAGTTTCCAATGCAGGGGCAGGGGTCGGTTCAGGAGCTGGAGTATTTGCCTTGTTGAGTAGCTGCTGGATCATCGTTTTCATCGCACCAACATCGGATTTTACAGAGCCTAAGTCAGTCTTTACAGCTGACATATCACCCTCTAAGGCTCCAACCGATGTCTTCAGCGTTGTGACTTCGCCAGACATGGAGGCAACGGAGTTTTTGAGTGAGGTGTAGTCAGTGTAGATGTCAGCGAGCACTTTGGCGAAATCGCTGAGAGTCTTATCAATAATCTTGATGTCGTCTGTGGAAGCTTTCTTTACCTCCACCGTTGTCAGCTTTGTCAAATTCTCTCCAGCGTTTGTTACAGCTGAAGAGTTGGTGGAAAGAGTAGTGGTGAGATCTGTCAGCTTGGTTTCCACAGACTTCATAGAGGCGTTGATGTCTCCCAAAGCTCAGAAGTTTCAGGTTTAGTTACAGTGTATAGGATTTTATTTGTACCCGCAGGAGGATTGATGAACTCGTCAAAGTTGCAAGTTCCTGAAAAATGTTCCATATCCTCTTCGAAAGTACGGTGAGGTATGGTGATCTCTGCAGGTCCTTTCTTCATCATTCTTTGAGAATCTTCAGCTGTGGGTTCAGGAATGATGGCATCTCCAGTGTTCTTTGGAGGAGTGTCCAAGTGAGTGGAGGGAGAAGCGAAGGATAAGAATGGGGTTCGGGTTCTGAGTTCAGCATTGGAATCGCTGAGAATCACTTCATCAGTCTTTTGAGAGACTGAGGGAGGTTGGGTAGGTTCCAAGTTTCTAACCTCAGCGTTTGGAGACGCTGAAGTCTGGATTGGAGGGATGGCTTGCACGGGTGTGGCAGAGCGTACCACGGAACTTTCCTTCAGCTCTTCAGAATGAGCTGAGGAGTCTTCAACATGGAATTGCTGGGGTTGCTCCTTGGTTTTCTTGATCCTTTTGGAACCAAGTTGGGTTGTAGAGTGTTTCCTTTTCTTAGAGGGAGAGGATTGTGTGGCCGGGGAATCAGCGATGGGTATTGTCGCTGAATGAGCCACAGAAGTCGAAGAATTAGGGTTAAGAAGAGAGAGAAGGGTAGAGAGACGTACCTCATTGTCGACAGGTTTGAAATCGAGCACCTTAGGGCCAACCTGAGAAAGTTTCAGGTCACCCTCTTGAGGATAGCTGTCCTTCAGGCCATATTGGAAGATGGCGCTGATGAAACGGGGGTAGGAAACCCATGCAGGTCTGTCAGCAGCAGAATCTACTCGTTGTACTAGGTCATCATAAATGATAGATGCCCAGTCAATATGTAGACCTTTCAGCAGTGCGTATCCCATAGCCTGCTGAGGTTGAGCGGCTTGATCAGAGGAGCCGGTCTTCGCTGTCATGCAGCTGATTAGGTGTGCGAAGATGAAATTCATCTCGCTGGGCATTTTGGACTTCTTTATCAGCGTCAGCTTCTTCTCGGGCTTCTTGTCCCTTCCAGTTTCCCAGACATAGCCCATTGCATCAAAAAATGCAATAAGAGCTTCTTTGTCAGCGTGCCTTTTATGGTCAGGGAATGGAACAAACGGTTTTTCTTTGGTAGCATTGGGAAAGTTTAGAGATTTTCGAATGATTGCGGGGGTTATCTTAATTGTGCCATACTCAGTATCGCTGAGTATGCAATCGATGGTTTTGGAGGGATCTTTGGCGGATGGTAGCTGAGAGTGTCTGGCAGAGTACCAGAACTGGGAGAGTAGCAGCTGACTTGCGGGAGGTGTGATGGTCAGGGCTGTTGAAATGCAGCAGTTTTTCAGGAAATTCACAGCATCATCCAGATGTGTGACTTGCTTTCGAGGAGGAAACTCGAGAAGCGCAGAGAGGTTGTTGACCTTGGTCCAATCTAGTTGATCCAGCTTGAACTTAACCTGAGGGGCTTTGATGATATCCACTTCCTCAGAGTCTGCGGAGATGGACTCAGCGGTAACATTGATCCTTGAAGTTGCCATTTCTCTGTATTATTAGTTCAACCAAAGATGTTAACAAATAAGAATTGTCTTAATATGGAAAGAATTTCCATTAAGATGGTTCGAATTTTGTCCATTTCATTAAGACATAAATGTCTTAATGAAGATTAGGGTTTTTCATGATATGAAACGAAATGTAAAACCCATAAAGTCTTGTATTCCAGTTTTAAAAAAATTTGGATACGAAAGAAGAACAAGTTTAAGATTAAGATTTAAAACTTGAAGAACAACCATGAAATGGTTGTGTTCATAAAACCATGAAAGAAATGATTTTATTTTTAAGAAGTTCTTTTGTTTGATCTTGTTTAAAACAATGATAAGATCAGAAACAAGTTAAGCATTTGGTAAAAAATAAGAACATATTAACCTTGATATTTGATGAAGAAGATGATGAACAGTTCTGTGAAGATTTGAGAGCACAAATGCAACAGTAATTCTTTTCTTGCGGAGGAAGATTTGATCGCGTAAAAGACAAAATATAAACCAAGAGTTGTTTATATAGAGATTTTTAGAGAGAGAAAACCTTGAGCGGGAAAAGGTTTTCATCATGACACGGACACGTGTTTGCATTTGATTGGAAGTTTGAACGAAACGTGCAAACGTGTGTCAGTAAGAAATCGTGCCTGGTGTTATCCGTTGCAATGACGTCACAACTGTCCTTTGAAAACTCAGGGACTCTTTGAAAAAACATGAAGCACTGAATAGAAATATCAGTGAAGGTTTTAAGAAATTTCAAAAAGTCGCTGTTAAGAAAGAGATATTCAGCGATGCAATTTATTTTGAAATCTTGCATTTACATGCGATATGTCAGAGAGAGAAAACATACCTTGATATCAGCGAATCAAGTTTATTCAGAGAGAAGATGATGAAATGGATTATATAAGTTGATTTTATTCTATCGCTGATCAATGTGAACCGCTGAAGGTTTTATCCTTCATAGTAGGACCATCATTTTCTATGGTGTGAGCATGAGGAGTGGGAACTTCTTCTGAATCACCAAGATGAGAAAACATCCATTGATTCAGTTCTTCAGTATCAGCGGACGGTTTAGAGTTCGCTGAACGGGATTCGTCAAACGTGACGTGAATAGTTTCTTCTACAGTTTGTCTTCTACGGTTGAAGACTCTGAAGGCTTTGGAGACTGAGGAGTATCCAAGAAAGATTCCATCATCAGCCTTAGGATCAAACTTTCCAAGGGCATCTCTGTTGTTCAGTATGAAACACTGACATCCAAAGATGTGAAGAAAGCTGATTGAAGGCTTTCTCCCATGAAAGAGTTCATAGGCTGTCTTTTTGAATCTTTTAACTATCAGCGACCTGTTTTGCGTAAAACAAGCAGTGTTGACAGCTTCTGCCCAAAACTGAGTAGACAGGTGAGAATCGCTGAGCATTGAACGTGCAGCTTCAATAATTGTTCTATTTCTTCTTTCAGCGACTCCATTTTGTTGCGGTGTTCTCACTGACGAAAAGTTGTGAGAAATACCCTGACTCTCAAGGAAGGAATCAAGAGAACTGTTTTTGAATTCAGTTCCATGATCACTCCTTATTGAGCGAACGGTCAGATTGTTCAGGGTTTCCATCTTCCGAACAAAGGTGATGAGTTCTTCAGGGGTGTCACTCTTAGAACGGAGAAACATTACCCAAGTGAAGCGAGAGAATTCATCAACTATGACCAGCGTATATTTCTTTCCAGCGATGGATTGTTTGTTAACAGGGCCAAACAAATCCATATGGAGTAGTTGTAGAGGAGATGACACTGAGGAGACTTGCTTTGATTTAAAGCTTGTCTTGGTCTGCTTCCCTTTTTCACACGCTGAACATAAGGACTCTTTGGCGTATGAATGCTGAGGTAGACCCGTGACTAACTCTTTGGAGGAAAGAGTATTCAGTGTCTTGAAATTTAGATGCGGGAGCCTCTTGTGCCATAGCCAGTTAACATCAGAAGATGCCTTTGAGAAGAAACAGGAGTTCTCAGTGGTTGTTGAGTCCATGTTTATTACATAAACATTTTCCAAACGATAACCGCTGAGAGCTATCTTCTCCTTTTTGTCAGTGACAAAGCAGGATTCCTTAGTGAAAATCACTTTGTTATCCATGTCGCAAAGCTGACTGATGCTTAGAAGATTATGCTTCAGCCCTTCAACATATGCAACTCTTCTGAAGGAGCTTGTACCATTTGAAAGTACACCATACCCTCGGGTATTTCCTTTTCCATTTCCACCGAAAGTCACAGAGGGACCCTTCTCTTCCTTGTATTCAGCGAGCAGGCTTTTCTTACCAGTCATGTGTCTAGAGCATCCGCTATCGAGATACCAGATACCCTTCTTAACCTGCAATACAAAGGAAGATTAGTTTTTCTTAGGTACCCACTTAACCATGTATACACGTTTGTCAGTGGAAGTAGTTGGAATGGAATGTTCAGCAGTCTTCGCAGCATTTGAAGATTCAGCTTTGTCTTTCTTCACTTTGGTTAATTTCTTAATCTCAGTGGTAGAATTCACCTTGACTCGATTTGCATCAGGGTTGGTCTTCTTTGCCTTGGGGGCAATCTTCACCTTAGCTATCTTTTCAGCTTTGGTGGCTGTGGGGCACTTACTAGCAATATGATCGGTAAGTCCACAGTGATAACATTTCCTATAACTAAAAGTAGTTCTAGGGCCACTTGTATGCTGAGCTTTTAATTTCGAATTATAAGTGCCAGCACCAAGTAAACTATTGGCTTTAGAAATGGGACGAATATTCAGTTCTTCAGATTTCTTACCAAGGACATCCACTCTGAGTCTAGGAGTAGATCGCTGAATAGATCCAGAGATCAGCTTTCTAGATCCAGAGGGGTAGGTCACTGAGGCTTTAGAAGCATTCAGCTTTGGTACTAAGGTACCCTTCTGAGGATTTTGATAAATAACATTTCCTTTACCTTTGTCTTTAGAGACAGAGGTAGGTTTTGAATAAACCATTTTCTCCTTACCTTTTGTGGAGGTAGGAGTTTCCTCAGGGATTGATGTAATGGACGAGGAGCACTGAGATGATGAAGTGTCAGTGACTGAGGATACGAACGTTCCAAATTTAAGCATTGAACGCTCAGTGGTTGGTTTTGGAGTATCATATTTATAACCCAGACCACGTTTATCACTCAGAGGAATCTGACCCTTAATTATCTCAGTGATCTTTGTTGAAGAATTACACCATCCTTCAACAGTAGCTTTTTCAGCCTCTAATGCAACGATAGCTTCTGCTCGTTCGATTTTGACTAGCTGATTTAAATATACTTGATCTTTAAAATCTTCTTCAATTTTAGAAAGCTTTTCTATTTGAAGGTGGCAGTTTTTAAGCTTTTCAGCGAGATCAAGATTTTGGTTTTCAACCACAGTTTTGCCGTTCATGGCTTCGTATAAACTTCTAGTCAAGAGATCGATCTTACGGAGACTATTACCTTCATCAATATTTGCAATATTGGTAAAGCAAGAAGGTGATACCTGAATAGCAGAGGTTGAAGTGGAGGGAATGTCTGAACTTTCTTCCTCTTCTTCAATCTTGGCCATGAGACATTGATTTGCTTCATCATCTTCAGAGTCAGATGATGATGCCTCTACATCAGAAGCAGCCCAATCATAGTCAGCCATCAGGCCTTTCCCTTTCTTCTTAAAGCTTTTCAGCTTCGCATATTTTTCTTTCAGCTTTGAGTATTTATCATCTTTATTCCTTGGAACAAAGGATTTCTTTGTAAAAACTGAGGGTCTAGAAACTTTCTTAGACCTGCACTCGTTAGCAAAATGTCCTGTCTTTTCGCAGTTGAAACAAGTAGCAGTAGCCTTATCAACAAAAGCTGATGATTTAGGCTTGTCAGTTATGGAAAGAGGTTTGTTCTTTCTAAACATTTTCATCTTGGCGAATCTCCTAAACTTTTTGGTTAGGAGAGCCAAGTATTCATCATCTGAAAAATCAGAATCTGATGAACTTTCAGAGTTACTCTCTAACCCAGTGATAGTGACCGAGGGTCGCTGAGTAGAAGGTTCCTCTGAGATTAAAGCAACAGGGGTGCTTTTGGAATCTTTTACAAGATTCTTCTTAAGATGGCTAGATTGCTCATGATTCAGCAATGTACCATATAAGGTAGCAAGGGTCATTGATCTAAGATCCTTTGACAGCTTGAGACACATGGAATAATTGTCCCAGCTTTCAGATAAACATTCTAGAAACTTTGTCAGCACTTCAAAGTTAGAATATTCCTTACCAACAGTTTTCAGATCTATAATTAAGCAATTAAAACGTTGGTGAACTTCATAGAGAGTTTCATTCTTACCAAAAATGAAGCTTTATTATTGTCTTACCAGGTTGATCTTTCTTGAGTCCTGGACTTCAGACGTTCCTTCATACTGAACACATATTGTGTCCCACATGGCTTTTGATGATTTCAGGTTCATGACGGAATGGTAGACTTCGTCAGGAAGGGCCATGGATAGTATGGATCTGGCTTTTGTATCTATAGCCACTTTCTTCTTATCTTCGTCGGTCCACTGATGGATTTCTTTAGGAATCAGCCTTTCTGGAATAGCAGGTCTATTTGCAGTGGCTGGAACTAAAGGATCAATTGTTACAGGGATGTGTGGGCCGTTCTCAAGATAGTAAGGTATAGTAGTATCTACACCTTCTAAGAAGAGTATCATCCTATTTTTCCATAAGTTGAAGTTATCTCTGGAAAATCTAGGGGGTTTTGCAAGAGAACCATTGTCTATATAATGTGTGTTTGAGTTGGTGGCCATTTTCAGATAATAGCAAGGAAGAGAAATATCTTAGATTAGATCTTGTTTATGAGATTAAACAAATCTACTCTGATACCACTTGTTGGTCCCGAAGGCCTATACAAGTTAGTAGAAGGGGGGTTGAATACAAACACACAGATTTTACTTTTCTATATTGTTTATTGATAAATCATTAACAATTTACAGCTTGTTGCGGAGACAAGATTAAGGATAAACCTAAATCTAAACAAGTTGGAACACTAAGGTTTCTTGCACTAAGAGAGATAAGGAAATTACTAATAATAACCTATCTAAGATAAGAGATTTGAACTTGTCCAGAGTTAGAAAGTTACTCCAAATGAAGTGAGTTCATCTCTTTATATACTGCATGCATTTAATGCAAGTCAGTATATACTTTACACCTGTCATCAGCTGGTTGGTTGCATGTCATTGACCTTAGTTGACAACCTTAGTAGCCGTATGGATGAATAGTGTAGTATCAGAGTGGTTGTACGATTTCAGATATTCGGAGGTTCTTTTCTGACAATTCGTACGGAGTCGTGCAAGGGTGGTTAAGACAAAAGTACTTTGTACGGAGGACTTCATGATCAGCTTTCGTTGATTCAGCGATTATCATTTTCTATTCAGCGAATGATAAAGTTCAGCGATAGCTGAAGTCCTGTACTTGATACTTCACGTTGAGTGGACAAATCTGAGTCTTCGCTGATCCGCATCAGTTCATTAGGAGACTTGTCGCTGGTTCTTGAGCTTGATCTTCGACTTCAGCGTAGAACCTTTGTTGACGTGAAACTTGTCTTCAGGGATCATAAGTAAACAACTAACTTATCAGCGATCATCATAATGACTGAACAGACTCAGCACATTAATTGTGAACAGTGTTCGCTGAATGTTTAATTTAAAGAGCGAGAGTTCCTATCAGCGGTACTGGAAGATCTTAGTACTTATCAGCGATAGTGAAACTCTGATACATATTGTTTACTTACAATTTTCACTAAGTATATAAGAGAGGGTCATTATCAAATCACTGAGGGTTTGGATCAACACAAATATAATGTCATCAACATATATTTGAACAAGAATAATATGACCTTTTACTTTCCTGAAAAATAGAGGTTTATCGATTTTACCACGCTCAAATTTTTAAATATGGAGATAAGTCGATAGAGTGTCATACCATGCACGTGGAGCTTGCTTTAAGCCATAAAGCGCCTTATCCAGTTTATAAACATAATCTGGACGCTTAGGATCTGAGAATCCTGGAGGTTGTTCCACATAGACTTCTTCATTCAGCTTTCCATTTAGAAACGCTGACTTAACATCCATCTGATATACTTTGAAGTCTTTGTGTACTACGTATGCTAAGAATAGACGAATAGATTCTAGTCTTGCTACTGGAGCAAATGTTTCATCGTAATCTATGCCTTCCTTCTGTCTGTATCCCTGAGCAACAAGACGAGCCTTGTTGCGGGTTACAGTTCCATGTTCGTCCAACTTGTTTCGATAGACCCATTTAGTGCCTATCACTGTCTTGTCAGTTGGTCTTCGAACAAGTTTCCAAACTTTGTTTCTTTCGAATTCAGTCAGCACTTCTTGCAAGGCACTGACCCAGTTTGGATCTTTGAGGGCATCATCTATTTTCTTTGGTTCAATCAGAGAAATAAAGTTAACAAATAAACAAATATTACCTGCACACCAACGTTTGGATCACCAAGAATTTGATCAATTGGGTGATTTACAGTCCATCGCTGAGCCGGAGTGTGAGACGCTGACTCAACCTGAACTGGAGGAGCTGAAGATGAGGCTTCAGCAACTTCTGGAGTATCAGCTAAGAGAGGAATGGGTGCAGTTGTCATTATATTTACTGATTGCTGAGAAGTGGATGGAATGTCTGAGACATTTGGTTCAGAAGCAGGTATAGTGTTTAAAGGAACAGCTGAGACCCATGATGTTTCAGCTTCACTATTCTGAATGTTTGGAATGATAGTAGGACTATCATCTTCAACTGTATGAGTATGAGGAGTGGGAATATCTTCTGAATCACCAAGATGAGAAAACATCCATTGATTCAGTTCTTCAGTATCAGCGGACGGTTTAGAGTTTGCTGAACGGGATTCGTCAAGCGTGACGTGAATAGTTTGTTCTACAGTTTGTCTTCTTCTATTGAAGACTCTGAAGGCTTTGGAGATTGAAGAATATCCAAGAAAGATTCCATCATCAGCCTTAGGATCAAACTTTCCAAGGGCATCTCTGTTGTTCAGTTTGAAACACTGACATCCAAAGATGTGAAGAAAGATGATTGAAGGCTTTCTCCCATGAAAACGTTCATAGGCTATTTTATTGAATCTTTTGACTATCAGCGACCTGTTTTGCGTAAAACAAGCAGTGTTGACAGCTTCTGCCCAAAACTGAGTAGGCAGGTGAGAATCGCTGAGCATTGAACATGCAGCTTCAATAATTGTTCTATTTCTTCTTTCAGCGACTCCATTTTACTGCGGTGTTCTCACTGATGAAAAGTTGTGAAAAATACCCTTACTCTCAAAGAAGGAATCAAGAGAACTGTTTTTGAATTCAATCTCATGATCACTCCTTATTGAGCGAACGGTCAAGTTGTACAGGGTTTCCATCTTCCGAACAAAGGTGATAACCCATGTATAACGAGAGAATTCATCAACTATGACCAGTGTATATTTCTTTCCAGCGATGGATTGTTTGTTAACAGGGCCAAACAATTCCATATGGAGAAGTGAGGAGATTTGCTTTGACTTAAAGCTTGCTTTGGTCTGCTTCCCTTTCTCACACGCTGAACATAAAGACTCTTTGGCGTATGAGTGTTGAGGTAGACCACTGACTAACTCTTTTGAAGAAAGAGTGTTCAGTGTCTTGAAATTCAGATGAGAGAGCCTCTTATGCCATAGACAGTTGACATCAGATGAGGCTTTTGAGAAGAAACAGGAGTTCTCAGTGGTTGTTGAGTCCAAGTTTATTACATAAACATTTTCCAAACGATAACCGCTGAGAGCTATCTTCTCCTTTTTGTCAGTGACAAAGCAGTATTCCTTGGTAAAGATTACTTTGTTATCCTTGTCGCAAAGCTGACTGATGCTTAAAAGATTATGCTTCAGACCTTCAACATATGCGACTCTTCTGAAGGTGGTTGTACCATTAGAGAGTACACCAAACCCTCGGGTATGTCCTTTTCCATTTCTACCGAAAGTCACAGAGGGATCCTTCTCTTCCTTGTATTCAGCGAGCAAACTTTTCTTTCCAGTCATGTGTCTAGAGCATCCGCTATCGAGATACCAGATACCCTTCTTAACCTACATCACAAAGGAAAATTAGTTTTTCTTGGGTACCCACTTAACCATGTGTACACGTTTGTCAGTGGAAGTAGTTGGAATGGAAGGTGCAGCAATATTCGCAGCATTTGAAGATTCAGCTTTGTCATTCTTCACTTTGGTAAATTTCTTAACCTCAGTGGTCTTCTTTGCCTTGGGGGCAATGATCTTCACCTTAGCTATCTTTTAAGCTTTGGTGGCTGTGGGGCACTTACTAGCAATATGATCAGTAAGTCCACAGTGATAACATTTCCTATAACTAAAAGTAGTTTTAGGACCATTTGAATGCTGAGCTTTAGATTTTAAATTAGAAGTACCAGCACCAAGTAAGTTGTTGGCTTTTGAAATGGGAGGAACATTCAGTTCTTTGGATTTCTTACCAGAAACATCCACTCTCATTCTAGGAGTAGATCGTTGAATAGATCCACGCTGAGTAGATCCAGAGATCTGATTCCTTGATCCAAATGGATGAATCATTAAAGCTTTAGAAGCATTCAGCTTAGGTACTAAGGTACCCTTCTGTGGATTTTGGTTAAAAGCAATTCCTTTACCTTTATCTTTAAAGACAGAGGTAGGTTTTGGAAAACCATTTTCTCTTTACCTTTTGAAGAGGTAGAAATTTCCTCAGGGATAGGTGGTCTAGAAGAGGAACACTGAGAGGATGAAGTATCAGCGACTGAGGATACGAAAGTTCCAAATAAGAGCATGGAACGATCAGTGGTTGGTTCTAGAGTATCAGCTTTGTAACCAAGACCACGTTTGTCACTCAGGGGAATCTGAGACTTAATTATCTCAGTGATCTTTGTTGAAGAATTACACCATCCTTCAACAGTAGCTTTTTCAGCTCTTAATGCAGCGATAGCTTCTTCGCGTTCGATTTTGACTAGTTGATTTAAGTGCACTTGATCTTTAAAATTTTCTTCAATTTTAGAAAGCTTTTCTATTTGAAGGTGACAGTTTTTAAGCTATTCAGCGAGATCAAGGTTTTGATTTTCAACTACAGTTTTGCCATTCATGGCTTCATATAAACTTCTTGTAAGAGATCGATTTTACGAAGACTATCAGCTTCATCAATATTTGCAATATTTGTAAAGAAGGAAGGTGATACCTGAATAGCAGAGGTTGAAGTGGAGGGAATGTCTGAACTTTCTTCCTCATCTTCAATCTTTGCCATAAGACAGAGATTGGCTTCATCATCTTCAGAGTCAGATGATGATTCTTCTTCATCAGAGGCAGCCCAATCATAGTTAGCCATCAGGCCTTTGCCTTTCTTCTTAAAGCTTTTCAGCTTCGCATACTTTTCTTTCAGCTTGGCGTATTTGTCATCTTTATTCCTGGGAATAAAGGATTTCTTGGGAAACGCTGAGTTTCTCAAAACTTTCTTAGACCTGCACTCTTTAGCGAGATGTCCTATCTTTTCGCAGTTAAAACAAGTAGCAGTAGCCTTATCAACAGGAGCTGATGATCTTGGCTTGTCAGTAATGGAAAGCGGTTTATTCTTTCTGAACATTTTCTTTTTGGCGAATCTCCTGAACTTTTTAGTGAGGAGAGCCAAAGATTCATCATCATCTGAAGATTCAGAATCTGATGACCTTTCAGAGTTACTTTCCAACTCAGTGATAGTGACCGAGGGTCGCTGAGTGGAAGGTTCCTCTGAGATTAAAGCAATAGGGGTGCTTTTGGAATCTTTTACAAGATTCTTCTTAAGATGACTCGATTGCTCATGATTCAGCATTGTGCCATATAAGATTCTTCTTACCACAAATGAAACTTTCGTACTGTCTTACCAGGTTGATCTTTCGAGAGTCCTGGACTTCAGATGTACCTTCATACTGAACACAGATTGTGTCCCACATAGCTTTTGAGGTTTTCAGGTTCATGACGGAATGGTAGACTTCGTTAGGAAGAGCCATGGATAGTATGGATCTGGCTTTGGTGTCGATAGCCACTTTCTTCTTATCTTCGTCATTCCACATATGAACTTCCTTGGGTATCAGCCTTTCTGGAATAGCAGGTATATTCTCAGCGGCTGGAACTGCATCATCATTTCTTACAGGAATATATGGGCCGTTTTCAAGATAGTAAGGCATAGTAGGGTCTACACCTTCTAAGAATAGAATCATCCTATTTTTCCATAGATTAAAATTATCTCTGGAGAATCTAGGGGGGTTTGCAAGAGAACCATTGTCAATATAGTTTGTGTTTGTGTTGGCAGCCATTTTCAGAAATAGCAAGGAAGATAAATCTTAGTATAGATCAGATCTTGTTTATGAGATTAAACAAATCTGCTCTGATACCACTTGTTGGTCCCGAAGGGCTATACAAGTTTGTAGAAGGGGGGGTGAATACAAACACACAGATTTTACTTTTCTAAATTGGTTATTGATAAATCATTAACAATTTACAGCTTGTTGCGGAAAAAGATTAAGGATAAACCTAAATCTATACAAGTTGGAACACTAAGTTTCTTGCACTAAGAAAGAGAAGGAAATTACTAATAATAACCTATCTCAAGATAAGAAGGATGAACTTGTCCAGAGTTAGCAAGTTACTTCAAAAAGAAGTGAGTTCTTCTTCTTATATACTGCATGCATTTAATGCATGGCAGTTTACACTTTAAACGTGGCAGCAGCTCATTGGTTGTATGTCATTGACCTTTGTTGATAACCTTAGTAGCCGCATGTTTGAACAGCGTAGTATCAGAGTGGTTGTACGATTTCAGACAATAAGGAGTTTCTTTTCTGACATATCGTACGGAGTCGTGCAAGGGTGGTTAAGACAAAAGTACTTTGTACGGAGGACTTCATGATCAGCTTTTCGTTGATTCAGCGCTTTACCATTGTTTATCAGCGAATGATAAAGTTCAGCGATAGCTGAAGTCTTGTACTTGATACTTCACGTTGAGTGGACAAATCTGAGTCTTCGCTGATCCGCATCAGTTCATTAGGAGACTTGTCGCTGGTTCTTGAGCTTGATCTTCGACTTCAGCGTAGAACCTATGTTGACGTGAAACTTGTCTTCAGAGATCATAAGTAAACAACTAACTTATCAGCGATCACCATAAGGACTGAACAGACTCAGAGTATTATGGTGAACAGTGTTCGCTGAATGTTTAATCTAAAGAGCGAGAGTTCCTATCAGCGGTACTGTAAGATCTTAGTACTTATCAGCGATAGTGAAACTCTGATACATATTGTTTTCTTACAATTTTCACTAAGTATAAAAGAGAGGGTCATTATCAAATCACTAAGGCTTTGGATCAACAAAAAATCCCAGAAATTGTTGAAGTTTTTGTAAGACCTGCTAGTTCTATAACAAGTTCAGATAATTTACAAAAATCAAGTCCTGTAAAAGCAAAGGAAACAATTCCTGAACCAAAAACTGAGAAGTCAGAAGCTTCAGAAGACATGGTTAAGAAAGAGATTTCTAAACCAACAGAAGAGAAACCAAAATATAATGATGCTAAATTCAAATATGATTCTTTGAATGTCAGTTACAAAAATAAACAACCAAGTTTTTCATATTCTGACATTGAAAGTATATTTGATGCAAGTAAGGTTTCTGAAACAGTCAGTCAGAAGTCTGACTCTTGTAATCATAATTCTGACTCCACAAGTCAGAACTCTGAGTCTGAAGGTCAGAATTCTGAAACTGTTAGTCAAAGTTCTGATTCAACCGATAATTCTCAATTTACTTCAGAAAGCTTTTCAAAACTTGAAAAGAGATTTAAACTTGTTAGTCAAGAACTTGAGGACTTAAGAAAAAACTTTTGATGATCTTGAAAATGATTATTGTGATGTAGATTTTAAACTGGACCAAGTTTTTAAAGAAAACAACACTTATGTCCAGAAAATAACAGAACTTGAGAAGTTAAAGGCTGAATATGATCTTTTCAAGATTATGCCTTAAAAGAAGACAAGAAATTCTTTGATGAATCAAGTACATTTCAAAATGGTAAATCATCCAAATCATCTACTAATTCTGTGAAATTCAATGTTTCAGAAAAAGAGGAAAGCAAAAGGAAAGATGATCTGAAAAAAGAATTATGTGAAGATTGGGTTGATTACTACTTCTGAACCCAAAGCTATAAATTCTTGTAATAAGTGCAATTGTACTCTGAACAATATCAATAAAAATGAAAAGACTTATGTTTCAGATTTATTGTCACTTGCAAGAAAGAATCTTGAATGTGTTCAGTGTGGTAGTCATTCATTCCAATCCCCTCAGAAAAGTCCAATTTTGATAACATCTGTTTCTTATATAAACAAAGCATATCAGAATTCAGAAAAGAAAACTGTTTTGATTCCTCAAACTCAGATAAAAGGAAAGAAGATTGAAAACATTTCTCAATCTAATTCAAAAGAAAAGAAGGAAGAAAATATCTTTAAAATTAAAGAAAAGAAGACTGAAAATGTTTCTCAGTCTCAACCAAAGGTTTTCAAAAAGAAAAGAAACAATTTTTTGAACAGAAAATGTTGTGACTTCATAAAAGTAAAAGGAAACTGGTGCTTAAAAGAAGATTTTGAACGGAAAATCAAATGAACTTTTGTTAAATCAGATACCAAAGTTAACAAAGATGGACCCATTCCAGAATGGATACCTAAATCTAACTGATTGTTTTTGCAGGGCTGTCATGTGTGGTTTTTAGATTCTGGAGCTTCAAGACATATGACAGGTCATAAGTCTTCTCTGACTAATTTCACAGAAAAGACTGGAGGAGCAGTTAATTTTGGGAATAACAGCAAAGGATAAGTCAGAGGTTTTGGAGATTTAACAAAAGGATATCTAACCATTCAGAAGGTTTTCTATGTTGAAGGATTACAACATAATCTATTTAGCATAAGTCAGTTTTTGGACAGTTTCTGTCAGATTAAATTCTGCATAACAGGTTGCATGATTTTAACTGAGAATGACATAAAAGTTTTCTGGGCCAAAAGACATATGGACTTATTTGTGGTTAACTTTTCAAAATTTCAAGCTTTAACCCATGTTTGTCTATTATCAAATGCAGTTGCTAATGATTGTTGGCTTTGTCACAGAAGATGTTCTCATTTAAATTTCAAGGATCTGAACAATATGGTTAGCAAACATCTGGTCAAAGGATTACCAAAGATCTAGATTGAAAATGAATCGTTATGTTCAGCTTGTGAAATGGGCAAGATGAAGAAAAGTTCTCATAAGATAAAAATGGACTCATCCTGCAAATCACCATTAGAAATGCTACATACAGATCTTTGTGGTCATATTTCAGTTCAATCTATGGGAGGAAAGAAGTATATGCTAGTTATTGTGGATGAATATTCAAGATACGCATGGGTTGAATTCTTAAGAGCTAAGTCAGAAGCTGCTGAAACATTGATTAACTTCATCAAAAGAATTCAAGTCCTTTTGCAACTTCCAGTTCAGAAAATCAGGAGTAACAATGGAACAGAGTTCATAAATGAGACTTTTCAGAACTTTTTACAAAGTCTTTGAATTTCTCATAACTTTTCAGCTGTCAAAACTCCTCAACAAAATGGTGTTGTTGAAAGAAAGAACAGAACTTTAGTTGAAGCTGCAAGAACCATGTTGGCATATTCAAATCTTCCAACCTTCCTATGGGTTGAAGCAATAGCCACTGCTTGTTTTACACAGAACAGAACTTTAATCAATAAAAGATTAGATAAAACTGCTTATGAACTGATTAACAAGAGAAAACCACTGATTAAATTCTTTCATGTTTTTGGATGCAGATGCTATGTTCTCAAAGATAGAGAGAATCTTGGTAAATTTGATAAAAAGGCGGATGAAGGATAATTTGTTGGTTATTCACTAACTTCCAAAGCATTCAGAATCTACAATAGAAGAACCAGGAGATATATGGAAAGCATCAATGTCACCGTTGATGAGTCAAGAATTAAGATTTCTGAACAAAACGGTTCAGAACTCGGACAAAATAAGACAAAAATGACTTCTGAAACAGCTTCTAATCCTAACTGTTCAGAACTCAATATATTGTTTAAGGATGCATTTCTGGAACTAACATCTAAATCTTATGCAGATTTTTAAAATCTAAAAATGGTTCAAGAAATGAAAAAGGGAACTTCAGAAGTGGTTCAAACAACTGTAATTTCTGATACAGGTCCATCTGAGGAATGTCCAACTTTGATCAATACAAGTAATGAAACTTCTGATCCTAGTACTAAGAATTCCGGACAAGCCAATCAGAATTCTGACCAAGTTACTCAGATTTCTGAACAAGTGCCTCAGAACTCTGAACAAGTCATTCAGAATTCTGACTCTACTACTCAGAATCCAAACTTGGATGTTTCACCTCAACAAGTATCAGAACAAGGGGACAGTTCAGAATTACAAGCAATCATTGATGAGAATGATACAAACAACAATTTTTCAGAAATTGATGTGCTTCCTAGTTCAAACAAATGGACTAAAGACCATCCTATTCATCAAGTGATAGGAGATCCATCAGTAGGAGTTAAGACCAAATCAGGAACAGCAAATGAAGCAATGTTTGCAGGATTTTTAAGTGTGATTGAACCTAAGAAAGCCAATGAAGACCTAGAGGATCCAGATTGGATTTTAGCAATGCAAGATGAATTGCTACAGTTTGAAAGAAATAAAGCCATGAAGGAAAATCTGTTATTGGAACTAAATGGGTATTCATAAACAAGAAAGACGAGTCAGGTGTTCTATTCAGAAATAAGGCCAGATTGGTTGCAAAAGGATATTCTCAACAAGAAGGAATAGACTATGATGAGACATTTGCACCTGTGGCGAGAATAGAAGCAATCAGAATATTCTTGGCCTATGCTGCACATAAGAACTTCAAAGTATATCAAATGGATGTCAAATCAGCTTTTCTAAATGGTATACTTAATGAAGAGGTTTATGTCTATCAACCAGAAGGTTTTGTTGACCCTGAATTTCCAGATCATGTTTATGTTTTAGATAAAGCATTATATGGTCTAAAACAAGCACCAAGAGCCTGGTATGACACTCTTACTCATTCAAGAAAGGTAATATTGACACTACTTTGTTCTTAAAGAAAAAGGGTGATGATTTAATTCTAATTCAAATATATGTAGATGACATAATATTTGGTTCTACAAGTGCAGAGTTATGTACTGAATTCTCAAAAGTCATGGAATCAGAATTTGAAATGAGCATGATGGGAGAATTGAACTTTTTCCTTGGTCTTCAAGTAAAACAATTACCAACTGGTATTTTAATAAATCAAGGAAAATATGTTAAAGATATTTTAAAGAAGTTTAAGATGTCTGATTGTGCTTCTATGAGAACACCAATGGCAACAAATATCAAGTTAGATGCTGATCTCAATGGAGTTCCAGCAGATAACAAGATTTATAGAGGCATGATAGGATCTCTTCTTTACCTAATTGCTAGTAGACCAGATATTATGTTTGCTACTTTTTTTTGTGCTAGATTTCAATCAAATCCAAAAGAATCTCATTTGCTAGCTGTTAAGAGGATCTTAAGATATCTGAAAGGTTCACCAGATTTGGGTCTTTGGTATCCAAAAGAGACTGATTTCAAATTAACTGGTTTTACTGATGCTGATCATGCAGGAAGCAGGTTGGACAGGAAAACTACATCTGGTGCTTGTCACTTTTTGGGAGATAAGATTGTGAGTTGGGCTTCAAAGAAGCAAAACTGTGTATCCACATCCACTGCTAAAGCAGAGTATGTTGCTGCTGCTGCCTGCTGCTCTCAAACTTTGTGGATGAGAACACAACTCATGGACTATGGATATCAACTCAACAAAATTCCCATATATCGTGATTCAGAAAGTGCCATTGCAATAACTCAGAATCCTGTTCAATACTCAAAGACCAAGCATATTGATGTAAGGTATCATTTTATTAAGGACTATGTTGAAAAGGGAACTATAGAGATGCACTTTGTGCATACAAAGTATCAATTGGCTGACTTGTTCATAGAGCCTCTTGATCACAAAAGGTTTACTTTTCTTATATGTAAAATAGGAATGCTTAATCTGACAAATTGATTCCATTTGCTATTTTTCAGAAATGATAAAGTTTTTCTAAGTAAGATTCTCTGAGTAGTGTACTCAGAACTCTGAGTCTCTTATTCAGAATTCTGACTCTTAAGTTCAGAACTTCTGAGTCTTGAGTTCAGATCTTCTGAGTCAATACTTCAGAAATCCAACTTCAAATCTTTTTAATTTTTGATTAGGTTATTCAGAACTTCTGATTATCTTTCAAAAAATCATTTCTGAGAAATACAAGTATTTCGATTCTGTAGATTATTCTTTTCTGAAATGGTTTTCTACCTTTATGTCTAATATGTGTTTGAGTATATGCTAAAGTCAAGGGGGAGCATTGATATTCTTCAGAAATCATTTCAAGATGATTAAAAGGTTTGTATTCTTCTCTTATCACTAATCATTCTAAGGAGAACAAGCTTTCAATGATAAAATATTTTTATACTTGTTCAAAACTACTTCTGAATGTTTCAAAAGTTTTCAAATTCAGATGTTAGATTTTAAATGATTTTTCAGAAATCACAAATCATCATTAAAAGAACAGAATATTGATGATAAAATAATTTTGTATCTGTTCAAACTACTTCTGGATGATTAAATGTTTTTATATAATCAGAAGTTGATTTTAAATGAATTTTGGTTCTAAGGGAAATTTTTTTTCTGAATTGTGTACTCAGAACTTCTGAGTATGCTTTCTCAGAACTCTGAGAGTGTTATTCAGAACTTTTAACTTGTGTTAATTTCTATCCAATAACACGTGTCAGCTTCTTATTCAATTGAAATTACCACGTGTCATTTAATATCTTTTGTGGTATTTCAAAGTGTTTGACTCCGTTATAACACTGACAAAAGCAACGTTTTTCCGTTAAACCCTTCGGCTTCGCGGATTTTAAATAGTTCTTAAAATCCCTCTTTCAAATTTTATTTGAAATCCAAGAGTGAAAAGTGAGAAACGCACAATTCCTGAGTTCATTGATCTTGTTTTATTTCAAAATTCCACATTACGATCATGTCTGGTTCAAGGAGAAGAAGAGCCATTTCATTACATTCATCAAAATCATTGTTTGAATCTGAATCAGATGATGATGAAGTTTAAAGACCTGAAAATAGAGCCGTAGATGAAGGGGTAATAAGAGATAATGTAGGTTCCCAGATTCACGTTGTATCATATTAATGGTAGTAAAATAGACAGCGGAAGCATATTAAATAAAGCCATTAAAATGAGTGATTGTGTAAACGATAAGTGAACTATGAGAATCAAATATTGAACAGTAAAATGATAACAAGATCAGATATAAAAGCTGCTCATATATTGTTAATGAATCACACCAAGAACAAGTTAAAGTGTGTTCGGAAATCTCATAGGACAACAATATCGTACGGAGGTAGTGCTCGGGATTGCTGCAGTATGTGCTTAAACAATTGTGGAAAAACTACTCTTCCCAAAGCTTACTAATGTTTGTACCACTACCTCACTATTTATAGCCCTCAAAAAGTATAGACAGTGTACTATCGTACCCTGGAATGACACGTGGAAAGTGTGTCTCCTATTTTAGGGCATACGTGGAAAGTATGGACACTTGTCTAACACTTGGGCTTTCCTTCGAGGCTTAGGCTGACAGAGGTCTTCACTTCACCAGAGCTCTGTCGAAAGAGTTCTGTTGGTCTTTCTGATGACTACTTGTTCCTCTGTTGAATTTGTTCTTCTGTTGGATCCGACAGAGCTCTGTTGAGCTCTGTTGGTCTTCTTGAACTTCTTCTATGTCTTCTGTCTGATCTCTGTTGGTCTTCTATCTTGAATTATTTTCAATACTTTTACATAGTGGATACTTGAGGCTAACAATCTCCCCCTAAGTATTGAAAATAAAAATTTACATTTGACAGAGATTTAAACAAAAGAACAGAGAACTTTTACCTCTGTCGAAACCTTGCACTAATCTTTTGGGATATTACAAGAACATTAAAAGATCAGTACATTTTAAGCATAGTTGTCTCCCCTAAGAATTCTGTCGAATCTTCTGATAAGAGTTCGGAAATCCAGCATCAGATCAATCTGGTTGATGAAGAGTTTCTGCTGTTTTTCAGGACACTTGTTTCTTGGGAGATCTTGGATTATGTTCTTGATGTATACCAGCGATTCACTTGAGTACTTGTGGGCTTCATTTGCTCTGATGGCCTTCTTTATGCCCTTTGGTCTGCAGATAAAGACTGGAGGATCTTCTACTACAGTTCCAGTTCTGTGATGACCATAACCCTCAAGGTTTTCGTTAGGAGGTGCAATCGCTAGTTTCTCCACTTCAAACTCTATGCCAAGTTGATAATCAATCTGTATTCTGAGATTGATGTGTTCTTGCATAGCAAATCTGACTTCTGGTAGCGCAGTTCTGGCCGGTGTGTATCTTTCTGAGAAGTTCAAGCAATATGCGTGGAGTAAGATCAAGTCATATGGATTCAGAAGGACGAGATCATTGTCATTGAAGATTTCATTTCTGCCTCCTGTTGATTCCACAGTATACTCATGGTATGTGACCCTGTCGTGTTGAAACTTCTTGTGCTTGATGTCCAGAATTCTGCGATACCGAAGTTTATATTGATCGCTCTGTTCTGATTTGACTTGGTTTGGATGAACTTTAGCCTTGCATCAGAGATGGTGTTTATCCTGATTGGGTTGAGGTATGGGTTAATGGGTACGGCATTTACATGGATGATGTCTCTGTCAGCATAGAGAAATGCAAATACCGTTTCTAAGGCAGGTTTTTCGGTGTGAAAGGTAGAGGTTTATGGGTTCTATTCTGTTACGGTTGGGTTTGGGTCATTGTGGGTCTCTGCCATAAGGGTGTCGATGTGAGCAGATTCGGCTTGACTTATTTGTTCTTCAGCAAAGGATTGGTCTATCCTTTCTGGTTCTTTTGTTGGAGAAGTAGGAGGGGTGTCTAGGCAGATGATCTCTGGTGGTTCTTGCGATGACTCTTCTGTCGCTTTGATGACTCTGTTCTTGAACATGTAGTCGAATGCCACTTCAGCCATATCTGTCATCCCCTTTTCTCCTTCTGTAGTCTCTGCCTCAGTTGCTTCTGTGACTTCCCCTTTACCCTTGGCTTCTTTTTCAACCTCTTTCTCCTTCTCTACCTCTTTCTCCTTTTCTACCTCTTCCTTCTCCTTCTCCTTCTCCTTCTCCTTCTCCTTCTCCCCCTTCTGTTGTTCTGAGGACTCACCCAATTGATTGTCGGATTGACCTTCTTGAGCGTCTTCAAAGTCATCATCATCGTCAGAGGATTCAATTAGAGCTTTTGGCGAGGACTGAACAACAAACTTCAGACCAGTTTTATGTCTCTTGCTTGCGGGTTCGTCTGTGGGTGCTTCTTCTGCAGATCTTTTTGATGTAGAGGCAGTCTGTAAGATGATATTAGTAAAGTTTGAGGCTGCCTGTTTCATCACATCTTCTACATCTGTTGCAGCGGCTCTGATTTCTTCTACTTGAGCCTTGAAGTTGACTTTGTGAGTATCAAGAGACGCTTTCACATGTTGCTCTGTTACCTTAGCCTTCATTACGAATTTTGATGAGATCGTCATCATCCGGCTTAGAACATATTTTCTGAAGTCTCCCATTTGCCCAACTGTCATGGGTAGGTCATTTGGGTTAGGGCTGGAGATGTTGAGTGGAGTAGCAGATGAAGTGGTTGCTTCTTTTATGGATTCCTTCACAGAGTTGGTAATTAGCTCTGTCAAGGTTCTGATATTAGATTCTGAAAGAATAACCGTAGGGATGGGAAGGGTTCTGTTCATCTGCGCTGTGTGGTTCTCTGTTATAAGTCGCTTTAGGTTTGCGAGTTCTGTCGAAGTCTTTGTAACTTCCTCTACTCTGACTGATCGTAGGTCGGCTATCTCTGTCGTCAGCTTTGCAATCTCTTCTCCTCTGACCCTTTCAGACTCTGTTCTGAGTGTTGCAGCTTCGTCATACCTTCGAGTTAGATCAGCATGCTTGTTTGAGATGTTCAGCAGTTCTTCCCTAAGAGAAGCATTTTCCTTGCGGATCAGCTCCTCCTTTTGTTCATTGATAAGTTTATACTCGTTCAAAGAGTTGTTGATACTGTCACAGAAGCTTTCGAACTCTGCTCTTGTGACAGTGTCAACGGGGGTCTCCTTGGTTCCAACACATGGTTCCAATTCTGCCTCGAGTTCAGAGGCGCCTCCGTCAAGAGTTGTTTTGATGTTGGCTCTTGGAGGACTTCCACCTGATCCATGATGTTCCCTTTGAGGGGAAACAACTACAGGTGTTCTGACCAAAGTTTCCTCTTCCAGCTCAGGTTCTGAAGAAGGAAATCTGGTGTGATGGGAAGCATTTGGATCAAGCAATGTCTTCCCTTGTTCTACTATGGTCTCCCATTGTCCCTGAGTCGGACAGATGCTACGTGAGATTACAAAGATCTCTGGTCTAATTTGTGTAGTCTCTAAATGAGCCACAGAGGCATCATCGTGTGGAGGTGACCTATTGATGTTCTGGGGCGAATGAACATCACTACCAAAGATAGTTTCCCCGGCTTCGTGCGTATCAGAGGTATGAAGAAGTGCCTCTGATGGTATAGGCTGGTTGGGGTTCGAGGTGTGCACCTCTGTTTCAATAATCCCTTGGTCTTGATCACCAGGATTAGATTGTGTGGGAGCACTGGGATGTGGGCTAGGATTTCCCTCAGATGTGTCATCTTGGACATCTTCTTCTATCCTCACATTTTCCTCGGCACCTAAGGCTGTGAAACACTCGGGTTCCTCTCTGTTATCCTCTTTCTCACCAGTATCAGAGGAAAGAACTTCTACCTCTGGTGACTCCTGTACTTCCTTATGAACAGTCTCTGTAAGTCCATGATACACTCTTACAATCAAATATGAACAATTAAGATCGTATTCACAGCAACTGGTCATATGATTTATTAACAATCTGTGAATTATAAGATATTACAATGAATTTCTCTAAATGGATTCACCAAAGATTATATCAAAGATTTATCCAAAAGGTTAGTTAGCTAACCTTTGCTAACCCCTATATATACTGTAGAAGAAACGCTAAAGCTACAGTACATATAAGAAACAGACTAATAGAACAATTACACGTGTCCTAATTAGTAACTGAATATAACAGAGAATATCCCAAGATATGAATTCTGAACATACTTCTGAATAAGCGCTTCAGAACATTTGTCTTCATAGTCAGAAGTTCTGAGTCTCCTACTCAGAACTCTGAACCTTCTAGTCAGAATCCAATACTTAGAATCTTTTTGAGATTTCTCACTCAGAACTTCTGAGTCTTCTACTCAGAACTTCTGAGTCTTCTGAGTCTTCTTACTCAGAACTCAACACTTGTGTTTTTGACAAAACTCTAGACCTAACAATCTCCCCCTTTTTGTCAAACACACTTGTACTTTTCATCATCAAATTTTTAGAGCAGGAACAATCTTCAGAAGGAGCTCTTCTGAATGCTTTGACAACTTTTGCTCAGAATTCTGAATAATCTGAGTTAACAACTTCTGGTCAGTCTTTAATCAGCAGCAGCAACGATTTCCAAATTGATTTCTGTTATATATTTGCTTTTTCTTTGCTCCCCTTGAAATGACAATTCTCATCTTCATTTCAGCTTTCATAAGATTTCTTTATAAGAAACAACCGATCAGTTTTCTTTTCCTCTTCTCCTTCTTAAAATAACATTTCTCTCTTTTGTTATGTACAAAAACCATATCAATCTTCAAAATCTTTAGCTTTTCTCCCCCTTGTTTTTCAAAACTTTAGCGATGCTTTTTCTTCGAATGAAGTCTATGCTTTTTCTCCAACTTAATGAATAACCTTGCTCCACCTCAAAATAAGAATTATGGAGCAATTTGTTTTCTCCCCCTGAAAGTATGCATATATTTCATTAAAATTATTCATTTCAAATATAGTGCTTTAATGAAAACATTTATACAAGAAAAACAAGATTCACTAAACAACACTTGATAACTACTAACATTTGATCATTTGAAAATTTTACAAAAGAAATCCAACTTAATGAAATTTATCAGATTTTTCAATCAAATGAAATCAAATGCATGTGTTTGGATTCAAATACAAGTCATCATTGCATATCAAGTTAAAAATGTTCAGTTTCAATCCCTTTATTAAATCTATTTGGTGTGCTTAGCATGCGAAATATGATTAGATTCAAGCATATGCAATTCTAAAACATATAAGAATACTTTGCTCTACTAACACTATTTGTCCAAAATCAGGATTTTCACAAATTTACAGGTTTATTGCGACTTTGAATTTTCCCAAAGTTTCAAGAGATATGTGCTTATTGACATCTTTTAATTTTGTGCACATTGGCATCTTTTAATTTTGTGCTTATTTACATCTTTTAATTTTGTGACATTGGCATCTTTTAATCAAAAAGTTTAGTAAGAATAAGTTACATCGTTAAACATGACTTTCTATCTGGTTCTATAGCAGGATTTGGGTCAGCATATCCCAGACCAGTTGGTCTTAGGTGCTAGGTGACAAGCACCCCTTGGAACTTAATTTCCCAAACCAGAAAGGCCACATCGATATATCTTAAACCCATTTGTACCAGTAGAACATGGCTTTCTATCTGGTTCTATTGCAGGATTTGGGTCAGCCGATCCCAGACCAATTGATCTTAGGGACTAGGTGTCGAGCACCCCTTAGGACTTACTCTCCTAAACCAGAAAGGCCACAGGTACAAACTTTCAAACTAAATAATTTTATATATATATATATATATATATTACATCTCAATCACTTGGTTCTAAAACGTAGTACTTCCCCCATATTTTCGTTTCCATCCATCATTCTGACATTTAGGCTTTTTGAGCATTATATTTTATATAAGTATAGATTTCATAACATTGAGCATTCGGCATAATTTCATTCATGTTTTGCTTACCTTTCGATTTAATTCAGAAGAGAAAGTTGAAACAAATATAGCTCAGATAATACAAAATACTTGTAAAATCACTTTTTGACACACATTTATTCATTGAATGAAAATAAAAAAAAAATCATATCATTGAATTAAATTTGTTAAGATTCAAACATTCAAAGCAATAGAAATAAACGTAATGCAATGTTACCTTTCACCACTTGTTCCTTGAAACATAAAAATATGACAGTTAAGGATATCACCTGAGAAATATGAGTTCTAAACTGATTTGTTTAGAAGTCTTAGTCTCTGAAGTACGGGTCCTGAACTGAATTATTCAGAAGCCATTGTCATTTAAGTACGGGTTTTGAACTGATATGTTCAAAAACCTAAAGCGTTGAATCACGGGTTTTGAACTTTATCTTGAAACAATCAGATCAAATTTTGAGTCAATACTTCCTCTGAAATCAAGATAATCCTGCAAAATCAAGAGATTTTGGTAATCATCTACGATGATTCCTCATTAGATAAAAAAATCCAAATTCTGAGTAGTTGAGTCAGAATTCTGATTAGAAGAGTCAGAATTCTGAGTCACTTGCTCAAAATTCTATGTATCAGAGTCAGAATTCTGATTAGTTGAGTCAGAATTCTGAGTAGTATAGTCAGAAGTCTGAGTAACTTGTTCAAAATTCTAAGTATGAGAGTCAGAATTCTGATTAGTTGAGTCAGAATTCTGAGTAGTAGAGTCAGAACTTCTGAGTAAGAGAGTCAGAATTCTGATAAAACTATCCAGAGAAAATTCCTTAGAAAAATGTTTGGATTTTGTGATTTTTGAACATTCTGAATTTCAAATCACCATAACTTGCTCAAAAATCAGAATTTTTTTTAACCAAAATTTGCAGGATTGCTCAGAATGTGATTCTGAACACATTCTCTGGAAATGTTTTCTACCAAAAACACCCACAACTATGAGTTCGATAACCCCATAGTAAACAGAACCTTTTCAAAAAAAATTCTTCAAAATCAACAAATTGATCTGTATGAATCAGAAATCCATAATCAATATGAGACCAATTGTAAGTCCATAATCACATTCAGACCGAGTTTTGGACTGAATTATCCAAAAGTCAAAATTCTCAATTTAAGCACAACATCGGTTTTAAGTCATGTGTCAGTATTATCATTCAGCTCTACACATGAATAACCTGCAAAACAGATTAAGTTGTCTTTGGTACCCATATGAACTTGGGTCCAGGTTTGTTAGGTGCAGTGGTATATGCAGATATTCTATAAGAACCATACCAGTGCTGAATAAAATTCTTGTTCACAAAATCATCAGTCCCACAATATGAACAACAAAGTTTCTTTTGTGCAATTCTGACTAATTGATTTACAGAATAAATCACATCAGGTTTAACAAAAGATTTTCTTTGTAATGTATTGTTCTTCTTGACATTTGAATTAGGAACCTTTGATTTTAGCACTTCTTTCTTGGAAGTAGTTCCTTTAACTCTCCATTCCATTTTTATCTTTTTAAAAGAACAATTATAAGATTTATCAATAGGAGAATCATAAAACAGATTAGAAGAACGAATCTGATCTTTTGAACTATGATTTGATTTGTCAACAACTTTTGTTTCAAATTCTTTAAACTTTTTAACATACAAATCAAACCTTGACTGCAAATCAGATTTGGACTTCCTCTCTATCATGATTTTAGTTGATAAATCAGATAATTTCTTAATAAGTCTCCTTATCTCCAAATGAAAAACTTTCTTTTCCTTCTCAAACTCATATTTTAAGCATTTTTTCTTTAAAGCCATTCACCTTCTTCTTTTCAGTCTCTTTCCTTCCATCTTCTAACTCTTTCTCCAACTCATTGGTTTTTACAGAAAACTCATTTAACATTCCTGTTTTCTTTTTCTCAAAACCATTCTTTTCTTTTTGAAAAACATTTTTCTTGCATTCAAACTCTTTTCTTTCTTTTGCAAGAATTTTATCCAACTCAGAATTTTTCAGAGATAATTCAACAGACTTTGTTTCAAAACCTTTCCTCTCAGTTTGAAAGTCTCTTCTCTCTTTCTCAAATTTCTCTCTTTCAAGTATAAGAACTTGTTCAAAATCATAGATTTGTTTCAAGAGTTGACAATTGTTCATTTCACATGATTTGATTCTATTTTTAGAATCTGTCAACATCTTTCTTTCAAAATTGATTTTCTTTTTCAAATCAACATTCTCTTTTTCTAACACCTTTGTGTTCTCTTGAGCCTTTTCGAAATCTTTTAGAAGATCGAATTTATCTTTTTGCAAATTTACAACCACTTTTGCACTTTCCTCAAATTTGGCTTCAAGATTAGCAATCTTGCTTTCAAAATGAACAATCTCAGTTTTTGGTTTAGAAATTGTTTCTTTTGCTTTTCCAGGACTTAATTTTTGTAAATTGTCTGAACTGGTTATAGAAATTGCAGGTCTCACAAAAACTTCAATAATCTCAGGCATGATGAAATGACAAATTCAAATATCAACTATGAATTATGATAAAAAATGAGAATCAACACAAATCTAGAACATGCAAGAATTAATCAAATCTGTCACATGCATTTCATCAAACAGTTAGAGTACATGAATTAATGAAATCTTCTTTTCAACAAAATATTTGAATACTAATCAACATGCAGCAGATATAATCACTTTGATCAAGAAACCAATCAAGAATTTCGAAAACATACCTGTGATCTCTGTTTAATTTTGAGAATTAATCAGCATAGAGAGAAAATCTTTGGATGACTTGATTGTAAGATATCGATTCAACAGAAAGACAAATTCAAATTTCTTGAATCAATGATAGAAACGAATTCAAGAATTGTTAGGAATTCAAGAATTGTTAACAGCAGCGGAATCAATTGACGAATTGATCAAGAAACTTCAAGAACGCGATCAAAACACTCTTGGACGAATTTGTTTGTTGATTGGCTCTGATACCAATTGTAATTCCAGGATACACTCTTACAATCAAATATGAACAATTAAGATCGTATTCACAGCAACTGGTCACATGATTTATTAACAATCTGTGAATTACAAGATATTACAATGAATTTCTCTAAATGGATTCACCAAAGATTATATCAAAGATTTATCCAAAAGGTTAGTTATCTAACCTTTGCTAACCCCTATATATACTGTAGAAGAAAGGCTAAAGCTACAGTACATATAAGAAACAGACTAATAGAACAATTACACGTGTCCTAATTAGTAACTGAATATAACAGAGAATATCCCAATATATGAATTCTAAACATACTTCTGAATAAGCGCTTCAGAACATTTGTCTTCACAGTCAGAAGTTCTGAGTCTCCTACTCAGAACTCTGAACCTTCTAGTCAGAATCCAACACTTAGAATCTTTTTGAGATTTCTCACTCAGAACTTCTGAGTCTTCTACTCAGAACTTCTGAGTCTTCTGAGTCTTCTTTAGTCTTCTTACTCAGAACTCAACACTTGTGTTTTTGACAAAACTCTAGACCTAACAGTCTCCATAGTGGATGCTCTGTTCCCTACTTCCTCCTTCATCATCACTTTAGAGGAAGACCCCACTTCGGGTACTCTTACCTCTGGTCTGTTTCCTTCTTCCACTCCTATTTCCTCACTCGTACTCTCCTCAGATGGCTCAGAGCCTAAGTATGCTGGGGTTCTCACCTCAGGTTCTTGAGGTTGAGCAGCATGTCTATAGTTTTGGATAGAAATGTGGTCTGGGCTTATCAGAGCGAGCATTGTACCTGGAACGCGTCGAATGAGGGGATATTCTCCTGAAGTGGTGGGATTGAATCTGGTCATGACCCAGTTCCTGAACGTATTGCCATGTTGAGTCAATTCCAGACTCTGAAATGCTCTTCTGATTACCAACCCGATAAACCTTGGAAACTTGATGTTCTTCAGAAATTTATGTTGCCCAACTTCTCCTCCTTTGGCAATGGCAGAGGTTTTGAGATTAACAGCAGTGAGAAGGTCGGTGTTGAGAATGCTGGCATAGTCAAGGTTTCTTTGAAAGAACAATCCATAGATTATCTGTAGGATTTCTATGCTGGCTTGATCTTGACTACCAGATTTTCCTGTGAGGGTTCGGTTCAGTGTGGAGAACATGAAATTCCACACTGGTGGTAGATTCTGTCTTTTGAATGCTCCGATGCGGGTGATATCTTTGTTGTAGCCTAGAAATCGTACAAACTCCAGAAGGACAGCAGTATTGGGTGGCTTCTCGAAAGCTTCTATATTGAGCTGTCGCTTGCTCTTCATTCCGAGGATTCTCCGCAGGGTAGTTGCTCTGATTCTGATCGTTCCTGAACCTCCATCTCGACCATAATCCACATTGCCAATGATTCCGTTTAGCTCTTCTACGTGTTGGCAAGTAGTCCACCACTGCTTGATGTAGAGCTCAGGAATGTTGTCGTCGAAGTCTGTTAGGGCTCTGAAGATTTCTGAGTTTCTGAAGAACTCCAGAAATATGTGGTATGTGGGGTAGATAGAGAGCAGGGTTTGGATCTAATCGATGGTTGTTTTCTTCAAACTCGTATGGGAGAATAACAATTTGGTCGACGGGACCAATACGGCTTGAATCTGCTGAGTGTTGAGGGTTTGCCATTTTTGCAGGTTTGGGTTTTGAAGGTTTGAATGAAGAGGAAAGATGAACAGGGTTTAAATAAAAGAGGGAAAGGTGAAAGGTTTAGGAAGTTTAGAAAAGAAGTGGGTCAAGGTTTTGGATATTTATAGTCCGAGCTTGTGGCTGAGTAATCGCCGCAGATACTGTAGGCACTCGAGTGTCAGAAGGTGGAGTGGCCTGAAATGTGTATCGTGGGGACATCTAGTGGTTTTGCTTTCAATTGGAGATTGCCACGTGGATTTGTTCTGACCACTTTTGTGCAAGTAAACCGTCGCGGTTAGAGATGTGTGGGTTACAAGTGGTTGACGTTTAGAAATAACCCGCACCTCTGATGACGTTTGTTAGGTCTAGAGTTTTGTCAAAAACACAAGTGTTGAGTTCTGAGTAAGAAGACTAAAGAAGACTCAGAAGACTCAGAAGTTCTGAGTAGAAGACTCAGAAGTTCTGAGTGAGAAATCTCAAAAAGATTCTAAGTGTTGGATTCTGACTAGAAGGTTCAGAGTTCTGAGTAGGAGACTCAGAACTTCTGACTATGAAGACAAATGTTTTGAAGCGCTTATTCAGAAGTATGTTCAGAATTCATATCTTGGGATATTATCTGTTATATTCAGTTACTAATTAGGACACGTGTAATTGTTCTATTAGTCTGTTTCTCATATGTACTGTAGCTTTAGCTATTCTCTACAGTATATATAGGAGTTAGCAACTGTAGCTAACAGAATCTTTGGAGAGAATCTTTGACATAATCTTTGGTGAATCCATTTAGAGAAATTCATTGTAATATCTTGTAATTCACAGATTGTTAATAAATCATATGACCAGTTGCTGTGAATACGATCTTGAATGTTCATATTTGATTGTAAGAGTGTATCCTGAACTTTCAATTGGTATCAGAGCCAATCAACAAACAAATTCGTCCAAGAGTGTGTTTGATCGCGTTCTTGAAGTTTCTTGATCAATTCGACAATTGATTCCGCTGCTGCTAACAATTCTTGAATTCCTTACAATTCTTGAATTCATTTCTATCATTGATTCAAGAAATTTGAATTTGTCTTTCTGTTGAATCGATATCTTACAATCAAGTCATCCAAAGATTTTCTCTCTATGCTGATTAATTCTCGAAATTAAACAGAGATCACAGGTATGTTTTCAAAATTCTTGATTGGTTTCTTGATCAAAGTGATTATATCTGCTGCATGTTGATTAGTATTCAAATTTTTTGTTGAAAAGAAGATTTCATTAATTCATGTACTCTAACTGTTTGATGAAATGCATGTGACAGATTTGATTAATTCTTGCATGTTCTAGATTTGTGTTGATTCTCATTTTTGATCATAATTCATAGTTGATATTCGAATTTGTCATTTCATCATGCCTGAGATTATTGAAGTTTTTGTGAGACCTGCAATTTCTATAACCAGTTCAGACAATTTACAAAAATTAAGTCCTGTAAAAGCAAAAGAAACAATTTCTAAACCAAAAACTGAGATTGTTCATTTTGAAAGCAAGATTGCTAATCTTGAAGCCAAATTTGAGGAAAGTGCAAAAGTTGTTGTAAATTTGCAAAAAGATAAATTCGATCTTCTAAAAGATTTCGAAAAGGCTCAAGAGAACACAAAGTTGTTAGAAAAAGAGAATGTTGATTTGAAAGAGAAAATCAATTTTGAAAGAAAGATGTTGACAGATTCTAAAAGTAGAATCAAATCATGTGAAATGAAAAATTGTCAACTCTTGAAACAGATCTATGATTTTGAACAAGTTCTTATACTTGAAAGAGTGAAATTTGAGAAAGAGAGAAGAGACTTTCAAACTGAGAGGAAAGGTTTTGAAACAAAGTCTGTTGAATTATCTTTGAAAATTTCTGATTTGGAGAAAATTCTTGCAAAAGAAAGAAAAGAGTTTGAATGCAAGAAAAATGTTTTTCAAAAAGAAAAGATTGGTTTTGAGAAAAAGAAAACAGGAATGTTAAATGAGTTTTCTGTAAAAATCAATGAGTTGGAGAAAGAGTTAGAAGATGGAAGGAAAGAGACTGAAAAGAAGAAGGTAAATGGCTTTAAAGAAAAATGCTTAAAAGATGAGTTTGAGAAGGAAAAGGAAGTTTTTCATTTGGAGATAAGGAGGCTTATTAAGAAATTATCTGATTTATCAACTAAAATCATGATAGAGAGGAAGTCCAAATCTGATTTGCAGTCAAGGTTTGATTTGTATGTTAAAAAGTTTAGGGAATTTGAAACGAAAGTTGTTGACAAATCAAAGGTTCCTAATTCAAATGTCAAGAAGAACAATACATTACAAAGAAAATCTTTTGTTAAACCTGATGTGATTTATTCTGTAAATCAATTAGTCAGAATTGCACAAAAGAAACTTTGTTGTTCATATTGTGGGACTGATGATTTTGTGAACAAGAATTTTATTCAGCACTGGTATGGTTCTTATAGAATATCTGCATATGCCACTGCACCTAACAGACCTGGACCCAAGTTCATATGGGTACCAAAGTCAACTTAATCTGTTTTGCAGGTTATTCATGTGTAGAGCTGAATGATAATACTGACACATGACTTAAAACCGATGTTGTGCTTAAATTGAGAATATTGACTTTTGGATAATTCAGTCCAAAACTCAGTCTGAATGTGATTATGGACTTACAATTGGTCTCATCTTGATTATGGATTTCTGATTCATACAAATCAATTTGTTGATTTTGAAGATTTTTTTTTAAAAAAAAAGTTCTGTTTACTATGGGGTTATCGAACTCATAGATGTGAGTGTTTTTCGTAGATAACATTTCCAGAGAATGTGTTCAGAATCACATTTTAAGCAACCCTGCAAATTTTGGTTGAAAAATTCTGATTTTTGAGCAAGTTATGGTGATTTGAAGTTCAGAATGTTCAAAAATCACAAAATCCAAACATTTTTTTAAGGCATTTTCTCTGGATAGTTTTATCAGAATTCTGACTGTTACTCAGAAGTTCTGACTCTACTACTCAAAAGTTCTGACTCTACTACTCAGAATTCTGACTCAACTAATCAGAATTCTGACTCTGATACTTAGAATTTTGAGCAAGTTATTCAGAATTCTGACTCTTCTAATCAGAATTCTGACTCTACTACTCAGAATTTTTTTTTATAACTAATGAGGAATCATCGTAGATGATTACCAAAATCTCTTGATTTTGCAGGATTATCTTGATTTCAGAGGAAGTATTGACTCAAAATTTGATCTGATTGTTTCAAGATAATGTTCAAAACCCGTGATTCAACGTTTTAGGTTTTTGAACATATCAGTTCAAAACCCGTACTTAAAATGACAATGGCTTCTGAATAATTCAGTTCAGGACCCGTACTTCAGAGACTAAGACTTCTAAACAAATCAGTTTAGAACTCATATTTCTCAGGTGATATCCTTAACTGTCATATTTTTATGTTTCAAGGAACAAGTGATGAAAGGTAACATTGCATTATGTTTATTTCATTGCTTTGAATGCTTGAATCTTATCAAATTTAATTCAATGATATGATTTTTTTTAATTTTCATTCAATGAATAAAATGTGTGTCAAAGAGTGATTTTACAAGTATGTTGTATTATATGAGCTATATTTGTTTCAACTTTCACTTCTGAAATAAATCAAAAGGTAAGCAAAACATGAATGAAATTATACTGAATGCTCAATGTTATGTAAATTTAGACTTATATAGAATATAATGTTCAAAAAGTCTAAATGTCAGAATGTTGGATGGAAACAAAAATATGGGGGAAGTACTACGTTTTAGTACTAAGTGATTGAGATGAAATATAAATATATATAAAATCATTTAGTTTGAAAGTTTGTACCTGTGGCCTTTCTGGTTTGGGAGAGTAAGTCCTAAGGGGTGCTCGACACCTAGTCCCTAAGATCAACTGGTCTAGGATCGGCTGACCCAAATCCTGCAATAGAATCAGATAGAAAGCCATGTTCTACTGGTACAAATGGGTTTAAGATATATCGATGTGGCCTTTCTGGTTTGGGAAATTAAGTTCCAAGGGGTGCTTGTCACCTAGCACCTAAGACCAACTGGTCTGGGATATGCTGACCCAAATCCTGCTATAGAACCAGATAGAAAGTCATGTTTAACGATGTATCTTATTCTTACTAAATTTTTTGATTAAAAGATGCCAATGTGCACAAAATTAAAAGATGCCAATGTGCACAAAATTAAAAGATGCCAATGAGCACACATCTCTTGAAACTTTGGGAAAATACAAAGTCGCAATAAACCTGTAAATTTGTGAAAATCCTGATTTTGGACAAATAGTGTGAGTAGAGCAAAGTATTCTTATATGTTTTAGAAATGCATATGCTTGAAGCTAATCATATTTCACATGCTAAGCACACCAAATAGATTTAATAAAGAGATTGAAACTGAACATTTTTAACTTGATATGCAATGATGACTTGTATTTGAATCCAAACACATGCATTTGATTTCATTTGATTGAAAAATCTGATAAATTTCATTAAGTTGGATTTCTTTTGTAAAATTTTCAAATAATCAAATGTTAGTAGTTATCAAGTGTAATTCAGTGAATCTTATTTTCCTTGTATAAATATAATTGAAATGAATAATTTTAGTGAAATATATGCATACTTTCAGGGGGAGAAAACAAATTGCTCCATAATTCTTATTTTGAGGGGGAGCAAGGTTATTCATTAAGGAGGAGAAAAAGCATAGACTTCATCGCTAAAGTTTTGAAAATCAAGGGGGAGAAAAGCTAAAGATTTTGAAGATGATTTTGCTTTCCAAAACTTTAGGGGGAGAAAAGCTAAAGATTTTGAAGATTGATATGGTTTTTGTACAGAAATAACAAAAGAGATAAATGTTATTTCTTATAAAGAAATCTTATGAAAGCTGAAATGAAGATGAGAATTGTCATTTCAAGGGGGAGCAAAGAAAAAGCAAATAGAATTCTGAGCAAAAGTTGTCAAAGCATTCAGAAGAGCTCCTTCTGAAGATTGTTCCTGCTCTAAGAATTTGATGATGAAAAGTACAAGTGTGTTTGACAAAAAGGGGGAGATTGTTAGGTCTAGAGTTTTGTCAAAAACACAAGTGTTGAGTTCTGAGTAAGAAGACTAAAGAAGACTCAGAAGACTCAGAAGTTCTGAGTAGAAGACTCAGAAGTTCTGAGTGAGAAATCTCAAAAAGATTCTAAGTGTTGGATTCTGACTAGAAGGTTCAGAGTTCTGAGTAGGAGACTCAGAACTTCTGACTATGAAGACAAATGTTTTGAAGCGCTTATTCAGAAGTATGTTCAGAATTCATATCTTGGGATATTATCTGTTATATTCAGTTACTAATTAGGACACGTGTAATTGTTCTATTAGTCTGTTTCTCATATGTACTGTAGCTTTAGCTATTCTCTACAGTATATATAGGAGTTAGCAACTGTAGCTAACAGAATCTTTGGAGAGAATCTTTGACATAATCTTTGGTGAATCCATTTAGAGAAATTCATTGTAATATCTTGTAATTCACAGATTGTTAATAAATCATATGACCAGTTGCTGTGATTACGATCTTGAATGTTCATATTTGATTGTAAGAGTGTATCCTGAACTTTCAACGTTACTTTTGATGACGTGTTCTGATGACGTGGCAGAACAGACTAACAGAGCTCTGATAGAGCTGTGTTAAGTTGCTTCTGTTGCGTGGCCTCCATTTCTTACCGTTACCTTTACCAGAACTTGTTCTGATGTGAGATGGTCAGAACTTTACATGATCAAACAGAGTTCTGATGAGAAGCAACAGAGGCTCTGATGAGATGTCAGAGTTCTGACTGGTTCTCTAAAAGATTTAGCTTTAAGCTCAAAAAGCAAAGTCAATTTGGTTTTGGAAATTTGATTATTGACTTGCTCCCCCTAAAACCATGCAATTTTCCTTTATAAGCTCCCCCTCGACAGATGAGCCTTCCCTTCCTTTGATTTGATTTTTTTTTTAAACAAAAGAACTTTTGTACGACAAAGAAAAAAAATGCGCGACAGAATTCTCGTGTACAACAGAACTCTGTTGAACTTTCCTACCCAACTTTTTGACAGAGCTCTGGTAGGAACATCAGAGCCTCTGTTGATTTTAAACAGAGTTAGGAGGACAAGTTCATCATACCCAGTTTGCTGATTAGGAAGTTAAATCTCCTTTCATTAAGGGCTTTTGTAAACAAATCAGCAAGCTGGAGGTCTGTTGAAACAAAGTACATTTCAATAGTCCCTTTTTCAACATGATCCTTTATGAAGTGATACCTTATGTCGATGTGCTTAGTCTTTGAGTGCTGAACTGGATTTGCAGTTATGGCAATGGCACTCTTGGAGTCACATAGAATTGGAATCTTACCATACTCCAGACCATAATCTTTGAGTTGAGTTTTCATCCAGATTACTTGAGAGCAACAGCTAGTAGCAGCAACATATTCTGCTTCTGCTGTAGAAGTTGAGACACAGTTCTGTTTCTTGGATGTCCAACTTACCAACTTATCTCCAAGCAGTTGGCAGCTACCAGAAGTACTCTTTCTGTCATTCTTGCATCCTCCATAGTCTGAATCTGTGTATGCTACAAGCTCGAAACCAGAGTTAAGAGGATACTAGAGACCCAAAAATTGAGTCCCTTTCAGATATTTAAAAATATGTTTGACAGCAGTTAAATGAGTTTCTGTTGGATTAGCCTGAAATCTGGCACAGAGACAGGTTGCAAACATTATATCAGGTCTGCTAGCTGTTAAGTACAAAAGTGACCCTATCATGCCTCTGTAGTGCTTGACATCTGTTGGTTCACTCTTAAGATCAAGTTTAACTCCAGTGGCAATAGGAGTTTTCATGGGTTTTGAATCATTGAGCTTATATTTCTTCAACATATTAGAGATATACTTGGACTGACTTATAAAAGTCCCTCTGTCATATTGTTTAACTTGTAAACCAAGGAAGAATGAAAGTTCTCCCATCATGCTCATTTTAAATTCACTTTTCATTAAACTCTCAAACTTGTCACAGTACTCTTGCCGAGTAGACCCGAAAATAATAACATCAACATATATTTGTACCAGAAGTATATCATTCTTATACCTTCTAAAGAATAGAGTTTTATCGACAGTACCTTTCTCGAAGTGATTGATCAACAGAAATTTGGACAGAGTTTCATACCAGGCTCTGGGAGCTTGGTTAAGGCTGTAGAGAGCTTTGTCTAACTTGTAAACGTGGTCTGGAAACTTTGAACATTCAAAACCAGGTGGTTGCTGGACATAAACTTCTTCTTGCAGTTTGCCATTTAGAAAGGCAGACTTGACGTCCATTTGATAGACCTTAAAACCTTTATGAGCAGCATAGGCTAGGAAGATTCTTATGGCTTCTAGCCTAGCCACAGGTGCAAAGGTTTCGTCATAGTCAATTCCTTCTTCCTGTCTGTATCCCTTTGCAACCAGACGGGCTTTGTTTCTGATGATAATCCCATCTTCATCCTTTTTGTTTCTAAACACCCATTTGGTTCCAATGGCTGTTTTTCCTTTTGGGAGTGGAACCAAGGACCAGACTTTATTTCTCTCAAATTCCAGAAGCTCTTCTTGCATAGCTTCGATCCAATTTGGGTCCTCTAGGGCTTCAGAAATCTTATTCGGCTCAATCATGCTTAGAAAATTTACAAAGAAAGCTTCATTGATTGTGGCTGATCTTGTCTTCACACCATCTTCAGCAGCACCAATGATAAGATGATGAGGATTATCCTTTGTCCATCGTGTCATGGGAGCATGGACAACATGCGGGGTTTGTGCTTCTGATGGGAAAAGACGAACTTCATCATCAGAGCTCTGTTGAATGGGACCAGGGCTCTGTGGCACACAACTTTGGAGAGTGGCCTCATTGCTCTGAGAGTCATTAACAGGGCTCTGTGAAGGTGAGCTTTGAAACAAGGAGTCTCTGCCAATATTAGTTAGCAAAGGTGATGATGGTTCTTGAACAGGTTCTCTTTCGCTCTGTTGTGGTTCCTCATTTCTTTGAATTACTCCTGTAGACAGAGAAGTAGATGGTGAAAAATTTGAGGGCCCAGTAAGAGTTGTACCTGTCAGATTTTGTTCTGTTGAGTTCTGAGCTTGATCTCCTCTGTTGACGTTATCAGAGGAATCATCATCATTGAAAAAATCGTTGAACATGAGATTTATATCTTCTTCTCTTGTCTTTGAAGAGCTTGTCGTCACCTTCTCTGTATGTGTCCCCTCTGTTGATTTTTTATCAGAGAATCTTGATGTTCTTTCATCAAAGGACACATTTACACTTTCTTGAATGACCCGAGATCTGAAGTTGTAGACTCTGTAGGCTTTAGAGGTTAAGGAATAACCAATAAAGATTCCTTCGTCTGCTTTCTTATCATACTTTCCAAGATGATCTCTGTCATTCAATATGTAACACTTGCTGCCAAAAACATGAAAGAATTTCATGTTTGGTCTTCTTTTGTTGATGAGTTCATAGGGAGTCTTCTTAAATCTTTTCACTATTACAGCTCTGTTTTGGGTAAAACATGCTGTTGAGACTGCTTCTGCCCAGAAGTTCATTGGAAGAACAGAGCCATCCAACATGGTTCTGGCGGCTTCTACTAGAGTTCTGTTCTTTCTCTCCACAACTCCATTCTGTTGTGGAGTTCTTGCTGCTGAGAAGTTTTGGGAAATACCTTCCTCTGTTAGGTAGGCATCAATTTTGGCGTTCTTGAATTCTGTCCCGTTATCACTTCTCAACTTTTGTACCTTTAGATCTAACAGAACCTGTATCCTTTTCAACAAACTTATCAGAATTTCTGGGACATCAGATTTTACTCTGATGAACTCAATCCAGGTATATCGAGAATATTCATCAATTAAAACAAGGATATACTTCTTGCCCGATAGACTTTGCACAGAGATTGGACCACAGAGATCCACATGAAGCATATGCAAAGGTCTGGGACAACTATGATCACTCTTTGTTCTGTGTGAAGATCTTTTCATTTTGCCCAGCTCACAAGCAGAACAAAGATGGTCTTTGTCAAACTTCAGGGAAGGTAGTCCTTTTACCAATTTCAGTTTCACGAGCTTGTCAAGGTTTTGAAAGTTCAAATGTGCAAATCTTTTATGCCAGAGCCAGGCATCTTCATTTTTCAAAGACACTAAACAGAGTTTCTCTGTTGTAGAGTTTTGGTTTGGTTTAAAGTTCATTTTATAAAGATTGCCTTTTCTGTTAGCTCTTAAGAGTTCTTGACCAGTCTCGGAAAGTAACAAGGAAGAATATTTCTTCCTGAAATTGTCATCAAATCCGTGATCACAGAGTTGACTTATACTGAGAAGATTATGATTTAATCCTTCAACATAAGCAACTTCAGAGACTGAAACACCACCATTTACTAATGTACCATAACCTTTAATCTGTCCGCCATTGTCTCCTCCGAAGGTTACTGCACTTCCAATTTTGTTTTTAAAAGAAGTTAACAGCTCCTTATTCCCCGTCATGTGCCTGGAGCATCCAGAATCCAAGTACCAGATCTGCACATGAGGTTTCTGCAAGACAAATTAATTTCTTTTAGGTACCCATTGCATAATGGGTCATCTCCTGTTAGGCTTAGGTGGATTATCAGATTTTCCTTGGGATTGTTTATACTGAGATGATGTGCCAGAGGTTTTCCTTTGTGTATTCTGAACAGTCTTGATATTTTTCTTTTGAACCGACTTATTCAGAACACAGTGAGGACCATTTAGAAGGTTTTGCAATTTAAGTAACAGCTGAATGCAGTTGCAGTTTATGGAGCATGACTGATGCACATTGTTTTTATACAAAAACTGTTTGAATGGAGCTTGATTCTGAAAGATTTTAGGACCAGATGTCTTTGCATACAATATGTCCTGACTTTGTTTCTTAGAAACATACTCTGTTGATGTGAGGTTCTTTGAATTTGACTCTTTTGACCAGACATAATTTCCTCTTTGATTTACACCAGAATTTGGAATAGATCTGTTGTTTGCTATCCATTTTCCCTTCTGTTCTGGTGTGAACTTTACAGGTTTGAAAGCAAGAGGAGTATTTTGATTTACTGAAACGCTTTTGTTTTTCTCTCTTTTCTCCACTTCTACTGCATTAGAAGCAAGAATCTTAAAACCTTTGTTGTCAAATTCAGTTACCGGTATAAACCTTGATTGTTTCTTGAAGAAAGAAACACCATTTTTTAGATCCGTAGATTCTGTCGGTATCTGCTTTAACTTGTGTAAATTTTTCTATTGACCGCAAAAGATTTGTTCATCTACCTCGGAGTCAGAGTCACGGTCAGAGGCTAGAAAGTCTCTGGTGGCTCTGTTGGAGGTATTAGTTTCGATAGGTACATCAGAGACCTTTGACTTAACAGTTCTGAACCTTCTCAACTTGGGTTTTAAGGAATCTGAAACACCATTTTCTTTGATAACTTTCAACAAATCCTCCTCAAAAGATGTTCTAATAGATTCAGAGGTAGGAGAGAAGGCTGGGGCTTCTGGATTCAGCTTGCTCTGTGATATTTCAACAGAGGGGTCTGTCGCAGAAGTAACAGACTTCTGTCCTAAGAATGAGTTGAAGTTAAAAATCTATTTTGTGCCCAAGTTCTTAACAGAGTTAGGAAGTATGATTCTAGCTCTTCCTTGATCAAGAATAAACTCTGAGGATGGTTTTAAAACCTTCTTTTGATCGGAGGAGTCATAGCTGACGTTCCTATAGTTAAGATGTTTTGGTTTTGAGAAAGCATCTGAGATTTTGGTTCTTTTGAAAACAGCATTACCAGATATCACATCCTCTTGGATTTTCCCAATACAAAAGACAGAGGACAGAGATGTCTTCTTTCTTTTGTCATAGGGAGCAAGGTCAGAGAAACCAAGACCTTGCGTATCCATCTGTGAATTTATCTTGATATGCACATCTTGTGCATCTTGGTACTTTTTGATTTGAATTTCTTTTCTCTGTAGGGATTGATGTAGAACTTCCCTCTCTCTTTGAAAATAATCAGTTAGAGCAACAGAATTAAGTCTCTCTGTTTCAGATTTTTTTAGTTTTTCAGACTTCTGTTTCAAAACGTTTTCATATTCGTTAATTCTGTTAGAAAACAAGCTCTCTTTCTTCTTTTGCGAGATTTCTAGTTCAGATTTTTCTTTGAAGATTTCTTCCTTTTCTTGTTCCAAGAGAGTTTTCTCTCTCTTGTAAAAGGGAAGATCCTTCTGAGCTAGTTTTCTCAGCTCCTTTTCTTCAGAAAGTTTTTGTTTAAGAAGTTGAAATTCCTCATTTAGCATAGAAACATGCATTTCTAATTCTGAGTCAGATTTGGATTCAGATGAGCATACCTTGGCACTGGGTCTGGTGGTCTCCAGCGCTCTGTCGTTAGACTCTGTCGTGGTGAGAGCAAATGCATGAGCTAGATCTTCTTCTTCTGTTGTTCCCTTCGTTATTTTTGGTTCTACAGTCATCCAGTCAACAGCTTCTTCTAAACTTTCATCATCCACAGCAACTCCACAGAAGTTGGCTTGTTCTGGTTCATCATCAGAGGATGAATCAGAAACCCAATTCTCCATTTCAGCAACATAACTTCTTTCTCTGTAATTGTACTTATATTTGTTTTTGTAGTAGTCCTGGTCTTTTACCAGTTTGCCTCTACAATTAACAGAGAAGTGTCCAGGTTTGCCGCATCTGAAGTAGCGTCCATCATTTTGATTGATGGGTTGGGCAACATCGGCCTTCTGTTGTGCTGGTGGGTTTTCTCTTCTTTGTGGAGGTTTCCCTATTTCTGTGGCAACTCTGTTGGAACTTTGCTCTGGTGCTGTATATTCTCTTCTGTTTTACCTTCCTTCTCTCTCATATATGCCTCTTCTGTCGAACTTATTGCCAAATCTCTTGTTAAATTGCTGAGTTATTAAAGCAAGAGATTGGGCAAGGGCTTGAATGTCATCATCCTCTGATGAGCTCTCATCTGTTTCACTTTCTGCAATCAAACTTTTCTTTCCTTTCTTCTTATCAGACTTTTCTTTCTTTTTCTCTTTGCTTGAACTCTCTCTGTTGGACCTTTCAGATGTGGTTTTCTTAGAATCAGAAACTAAGGCGATTGGACCAGCACTGATGGATTTGCCTTTTTGCTTGACAACCTCCTTTTCTTGTGCGGCCAAAGTGCCATACACATCCGTTAAAGACCATACGTCTAAGTCCTGGTTAGCTTGTAAAGACATGGACAGATTTAACCATTCATCATTCAAACTTTTCAAAAACAGAACATTGTTATCTTCCTTCGACCTAACAACCCCACATTTTTTGCATTTATTGATCAACACATTAAATCTGTTGTAGGTTTGCTGTAAGGTTTCCTCAGAAAGTGCCTTGAAATCGTTGTATTCATTTATACATTGGGTCCTTCTGTTCTTTTGGGTCTTGATACCACCCTCAAGTTGGTTAAGAAGTTGATCCCAGATTTCCTTAGCAGTAACACATGAATCTAGTTCTTGAAATATTTCGTTTGGAATGGCCATAATCAGTAGTCTAACTGCTTTAAGATCATTTTCCATTTTTAGATTTTCCTCATCAGTAAAACCTGTGGTTTTAACTTCATAATGAGCTGGAATCTCAGCAGTAGTTCCTGTTGCGGGTACACGAGGAACAAAAACCATGGGTTGGAATGGTCCATCCGTGACAGATCGCATGAGGTCTTTATCCATACCATCGAAAAAATTAACCATCCTGATTTTCCACTGAGGATATTCATCTCTCAGAAGAGTAGGAGGTTTTGTTAAAGAGCCAGCAGTATAGATAGCATTTATACCGTTGTTAGCCATTTTAAAAAAAACAGAGTACAGTTTGTTGCAAAACGATTTTCGGCTAGAAACAGAGTTTCAAACAGTAACCAATGGAACAGTAACTTTTGAGAAGATTTTAAGCTAAACTAGAAAGCTTTAAACACAGTTATATGAGCTATGAAGACTTGTCTGGACTAGAAAGCAGTAAAAACAGAGTATACAATGAAGCTTTTAAGGACACACAGACACAATCAACAACAGTGAATCAACCTTGGTAGATTGGATCGTTTGGCTTAAGAAAACCAAAGATGCTCTGATACCAATTGTAGGTTCCCAGATTCACGTTGTATCATATTAATGGTAGTAAAATAGACAGCGGAAGCATATTAAATAAAGCCATTAAATTGAGTGATTGTGTAAACGATAAGTGAACTATGAGAATCAAATATTGAACAGTAAAATGATAACAAGATCAGATATAAAAGCTGCTCATATATTGTTAATGAATCACACCAAGAACAAGTTAAAGTGTGTTCGGAAATCTCATAGGACAACAATATCGTACGGAGGTAGTGCTCGGGATTGCTGCAGTATGTGCTTAAACAATTGTGGAAAAACTACTCTTCCCAAAGCTTACTAATGTTTGTCCCACTACCTCACTATTTATAGCCCTCAAAAAGTATAGACAGTGTACTATCGTACCCTGGAATGACACGTGGAAAGTGTGTCTCCTATTTTAGGGCATACGTGGAAAGTATGGACACTTGTCTAACACTTGGGCTTTCCTTCGAGGCTTAGGCTGACAGAGGTCTTCACTTCACCAGAGCTCTGTCGAAAGAGCTCTGTTGGTCTTTCTGATGACTACTTGTTCCTCTGTTGAATTTGTTCTTCTGTTGGATCCGACAGAGCTCTGTTGAGCTCTGTTGGTCTTCTTGAACTTCTTCCATGTCTTCTGTCTGATCTCTGTTGGTCTTCTATCTTGAATTATTTTCAATACTTTTACATAGTGGATACTTGAGGCTAACAGATAACATTGTACAAGGTAATGTTGGAGGAGAAGCAGGGGATGAACATATGGATGAATCAGAGAGAAACACAGATAAGGGAAATGAGAACATTCAACACGAACAGAGTGCAGTTAGGTCAATCATGTCAGGAAGACCTAATCATGGTGAAAGGATTGTTCCTGAGAGAGAGAGTATTTGAGGCTATTGGAAAACAATTGTGTGTTATTGTTTGATGAAAGCAGATTTAAAGAAGAACATAAGATAATCATGGAATTATTGAAGTATCATCCATTCAAAAAGTGGTTTACAAAGAGGAAATCGGTTCCTGTTCAGTATATACAACAATGGTGGAAGCATCTAAGGCTAGAGGGAAATAAAATTGTATCTGAAGTTGGGGGGGGGGGGTTTCTTTGACTTTGACTATACAAATTTGAAGAGATATGCTGAATTTACCAGATAAGGATAATTTAGAAGGAAGATTAGATTTTGAAGATTCTCCATTGACAGAAGAATTATTTGCTGAATTTATGAGATTTGGGTATAATGAAGAGTTGAGGACCCTAAGTTTGTTCAGGAGAAACAAATTACCACCAATTTGGGCTTGTTTGTTCAACATTGTGAATAAATGTTTATCTGGGAAGAATAGTTCTCTTGTTCAAGGCTCAAGGCAGATTCTGCAAATATTTCATGGATTGGTGAAAAACAGACATTATGATTATATTGCAATTCTTTGGGAAGATATGAAGAACACCTTTGAGAAGAATCAGAATGCCAAAGAAAAGAAGACAAGGGATACTCCACTTACATATATACCTTATCAAAGGTATTGGAAGATTGTGATTTGGTATGCTATGAGAGAAAACACAAATATTCCAAGAAGAGCGAATGAGGAGCATGGTCCATTCTTTTATATGGGTAAGATGATTTCTAGTTCTAAAAATCAGAATTTTCCAAATCGAAGACTTCTTCCAAGGTCTCTTAGGCAGTATATTCCAAGGGACAGTGAGATTTTAAAAGCTTATTGCACCTCAATGGGACTTGAACAACCTCAAGACCCTACCCATGAGGAACAACCTGAGATGAGAGGTGAGGGGTCAAATCAAAATAGAGAGGGGGAGAATGTTCAAGGGGGCAAACATTATGAGAGAATAGAGAGGGAAAATTCAGAGAGATTGGTTAGTGTGGGAGTTGAAAAACAGATAGAGTGTGGTGAGGATGAGAGATTGTGTTAGAGCATTGTTGTATTCAAGATTTACTGTAAAGTCAATGTACTGTATGAGTCTATACAGTATTGTGAATGCCTTTATACCTTGTATGTCATGGGTATAAATAGGCTTGTCTAGTTCATTTGTTAAAAAGCTTTTGTAATCTTTTAGAAACCTTTTGTAATCCTTTGAGATCAATACATGGATGACATATTTGCTCTCTAGATTCTCTCTCACTACATTCATATCTTATTGCTAGAGATCTGGGATTTCACAGATTGTTAACAGAATCTCAAACAGAAAGAGATGGTTCTGATCCAGCTGAATTAATCCGGGTAGCCACATCTACTGTTGGTTCACAACTCTTGGTGACTAACATTGAAGAAAACACCATGGACCCAGTGGTGGAACTTGAACAACCCATCCCTAGCCACTCAGAAGTATTTCAACATACTATTGTTTTAATTCAAACTAGGGAACCATCCCAAACTCATTTGGAGGGAGGTGATAAATCCCAACCTATTCATGAACACTTTGAGTCTGGATTACATAGTAATATCCAATATGGGCCTGAATTTTTTTTCAACACTAGCACATCACAGGAAGTTCGTATTCCTGTAACAACATCCATAGACACTCCTAATATTGGTTGTCAAGGATTGGATGGAAGTCCTGGTGAAGTGAACATCTCAAAAGCTTCATTACACAGTGCCTTTGTGGTACATGGTGTCTTTGTGGCACCTATAGGCCAAGAGTTCTCTGAACACTTGAAAACTGGACCATCTGTTGGTTCAGGTTCACAGTTAGAATCTTCTGAATTTGAAAAGATTCAGAAACAAAATCAGGTGTAGGGGGAAAAAGTTGAAAATTGGAGAGTACGATGGATTCTTTGAAAAATGAGGTGAAAGATCTCAAACTCTTGTTGGAAGGGAAAGCAAAATCTGTTGAACAAAAGGTGGATGGAATGAAAGTGTCCTTGGAATCTCACAAAAAGGAGATCAAGGATACATTGTCCGAATTTCAAAAGGAGTTGGTAAGGAATATGAATGATATGAAATCTTCATTGTTACAAGATTTCAGTTCAACATTGGCTAGTGTTTCAAAGCCATTAGCCATTATGCCTATGTCTGTAGCTGAACCTGAAGAAGAATCAACTCATAATTTAAAAAGGAAGTTTGATGATAATGATCCTCATGATCATCAAAAGGGGGAGAAAAGGCAAAAGCATAATTCTGAGGTTGATGAACAAAGCACTGATAAGTTAGAAAAGGTTGAAAAGTCAGCTGGTATTGACTTAGCAGATTTTGAGATTTCTGATATGCAGTTAGAAGTTGCAGAGGTTCAAAATTCAGAAAATATTCAAGTAAATGAATCAGCAGAAGTGGAAAAATCAACAGATGTTGAGAAGTTGGTTGAGGTTCAGACTATTAGTTCAGATACTGAGGAAGAGATGGAAATGGAAAAGATGGGAAGTGACAACTCAAGTAAAACAGAGGAATTGGTGTTGAATACAGAGATGGAGATTAAATCTGATGAAACTGAAATTCTTATGGCAGATACTGATCAGAATGATGAGACTGAAAAGATGGATATTTTTGGATCAGATAAGGTTATATCAGAGCGGAATGATGTTATAGAAGAAATGACAGATTCTTCTGAAGAATGATGTGAAATAACTATGGCAGATATCTATGAAGAAAGATTGATTGAAAGTTCTGAGATTAACACTTGTTTAGAGATAGTTCCTTATACCAGAAGGGAACTTCTTAATTCTGAACTTGAAGAGAATGATATTTTGATAAGTAGAATGCATAGTGTGCTAGTCAGAGCTCTTAACATTTAGAATGTTCAAAGACTTATCAGATTGGTGAGGCCAATTGACTTGTTGGGAGAAGAAGATCACTCTGTAAGATACACAAAGCAGTTTGTAAAAGACATTGGAGAATATTTCTTTGAAGATGTATCAGAAGGATCTTGTGAAAGTTGAAGACTTCTTTATGCCTTTCTACACTTACAGAAGGCCAATTGTGAATCCCAGAATTGATTTACCCATCCTTGGAGAACCTCTGTGTGACTTTATTGTTGACAGAGAGGATACACCATTGGCAAGAAACTTGTATGATAGTATTTTCCCTGAAGACAATTATGAATCTGTCTACTGCAAAGATGATGAGTTTGTTGACGTTGAGAATTTTGTTGATGGATTCTTGAATGAGAAGATTCATATGACATATGTGGAAGCTTCAAACAGTTTAAGAAAGACTAATGAAAAGCTACATGTTCAGAAAAGAATTGTGAAGGTGTTAGACTTTCTAAGTGAAGAATGTGATGGTCTGAGATATGTTAATCTGAATGTATTGAAAGAAGGAAACTTAAAGGTGAACATGACAAGTTTTGATTTTCACAGATTGTTCTTGGAAGATCAAATTTTCTTGGTGAAGTTCTTTGCTGGTACTGAAGATGCTTGGATAGAACATGAATGCAGAAGAGTTCTGGTAATATATGTCAGAAATCTGTATTTGAATGATTTTCAGTTGACAATTGAGTCAAGGAAAGAGAAATGTAACTTGACAAGTCCAATCAGAACTCTTGAAGTAATAAGCAACTTTGATGGCTTTATGAGTGAAGAAGTTGGAAATGAAAGATTCATTCATTCAGAATTCAACCAAGTTATGCTATTCAGATTAAATGATCTAGTAAAGTATAGTGATGCTACTCTGAAGAAGACAGTAATAAAGATGCAAGCTTATGTTGAAAATGTCAGAGTTTCTGTGAGAGAAAAATGTATCAGATGTGTCACTAAAAGACTTGAACTCATAAACAAAATCAGAAATTGCAATGAATGGTTACTTTCAGAAGTAAATCCAAAGAAGTTGTTACACAGAGATTTTGTTTTTCCAGCTGAATATCAAGTAAATGGTGTTTACTCAGAAGAAGTTGAAGAAGATATTCCAGATGTGTCTTCACAAGATGTTCAAATGAAAGATGCAGATCAACCAGAAAAGTCTGAGGCTAATGAAGAAGAAATATCTGTTGATGTTATTGGTTACTTTCTTGAGTATGCTCTTCCTAACATCTTTCAGCCAAGAGAAGTCAATTTTCTAAGTGTTTATCATGACAGAACAGAGATACATCAATGTCTTCGTGGTGAAATGTCAAAGCGCTTAGGAAAACCAAAAGAATCAGTGTATTCAGATTTCTTAATCACAGGGATTAGAGAATTGAAAGAGAATAAGTTCATGAAACATGAATATTACTCATTTGAAGTCTTAAGAGAAGATGGAAAAGTCTACTACTTTACTGAAGCAGATTTTGAAAAAATCTCAGTAACAGATGTGTACAGATTGTATAGTCTTTTGTCAAATAAAGACTGCAGTAAACTGAAAAAGGAGAGAGCAGCATTTGCTGCAGTGAGAGAGGCTATGTTTTATATTCTTAGATGGCATGCATATACAGATTTTCAAATTGCACTGTATTTACAAAGGCCATGTGTATATCTCTCAAAGCCAAACAATGAGCATGATAATCTGAATCTTCTGAAAAGTGGAAATGTTACAAGATATCCAGAGTTGGGAGTCTTCTTAAGAAATGACAGAAATGAAAAGATTTTCTTCAGATCAGAAGAAGTGGCAAAATATTGTTCAGGAACTTTAAGGTTTATCAAACACAGTCTGGAGAAAAAGTTACAAAAGGGAAAACAAGTTGAAGAGATTCAAGAGATCATAGAAAAGATTAACAAAAGGCTTACTCTGAGAAATGTGCTGGTTTTGAAGATTGATCCAGCACTAAAAGAAGATGATGATGAAAAGTACAGGACTATTTGACAAAAAGGGGGAGATTGTTAGATCTGAAGTTTTGTCAAAAGTTACAAGTGTTGGATCTGAATAGAAGACTCAGAGGTCTGAGTTAGAAGACTCAGAAGTTCTGATCTGAGAAGTCTCGAAAAGATTACAAGTGTGGAATCTGAACAGAAGGGTCAGAGTTCTGAGTAGGAGACTCAGAACTTCTGATGATGAAAATGAAAATATCACAAGTGCTTGAAGGAAGTTCTGAAGTGCTTGAAGGAAGTTCTGAAGTGCTTGATCAGAAGGATGTTCAGAAGTTCTGAACATGTTGTTCAGAACTTATGTCTTAGGATGTTTTCAGTTATTTTCTGTTACTAATTAGGACATGTGTAATTGTTCTATTAGTCTGTTTCTCATATGTACTGTAGCTTTAGCTTTTCCTTACAGTATATATAGTTGTTAGCAACTGTAAGCTAACTAATATTTGGCATAATCTTCCGCATATCTTTGTATTCAACTTTTGTAATCTTTGAGAGATTCTCTCTCTAGATCTGTAATTTGTTCTTAATTGAATACAAGTGCGTTGATTCAATTCTCTATCATTCACTGTTTGATTGTTCATATTTGATTGTAAGATTGAATCCTGGTTTCTACATCCGGATTTCCTCCTCATTGACACCGGGCTTTGCAACCGTTGGTTCAACATCCGGGTTTACATAGAGAACAAACTGTATGTCACTTTCTTGTCCATATGGCCCTGATTCGAACATCTGAGTGATTTGCTCAAGTGTATCATTATCAGGTGGACCTTCAGTACCTGTGTAACAACCCGGTTTCCCAAACATACAACAAATAACATAACATGCATACATATCATTGATTTACAACAAAAGTTACATAACAAACCAAGTACGGTCCCTTCGGTCTCATAAATTACAAAATATATATATAAGCCTCCTAATCAACATCCATCAAAAGCTTCCTACACTTCATTCTCTCCTGCCGATCCTTAACCTGGAAAACATATTTTTGAAAACAAAATGAGGGTTAGACCAAACGGGTCTAGTGAGTTAATCCCGGTCCTTTCCAAAAATCATTATAAAACCTTTCCAGTAAATCCTTTGTATCAAAATAATTTAGAAAAAACCTTTGGTAACCCTTTCGTAAAATATAAACATACCACACGTATTTAAATACCAATCAAGACTCATGCATTGTGCTCGACTCCTCATCCTCTTTCTCATCCTCTTTCTCATTCTCATTCACATGGCCATATTAGTTGGTAGCAAGCCAACTAATTATCGTCACTGTACCAAAATACAGTCGACTCTGCTGCAATCACATACAGCCCCACTGCAATTTCCTACAGCTCCACTGCAATTCCATACAGCTCCGTTGCATTTCCTTACAACTCCGCCGACTAATAATTCGGCTAACATATACTCGTGTAGTGCATTACTCATATAAATACAATATATATCTCAATATACCATATTGTCATTTATATACACATAATCATATTCCTACCACATAACCATCTCATTTATATATATACACATATATATGTATCCCAGTTCAAAAACGTTTTAAAGCAAAACTCACCTCGATCGCTTATCCATAAACACTTCCAAGCTTTTCTCCAAAAGATTCAGTCTTTCAATCCAAATCCACAGAATCTGAAACAGATTAAATACAAATATCCCATTACCATTTGAACACGTGAACTCTAGATAAATCTACCTAACTCTCGCCATCAAAACAACCAAACAGCTATAGTTTCCGGACAGCCCAAAGCCACCCGGACAACCCAACTTTTCCGGACAGCATAAAGAATCCGGACAACACAATTTATCCGGACAACACAAGGAATCCGGATGCCATCCGGTCTCTAAATCATCTGGAAACCATCAATCAAATCGTCCGGACTCTATCAACAACTTACCCGGGCACCACCGAAGAATCTACCCGGACACATTCATACTGTGTCCGGAAACCTTTGTCGGTTTGGTGCTTTTTACCCATAAAATCGACTGAATTAATACCATAAATGTTTGTGATGTTTCTACTCTGATAGAACCCTTCTAAAAGCAATTACAAACACAAAATACAAAGGAACATACCTTAATTCACTTCCAAAGCTCACCAATTGATGTCTTAACCACAAAGCTCTTTCTTTCTTCTTCTTAGCTCCAAGAACACACACACACATACCTTAGTTTAGATATTTCTGAGTTGTGACATATCTGAACTCCTAAAGGGGTAATATCAACCTATTTTAATTTTAAACCTTGAACTTCTCAATAATGACCCAAACCCCCCTAAACTTATAATTTATCCAAACATACCCTAAACATCTAACTTTAAATTTTACTTTATTTAAGGGAAAGGAGATTTTAACTAACGAACTTATCCGGGGTATTACATTATCTCCCCTTAAAAGAATTCCGTCCCGGAATTCGGTTAAGCAATAAACGAGGGTAACTACTATCATGTCCTATCTAATGGTCCTTCACTCTGATCATTACATTCGACTACTTTCTCCCACTCTCTTCTCAACATAAAACACGTTTTCTACAAGGATAGCACACTAGAAGGTACTCACTCTTAACGGATCCTATGAGCTAGTTTTCTTTCACCTCCAAATCAATCGCACGTACCCAATTTCAACAACTACTATACTTAACTAACAATTTCACCATACCTCCTATCAGGAACTTAATCGAGTCAATCTGAAATCACACTCAATGCTCGAAACAACTACACATTTTCCATTTCTCAAACGGTAATACTCCATTCTTTAGCTAACCATCTACTACCATTCCATTCTCTTATTCTTGAATAACTCTACTACACACCGCCTAGACATCCATACCTCTCCCCACATACTTTTGGCACCTCTAAACAACTTACAAACAAAATTCCGAGCAGAGGTTTCCACTTATACTCACCCCATATCATCACAAATCCACAACTTAATCTCACGAAATTCATTACTACTACACCTCGCACATTCACTAATTATAAACTGCCACCATCTTATCCACATCACCCCACACATTTAAACAATACCTTTCTTGATAGCGTCAACAATCACATTAAGTATAATCTTCACAACATACTAAACCGTCGCCTTCATGACAAGGTCAAGACTTCACACATTACCGTTACTCTCTACACATAATCGTCACGTTCTACATACTGCTATTATTCTTTACACTCAAGCCATCACACTCCATACACTAACAAATTAAAACAACAATAATTAAACACACCCTTCTATATCTCTAACACAATTATCAAATATTTTTCTAACACAAATAATAAAATTGAAAACAGACAAAAAAAATCGGTTTGCACCGAAGTCAGATAACACCTTAGCACGTATAGAGTTTATAGAAATATACCTGTCTTCATATCTATCCATACGTCGAGTCCGATCTGCCACTCTGTTGATTTTTATAGAGTTAATATACACATAAGCACATACCCCATATAATAAGGTATTCCAGTCCAAACATGCACCTGTAAGATCACAATTACACTGGCCAGGTGTAATCTGAAATTACCTTACATGATGTTCCTTCTACCTTTTATACTTAGCATCCCAAGGTTCTAATATATCAAGGACATCCTACTTCACATGCTGTTTAAGTCTAGGTACGGGTACAAATACCTAAATCCCTTAAACTAGGGCTCTGATACCATTTGTAACAACCCGGTTTCCCAAACATACAACAAATAACATAACATGCATACATATCATTGATTTACAACAAAAGTTACATAACAAACCAAGTACGGTCCCTTCGGTCTCATAAATTACAAAATATATATATAAGCCTCCTAATCAACATCCATCAAAAGCTTCCTACACTTCATCCTCTCCTGCCGATCCTTAACCTGGAAAACATATTTTTGAAAACAAAATGAGGGTTAGACCAAACGGGTCTAGTGAGTTAATCCCGGTCCTTTCCAAAAATCGTTATAAAACCTTTCTTGTAAACCGTTTGTATCAAAATAATTTAGTTAAACCTTTGGTAACCCTTTCGTAAAATATAAACATACCACACATATTTAAATACCAATCAAGACTCATGCATTGTGCTCGACTCCTCATCCTCTTTCTCATTCTCATTCCCATGGCCATATTAGTTGGTTGCAAGCCAACTAATTATCGTCACTGTACCAAAATACAGTCGACTCCGCTGCAATCACATACAGCCCCACTGCAATTTCCTACAGCTCCACTGCAATTCCATACAGCTCCGTTGCATTTCCTTACAACTCCGCCGACTAATAATTCGGCTAACATATACTCGTGTAGTGCATTACTCATATAAATACAATATATATCTCAATATACCATATTGTCATTTATATACACATAATCATATTCCTACCACATAACCATCTCATTTATATATATACACATATATATGTATCCCAGTTCAAAACGTTTTAAAGCAAAACTCACCTCGATCGCTTATCCATAAACACTTCCAAGCTTTTCTCCAAAAGATTCAGTCTTTCAATCCAAATCCACAGAATCTGAAACAGATTAAATACAAATATCCCCTTACCATTTGAACATGTGAACTCTAGATAAATCTACCTAACTCTCGCCATCAAAACAACCAAACAGCTATAGTTTCCGGACAGCCCAAAGCCACCCGGACAACCCAACTTTTCCGGACAGCATAAAGAATCCGGACAACACAATTTATCCGGACAACACAAGGAATCCGGACAACACAAGGAATCCGGATGCCATCCGGTCTCTAAATCATCCGGAAACCATCAATCAAATCGTCCGGACTCTATCAACAACTTACCCGGACAGCACCCAAGAATCTACCCGGACACATTCATACTGGGTCCGGAAACCTTTGTCGGTTTGGTGCTTTTTACCCAGAAAATCGACTGAATTAATACCATAAGTGTTTGTGGTGTTTCTACTCCGATAGAACCCTTCTAAAAGCAATTACAAACACAAAATACAAAGGAACATACCTTAGTTCACTTCCAAAGCTCACCAATTGATGTCTTAACCACAAAGCTCTTTCTTTCTTCTTCTTAGCTCCAAGAACACACACACACACATACCTTAGTTTAGATATTTCTTAGTTGTGACATATCTGAACTCCTAAAGGGGTAATATCAACCTATTTTCATTTTAAACCTTGAACTTCTCAATAATGACCCAAACACCCCTAAACTTATAATTTATCCAAACATACCCTAAACATCTAACTTTAAAGTTAACTTTATTTAACGGAAAGGAGATTTTAACTAACGAACTTATCCAGGGTATTACAACCTTTTGCCTCTCTTTCTTCTACCATTGCTTGGCTTTCAGCTATTTCTGGTACTGAAGTTTCCGGTATTGAAGTTGCATCAAGCTTGCGCTTCTTGGCGTTGTCCCCCTCATGGTCATAGGGGTCTTCCTCGTGATCATGTCGCCTTTTCTCTCCGCGAGCTTGAGCTTAGCAGGTAGTTACAACAACAGATATGCGCTCGGGTAGTGTGTCAAGAGACTTACGGACATCAGCGAGACTTTGCTCCATTTTATCTTTAAAGGCTCGAAACTCGGAGGAGGTTGGATGTGTATGGGTTGTTGATTGAATCTGGGGAGGTTGGTAGGCTTGTTATAGGCGTAACAAGCCCAATAGATCTTGTTCTTGTGGAGTATCGGGGTGGAGGGATAGTAGTTTGGCCAGCAAGAGGGTTTTTAACTCATCGAAAGGCAATTCGATAGTTGGTTGCACAGGAGCAGGTGGAGCTGGTATGGCTCTTTGTGGGGTTGGGCGAGTTTTGGGTTTTCAGTCTCGACGGTCGGGCCTTTTCCTTTTATCAGCTACTTTATTTCGTCAAACTGCTTTTTCATTCTTTCTTCCATCGCCTTTTGATCCCACTCATATTGTTTCCTGGATAAAAATGTGGGTAAGCTAACACCGGGATAACTTAGATTTCCCATTTCGGTAACTATCGTAGAGATAGTACCACCTACGTTCAGGGATGGCATTTGTATAATCGTGGTAGGATTTCCGTCCGATCCTCGTAAGCTGCTAAGAGGTAGACTTACTACAGACGTTCCAATCGGGTCACTTAGAGCACCAATAATAGCAGAAGTAACGACCTGTGTAATACCCCGGGTAAGTTTGTTAGTTAAAAACCCTTTTGTTAAGAATTGTTAACTTTATAATAAGTATGTTTAGGTTAAAAGTTGGTTAAATTTCAAGTTTAGGGTGTTTTGGTCATTAATGAAGAGTTTAAGGTCCTAAGGGTACATATGTCTGATATTATCTCTTAATCCATAAGATATTTTTAGTTCAGCAGAAAATTAGTGTGTGTAAGTGTGTGTTTTGAGAGCAAAAGGAGAAAAGAAGAAAACTTAGGTTGAGGATTCATTTGGTGTACTTGAAAGTGAAATCAGGTATGTTTTCTTTACAAAGTATGTTTATAATTGTTAATAGATAGTTTCCATCGTAGTAGAAACACTGATTTCGTATCTGGGGTTAGTTATGTCGATTTCTGGGCAAAAAATGGGTGAACCGACAGTAGTTTCCGGATAGAATGAAGGTTTCTGGGTACTTTTGTTGGTGGTGTCCGGGTAAAGTTCTAAAGGTGTCCGGACGGTGTTTTATCCGGGTAAGTTCTCTTTTCTTGGTGGTCCGGATGAAGTATGATACCGGATAGCGTCCGGATTACTTAGGTTTCCGGCTGGTGTCCGGATTACTTATACTGTCCGGAAACGGCATGCTGTCCGGATTATTGGTGTTGTCCGAAAAACTCTGTTGTGTCCGGATACTTTTGCTGTTTGGCCAATATTGAGAGTTTAGATGCTGTCGAGTATCCAGTAACCTTTATTTTGTTAACCATTAGATAGGGAACGAATGAGGACTGACTATTCTGTGGTCTTGACTTGATTACGGGTTTGGGGGCAACATTTGAGGATTTGAGTTCTTTAGAGTTCTTAGCCTTAGTAAGACTTATGTGTTCTATGTGGTAAAAAGATATCTGTATCTGTTTATTACAGATCTTGTGAATTATGGGTAAAGCACTGAACCTATTTAGAAGGCTTAGGAACGTGTTGATAAGCAATCAGGTGAGTTTTACTTCAAAACATTTTCAACTGGAATACATATACGTATGTGTTGGATATGTGATAAATGGTGTGACTATGTTTATGTGTGAATTATAATATGTTGAGATATTGTAATTACGTGAGTAATATATTATGTTATAATACATTGGCCGGGCATAGGACCGGTGTGTTGGTTGTAGTTGTTGTACAGTGTTGATTGGCTGTAGTTGTTGTACAGCGTTGTTTATTAGTTGGCTTGCAACCAACTAATATGGCCATGGGAAGGAGACAGAGAATTACGCGATGAGTGAGTTATGATTGATAATTGTGTTTGTATTATGTGAATGTTTGTGCGCAAAGGATTTTCAAAGAAACAGGGATTTTCTCACTTAGACCATTAGGTCTAACCCTCATTTTTGTTTTAAATATGTATTCCAGGTCGAGGATCAAGTAAGAGCAAATAAGAAGGATAGTCGTTGCTTTGGTTTTGGGAAGACTTGTGTTATGAAGATCATGAAGTGTTTTAGTACTTATGGCTTTGTTGTTAGTCATAATGTAAATTATTTAGTCAAAAAGTTTGTCTTGAATACTTATTATGTATAGTAAGACTTTGGGACCGAATAAGAAATATGATGTATCTTTTGATGAAATTATGTTGTGGAATGTATGTTATTTGTGTACATGGAAATTGGGACGTTACAGATGGTATCAGAGCCATAGTTTAAGGGATTTAGGTATTAGTATCTGTACCAAGACTTAAACTGCATGTGAAGTAGGATGTCCCTGTTATTGTAGAACCTTGGGATGTTAAATATAAAAAGGTAGAAAGAACATCGTGTAAGGTAATTTCATTATTACACCTGGCCAGTGTAATTGTGATCTTGCAGGTACATGATTGGACTGGAATGCCTTGTTATATGGGGTATGTGCTTATGTGTATATTAACCTTGTTTGAATCAACAGAATGGCAAGTGGTACGAGACTAACAAATCGGGAAGGAGGAGGAAACCCGAATAGAACCAATCAAATAGCCGGAGGAAGGGGAAGAGGGGGAGAAAGAGGCAGAGGCAGAACTGGGGGCAGAGTTCAGGGGCATGGTACGGAGTTTGTTACAAGAGACGACTTAGCGGCCGAAATGGGAAGATTACAGGCAAATATCCAGGCTATGTTTAATCAGACTCATAATACTGAAACAGAAAGACCAGATCCTTCACATGAAGAAGAGATGCCTATTACTCCTACTGTTGTACCAGTAATGAAAAAATGTGATTATAAAATGTTTCTCAGTTGTAAGCCTCCGACCTATTCAAGAGATCGGGATCCAGTGAAAGCTATGCGATGGCTGAAGGAGATAGAAGCTATCTTCAAGACTACTAAGTGCGCGGAAGAGGATATGGTACTTTATGGGGCCATAATGTTGAAAGGTGACGATTTATACTGGTGGGAAGCTCATATTTCTTCGGGAGGTTCTGACATATATTCTATCTTCTCGTGGGAAGAATTTGTTATAGCTTTCAGGAAGCAGTTCTGTCCTCATGCAGCGGTTAAGCAACTAGAGGGGGAGTTTATGAACTTGCAACAAGGAAATTTATCTGTTCGGGACTACACTGCTCGTTTTCTAGAAAAATATCGTTTTGCAGAATATTATGTTGCCACGGAGGCCATGAAGATTGAAAGGTTTATCTTCGGGTTGAATGCAGAAGTCAGGAGTTTGGTAATTGCTAAAGGACCTGAGACTTTCTCCGCTGCAGTTGATGCCGCGGAAACCGTGGAATAGGATAAAGGAAGAAATACTAGCGACAAAGGTACAGGAAAAAGGAAGTGGGAAGGACCACAACACGATCCAAAGAAGTTCAGGTTTCAGAGATACGATAACCGTCCACCTTTCCGACCAACGGAAAGACCTTGTCTGAAATGCAACCGTGTCCACCAAGGGAATTGTCAGGGTGACTCACGGGTCTGTTATAGGTGTGGGAAGACTGGGCATGTTGTTAAGGATTGTCGTGTCACGCGGTTCAGTTTTTCATGTAATTCTCCTGATCACATACAGTCCGATTGTCCGAATGGAATAATACAACAAGGGGGTACTTCAGGGAAACCAGCAGTTGTCAGACCGGTAGTACCAAGACTAGAGCCACCAAGAACAAGAGGCCATGCTTTCCAGATGACAGAGCAATAGGCAGATGAGGCTCCCGATGTGGTTACAGGTACATTCTTAATAAATTCTACACGTGCTAAAGTGTTATTTGATTCCGGTGCAAACCGATCGTTTGTGTCGCCTTCTTTTGCTGCCTATATGCATTTAAAGCCTAAAGTGTTAGATCATGCGTTAATGGTAGATACGGCTAATGATAATCAAGTACTAGTTAGTGAGGTATTTGATAGTTGTGTGATAAACATAGATGGGTGTGGAGTACCTATTCAGTTATTTCCTATGGCCTTGATCGAGTTTGGTGTGGTAGTGGGGATGGATTGGTTAGCCGAGAATCAGTCCAATATAGTTTGCGATAAGAAATTGATAAATGTTGTCTTACCTGAGAAGGGACCAGTAGTGATTTATGGTAACCGTAGAAATCATCAGTCTTTTCCTTATCTTTTTGGTAAAAGCCCGTAAGTATGTTAATAAAGGTTGCCCGAGTTACTTAGCTTATGTGATAGATACTAAGCTAGAAAGGAGCAAGTTGGAAGATATTCCAATTGTTAGTGAATTTCCAGAAGTTTTCCCTGAAGACTTGAATAGTCTTCCGCCCGTTAGACAAGTAGAGTTTGGTATATATCTGATTCCTAGAGCCGCTCCTGTAGCCCGTGCACCGTATCGTCTGGCACATCCAGAAATGAAAGAAATGATGGCACAACTGCAAGACCTATCCGATAAAGGCTTCATCAGACCCAGTTCTTCGCCGTGTGGAGCGCCAGTTCTGTTTGTGAAAAAGAAGGATGGTTCGATGAGAATGTGTATCGACTACCGGGAACTAAATAAGCGCACGATCAAGAATAAGTATCCGCTACCTAGAATTTATGACCTCTTCGATCAGTTAGTTGGAGCTTGTTATTTCTCCAAGATTGATCTAAGGTCTGGTTACCATCAGTTGAAGGTGAAAGAAGAAGATGTTCTGAAAACTGCTTTTCGCACAAGGTATGGTCATTATGAATTCTTAGTGATGCCGTTTGGATTGACGAACGCTCCAGCTGCTTTTATGGATTTAATGAACCGAGTATGTAAGCCATATCTCGATAAATTTGTTATTGTGTTTATCGATGATATCCTTATCTACTCCCGATCCAAGGTAGAGCACGCGCAACAACTTCGTTTGATTATGGAATTGCTGAAGAAAGAAAAATTGTATGCTAAACTTTCAAAATGTGAATTTTGGCTACGAGAAGTTCAGTTTCTGGGGCATGTAGTTTCCGAGAGAGGCATTCAAGTTGATCCAATGAAAGTAACAGCAGTCGAAAAGTAGGAACCGCCGAGAACTCCAACCGAGGTACAAAGTTTTCTGGGTTTAGCCGGGTATTATCGAAAGTTTATAAAAGACTTTTCTCGTATCGCGACTGTAATACCCCGGGTAAGTTCGTTAGTTAAAATCCCTTTTCCGTTAAGCTAAGTTAACTTTAAAGTTAGGTGTTTAGGGTAAGTTTGGGTAAAATTATAAGTTAAGAGTGTTTGGGTTATTATTAAGAATTTCAAGGACCAAAGTGGTAAATTAAGTTTTATATTATCATCTTAGACTTCAGATATTATTTCACAACTCAGAAACAGCAGATATTTTAGTGTGTGTAAGTGTGTGTGTTTGAGAGCAAAAGCAAGAAGGAGAAAGGAAGGAAAGCTAGGTTAAGGCTCCAATTGATGTGCTTTGGAAGTGAATTAAGGTATGTTCCTTTGTATTTTGTGTTTGTAATTGCTTTTGGAAGGGTTCTATCGGAGTAGAATAGTCGAAATCACTTCTGGTAATAATTCAGTCGGTTTTCTGGGTAAAAAGGACCAAACCGACAGAGGTTTTCGGACACATTATGAATGTTTCCGGGTAGTTTCTTTGGTGGTGTCCGGGTGGTTGTATTGTTAGTGTCCGGATGATTTGTGGATGATTTCCGGATAGCATCCGGATTCCTTTGGTGTCCGGATTCCTCATGTTGTCCGGATTCTTTATGTTGTCCGGATACTTTTGTGGTTTCCGGATATTTTGGCTGTTCGGTCAATTTTTTAGGATAAGAGTTATGTAGATGTATCTAAAGTTCAAAGCCTGCTAGTAAGTTTTATATATAAGTTGGTGAGGAGATATTTGTATGTAAATGGTTTCAGATTCTGAGAATTTTGGGTAAAGGATCGGATAGCTCGGAGAAAGGCTTGGAAGCGTATTTTAAGCATTCAGGTGAGTTTTACTTTAAAACGTTTTCAACTGGAATATATATATATCTGTGTTTATATATATATGAGATGGATATGTGTGGAACGGATATACGATCAAGGTGTGAATATTTTGTGTTTATAATATAGTAAGATATTATATTTATTGGTGCATTACACTACACAAGTGTACAGTAGCCGGGTTCTGGTGAGCGGACCGGTGAGTAGTCGGGTTCCGGTGTGCGGACCGACGGGTAGCCGGGTTCCGGTGAGCGGACCGGTGGGTAGCCGGGTTCCGGTGTGCGGACCGGTTGTTGATTTATTAGTTGGCTTGCTACCAACTAATATGACCATTTGTGGAGGAATAAGGTGAATGAGATGTACACGATGCACGAGTCTGGATTAGTATTTAAATACGTGTGGTATGTTTATATTTTACGAAAGGATTACCAAAGATTTATCTAAACTATTTTGATACAAAGGATTTACATAAAAGGTTTTATAATGATTTTGGAAAGGACTAGGATTAACTCACTAGACCCGTTTGGTCTAACCCTCATTTTGTTTTAAAAAATATGTTTTCCAGGTCGAGGAATTGATAGCGGCAAAGGAAAGAATAAGGTGTAGGCTGCCTCCGTTGATCGATGATGTTTAAGAAGCTTTTATTATTTTGTAGTGTCAAGACTAATGAGACCGTACTTGGTTTGTTATGTAACTTTTGTTGTAAATCAATGATATGTATGCATGTTATGTATTATGATGTATGTTATGGGATTTGGGTCGTTACAAATGGTATCAGAGCCCTAGTTTAAGGAATTTAGGTATTTGTACCCGTACCTAGACTTAAACTGCATGTGAAGTAGGATGTCCTTGATATATTAGAACCTTGGGATGCTAAGTATAAAAGGTAGAAGGAACATCATGTAAGGTAATTTGAGATCACACCTAGCCAGTGTAATTGTGATCTTACAGGTGCATGTTTGGACTGGGATACCTTATTATATGGGGTATGTGCTTATGTGTATATTAATCTTGTCTGAATCTACAGAATGGCAAGCGGTACTAGAAATACGACTAGAGAGGGAGGAAGAAATCCTAATAGAACGAATCCAACAGTCGGGACAAGGGGAAGAGGAAGAGAAAGAGGTAGGGGCAGAACTGGAGGTAGAGTTCAGGGGCGAGGTACGGAGTTTATTACAAGAGACGATTTGATGGCGGACATGGGAAGACTTCAAGCAAATATCCAGGCTATGTTCGACCAAGCTCGTCATACTGAAACTCCAGATCCTGGTTTGGAAGACGAAATGCCCATTACACCTACGGTCATACCAGTGTCAAGAAGGTGTGATTACAAGATGTTCTTAAACTGTAGACCTCCAACTTACTCAGGAGATAGAGACCCAGTGAAGGCGATGAGATGGTTAAAAGAAATAGAAGCCATCTTCAAGACCAGTAAGTGTGCGGATGAGGACAGAGTATTACATGGAACGGCGATGTTGAAGGCAAAAGTCTGTACTGGTGGGAAGCTCACATTGATTCCCTAGGGTCGGATGTATACTCTACTTTTACTTGGGACGAATTCACAACAGCATTCAAAGGACAGTTTTGTTCTCAAGCAGCAGTTAGACAATTGGAAGAGGAGTTCATGAACCTACACCAACGAAGTTTATCGGTTAGGGATTACACCGCTCTCTTTCTGGAGAAGTCTCCCTTTGCAGAGTACTATGTTGCCACGGAGGCTCTAAAGATGGAAAGGTTTATTTTTGGGTTAAATGCAGAAATTAGAAAGCTAATGACTGCAAGAGGACCCGATACCTTCTCAGCCGCAGTGGATGCCGCGGAAAATGTGGAACAGGATAACCGGAGAGACGTTGGTGATAAGAGTGCTGGGAAAAGAAAACTGGAAGAAACGATGTACGATTCGGAAGAATACGAATCCCCGAGGTTTGATAGTTATTCACCTTTCAGACCAGTTGAAAGACCATGCCCAAAATGCAATCGTGTTCATCAAGGAAACTGTTATGTGGATTCTCGAAGTTGTTACAAATGTGGAAAGACTGGTCACATTGTTAGAGACTGTCGGGTAACTCGACTCTGCTTCGTTTGCAATTCCCCTGATCATATTCAGTCAGACTGTCCACAATGGAAAGTACAACAGGGTGGTACGACGAGGAGACCAACGAGTGTTAGGCCGGGAGAGGAACAAGGGCCTGAGGTATCGAAAGCAAAGGGCCGTGTTTTTCAGATGACGGAACAAGAGGTGGAAGAAAGTCCTGATAAGGTTACAGGTATATTTCTATAAACTCTATATGTGCTAAGGTGTTATCTGACTTCGGTGCAAAATGGTTATTGGTATTTCCGTGTTTTTGTTGCTTATCTGTGTTAGAGATATAGGTGGGTATGGGGTGGCTATTCAGTTAGTTTCTATGGTTTTGATTGAGTTCGAAGTAGTAGTGACAAGTATTCATACCTTTTCGCTTAACCGAATTCCGGGACAGAATTCTTTTAAGGGGAAGATAATGTAATACCCCGGGTAAGTTCGTTAGTTAAAATCCCTTTTCCGTTAAGCTAAGTTAACTTTAAAGTTAGGTGTTTAGGGTAAGTTTGGGTAAATATATAAGTTAAGAGTGTTTGGGTTATTATTAAGAAGTTCAAGGACCAAAGTGGTAAATTAAGTTTGATATTATCACCTTAGACTTCACATATTATTTCACAACTCAGAAACAGCAGATATTTTAGTGTGTGTAAGTGTGTGTGTTTGGGAGCAAAAGCAAGAAGGAGAAAGGAAGGAAAGTTAGGTTAAGGCTCCAATTGATGTGCTTTGGAAGTGAATTAAGGTATGTTCCTTTGTATTTTGTGTTTGTAATTGCTTTTGGAAGGGTTCTATCGGAGTAGAATAGTCGAAATCACTTTTGGTAATAATTCAGTCGGTTTTCTGGGTAAAAAGGACCAAACCGACAGAGGTTTTCGGACACAGTATGAATGTGTCCGGGTAGTTTCTTTGGTGGTGTCCGGGTGGTTGTATTGTTAGTGTCCGGACGATTTGTGGATGATTTCCGGATGGCATCCGGATTCCTTTGGTGTCCGGATTCCTCATGTTGTCCGGATTCTTTATGTTGTCCGGAAAGTTGTCCGGATACTGTAAGTGCAGGATCTATTCTTACAATCAATATAGAAAGAAGTAATTGAGAAATTGTATGATCAAGCCCAATTGTATTCAATGATGCACAGAATTACAGATCTAAGAGAGAGATAACCTCAAAGATTACAAGGAATGAATACAAGTAATATGGGAAAATCAATCAGTTAGCAACGTAGTGCTAACCACTCTATTTATACTGTAACGGATATATTAAAGCAACAGTACAAATAAGAAAGACTAATAAGAACAAAACACGTGTCCTAATTAGTTTACACATTACTAAGTAACGAAACTCGTCATAAGTTCTGAACAGGTAGTTCAGAACTTCTGAACATTCTTCTGATCACGCTTCTCAGAACTTCTGACTTCTCTTTCTCAGATCTCTGACTCTTCTTCTCAGAACTTCTGACTCTTCTTCTCAGAACTTCTGAACCTTCTTATCAGATCTTCAACACTTGGTTTATTGACAAAACTTCAGATCTAACAATCTCCCCCTTTTTGTCAAATAAACTTAAACTTTGCATCATCTAATTCTTTCAGAGCAGGAACAATTTTCTGAAGTAGCACATTCCTCAGATTAAGCCTCTTATCAATCTTGTCAATAATTTCTTGAATAACTTCAACTTGCTGATTTATTGCTTCTTGAGTTATGTTTGCTTCCTTTACTTTCAGCATCTTTTTCTCCAAATTGTGCTTTATGATCCTTAAAGTTCCAGAACAATATTTTGCAGTTTCCTTTGCTCTGAAGAAGATCTTTCCACTTTTGTTCTTCAAAAATACTCCCAGATCTGGATACTTGTGAACACTTCCAGTCTTTAACACCTTTTTCTGCTCATGATCTGTATTGGGATTTGCCAGATAAACACATGACTTTTGCAAATACAGAGCTATTTGGAAATCTGTATAGCAATGCCACCTTAAGATATAGAACATGGCCTCAATCACCACACTTCTTGCCTTCCTTTCATTTCTGTCTTTACTTGACTCTTTAAAACATAGAAAGCTGTGTAATCTGTAGAAGTCAACCACTGACAGTTTCTCAAAATCTGCATCAGTAAAATAATAAACCTTGCCATCTTCTCTCAAAACTTCAAAGGATAAGTACTCCATCTTTCTGAATTTCTTAACCTTCAATTCTCTGATTCCAGTGATTAGAAAATCTGAGTAAACGGCTTGCTTTGTTTTGCCAAGACATCTTGATTTTTCAGCCAACCAGATCTGAGTCTCCTTAGACCTATCATAATACACATCCAAGAATTGTACTTCTTTTGGTTTGAAAAACTCAGGCAGATCAAATTCAAGAAAGTATCCATTCAGATCAATGAATATTTCATCTTCTTTGGGTTCAGACTGTTCAGCTTGGTCAATATTAGTTATCTGCACATTCTGAGGTGTTGTGTCCTGAACTTCTTCAACTTCATCTGACAAAGTTTCATTCACTTCATACTCAGCAGGGAACACAAAATCACTGTGTAACATCTTCTTGGGATTAACTTCAGATAGCAACCATTCACCACAACTTCTGATCTTTCTTCTGAGATTCAACCTTCTATTCATAGAGTTTACACACCTTTTCTTTAAGTTCTCTCTTTCAGTTTTAGCACTTACTTCCATTTCAATCAGTAACCAACTCAGAGTTGCATCACTATATTTTACCAGTTCTTTCAGTTTGAACATTTCAAGTCTCTCTTGAACTTTATATGCAAACCCTTCAGATTCCATTCCTTCATTTACGAATCCTTTTGTACACACATCAAATCCTGCAATATTTGTTGGAGACCTCAGATTGCACTTCTCTTTTCTTCCTTCAATGGCTAGTTGAAAATCATATAAGTACATGTTTCTGACATAGATACCCAGAAGTCTTCTGCATTCAATTTCCATCAAGGCTTCTTCAGTACCAGAGAAAAATTTGACTAGAAAGATCTGATCATCAAGTGTTAGTCTGTGGAAATCAAAACTGGACATGGCAACTTTTGTATTTTTCTCTTTCAATACTTCCATTCTAACAAACATTAAACCACTGAATTCTTCTTCTTGAAACATTAGAACTTTCTCAATTCTTTTCTGAATATGCAGTCTTGAGTCAGGAATTCTGAATCTGTTTGAAGCTTCTGTGTAAATCATCTGAGCTCTTTCATCCATGAAACCATCCACATTACTTTCTAAAAACTCATATTCTCCTTCTGAGTGGTAGAGGTTTTCATACATTTCCTCAGGAAAAATATCATCATGAAATTGTCTGGCCAAAGGTACATCACTTAGTTCCAGGATGAAATCACATATGGGTTCTTCTAACGTCTGCAAGTTAATCTTGGAAATCTCAATTGGTTTTCTGAATACATACTCAGAAGGCATGAAGTAATCTTCTAGTTTCTCATATTCTTCTTCTGTGTTCATCTCATCAGCATAGTTATATCTGAACTCATGCTTAAAATTCTGAGAATAATCAACAGTTCTGTCTTCTTCACCCATCAGATCAATAGGTCTTATTACTTTTATCCCTTTATGAATTTTCTGAACACTCAAAGCTCTGACTACTTCATTATGCATTCTTCTGATCAATTCTTCATTCAACCTCCTTTCTTCTGATTCAGACTCCATTGCCCTTTCACTGTTATAAACCACAATATCTGTACACTTGTTTACCACTGTACTTTCCACTATTTCTTCTATTCTTAAATCAGATTCCTCAATAGCTACAGTTTCATCTGAGTTTCCTTCCATCTCAGTATCCAAGTTCAATTCCTCTGTTTTATCTGATTCATTACTATCAATACTTCCCAACTCCATTTCTTCTGTATCTGAACTGTCAAGCTGTACTATCTGAATCATCTTCTTTAAATTTTCCTGTGTCTGATCTTCTGAACTTTTTGTATTGGCTAAGTGCATGTCTGCTATCTCAAAATCTTCTATGCCAATGTCATCATCAGAACTTAACCTTTGTCTTTTCTCCCCCTTTTGATGATCATGAGGCTCATTATCATCAAACTTTCTTTTTAAGTTCTGATTAGAAGTACCTTCAGCTTCAGCTTCTGCAATAGGAACAGGATCAAGAGGCTTTGAAGTAGAAGCCAGTGATACACTCAGTGCTTTCAGTATAGAATCCTGCATATCTTGCATTTGTTTCAACATATCTTTTTGAAAACCAGACATTATATCCATGATCTCCTTTTTGTGAGAATCCAAGGATTTCTTTACATCATCTACCTTGGTTTCAACAGAAATTAACTTTTTCTCCAACACATCTTTCAAATCTGATACCTCATCACTCAGATCCTCCATCCTCTTCTCCAAATTTTCTACTTTTTCCCCCATCTCCTTGTTTTGTTTCTGAATCTTTTCAAATTCAGAAGTTTCTAACAGTGAACCTGAACCAACAGATGGTCCAGTTTTCATGTGCCCAGAGAGCTCATGGCCTGTAGATAACACACAGTCATCTTGTACAACAGATGCACGTTTGAATGAGGCTTTTGTAATGTTCACCTCACCAGGACTTCCATCCAATCCTCGACACCCAACATTAGGCATGTCTATGAATGTTGTTTCAGGAGTACGAAATTCCTGATCTGTGCAAGTGTCAAAAGGAATTTCAGGCTCAATATGAATAGGACTGTGATATTCAGACTCAATGTGTTGAAAAATAAGTTGGGATTTATCACCTCCCTCCAAATGAGTTTGGGATGGTTCCCCGGATTTGTGTGAAACAGTAGCATGTTGAAATGCTTCTGAGTGGGTATGGATGGGTTGTTCAAGATCCACCACTAGGTCCATGGTGTTTGTTTCAATATTGGACACCAAGAGATGTGAACCAATAGCATGTGTGGTTACCTGGTCAAGATTAGCTGGTTCAGAGGCATCTCTTTCTGTTTGAACCTCTGTTAACAATCTCTCATCCTCACCACTCTCATTCTGTTTTTCCTCACTGAGTCTAACCAAGCTCTCAGAATTTTCCCCCTCAAGTCTCTCAGAATGTTCACCCATCTGAACATCCTCCCCCTCTCTAATTCGACTAGACCCCTCACCTCTCTTCTCAGGTTGGTCCTCTTGGGCAGGGATTTGAGGTAATTCAATTCCCATAGAGGTGCAATAAGCTTTTAAAATCTCACTCTCCCTTGGAATATAATTCCTAAGTGATTTTGGCAACAGTTTATGATTGGGATAATTTTCAAGTCTTGTTACTGAGGTCATCTTACTCAAATAAAATGTAGGACCATGCTCTTCATTTGTTCTTCTTGAGATTGTTCTGTTTTCCTGCATGGCATACCAAATAACAATTTGCCAGTACCTTATGTAGGGAATGTATGTCAGTGGAGCATCCTTTGTCTTCTTCTGAATTGCTTTCTGATTCTTCTCAAATGTATTCTTCATATCTTCCCAAAGTATTGAAGTATAGTCATAATGCCTATTCTTCACTAAACCTTGAAATATCTGAAGAATTTGTTTAGAACCTTGATCAGCAGAACTATTTTTCCCTGACAAACATTTATTTACCACATGAAAGAAGCAAGCCCAAATAGGTGGTAATTTGTTTCTTCTGAACAAACTGAGAGTCCTCAATCCTTCATTGTATCCCAACTTCATGAACTCTGCTATTAATTCCTCTGTTAGGGGTAAATCCTCAAAATCTGTTCTTCTTTGTACATCATCTTTCTCTGGTAGATTCAGCATTTCTCTTAGTGCAGAGATAGATAAGACAAATGTCACTCCTCCAATTTCAGACACAAACTTATTATCTTCTAACCTAAGATATTTCCACCATTGTTGTATGTACTGAACAGGCACATTTTTACTTCTTGTAAACCATTTTCTGTACGGATGATGTTTGAATAACTCCATGATAATTCTGTGTTCAGGCTTAAAACGACTTTCCTCAAACAATATAATACAGTTATTTTCAGATAATTTCAACCATTCACTCTCAGGAACAACTCTTTCCACTAGAATAGATCTATCTGACATAATAGAACCTGCAGCACTCTGATCATGTTCAATATTAACGTTTACCTCATCCGCATTTCCTTCAGATTCATCCATTTGTTCATCTTCTTCATCATTTCTTATTGCCCCTTCCTCTGCAACTCTATTTTGTACTTCATCATTTTCCGAATCGGATGAATCCATTATCGATTTTGTAGAATGTAGAGAAATTGGACCACTTCTTCGTATTTCAGACATGATTTAAGAAGAAAACAGATTCAAAGAACTCTGGATTTGATTCGTATCTCACGTTTCGCTCTGGAATTTGAAAGAAATTTGAAATAGGGATTTTAAGACCTATTTAAAATCCGTGAAGTTGAAAGGTTTAACGGAAAAGCGAAATCAATGTTATAACGGAGTCAACACATGTGAAATACCACAAAGGATTTAAATGAAATACGTGGCATTGTCAAACAAATATGAAGCTGACACGTGTTAGTGGATAGAATTTTGACTCAAGTCAAAAATCTGAATAACACGCACAGATGTTCTGATTCCATGACTTAGAAGAATTTTGCCTTGTAACCAAAATGTCTTTTAAAATCAACTTCTGACCAATATAAAACATTTTGATTATTCAGAAGAGGTTTGAACAGATAAGAAATGAAAACAAATCTTTTAAGCATCACAAAATGATTTCCAAAAGAATTTTGATGCTCCCCCTTGACTTGAGCATGCATTTGAGTATTAATGATACATAAAGATGAGATTAAAAGATAATCAAAGAAGCATAATCCATACAGTTGAAGTTATTTGTATTTCTCAAAAGTAAATTTTTGAAAGTTAGATTGCTGAAGTATTGACTCAGAATTTCTGACCTTAAGATTCAGAGGTTCTGATCTCAGGACTCAGAAGTTCTGAACTCAAGACTCAGAAGTTCTGAATACACAACTCAGACAAGTTTACTTAGAAAAATTTAGCATTTTTAAGAAAAAAATATTTTCAACTAGGCAGATTAAGCATTCCTATTTTACATATGAGAAAAGAAAACCTTTTGTGATCAAGAGGCTTTGTGAACAAGTCAGCCAATTGATACTTTGTATGCACAAAGTGCATCTCTATAGTTCCTTTTTCCACATAGTCCTTTATAAAATGATACCTCACATCTATATGCTTAGTCTTCGAATGTTGAACAGGGTTCTGAGTAATAGCAATTGCACTTTCTGAGTCACAATAGATGGGAATCTTATTAAGCTGATATCCATAGTCCATGAGTTGTGTTCTCATCCACAATGTTTGAGAGCATGAAGCAGCAGCAGCAACATACTCTGCTTCAGCAGTTGAAGTGGATACACAGTTCTGTTTCTTTGATGCCCAACTCACTATTTTATCTCCCAAAAAGTGACAAGCACCAGATGTACTCTTTCTGTCCAACCTACTTCCTGCATGATCAGCATCAGTGAAAGCAGTCAATTTGAAGTCAGTTTCTTTTGGATACCATAAACCTAGATCAGGTGTTCCTTTGAGATATCTTAAAATCCTTTTGACAGCCAACATATGTGATTCTTTCGGGTTAGATTGAAATCTAGCACAGAAACAGGTAGAAAACATGATATTTGGTCTACTTGCAGTCAAATAAAGTAATGATCCAATCATGCCTCTATAAAGTTTGATATCTGCTGAAACACCTTTGAGATCAGCATCTAACTTTATGTTAGTTGCCATAGGTGTTCTCATAGAAGCACAATCAGACATTTTGAACTTTTTCAGAATATCTCTGACATATTTTCCTTGATTTATGAAAATACCTTTTGGTAGTTGTTTGACTTGAAGACCAAGGAAAAAATTCAGTTCACCCATCATGCTCATTTCAAATTCAGATGACATGATTTTTGAAAAATTATCACATAATTCTGGACTGGTAGAACCAAATATTATGTCATCAACATAAATCTGAATCAGAATCAAATCATTACCCTGTTTCTTTAAAAACAAAGTTGTGTCAATCTTACCTTTCTTGAATCCTGAACCTAACAGGTGTTTAGTAAGAGTGTCATACCAGGCTCGTGGTGCTTGTTTTAGACCATATAAAGCTTTGTCTAAAATATAAACATGATCAGGGAATTCTGGATCAACAAAACCTTCAGGTTGATGGACATACACCTCTTCATTAAGTTTGCCATTTAGAAAGGCTGATTTGACATCCATTTGATACACCTTGAAGTTTTTATGTGCAGCATAGGCTAAAAATATTCTGATTGCCTCTATTCTTGCCACTGGTGCAAATGTCTCATCATAATCAATTCCCTCTTGTTGACAGTATCCCTTAGCAACCAATCTTGCCTTGTTTCTGATGACAACACCTGATTCATCCTTTTTGTTTCTGAACACCCATTTAGTTCCAATTATAGATTTACCTTCAGGCTTTGGAATGAGTCTCCAAACTTTATTTCTTTCAAATTGAAGCAATTCCTCTTGCATTGCTGAAATCCAGTCTGGATCCTCTAGGGCTTCATTAGCTTTCTTTGGTTCAATTACACTTAAGAAACCAGCAAACATTGCTTCATTTGCTGTAGCTGATCTTGTCTTTACTCCTGCTGATGGATCACCTATTACTTGATGAATAGGGTGATTTTTAGTCCATTTATTAGCACTAGGGAGTACATCAATCTCTGAATAATTGTTGTTTGCATCATTCTCATCAATGATTGCTCGTAATTCTGAACTGTCACCTTGTTCTGACGTATGAGTAGGAGTTGCATCCAAGTTTGAGTTCTGATTAATGAAGTCAGAGTTCTGATTGACTTGTTCAGAGTTCTGAGTACAAGAATCAGAATTCTGATTACAAGGTTCAGAGTTTTCACCACTTGTATTTATTAGATTTGGGCACTCCTCTGATGGACCTTTGTCAGAAATTACAGTTGATTGAACTATTTCTGGAGTCTTATTTTTCATCTCTTTGACCATCTTTGGGTTTTCATATTCTGCATAAGAATCAGAAATTAGTTCACTAAAAGCATCCTTAAACAGTAAATTGAGTTCTGAACAAATAGGATTAGAATTTGTATCAGAAGTCATTTTTGTCTTGTTCAGCATGAGTTCTGAACTGTCTTGTTCAGAAGTCCGCATTCTGGCTTCATCAAAAGTTACATTTATGCTCTCCATCATCCTCTTGGTTCTTCTATTGTAGATTCTGAATGCTTTGGAAGTTAAAGAATAACCCACAAAGTATCCTTCATCTGCCTTTTTATCGAATTTGGCAAGATTTTCTCTGTCTCTGAGAACATAGCATCTGCAACCAAAAATATGAAAGAATTTGATTAATGGTTTTCTTTTATTTATCAGTTCATAAGCAGTCTTATTTAATCTCTTATTGATTAAAGTTCTATTTTGTGTAAAACAAGCAGTTGCAATTGCTTCAGCCCATAGGAAAGTAGGAAGATTTGCATAAGCCAGCATTGTTCTCGCAGCCTCAACTAGAGTTCTATTCTTCCTTTCAACAACACCATTTTGTTGAGGAGTTCTGACAGCAGAAAAATTGTGAGAAATCCCAGAACTTTCTAAAAAATTCTGAAGAGTCTCATTTCTGAACTCCGTTCCATTATCACTTCTGATTTTCTGAACTTGAAGTTGTAAGAGAACTTGAATCCTTTTGATAAAATTTATCAATGTAGTAGCAGCTTCTGACTTAGCTCTTAGGAACTCAACCCACGTGTATCTGGATAATTCATCAACAATCACAAGCATATATTTCTTTCCTCCCATCGATTGAACTGAAATTGGACCACAAAGATCAGTATGAATCATTTCTAATGGTGCTTTGCAAGATGAGTCCATTTTTAATTTGTGAGAACTCTTTTTCATCTTGCCCATTTCACAAGCTGAGCATAATGATTCTTTTTCAAATTTAAGCTTTGGTAAGCCTTTAACCAAATGTTTTGCAACAAGATTATTAAGATCTTTGAAATTCAGATGAGAACATCTTCTGTGCCAAAGCCAGCATTCATTTGCAGTTGATTTTGATAAAAGACAAACTGTATTTAATGTTTTCAATTTTGAAAAATTAACTACAAATAAGTCCATATGTCTTTTGGCCCAGAAGACTTTGACATCATTTTCAGTTAGAATCATGCAACCTGTTATTTGAAACTTAATTTGACAAAGACTGTCTAAAAACTGACTTATGCTGAAAAGATTGTGTTGTAATCCTTCAACATAGAAAACCTTTTGGATAGTTAGATCCCCTTTAGTTAAATCCCCATAACCTTTGACTTGACCTTTGCTATTGTTTCCAAAGTTTACTGCTCCTCCAGCCTTTTCTGTGAAGTTTGATAGAAAAGACTTCTGACCTGTCATGTGTCTTGAAGCTCCTGAATCTAAAAACCACACATGACAGCCCTGCAAAAGGATCAGTTAGGTTTAGGTACCCATTTTGGAATGGGTCCATCTTTGTTAGCTTTGTCATTGGATTTAACATTAGTACCTTTTACTCTCCACTCAAAATCTTTCTTCAAACACCACTTTCCTTGAACTTTTATGAAGTCAGAACATTTTCTGCTTACAAGTTTGTTCAAATTCTTTTTGAGAGTTGTAACTTTTGGTTTTGCTATGTTTTCAACTTTCTTTTCTTTTATCTTTTCTTTCTTCTGAGTCTGAGGAACAGAAATTTTCTTCTTTTCTGTATTTTGAGAAACAGAAACTTTCTGAATATCTTTTCTTATGTATGAAACAGAAGTTATTTTGACTTGACATTTGTGAGAATATTGGAATGAATCATTTTTACATCTAACACAAACAAGATTTTTCTTTGCAAGTGACAATAAATCTGAAACATAGATCATTTCATTTTTATTTATACTGTTCAGAGTACAATTGCCCTTATTACAAGAATTTCTAGCGTTTAGTTCAGAAGTAGATTTCATTCTAAGCTTCTCAAGTTCCCTTTTCAGATCATTCAACTTTGCAAGATCATCTTTCCTTTTGCTTTCTTCTTTTTCTGAAAAATTCAAGTTCTTTTTGTTAGAAGAATTAGATGATTCACCTTTTTCATATGTACTTGATTCATTAAAGAATTTATCATTTTCTCTTGAAGCATTAATTTTAAAAAGATCATACTCAGTCTTCAGTTTTTCAAGCTCTGTTATTTTCTGAATAAAAATATTCTTTTCTTTCAAAGCTTCTTCAAGTTTAATATCCACCTCACAGAAATCATTTTCAAGTTCATCATAAGCTTTCCTTAAATCCTCAAGTTCTTGACTCACAAGATTAAATCTCTTTTCAAGTTGCAAAAATTCATCTGATTTTGTTTCAGAAAATCCAGTTGAATCAGACTTCTGACTACCTGAGTCAGAGTTCTGATTTACAGACTCAGATGTCTGATCTTTAGACTCAGAATTCTGACTACAAAGTTCAGAATCCTGACTAGAAGTTTCAGACTTCTGATTGACTGTTTCAGAATTTTTACTTGTATCAAATATGCTCTCAATGTCATGATATGAAAAACTTGGTTGTTTATTTTTGTAGCTGACATTTAAGGAATCATACTTGAATTTAGTATCATTGTATCTTGGCTTTTCATCTGTTGGTTTAGAAACTTCTTTCTTAACCTTTTCTTCTGAACCAACTGACTTTTCTGTTTTAGACTCAGAAATTGTCTCATCTGACTTTTTAGAGTTTGGTCTTTGCAAATTGTCAGAACTTGTTATAGAACTAGCAGGTCTTATGAAAACTTCAACAATTTCTGGGATTTTTGGCTTAGAAACTTGAAGTATTGGAGCTCTTTTTAAAATGACATTTTCTTCCAATCCCAATCCCTTCTTTGGATTGTAAAATCTTGTATCTTTAACATTGCTTAATAAAAGATTTAATGTTTGCTGAGTCTGACCTCTTTTCAAATTCAAATCTTCCAATTCTTTGATTTTGGTGTATAAATTCTTTCTTTCTTCAAATAACATATCAAATTTTATTTGTAAATCACCTTTTTCATCCTTTATTTTTGAAAACTCAACTTTTAGTTCAGAAAGCCTTTTCATCAATTCAGAATTTTCATCTTTAACTTTCTGTTTCTCAGCCTCAGATTCTTCATATTGTTCGTTTATTACTTCTTTTTCAATTCTGAATTTGTTAACCAAAGTTCTTTCTCCTTTTATCTGTTTTCTTAGATTAGCAAATTCAGTTTTCATTTCACCAATCTGTGTCATTAACTCTAATTCAAGTGAAGAATGTACCTCAGCAGATGACTCAGAATCAGCATCTTCAAAATCAGAATCATCCTCATTCCTCATTTTTGCCATATAGCTTCGCATCTGTGGAAAGTTGATATGATCATCTTCATCAGAAGTGTAGTACAGCCAATTCTCCTGTTCAGCCAATAGCGCACTCTCGTCATCTCTCTTCTTTGCAAGCTGAGCCTTCTTCGTGTAGTATTCATAATCTTTCACAACTTTAACTCTGCAATCCTTGGCATAATGGCCAGATTTTCCACACTTGAAACACAGATTCTTTTCTTTTCTCTCTTCCTTCTCTTCCTTGTTTTCTTCACTTCTCTCTATTCACTTTTCAATCTTATTTTCTTCTCTGTCATCTTTCTTCTTATAATCTGAACTTCCAGCTCTCTTATAATTTCCTTGAAATCTGCCCTTCCCATACCTTTTGTTGAAAGTATTTGTCAGCAAAGCTAGCTTTTCAGCCATTATCTTGATATCTTCATCATCTTCTGATCCTTCTTCTTTGTCAGATTCCTCCAGACTCGGTATTTCTGATAGATATGCAGTCTTTTTGGGTGCTTTGATTGCTTTGGACTTTGATAAGAACGCTAACTGATCAGTAACATTTTTCTTTTCTTCCACAACTAACTTGACAGAGTCTTCATGTTGATTAAGAACACAGAACAAATCATTTAAGTCTTCTTCACACATATCCTTGTTCATTTGCAGACTTATGGCAAATGATGACCATTCTGAATTTAGACTGTTCAGAAATTTGTAATTTATTTCTGATTTTGTTTTCTTCAGTCCATTTCTTCTCAAGTCATTTAGAATAGTGCAAAATTTACTGTATGTCTGTGTCAAACTTTCTGACTCTTTTGCTTTGAACCTTTCATAAGCATTTATGCTTTGATTTAACTTTGCCTGAATAGATCTCACAGTTCCTAACATTTGCCTTTCCAATTCGTCCCACATTTCTTTAGCTGATGATCCACTGTCAATCCTGTTAAGAACCTCATTCGGGACAGCCAAAGTCATCAAAGTAATTGCTCTTTTGTCAATAGCATGCCTATTTTTCTGTTCAGCAGTGTATTGGGAATAATTCTTCTTTACTCTGGTCGCTGGAATTTCTGGAGTTGTCTCTGTAGCAGGGGTTGCGGCGACATCGATATATACTTCGATTGGACCTTCTCGAATAGAAATCATAAGATTTTCATCGATGTTGTCAAGGAATTGGATCATACGAGTTTTCCATTGCTGATACTCTTCTGGTATAAGAACAGGCGGTTTGGTTTCGGATCCCATGGCTAGATATTCTTTAGAAGACATGATTGTAAGAAAATTCAACAGAAAGACCAATTCGATTTTCTTGATCGAAAAGTAGCAGGTAATTCAAGAATTGCTAAGAATTCAAGAACTAGCCCTAGCAGCGGAATCGAATTTTGAATGAATCAAGAAATCTTCAAGAAATTGATCAATCGATCTTCGCAATCACAATCTTGGACGAATTTGTTTGTTGATTGGCTCTGATACCAATTGTAAGTGCAAGATCTATTCTTACAATCAATATAGAAAGAAGTAATTGAGAAATTGTATGATCAAGCCCAATTGTATTCAATGATGCACAGAATTACAGATCTAAGAGAGAGATAACCTCAAAGATTACAAGGAATGAATACAAGTAATATGGGAAAATCAATCAGTTAGCAACGTAGTGCTAACCACTCTATTTATACTGTAACGGATATATTAAAGCAACAGTACAAATAAGAAAGACTAATAAGAACAAAACACGTGTCCTAATTAGTTTACACATTACTAAGTAACGAAACTCGTCATAAGTTCTGAACAGGTAGTTCAGAACTTCTGAACATTCTTCTGATCACGCTTCTCAGAACTTCTGACTTCTCTTTCTCAGATCTCTGACTCTTCTTCTCAGAACTTCTGACTCTTCTTCTCAGAACTTCTAAACCTTCTTATCAGATCTTCAACACTTGGTTTATTGACAAAACTTCAGATCTAACAGATACTTTTGTGGTTTTCGGATATTTTGGCTGTTCGGTCAATTTTTTAGGATAAGAGTTATGTAGATGTATCAAGAGTTCATAGCCTGCTAGTAAGTTTTATATATAAGTTGGTGAGGAGATATTTGTATGTAAATGGTTTCAGATTCTGAGAATTTTGGGTAAAGGATCGGATAGCTCGGAGAAAGGCTTGGAAGCGTATTTTAAGCATTCAGGTGAGTTTTACTTTAAAACGTTTTCAACTGGAATATATATATATATATATATATATATATATATATATATATATATATATATATATATATATATCTGTGTTTATATATATATGAGATGGATATGTGTGGAATGGATATACGATCAAGGTGTGAATATTTTGTGTTTATAATATAGTAAGATATTATATTTATTGGTGCATTACACTACACAAGTGCACAGTAGCCGGGTTCCAGTGAGCGGATCGGTGAGTAGTCGGGTTCCGGTGTGCGGACCGACGGGTAGCCGGGTTCCGGTGAGCGGACCGGTGGGTAGCCGGGTTCCGGTGTGCGGACCGGTTGTTGATTTATTAGTTGGCTTGCTACCAACTAATATGGCCATTTGTGGAGGAATAAGGTGAATGAGATGTACACGATGCACGAGTCTGGATTGGTATTTAAATATGTGTGGTATGTTTATATTTTACGAAAGGATTACCAAAGGTCTATCTAAACTATTTTGATACAAAGGATTTACATAAAAGGTTTTATAATGATTTTGGAAAGGACTAGGATTAACTCACTAGACCCGTTTGGTCTAACCCTCATTTTGTTTTCAAAAATATGTTTTCCAGGTCGAGGAATTGATAGCGGCAAAGGAAAGAATAAGGTGTAGGCTGCCTCCGTTGATCGATGATGTTTAAGAAGCTTTTATATATTTTGTAGTGTCAAGACTAATGAGACCGTACTTGGTTTGTTATGTAACTTTTTGAAAGTCCAGGTTACACTCTTACAATCAAATATGAACAATTAAGATCGTATTAACAGCAACTGGTCATATGATCTATTAACAATCTGTGAATTACAAGATATTACAATGAATTTCTCTCTCAATAGATCTAACAATTTATGCGTAAAGAGTTATCCAAAAGGTTAGCAAAAGATTCTCCAAAAGATTCTGTTAGCTACAGTTGCTAACTCCTATATATACTGTAGAGAATAGCTAAAGCTACAGTACATATGAGAAACAGACTAATAGAACAATTACACGTGTCCTAATTAGTAACTGAATATAACAGATAATATCCCAAGATATGAATTCTGAACATACTTCTGAATAAGCGCTTCAGAACATTTGTCTTCATAGTCAGAAGTTCTGAGTCTCCTACTCAGAACTCTGAACCTTCTAGTCAGAATCCAACACTTAGAATCTTTTTGAGATTTCTCACTCAGAACTTCTGAGTCTTCTACTCAGAACTTCTGAGTCTTCTGAGTCTTCTTTAGTCTTCTTACTCAGAACTCAACACTTGTGTTTTTGACAAAACTCTAGACCTAACAATCTCCCCCTTTTTGTCAAACACACTTGTACTTTTCACCATCAAATTCTTAGAGCAGGAACAATCTTCAGAAGGAGCTCTTCTGAATGTTTTGACAACTTTTGCTCAGAATTCTGAATAATCTGAGTTAACAACTTCTGGTCAGTCTTTAATCAGCAGCAGCAACGATTTCCAAATTGATTTCTGTTATATATTTGCTTTTTCTTTGCTCCCTCTTGAAATGACAATTCTCATCTTCATTTCAGCTTTCATAAGATTTCTTTATAAGAAACAACCGATCAGTTTCCTTTTCCTCTTCTTCTTCTTAAAATAACATTTCTCTCTTTTGTTATTTCTGTACAAAAACCATATCAATCTTCAAAATCTTTAGCTTTTCTCCCCCTAAAGTTTTGTAAAGCAGAATCATCTTCAAAATCTTTAGTTTTTCTCCCCCTAAAGTTTTGGAAAGCAAAATCATCTTCAAAATCTTTAGCTTTTCTCCCCCTTGATTTTCAAAACTTTAGCGATGAAGTCTATGCTTTTTCTCCTCCTTAATGAATAACCTTGCTCCCCCTCAAAATAAGAATTCTGGAGCAATTTGTTTTCTCCCCCTGAAAGTATGCATATATTTCATTAAAATTATTCATTTCAAATATAGTGCTTTAATGAAAACATTTATACAAGGAGAATAAGATTTACTGAACTACACTTGATAACTACTAACATTTGATCATTTGAAAACTTTACAAAAGAAATCCAACTTAATGAAATTTATCAGATTTTTCAATCAAATGAAATCAAATGCATGTGTTTGGATTCAAATACAAGTCATCATTGCATATCGAGTTAAAAATGTTCAGTTTCAATCTCTTTATTAAATCCATTTGGTATGCTTAGCATGCGAAATATGATTAGCTTCAAGAATATGCAATTCTAAAACATATAAGAATACTTTGCTCTACTTACACTATTTGTCCAAAAACAGGATTTTCACAAATTTACAGGTTTATTGCGACTTTGAATTTTCCCAAAGTTTCAAGAGATGTGTGCTCATTGGCATCTTTTAATTTTGTGCTCATTGACATCTTTTAATTTTGTGCACATTGGCATCTTTTAATCAAAAAGTTTAGTAAGAATAAGATACATCGTTAAACATGACTTTCTATCTGGTTCTATAGCAGGATTTGGGTCAGCATATCCCAGACCAGTTAGTCTTAGGTGCTAGGTGACAAGCACCCCTTGGAACTTAATTTCCCAAACCAGAAAGGCCACATCGATATATCTTAAACCCATTTGTACCAGTAGAACATGGCTTTCTATCTGGTTCTATTGCAGGATTTGGGTCAGCCGATCCCAGACCAGTTGGTCTTAGGGACTAGGTGACTAGCACCCCTTAGGACTTACTCTCCCAAACCAGAAAGGCCACAGGTACAAACTTTCAAACTAAATGATTTTATATATATTTATATTTCATCTCAATCACTTGGTACTAAAACGTAGTACTTCCCCCATATTTTTGTTTCCATCCAACATTCTGACATTTAGGCTTTTTGAACATTATATTCTATATAAGTATAGATTTCATAACATTGAGCATTCGGCATAATTTCATTCATGTTTTGCTTACCTTTCGATTTAATTCAGAAGTGAAAGTTGAAACAAATATAGCTCAGATAATACAAAATACTTGTAAAATCACTTTTTGACACACATTTATTCATTGAATGAAAATTAAAAAAAATCATATCATTGAATTAAATTGTTAAGATTCAAACATTCAAAGCAATAGAAATAAAACATAATACAATGTTACCTTTCACCACTTGTTCCTTGAAATAGAAAAATATGACAGTTAAGGATATCACCTGAGAAGTATGAGTTCTAAACTGATTTGTTTAGAAGTCTTAGTCTCTGAAGTACGGGTCCTGAACTGAATTATTCAGAAGCCATTGTCATTTTAAGTACGGGTTTTGAACTGATATGTTCAAAAGCCTAAAACGTTGAAGCACGTGTTTTGAACTTCATCTTGAAACAATCAGATCAAATTTTGAGACAATATTCCCTCTCAAATCAAGATAATCCTGCAAAATCAAGAGATTTTGGTAATCATCTTCGATGATTCCTCATTAGATATCAAAAATCCAAATTCTGAGTAGTTGAGTCAGAATTCTGAGTAGAAAAGTCAGAATTCTGAGTAACTTGTTCAAAATTCTAAGTATCAGAGTCAGAATTCTGATTAGTTGAGTCAGAATTCTGAGTAGTAGAGTCAGAACTTCTGAGTAACAGAGTCAGAATTCTGATAAAACTATCCAGAGAAAATGCCTTAGAAAAATGTTTGGATTTTGTGATTTTTGAACATTCTGAACTTCAAATCACCATAACTTGCTCAAAAATCAGAATTTTTCAACCAAAATTTGCAGGGTTGCTCAAAATGTGATTCTGAACACATTCTCTGGAAATGTTTTCTACTAAAAACACCCACAACTTTGAGTTCGATTACACCACAGTAAACTGAACTTTTTTAAAAAAAATGCTTCAAAATCAACAAATTGATCTGTATGAATCAGAAATCCATAATCAAGATGAGACCAATTGTAAGTCCATAATCACATTCAGACCGAGTTTTGGACTGAATTATCCAAAAGTCAATATTCTCAATTTAAGCACAACATCGGTTTTAAGTCATGTGTCAGTATTATCATTCAGCTCTACACATGAATAACCTGCAAAACAGATTAAGTTGACTTTGGTACCCATATGAACTTGGGTCCAGGTCTGTTAGGTGCAGTGGCATATGCAGATATTCTATAAGAATCATACCAGTGCTGAATAAAATTCTTGTTCACAAAATCATTAGTCCCACAATATGAACAACAAAGTTTCTTTTGTGCAATTCTGACTAATTGATTTACAGAATAAATCACATCAGGTTTAACAAAAGATTTTCTTTGAAATGTATTGTTCTTCTTGACATTTGAATTAGGAACTTTTGATTTTGGCACTTCTTTCTTGGAAGTTGTTCCTTTAACTCTCCATTCCATTTTTATCTTTTTAAAAGAACAATTATAAGATTTATCAATAGCAGAATCATAAAACAGATTAGAAGAACGAATCTGATCTTTTGAACTATGATTTGATTTGTCGACAACTTTCGTTTCAAATTCCCTAAACTTTTTAACATACAAATCAAACCTTGACTGCAAATCAGATTTGGACTTCCTCTCTATCATGATTTTAGTTGATAAATCAGATAATTTCTTAATAAGCCTCCTTATCTCCAAATGAAAAACTTTCTTTTCCTTCTCAAACTCATCTTTTAAGCATTTTTCTTTAAAGCCATTTACCTTCTTCTTTTCAGTCTCTTTCCTTCCATCTTCTAACTCTTTCTCCAACTCATTGATTTTTACAGAAAACTCATTTAACATTCCTGTTTTCTTTTTCTCAAAACCAATCTTTTCTTTTTGAAGAACATTTTTCTTGCATTCAAACTCTTTTCTTTCTTTTGCAAGAATTTTCTCCAAATCAGAAATTTTCAAAGATAATTCAACAGACTTTGTTTCAAAACCTTTCCTCTCAGTTTGAAAGTCTCTTCTCTCTTTCTCAAATTTCACTCTTTCAAGTATAAGAACTTGTTCAAAATCATAGATCTGTTTCAAGAGTTGACAATTTTTCATTTCACATGATTTGATTCTATTTTCAGACTCTGTCAACATCTTTCTTCTAAAATTGCCTTTCTCTTTCAAATCAACATTCTCTTTTTCTAACAACTTTATGTTTTCTTGAACCTTTTCAAAATCCTTTAGAAAATCAGATTTCTCTTTTTGCAAAATCTTTATAACTTTTGCATATTCGTCTTGTTTTGCTTGAAGATTAGCAATCTTGCTTTCAAAATGAACAATCTCAGTTTTTGGTTCAGAAATTGTTTCTTTTGCTTTTACAGGACTTAATTTTTGTAAATTGTCTGAACTGGTTATAGAAATTGCAGGTCTCACAAAAATTTCAATAATCTCAGGCATGATGAAATGACAAATTCGAATATCAACTATGAATTATGATCAAAAATGAGAATCAACACAAATCTAGAACATGCAAGAATTAATCAAATCTGTCACATGCATTTCATCAAACAGTTAGAGTACATGAATTAATGAAATCTTCTTTTCAACAAAAAATATGAATACTAATCAACATGCAGCAGATATAATCACTTTGATCAAGAAACCAATCAAGAATTTCGAAAACATACCTGTGATCTCTGTTTAATTTCGAGAATTAATCAGCATAGAGAGAAAATCTTTGGATGACTTGATTGTAAGATATCGATTCAACAGAAAGACAAATTCAAATTTCTTGAATCAATAATAGAAACGAATTCAAGAATTGTTAGGAATTCAAGAATTGTTAGCAGCAGCGGAATCAATTGTCGAATTGATCAAGAAACTTCAAGAACGCGATCAAACACACTCTTGGACGAATTTGTTTGTTGATTGGCTCTGATACCAATTGAAAGTCCAGGTTACACTCTTACAATCAAATATGAACAATTAAGATCGTATTAACAGCAACTGGTCATATGATCTATTAACAATCTGTGAATTACAAGATATTACAATGAATTTCTCTCTCAATAGATCTAACAATTTATGCGTAAAGAGTTATCCAAAAGGTTAGCAAAAGATTCTCCAAAAGATTCTGTTAGCTACAGTTGCTAACTCCTATATATACTGTAGAGAATAGCTAAAGCTACAGTACATATGAGAAACAGACTAATAGAACAATTACACGTGTCCTAATTAGTAACTGAATATAACAGATAATATCCCAAGATATGAATTCTGAACATACTTCTGAATAAGCGCTTCAGAACATTTGTCTTCATAGTCAGAAGTTCTGAGTCTCCTACTCAGAACTCTGAACCTTCTAGTCAGAATCCAACACTTAGAATCTTTTTGAGATTTCTCACTCAGAACTTCTGAGTCTTCTACTCAGAACTTCTGAGTCTTCTGAGTCTTCTTTAGTCTTCTTACTCAGAACTCAACACTTGTGTTTTTGACAAAACTCTAGACCTAACACTTTTGTTGTAAATCAATGATATGTATGCATGTTATGTATTATGATGTATGTTATGGGATTTGGGTCGTTACAAATGGTATCAGAGCCCTAGTTTAAGGAATTTAGGTATTTGTACCCGTACCTAGACTTAAACTGCATGTGAAGTAGGATGTCCTTGATATATTAGAACCTTGGGATGCTAAGTATAAAAGGTAGAAGGAACATCATGTAAGGTAATTTCAGATCACACCTAGCCAGTGTAATTGTGATCTTACAGGTGCATGTTTGGACTGGGATACCTTATTATATGGGGTATGTGCTTATGTGTATATTAATCTTGTCTGAATCTACAGAATGGCAAGCGGTACTAGAAATACGACTAGAGAGGGAGGAAGAAATCCTAATAAAACGAATCCAACAGTCGGGACAAGGGGAAGAGGAAGAGAAAGAGGTAGGGGCAGAACTGGAGGTAGAGTTCAGGGGCGAGGTACGGAGTTTATTACAAGAGACGATTTGATGGCGGACATGGGAAGACTTCAAGCAAATATCCAGGCTATGTTCGACCAAGCTCGTCATACTGAAACACCAGATCCTGGTTTGGAAGACGAAATGCCCATTACACCTACGGTCATACCAGTGTCAAGAAGGTGTGATTACAAGATGTTCTTAAACTGTAGACCTCCAACTTACTAAGGAGATAGAGACCCAGTGAAGGCGATGAGATGGTTAAAAGAAATAGAAGCCATCTTCAAGACCAGTAAGTGTGCGGATGAGGACAGAGTATTACATGGAACGGCGATGTTGAAGGCAGAAGTCTATACTGGTGGGAAGCTCACATTGATTCCCTAGGGTCGGATGTATACTCTACTTTTACTTGGGACGAATTCACAACAGCATTCAAAGGACAATTTTGTTCTCAAGCAGCAGTTAGACAATTGGAAGAGGAGTTCATGAACCTACACCAACGAAGTTTATCGGTTAGGGATTACACCGCTCCCTTTCTGGAGAAGTCTCGCTTTGCAGAGTACTATGTTGCCACGGAGGCTCTAAAGATGGAAAGGTTTATTTTTGGGTTAAATGCAGAAATTAGAAAGCCAATGACTGCAAGAGGACCCGATACCTTCTCAGCCGCAGTGGATGCCGCGGAAAATGTGGAACAGGATAACCGGAGAGACGTTGGTGATAAGAGTGCTGGGAAAAGAAAACTGGAAGAAACGATGTACGATTCGGAAGAATACGAATCCCCGAGGTTTGATAGTTATTCACCTTTCAGACCAGTTGAAAGACCATGCCCAAAATGCAATCGTGTTCATCAAGGAAACTGTTATGTGGATTCCCGAAGTTGTTACAAATGTGGAAAGACTAGTCACATTGTTAGAGACTGTCGGGTAACTCGACTCTGCTTCGTTTGCAATTCCCCTGATCATATTCAGTCAGACTGTCCACAATGGAAAGTACAACAGGGTGGTACGACGAGGAGACCAACGAGTGTTAGGCCAGGAGAGGAACAAGGGCCTGAGGTATCGAAAGCAAAGGGCCGTGTTTTTCAGATGACGGAACAAGAGGTGGAAGAAAGTCCTGATAAGGTTACAGGTATATTTCTATAAACTCTATACGTGCAAAATGGTTATTGGTATTTCCGTATTTTTGTTGCTTATCTGTGTTAGAGATATAGGTGGGTGTGGGGTGGCTATTCAGTTAGTTTCTATGGTTTTGATTGAGTTCGAAGTAGTAGTGAGAAGTATTCATACCTTTTCGCTTAACCGAATTCCGGGACAAAATTCTTTTAAAGGGAAGATAATGTAATACCCCGTGTAAGTTCGTTAGTTAAAATCCCTTTTTCCGTTAAGCTAAGTTAACTTTAAAGTTAGGTGTTTAGGGTAAGTTTGGGTAAATTTATAAGTTAAGAGTGTTTGGGTTATTATTAAGAAGTTCAAGGACCAAAGTGGTAAATTAAGTTTGATATTATCATCTTAGACTTCAGATATTATTTCACAACTCAGAAACAACAGATATTTTAGTGTGTGTTTGGGAGCAAAAGCAAGAAGGAGAAAGGAAGGAAAGCTAGGTTAAGGCTCCAATTGATGTGCTTTGGAAGTGAATTAAGGTATGTTCCTTTGTATTTTGTGTTTGTAATTGCTTTTGGAAGGGTTCTATCGGAGTAGAATAGTCGAAATCACTTATGGTAATAATTCAGTCGGTTTTCTGGGTAAAAAGGACCAAACCGACAGAGGTTTTCGGACACATTAGGAATGTTTCCGGGTAGTTTCTTTGGTGGTGTCCGGGTGGTTGTATTGTTAGTGTCCGGATGATTTGTGGATGATTTCCGGATAGCATCCGGATTCCTTTGGTGTCCGGATTCCTCATGTTGTCCGGATTCTTTATGTTGTCCGGAAAGTTGTCCGGATACTTTTGTGGTTTCCGGATATTTTGGCTGTTCGGTCAATTTTTTAGGATAAGAGTTATGTAGATGTATCTAGAGTTCAAATCCTGCTAGTAAGGTTTATATATAAGTTGGTGAGGAGATATTTGTATGTAAATGGTTTTAGATTCTGAGAATTTTGGGTAAAGGATCGGATAGCTCGGAGAAAGGCTTGGAAGCGTATTTTAAGCATTCAGGTGAGTTTTACTTTAAAACGTTTTCAACTGGAATATATATATATCTGTGTTTATATATATATGAGATGGATATGTGTGGAATGGATATACGATCAAGGTGTGAATATTTTGTGTTTATAATATAGTAAGATATTATATTTATTGGTGCATTACACTACACAAGTGCACAGTAGCCGGGTTCCGGTGAGCGGACCGGTGAGTAGTCGGGTTCCGGTGTGCGGACCGACGGGTAGCCGGGTTCCGGTGAGCGGACCGGTGGGTAGCCGGGTTCCGGTGTGCGGACCGGTTGTTGATTTATTAGTTGGCTTGCTACCAACTAATATGGCCATTTGTGGAGGAATAAGGTGAATGAGATGTACACGATGCACGAGTCTGGATTAGTATTTAAATACGTGTGGTATGTTTATATTTTACGAAAGGATTACCAAAGGTTTATCTAAACTATTTTGATACAAAGGATTTACATAAAAGGTTTTATAATGATTTTGGAAAGGACTAGGATTAACTCACTAGACCCGTTTGGTCTAACCCTCATTTTGTTTTCAAAAATATGTTTTCCAGGTAGAGGAATTGATAGTGGAAAAGGAAAGAATAAGGTGTAGGATGCCTCCGTTGATCGATGATGTTTAAGAAGCTTTTATATATTTTGTAGTGTCAAGACTAATGAGACCGTACTTGGTTTGTTATGTAACTTTTGTTGTAAATCAATGATATGTATGCATGTTATGTATTATGATGTATGTTATGGGATTTGGGTCGTTACAAATGGTATCAGAGCCCTAGTTTAAGGAATTTAGGTATTTGTACCCGTACCTAGACTTAAACTGCATGTGAAGTAGGATGTCCTTGATATATTAGAACCTTGGGATGCTAAGTATAAAAGGTAGAAGGAACATCATGTTAGGTAATTTCAGATCACACCTAGCCAGTGTAATTGTGATCTTACAGGTGCATGTTTGGACTGGGATACCTTATTATATGGGGTATGTGCTTATGTGTATATTAATCTTGTCTGAATCTACAGAATGGCAAGCGGTACTAGAAATACGACTAGAGAGGGAGGAACAAATCCTAATAGAACGAATCCAACAGTCGGGACAAGGGAAGAGGAAGAGAAAGAGGTAGGGGCAGAACTGGAGGTAGAGTTCAGGGGCGAGGTAAGGAGTTTATTACAAGAGACGATTTGATGGCGGAGATGGGAAGACTTCAAGCAAATATCCAGGCTATGTTCGACCAAGCTCGTCATACTGAAACACCAGATCCTGGTTTGGAAGACGAAATGCCCATTACACCTACGGTCATACCAGTGTCAAGAAGGTGTGATTACAAGATGTTCTTAAACTGTAGACCTCCAACTTACTCAGGAGATAGAGACCCAGTGAAGGCGATGAGATGGTTAAAAGAAATAGAAGCCATCTTCAAGACCAGTAAGTGTGCGGATGAGGAAAGAGTATTATATGGAACGGCGATGTTGAAGGCAGAAGTCTGTACTGGTGGGAAGCTCACATTGATTCCCTAGGGTCGGATGTATACTCTACTTTTACTTGGGACGAATTCACAACAGCATTCAAAGGACAGTTTTGTTCTCAAGCAGCAGTTAGACAATTGGAAGAGGAGTTCATGAACCTACACCAGCGAAGTTTATCAGTTAGAGATTACACCGCTCTCTTTCTGGAGAAGTCTCGCGTTGCCGAGTACTATGTTGCCACGGAGGCTCTAAAGATGGAAAGGTTTATTTTTGGGTTAAATGCAGAAATTAGAAAGCTAATGACTGCAAGAGGACCCCATACCTTCTCAGCCGCAGTGGATGCCGCGGAAAATGTGGAACAGGATAATCGGAGAGACGTTGGTGATAAGAGTGCTGGGAAAAGAAAACTGGAAGAAACGATGTACGATTCGGAAGAATACGAATCCCCGAGGTTTGATAGTTATTCACCTTTCAGACCAGTTGAAAAACCATGCCCAAAATGCAATCGTGTTCATCAAGGAAACTGTTATGTGGATTCCCGAAGTTGTTACAAATGTGGAAAGACTGGTCACATTGTTAGAGACTGTCGGGTAACTCGACTCTGCTTCGTTTGCAATTCCCCTGATCATATTCAGTCAGACTGTCCACAATGGAAAGTACAACAGGGTGGTACGACGAGGAGACCAACGAGTGTTAGGCCGGGAGAGGAACAAGGGCCTGAGGTATCGAAAGCAAAGGGCCGTGTTTTTCAGATGACGGAACAAGAGGTGGAATAAAGTCCTGATAAGGTTACAGGTATATTTCTATAAACTCTATACGTGCTAAGGTGTTATCTGACTTCGGTGCAAAATGGTTATTGGTATTTCCGTGTTTTTGTTGCTTATCTGTGTTAGAGATATAGGTGGGTGTGGGGTGGCTATTCAGTTAGTTTCTATGGTTTTGATTGAGTTCGATGTAGTAGTGATAAGTATTCATACCTTTTCGCTTAACCGAATTTCGGGACAGAATTCTTTTAAGGGGGAGATAATGTAATACCCCGGGTAAGTTCGTTAGTGATAGGCGGGTTTACACCCTCCTTAACTAGCCGCAAGTGTACGGTGTCGTCTCAAGTAATACGTACGTAAGTACGAGTATCGAATCCACAGGAACTTGGTGTTAAGTACCGCAATGACTGTAAAGACTATTAACTGAACGATTGGAAATTGAGGGATGGTTGGTTTTAACTAATTAATTTCAAGAAGACAAATCAAAAATAAGACAGTAAACAGCTTTGGAAACTTCCGATAGAGAAAACAGTTGAGGGTTGGAAATCCTTAAATTCTCACACACAGACATCGGACTCAAACAATTACCAGTTATTCTCTTATAACGAACCCAATTGTAAAAGTCACCGTTGTTCTTTCTCAAGCACAACGGGTTTTATCTTAAAAAGCACAAGTTTATCTTTCGATCTCACTTATGAAATTCAAAACACATTACGCACCAAAATTATGTTACACAGTTAAGTGTTGTCTCTCGATCTCGACCTAACGGTTCAATTAAGGGCTGAGACTCACTCGGTATATCTCTATCACCGGTTTATCGTCTTAGGCATGCAATTCATAATTCTAAGTAATAATTAATTCTCTCGAACTTAATTACTAACAACGGATCAAATGTAGATTGGCCAAATTCACACAAGCATTAAACACAAAATTGCATACTTCATTAATTGAAGAAAACTGATAAGAATCATTCGTCATCCATCTATATGTTCAAATCTAATTCATTCCAACCCCCAACATCTAAAGATTAGTTCATGATGTTGGGGGATTCAAACACAAAAGAAGAGAAAACAACTATGAATGAAAACATGGCAAAAGTGATCGTGGTGAATGGTGTGATGTACTGATGAATATAAAGATGAACTCCCTTCTTCCGGCTCGTATCCTATTCGCGTGTTGAACGTGGCTACAATTGATCCTCGAACGTGGCTCCGAAGGGTGTAAAAGGTCTCCCAAAATCGCCCCCTAAACTGCTCTGGCCGTCGTGTGTGTCTTGCCTCCCGAAACCCTAGATGCAGAATGAGTTTTATAAAACTGGGCGTCGGGGCCAGCGCCGGCGCGGATGGACTGGCGCCATGACTGGCGCCAACTTCTGTTTGGGTTTTTGGCGCGGATGGTGGCGCGGGTTGGCTGGCGCCAGCACTGGCGCCAGATTCTGTTTCGCGATTTCTCGATTTCTCTCGTTTTCAGCTCCGGAGCTCAACTTTGCTGCTTTTTTGGACACAAATGCTTGTACCTATACTTTCTCAACAAAAACCCATGAAATGCTCGTATTTCACTTGAAGACATGCGTAAACCACCTAGTTTGAGATTCAAAATAATGTCGAAAATCGACATTATCAACAACCCCAAACCGAGCGTTGCTTGTCCTCAAGCAAAATAGCGATAAAATAGAATAAATGCACATATTAGAGAAACGTAATAACTGCACACTCCCATTTGGTACCACGTGATGCACTGGTGATTTCCCATACCCGTGAATGCCTATCTCATTCTCACCTCATTCCTATTTCGTTTGATCTATGACCTTCCATTGTAAGTTGAACTCGTGACTGCTTTGTTTCCATTATGGTTGTTCTAGGTCCGGACATACTAAGGAAAACATTTCGCCTCGACCCTACCTCACGGGATTCGCTCAATTCGCTCGAACCTAGGTTATCGCACATGTTGTCATGTCTAAAGAGTTTATGTACCAGAATACGCAATAATTACATGACAACTCTATTGAAAGACGCACAAATGTTCAAAAAGTTGATCTCAGAAAGGAATCAAGCAGCAAGACATGGAATATTGGTAAAGGTATTCATAGACTCTAATCACGTTTTCCAGAAGATCATCCAAGTCTTTACACGGGTTGTAACGGGGTTAAGGTTAAGGCTAAGAGATGAAGGGTAAAATGGATCAAAATTCCTCGGTGTGTCAATCATTGGCGATTCCTGAACTTCTTTACTTCACATTCGCTCACTTGGCCCTTTTCGTCACCACTGGAGTCGCTTTGACTCTCTTATTATGCAGCTACTGTTATCTAACTAACTGTATTTATTTGCTTTTTTTTTTGCTTTTTTTTTTTGCTTTTTTTTTTAAAGTTGGGACTTCATTGGTCCTTTTTTTTTTGATTGGGGCGACATTGGCCCATTTTATTCTCAATGACTGGCCTGTACTATTTTCTTTTCCGCTCTATCTTTCATAGTTCATTACTGCTCAGATTGACACACTTTCGGATAAGGTTGGCTAAGGCTTTTGGCTCGGGTTTAAAGGTGGGTCTGAAATGAAAAGGTGAGTGTATGGTTACAAAGGGCTATGGTTATACACAAATGGGTGAAAGGGTACGAAAGCTAAAAACAGGGTTAAACAAATACACAATGCCTGGAATCATCTCTTAAGGTCCACACGATATGGTCTACTACACCCTTACCTAATATTCCGATGGTCGTCTTTGCTACTTAATACAATAATATAGCGAGATCAGTCTATATTCACGACAAGGATCTCGAAAAAGTGTATATGATTTTCGTATATGAATCCCTCGACATGAATAACGTCTTTTAGGCTCAAGTCTCACTATAGGGCGGTCTCCACTAATGTCCCTAGTCATGTCCTTTCCCAGTCCTTCCCTAATGGTCACGTCACTATCACAAGATTCTTCCCACAATGGTCGGTCTTGATCATTCAAAACAAAAATTTGGGCTAAAGTAATCTAAGCATGCAGAGGTGCGGGAAATCTGCGTGCATAAACGTGGGCCCGATTGGGCAACCCCAAACCTTACCCACACATTGTCCCCAATGTGCAAGTATCGGTGTAGGCGATACTAAGACAATTATCGTTGTGCGGTTATTACAGGTATCAAACAGGTAAGGCATAACATGACATGAAGCACAAAGAGCTAATCTAGCATTTTCAAAAACATGGGCAACCCCAAACCTCGGTGAAACCGAGGTTTGCACCGGGATAAAAGTGAGTGTGTAGATGTTTAAAAAGTGAGGCACCCCAAACCTAAGTGAAACTTAGGTTTGTTGCATCTCGTTTAACTAATACTGAAATAAACATCGTACACCACTCATTAACATAATGAATTAGAACATACCTGTTTGCCCGGAGAGATTCTCTTGAAAGATCGGAACGCCCAGTTGGAAGATATCGGAGATGACGGAGAAGGGGATGCAAGAACAAAAACAAAAGGAAAAGGAAAGCAAAGAAAACAAATTTTTTTTTTTCAAAAAGACACACCAAATGCAGAAAAATAAAGAAAATGCACACCTCGGTGGGTTGCCTCCCACCCAGCGCCGTATTTAAAGTCGTGGCACGACTGTGTGGCTCTCAGCTTGGTTCGGTATCCGCGGAATTGATTCGCCCACACTTGCGATTCTTCGCGGATTCTTCCACCTCTTGCTTGCCATGACCAACTCCGTCTTTGTGCTTCCCACTCTCAAACATCTTGAATATCGCCTTTTCATCACCAACTCGTAAGGTCACCTCTCCTTCCTCCACATCTATCAGTGCTCGGCTCGTGGCTAAGAAAGATCTTCCCAGTATCAGCGGGACTTCTATATCTTCGTCGATGTCCATCACCACGAAATCCACCGGAAAGTAAAACTTTCCCACCTTGATGAGCACGTCCTCTACCACTCCATATGGGTACACTATGGATCGATCCGCCAGCTTGAGCGTCATGTACGTCGACTTCACTTCCCCCAATCCGAGCTTCCTGAAAATAGATAGAGGCATTAAGTTAATACTCGCCCCTAAATCACACAACACTTTATTAAAACGAATATCACCAATTTGAATAGGGATTGAAAAACTCCCTGGATCCTTAAGCTTCGGCGGAAGCTTGTTCCGGATGATTGCAATGCACTCTTCAGTAAGTGCAATGGTCGATTGGTGATCGACTGCCCTCTTCTTTGATAAGATCTCCTTCATGAACTTGAGGTATGTCGGCATTTGGCGAGTGCCTCCGCGAAAGGAATATTGATGTGAAGCTTCTTGAATATGTCGAGGAACTTCTTGAATTGTTCCTCATCATTGTGTGCCTTCACTTGATTAGGGAATGGTAGTGGTGGTACAAACGGTTTGACTACCGGCTTTTTCTCTTCACTTTTCTTGTTCTCTTCAATCACAACCTCATCGGCTTCTAGCTCAGTCACTTCTATGATCTCGACCTCTTTCTCTTTAGGATCGGTTCCTTTTGATGTGGGCTCTCGTATTGGCTCTCCATTCAGCTCCTTGCCACTTCTAAGATAAATGGCATTACACTCTTCTCTATTCTTCTTCTCGGGCTGGCTCGGAAACGTGCCTTGACTCCGAACAGCTAACGCCTCTGCCATCTGTCCCATTTGACCCTCAAGAATTCGGATCGATGCGGTGTTCTGTTCCGTCGCAGCTCTTATCGTTCCGACTGAACTTGACAGTGTACCAACAGAGGATGTCAACTCTCCAACCGCATTGTCCATCTTTGACACAAACTTCATTAGCATCTCTTCCAATCCGGACTTTTTCTCCCCTCCTTGTGCTTCTTCTTGCCTCCTTTGATTGTAACCTGGAGGACGATAAACATTCGAAGATTGAGTAGAAGAGTTAGAAGTGTTACCGTACTGATTTTGTTGCTGCTGAAACATGGGCTCTTTTTGAACATTTTGAGGCTGGCTCCATGAGAAATTGGGATGTCGTTTCCACCCTTCATTATAAGTATTTGAGAACGGGTCGTTCCTCGGCCGGTTATTGCGGTTTTGAAGAAATTGCACTTGCTCCGGCGGAGGAAACTCTTGAGGTGAACCAAATGACTCTTGACAGCCCATATCCCCTTGGAGAGTTGGCTGAATCGTTGTCCCTTTCAGCTGATTCGTGATAGCTGCCAATTGTTCCTTGATAACCTTCATTTCATCACTTTCTTGCACACTTGCCACCTTCCTAGTGGCTGACCGAGGAGTAGCATAACTATGTTCCGCAAGATTCTCAATCAACTCATACGCGTCTTCATATGACATATTCATCAGTGCACCACCAGCAGCGGAAGTGAGGTCATTCTTATGATGCGGATGCAATCCCTGATAGAACGTTTGGATGACCATCCATTCTTGTAGACCATGATGAGGGCACTTTTTTAGCATACCCTTGTACCGTTCCCAGGCCTCATAAAAGGATTCTTGATCCCATTGGCCAAAATGAGTGATATCTGACAGCAGTTGGGTTGTTCGCCCCGGTGGAAAGAATTTGTTTAAGAAAGCCATCACCATATCATTCCATGTACGAATCTGCCCATTTGGTAGACTCTCTTCCCATTCAGCTGCTCGACCCCTCAATGAAAACGGAAAGAGTCGGAGTTTGATCGAACCTGGGTCAACCCCATTCACCTTAAAGGTGTTGCAAATCTTCTCAAATGTTCTCAAATGGCTGTGCGGGTCTTCAGATGCCGCTCCTCCAAACATATTTGCTTGCACCAATTGGATGGTGCCAGTCTTGATTTCAAAATTGTTTGCTGCAATCGGAAGAACATAAGGTCCTCTCTGGACGGCCCCCATGTTCGGATTAGCAAAATTCCGCATAGGCACTCTCTGTCGTGGTGGTGGCGGATGATTCACATTGTTGTTAACACCATTGTTGTTAACGTTGTTATTGTTAACATTGTTGTTGTGAACGTTGTTGAGATCGGGATTAACATTATGATTCTGGTTGTTGGGGTTGTTTGCATTCACGTTTGGAATTTCTTCCCCGTTACCCATGGCGAACCCTTCTTCCCAATCTTCCCCATCATTAATGTTGTTGTTGTCTAGACCCTCCATTTCTTGCTGACTTCTGAGTCTGGCTTGCCTCCTTAATCTCCTTGCAGTCCTTTCGATTTCAAGATCAAACGGTTCGAGTTCACCAGAGGAACTCCTTCTTAGCATAAACTAGAAGCAATCTGCAGCAGAAAGTAAGTCACCAATCAGATCTTGCAGCTATGAAGTAACAAGAACTTGGGTCAAAATCTTGCATACGAAAAATGAAATAACATAGAAAGAAAATTGCAAAAATAAAATAAAACAAAAATTAAAAGTGCTCAATGTAATAATCCCTACAGCTGGTAGTGATATCAACACAAAACAAGTTCCCCGGCAACGGCGCCAAAAACTTGATAGGCGGGTTTACACCCTCCTTAACTAGCCGCAAGTGTACGGTGTCGTCTCAAGTAATACGTACGTAAGTACGAGTATCGAATCCACATGAACTTGGTGTTAAGTACCGCAATGACTGTAAAGACTATTAACTGAACGATTGGAAATTGAGGGATGGTTGGTTTTAACTAATTAATTTCAAGAAGACAAATCAAAAAGAAGACAGTAAACAGCTTTGGAAACTTCCGATAGAGAAAACAGTTGAGGGTTGGAAATCCTTAAATTCTCACACACAGACATCAGACTCAAACAATTACCAGTTATTCTCTTATAACGAACCCAATTGTAAAAGTCACCGTTGTTCTTTCTCAAGCACAACGGGTTTTATCTTAAAAAGCACAAGTTTATCTTTCGATCTCACTTATGAAATTCAAAACACATTACGCACCAAAATTATGTTACACAGTTAAGTGTTGTCTCTTGATCTCGACCTAACGGTTCAATTAAGGGCTGAGACTCACTCGGTATATCTCTATCACCAGTTTATCGTCTTAGGCATGCAATTCATAATTCTAAGTAATAATTAATTCTCTCGAATTTAATTACTAACAACGGATCAAATGTAAATTGGCCAAATTCACACAAACATCAAACACAAAATTGCATACTTCATTAATTGAAGAAAACTGATAAGAATCATTCGTCATCCATCTATATGTTCAAATCTAATTCATTCCAACCCCCAACATCTAAAGATTAGTTCATGATGTTGGGGGATTCAAACACAAAAGAAGAGAAAACAACTATGAATAAAAACATGGCAAAAGTGATCGTGGTGAATGGTGTGACGTACTGATGAATATAAAGATGAACTCCCTTCTTCCGGCTCGTATCCACTTCGCGTGTTGAACGTGGCTCCGATTGATCCTCGAACGTGGCTCCGAAGGGTGTAAAAAGTCTCCCAAAATCGCCCCCTAAACTGCTCTGGCCGTCGTGTGTGTCTTGCCTCCCGAAACCCTAGCTGCAGAAATAGTTTTATAAAACTGGGCGTCGGGGCCAGCGCCGGCGCGGATGGACTGGCGCCATGACTGGCGCCAACTTCTGTTTGGGTTTTTGGCGCGGATGGTGGCGCGGGTTGGCTGGCGCCAGCACTGGCGCCAGATTCTGTTTCGCGATTTCTCGATTTCTCTCGTTTTCAGCTCCGGAGCTCAACTTTGCTGCTTTTTTGGACACAAATGCTTGTACCTATACTTTCTCAACAAAAACCCATGAAATACTCGTATTTCACTTGAAGACATGCGTAAACCACCTAGTTTGAGATTCAAAATAATGTCGAAAATCGACATTATCAGTTAGTTAAAATCCCTTTTCCGTTAAGCTAAGTTAACTTTAAAGTTAGGTGTTTAGGGTAAGTTTGGGTAAATTTATAAGTTAAGAGTGTTTGGGTTATTATTAAGAAGTTCAAGGACCAAAGTGGTAAATTAAGTTTGATATTATCATCTTAGACTTCAGATATTATTTCACAACTCAGAAACAGCAGATATTTTAGTGTGTGTAAGTGTGTGTGTTTGGGAGCAAAAGCAAGAAGGAGAAAGGAAGGAAAGCTAGGTTCAGGCTCCAATTGATGTGCTTTGGAAGTGAATTAAGGTATGTTCCTTTGTATGTTGTGTTTGTAATTGCTTTTGGAAGGGTTCTATCGGAGTAGAATAGTCGAAATCACTTCTGGTAATAATTCAGTCGGTTTTCTGGGTAAAAAGGACCAAACCGACAGAGGTTTCCGGACACAGTATGAATGTGTCCGGGTAGTTTCTTTGGTGGTGTCCGGGTGGTTGTATTGTTAGTGTCCGGACGATTTGTGGATGATTTTCGGATGGCATCCGGATTCCTTTGGTGTCCGGATTCCTCATGTTGTCCGGATTCTTTGTGTTGTCCGGATACTTTTGTGGTTTCCGGATATTTTGGCTGTTGGGTTAATTTTTGAGGATAAGAGTTATGTAGATGTATCTATAGTTCATAGCCTGCTAGTAAGTTTTATATATAAGTTGGTGAGGAGATATTTGTATGTAAATGGTTTCAGATTATGAGAATTTTGGGTAAAGGATCAGATAGCTCGGAGAAAGGCTTGGAAGCGTATTTTAAGCATTCAGGTGAGTTTTACTTTAAAACGTTTTCAACTGGAATATATATATATATTTATATATATATATATATATCTGCGTTTATATATATATATATATGAGATGGATATGTGTGGAATGGATATACGATCAAGGTGTGAATATTTTGTGTTTATAATATAGTAAGATATTATATTTATTGGTGCATTACACTACACAGGTGCACAGTAGCCGGGTTCCGGTGAGCGGACCGGTGAGTAGTCGGGTTCCGGTGTGCAGACCGACGGGTAGCCGGGTTCCGGTGAGCGGACCGGTGGGTAGCCGGGTTCCGGTGTGCGGACTGGTTGTTGATTTATTAGTTGGCTTGCTACCAACTAATATGGCCATTTGTGGAGGAATAAGGTGAATGAGATGTACACGATGCACGACTCTGGATTGGTATTTAAATATGTGTGGTATGTTTATATTTTACGAAAGGATTACCAAAGGTTTATCTAAACTATTTTGATACAAAGGATTTACATAAAAGGTTTTATAATGATTTTGGAAAGGACTGGGATTAACTCACTAGACCCGTTTGGTCTAACCCTCATTTTGTTTTCAAAAATATTTTTTCCAGGTCGAGGAATTGATAGCGGCAAAGGAAGGAATAAGGTGTAGGCTGCCTCCGTTGATCGATGATGTTTAAGAAGCTTTTATATATTTTGTAGTGTCAAGACTAATGAGACCGTACTTGGTTTGTTATGTAACTTTTGTTGTAAATCAATGATATGTATGCATGTTATATATTATGATGTATGTTATGGGATTTGGGTCGTTACAGCGACGCCTTTGACTAAGCTGACGCGGAAGAATCTAAAGTTTGAATGGAAAGTAGAACAGGAGGAAGCATTCCGGATATTGAAAGAGAAACCGTGCAGCGCGCCTATTTTGTCATTACCAGAAGGTTCTGAGGACTTTGTTGTTTACAGTGATGCTTCTAAACTGGGATTGGGGTGTGTACTAATGCAGCGTGAAAAGGTGATAGCTTATGCTTCTCGTCAACTAAAGGATCATGAAAGACAGTACTCTACACACGACATGGAGCTGGCAGCAGTTGTATTCGCGTTGAAGATTTAGAGACATTATCTTCACGGTTCTAAATGTCAAATTTATACCGATCATAAGAGTCTCCAACACCTCTTCGATCATAAGGAACTAAATAAGAGGCAAAGAAGATGGCTAGAACTGGTGAATGATTATGACTGTGAAATTCTTTATCATCCGGGAAAGGAAAATGTGGTAGCTGATGCTCTGAGTCGTCAAGAAAGAAGCGGAACAATAAAAGCCATTTCACTACGAGCTAAACTCCTATCCAACATCTTTGACGAATTGCTGAAGTGTCAATTAGAAGCCTATCAGGAAGAACATTTGAAATGAGAACGGTTAGTGGGATTATCAGCATTGTTAGTAAAAGATGACCGTGGGTTGTTGTGTCTGGGGAACAGAAATTGGATGCCTCGTTTGGATGGTTTACGTGATCGTGTACTACAAGAAGCTCATCAATCTTGTTTTTCTATTCATCCAGGTACGAATAAGATGTATAAAGATCTAAAACAATTTTATTGGTGGCCGAGAATAAAAAGAAGCATTGCTCAGTGTGTAGAAGGTTGTACTACTTGCAAGAAGGTGAAGATTGAACATCAGAACCGTTTGGGCAATTACAGCGTTTAGAAATACCGATGTGGAAGTGGGATCAAATTACTACAGATTTTATCACGAAGTTACCAAGGACTCCAAAAGGATTTGATGCTATTTGGGTGATCGTTGACAGGTTGACCAAGTCTGCTCACTTCCTACCAATAAAGGAAACCTATTCATTGGAAAGACTAGCCAAACTGTATATCAACGAAATAGTAACACGACATGGAGTTCCAATCTCGATCATTTCTGATTGTGATAGTCGTTTTACTTCAAGATTCTGGAGAAGTTTTTGTTAGAGCATTGTTGTATTCAAGATTTACTGTAAAGTCAATGTACTGTATGAGTCTATACAGTATTGTGAATGCCTTTATACCTTGTATGTCATGGGTATAAATAGGCTTGTCTAGTTCATTTGTTAAAAAAGCATTTTGTAATCTTTTAGAAACCTTTTGTAATCCTTTGAGCTCAATACATGGATGACATATTTGCTCTCTAGATTCTCTCTCACTACATTCATATCTTATTGCTAGAGATCTGGGATTTCACAATTGGGATTTCACAATTGGGATTTCACAATTGGGACTTCTGGACAATTTAGTTCAGAACTCGTACAGAAATCTGAAGCTTCTACTAAAAATGGAGTAGAACCTGTGACGAAACAGTTTTCTAATTCAGCTTTGAATTATAATAATACTACTGATTTAGATTTACTATTTCATGATGCATTTATGGATTACTGTGCAGATATGGAACCACCAATCACATCTGTGAATGCATCTCAGAATCAGACGAGTGCAAATATCTCCGGTCCAACTAAAGATGTTGATACTAGTACTTCTGTAGAAACTAATGAGATTCCAAGTGAACACGTTCCTGTCTCTGAACCTGAAATTCAACCAGTTGTTCAGGTTTCAGAAAATCATTTATCGGAGACTTCCACATCTGAAGGATTAGAAACAGAAGTCAACATACCGGAAACGACAAATGTATCTTCAGCTGAATCGACAGAGGAGATTTTTGCAGTATTGGATGAAAATAATCCATCAAACACTCGTATGGATATACCAACTCTTCCAAGTAGTCATAAATGGACAAGAGCACATCCTCCGGCTGATATAATTGGTGATCTGAATGATGGAGTGAAAACCCGATCTGCGACTACAAACGAATGTTTGTACGTAAATTTTCTTAGCACGTTAGAACCCAAGAAAGCATCTGAAGCTTTACAAGATCCAGATTGGATCAACGCCATGCAAGAGGAATTAAATGAGTTCAAACGCAACGAAGTGTGGCACTTGGTGAAACGTCCAAAAGACAAAACCATAGTTGGAACCAAATGGGTCTTTAGAAACAAAAAGGACGAAGCGGGGATTATAGTCAGAAATAAAGCAAGACTGGTTGCTAAAGGTTACAATCAACAAGAAGGAATAGATTATGATGAAACCTATGCACCAGTAGCAAGGATTGAAGCAATAAGGATCTTTCTTGCATACGCAGCACGTAAGAACATGAAGGTATTCCAAATGGACGTCAAATCTGCGTTTCTGAATGGAATACTACATGAGGAAGTGTACGTAAGTCAACCTGAACGCTTTGTTGATCCCAAATATCCCAACCATATCTACATTCTAGACAAAGCACTCTACGGCTTAAAGCAAGCACCGAGGGCATGGTATGAGACTCTGACTATTCACCTGCTTTAAAATGGATACACCAAAGGTACAATAGATACAACTCTTTTTCTCAAAAGAGAAGGTAAAGATTTAATGTTAGTACAAATATATGTTGACGACATTATATTTGGATCTACAAATCCAGATATGTGTAAAGATTTTGAAAAGGTGATGAAAATCCGTTTTCAAATGAGTATGATGGGAGAGTTAAAAAAATTTCTTGGTCTCCAAGTGACACAGTCAAATGAAGGCATTTTCATTAATCAATCAAAATATATAAATGATATGCTTAAGAAATTTGAATTAAATTCCTCTTCCACCATGAAAACTCCCATGGCTACCGGTAAGCTTTTGAACGCTGATTCATCTGGTATATCAGTCGATCAAAAGTTATACCGAGGCATGATTGGATCTTTACTGTATCTAACGGCAAGTAGACTGGATATTTTGTTTGCAACATCTTTTTGTGCACGTTTCCAAGCAAACCCGAAGGAATCTCATATTGTGGCTGTAAAGCGAATCCTTAGATATCTCAAAGGCACAAAAAATTTGGGTCTTTGGTATCCTAAGGATTCTGGGTTTGAACTAACTGCTTACACAGATGCAGATCATGCGGGAAATATGATGGACAGGAAAAGCACATCTGGTGCTTGTCAATTCTTGGGAGATAAACTAGTAAGCTGGTCATCAAAGAAGCAAACTTGTGTATCAACATCTACGGCTGAAGCAGAGTATGTGGCCGCCGCTAGTTGCTGTTCGCAAGTAATTTGGATGAAAACTCAGCTAAAGGATTATGGATATATCTTCAACAAGATCCCCATTTATTGTGATTCCAAAAGCGCAATTGCAATAACTGAAAATCCTGTTCAGCATTCCAAAACGAAACACATAGATGTCAGGTACCATTTTATCAAAGACCATGTTGAGAAGGGAACTATAGAAATGCACTTTGTACCAACAGAACTAGAACTTGCTGATCTTTTCACAAAACCTTTAGATGAAAAGAGGTTAATTTTTTAATCAGCAAACTAGGAATGTTGAATCCTTAAGACATTGAGGGGGAGTTCGTGTTCTTGCTTACTTAAATCTATGATCATATCCTAACCCACTAGTACCCAAATGCCATTGGGTACCAAAATCTGCTTAATCTGTTTTGCAGGTTCTTCATGTGTTGTACTGAATTGTAGATACATACCACACACATGACTGAAAACAGAAGAGAAGCGGCGTATTTTTTGAAAAATATTTGTACCATTAAGGGGGAGACAAATATTAATGGCTTTTGGACAAATCAGTTCAAAACCCGTTCTTCAAAGACAATGGCTTCTGAACAACTCAGTTCAGGACCCGTACTTTAAAGACTAAGACTTCTAAACAAATCAGTTTAGAACTCACACTTCTCAGGTAATATCCTTAACTGCTATATATTTTTGTTTCAAGGAACAAGTGGCAAAAGGTAACATTGGATTATATTTGTTTCTACTGATTTGAAAACTTGAATCTTTACAAATTTAATTCAATGAGATGCAATTTTCAATTTTCATTCAATGAATTAAATGCGTGCTAAAAGATGTTTTTTTTTTTCAAGGATCTTTGTATTATCTGAGTTAGATTTGCTTCAACTTTCACCTCTGAAATAAATCGAAAGGTAAGCAAAACATGAATGAAATTATGCTGAATGCTCAAAGATATGTGAATCTGGACTTATATAGAATATAATGCTCAAAAAGCCTATTTATCAGAATGATGAATGGAAACGAAAATATGGGGGAAGCACTATGATTAAGAACCAAGTGATTGAGATATCATTCATATTTTGTGATGGAAATTCGAACTTATATAGAATATCATTTAGTTTGAAAGTTTGTGCCTGTGGCCTTTCTGGTTTGGGAGAGTAAGTCCTAAGGGGTGCTCGACACCTAGTCCCTAAGATCAACTGGTCTGGGATCGGCTGACCCAAATCCTGCAATAGAACCAGATAGAAAGCCATGTTCTACTGGTACAAATGGGTTTAAGCTTGTATAAATGTTTTCTCTAAAGCACAGTATTTGAAATGAATACGTTATTGAAATATATGCATACTTTCAGGGGGAGAAAATAAATTGCTCCAGAATTCTTATTTTGAGGGGGAGCAAGGTTATTCTGAAAGGGGGAGATTGTTAGCAATACTCAAAGACACGACTGAAATTGAAAATGGTTTTCGATGATTATGATGCTCACCATCATCGAAAAAGGGGGAGAAAAGTTTAATTTCAATTTCATGTCAAAGAATTTTCAAATCAAAGATATTTCAAGTCAATGATTCATGAACAAAGACTGAAGATCAGGGGAGAAGGATCATGTGAAGTCTAAATATTGCTGAATTTGGTTATCTTAGTTCTGAGTGGTTCTCGGAATGCGCTTACACCTAAAAGTTCAAAAATATAGATGGTTTCGCATCCTTCATGATTCGAATTGCCCTGATTTCGAACCCTTCATGATTCGAATTGTCCTGATTTCGGACCCTTCTTGTTCCAACTTACTTGAATTCGAATCCTACTTGATCCGAATTGAGCTGATTTCGCATCCTCTAGCATCCGAATTGATGGTTTCGGATCTGCCTACATCCGAATTGATGATTTCGGATTCTTAAAGTTAATATGAGAACTAAGGTTCTTGCATCAAGAAGGATACGAGAAGTTAATGTTTGTTAAAGACTGATAAAGCTGTAAAGATCTGTTTTCATGTACAAGGCTTGAAGATAGTTTGATAAAGTGTCTGTTGAAGAAGATTGACTTTACAAAGAGCTGAAGACTGCTGTCAAATTTTTTTTAAATCTTGAATCCAAAGGGGGAGATTGTTAGAGCATTGTTGTATTCAAGATTTACTGTAAAGTCAATGTACTGTATGAGTCTATACAGTATTGTGAATGCCTTTATACCTTGTATGTCATGGGTATAAATAGGCTTGTCTAGTTCATTTGTTAAAAAAGAATTTTGTAATCTTTTAGAAACCTTTTGTAATCCTTTGAGCTCAATACATGGATGACATATTTGCTCTCTAGATTCTCTCTCACTACATTCATATCTTATTGCTAGAGATCTGGGATTTCACAGTTTTCAGAAAGAGATGGGGACACAGATAAAGTTGAGTACAGCGTATCATCCTCAAACTGATGGTCAGAGTGAATGGAAGATTCAGACCTTAGAAGACATGCTCCGGGCTTGTATTGTTGACTTTGGGGGATCGTGGGATAAGCACTTGCCACTGATAGAATTTGCCTACAACAACAGTTACCATTCTAGCATACAAGCGGCACCGTTTGAAGTTCTGTATGGTAGAAAATGCCGAACGCCTCTGTGTTGGAACGAAGTGGGAGAGAAACAGTTAGCAGGGCCAGATATAATTCAGTTGTCCGCGGATAAGGTTACTCAAATTCGGGATAGATTAAGAGTGGCTCAAGACAGACAGAAAAGCTACGCAGATCGACGCCGGAAGCCGCTAGAGTTTCAAGTTGGGGATTTTGTGATGTTAAAAGTCTCACCTTAGAAAGGAGTCATTCGATTTGGAAAGCAAGGTAAACTTAGTCCAAGGTACATTGGGCCGTTTGCAATAACAGAAAGAATTGGTGAAGTAGCCTACAGGGTAGATCTTCCGCCAGAGTTAAGCAGAATTCATAACGCGTTTCATGTTTTAAATTTTCGGAAGTGTTTGGTTACGCCAGATCAGGCCGTCTCTCTACCAGATATACAAGTGGATGAAACGCTGAATTATGTGGAGGAACCAGAAGCCGTAGTTGATCACAAAGTTAAAGTGTTGCGGAACAAAGAGATCAGACAAGTGAAAGTTCAGTGGAGACATCATAGAGGGCAGGATGCTACTTGGGAATCGGAATCCGAAATGAGAACCAAATACCCTCACCTTTTTGACTAACCGAATTTCGGGATGGAATTCTTTTGAGGGGGAGATGATGTAATACCCCGGGTAAGTTCGTTAGTTAAAAACCCTTTTGTTAAGAATTGTTAACTTTATAATAAGTATGTTTAGGGTAAAACTTGGTTAAATTGCAAGTTTAGGGTGTTTTGGTCATTAATGAAGAGTTTAAGGTCCTAAGGGTACATATGGCTGATATTATCTCTTAACCCATAAGATATTTTCAGTTCAACAGAAAATTAGTGTGTGTAAGTGTGTGTTTTGAGAGCAAATGGAGAAAAGCAGAAAACTTAGGTTGAGGATTCATTTGGTGTACTTGAAAGTGAAATCAGGTATGTTTTCTTTACAAAGTATGTTTATAATTTTTAATAGATAGTTTCCATCGGAGTAGAAACACTGATTTCGTATCTGGGGTTAGTTATGTCGATTTCTGGGCAAAAAATGGGTGAACCGACAGTAGTTTCCGGATAGAATGAAGGTTTCCGGGTACTTTTGTTGGTGGTGTTCGGGTAAAGCTCTAAAGGTGTCCGGACGGCGTTTTATCCCGGTAAGTTCTCTTTTCTTGGTTGTCCGGATGAAGTATGATACCGGATAGCGTCCGGATTACTTAGGTTTCCGGATGGTGTCCGGATTACTTATACTGTCCGGAAACGGCATGCTGTCCGGATTATTGGTGTTGTCCGGAAAACTCTGTTGTGTCCGGATACTTTTGCTGTTTGGCCAATATTGAGAGTTTAGATGCTGTCGAGTATCCAGTAACCTGTATTTTGTTAACCATTAGATAGGGAACGAATGAGGACTGACTATTATGTGGTCTTGACTTGAGTACGGGTTTGGGGGCAACATTTGAGGTATTTCAATTCCCATTGAGGTGCAATATGCTTTTAAAATCTCACTCTCCCTTGGTATGTAATTCCTAAGTGATTTTGGTAACAGTTTATGATTAGGATAATTCTCAAGTTTGGTAACAAAAGACATCTTACCCAAATAGAAAGTAGGACCATGCTGTTCATTTGATCTTCTTGAAATGGTTCTGTTTTCTTGCATTGCATACCAAATTACAATCTGCCAATACCTTATGTAAGGTATATATGCCAGAGGAGTATCCTTTGTCTTCTTTTGAATAGCTTTGTGATTTTTCTCAAAAGTATTATTCATGTCTTCCCAAAGTATAGCAGTATAATCATAATGCCTATTCCTCACTAAACTCTGAAAGATCTGAAGAATCTGTTTTGAACCTTGATCTGCTGAGCTATTTTTCCCTGACAAAGACTTATTCACCACATGAAAGAAACAAGCCCAAATAGGTGGCAATTTGTTCCTTCTAAACAAACTAAGGGTTCTCAATCCTTCATTATATCATAATCTCATAAACTCTGCAATTAACTCCTCTGTTAATGGTGAGTCTTCAAAATTTGTCCTTCTTTGTACATCATCTTTCTCTGGAAGATTCAGTATTTCTCTTAATGCACCGATTGATAAGGTAATTGTGACTCCTCCAATTTCGGATACAAACTTGTTGTCTTCTAACCTAAGATGTTTCCACCATTGTTGAATATACTGAACAGGAACTGTTTTGTTTCTTGTAAACCACTTTCTGTAAGGAAGATATTTGAATAACTCCATGATAATTCTATGTTCAGGCTTAAATCTACGTTCCTCAAATAACAAAACACAATTGTTTTCTGATAATTTCAACCATTCTCCTTCAGGAACAACCCTTTCCACTAAGATTGGTCTATTCGACATAATCGACCCTGCAACACTCTGTTCATGTTCAACATTTATATTTACCTCATCTGCATTTCCTTCTGATTCAGCCATTTGTTCATCTTCTTCATTTATTTCATCATCCCTTATTGCTTCTTCCTCAACAGCTCTATTTTGTACTTCATCATTATCCGAATCAGATGAATCCATCAAAGACTTAGTAGAATGTAGAGAAATTTGACCACTTCTTCGAAATCCAGACATGATTTGAGAAGAAAAACAAACTCAAAGAACTCTGGATTGATTCGTATCTCACTTTTCGCTCTGGAATTTGAAAGAATTGGAAATAGGAATTTTAAGACCTATTTAAAATTCGCGAAGCTGAAAGGTTTGACGGAAAAGCGAAAGCAATGTTATAACGGAGTCAACACATTTGAAATGCCACAGAGGATTTAAATGAAATGCGTGGCATAATCAACCAAATATGAAGCTGACACGTGTTATTGGATAGAATATTTACTCAAGTCAAAGATCTGAATAACACGCTCAGAAGATTTGACTTTCCTTTATCAGATATCTGATTGTTCTACTCAGAGTTCTGATCCCATTATTCAGAAGAATTTTACCTTGTAACAAAAATTTATTTAAAATCAACTTCTGACAGATGTAAAACTTTTGATTATTCAGAAGAGGTTTGAAAAGATAGAAATACATTTTATCATCAGAATTCTGTTCATAGAATGATGATTTAAAAAAAATCATTTAAACTCTTATATCTGAATATGAAAATGTTTGAAATTCAGATATAGTTTGAACAAGATAAAAATTTTATCATTAAAAGCTTGTTCTTCTTAGAATGATTAGAGATAAGAAATGACAACAAACCTTTTTTAAGCATCATGAAATAATTTCCAGAAGATATTGATGCTCCCCCTTGACTTTAGCATGTATTTGACCAAATATGATACATAAAGATGAGATAAAAAGATAATAGAAAAGACATAATCCGCACATTTGAAGTATTTGTTTTTCTCAAAAAAAATTCTTGAAAGTTAGATTTCTGAAGTATTGACTCAGAATCTCTAACCTTAAGACTCAGAAGGTCTGAACTTTAGACTCGGAATTTCTAAACTCAAGATTCAGTTCTGAACTTAAGACTTAGAAGTTCTGATCTCAAGACTCAGAAGTTCTGATCTCAAGATTCAGAAGTTCTGATCTCAAGACTCAGAAGTTCTGAACTTAAGAGTCAGAGTTTCTGAACATAAGACTCAGAGTTCTGAATACACTACTCAGACAATTTTACTTAGAAACATTTATCATTTTTCAGAAACACAAATATTTTCAATTGGTCAGATTAAGCATTCCTATTTTACATATGAGAAAAGAGAACATTTTGTGATCAAGTGGCTTTGTGAACAAGTCAGCCAATTGATACTTTGTATGCACAAAGTGCATCTCTATAGTTCCTTTTTCCACATAGTCTTTTATAAAATGATACCTCACATCTATGTGTTTAGTCTTTGAATGTTGAACAGGATTCTGAGTAATAGCAATTGCACTTTCTGAATCACAATAGATGGGAATTTTGTTGAGCTGATATCCATAATCCATGAGTTGTGTTCTCATCCACAAAGTTTGAGAGCATGAAGCAGCAGCAGCAACATACTCTGCCTCAGCAGTTGAAGTAGACACACAATTCTGTTTCTTTGATGCCCAACTCACTATCTTATCCCCCAAAAAATGACAAGCACCAGAAGTACTTTTTCTGTCCAACCTACTTCCTGCATGATCAGCATCAGTGAAAGCAGTTAATTTGAAATCAGTTTCATTTGGATACCATAAACCTAGACCAGGTGATCTTTTCAGATATCTTAAAATCCTTTTGACATCCAACATATGTGATTCTTTTGGGTTAGATTGAAATATAGCACATAAACAAGTAGAAAACATAATATCTGGTCTACTTGCAGTCAGATAAAGTAATGATCCAATCATGCCTCTATAGAGTTTGGTATCTACTGAAACTCCTTTGAGATCAGCATCTAACTTTATGTTTGTTGCCATTGGAGTTCTCATAGAAGCACAATCAGACATTTTGAACTTTTTAGAATATCTCTGACATATTTTCCTTGATTTATAAAAATACCCTTTGGTAATTGTTTGACTTGAAGACCAAGGAAAAAATTCAGCTCACCCATCATGCTCATTTCAAATTCAGATGACGTGATTTTAGAAAAATTATCACATAATTCTGGACTGGTAGAACCAAATATTATGTCATCAACATAAATCTGAATAAGAATTAAATCATCACCTTGTTTCTTTAAAAACAAAGTTGTGTCAATCTTACCTTTCTTGAAACCTGAAGCTAACAAGTGTTGAGTAAGAGTGTCATACCAGGCTCTTGGTGCTTGTTTTAGATCTTACAAAGCTTTGTCTAAAATATAAACATGATCAGGAAATTCTGGATCAACAAAACCTTCAGGTTGATGAACATACACCTCTTCATTAAGTTTGCCATTTAAAAAGGCTGATTTGACATCCATTTGATACACCTTGAAATTTTTGTGTGCAGCATAGGCCAAAAATATTCTGATTGCCTCTATTCTTGCTACTGGTGCAAATGTCTCATCATAATCAATTCCCTCTTGTTGGCAGTATCCCTTAGCAACCAATCATGCCTTGTTTCTGATAACAACACCTGACTCATCCTTTTTGTTTCTGAATACCCATTTAGTTCCAATAATAGATTTACCTTCAGGCTTTGGAATGAGTCTCCAAACTTTATTTCTTTCAAATTGGAGCAATTCCTCTTGCATTGCTGAAATCCAATCTAGATCCTCTAGGGCTTCATTAGCTTTCTTTGGTTCAATCACACTTAAGAAACCAGCAAACATTGCTTCATTTGCTGTAGTTGATCTGGTATTTACTCCTGCTGATGGATCACCTATTACTTGATGAATAGGATGATTTTTAGTCCATTTATTTGCACTGGGAAGCACATCAATCTCTGAAAAGTTATTGTTTGTATCATTCTCATCAATAATTGCATGTAATTCTGAGCTGTCCCCTTGTTCTGATACATGTATAGGAGATGTATCCAAGTTTGGATTCTGAGCAGTGAAGTCAGAATTCTGAGTGGCTTGTTCAGAGTTATGAACACAAGGATCAGAATTCTGAGTACAAGGTTCAAAATTTTCACCACTTGTATTTATCAGATTTGGACATTCTTCAGATGGACCTTTGTCAGAAATTACAGTTGATTGAACTATTTCTGGAGTTCTATTTTTCATCTCTTTTACCATCTTTGGGTTTTCATATTCTGCATAAGAATCATAAATTAGTTCTAGAAAAGCATCCTTAAACAATAAATTGAGTTCTGAACAAATAGGATTAGAGTTTGTATCAGAAGTCATTTTTGTCTTGTTCTGCATGAGTTCTGAACTGTCTTGTTCAGAAATCTTCATTCTGGCTTCTTCAAATGTTACATTGATGCTTTCCATCATTCTCTTGGTTCTTCTATTGTAGATTCTGAATGCTTTGGAAGTTAGTGAATAACCAACAAAGTATCCTTCATCTGCCTTTTTATCAAATTTGCCAAGATTTTCTCTGTCTTTAAAAACATAGCATCTGCAACCAAAAACATGACAGAATTTGATTAATGGTTTTCTTTTATTTATCAGTTCATAAGCAGTCTTATTTAATCTTTTATTGATTAAAGTTCTGTTCTGTGTAAAGCAAGCAGTTGCAATTGCTTCAGCCCATAGGAAGGTTGGAAGATTTGAATAAGCCAGCATGGTTCTTGCAACTTCAACTAGAGTTCTGTTTTTCCTTTCAACAACACAATTTTGTTGAGGGGTTCTGACAGCAGAGAAATTATGAGAAATCCCAGAACTTTCTAAAAAATTCTGAAGTGTCTCATTTCTGAACTTTGTTCCATTATAACTTCTGATTTTCTGAACAGGAAGTTGTAGGAGAACTTGAATTCTTTTGATAAAGTTTATCAATGTAGTAACAGCTTCTGACTTAGCTCTTAAGAACTCAACCCATGTGTATCTGGAATATTCATCAACAATTACAAGCATGTATTTCTTTCCTCCCATAGATTGAACTGAAATTGGACCACAAAGATCAGTATGAATCATTTCTAATGGTGCTTTGCAAGATGAGTCCATTTTTAATTTGTGAGAACTCTTTTTCATCTTGCCCACTTCACAAGCTGAGCATAATGATTCTTTTTCAAATTTAATCTTTGGTAGACCTTGTGAAATAATCTAGAGAGAACTTGTCATCCATATATTGATCTCTAAAGTGTAAATGACAAAATAATCAAGTTGTTTCTAAAGGGATCTAGATTCCTATCTTACTAAGAACTAGACATGCCTATTTATACCCATAACATACAAGGTATAAAGGCACAGCTAACTAATACAGTACATTGACTTTATAGTAAATCTTGAATACAACAATGGTCTAACAATCTCCCCCTTTGGATTCAAGATTTAAAAAATATGACAGCAGTCTTCAGCTCTTTGTAAAGTCAATCTTCTCAAACAGACACTCTATCAAACCATCTTCAAATAGCTTTATCTCCACTAGTTCACGGCGAACTATATGCTTTGACACTCTTTAAGAACTCAGCTTTGAAGAATCTTCAGACAAACATGAAAAGTCATTGTCTTTTTCTTTGAAAAGTCAACCTTCTTCAATACAATCTTCAACAAATTGTCTTCAAGTCTTGAACATGGATTTCATATCTTTATATAGAACCATCAATTCGGAACAAGATAAATCAGAAACGATTAGAGTTTGGATCAGAAAGATGTGAAACCATCCACATTGTTAAACTTTTAGGTGTAAGCGCATTCCGAGAACCACTCAGAACTAAGATAACCAAATTCAGCAACATTTGGACTTCACATGATCCTTCCCCCCCTAATCTTCAGTCTTTGTTCACGAATCTTTGACTTGAAAGTTCTTTGATTTGAAAGCTCTTTGACATGAAATTGAAATTAAACTTTTCTCCCCCTTTTTCGATGATGGTGAGCATCATAATCATCGAAAACCATTTTCAATTTCAGTCGTGTTTTTGAGTATTGCTAACAATCTCCTCCTTACAGAATAACCTTGCTCCCCCTCAAAATAAGAATTCTGGAGCAATTTATTTTCTCCCCCTGAAAGTATGCATATATTTCAATAACGTACAGTATTTGAAATTGTAGCACAAAATTTAAAACAAATTTACACAAGGAAAATAAAATTCATTGAATTTCATTTTATAACTACAAACATTTGATCATTTGAAAAACTTTACAAAAGAAATTCAACTTAATGAAATTTAACAGATTTTTCAATCAAATGAAATCAAATGCATGTGTTTGGATTCAAGAACAAGTCATCATTGCATATCAAGTTAAAAATGTTCAGTTTCAACCCCTTTATTAAATCTATTTGGTGTGCTAGCATGCGAAATATGATTAGCTTCAAGCATATGCAATTCTAAAACATGTAAGAATACTTTGCTCAAGTCACTCTATTTGTCCAAAATCAGAATTTTCACAAATTCACAGGTTTATCGCGACTTTTTTGAATTTTCCCAAGTTTCAAGAGATGTGTGCTCATTGGCATCTTTTCTTTTGTGCTCATTGGCATCTTTTGATTTGTGCACATTGGCATCTTTTGATTTTGTGCTCATTGGCATCTTTTGATCAAAAAGTTTAGTAAGAATAAGATACACCGTTAAACATGACTTTCTATCTGGTTCTATAGCAGGATTTGGGTCAGCATATCCCAGACCAGTTGGCCTTAGGTGCTAGGTGACGAGCACCCCTTAGAACTTAATTTCCCAAACCAGAAAGGCCACATCGATATATCTTAAACCCATTTGTACCAGTAGAACATGGCTTTCTATCTGGTTCTATTGCAGGATTTGGGTCAGCCGATCCCAGACCAGTTGATCTTAGGGACTAGGTGTCGAGCACCCCTTAGGACTTACTCTCCCAAACCAGAAAGGCCATAGGTATAAACTTTCAAACTAAATGATATTCTATATAAGTTCAGATTTCCATCACAAAATATGAATGATATCTCAATCACTTGGTTCTAAAACATAGTGCTTCCCCCATATTTTCGTTTCCATCCATCATTCTGACATATAGGCTTTTTGAGCATTATATTCTATATATATCCAGATTCACATAACTTTGAGCATTCAGCATAATTTCATTCATGTTTTGCTTACCTTTCGATTTATTTCAGAGGTGAAAGTTGAAACAAATCTAACTCAGATAATACAAAAATACTTGTAAAAGCATCTTTGAGCACACATTTAATTCATTGAATGAAAATTGAAAATTTTATCTCATTGAATTAAATTTGTAAATATTCAAGTTTTCAAAGTGGTAGAAACAAAATATAATCCAATGTTACCTTTTACCACGTTCCTTGAAACAGAAAGATGCAACAGTTAAAGATATCACCTGAGAAGTATGAGTTCTAAACTGATTTGTTTAGAAGTCTTAGTCTTTGAAGTACGGTTTTTGAACTGATATGTTCAAAAGCCAAAGACATTGAAGCACGGGTCCTGAATTGATGTATTCAGAAACCAAAATCTCTATTAAGTGCGGGTCCTAAACTGATATGTTTAGAAACAATAGACGTTGAAATCCGGGTTCTAAACTGATGTGTTTAGAAACCATCCACGTTGAAGCACGGGTTCTAAACTGAGATGTTTAGAAGCCATTAGGCTTTTTCTCCCCCTTAATGGTACAAATATTCTTCAAAAAACAAATCCACCGCTTCTCTTCTGTTTTCAGTCATGTGTGTGGTATGCATCTACAAATCAGTACAACACATGAAGAACCTACAAAACAGATTAAGCTGATTTTGGTACCCAACGTGTTTTGGGTCCTGGCTTGTTTAGCGGAGCTCTATAAGAAGGAAAATGGTAAGTACCATACCAATATTGAACACTCTCATTTTTAATAAAATCATTAGTACCACAATAAGAACAACAAAAATTCTTTTGTGCTAACCTGATTAAATGATTTGCGGAATAGAATGAATCAGGATTAGCAAAAGATTTAGCTTTCAGATTAGTGTTCTTGTTGGGAACAGATGATTTTGGCTCACCTTTTTCAGTTGACGTACCTTTTACTCTCCATTGCATGTTAACTTTCTTATATGAAGGAAGATCAGCATATTGATACTTGGAAGAATTATCCACCGAGTGATCATAGAATAGATTAGAAGGACGAATCAGACATTCTGAATAGCATTTGGATTTGTTAAATGACTTCACTTTGTAAGATAAGTCATTCCGTACCTTGGTCACCAAATCAAGCTTCTTCTGAATATTAGACTTGACCCTCTTCTCTTTCATGATGTCAGTCGATAATGCAGCCAAATTCATTGTCAATTTATGAATTTCCTGCCGAAATATCTTCCTTTCTTTAGAAAAGTCGTCTTTAACGCACCTAGCCTGAAAGTCAGCTTTCTTCATCTTTTCTAGCTCTTGACTTTCTTTATCTAGCTCTTGTCTTTCCTTTTCTAAGTCCTTATGAAGATCAGAAATTTTCTTTGACAGTTTCGCATTCTTCGCTTCAAAGCTTTTCTTTTCTTTTTCATACTCGACCCTTTCCTTCTCCAAATTCTCCTTTACAAGAAATAAAACTTTCTCAAAGTCAGAAACTTGTTTTGAAAGTTTTATACAATTACGTTCAATTACTTCCTTTTCTTTAAGAATCTTCTCTCTCTTGTCTTCAATGCTCTTCAGATCAGCATTTTCTTTTTGAAGAGTTGTTACTTTCTCTTGAAGTTTCTCGATTTGATCGTGCAGACTTGAGTTGTCTTTGTCTTTCTTTGTTTCAAGACCTGCAATATATACTTCAATATCAGTAATTCTTTTAGTAAGTAAAACATTTTGTTCTTTAAAAATAAAATTTTCATTTGAAGAAGAAATGTCTAAAATATGTCTCTTCAAATCAGCATATTCTTCCTCCATTGTCTTTATACTCCCTTGAAGCTCCTTCATGTTATCTTGATGAGTTGAAATCTCAAATGTCTTATTTTTCTCTTGAGTAACTTCAAGCACTACAATCTTGTCATTCAAATCTTCCAGTTCGGACTCAAGAGAAGAGACTTTGTCTTCTAATAAAGCTTTCTCAGACATGAGCTTTGTAATTTTTCTTGCATCTTCATTAGTATGTGTTATGTATCTATCAATAAAACCTTCAAGACGCTTGATCTCATCTTTAGCTTCAGAAAGAGTCCATTTTCTCTCTTTTCCTAACTGATACCATATTCTCCCACTTAAATTCTCTATGTCAGACATCTTTTCAAATAGCTAGAATAATTGATCGTTCAGAAAATCAAGCAGAAAAAATTTTATATAAAAATTTTTCTTGAAAAGCTCTTAAAGTGTATGAAATACACTATAGAAAAAATCTTTCGGAATAAATTTTTTTTTTAATTCACAAGAATTCGGATGAATAAGGGTTCGAAATCAATGAATTCGAATGAATAAGGGTTCGAATTCAATGAATTCGAATGAATAAGGGTTCGAATTCAATGAATTCGAATGAATAAGGGTTCGAATTCAATGAATTCAGATGCTGATGGGTTCGAATTCAATGAATTCGGATGCTGAAGGATTCGAATTCAATGAATTCGGATGAAGAAGGATTCGAATTTACCCAATTCGGACTTAACTGGGTTCGAATTCACTCAATTCGGACTTAACTTGGTTCGAATTCACTCAATTCGGACTTAACAGGGATCGAATTCTATCCTTGGTAAATCAAAACCAACTCAGATTTATCCACAACTCCTCAATTCGAATCTAACAGGGTTCGAATTCAACTCAATTCGAACTTAACAGAGTTCGAATTCAATGAATTCGAAAGCTTCTTGAGTCGAATTCTATACTTGTGATGCCAAGAACACTCCGAATTCCCTTTGAATGATCCGAATTGTGTATGAATGATCCGAATTCACCAAGAAGGATCCGAATTCTGCACTTCGAACTTAAAAAAACACTAAATCAGCCATAACCTTTTCAATTCTTGATCAATTGTTATGAAATTTGCACAGATTTGTTCGAAATTTGATTCCACACACTTTCTTAGTTAATCACAAATCCTAATTCGATCAATTTAATCGGATTAAGATCCAAAATAGTAAGAAAATGTTTTCGAACAAAAACAGATATAAAATGATCAGATCTGCAAATTCTGTGCAGATTTTGGTATAGATCCTTGAATTAAAGATGTTCAGGGATGAAAATAGAGTGCAATGATGTCAAGAATCAATCCAAAAGATCAAAAAATGAAAAAGATGATGATTCTAGATGAACAGTAAATGAAGAAGGATTCGAAATCTTCAATGAATAGTGAATGATGTGTAATCCGAAATCTTCAAGAACAGTGTAAAAAATCTTCAATTTGCTCTTTGATCTGCTTGAATCTTTTGTTTAGCTCTGATACCAAATGTGAAATCCCAAATCTAGCAAGAAATCAAGAACGATGTAGAGAGAGAATCTAGAAAGAACTTGTCATCCATATATTGATCTCTAAAGTGTAAATGACAAAATAATCAAGTTGTTTCTAAAGGGATCTAGATTCCTATCTAACTAAGAACTATACATGCCTATTTATACCCATAACATACAAGGTATAAAGGCACAACTAACTAATACAGTACATTGACTTTACAGTAAATCTTGAATACAACAATGCTCTAATAGACCTTTAACCAGATGTTTTACCACAAGATTATTAAGATCTTTGAAATTTAGATGAGAACATCTTCTGTGCCATAACCAGCATTCATTTGCAGTTGAATTTGATAAAAGACAAACAGGATTTACTGTTTGTAATTTTGAAAAGTTAACCACAAATAAATCCATATGTCTTTTGGCCCAGAAGACTTTAACATTCTTTTCAGTTAAAATCATGCAACCTGTTATTTGGAACTTGATTTGACAAAGACTGTCTAAAAACTGACTTATGCTGAAAAGATTATGTTGTAATCCTTCAACATAAAAAACTTTTTGAATTGTCAGATCTCCTTTTGTTAAATCCCCATAACCTTTAACTTGACCTTTGCTGTTATTTCCAAAGTTTACTGCTCCTCCAGCCTTTTCTGTGAAGTTTGATAGAAAAGACTTCTGACCTGTCATGTGTCTTGAAGCTCCTGAATCTAAAAACCACACATGACAGCCCTGCAACAACAGTCAGTTAGTTTTAGGTACCCATTTTGGAATGGGTCCTTCTTTGTTAGCTTTGTCATTTGATTTAACAAAAGTGCCTTTTACTTTCCATTAAAAATCTTTCTTTAAACACCATTTTCCTTGCACTTTTATGAAGTCAGAACATTTTCTGTTCACAAATTTATTCAATTTCTTCTTGAGAGGTGTAACTTTTGATTTTGCAATGTTTTCAACTTTCTTTTCTTTCACATTTCTCACTTTCTCATACTTTGTTTTGACTTTAACTTGATGATTCACTTCTTTTATCTTTTCTTTTCTCTGAGTTTGAGGAACAGAATCATTCTTCTTTTCTGTATTCTGAATATCTTTTCTTATGAATGAAACAGATGTTATTGTTATTGGACATTTCTGAGAATATTGAAAAGAATCACTTTTACATTGAACACAAGTCAGATTTTTCTGTACAAGTAACAACAAGTCTGTACCAAAAGTCCTTTCATTTTTATTTCTATTATTCAAAGTACATGTACATTTATTACAGAAACTATGAGCTTTTGGTATAGAATCAGAATTCAATTCAGTCTTCTCAGGAACTTTTTTCAGATCATCTTTCCTTTGGCTTTCCTCTTTTTCTGGAAAATTCAACTTTTGTTTGTTAGAAAATGAATTAGATGATTCACCTTTTTCATATGTACTTGATTTATTAAAGAATTTATCATTTTATTTTAGAGCATTAATCTTGAACAGATCATATTCAGCTTTAAGTTTCTCAAGCTCTGTTATTTTCTGAATAAAAATATTCTTTTCTTTTAAAGCATTTTTAAGATCAAAATCCAAATCACATAAGTCATTTTCAAGTTCATCATAAGCTTTCCTTAAGTCCTCAAGTTCTTGACTTACAAGATTAAATCTCTTTTCAAGTTCTAGAAACTCTTCTGACTTTGTTTCAGAATTTTCAGTTGACTCAGAATTCTGACTCTTTGAATCAGAATTCTGATTAGTAGACTCAGATTTCTGACCTTCAGAATCAGAAGACTGATTAGAACAATCAGAATTCTGATTAGAAGACTCAGATTTCTGACTTACTATTTCAGAAACCTTATTAGTATCAAATATACTTTCTATGTCAGAATAAGAAAAACTTTGTTGTTTATTTTTGTAGCTGACATTTAAAGACTCATATTTGAATTTGGTATCATTGTATTTTGGTTTAGAAATTTTTTCTTATCTTTTTCTTCTGAAACATCTGATTTTTCTGTTTTTAACTCAGAAACTATCTCTTTGGGCTTTTTAGAACTTGATTTCTGTAAGTTGTCAGAACTTGTGATGGAACTTGCAGGTCTTATAAAGACTTCAACAACTTCTGGAGTTTTTGGTTTGGGAACATGAAGCTTATCAAAATCATACAAGTTTACTGGAGCTATTTTTAAAACAACATTTTCTTCCAATCCCAATCCCTTCTTTGGATTATAAAATCTTGTATCTTTTACATTGCTTGTAAGAAGATTTAATGTTTGCTGAGTCTGACCTCTTTTCAAGTTAAGATCTTCTAATTCTTTGATTTTGGTGTATAAATTCTTTCTTTCCTCAAATAGCATATTAAACTTTATTTGTAAATCACCCTTTTCATCCTTAACTTTTGAAAACTCAATTTTTAATTCAGAAAGATTTTTCATCAACTCAGAATTTTCAGTTTTAATTTTCAGTTTCTCAATCTCAGATTCCTCAAATTGTTCTTTTATTACTTCTTTTTCAATTCTGAATTTGTTAACTAAATTTCTTTCTCCTTTAATTTGTTTTCTTAGTTTAACAAATTCAGTTTTCATTTCACCAATCTGTGTCATTAAGTCTATTTCAAGTGCAGAATGTACCTCAGTAGATGACTCAGAATCAGAATCTTCAAAGTCAAAATCATCCTCATTCTTCATCTTTGCCATATAACTCTACATCTGTGAAAAGTTTATGCAGTCATCTTCATCTGACGTGTAGTACAGCCAGTTTTCTTGTTCAGCTAACAATGCCACTTTATCATCTCTTTTCTTCGACAGCTGAGCCTTTTTGGTATAGTACTCATAATCTTTCACAATTTTCACTTTGCAATCCTTTGCAAAGTGGCCAGACTTTCCACACTTGAAGCACAGATTCTTTTCTTTTCTTTCTTCCTTCTCTTCTCTATTTTCTTCCCTGCTTTCTTCCTCCTTTTCATACTTACTTTCTCCTCTCTCTTCTCTTTTCTTGAAATCTGAACTTCCTTCCTCTTTCCTGAACTTGCCCTGATATTTTCCTTTTCCATATCTCTTGTTGAAAGTATTAGTCAACAAGGCTAACTTTTCAGCAATTATTTTGATATCCTCATCTTCTTCTGATCCCTCTTCCTTATCAGACTCCTCCAGATATGGTATCTCAGATAGATACGCTGCCTTCTTGGGTGTTTTCACACTTTTAGACTTTGATAGAAAAGCTAATTGTTCTGCAACATTTTTCTTTTCTTCAACCACAATCTTAACAGAGTTCTCATGCTGATTAAGAACGCAAAATAGATCATTTAGATCTTCTTCACACATGTCCTTATTCATTTGTAGACTTATAGCAAATGATGACCATTCAGAGTTTAGACTGTTCAGAAATTTGTAATTAATTTCTGACTTTGTCTTTTTCAGCCCATTCCTTCTCAAATCATTTAGTATAGTACATAATTTACTATATGCTGAGTTAAGCTTTCAGATTCTTTAGCCTTGAACCTTTCATAAGCATTTATGCTTTGATTTAACTTGGCTTGTATCGATCGGACAGTTCCTAACATTTGTCTTTCCAGTTCATCCCACATTTCCTTGGCTGATGAACCACTATCAATTCTGTTAAGAACATCATTCGGAACTGCAAGTGTCATCAATGTGATTTCTCTTTTGTCTATTGCATGCCTACTTTTCTGTTCTGCTGTGTATTGAGAATAGTTCTTCTTCACCCTTGTTGCCGGAATTTCTGGAGTTGTTTCTGTTTCAGGAGTTGCTTCCACATCAATGTAGACTTCGATAGTACCTTCTCGAATAGATACCATCAAATTCTCATCTATGTTATCCAAGAATTGGATCATTCGTATTTTCCATTGCTGGTACTCTTCAGGAATTAGAACAGGTGGCTTTGTTTCAGATCCCATAGCAAGATATTCTTTAGAAGACTTGATTGTAAGAATTTTCAATAGAGAGACAAATTTGAATTTCTTGATCGACAGACAATCAATTAATTCAAGAATTGCCAAGAATTCAAGAATTAGAACTAGCAGCGGAATCGATTTTTGACGAATCAAGAATTCTTCAAGAAATTGATCAATAAACCTTCGCGATCACGATCTTGAACCAATTTGTTTGTTGAGTGGCTCTGATACCAATTGTAAGTCCAGGATTTACTCTTACAATCAATACAACAATGTATGAAACAGTAATTGAGAAGTAATATTATCAAGCCCAATTGTATTCAATGAAGAACAGAATTACAGATCTTAGAGAGAGAGAATCTCAAAGATTACAAAGAGAGAATACAAATATATTCCGGAAAATCAGTTAGCAATGTAGTGCTAACTACTATATATATACTGCAACGGAAATATTAAAGCTACAGTACAAATATGAATGACTAATAGGAACAATACACGTGTCCTAATTAGTTAACTAAACACAAAGGAAAGTATCTAGTTATAAGTTCTGAACAGGTAGTTCAGAACTTCTGAACGTTCTTCTGACAAGGCTTCTCAGAACTTCTGGCTCTACTTCTGACTCTTCTTCTCAGACTTCTGACTCTTCTTCTCAAACATTCAAAGCGATCCTTCTGAGCCTTCTTAGTCAGAACTTTGACCCTTCATATCAGAACATCCGAGTCTTCTCATCAGACCTTTAACACTTAGTTTATTTACAAAACTCAGATCTAACAAACTTTACGCCAAATTCTCTAAGTGCGAATTTTGGATTAGAGAAGTACACTTCCTTGGTCACGTGATTGGAGAAAAAGGAATTCACGTAGATCCAGCTAAGGTGGAAGCTGTTAAGAAATGGGAAGCTCCAAAGACCCCAACAGAAATTCGTCAATTTCTGGGTTTGGCAGGCTATTATAGGCGATTTATTGAGAACTTCTAAAAAATTGCTAAACCTCTCACAACACTGACCCAAAAGGATAGTAAATTCATTTGGAGAGAACCACAAGAAGACACGTTTCAGTTATTGAAGAAAAAATTGTGCAATGCACCAATTCTAGCATTACCGGAAGGAACATACAATTTTGTGGTATATTGTGACGTGTCGCATCAATGATTAGGTTGTGTGTTGATGCCAAGAGATAAGGTGATAGCATACGCTTCGCGACAACTGAAAGTTCATGAGAAGAACTATACCACACACGATTTAGAGCTCGGAGCTGTAGTATTTGCTTTAAAGATTTGGAGACATTATTTGTACGGCACTAAGTGTACCATCTTCACCGATCATAAAAGTCTTCAGCATATTCTAGACCAGAAAATGCTAAACATGAGACAAAGAAGATGGGTAGAACTACTCCGTGATTACGATTGTGATATTCGTTATCATCCAGGTAAGGCTAATGTAGTTGCTGATGCCTTGAGTAGGAAGGAAAGGACAAAACCTTCACGTGCACGAGCAATGGGAGCACTGGTATAAACAAGCTTAAAGACTCGAATTCTTGAAGTTCAGACCACAGCAATGAAAACGGAAAACTTGAAGGACGAAACCCTTCACGGTATGGAAAACAGATTCGAAATCAAGGTTGATGGAGTACGTTATTTCAAGAACAAAGTTTGGATTCCAAAAGCAAACGACATACGAGAGATAATCCTGCACGAAGCCCACAAGTCACGATATTCAATTCATCCTGGTGCGGATAAGATGTATAAGGATTTAAGGGAATATTATTGGTGGCAAGGATGAAGAAGGATATTGCCTTATACGTAGGAAAATGTGTAACTTGCTCAAAAGTCAAAGTTGTATATCAGAAACCATCTGGTTTACTTCAACAACCAGAGATTCCCCAGTGGAAATGAGAACAAATAACCATGGATTTTATAACCAAACTACCGAGAACTGCCCGAGGGCACGACTCGATTTGGGTTATAGTCGATCGGTTCACGAAATCTTCACATTTCCTACCGATTCGAGAAGACTACAAGATGGAAAAGTTGGCTCAGATCTACATCAAGGAAATTGTTACGCGACATGGAGTCCCGATTTCCATCATATCAGATAGAGATAGCCGTTTCACATCTCGATTTTGGCAGTCACTTCAAAGAGCATTGGGGACGCAATTGAATTTAAGTACCGCCTATCATCCCAAAACAGACTGCCAAAGCGAGCGAACCATTCAAACGTTGGAAGACATGCTTCGAGCATGCGTGTTAGACTTCGGAGGAAGTTGGGATAACCACTTACCGTTAGTTGAGTTTTCCTACAACAATAGCTATCACACCAGTATCAAGTGTGCGTCATATGAGGCACTGTATGGACGCAAGTGTCGATCACCTCTTTGTTGGTTGGAGATTGGAGATAGACAATTGTCTAGCCCAAACATCGTACAAGAAACCACCGACAAAATCGCAATCATCAGGGATAGACTTAAAGCAGCTCAAGATCGTCAAAAGAGCTATGCTGACAACCGTAGGAAACCGTTAGAGTTTCGGATTGGAGATAGAGTTTTTCTAAAAGTATCCCCTTGGAAGGGAACCGTCCGATTTGGAAAACGAGGAATGTTGAGCCCTCGATACATTGGACCATTCAAAATCACCGAAAGAATCGGACCAGTAGCATACAGGCTGGAATTGCCAACAGAACTAAGTGTTATTCACAACACCTTTCACGTATCCAATGTAAAGAAATGCCTAGTCAACGAGGAAATAACCGTGCCTTCGGAAGAAGTCCAAATCAATGATAACTACACATCATAGAAAAGCCAATCGAAATACTTGACCGAGAGGTCAAGCGTCTTAGGCGAAGCAAGATCCCAATAGTGAAAGTTCACTGGAACACAAGGCGTAGGCCTGAGTACACATGGGAACGAGAGGATTACATGAAACATAAGTATCCTCACTTATTTGCTAAACAACCGGTTACGGACGAAAGTTCTTGAATTTCGGAACGAAATTCTTTTAACCGGGGGAGACTGTGACAACCGTCAAAATTGCGTTCAGGTTAGAACTGCACTAAACATATCAGATACAGTTATTTATGTCACACTGTCTAGTTTTAGCAGTAAACCCGACACAGTAGGGAAAAATTAGAAATTTGCGTCTAAAATCCCTCAAATTCGGAAATTATCCATACACCTCATAAAATGCCTACTAAAAATATTCATACACTTATATATATATATATATACATGTTTATATATATACAACCTACCAAAAATAAATACTAGCAAATTCAACTAGTTTTATTATTATTACCAATTAAGTTTAATTGTTCAATAATTCAACTAATTAAAAGAAAGAAAAATTAAATTAAAATACTACTTTAAACACAATCATTTTACCTAAAACCACATTTCAACCTCCCCTTTTACCCCTCCCAAAACCGGCCCCCTCCACTCTCTCACTCCATAAATACCCCTTCTATTCATCCATTTTTACTCTCATTTCTCTCTATTTTCTATCCTTCAAGGCTTCAAAGTCCATCCCTCAAGAACACCAAAACCCAAGGTAAAAATCTGCTCCTAACATCATTTAATCATCTACATACAAGCATCTTTCATATTTCAAGTTTAGATTTCAATCGCATCTGGGAAAGTTTAGACCGACTGTGTTCTTGAGACTCCCGGTGGAGTCCCGGTATTTCGACTCCCGGTAACGACAAGACCCAGTAATACCAACTCCCGCTGATATGGAGTCCCGGTGATATGGAGTCCCGGTACAGTGGAGTCCCGGTGCAGTGAGTTCCGGTAGTTTTGGTAGTGTCCGGATATAGTTTCTGAATGTATTGTTGGATTAAATTGCTCCGAAAACTTCCTTGGGGGGGGGGGGGCTTTATGTGTTTGACTAGTAAGGCGATATATGTATCTTAAATTGTTTCAGATTCTGTGAACTTTGGGAAAAGATTAGATTGACAGATAAAGGATCGGAAGGTTTTGGATAAAGCAACGAGGCGAGTTTTAGTTTAAAACGTTTTCAAATGTAATACATATATATATATATGTGTGTTTATATATATAAGATGGATTTGTGTGGATCGAGAATGTGTGGAATATATATATATATATATATATATATATATATATATGTGTGTTTATATATCTATACTACATATATAAGCATATACACCTAATGTCTTAAAGACAAATTTTAAAGCACAATGTACAACACTTTAAAGCATTAAATTCAAAAATCTCTTAGTTACAAGTTGTAAAGCATAGTTTACAACTCTTTGATGCCGTGATTTTAAAATCGGACAAATACCTACTAGCTGCTGCAGCCCATGCTTATTTTAGGCAACCACAAAAGTACTGGACCATACCTAAAGTCCACAACCATGCTTTCTGAATTCTGACCTCCCCCTTACCTCCCCTCTTCTACCCACCTCTCAGACCATACTCTCTTCCTGTTATGGAAGATTTCATACGCTTCCATACGATGCATATAAACAGTGCGAGACGAAGAAATAGTGAGAACACCAAATTTCAGAGTAATTTCCAGTCTCCATCTCCATCTGCTTCTCCAATCTCCATCCCTAAAATTGAATTGGGCGACCTCCATCTGCTTCTCTAATCTCCATCGCTTCCTCACCGCCTAATTTGAGTATGTTCTTCATCAATCTTCCTCTAATTTCCTCTTCACGTCTCAGGTACAATTTCACCATCACCAAGGGTTTTCGGTTTCTTTGTTTCTGTTTGCACAATCAATTTGGGTTTCTTTGTTTCTGTTTACACAAAGTTCATCGATTTCTCAGCCCTCAGGTACCATCAGTTTCTATTTGCTAAAAGTTTATCGATTTCTCAATTTGGGTTTCATTGTTTCTGTTTGTCAGTTACGTCTTTTGACTACACTAAGTTTGTTTCTCAGGTACCATTTCACCATCGTATCGATTTGGGTTTCTCAGGTATGATTTCACCATCACCATCGATTTAGGTTTCTCTGCTTGTTGGCTACTGTTTTAGTAGTCCAACCTTTGTTTTCTTACCTTTTTGTTGGCCCAAAAATGAATCCATCAGTTCCTGTTTGTTGCTATTGAATTGGTTCAAGTTCTTTCTTATACCAATGGCCTTTAGCCAATTTAGCTTTAAAGTTCAACAACTTTGCCTTCATCAGATTAGTTCTTGCTTACTCATCGATATCCATCACTCGTAGAATTTGCTTAGTTGCAAACCCGTAGTTTTTCGTGCTTCTTGCCAGTGGTTGCCTGCCTTTCTCCACCGTACGTCATCCTTCCTCTGCAAACTCATGATGCGTGGTTAAGAACAATCAATAATCAATAGCAGGTATGTTTTGTTTGCTTTTTTATTGATTCACGCTCATGACTTTTAAATGTAATTTTTTGATTACTGAAAGTTTTAAGATGTTAACCACAAGGGTTGTGGTGTGGTGGTAAGGCCTGGGGAGTTCATAGCGCTTGTCCGGGTTCAAATCCCACACTCAACACTTGTGGCCACTGGGGATTATCTCAGGGCTGCATTACTTCGCGGTCGGTGTATTTGCCAGGGATGTACTGGGCCGAAGGCCCATGAACCCTTTCCAAAAAAAAGTTTTAAGATGTTATAATATTTTAGCGTGATTTAACTCCTCCTATATTTGTTAGTGTGAGAACTAGGTTTGATTGGATGGGATTTTGATGCTAAAGTTCATGCCCCTTCGTTTTTGGAAATTTTAAAGGACTCTCAGGAAGTTCTCGATGGATTAAGGAGGAAACCGTATCGACTGCAGAAATTTGAACTGATTCACTTTCTCCGTTAGTTCTTTCAATGTCCATTTTGAAAATTAATTTTGGCATTTCATTTTCCAAATCTGGTTTATGGGTTTTATTGTAGTTGTAAAGTTAACATGTTTAGTTGATCTCTGATGTGATTATGCTCTTATAGGTGGTACCTTGGTCGTGGCTTTTGGTTTAGACGTCAGTGTGAGTTTGATTAGCATTTCAACTTGATTTGTCCCCGCTTTGGAACTTGCACACTCAACATATTGCTGGTAGTTTTTCTAATTATCCTCTTGATTTACTTTATTATATTTGTGGTCATATATACATGGAAAATTTTCTTCTGTTCATCCTCTATTGTTGTCTGAAAACAACCTGATTCTCCCTCCAATGCAGTTCAGTTTCGGGTTCTATTGATGCAACCTCATTCAACTGCTATATATTTATTTACAAAGCTAAGAAGTTGGATGCATGTGATTTTGGTTGTTTTTATCATTGATTGAGCATCTGCTTATAAATTCCTATATATGAATTTCATCCAATATTTAGTCAATGTAGAATTAGGGGTACATCTCTCTTTCATCTTTTTCTATATTCCATTTATTTTTCGGGGGTTGTGAGGATTATACATATATTAGTACATATACAAACATCTGTTTTTTTTACCATTCTTTGTTAAGTAAGTTATCGGTTGCTGTTTACCTTTAAAAAGGATGTTAGAGTTAGTAACTTTTCTTAACTTGTATGATTGGTGCTTGGACCTGTTGCTTACCGAATAAGATTCTCAATCCTTGTCAAGTTCATTCGATAAGGTAAAGTGACTCGGTAAACGTTTATTAAGCGCTTACCCAATTACTCGGTAAGTGCTTACCGAGTGACCCGTCACATGTTTGGTAAACAGACCCTAAGTTCTGTGATTGGATCCAATTTATTTGTAACCTGTAAGAGTTTGATCCCGGTCACTATATGATCTTTGACATATGATCGCCTTTTCATAATAGACACATACAATGATAACTAGATCGCCATAGTTTTCTTTCTTGCCGCCGGTGACCATCAAGGATCCCGCTTGCACCCATAAGACTTTCTCGGATTACTTTGAGGTTCAAAAATTCACCAAGAGTTGACATGCTTTATTAGAGGCATTCGAACTTTGTCCTTAGCACACTCTTTATGTGCACAAGTTCAAAGATTAAATTTTACATAAAACAAAATAGGGGGGCTTCCACTATGACAACCACATGCAGGTCTAGAAACTGTGATGGGAGTTGCATCTTAATCAAAAGTGTAATATTCTAATTATCTTTCAAAGCATCATTAACCACAACAAAACGTGATTTTGTAGTGAAGAAATAAAAGATATACATGTTTTGATGTAGCAAAGCTTGAAATCATTTTAAATTAGAATGATATGTTATAGGTTATATCTTATCCATGTATGTAATAAAGTCATTTTTTTACATGAAACGAAGTTATATGAAAAGGCTCCACAAATGACGAGATAAATTTTGATTTTATTTGTTAGTTATGATCAAATGCATTAACTATAACAAGGGTCATTTGGTTTGCGGGATTTGATGGGATTTAGATTCATCCCATTCCAATTCCGATTTTGGTTTAGAGGAAAGTCCAAAATTGAAATTCCAAAATCATAGAAATTTGAAATTCTGTGAGGATGGTGGTATTTCACGAAATTTTGTAGAACTCATTTATAATAATTTTTAAATATGTAAAAAACATCTGTTTTATAATTTGATTATTTTTATAATTATATTTAATTTGTTTTTATTTTTATTTATAAGGAATGAAATTCAATTCTATTCCAAATCATATAAACTAAATACTAAGGATTTTAAATCATTTCATGAAATCCGAATCCTTCCAAATATTCCATCAAACAACCATGAAGATTGTACGTATGCACGTGCCCTTAAACAACCATGAAATGTTGGGTGATTTAGTTGCATGGGATGGTTGCACATTAATATACTTGCTTGTCACCAACTCGATTTTGAGCTCTTTGATTTTTCATATCAAGTCCTCAACATTGCATAAGTTGATAGTGCGTCAAATAAGACACCTCACCTTGATCAGGTAACCAATCATTGTCTTTGTACAGACATACATATACATTTACTCCATAAATAACTTTTCTTAAACGAATAATTACATTAATTTTTCATCCTCTATTTTCAAGTAAAGTGTTGATTATCGACAACGTCGACCGGTCTCTCAAATGAACTACATGTCAGGAGACATTTCCGAGCTGACTCGGTGGCTGAAGCTAGCAGAGGAGATCAAACTTGTCTCCCACACGATTCGTAGTTTAACTTGTGTATTTGAGCAACTGAGTTGCACGTCGGAGAGTTTTTCGTTTTCCACTTACAATAAAAATTTCATACCTTGTTTGCCCGGTGCATTGTGAATAGAAAATCTTTACATCACGAAGAATAGTAATTTAATATTTTATTGCCTGTATTTTGGTGGTAAACCAATAAAAAAACTAAGCATGGGTTGTAATTATATGTTAGATAGAGATATTAAAAGAAGATGCATATTTACTTAATCATTTATGATGGTGATGAGTTAAAGTTTTCTACAAGTGATTGCAATTTTTTTTGTTTTGTTGTTAATTTGTATTTGTATTATATACAACAAACTAAATTTTATAGGGTAAGGCAGTTTAATTATAGTGTTGTTTTATATCTTGAATTAAAACAACTTTTTGATGTGATGGTGGGAAACATACCAAAAACCCAAGCTTACGATTAAGGAGAAAGGCTAAAGTTTTGTTGTTTTTCTACATAGAGTATTAACCATTTTGTACCATATGTTTGTATTAAAATCATTGCGCATGCAGGGATGAGTGCATCACAGATACTAAAAACATTATGGATATACGGATGAACATTATTTACAAATGATTGTATTTCTTTGTTAATTCAAGAACTTTTGTAATGAGTTGTGAGTATATGGGTTTAGAAGCCCAATACGTGTGCAATTATTTTTATATTCGATCTTTTCTAATACAACATATTAACCTTCAACTTTATATGTTAGTTGACTTGCAAATTAACAAAGCAAACTCATGAAATAAAATCAAAAGTGATAAAGAAATAATATTCAGGGTTAAACTAATGTTTCGGAAGTGTGATTCACCGGCGCTGCATCGCGCGGGTACACCACTAGTATATATATATATATATATATATATATATATATATATATATATATATATATATATATATATGAGATAAATATGTGTGATGGCGTGGTTGTATCATATATTGAGATATGATCGAGTTTATGCTTTTAAATATAATATAATGAGATATTATATTTATGTAAGTATTACACTACACGAGAGCACGCCGAACTATGCCGGCAGAAGTGTTGGTCGTAATTGTTGTACGACGTTGTTGGTCGTAGTTGTCGTACGGCGTTGTTGGTTGTAATTGTAGTACAACGTTGATTTATTAGTTGGCTTGCAGCCAACTAATATGGCCATTGGGAACGAGGATGAGGAGGAGTTGAGCACGATGCACGAGTCTTGATTGGTATTTAAGTACGAGTGGTATGTTTATATTTTACGAAAGGATTACCAAAGGTTTATATAAACTATTTTGATACAAAGGATTTACATAAAAGGTTTTATAACGATTTTGGAAAGGACCGGGATTAACTCACTAGACCCGTTTGGTCTAACCCTCATTTTGTTTTCAAAAATATGTTTTCCAGGTTAAGGATCGGCAAATGAGAGGATAAAGTGAAGGAAGCTTTTATATATATATTTTGTAATTTAGGAGACCGAAGGGACCGTACTTGGTTTGTTATGTAACTTTCGTTGTAAATCAATGATATATATGCATGTTATGTTATATGTTGTATGTTATGGGAACTGGGTTGTTACACCATCCCTAGCCACTCAGAAGTATTTCAACATACTACTGTTTTAATTCAAACAAGGGAACCATCCCAAACTCATTTGGAGGGAGGTGATAAATCCCAACCTATTCTTGAACACTTTAAGTCCGGATTACACAGTAATATCCAAGTTGGGCCTGAAAATTGTTTCAAAACTAGCACATCACAGGAATTTCGTATTCCTGTAACAACATCCATAGACACTCCTAATATTGGTTGTCAAGGATTGGATGGAAGTCCTGGTGAAGTGAATATCTCAAAAGCTTCATTACACAGTGCCTCTGTGGTACATGATGTCTTTGTGGCATCTATAGGCCATGAGCTCCCTGAGCACATGAAAATTTGACCATCTGTTGGTTCAGGTTCACAGTTAGAATCTTCTGAATTTGAAAAGATTCAGAAACAAAATCATGTGTTGGGGGAAAAAGTTGAAAAATTGGAGAGTACGGTGGATTCTTTGAAAAATGAAGTGAAAGATCTCAAACTCTTGTTGGAAGGCAAAGCAAAACCTGCTGAACAAAAGGTGGATGGAATGAAAGTGTCCTTGGAGTCTCACAAAAAGGAGATCCAGGATAGTATGTCAGAATTTCAAAAGGAGTTAGTAAGGAATACGAATGATATGAAATATTTATTGTTACAATGTTTCAGTTCAACATTGGCAAGTGTTTCAAAGCCATTAACCATCATGCATATGTCTGTAGCTGAACCTGAAGAAGAATCAACTCAGAATTAAAAAAGGAAGTTTGATGATAATGATCCTCATGATCATCAAAAGGGGGAGAAAAGGCAAAAGCATAATTACGAGGTTGATGAACAAAGCACCGATGAGTTAGAAAATGTTGAAAATCAGCTGATATTGACTTAGCAGATTTTGAGATTTCTGATATGCAGTTAGCAGTTGCAGAGGTTCAAAATTCAGATGACACAACCACTTTTTCCGGCGAGATCTTCTTCCAACAACCCAATAATACGAATTCTTGCTGGAATTTCTCCCCAATTAATTTCTGGATACTTAAGGCATCATAAAGAACAGATCTTAAGAGAATTTTTTCAGCCAAAAACGTGTTTCAGACCAATCTCAGGCGAAATACGTTTTTCCGACGAGGAGAAATATTTTCCGGCGAAGTAACATCCAACATCTATAAAACATCTGATTTATGCTGGAATTCACATCTTGTAGTTGCCAAATGATCAATATATCAAAACAAATTGATCTGAAGTGAAAACCGAAAAAAATCCAACGAAATCCTCAGATCCGGCAGATCCTTTTTCCGGCGAAGAACTCCGGCGAGTTGTGATTTTCTGATCTGTTAGCATCCAACAACTCTAAAATTCCGAATTCTTGCTGGATTTTAATGCTAATTGATTGCAAAAAGATTTAAACAATGAGATGAACAGATCTGTGGAGATTTAATTCACACAAACCAGTAACTCCGGCGAACCTCTGGCCAAAACGTTTTTCCGACGAGGTGAAGCTGTCGACTTGCAGATTTCATATCTCGCTGAATTTTCGACCAAAATCAAATCTAAAAGTTGCTGCATGTTCCAAATCCATAAAAAAGACGATCTGTGGAAAGATTATCGATTGAAACATGCTACAATCACAAGATCGAATCATCATCTTACGAAACCTTCAAGAACACGTACCGTCGATTTTTAAAATCAAAATTCACACCTCTTGAAGAGATTTTCCGGATCTGAATGATACACACTCTCCAAAATCAATAGATAAACAGATCTGAGTAGATAGAATCGAATCATGCACTAAAACATCCGAATCTGCAGCATCTGTTGGTTCAGGTTCATAGTTAGAATCTTCTGAATTTTCGAAAATCATCAAAACTTGTCGAAATTCGATTCTAAAAATTGGAGATGATCTGGAATCGAATAACGAGGAAATCTTCAAGAGCATAAGAGATTTAAACACACTTACATGTAGATCTGGCAAATGTACTTGAAATGTCGAGATCCAACGATCGTATCGAGAAAAAATTATCGATTTGGCTCTGATACCAATTGTGAGGCCTATGATCTACAACAATTCAAGATCTAGTAACAAGATTGAGATAGGAGAGAACTATTTATTATTGAAAAGTAAATCTAATCTAGAGAAAACACAATGAGATTTGAGAGCTACATCTTGTATTATGAATTAATGAATACAAAATTACATGACAAGTCCTATTTATAGTCCCCCTCCTTGTTACAACACTTAAGCCCAAACCCATTTAGACATCTAAGCCCATTAGGCCCAAAGCCTTTACTTTACAAAACTTTCTAATATTTAGGACAACTTTAGTGTCCTAACAGGTTGCCTCTATAGCTTTTGTCTTTAGTGTTTCAGAGGGCTTAGGTAGGGGTGCTTCTGCAGGTTTTGTAGGGATTGCCTCTGTTGGTTTTGGCACTTGTGCTTCTGAGGACTTGATTGGTGATGAAGGTTTGGTTGGTGAGGCTTCTGCTGATTTGTTCAGATATTTTCTTTTGTGAGCTAAGGTTTTGGTTCTGGGTTCTTCTGGTGCTTTGGTTTTGGGAGATGGTGTTTTTGTCTTTTTAGCTTCTGGTGTGGGGGATGGTAAGTTGTGTTTCTCTGGTGTTTTTGGTGTTGGGGATGGTGATTTGGGTTCTGTTGGTTTAGGTGCTTGATCTTCTTCAGAAGATGTCAGGATTTGAACTTGTTCATCTGGTTTGGGGGTTGGGGATGGTAAATCTTCTATGGTTATGGAGGTTGTTTCCACAGAGGTGGGTGTTGCCTCTGTGGTCTTTTGTTGGTTTTGGTCTTCAGTGGTTTCAGGTACTTGGGTTTGGATTTGGATTTCTTCAGGGGTTGTTTCAACAGAGGTGGTTGTTGCCTTTATGGTCTTCTGTTGGTTTCTTTCTTGGAGTTCAGACGGGGGAGCTTGGGATATAGGTTATGCTGAGATTGGTGGTGCAGGTAAGCCTTTGTTTGCAGCTTGAGCTTGTTCTCTAGTCTTCTCCCCGACAGGATGATCTGATGATCCATCAGAATCATCATCAGAGTCATCCTGACCCTTATCTTCCGTGCCCTCTGCTCTGCACGATGCTTCTGGCTTTTAGGGTGGTGTGGCACATGCGGCTATCATTTTAGCACACAAGTCATCGCTGATGCCAAGAAGATTGTGAACTTTTGCCTTTGTGTTGAAGCGCATTTTGCCGACGCTGGATCAAATGTCTTTGACATAATTTGCGTTGGCGGCAGTGAAGGCTCTAATGAACTCTGTTACATGGTCGATTACCCCTTGGCCAAGTTCTGTGATCTGTGCTCTGGTCATGTAGTCGGAGGGCTTCATGGCCAGAGTTTCTCTTGTTGTTTGTTCTTGAACTTGCTCTAAAGCCTTCTTCAGGTCTTCTGGTGTAAGGCCCGTAGAGGTTGGGGATAGTTCTTTCTTTAGCTTTTCGATTAGGTCTTTGACAGAGTTTTGGAAGGCAGAGGTTGTGGCCTTCTCGAATGCAGATGCGGTTGTGGTAGCAGATGTTGTTGCAGTTTCTTTCCTTTAAGCGCAGGCCTACTTCACTTCTGTAGATAGGTTATCCACTTTGGTGGTCAGTTCAGAGATGGACTTTGTTGTGGATTCTGCAAGAGCATCAAGAGAGCTTTTCAACTCTCCCAACGAGGTGGTCACAGAGGTGACAAGGGTTTGGAACTCATCCCTTGCGACATGTGATCTGTTAATGCCAAAAATCGCACCAAAGGGACAACTTAAGGTCGATGTGGACTTAAACAACTAAAAAAAAAATATTTCGACCAGACGTGCGAAGAAGATAAAAATAAAGAAACAAGGGATTTGATGACGCAGGAAAAACCTCAAACGAGGAAAAAACCTGCGGACGACAGTGGGTGTCGTCGCTATACTATGATCGCCAATCAGGGGCGATGTCCTTGGATACTGGTCTCGATCGTACAACGATTACAATACAGATGAAGAAAATGCTTCGAAATGTAAAGTACAAGTGTTTGAACGTAAAAACAGGTGTTTGTCGTATACGAAACAAAGTGTGAACTGCTGGTCGAGAGCTGTTGTCGTGCGTCGAGAGCGATACTTAGAATAATGGTTCTTCACTTCAGGTATTCTTGAATATTGCTTCGGTTGTTAATCGCCGGATATTCGATGTCTTGAAATGTTGATTGAGCTTGATATTTATAGTCTTCGTGTCTCTAGCTTCATCCATGAATGCTCCTTTAATGGCTTTAACGGTTGGAAACGGTCGCCGGAGTAATGATCTTCGTTCGTTACGGTCGCCGGCTGTTTAATGATTGCGTCGGTTATAGTCATTGCTCCTTAATGACTTTTACTCCTGCATTAAACACTTAACAAACGGTCATGGTTAATGTTAGCTTTGGTCGAAGTCGCACGTCCTTATATAATAGTCGTGCGGATCGGGCGAAGCTATGGTCGAGCGTCGTAAGGAACTCTCGACTTACCTTTTATGAGGGACGACGATGGTGTTCTGGGTCTTTGTCGAGACCTTATCTTAATACAAGATATAGTCCTTAATCATACGTCTTACTTGTTCTGGTCGCGGTCGAGAAACGTGATTTTTTGCCCAAACAGTTTGCCCCCAAAATTTGAAAATTGAATGTCAAATTTAAGTTTTAAATTTTGCTTGTCGAACGCTTAGACTTGTGACCTGGGTTGAGGGACTTATCTGGTTGTCGTGGAACTAGACCGGTTCTCCTTTAACTGAACGAGAAGTTGAAAAGTTATGACGCACGATGATGCTTACCAGCTGTCGAGGACAGGTGTCGAAGATCTGTGAGGGTATGCGCGGAAATCATCCAGGGATTCGATCCAACCCTATTTTTTGGTCTAAATAGGGATTTTGACTGGTCATTTCCTTATTTCTCCCTTGAAGAGTTTTGTGCTGTGATTTCCTTGCCATTCTTTGTCTGATATCTTCCGAACTTGTGAAAATCTTTGACTTGGTTAGGTTTCTTCGAGGATTAACGGGCCTATAAGTAAGGTACGATTTCTCCGACTTCTGCAAATTTTGTTTAGAAATGTCGAGGGATCCTGAGAGTGTTATTCAAGAGTCATCGGACATCTAGGACTTTAGAAAGTTAGCGAAAATTCCTGCATGGGTCGAATTGATCCGTCCAGGCCAGATCCGATCAAACGAGTGTCCCGAGGGGTACATCGTAATCTATGAATACCCTTTTAAGATAGGTTTCGAATGGCCTTTTTCTCCTCTGGCCAAGGCATTTATGTTAGAGTTTGACTTGGCACCGAGTCAGTTGATGCCCCAGTTCTGGCGAGTCGTACGAGTGATCGAGCGTGCTACTAAGAAATGGGATTCTCCCATGAATGTAAATGATCTCCTCTCGGCTTATCAAGCCAAGATGGACGGATGTCATCGATGTAGTTTACATTCTAGGTTCAAGGGCGATCGCGTTTTGGTCTTAGGGACGGGTGTGAACGACCGTGGGTGGAAGTCTCGATATGTTTTCGTGCGTAAGTTGTCCCTTGACTCTGAGAGTGAGTGGATTAGGACGAGCCAGAATACGTCGGGTGAGCCTCGTTATTTCATCTGGCGTGCGCTGTAGATGATTTACATATGATTTTTAACTTGTTTTTTGTATGTTGACAGCCATAAAATCCGAGGTCGTGAAGCCAGACGCTGACTCTCAAGCGAAGATCAATTCGTTTTTAGAATTTAGCGTCGCCGAGACGTCTTTCGTCGTGCGACACTCGGCGGATGACGACGATTTAGAATCTTCAGGAGAGAATCAGGGGGAGAATTGTGAAGAGAAAGGAAGAGAAGAGGAATAAGATAAGTCGAGAGGAAGGAGAGGGATGACGGGTAAGTTTTACTTTCCTTTTCTTCTTATGTTACCTCGAGTCTTTTTCCTTTGTGTGCTTTGTAACATTCCTTTTTTCCAGGAGAGTCTCAACCTAAAGTGTTGAATGTTTCTGCTAAGAGAGAAGCTGAGCTGGAGCGTGCTCGGCAGGGCAGAGAGAAGAGGCTAGAAGCCATGTCTGCTGGCCCTGAAATTCCAAAGAAGACGAGGACGACGACTCCGAGGGAGTCGTCGGTAGGGGTTAATGACTCGTCGAGAGTCGTTACACCCGAAGAGGTAGGGGTCACATCTCCCAAGAAGGTGATTGCATCGACACCCATCAATTCTGCGCCTCCGGCGAAACGGTGAAGTCCCCGTCCACCGCGTCGAATCCCTTGTCAGCCGACAAGGGGAAGGAACACTCGACGGGAGGGGAGAAGGTCACGACGGTCAACTTTACGCTGCCATCGGACTTTATGACAGGTAATGTCCTTGACAGGAGGAACCTGTTCCCTCACCTGGATAAATTCCTGCTTCCATCTTTCAGGGAGCGTTTTGAGGGGTTTCCTATCGAGGAGACGGGTGCCCATGTAGCCGGCTTGGTGTTCATGGTAAGTCTATCTTTCAAGACTTAGTTTGTCTAGGCTCAGACTTCGTTGTCGTTGTCGTTGTCCACTGATGATGTCTGTCTTTTATGGTTTCGCAGGCACTTCAAGCTTCCTTGGCCTTGCGAAGTGGAACGACGAAGGTGAAAGATCTCTTGTCTACTGCGCGCGAAAGGGAGAATGCAGCATTGGATCGAGCAAACGATGCTACTGGTAGCACGGAGGATCTATCGAAGCGTCTTGCTGACGCTTTAAAACATATGGAGATCGTTAATTATGCGAAGGAGGATCTTAGCCATCGCTTGACGCAGTCCTTGTCCATGACTGCCGAGCAAAGGGAGGAGATGGAAAAGTTAAGGAATCCTTGGTTGCTGTTTCGAAAGAGGCCGAGGATTATAAATCCAAGGTAGAGAGTTTGGAGAAAGAAGTGCAAGTTGCAAAGGACGAGGGTAAGTCGGTTTTTGCCATAGCTCGTCTGACTGCTCGGGCGACGATCATGCAACGAGATTTGCTGGGGAAAGACCCTCTTGCTTCGGCGAAGGAGGAGCTGGACATCTATCTGAATGGCGTCGGGACCGAGAGGGATCTTGTCTCGGACGATGAGAAGGACGATGAGGAGGAGGTGGCAGGCAAAAGCCTTCAGGACGGGACTTCGGGCATGAATGCGATGGATGCTCCTCCTTTAATTTAGGAATTTTATTTTGTTTGTTTTGCTGCTCCACTGTTGATGGTCGAGCGTGTACCTGACGATCTTTTCAGTAAATGCACTTTTTGTTTGAACTTGTGTTTTCATATACTTGGTAAACAAATATCGCATCGATGGAATGTAAGATACATAGGAAATCATGCGACCAAGGTACTTATAAATATGAGAACATACGATCAAAGCATCCATACAGGGTATAAGAAAGAAAAAATAAGGCATTCGTTTAGAATGTATGCCAATCAAACACCAATACATGCGACTAAGGTATTTATTCAAAACGCGAAGTTTTTCTAAATTAAGAAGCTCAGGCTGCGAAGCCGTCTATGCGATCGTGTGACCAAGTCGTTCGACTAGCTGTAAGGTGTGATCAAGTCATGGAGCTGATTGTCTATGTCGTGCGATCCTGCGATAAAACGATGTCAAGGGTTGGTCGTTGGCTCACCAACGACCCTCCGATGCTTAAGTCAGTAGCTGTTTGTGAGAAAAATTTGTATGGAAAAGAGTTAGAAATCATACCTTTCTCCTTCATGGGGTATTGCCCCCTGTCATTTATGATCCTATTCTTTTTGGAAAGAGAGATAGGTTTTAAATGACAGGACGGCACGGCGATCCAATGAGATACTGTCTGTGATTGATCATGTCGTCGTACGACAGGGCACCATAGCGACATTTCGACTCATTCTTGATCTTCAGGATTCCCAATGGCGTAGGGGATTTTAATTGATAACTTTTGCATGCTCGAGAGTCGACGGTCGATGGCTGTTAATAACGACATTATCAATAATATATTTGAGATTACCTTGTGGAACATGATATGCCAATTCCTTCTTGAGTGCGATACAATCATCTGTCGCATGACCATGGTCGACGTGGAAGTCGCACCACTTTGATTTATCTTTCCTAGCATCGTCCAAGTCAGACTTCTTTGGCCACCGGATGGTTGCTTGGGTGGTCTTCAGAGCTTCGACTAAGTCTTTAGCTGACCCTTTGAACCCATAAGAGGAGATCTTGGGATACACGGGGAATTTAGTCGCGGTTTTAGCTTCTGCCTTCGACTTGAAACGAACGTTTGAAATCTGACGCGCTGGCTCTATTCTGGATATGGCTTTTGGCTTGAATTCTGGCTTCTTGACACCTAACGGCTTCTTGTCGTCAGTGTGTTTGTGACGAATGGCTGCATCGTCTTCGACCCTCATATATGCTAAGGTTCTAGCTCGGACGTCTTCGAAAGTCTCTGGGGGGTATTTGGTCAGATCGATATATAAACCTGAACTATCGTCTACACCACGCTTATAAGCTTCGATCGCAGTTTTGATGTCACAATTGCAGATACTGATCATTTCGGCATTGAATCTATGGAAATAACTTCGAATAGACTCATTGGTCTTCTGCACGACATAGTACAGATCACTAGTCTGCTTTTCCATCTTACGACTGCTGGCGAATTGCCGGGAGAATTGGTTGACCAACTCGGCGAACGACCCGATAAATTTGGGTTTGAGATTGATCAACCACTGGAGAGCTGGACCAGTGAGAGTCGGCCCGAAACTCTTGCACATGCATACTTCCTGGTACATGTGTGGAATAGAGATCGTCCACATGAGCTGCTTATACTGCGCGACATGCTCGGTTGGATCGGTCACACCCGAATACCTGGGAGTGAAGGGAGGAATGTTATACTTCTTTGGGACCTCGACGGTGGCAATCTCGTCGATGAAGGACGACGCCTGATACCCCGAGCGAGGCTCGACGTGGACAGGCACGGCTGCCCCAGGCAACTTGGCGAGCAAGGACAAGACGCGCTCATTTTGGTCTTCTAACATCTTCAAACGCTGGGCGACGAGATAGTTAAGATCAGGATTTGCCCCTGTCGAGGGATTGGTCCCTGGACTAGTGCCATTACCATTCGACGAACCATTGGTGTCCCCATTGAACGGAACAAAATATGGCTGTGACCCATAGTGGAATTGCTGCGGTCCATTCTGAAACAATTGTGGTCCATGATGGAATGGCTGCGATATCTGCTGGAAAGATTGCGATCCTTGCTGGAAAGGTTGCGATCCTTACTGGAAAGGTTGCGGACCTTGCTGGAAAGGTTGCGGACCACTTTGAAACGGCTGGGAAAACGGCTGGGAGCCACCTTGCAATGGTTGGGATCCATTGTTCAAGGGTGGTGGTCAGATGTGCTGAGGGGGAATCTGCCCAGACTGGGGAATCGGAATGAACGGACCCGGCTGCTGATTCTGCATGAATGGACCTGGATGCTGATTCTGTGCGGACGGGCCTTATCCCGGGCCTGGATTCTGGATGAATGGTCTAGGACCATTCTGGGGTCCAAAAGGATTCCTTAGCCGCTCGATCTCTTCTGCTGCTCTGCGATTCTGCTCTGCCATTGCATTGAGTTGATTCCTGGCAACCTCGAGCTCCTGATACATCTGAGCGACGGCTTGCTGCGGATTTCCAGGGGCTGCCATTTTCCTGCAACAGAAAATAGAAGAAACTCCAAGAAACTATTAGTAGAATGCACGTTCGTCGAGGATTTTCTCTAGATGTAGTCCCACGGATGGCGCCAAACTGTTAATGCTAAAAATCGCACCAAAAGGACAACTTAAGGTCGATGTGGACTTAAACAACTAAAGAAAGAATCTTTCGACGAGACGTGCGACGAGGATAAAAATAAAGAAACAAGGGATTTGATGACGCCGGAAAAACCTCAAACGAGGAAAAAACCTGCGGACGACAGTGGGTATCGTCGCTATACTATGATCGCCAATCAGGGGCGATGTCCTTGGATACTGGTGTCGATCGTACAACGATTACAATACAGATGAATAAAATGCTTCGAAATGTAAAGTACAAGTGTTTAAACGTAAAAACAGGTGTTTGTCGTGTACGAAACAAAGTGTGAACTGCTGGTCGAGAGCTGTTGTCGTGCGTCGAGAGCGATACTTAGAATAATGGTTCTTCACTTCAGGTATTCTTGAATATTGCTTCGGTTGTTAATCGCCGGATATTCGATGTCTTGAAATGTTGATTGAGCTTGATATTTATAGTCTTTGTGTCTCTAGCTTCATCCATGAATGCTCCTTTAATGGCTTTAACGGTTGGAAACGGTCGCCGGAGTAATGATCTTCGTCCGTTACGGTCGCCGGCTGTTTAATGATTGCGTCGGCTATAGTCGTTGCTCCTTAATGACTTTTACTCCTGCATTAAACACTTAACAAACGGTCATGGTTAATGTTATCTTTGGTCGAAGTCGCACGTCCTTATATAATAGTCGTGCGGATCGGGCGACGCTATGGTCGAGCGTCGTAAGGAACTCTGGACTTACCTTTTATGAGGGATGACGATGGTGTTCTGGGTCTTTTTCGAGACCTTATCTTAGTACAAGATATAGTCCTTAATCATACGTCTTACTTGTTCTGGTCGCGGTCGAGCGACGTGATTTTTTGCCCAAACATGATCCAGGTGTAACCTCTAGGGGAACACATGCATCCCCAGAGTCAGTTCCTGTTCCTGGAATACCTTCTGTCACCCCTGTGTTGATGTTAAGGGTGGAAGAATTTCCTTCTGTTCCTTAAACAGAGGTTTTTGAGGCCTCATGCTCTACAAAAGTTCTATTGAGAACGTTGTCCTGATCCGCTCCAGAGATGGGTACTGGAGTATTCTCAAGTTGACTAGGGGACTTGTCTAGAGTCCCTTCGTCTATGTGCACTCTAGGCTCCTCTGAAGAGCCGGTTGGACTTACGTGTGTGCGTGTGGCAGAGGAAAGAAATTCCTCTGCAGGGGTGTCTGTTGTGATATGGGGCGAAAGATCACGAACTAAAGGCAAGTCCTTTGGAGAGGACTCCCTTGGAATGGTTTCCCGGCTTATAGTGGCATAGTGGTAGAAAGAGTTTCCTCTCCCCGGTCAGTTTGGGGTGGGTTCGAGCCGTAATGCTCTTGTTCAATATTACCTTCTGCCACCAGACTGGCGGTAATAGAGACGTGGGTTGCACTTGGAGTTGGTTGGGGTTGTGTACCTCTACTATTTTCGGCATCTTTTCTCGATTCTTCTTCTGTCAAACACCCTAACACAACTTCACCCTCATTGGTCGTAGCATCTACCTCTGTTGTTACGTATAGCCTAGTGCCTTCGCCTTCTATTGCTTCTTGTACGAGTGTGGCGTACATGGGATGGAAAGAAGGCAATTGTCGTAGACCTGGGTGCAGAGCTCTTGCATTTATGTTGTCACCTGCCTCATTATCAAAATCATTTTTTGAGAGTGTTGCATTTGGATTTGAGGTGTCCAAATCTGTGATGGCTTCTGCGGTCCACCCTGATGTATCTAGAGAGTCAGCAATATCCTGCCGTTGGAGAAAGGCAGAGAAGTCACCCTGATCTACATAATTGATAGGAGTTGGGGATTGCAAAGGTTGTTCACGGGTTTCTTCTTCCATTTCTTCTTCCATTTCAACTCCCTCTGCGATGGTTTGCAGAGGAGTGTGGGGTTTTTTGGATTTCACTTTGCTCTTCTTTCTTTTTGGCTTGGGAGCGGCCTCCTCAGAAGATTTGTGTTTTCTTTTCTTCTTTCTATCCTTAGGAGGAGGGGGAGGTGCAGAAGGTCCTATCACAATTTTTGCTGGTGGAGACTGTTAGGTTTGAGCAACACTGATAGAGGTGCCCTTTTTAGTTCGCTTTTCCTTGTGGGATTTCTTCTTTTTGGAAGTGGTGGCAGAGGGTTTTCTTTTCGAAGCAGAGGTCTCTAATTGGCTTTTCTGAAGACGGAAATTTTCATGTACTTTGTGGTGTTTTGCAAAGGCCTCTGCCCACTCCTCATCACTTATCCTCTCAACTACCTCAGTTCCTAAGGGGGCTCCTAAACGCGGGGGTATCACAGGACTTGGTTCTGGAGTCCTGTGATCGCGTATGTACGCTAATCTAAGTACCTCATCGGTTGCATATCCCAAACCTTTGGTTGGCAGAGGTCTGCAAAAGTTGTATCCTTGTACGTGCACTATTGGGGTGTTCTTTGTCATGGGGTAGGTTTTAACTAATGGTCCCTCCATTGGCCATTTTTTGATCAGGAGCAGGGGTTCCAGAAGTACCCCAAGGATCCTCTGATCTTGCAGTGGGGGAAGATCTTGGCTTGAGGGTCCCTTTGCCCTATGTGAGGATATCCTGTGGTCAATTGTGTTGACAATCTTTTGCAGCATAAGTGTGCCATAGTCCAAGGGCAAGTCATAGTATACCCCAAACATTATGGTCATGATCTGGTGGGATGTTTGGTCGGGGCTACCCACTTTGCCAGTTAGGCATCTATTCAAGATGGAGAAAAGGGTATTCCACAGTGGGGGAAATCTGTTCCTCCTTAAATCATTCCTTTTCTTTAATTGGGTGTTGTAACCCAACATTTCTGCGAATCTGCAGAGGTCTGAATCTGTTGGTTCCTCTGCATACTTCTTTATGCCAAGAAGTCCCCTCGTTGGTAGGCCAAATTCAAGGGAGAACATAGTTCTGTTGAACTTGATTTCAAGATATTCGGATTGGTCGGGTTTGGATATGTATCCCTTGATTTGACTAGTGTCTGAGTCAAAATGGCAGCTCTGCCAGAATTGGTAAAGGTATCTGGCAGGGATTCTTTTAACGTTCCTGCTATTGTTGGGTTCTATGAGTGCTCTGAATGGGTTGGGGAGTTCGCTGGAGTATTGGAGGTGGAAGCCATTAGTAATTTCAGTGCAGAAATGAGTAGAATGGAGAAGTTGCAGGGTTGTGCAAGGTTCCTGATATTGACTTGACACAACCACTTTTTCCGGCGAGATCTTCTTCCAACAACCCAATAATACGAATTCTTGCTGGAATTTCTCCCCATTTAATTTCTGGATACTTAAGGAATCATAAAGAACAGATCTTAAGAGAATTTTTTTCAGCCAAAAACGTGTTTCAGACCTATCTCCAGCGAAATACGTTTTTCCGACGAGGAGAAATATTTTCCCTCGAAGTAACATCCAACATATTTAAAACATCTGATTTCATGCTGCAATTCACATCTTGTAGTTGCCAAATGATCAATATATCAAAACAAATCGATCTGAAGTGAAAACCGAAAAAAAATCCAACGAAATCCTCAGATCCGGCAGATCCTTTTTCCGGCGAAGAACTCCGGCGAGTTGTGATTTTCTGATCTGTTAGCATCCAACAGCTCTAAAATTCTGAATTCTTGCTGGATTTTAATGCTAATTGATCGCAAAAAGATTTAAACAATGAGATGAACAGATCTATGGAGAATTAATTCACACAAACCAGTAACTCCGGCGAACCTCCGGCCAAAACGTTCTTCCGGCGAGGTGAAGCTGTCGACTTGCAGATTTCATATCTCGCTGAATTTTCGACCAAAATCAAATCTAAAATTCGCTGCATGTTTCAAATTCATAAACAAGACGATCTGTGGAAAGATTATCGATTGAAACACGCTACAATCACAAGATCGAATCATCATCTTACGAAACCTTCAAGAACACGTACCGTCGATTTTTAAAATCAAAATTCACACCTCTTGAAGAGATTTTCCGGATCTGAATGATGCACCCTCTACAAAATCAATAGATAAACAGATCTGAGTAGATAGAATCGAATCATGCACTAAAAACATCCGAATCTTAAGAATTCTCGCGAAAAAAACCGAAAAACTCTCGAAATTTTCGAAAATCATCAAAACTTGTCGAAATTCGATTCTAAAAATTGGAGATGATCTGGAATCGAATAACGAGGAAATCTTTAAGAGCATAAGAGATTTAAACACACTTACATGTAGATCGGGCAAATTTACTTGAAATGTCTAGATCCGATGATCGTATCGAGAAAAAATTCATCGATTTGGCTCTGATACCAATTGTGAGGCCTATGATATACAACAATTCAAGATCTAGTAACAAGATTTAGATAGGAGAGAACTATTTATTATTGAAAAGTAAATCTAATTTAGAGAAAACACAATGAGATTTGAGAGCTACATCTTGTATTATGAATTAATGAATACAAAATTACATGACAAGTCCTATTTATATTCCCCCTCCCTTATTACAACACTTAAGCCCAAACCCATTTAGACATCTAAGCCCATTAGGCCCAAAGCCTTTACTTTACAAAACTTTTAAATATTTAGGACAACTTTAGTGTCCTAACAGGTTGCCTCTGTAGGTTTTGTCTTTAGTGTTTCAAAGGGCTTAGGTAGGGGCGCTACTGCAGGTTTTGTAGGGGTTGCCTCTGTTGGTTTTGGCACTTGTGCTTCTGAGGACTTGATTGGTGATGAAGGTTTGGTTTGTGGTTTGGCTGGTGAGGCTTTTGCTTATTTGCTCAAATATTTTCTTTTGTGAGCTAAGGTTTTGGTTCTGGGTTCTTCTGGTGCTTTGGTTTTGGGAGATGGTGTTTTTGCCTTTCCAGCTTCTGGTGTGGGGGATGGTAAGTTGGGTTTCTCTGGTGTTTTTGGTGTTGGGGATGGTGATTTAGGTTCTGTTGGTTTAGGTGTTTGATCTTCTTCAAAAGATGTCAGGATTTGAACTTATTCATCTGGTTTGGGGGTTGGGGATGGTAAATCTTCTATGGTTATGGAGGTTGTTTCCACAGAGGTGGGTGTTGCCTCTGTGGTCTTCTGTTAGTTTTTGTCTTCAGTGGTTTCAGGTACTTGGGTTTGGATTTGGATTTCTTCAGGGGTTGTTTCCACAGAGGTGGTTGTTGCCTTTATGGTCTTCTGTTGGTTTCTTTCTTGGGTTTCAGATTGGGGAGCTTGGGATATAGGTTCTGCTGAGATTGGTGGTGCAAGTAAGCCTTTGTTTGCAGCTTGAGCTTGTTCTCTAGTCTTCTCCCCGACAGGATGACCTGATGATCCATCAGAATCATCATCAGAGTCATCCTGACCTCTTATCTTTTGTGCCCTCTGCTCTGCACTATGCTTCTGGCTTTTTGGGTGGTGTGGCACCTGCGGCTATCATTTTAGCACACAAGTCATCGCCGATGCCTAGAAGATTGTGAACTTTTGCCTTTGTGTTGAAGCGCATTTTGCCGACGCTGGATCAAAAGTCTTTGACATAATTTGCGTTGGCGGCAGTGAAGGCCCTAATGAACTCTGTTACCTGGTCGATTACCCCTTGGCCAAGTTCTGTAATATGTGCTCTGGTCATGTAGTCGGAGGGCTTCATGGCCAGAGTTTCTCTTGTTGTTTGTTCTTGAACTTGCTCTAAAGCCTTCTTCAGGTCTTCTGGTGTAAGGCCCGTAGAGGTTGGGGATAGTTCTTTCTTTAGCTTTTCGATTAGGTCTTTGACAGAGTTTTGGAAGGCAGAGGTTGTGGCCTTCTCGAATGCAGATGCAGTTGTGGTAGTAGAGGTTGTTGCAGTTTCTTTCTTTTGAGCGCAGGTGTTGATCCAAACCCTCAGTGATTTGATAATGACCCTCTCTTATATACTTAGTGAAAATTGTAAGTAAACAATATGTATCAGAGTTTCACTATCGCTGATAAGTACTAAGATCTTACAGTACCGCTGATAGGAACTCTCGCTCTTTAAATTAAACATTCAGCGAAATTGTTCGTCATAAATGCTCTGAGTCTGTTCAGTCATTATGATGATCGCTGATAAGTTAACTGTTTACTTATGATCCCTGAAGACAAGTTTCACGTCAACAAAGGTTCTACACTGAAGTCGAAGATCAAGCTCAAGAACCAGCGACAAGTCTCCTAATGAACTGATGCGGATCAGCGAAAACTCAGATTTGTCCACTCAACGTGAAGTATCAAGTACAAGACTTCAGCTATCGCTGAACTCTATCATTCGCTGATATGAAATGATAGATCGCTGAATCAACGAAAGCTGATCATGAAGTCCTCCGTACAAAGTACTTTTGTCTTAACCTCCTTTGCACGACTCCGTACGAAATGTCAAAAAAGAACCTCCGACTGTCTGAAATCGTACAACCACTCTGATACTACACTGTTCATCCATGTGGCTACTAAGGTTGTCAACCAAGGTCAATGACATGCAACCAACCAGCTGATGACACGTGTAAAGTGTATACTGACTTGCATTAAATGCATGCAGTATATAAAGAGATAAACCCACTTCATTTGAAGTAACTTGCTAACTCTGGACAAGTTCAATCTCTTATCTCAAGATAGGTTATTATTAGTAATTTCCTTATCTCTCTTAGTGCAAGAAACCTTAGTGTTCCAACTTGTTTAGATTTAGGTTTATCCTTAATCTTGTTTCCGCAACAAGCTATAAATTGTTAATGATTTATCAATAAACAATTTAGAAAAGTAAAATCTGTGTGTTTGTATTCAACCCCCCCCCCCCCCCTTCTACAAACTTGTATAGGCCTTCGGGACCAACAAGTGGTATCAGAGCGGATTTGTTTAATCTCATAAACAAGATCTAATCTAAGATATTTCTCTTCCTTGCTATTATCTGAAAATGGCCACCAACGCAAACACAAATTATATAGACAATGGTTCTCTTTCTAAACCTCCCAGATTTTCCAAAGATAACTTCAACTTATGGAAAAATAGGATGACACTCTTCTTAGAAGGTGTAGACCCTACTATGCCTTACTATCTCGAAAATGGTCCATTCATCCCTGTAAGAATTGATGCTGCAGTTCCAGACGCTGAGAATAGACCTGCTATTCCAGAAAGGCTGGTACCTAAGGAAATCCTTCAATGGACTGACGAAGATAAGAAGAAAGTGGCTATAGATACAAAAGCCAGATCCATACTATCCATGGCTCTTCCTGACGAAGTCTACCATTCCGTCATGAATCTGAAAACATCAAAAGCCATGTGGGACACAATATGTGTTCAGTATGAAGGAACGTCTGAAGTCCAGGACTCAAGAAAGATCAACCTGGTAAGACAATACGAAAGCTTCATTTCTGGTAAGAATGAAACTCTCTCTGAAGTTCACCAACGTTTTAACTGTTTAATTATAGATCTGAAAACTGTTGGTAAGGAATATTCTAACTTTAAAGTGCTGACAAAGTTTCTAGAATGTTTACCTGAAAGTTGGGACAATTATTCTATGTGTCTCAAGCTGTCAAAGGATCTAAAATCAATGACCCTTGCTACCTTATATGGCACGTTGCTGAATCATGAGCAATCAAGCCATCTTAAGAAGAATCTTGTAAAAGATTCCAAAAGCACCCCTGTTGCTTTAATCTCAGAGGAACTCTCTACTCAGCGACCCTCGGTCACTATCACTGAGTTAGAGAGTAACTCTGAAAGGTCATCAAATTCTGATTATTTAGATAATGATGAATCTTTGGCTCTCCTAACTAAGAAGTTCAGGAGATTTGCCAAAAAGAAAATGTTTAAAAAGAACAAACCTCTTTCCATAACTGACAAGCCTAGATCATCAGGTTTTGTTGACAAGGCTACTGCTACTTGTTTTAACTGCGAAAAGACAGGAAATTTCGCTAACGAGTGCATATCTAAGAAAGTTTCTAGACCCTCAGCTTTTACAAAGAAATCCTTTGTTCCAAGGAATAAAGATGACAAATATTCAAAGCTGAAAGAAAAATATGCAAAGCTGAAAAGCTTTAAGAAGAATAAAGGCCTGATGGCTGACTATGATTGGGCTGCTTCTGATGAAGAAGCATCATCATCTGACTCTGAAGATGATGAAGCAAATCTATGTCTTATGGCCAAGATTGAAGAAGAGGAAGAAAGTTCAGACATTCCCTCCACTTCAACATCTGCTATTCAGGTATCACCTTCTTTCTTTACCAATATTGCAAATATTGATGAAGCTGATAGTCTCCGTAAGATCGATCTCTTGACTAGAAGTTTATACGAAGCCATGAACGGCAAAACTGTGGTTGAAAACCAAAATCTTGATCTCGCTGAAAAGCTTAAAAACTGCCACCTTCAAATAGAAAAGCTTTCTAAAATTGAAGAAGATTTTAAAGATCAAGTATATTTAAATCAGCTAGTCAAAATCGAACGAGCAGAAGCTATCGCTGCATTAAAGGCTGAAAAAGCTACTGTTGAAGGATGGTGTAATTCTTCAACAAAGATCACTGAGATAATAAAGTCTCAGATTCCTCTGAGTGATAAACGTGGTTTGGGTTACAAATATGAAACTCCAAAACCAACCACTGAGCGTTCAATGCTTAAATTTGGAACGTTCGTATCCTCAGTCGCTGATACTTCATCTTCTCAGTGCTCCTCGTCCGTTACACCAATCCCTGAGGAATCTCCTACCTCCTTAAAAGGCAAGGAGAAAATGGTTTATTCAAAACCTACCTCTGTCTTTAAAGACAAAGGTAAAGGAATTGTTATTTACCAGAATCCTCAGAAGGGTACCTTAGTACCAAAACTGAATGCTTCTAAAGCTTCAGTGGCTCATCCCTCTGGATCAAGGAAGCAGATATCTGGATTTATTCAGCGATCTACTCCTAGACTCAGATTGGATGTCCTTGGTAAGAAATCTGAAGAACTGAATGTTCGTCCCATTTCTAAAGCCAATAGTTTACTTGGTGCTGGCACTTCTAATTTGAAATTAAAAGCTCAGCATTCAAATGGTCCTAGAACTACTTTTAGATATAGGAAATGTTATCACTGTGGACTTACCGATCATATTGCTAGTAAGTTCCCCACAGCCACAAAAGCTGAAAAGATAGCTAAGGTGAAGATTGCCCCAAGGCAAAGAAGACCAACCCTGGTGCAAATCAGGTCAAGGTGAATTCTACCACTAAGGTTAAGAAATTAACCAAAGTGAAGAAAGACAAAGCTGAATCTTCAAATGTTGCGAAGACTGCTGAACCTTACATTCCAACTACTTCCACTGACAAACGTGTATACATGGTTAAGTGGGTACCCAAGAAAAACTAATATTCCTTTGTATTGAAGGTTAAGAAGGGTATCTGGTATCTTGATAGCGGATGCTCTAGACACATGACTGGAAAGAAAAGCCTGCTCGCTGAATACAAAGAAGAGAAGGGTCCCTCTGTGACTTTCGGTGGAAATGGAAAAGGACATACCCGAGGGTATGGTGTACTTTCAAATGGTACAACCTCCTTCAGAATAGTCGCATATGTTGAAGGGCTGAAGCATAATCTTCTAAGCATCAATCAGCTTTGTGTAATACCCCGGGGTAAGTCCGTTAGATAATTTACCTATCCGTCAGACTTATTTAACTCTATGAAGAAAGTTAGAACAAGTTTGGATAAAATCATGGGTTAAAAGGGTATGTTAGCCTTTAGTTAATAATTGAGGGTTCAATTGGTAAATTAGGTTAAGATATTATCAATTCTAGGTATCAGATTATCATTATCCAGAAATAGAAAGAGTGTGTGTGTGCGGGAGTCCTGAAGGCAAAAGGGGAAACGTACGGCTATCGCATCAATTGTTTGGGTTAGAAGCATTTTGGAGGTAAGTTCCTTTACATTTTGTGGTTATAATCAGTAGTATTAGACTTCTAACGGATTAGAATGTTTAAATTGAAGTTATATAGGTTTAATTTGAATCTAGGTATTTTGGGGAACCGACTGTGTTCTTGAGACTCCCGGTAGTATCAACTCCCGGTGATGTCAACTTCCGGTGGAGTCCCGGTAATATGGACTCCCGGTAGTGTGGAATCCCGGTAGTGTGAATTCCCGGTAGAGTTGACTCCTGGTATAACAGACTTCCGGTAGTGTAAACTTCCGGTAGTGTGAACTCCCGGTATAGGAACTCCCGGTACTCTGGGAAATCCCAGTAGTGTTGTCTCCCGATACTTTGGGAAGTCCCAGTAGTGTAGTCTCCCGGTACTCTGGGTAGTCCTGGTACCTTGTTATGTTTTGTTGTTATGTCAGAAGGGCAAGAGTATAAGTGAAACATTGAAGGGCCGGAACTTAGTAGGTTTTATGTGTTTGGCTAGTAAAGAGATATATGTATCTTAATTGGTTTCAGATTCTGTGGAGTCAAGGTGAAGGATATGATCTTTTTGAAAGGAACTTGCAAGTGTTTTTGGATAAGCGATCGAGGTGAGTTTTACTTTAAAACGTTTTTAACTGGAATACATATATGTGTTTATATATGTGTGAGTATGTGTTTATATATATATATGTTTATGTATATAAGACGGATACGTGCCAAGGTGTGATTATATGTTTATGTTAAAAGGATATATGTATATTTATATATATATATATGGTTGGAAAAATGAGGAAAGGTTTATAAATGACAATATGATATATTGAGATATATATTGTATTTACCAAAATGAGTATAGGTGAGCCAAATTATTGTTCGGCGGGGCTGTATGGAAATACAGCGGGGCTGCATGAAATTGCAGTGGAACTGTAGGTAATTGCAGCGGGGCTGTATGTAATTACAGTGGAGTCGACTGTATTGTACAGTGACGATGATTAGTTGGCTTGCTACCAACTAATGTGGCCAGGGGAAAGAGGATGAGATGAGGAGAGATACGCAGTGCTCGAATCCTAATGTGGTATTTATATACGTGTGGTATATGCGTTCTTATACGAAAGGTTTTACGTAAACTATTTTGATACAAAGTATTATGTGAAAAGAGTTTTATATTGATTTTGGAAAAGACCAGGATTAACTCACTAGACCCGTTTGGTCTAACCCTCATTTTGTTTTCAAAAATATGTTTTCCAGGTCGAGGCATTGATAGCGGCAAAGGAAAGAATAAGGTGTAGACTGCTTTCGTGGACCGATGATGATTAGGAAGATGTTATGTATTTTGTAGTTACGAAACAAAAAGGACCGTACTTGGTTTATTATGTAACTTTTATTGTAATTCAATGATATGCATGTATGTTATGTTAATTGTTGTATGATATGGGTAACCGGGTTGTTACAAATGGTATCAGAGCCCTAGTTTAAGGGATTTAGGTATTTGTACCCGTACCTAGACTTAAACTGCATGTGAAGTAGGATGTCCTTGATATTTTAGAACCTTGGAATGCTAAGTATAAAAGGTAGAAGGAACATCATGTAAGGTAATTTCAGATTACACCTGGCCAGTGTAATTGTGATCTTACAGGTACATGTTCGAACTGGAATACCTTGTTGTATGGGGTATGTGCTTATGTGTATGTTAACCTTGTTAAATCTACAGAATGGCAAGCGGAACACGAAACTCGAATCGAGGAGGAGGAAGAAATCCGAATAGAACTAATCCGCCAATAGGAACAGGGGACAGGGGAGGTAGAACTGGGGGCAGAGTCGGAGGTAGAACTGGGGGTAGGAGTGGAGGCCGAACTGGAGGCAAAACTCAGCAACAAGATACAGAGTTCGTTACGAGAGGTGGTTTAATGGCAGAGATGGGAAGGCTACAAGCCAGTATTCAGGCAATGATTGATCAGAATCGTCACGGTGAAGATGAAACACTGGATCCTGAAACGGAAGCTGAAATGCCAATTACACCAACTGTTGTACAGGTGCCAAGGAGGTGCGACTACAAAATGTTCTTAAGCTGTAGACCTCCGACCTACTCTGGAGACAGGGATCCCGTGAATGCGATGAAATGGTTGAAGGAGATAGAAGCTATCTTTAAGACGAGCAAGTGCGCCGAAGAAGATAAAGTATTATATGGAGCAGCAATGTTAAAGGGGGATGCATTATACTGGTGGGAAGCTCATATTCATTCTGAAGGATCTGATATATACTCCACTTTCTCTTGGAAGGAATTCGTTATAGCATTTAAGAAACAGTTTTGTTCCCAAGCCGCAGTTAAACAATTGGAAGGAGAGTTTATGAATTTGAGGCAAGGAAATTTATCAGTTAGGGACTATACTGCCCGTTTTCTGGAAAAGTCACGTTTCGCAGAATACTATGTGGCCACAGAGGCAATGAACACAGAAAGGTTTATTTTCGGGTTAAATTCGGAAGTCAGAAAGTTAGTGACTGCAACAGGACCTGATAACTTCTCAGCCGCAGTAAATGCCGCGGAAAATGTAGAACGAGATATTAAGAGAGATGCAAATGATAAGAGTGCTGGGAAAAGAAAATCGGAAGAGATGACACATGATTCAACGGAGTACGAAATTCAGAGGTTCGATAGTCGCCTACCTTTTAGACCAAATGAAAAACTATGTCCAAAATGCAACCGCGTACATCAAGGAAATTGTTATGTTGATCCTAGAAGTTATTACAAGTGTGGAAGGGCTGGACACGTCGCTAAGAATTGTCGCGCAAATAGATTTTGTTTCGTTTGCAATTCCCCTGATCATATTCAGTCAGACTGTCCACAATGGAAGGTACGACAGAGTAGTACGGCGGGGAAACCAATAAGTGTCAGAACGGGAGAGATACAAGTGTCTGAAGAACCGAAAGCAAAGGGACGAGTATTCCAAATGACAACGCAAGATGAGGAGGAAATTCCGGATGAGGATACAAGTACATTTCTAATAAACTCTATACGTGCTAAGGTGTTATCTGACTTCAGTACGAAGTGGTTCTTGGTATTTCTGTGCTTATATTGCTGATCTGTGTTAGAGACATAGGTGGGTGTGGAGTGGCTATTCAGTTAGTTTCTATGGTTTTGATTGAGTTCGAGGTAGTAGTGATAAGTATTCGTATCTTTTCGCTTAACCGAATTCCGGGACGAAATTCTTTTAAGGGGGAGATGATGTAATACCCCGGGGTAAGTCCGTTAGATAATTTACCTATCCGTCAGACTTATTTAACTCTATGAAGAAAGTTAGAACAAGTTTGGATAAAATCATGGGTTAAAAGGGTATGTTAGCCTTTAGTTAATAATTGAGGGTTCAATTGGTAAATTAGGTTAAGATATTATCAATTCTAGGTATCAGATTATCATTATCCAGAAATAGAAAGAGTGTGTGTGTGCGGGAGTCCTGAAGGCGAAAGGGGAAACGTACGGCTATCGCATCAATCGTTTGGGTTAGAAGCATTTTGGAGGTAAGTTCCTTTACATTTTGTGGTTATAATCAGTAGTATTAGACTTCTAACGGATTAGAATGTTTAAATTGAAGTTATATAGGTTTAATTTGAATCTGGGTATTTTGGGGAACCGACTGTGTTCTTGAGACTCCCAGTAGTATCAACTCCCGGTGATGTCAACTTCCGGTGGAGTCCCGGTAGTGTGGAATCCCGGTAGTGTGATTTCCCGGTAGAGTTGACTCCCGGTATAACAGACTTCCGGTAGTGTAAACTTACGGTAGTGTGAACTCCCGGTATAGGAACTCCCGGTACTCTGGGAAATCCCGGTAGTGTTGTCTCCCGGTACTTTGGGAAGTCCCGGTAGTGTAGTCTCCCGGTACTCTGGGTAGTCCCGGTACCTTGTTATGTTTTGTTGTTAAGTCAGAAGGGCAAGAGTATAAGTGAAACATTGAAGGGCCGGAACTTAGTAGGTTTTATGTGTTTGGCTAGTAAAGCGATATATGTATCTTAATTGGTTTCAGATTCTGTGGAGTCAAGGTGAAGGATAGGATCTTTGTGAAAGGAACTTGCAAGTGTTTTTGGATAAGCGATCGAGGTGAGTTTTACTTTAAAACGTTTTTAACTGGAATACATATATGTGTTTATATATGTGTGAGTATGTGTGAAATATATATATGTTTATGTATATAAGACGGATACGTGCCAAGGTGTGATTATATGTTTATGTTAAAAGGATATATGCATATTTATATATACATATGGTTGGAAAAATGAGGAAAGGTTTATAAATGACAATATGATATATTGAGATATATATTGTATTTATATTGCACGAAACGAGTATAGGTGAGCCGAATTATTGTTCGGCGGGGCTGTATGGAAATACAGCGGGGCTGCATGAAATGGCAGTGGAGCTGTAGGTAATTGCAGCGGGGCTGTCTGTAATTACAGTGGAGTCGACTGTATTGTACAGTGACGATGATTAGTTGGTTTGCTACCAACTAATGTGGCCAGGGGAAAGAGGATGAGATGAGGAGAGATACGCGGTGCTCGAATCCTAATGTGGTAATTATATACGTGTGGTATATGCGTGCTTATATGAAAGGTTTTACGTAAACTATTTTGATACAAAGTATTATGTGAAAAGAGTTTTATATTGATTTTGGAAAAGACCAGGATTAACTCACTAGACCCGTTTGGTCTAACCCTCATTTTGTTTTCAAAAATATGTTTTCCAGGTCGAGGCATTGATAGAGGCAAAGGAAAGAATAAGGTGTAGACTACTTTCGTGGACCGATGATGATTAGGAAGATGTTATGTATTTTGTAGTTACGAAGCAAAAAGGACCGTACTTGGTTTATTATGTAACTTTTATTGTAATTCAATGATATGCATGTATGTTATGTTAATTGTTGTATGATATGGGTAACCGGGTTGTTACACTTTGCGACATGGATAACAAAGTAATCTTTACTAAGGAATCCTGCTTTGTCTCTGACAAAAAGGAGAAGATAGCTCTCAGCAGTTATCGTTTGGAAAATGTTTATGTAATAAACATGGACTCTACAACCACCGAGAACTCTTGTTTCTTCTCAAAGGCCTCATCTGATGTCAACTGGCTATGGCATAAGAGGCTATCTCATCTAAATTTCAAGACACTGAACACTCTTTCTTCAAAAGAGTTAGTCACTGGTCTACCTCAGCATTCATACGCCAAAGAGTCGTTATGTTCAGCGTGTGAAAAAGGGAAGCAGACCAAAGCAAGCTTTAAATCAAAGCAAGTTTCTTCAGTGTCATCTCCTCTGCAACTACTCCATATGGATTTGTTTGGCCCTGTTAACAAACAATCCATCGCTGGAAAAAAATATACGCTGGTCATAGTTGATGAATTCTCTCGCTTCACTTGGGTAATGTTTCTCCGTTCTAAGAGTGACACCCCTGAAGAACTCATCAATTTTGTTCGGAAGATGGAAACCCTGAACAATCTGACCGTTCGCTCAATAAGGAGTGATCATGCGACTGAATTCAAAAACAGTTCTCTTGATTCCTTCCTTGAGAGTAAGGGTATTTCTCACAACTTTTCTTCAGTGAGAACCCCGCAACAAAATGGAGTCGCTGAAAGAAGAAATAGAACAATTATTGAAGCTGCACGTTCAATGCTCAGCGATTCTCACCTGCCTACTCAGTTTTGGGCAGAAGCTGTCAACACTGCCTGTTTTATGCAAAACATGTCGCTGATAGTTAAAAGATTCAAAAAGACAGCCTATGAACTCTTTCATGGGAGAAAGCCTTCAATCAGCTTTCTTCACATCTTTGGATGTCAGTGTTTTATACTGAACAACAGAGATGCTCTTGGAAAGTTTGATCCTAAGGCTGATGATGGAATCTTTCTTGGATACTCCTCAGTTTCCAAAGCCTTCAGAGTCTTCAATCGTAGAAGACAAACTGTAGAAGAAACTATTCACATCACGTTTGACGAATCCCGTTCAGCGAACTCTAAACCGTCCGCTGATACTGAAGAACTGAATCAATGGATGTTTTCTCATCTTGGTGATTCAAAAGATATTCCCACTAATGCTCATCCAGTAGAAGATGATAGTCCTATCATTCCAAATATGCAGAACAGTGAAGCTGAAACATCATGGGTCTCAGCTGTTCCTATAAACACTATACCTAACGATGAACCAAATGTCTCAGACATTCCATCTACTTCTCAGCAATCAGTGAATATAATGACAACTGTATCCATTCCTCTCTTGGCTGATACTCCTGACGTCGCTGAAGCTTCATCTTCAGCTCCTTCAGTTCAAGTTGAGTCAGCATCTCACGCTCCGGCTCAGTGATGGACTATAAATCATCCAATTGATCAAATTCTTGGTGATCCAAACGCTGGGATTCAGACTCGACGAAGTGCAGGTAATATTTGTTTATTTGTAAATTTTATTTCACTAACTGAACCAAAGAAAGTAGATGATGCCCTCAAAGATCCAAAATGGGTCAGCGCCATGCAAGTAGAGCTGACTGAATTCGAAAGAAACAAAGTTTGGAAACTTGTTCGGAGACCAACTGATAAAACAGTAATAGGCACTAAATGGGTCTATCGAAATAAGTTGGACGAACATGGTACTGTAACCCACAACAAAGTTCGACTTGTTGCTCAGGGATACAGACAAGAGGAAGGTATAGATTATGACGAAACATTTGCTCCTGTAGCAAGACTTGAATCTATTCATCTATTCTTAGCATATGCTGTACACAAAAACTTCAAAGTACATCAGATGGATGTTAAGTCAGCGTTTCTGAATGGAAAGCTGAATGAAGAAGTGTATGTGGAACAACCTCCAAGATTCTAAGATTCTAAGCGTCCAGGTTATGTTTATAAACTGGATAAGGCACTTTATGGTTTGAAGCAAGCTCCACGTGCATGGTATGACACTCTTTCCACTTATCTCCATATTGAAAAATTTGAGCGAGGTAAGATTGACAAAACTCATTTTTTTAGAAAAGTGAAAGGTCATATCATTCTAGTTCAAATATATGTTAATGACATTATATTTGGTTCTACTAACCCTGAGCTTTGTACTCGTTTCGCTGATAGAATGAAAGATGAGTATAAAATGAGCATGATGGGTGAACTAACATATTTCCTTGGTCTTCAGATTAAGCAAACTGAGAAAGGAACTTTCATAAATCAGGGAAAATATGTTAAAGATATGCTGAAGAAATTCGACTTAACTGAAAGTTCAGCTATGAAAACCCCTATGGCACCACCGCTGACACTTGATAAGGACACTAAAGGTGTTCCTGTCAATGTCGCGCTGTACCGTGGAATGATCGGCTCACTATTGTATCTTACAGCTAGCCGACCCGATATTATGTTTGCAACATGCTTGTGTGCGCGATATCAAGCTGAGCCTAAGATATCTCATATGAAAGCTGTAAAGCGAATCTTTCGATATCTTAAGGGTACAGCGAATCTAGGTCTTTGGTATCCCAACGATTCAGGATTCGATCTAACCGCCTATTCAGATAGTGATTTTGCAGGTTGCAAAATGGATAGGAAAAGCACCACAGGAGGATGTCAGCTCCTGGGTGGAAAGCTGGTAAGCTGAAGCTGAATATGTAGCTGCTGGAAGCTGTTGTTCTCAAGTCTTGTGGATGAGAAATCAGCTACTAGACTATGATCTTCAGCTCTCCAAAATTTCAATCTATTGCGACAGCACAAGTGCCATCGCTATAGCAAACAATCCAGTACTACATTCAAAGACCAAACATATAGAAATCAAATATCATTTTATCAGAGATCATGTGATGAATGGTGATATAGAACTTCATTTTATCCCAACTGATTATCAGTTAGCTGACTTATTTACCAAACCTCTTGATGAGACAAGATTCAACTTTCTCATCAGCGAGCTTGGAATGCTGAACTTTGAAGGATAAAATCTTCAGCGGTTCACATTGATCAGCGAAAGGATAAAATCAACTTGTATAACCCATTCTATCATCTTCTCTCTGAATAAACTTGATTCACTGATATCAAGGTCTGTTCTCTCTCTGACAATCGCATGAAAATGCAAGATTTCAAAACAAAATGCATCGCTGAATATCTCTTCCTTAACAGCGATATTTTTGAAATTTCTTAAAACCTTCACTGAATATTTTCATTCAGTGATTCATGTTTTCAAAAGTATCTCTGAGTTTTTCAAAACCTCAGAGACAACCAAGAATATGAAAGGACAGTTGTGACGTCATTACAACGGATAAAACCCCGGCACGTTTGCACGTCTCGTTCTAATGATGAAAATCTTTCTTGTAATGCAACCAAGACAACCAAGAATATGAAATGCAAACACGTGTCCGTGTCATGATGAAAATCTTTTCCCGTTCAAGATTTTCTCTTTCTAAAATCTCTATATAAACAAGTTCTTTGTTTATATTTTTCTTTTACGCGATCAATCTTCCTCCGCAAGAAAGAATTCACTGTTGCATTTGTGATTTCAAAAACTTCAAGAACTGTTCATCATCTTCTTCATCAAACATCAAGGTTAATATGTTCTTATTTATTACCGAATGCGTATAACTTGTTTCCGATCTTCTCATTGTTTTAACAAGATCAAACAAAAGAACTTCGTAAAATGAAATCATTTTTTTTCGTGGTTTTATGAACACAACCATTTCATGGTTGTTCTTCAAGTTTAAATGCAAAATATTAAACTTGTTCTTCATTCGTTTCCAGAATCTATTTCTTCATAGAAAACTGGAAAACAAGAAAATGGGTTTTACATTTCGTTTCAAAAATCATGAAAAACCCTAATCTTCATTAAGACATTTGTGTCTGAATGAAATGGATAAAATTCGAAACATCTTATTGGAAATTCTTTCCACATTAAGATCATTCTTATTTGTTAACATCTTTGGTTGAACTGTTAATACAGAGAAATGGCCTCGTCTGACATTCCTGCTACCGCTGAGAACATCTCCGCTGACTCTGAGGAAGTGGAAATCCTCAAGGCACCACAAGTCAAGTTCAAACTTGATCAACTAGACTGGACTAAGATAAACAACCTTTCTGCGCTTCTCGAGTTTCCTCCTCGAAAGCAAGTCACACATCTGACAGATGCTGTGAATTTCCTGAAGAATTGCAGCATTTCAACAGCCCTGACCATTTCACCCCCTGCAAGTCAGCTGCTACTATCTCAGTTCTGGTACTCTGCCAGACACTCTCAGCTACCATCCGCCAAAGATCCCTCCAAAACTGTTGATTGTATCCTCTGCGATACTGAATATGGCACGATAAAGATCACACCCGCCATCATTTGCAAAGCTCTGAACTTTCCCATCGCTACAAAGGAAAAACCTTTTGTTCCTTTCCCTGACCATAAGAAGATCGCTGACAAAGAAGATCTTATTGCCTTTTTTGATGCAATGGGCTATGTATGGGAAATGGGCAGAGACAAGAAGCCTGAGAAGAAGCTAACACTGCTGAAGAAATCGGAAAATGCCCAGCGAGATGAACTTCATCTTCGCTCACCTTATCAGCTGCATGACTGCCAAGACCGACTCTTCTGATCAAGCCGCTCAACCTCAGCAAGCTATGGGATACGCTCTGCTGAAAGTCTACACATTGACTGGGCATCTCTCATCTATGATGACTTGCTGCAAAGAGTAGACTCTGCCGCTGACAGGCCTGCTTGGGTTCCCTACCCCCGGTTCATCAGCGCTATCTTTCAATATGGCATGAAGGACAGCTACCCGCAAGAGGGCGATCTGAAACTCTCTCAGATTGGCCCTAAGGTACTCGACTTCAAACCTGTTGAAAATGAGGTACGTCTTTCTACCCTTTTAACTCTTCTCAACCCTTCTTCTTCTACTTCTGTGGCTCCTTCAGCGACAATACCCATCGTTGATACCCTGGCCACAAAATCCTCTCCTTCTAAGAAAAGGAAACATTCATCTACCCCACTTGATTCTAAAAGGATCAAGAAAACAAAGGAGCAACCCCAGCAATCTCATGCTGAAGACTCCTCAGCTCTTTCTGCAGAGCTGAAGGAACGTTCAGTGGTACGCTCTGCCACACCTGAACAAGCCATCCCTTTTATCCAAACTTAAGCGTCTCTAAACGCTGAGGTTACAAACTTGGAACCGACCCAACCTCCTTCAGTCTCTCAAAAGACTGATGAAGTGATTGTCAGCGAATCCAACGCTGAACTCATAACCCAACCCCCATTCTTATCCTTCGCTCCTCCCTCCACTCATTTGGTCTCTACTACAGATCTAACTGGAGCTGCCATCATTTCCTCGGAACATAAAGCTGATTCTCCAGGAATGATGAAGACAGTACCTGCAGAAAAATCCATGGGCACTTTTGAAGATGACATGGAACTTTACTCAGGAACCCGTGATTTCGATGAATTCACCAATCCTCCTGCAGGTAAACAACAACCCATAAACACTGTGACTAAACCCCAAACTTCTGAGCTTTCCCTTGTTCACAAGTTTTTATATGTTACAGGTCCAAATTTGGGAGATATCAATGCCTCTCTGAAGTCCGTGGAGACAAAGCTGATAGGTCTCACCACTACTGTCTCCAATAACTCTACGGCTGTAACAAACGCTGGAGAGAATCTGAACAAGCTGACAACAGTGGTAGAGAAGAAGGCTTCCACAGATGACATGAAGCAAGTTGATAAAACTCTCAGCGACTTCGCCAAGGTGCTCGCTGATATCTACACAGACTACACCTCTCTCAAAAACTCAGTTTCGACCATGTCCAGCGAGGTAACAACGCTGAAGACATCGGTTGGAACACTAGAGGGAGATATGTCTGCTGTGAAGACAAATGTCAACACTCTGACGACTGACTTAAGCTCGGTAAAGACTGACGTTGGTTCGATGAAGACTATGATCGAACAGCTGCTGCACAAGGCGAATACTCCTGCTCCTGCCCCTGTCCCTGAATCTGAACACTTTACAGCGGCAGATCGCATTGAGCTCGGGAAGATCAATCCTGCTATTTCTGTCCTTGAAGACAGATTAGCAAAGATTGAAGTTTGTGTAGGTCTCTTTGGCCAAGATGACAGAGAACCTACCAACGTTGCTGAATCTAGCCATTCCTCCCCTAGTCATCATGAAAAAGAGGGGGAGAAGAGCGCTGAAGATCTCGCCAAGAGCGCTGACCTTTCCCATGATGAATCTATCAGGGGAGAGAAGACGAATGCTGAAGAAACCACCGCTGGACCTCAGGGAGATGAAAACCCTGAGGAAACCGAAAAGCTCGCCTCTGTATCTGAGGGGGAGCAACTCGAAGAAGAAGCTGAGAAAACTGAATCTGAAGCAGAAGATGATGAAGCCGTCGACATCCCTGATGATGAACCATCTTCTTCTCCAAAGAATGATGATGATGATGACGAAGATGACGATGACTTCTTTATCGTCAAACCTGCTCAAAGACAAAGCCCTCAGCCTCTGGAGCTGAGAAAGGCAAAGGCAAAAGCGTCGCTGAAGATGACAATCTGATGATCTTGCTTGAAAAGCCGGTTTGTCAGGTATGCTAAACATCTCACTCCATCCCTCTATCATACCTATCAGTTCTACTACCCAAGCCTATACACTTGAACCAATTCTCTCTATCTGATTCTACCCAAGTTCTTACTCGTAAGATCGCTGTGTTTCAGCTAGTCCTCTCCCCTGTTTGAGGATATCGCTGAAGGCTCCACAACTGCGACTTCAATAATACCAGCTGCTGCTGAAGAAATAATCCCAGTCTTAGATTTAATCTCTGACACTGATGAACCAGAAGAACAGCTACTCTCGCACAGAGGCAGACCTTCCTTAGCTCCTCAAAAGCTAAGTGAAGAGGATCAGAAAAGAAGAGAGGAGATAATAAAGCGCTTCGAGGATCAGCGAATCATTATGAGGCGTGATCAACTTCCTTCAGTTCCTCCAAAGTTCAGAATTTCCAAAGCTGAATACCAGGAACACCTCAGAGCTGAACGCCTACTCGCTGAAAGAAAGGAAGCTGAAGAAAAAGACAGAGAATACGCCATCAAACTTACTCAACGATCAATAAAAGACCCCAAGCTGAAAAGAGTTCCCATTGATGTTCAACGTTAGCTATGGGATGATGCTCAAGAGATCGTTAGAGAAAAGACCAAGGTCTCTGATACGACTTTGGAATGGGCTAAACAAATGCTGACCTATCGATCTAGACCATCCAAAATCGTCAAGGCAAACATCAGAGGAAGATTGTACGCTGAAGTTCCTGTTGTTGAAGTGGACGTCTACAGAGATGACGAAACCAAGCAAACTTTCTATGCTACTACCTTAGAAAAGTTTGGTCTTTCTGAATGGTTAGAAACAAAATTAGCCATTCAGGGATCGCGCTCAAAGTTCAAAAGCCATGTCTAGAAGATCTTAAACAAACAGATCGACCTGCTTTCATCTGCTGTGGATATTCCTCCTACTCTTCCTCAACCAAGAAAAGTCCCTGATAAGAAAAAGAAAGCCTCTGATTCAGGTCCTCATATTGGGAATGAAACGGGCATTGGTTTCTCTCGTGCTGAAATTGTTGGCCCTGATGCCGATCTCTCAATGCTTGACACCTCTCTACCTCCTGGAGAAACATTCATTCCTGGCACATTTGTAAGTGATCCCTATGGTATATTCTTTTTAGACTACTATGGAAATCATCACTTTCAACGTATCTCTGAGCTAGACATCGCTCCCATCGAACAACTCAGAGATCTCGTATACTGGTGTGAAGTCAGACGCAACATCAAAGCTAGACACCTGAAGCCCTTGATTTTTGAAGCAGCTCTGAAGAAAAAGAATCAAGGAGAAGATGTCCCTGACTGGATGATCCCCACATCAAAGACCCTTGATGAACTTCTCATTAAGGAAGAACCTTTATAAGCTGATATGATCGCCTTTTCTCTATTGTATCAGTTATTCTTTTGTACTTGTAATTTATTTTGATTGTACTTGTAATCTTTTCATTTCTCTTTGTATCCTGATTCAATGTTTTAAAGAAAGATTTCAGCGAATGTACTTTACTCCATCAGTACTGAAAAGATCCCAGAAAACAGTAAAAGGGACAAATATTTTATGAGTTCTTTTTATCCTTATGTTTTCATTAAATAGCAATTTTCTTTGTTGCTATGTCATAATCAAATAGGGGGAGATTGTTGACCCAAACCCTCAGTGATTTGATAATGACCCTCCCTTATATACTTAGTGAAAATTGTAAGTAAACAATATGTATCAGAGTTTCACTATCGCTGATAAGTACTAAGATCTTACAGTACCGCTGATAGGAACTCTCGCTCTTTAAATTAAACATTCAGCGAAACTGTTCGTCATAAATGCTCTGAGTCTGTTCAGTCATTATGATGATCGCTGATAAGTTAGTTGTTTACTTATGATCCCTGAAGACAAGTTTCACGTCACACGCTGAAGTCGAAGATCAAGCTAAAGAACCAGCGACAAGTCTCCTAATGAACTGATGCGGATCAGCGAAGACTCATATTTGCCCACTCAACGTGAAGTATCAAGTACAAGACTTCAGCTATCGCTGAACTTTATCATCTGCTGAATAGTAAATGATAATCGCTGAATCAACGAAAGCTGATCATGAAGTCCTCCGTACAAAGTACTTTTGTCTTAACCTCCCTTGCACGACTCCGTACGAAATGTCAGAAAAGAACCTCCGACTGTCTGAAATCGTACAACCACTCTGATACTACACTGTTCATCCATGCGGCTACTAAGGTTGTCAACCAAGGTCAATGACATGCAACCAACCAGCTGATGACACGTGTAAAGTGTATACTGACTTGCATTAAATGCATGCAGTATATAAAGAGATGAACCCACTTCATTTGAAGTAACTTGCTAACTCTGGACAAGTTCAATCTCTTATCTCATGATAGGTTATTATTAGTAATTTCCTTATCTCTTTTAGTGCAAGAAACCTTAGTGTTCCAACTTGTTTAGATTTAGGTTTATCCTTAATCTTGTTTCCGCAACAAGCTGTAAATTGTTAATGATTTATCAATAAACAATTTAGAAAAGTAAAATCTGTGTGTTTGTATTCAACCCCCCCTCCTTCTACAAACTTGTATAGGCCTTCGGGACCAACAGCAGGCCTGCTTCACTTCTGTAGATGGGTTATCCACTTTGTTGGTCAGTTCAGAGATGGACTTTGTTGTGGATTCTGCAAGAGCATCAAGAGAGCTTTTCAACTCTCCCAACGAGGTGGTCACAGAGGTGACAAGGGTTTGGAACTCATCCCTTTCGACATGTGATCCAGGTGTAACCTTTGGGGGAACACATGCATCCCCAGAGTCAGTTCCTGTTCCTGGAACACCTTCTGTCACCCCTGTGTTGATGTTGAGGGTGGAAGGATTTCCTTCTGATCCTTGAACAGAGGTTTTTGAGGCCTCGTGCTCTTTAAAAGTTCTGTTGAGAACGTTGTCCTGATCCGCTCCAGAGATGGGTACAGGAGTATTCTCAAGTTGACTAGGGGACTTGTCTAGAGTCCCTTCGTCTACGTGCACTCTAGGCTCCTCTGAATAGTCGGTTGGACTTACGTGTGTGCGTGTGGCAGAGGAAACAAATTCCTCTGCAGGGGTGTCTGTTGTGATTTGGGGCGAAAGATCACGAACTAAAGGCAAGTCCTTTGGAGAGGACTCCATTGGAATGGTTTCCCCGGCTTATAGTGGCACAGAGATAGAAAGAGTTTCCTCTGCCCGGTCAGTTTGGGGTGGGTTCGAGCCGTAATTCTCTTGTTCAATATTACCTTCTGCCACTAGACTGGCGATAATAGAGATGTGGGTTGCACTGGGAGATGGTTGGGGTTGTGTGCCTCTACTATCTTCGGCATCTTTTCTCGATTCTTCTTCTGTCAAACACCCTAACACAACTTCACCCTCATTGGTCGTAGCATCTACCTCTGTTGTTACGTATAGCCTAGTGCCTTCGCCTTCTATTGCTTCTTGTACGAGTGTGGCGTACATGGGATGGAAAGAAGGCAAGTGTCTTAGATCTGGGTGTAGAGGTCCTGCATTTATGTTGTCACCTGCCTAAGTATCAAAATCCGTTTCTGAGAGTGTAGCAGTTGGATTTGAGGTGTCCAAATCTGTGATGGCTTCTGCGGTCCACCCAGATGTATCTAGAGAGTCAGCAATATCCTGCCATTAGAGAAAGGCAGAGAAGTCACCCTGATCTACATAATTGATAGGAGTTGGGGATTGCTGAGGTTGTTCACGGGTTTCTTCTTCCATTTCAACTCCATCTGCGATGGTTTGCAGAGGAGTGTGGGGTTTTTTGGATTTCTTCTTGCTCTTCTTTCTTTTTGGCTTGGGGGCAGCCTCCTCATAAGATTTGTTTTTTTCTTTTCTTCTTTCTATCCTTAGGAGGAGGGGGAGGTGCAGAAGGTCCTATCACAGTTTTTGCTGGTGGAGACTGTTAGGTTTGAGCAACACTGATAGAGGTCCCCTCTTTAGTTCGCTTTTCCTTGTGGGCTTTCTTCTTTTTGGAAGTGGTGGCAGAGGGTTTTCTTTTCGAAGAGAGGTCTCTAATTGGCTTTTCTGAAGACGGAAATTTTCCTGTACTTTGTGGTGTTTTGCAAAGGCCTCTGCCCACTCCTCATCACTCATCCTCTCAACTACCTCAGTTGCTAAGGGGGCTCCTAAACGCGGGGGTATCATAGGACTTGGTTCTGGAGTCTTGTGATCGCGTATGTACGCTAATCTGAGTACCTCATCGGTTGCATATCCCAGAAGTTTGGTTGGCAGAGGTCTGCAAAAGTTGTATCCTTGTACGTGCTCTGTTGGGGTGTTCTTTGTCATGGGGTATGTTTTAACTAATGGTCCCTCCATTGCCCATTTTTTGATCAGGAGCAGGGGTTCCAGAAGTACCCCAAGGATCCTCTGATATTGCAGTGGGGGAAGATCTTGGCTTGAGGGTCCCTTTGCCCTCTATGAGGATATGATGTGGTCAATTGTGTTGACAATCTCCTGCAGCATAAGTGTGCCATAGTCCTAGGGCAAGTCATAGTATACCCCATACATTATGGTATTGATCTGGTGGGATGTTTGGTCGGGGCTACCCACTTTGCCAGTGAGGCATCTATTCAAGATGGAGAAAAGGGTATTCCACAGAGGGGGAAATCTGTTCCTCCTTAAATCATTACTCTTCTTTAATTGGGTGTTATAACCCAACATTTCTGCGAATCTGCAGAGGTCTGAATCTGTTGGTTCCTCTGCATACTTCTATATGGCAAGAAGTCCCCTCATTGGTAGGCAAAATTCAAGGGAGAACATAGTTCTGTTGAACATGATTTCAGGTTATTCAGATTGGTCGGGTTTGGATATGTATCCCTTGATTTGCCTAGTCTCTGAGTCAAAATGGCAGCTCTGCCAGAATTGGTAAAGGTATCTGGCAGGGATTCTTTTAATGTTCTTGGTCAGTAGAGGGAAGATGTAGTGATTCTCCAGGATATTGAGTAGAATGGCATGTTCCTCTCCAAAGGCTATTCTGGAGGGAACAAGATAATTGTTATTGGGTTTTAAAGGAAGAACACGTTCAAAGTGTTCATGTTCAAGGAAGTTTTGGAGGTGGGTAGTCGGAGTAAAGGCCACTAACTCCAAGGAGTTGTCCTTTTCTAAGGTTCCTGCTATTGTTGGGTTCTGTGAGTGCTCTGTATGGGTTGGGGAGTTCGCTGAAGTATTGGAGGTGGAAGCCATTAGTGATTTCAGTGAAGAAATGAGTAGAATGGAGAAGTTGCAGGTTTGTGCAAGGTTCGCCGGAGAAGAGGGTAGTAGTGAATTCGTAAGAGAAATGGTAAATGATATAAACGGGGTTATATAGTGGGGTACAAACGGATAGAATTCCGTGGTAAAAATTGAATTCAATAAACATTTCGGGTCCGCACTTGAGTTCTACAGCTGGCCTCACGTTTCAGAAGATCGTGTGCCATGCACGTCCAATGAAATCTTGCCACGTCAGAAGTGTCAGAACACGATTAGACGTCGTGCGTGGCCCATTAATGCTTGGTGCGTGGGTGTTTCTATATCCAGATGTCTGTCACCCCCCGAAATAACCCGCATGTTACAGAATTTCCATAAAAGGCCAAGTATCAGAATCCACAGAAGCTTTATAGCGGAATGAGCTATGTGGGCTGAAACTTGTGTTTTATCTCCTCTGAGCTTGCACCTTTACCAAAAACATTTGAAAATTCATTGGAGAGGATCGATAGAATTTTAGCACGGAATTTGCATTCACAGAGGCTTTGAGGCTCTGTTGAAGCCAACAGAGGCTCTATGAGTGGAAATTTCTAATAACTAAAGATTCATAAAACTTTTTGATCATCCAAAGTTTTCATTGTTTTAAACGATGTTTTTAGGACATATTTGGAAATTGGTGTCTTAGAAAACTGTTTTGGAAAGATGGTTCGTGCGAGACATTCTCCTTTTGATTTACCTTTGCTCGACAAAGTATCTGACTTCTGTGGATTTGGCTGACCATTGCTCTTCTTTGGCTCCCCTTTGAATCAACAACTTATGTGGATTGATTCAAGGTATCCTTCTGCTCCCCCTTGACCTATGCTTGGATCAAATGAGGTGTCTATGGTTAAGACTGAGGTTGGCATTGTCAAAGACCTCCTTAAGCAAATCCTCGACCGCCTGAATGCTGCTACTTGTGCTCTTTCGCATTTTACTCAGGTGGATCGAGAGGATCTTCAAAGAATCACTCCTGCTATATCTGGACTGGAAGACAGATTAAGTAGGATTGAAACCTGTGTTGGGATCTCTGGCCTGGAAGACAGGGACCCAATGCACACTGATGCTGCTGCTGATATTCCAGTTACCTCCCCCACTCATCATGGGGAAGAGGGGGAGAAGAATGACGAAGGTCTTCCCCATAATGCCGAGGGGGAGACAACTGAAACAAATGCTGTTGCTGCTACGACCGAGAAACCTCAGGGAGTTGAAAACCCTGAGGGAACCGAGAAACCTCCCTCTGAATTTGAGGGGGAGCAACTCGATGAGCAACCCGAAGCTGCTGCTGATGTAACCGAACCCTATGTTGATGAGGTAGAATCTGAAGAAGAAGCTGAAGATGTTGAAGACGTCGACATCGCTGATGATGAACCATCATCATCTCCTAAAAATGATGATGATGATTACGATGACGATGATGATTTCTTCGTCCAGCCAATCAAGAAATCCCCAGCTCAAAAAGGGGTTGTCATCACAGAACAATCAGGGGAGGGGACCACCAAAACGCCTGCAACGTCTGAAGCTGACAAAGGCAAGAACAAAGGTGTCTCATCTGAAGACAACTTGGCTATTCTCTTCAGGAAGCCAGTTTTCAGGTAACATACACTCTATTTCCTTATACTGCATCCCTCCTCTATCCCTTCTCTATATCAGTTCTCCTCTCCATAAAACCTCTAAACACTTAACCCTCATTCTTTCTCTATCTCTTTTCTCCCAAATGATCTTACTTAAACTATCGCTATGTTTCAGCTAGTTGTCTCCCCTGCTTGAGGATCCAGCTGAAGTTCCTCCTACTGCATCAACAATAATCCCAGCCCCTAGTGCTGAAGAAATAATCCCAGTCTTAGACTTCGCTGAGACTGGTGACATTTTTGAAGAAGAACAGGAAGAAGAACCTCTCTCTCACAAGAATAGACCTTCCTTGGTCCCTCAAAAACCAATTGAAGAAGAAACGAAAAAGAGAGTTGCTATGGTTCAGAAATTTGAAGCTAAGTGCCTTGTTCCTCATCACCTATGACATTTGACAAACAATGAAATCGCTTAAGTTCTCAAAGCTGAACAACTCTTCGCTGAAAGAAAGAAGGCTGAAGAAAAAGACAGGAATTGAAACTGCTGATAGACGTACAGAAGATTTCCTGTTGTTGTCCCAACGTTCTTTCGAAGACCCAGACATAAGAAGATTTCCTGTTGTTGTCCAATAGAAACTGCTGATAGACGTACAGAAGATTCACCAGAAAAAGACCAAAGTTAGCGACACCACTCTTGAATGGTGTAAGAAGATGTGCCACTACAGACAACATCCTCAAGGATAAAAGCTGTAAATGTCAAAGGAAGATATGCTCTGAATAATAACATAAAGGTACCAATCGTGAATGTCCAAATATTCAGAGAAAACGGCCACAACAGAACTGTCTACATGTCAGCCATAAATACTTTTGGTCTCGCTGAATGGTTATAGATGAGAATAGCAATTCAAATATCTCGGTCAACTTTCAGGACCTATGTCGTACAAGAAATAAACAAACAGATCGACTTGGTTTCCACATCATTTAATATTCCTCGTCCTCCACAACCTCAGAAGACACCTTCTTCTCCAGGCTCGCTGATAAGAAACGGGACAGGAATTGAATTCTCTCGTGAAGCAGTTCTTGGCCCTGCCCCTGACCTTTCTGGTCTTGACGTATCCCTACCTCCTACTGAAACCTTCATCCCTGGTAGAGTTCTCAGCAATCCTTATGGCATCTTCTTCTATGACTTCAGTGGTCGCCCGTGCTTTCAACGCATCTCTGAGTTATACAAAACTCCTATCGAACAACTATGAGATTTATTATACTGGTGCGAATACAAACAAAGTCTCCTCGGACAACTCCTGAAACCCCACATCTATCGCGAAGCAAAGAAAAGAAGGGAACAGGGAGTTACAGTCCCTGACTGGATGATCCCAGAGACTGACACTCTTGATGAACTCGTCATGAAAGAACCTGGTTAGTTGATAGGATTTCCTTGTAATTCTTCTATCATGTATCAGCTTATATCTTTTGTACTTGTAATTTAATTTGTTGTACTTGTAATTTTTCCACTTCCCTTTGTAACCCTTACGAGGTTTAAAGAAAAATTTCAGCGAATGTACTTTACTCCATCAGTACTCAAAAGATCCCAGAAAACAGTAAAATGGACAAATATTTTATGAGTTCTTTTTATCCTTATGTTTTCACACTTAGCAATTTTCTTTTGTTGCTATGTCAATATCAAATAGGGGGAGATTGTTGATCCAAACCCTCAGTGATTTGATAATTACTCTTTAAGAAACACTTAGTGAAAATTGTAAGTAGACAATATGTATTAGAGTTTCAGTATCGCTGATAAATACTATGTCTCTACAGTACAGCTGATAGGAAACTCACGCTCTTTAAATTTAGACATTCAACGAACATGTTCATCAATACAGCTCTGAGCCTGTTCAGTCTTATTGATGATCGCTGATAGTCTTAGTTGTTTACTTATGATCGCTGATGACAAGTTTCACGTCAACTATGTTCTACGCTGAAGTCGAAGATCAAGACTAAGAACCAGCGACAAGTCTACTAATGAACTGATGCGGAAATCAGCGAAACCAAGATTTGTCCACTCAACGTGAAGTATCAAGTAGAAGACTTCAGCGATCGCTGAGCTTTATCACTCGCTGATAAAGTACTGATTCAACGAACGCTGATAATGAAGTCTTCCTCTACAAGTTACTTTTGTCTTACCACCTTGCACGCCTCCGTACGAAAATGTCAGAAAGGACACCCATTCTGTCCATTATCGTACAACCAACTCTAATTCTACATTGTTCATCATGCGGCTACTAGGTTGTCTACAAAGGTCTAACCATGCAACCAATCAGCTGCTGCCACATGTAAAGTTGTACTGCTATGCATTAAATGCATGCAGTATATAAGAAGAACCCTACTTCAGAAATGAAGTGCTCGGCCATCTTCTTCTTTCTATCTCTTAGTGTTAGAATATTAGTCTTTAATATTCTTATCTCTTTTTTGTCTTAATTCTAGGGCAAAAACTTAGTGTTCTCATAACTTGTTTAGATTAGGTTTAATCCTTAATCTTGTTCCGCAACAAGTTGTAACTTGTTTGATAAATATCAATAAACAATGTAGAAAAAGTAAAATACGTGTGTTTGTATTCAATCTCCCCCTCCCCCCTTCTACAAACTTGTATAACCCTCCGGGACCAACAAGATGCCGCTAAAAGTAGAGGCACACAACCATCTCCCCCTCCCAGTGCAACCCACATTTCTGACTCTGCCAGTCTAGTGGCATAAAGAGTCATTGAAAAAGAGCCGCACAGCTCGATCCCATCCCCATCAAACCGGACAGAGGAACCTTTTTCCTCCTCTGTACCACTCACTGTCGGGGAAACTATATAGAGGGAGTCCTCTCAAAAGGACTCTCCTCTTATTCGTGATCCTTTGCCCCTGATTACACCAGAAATTCCAGCAGAGGAATTTGTTTCCTCTGCCACACGCACAAATCTAGGACCCCAAGGCTCTTCAGAGGAGCTTAGAAAGCATAACGACGAAAGGACTCTAGACAAGTCCCCTAGTCAACTCAAGGATACTTCTGTCCCCACCTCTGGAGTGGATCAGAACAAGGTCCTTGACAGAACTTATGTATAGTTTGAGGCCTTAAAAACCTCTTGTGTGTCCCAATATGATCAATCAACCAAGAATTCACACAAGATCTAGAGAGAGAGTGTAGAGAGAGAAAGTAGATCTTGTATTATTAGCTCTCTGTATTTTACAAGATATGAGTTATGCTCTCTTAGTTATATGATTAGTCTAAACAAAGCTATTTATACCTAAGATCTATACAAGACATTAAGCTAAGTTTGACTTTAACTAACACATAATACATTGACTTTGACTTTGACTTTATCATTAAATCTTGAAGACATATTTTAGACTTAACAATCTCCCCCTTGGATTCAAGATTTAATCATTTTGAGAACCACAGTCTTTGGCTTGTCAAAGTCAACTTGTCACAAAATCTTCAGACGGGGATCTGGCGGATATTTTCTTTCTTCGATTTGGAGAATTTGTGTCTTCACACAAGGCACTTTGGTACTGATAAACACAAAATTAAGAAAAAGAGATCACAAGATGATCAATCGATTTTTCTTAAACTCTTGAAGAATTCTCCCCTTTTTCTTTCTTTGATTTGAGAAATTCTTTCTTCAGTAATGATATTCACAATATAGCACAAGTTTAAGAAAAAGAGATCACAGGATGATCAATCGATTTTTCTTAAACTCTTGAAGAAGAATTCTCCCCCTTTTTCTATCTTGAGACGAAATCTTCTTTATTCTCTTTGACATGAAATTGAATTCAACATTTCTCCCCCCTTTTCGATGAAAGTGAGCATCATGATCATCGAAAACTATTTTCAATTTCAGTCGTGTCTCGGAGTATCACGAACAATCTCCTCCTTAATGAACAATCTTGCTCCCCCTCAAACTAAGAATTCTGGAGCAATTTGTTTTCTCCCCCTGAAAATATGCATATATTTCATTTAGGCACAGTAGTTGAAAAATTTATTCAAAAAAAATAAAATTAATTAAACTACATTTTATAACTACTACCATTTGATCATTTGAAAACTTTACAAAAGAAATCCAACTTAATGAAATTTAACAGATTTTTCAATCAAATGAAATCAAATGCACGTGTTTGGATTCAAATACAAGACATCATTGCATATCAAGTTAAAAATGTTCAGTTTCAACCCCTTTATTAAATCTATTTGGTGTGTTAGCATGCGAAATATGTTTAACTTCAAGCATATGCAATTCTAAAACATATAAGAATACTTTGCTCTACTCACACTATTTGTCCAAAATCAGGATTTTCACAAATTTACGGGTTTATCGCGACTTTGTAATATCCCCAAATTTCAAGAGATGTGTGCACATTGGCATCTTTTACTTTTGTGCTCATTGGCATCTTTTATTTTGTGCACAATTGCATCTTTTAATTTTGTGATCATTGGCATCTTTTAATCAAAAAGTTTAGTAAGAATAAGATACACCGTTAAACATGGATTTCTATCTGATTCTATAGTAGGATTTGGGTCAGCCGCTCCCAGACCAGTTGGCCTTAAAAGTTTAGTAAGAATAAGATACACCTTTAGGACTTACTCTCCCAAACCAGAAAGGCCACAGGTACAAACTTTCAAACTAAATGATTTTATTTGTATATATTTGATGCATCTCAATCACTTGGTTTTAAAAACATAGTGCTTCACCCATATTTTGGCTTCCATCCATCATTCTAACATTTTGGCTTTTTGAGCATTATATTCTAAATAAGTCCAGAATTACATAATTTTGAGCATTCAGTATAATTTCATTCATGTTTTGCTGACCTTTCGATTTATTTCAGAGGTGAAAGTTGAAACACATATAACGCAGATGATACAACAATACTTGTAAAATCAACTTTTAGCACACATTTAATTCATTGAATGAAAATTGAAAAATTTCATCTCATTGAATTAAATTTGTTGAGATTCAAATTTTCAAAGCAGTGAAAATGAAACATAATACAATGTTACCTTTCACCACTTGTTCCTTGAATTGAAAGATGTGACAGTTAAGGATATCACCTTATAAGTATGAGTTCTAAACTGATTTGTTTAGAAGTCTTAGTATTTGAAGTACGGGTCCTGAACTGAATTGTTCAGAAGCCATAGTCGTTGAAGCACGGGTCCTGATCTGATTTGTCCAGAAACCATTAACTGTGAAATCCGGGTTCTAAACTGATGTGTTTAGAAACCAATTCTCTTTACTCCCCCTTAATGGCACAAGTAATGTTCTTCCGAGAGTTCAACGCTTTGCTTCTAAATCTGCAAAAACAAATTAAGTAGATTTTGGTACCCAACGTGTCTTGGGTCCTGTCTTGTTAAGCGGAGCTCTATAAGAAGGAAAATGATAAGTACTATACCAATATTGAGCATCATTATTTTTAATAAAATCATTAGTTCCACAATAAGAACAACAAAAATTCTTTTGTGCTAACCTGATTAAATGATTTGCGGAATATAATGAACCAGTTTTAGCAAAAGATTTACCTTTCAGGTTAGTGTTCTTGTTGGGAACAGATGATTTTGGTACATCGTTTTCCGGAAACGTACGTTTAACTCTCCATTGCATGTTGACTTTCTTATATGTAGGAAGATCAGCAGATTGAAATTTGGAAGAATTATCTATTGAATGATCATAAAATAGATTAGAAGGTCGAATCGGACATTCTGAATAGTTTTTGGATTTGTTAAGTGACTTGACCTTGTAAGATAAGTCATTCCGTTCCTTGGTCACCAAATCAAGCTTTTTCTGAATGTCAGACTTAACCCTCTTCTCTATCATAATATCAGTTGATAACACTGCCAAATTCTTTGTTAGCTTTCGTATTTCTTGCTGAAATATCTTCCTTTCAAAAGCAAATTCATCTTTGACGCCCCTGGCCTGAAAGTCAGCTTTCTTTCTCTTTTCCATCTCTTGTCTTTCTTCATCTAATTCTTTTTGAAGCTCATAAATTTGCTTTGACAATTTCTCATTGTTCGCTTCAAAGACTTTCCTTTTATTTTCAAATTCAAGCCTTTCCTTCTCCAATTTCTCTTTTTCAAGAAATAAAACCTTCTCAAAGTCTGAAATTTGCTTAGAAAGTTTTATGCATCGGAGTTCAAGGGCTTTCTTTTCTTCATTTTCTTTCTTCTCAGAAATTGAAGTCTTTTCAAGTTCAGAAACTTTCTGAGAAAGAGAAAGAATTTTCTTTTCATAGCAATTTTTGTCATTTAACCGATTAGCTCTTTCTTTTCTCAAAACCTCTCGTTCTACTTTAAGCAGCTTTTCCATGTCACACAACTTCTTTGTAAGCTCAATGACCTTTTCCTTGAGTTCTTCATTTTCAGCATTTGATAATTTCTGTTCCGTATCGTCTTTTTCAGCGTTCTTTTCTTCTTCCTTTCTCTTAAAAGTAACTTCAGATCCAAGCATTTGCTTTGATAACTCATTCCACATCTGCATTGGGTTATGTTTGAAACATTCAACGCGTTTGTAAATGTGTTGCGGAAGTGCGAAGATCAAGCTGGATGAAGCTTCCTTGTCAGCATTCTTTCTTTAAATTTCTTCTTCTGTAAAATCATTCTCCATTTTATATCTGATCATTGGACCTTCAGTGAATGATTTTATCATATTTTCTCCGTTTTCTCTACTTGAAATAAAGTCGATGAACGCAACAGTCCATTGTTCAAAAGCAGAGTCTTTAACCAACACCGGAGGTAGTTTCATGTTTGCTTGACTATAAAAGATCTTTATAATGAAAATTATCTACTGAAAAAACGAACAATTAAAGTCAGAAAAAATTTGAAAAACAAATTGAAATTTGTCTTCCAAAAAATTAATTCTGAAAAGTTTACGCGGATATGTTGGACTTTAATCGTCAAACCTGCAAAATACAAGAAAAATTTATCAGTTATGAGTAAAAGTAGGTAAAATTATAGGGACTAAAAAAGTAAAATTCTAAACTATAAACTACAAGGACTAAAATTGTAACAAAACTAACGACTCTAACGGAAAAAGGACCAAAAATGTCACAAAACTAACGAAAATAAAGAAACCCCGTTAGTTTACTATTCATCATCATCTAAATTGAAACCCAATCTGCAAAAGTCGATATGGAATCAAAATTTTCGACCAAAACTGTTCGTTTATGATCCCTTAAGCTCCCTTAACTGATTAGAACTCAAAAACGCTTTCAAACTCTCAAACGATGCAACCGAAAGTTTTCGATAAAAACCGAACGAAAACTTTAAACGTTGATATCTTCTTCGTTTCTCGGCGAAAATTGCTGATTTTTGTTGCGTTGAGATCGTTATTAGAATACCAATCAAATGCAATGAACAAATCTCGATCACACGACGATTTTCGAAGACCCACTTTTTCCGGCGATAAACGTTTTCCTGCGAAAACTCCGGTGAGCTTTATGGAAGAAGGTTTATTTGAGCTGTATGGTTGGCGCAAACTTTGATGGTGTTCTTTATCAGTTGGTGACACAAAGTTTGAAGGTTTTCTCCAGCAACAGGTGGCGCAAAGTGTGAAGGTTTTCTCCAGCAACAGGTGGCGCAAAGTACAAAGGTTTTCTTGATAAGTTCATGGAGCAAAGTAGAGGTTTTCTCTAGATGTGCATGGCGAAAAGTTAGTCATGTGGATGGCGCAAAGTTGGTCATGTGGGTGGCGCAAACCAAGTCAAGTAAATGGCGCAAACTGAGATTTGCGTGAGTTGTGTAAGGCGCAAAAAGGAGAAAAGACTTAGCCGCATATGTTGACTTTCCTTTTAATTAGATGTTGTTGGTGAAGCAAGCTAGTAGGTGACGCAAAATCAAGAATTATTCCAGCAAGAAGGTAGCGCAAAACTCATATGAACTGGCGCAATCCATGAATCTGGTGCAAAACATAATCAATCTAAAAAATCCTTTCAAATCCCAATCAAAACTTCGAATTAAGCTTTCAAATTTTGCAGGGATGTTAGAAAATCAATTTCTAACACGATCATGTAAACCAATTTCGTTGTAAATCACAGATTTGATGTTAGAAAAATCAACCAGACTGATACGCTCGAACTTATCAAAAACTCCAAAATCTTCAAATTGAATCTCAAATCTTTGAAATAAGCTTCCAAAATTTGCAGAAATGTTAGAAAATTAGTTTCTGACACGATGATGTGAACCAATTTCGCTGAAAAACGTTGAATCGAAATCTGAATGGTTGATCAGACTGATACGAACGAACCAAACAGAAACCTCAAATTTCTTCAAATTGATCCTCAAAACTTTGAAATTAGCCCTTGATCCTTGATTAAGAATTGTTCCTCTATAAAAAACGAATCCAACGAACTCTAATTCCAGCCAAAAATCTCAAAAAATACAATTTTCAACGTACATACAGGGACGAAAGAAGGCGTCTCAAGAATGGAGACTCACTCTGGTGATAGATTTGTTCACCCAGAGGTTACCCCCCGGATCATATGTCATAAGGGATGAATTCCAAACCCTTGTCACCTCTATGACCACTTCGTTGAAAGAGTTTGTTGGTTCCCGTTTTGTTTAAACAAGATTATCAGATCTATTAGTTCAAGTTTAAGTATGATGCGGAAGCGTATTTGAAGAACTAACAGATATGTTTGATAGATTTAGAACACAATATAAATAAACAGTGAACAGGAAATAATATCTCAAAGTTTACTGAATATATATATATCAAGAACAGATTCAAGAACAGTGAGTAACCAAAGCTTTAAAACAGATATGACTCTCAAAGTATATAAGCTATGTGTTCTTGATGTTTTTTTTCTCTCAATTCTCGATCTGGAATAACTCAACATGAGTCTTCCTTATATACTACTCTAAGGGGACCATAAAGCATAAGCTACTATTCAGAACGGACGGTATGAATAGTTGGATGTGCTGTATTGCATTTAATGCAGCAGACGTCTATTATGTACTAAGCCCTATTGAATCCAGTCAGAGTTTGACACATTGAATTTGGACAGGGCATGCTACCATGCAAGTTGATGAATAGGTTCAGAAACAGTAGCAAGATATTATAAATATCTTTGAAGTCTTTGTTGAAGACCGCAGAGGCTCTGTGAAGTGTCACAGAGGTTCTGCGGTTTGGTCCTTTGTAGAGCAGTCTTCACCGGATTCCGATTCTTTGGTCTTCTTTGCGCGTATGACAGAGCTTCTGTAGGACGCCTCTTTTAGCTTCTGTAGCTTCTTGACCTTGATCTCTCGGTAAGTTCGACAGAGCCTCTGTAAGAGGCTTTCTTCACTTGGCCTATTTTTCTCTACTTTTAAATACTTCTATGATTAGGAAGATTGAAGCTACCAATCTCCCCCTAAGTAGTAAAAAATAAAAAATTGAACTTGAAAGTTCTTTCATTCAGAAATACCTCGAAAGTTCTTTCATTCAGAAATATGTCGGAGGCATTTTACATTTGAGTACAATGAAAGATAGATTTTGACTTGGTTTGCAGAGATTTGAGGTTTGAGAATCAGATTTTGGTATCTTTGAAATCGTTGTAGCTTCTGTTGTCTCTTCCGATTCTTCTGATCTCTTTGTAGAAACTGATGCAGAGTTCTCTTAGGTGGATTGTGGCATCAATCTCTCTGATGAAAGTATCTGCAGCATCTCTATTCATTTTCTCTGTCTATCTGTATTTTACAAGGCTTGCTCTGAACTTGTTCAGAGTACTAGTTGCGTACTTCTGACAGTCCATGCACACAAACAGTTTGACTTCGCCTTGTGGGTTTTGAAATACTAACCCGAATCTTGGTTCTGTAATGATTGAGTTGGGCACGGCGTCGGGTGGGCAGCGATCCTATGGTGGTCGTAAATTCAGATGTTTGAGACCAAGATCCTTTCCCAGTTGAAAATCTATCATACTGTAGATCAGAAGCTTTTCCCTCATTGCTTTTCTCAACACTTGATAGGCTCTGGTGTTTGGCTCTGTGTTGTAGTTGTCCTTTGTCCATTGCAGAAGTTCAGGTAGATCATAGGGATTCAGATTCCTTATGTCAGCAATAGCGAAGGTGGTTTTTGAATTGTTTACCCTTTTGACTCTGTAAAGATTGTACCTGACTCTTGGATAGGTTCTTGTGAAGGAGAATCTGCAGAAGATTACCTTTTTGATTTTATGAATTGAGAAGACTTCTGCTTTGGTTCTTGGCTTTGTTCTGCTGAAGATGTTCTCAAATTCTTCTCTGATGTTCGGATTTGTGATTTGGTCTATTGGATGGAGGTTCTGAAAGGGTTGTTTGTAGAGATATTTGTACACCACTTCTTCCATTTCTTCGTATGTTGGACCATGTGGTGGTACTCGTCTTCTGAGACTCTTCATCTGTTGAACAACTTCTGCAGCTCTTCCTGATAGAGGAATGTCTGATAGAGGCTTCAATCCATATGCCCAGTCCTCTTCTTCAGTCTTTGGAGTTTGAAAGGCATCAAAGGAGCTTTTCATCAGTTTTTCTGTAGGATTGGGTACTGATTTCTTTTTCTTGGGCTCTTCTGTCATTTTTGCCTTTCCCTTGTCTTTGGCTTTTGGAGGTGCAGAACCTGTTGCTTCTATAGGTTTGGTTGTTGGTGCTTCTGTTGGAATGATGGGGGTTGCCTCTGTAGGTTTTGACACTTGTGTTTGAGAGGACTTTTGTGGCGTTGGTTATGTTGGCTTTCTTTGCTCTGTAACCTCTGTTGGAGGTTCTTTGGTGACTTCTTCTGTAAGCTCGGTTTTTGTTGGTGAAGGCTGGATATCGAATTTTCTTGCCATTTTGAAAGCTAATGTGAACTTGTGCCTTTCTTCTTTTCTCTGCGCCATTCGTTCAGTCATTGTATTGTGCATCTTTCTCAGAATAGAAGAAGCAGAGGTCGTTGCTCTTTTTGGTTTGGTGGAAATCGACTTTCTTCTTGGTATGGTTTGGGGTTTTTCTGTTGATTCTGTTGAAGGTCTTTCTTCCAAGTTGATTACCACAGGGGTGGTTGTTGCCTCTGTGGTTTGCTGATCAGCTTCTGGAATATTGGTTTCTTCAGAAGTTGATTCCACAGAGATGGGTGTTATCTCTGTGGTCTTTTGATCTTGGGTTTGTTCTGGAGGGGCTTGGCTGATTGGTTCTGCTGCGATTGGTGGAGCTTGTAGTCCTCTGGTCGTAGCTTTCTCCCTTGTATTCTCCCCATCAGGATAATCTGATGGACCAGGATGGTCATCATCATAGTCATCCTGACTCTTATCAGAAGTGCCCTCTGCTCTGCAGGAAGCTTTGGGTTTCTATAGTAGTTCTGCTCTTGCGGCCATCAACTTTGCACATACATCATCACAGAGGCCGATTAGAGTTGCAAGCTCTGCTTCTGTGTTGAAGCGCATTCTGCCGACACTTTTTCTGAAATCTTTGACGTAGTTGGCATTTGCAGTAGTGAAGGAGACAATGACTTCTGTGACCTGGTTTATGACATTCTGCCCGAGCTCTGTCAGCTGTGCTCTGGTCATGTAATCTTTTGGCTGAATCATTGTAGTGTTGCGCATTGCCTCTTCTTGAACGTTTTGCAGAGCCTTCTGTAGTTCTGCAGGTGTGATGCTCTGTGATTTGTTGGATTGCTTGTTCATTTATTCAAGGAAATGTTTGACTGATTCCTTGAATGCAAATGTTGCAGCTATTCCAAAATCTTTAGCAGCAGAAGTGGCTGTAGTTGTGGCAGTTGTTTGAGCAGAAGATTTCATCTCTGTGATGGCCGTTTTCACTTCTGTGGACATATTGTCCATTTTGGTGTTCAGATTTAGCAAGGCCGTTGATGTTTTCTCTGCAAAAGATGTGAAAGAGCTTTGCAACTCTTTCATGGTTTGGTTCACAGAGGTGACAGGGGTTTGGAACTCATCCCTTGATACTTGTGTCCCTGATTTAACCTCTGGAGGAACACATTCGTCTCCAGAGTGAGTCCCTGCTCCTGGGACACCTTCGTTCACACTTGTTTGTACGTTGGGGTGTAAGGATTTCCATCTGATCTTTGAGAGGAAACCTGAGTTTCAATCTCTACAGAAGTTCTGTGAAGAACAGTGTCCAATCCCACTCCAGAGGTGGGTGTCGGAATGTTCTTCTGTTGACTCGGAGACTTGTCTAGAGTCTCTTCGTCTTTGTGCTCACTACTTCTCTCTGAAAGAAGGGTTGGCCCTATTTCGTGCGTGGCAGAGGAAACGAATTCCTCTGTAGGGTGTTCTAGTGTGATCTGGGGCGATTGATCACGAACAATAGGTGAGTCTCTTTGAGGAGACTCCCTAGGAATGGATTCCCCGGTTTCTGTGGGCGCAGTAGTCGAAAGAGTGACTTCTGGCTGGATGGGTTGGGTTTGGATCGAGTTGTGTTGTTCTTTTTCAATAACTCTTTCTGCAGCTAGACCTGCGGAGTTAGATGTGTGGGTTGCACTGGGAGTTGGTTTTGGTTGTGTGCCTCTATTAATCCAGGCATCTTTTCTTGTTTCTTCCTCTGTTAAGCATCCAAGCACTACATCATTTTCTACCATTTCAGCTTCTGTAGCTATCCGATGGCTTGGTGCTTCTTCCCTAGCTTCTGTTTAAGTTCCTTGCTCTATGCCTAAGAAGTCGTACATTGAATGAGAGACGCATAATCTCATGACATGTGGATGATAGAGACCTTTTCGTATCCAGACAGCTTCTTCTTCATCTGAATCTACCTCTGAGACCTCCATTCTTGTCTCCCTTGTTTCAAATCCATCTTCTTGTAGAACTTCGACCTCTTTTCCTTTTTCTATTATTTTCTCTAAAGCCTCTGTTACTTCAACTCTATTCCACTCAGCTTCTGTTTGTTCTATTTCTTCTGAAGCTGGGCTTGGACCCCTTCTGTGGACGTCCAATCCTTGTTGAATGAAAGGGTTCTGTAGAATAACAGGTGTCTCAGCTGATTGATCTCTGGGTGTTTGATCATCTTCTTGCAGATGTGTGTCAATGCCAGAAATAGAGAAGTATTGTTCTTCTGGGGAGTGGTGGTCGAGTGGTTGTGCCGTCCACCCTGCTGTATTTAGAGTGTGGGCAATGTCAGGGTTCTGTAGGAAATCGTTTAAGTTTCCTTGGTGAGCAAATCGATCTGGGGATTGATAGGGTGATTGATATCCCTCTTCTGTCATTTCTACTTCTGCATCTTCTTCTTCTGCAGTTCTTTCTTCTGCGATTTCTTCTTCTTCTATGGTAACCAATTTTTCAAGTGATTTCCCATGCTTCTTTTTGGTTTTCCTCCTCTTAGGTTTTGGTGCCCCTTCCTCTGTGGTTTTCGATTTTCTTTTCTTCTTCTCTTTTGGAGAAGAGGGAGGAGCAGTGGAGCCAATTTATGTGGCATGAGGAGGTGAAGGTTGATCTTTTGCAACGCTTGTGGAGGTGCCTTCTTCAGTTTTCCTCTTCTTTGATTTTGGAGTAGAGGTAGAAGATTTCGAAGAGGACTTCTTTCCCATGAGCTTTGCACGTTTGGCTAAGAAGCTAAGTTGAATAGCCATGTGTTTTGCTAGTTTGTGATATTTTTCTTCTTGAGTGGAAAGAGGTTCTGCAATCATTGTTCCTAGGGGGACACCTAAACGCGGGGGTGTCATAGGACTCGGTTTTGGAGTTCTATGATCGCGTATGTACTCTTTCTTAAGGGTTTTATTCGTGGCATACCTCAGAAGGTTTTTTGACAAAGGTCTGCAGTGTGTGTAGCCATCTACATGATCAGTGGGGGTATTTTTGTTCATTGGGAACTGTTTGGGAATTGGCCCTTCCATTGGCCAGTTCTGTATCAGCAACAGAGGTTCGAACAAAACTCCCAGTATTCTTTGGAATTGCAGAGGTGGTAGAAAGTTAGGATCGTTCTCTTTGACCCTTCTGGCGTTGTTCTTTCTGTCGATGGTGTTGATGATGTGATGTGAGGTCTGGTCAATACTGCCTATCTTCCCTGTCAGGCATCTGTTACGAATTGAGAACAAGGTGTTCCACAGAGGTGGTAATCTGCCTCTGCGGAAGTCATTTCTCTTCCTCAGTTGGGTGTTGTACCCAAGCATTTCTACGAAACGACAGATCTCGTCGTCTGTTGGTTGCTCTGCGTATTTCTTTAATCCAGGAAGACCCCTTGTTGGTCGGTTGAATTCAAGTGAGAACATTGTTCTATTGAACTTGATTTCCAGATGTTCAGATTTGTCAGGTCTTGAAATGTACCCTTTGATAAGAGAATCATCTTTATCAAATCGGCAACTTTGCCAAAACTGGTTCAAATATCTAACTGGAATTTTGTTTGGGGTTCTTGAGAGTAGAGCGAAGAGGATATGATTTTCCATTATGTTTAGAAGAATGGCATGGGCTTCGCCGAAAGCAGTGGGTGAGGGGACCAAATAGCAATTGTTGGATTTGATTGGTAGTACCTTTTCGAAATGATCCTTTGCTATGAAGTTTTGAAGATGTGTGGTCGGAGCAAATTCTGCTGAATCGCCGGAATCTTCTAGTTCAATACTTTTGTCAAGGTGGGGGTTTTCTGAATGTTCAGAATGAGCAGGTGAATGTTCTGGTGAGTTCGCCGGAGAGTGTGCAGGGGAGATAGCTTGGGAAGATGAAGCCATTGGTAATGAGAATAAGATACTTGCAGGTTTTTGCAGGGTTTCGCCGGAGAAGAATGAGGGTTTGTAAAACGTTTATGAGAGGGTAAGCTTGGTTTTTATAGAAGGGTAAAACGGTAGAATTCGAAAGAGTAAAATATATGGCAATGGATTAAAATTTCGAATCCGTAAACAAGTTAGAACGACGGGTTCAACTTTCCACAAAAAACGTTCCATGTACGCCCAATAAAAATGGGACACGTAGGCCATGTCAGAGGATGACAGGACGTCGTGCGCGGCCCATTATTGCTAGGCGCGTGGGGTTGTTCTTAGCCACATGAGATTCACTCTCAGTAAAAGTAACCGTTATTACTATAGAAATGCCCAAGTAACAGATTGACAGAACCTTTGTGGTTTACAGAAGCTCTGTGATTTTGAAAATCTTGATGTTCATGCCTCATATATCTCATTGTTATCATGACTCTGTAGGTTCTTCTTTAACCAAAACATTTGTAAGGACATTGGAGAGGATTAATATGATTTTAGTGAAGAAATTTCGTTCAGAGGTTTTGAGGCTCTGTAGGATCTTGCAGAAGCTCTGTCAGGGCCAGCAGAAGCTCTGTCAGGGCCAGCAGAAGCTCTATGAAAGAAAATTTCTTATTACTAAAAATCTATCAACGATTTTGATCATCCAAGTTTTGATTTGTACTAAGAAACGTTTTTCGGACATATTTGAAAGTTGGTGTCCGAGAAAACTGTTATGGAAAATGTTTTGTTCGTGAAGGTCATGGTGTGTGTGTTTGGTTTCCGAGATAACATTCCAAAAGATCGATAGAGGTTAAATTTGTGATCACATAGCATATTTCTGGCAGAGCCTCTGTTGAGCTCATCAGAGGCTCTATGACCTCAAATTTCTCATAACTCAAATTTTATGAAACTTTTTGATCTTTTGAATTTTGAAATGTTATCCACAGTATATTTAGGACATATTTGACAATTTGTGTCCCAGAAAACTGATTTCAACAACCTTTTGTACGAGAGACATACCTTTTTGGTTCTTCTTTTCTCGGCAGTGATGTCTGACTTCTGTCGATATAGATTCATCGACATTCTTCTTTGGCTTCCCCTTGAAAGTTTTACCTCTGTAGATCATTTCAGGGTCCCTTTTTGCTCCCCCTTGATCTAATCACCTCTGTAGATCAGTAATTTTCCTTTTGCTCCCCCTTGATCTATGCTTGGATCAAAGAATGATAAGATTTGTATTGAGCATAGGTCTTGTTTTTCCAGAGGTTCTGTGGAGATCGTTAGAGGTTCTAAGCAGACTCACAGAAGCTCTGTGATATCAAGAACTATTTAAGAATGAGAATTTACATACAGAAATAAATCAATCAACGCAATAAGTTATGTAAAATAGAAATATATACTTATTTACAGAAGATAAAGCTATACATACAGAGGATTTTCACATCATATTAATCATTCCTAACTTACCCACCAAGAAATTAAATCTTTTCTCGTCTAAGGCTTTGGTGAATAAGTCTGCAAGTTGATATTCTGTTGGCACGAAATGCATCTCGATTGTACCGTGTTCAACATGATGTTTCAAAAAGTGGTACCTTATATCGATATGCTTGGTTTTGGAATGTTGCACGGGATTGGCAGAGATGGCAATGGCACTTTTGGAATCACAGAAGATGGGTATTTTGAATAGAATGTGGCCGTAGTCTTTTAGCTGAGTCTTCATCCATAGAACCTGAGAACAACAGCTAGCAGCAGCAACGTATTCAGCTTCTGTCGTAGATGTTGATACACAATTCTGCTTTTTGGAGGTCCAACTGACTAGTTTACCGCCTAGGAATTGACAACTCCCAGAGGTACTCTTTCTGTCGAGCATGCATCCTCCATACTCTGAATCTGTATAAGCTTTAAGACAAAAGCCAGAGTTCTGTGGATACTAGAGACCAAGATTTTTGGTCCCCTTTAGGTATCTACAGATTCTTTTAACAGCATCATAATGTGATTTCTTAGGATTAGCTTGATAACGTGCACAAAGACATGTGGAATGCATAATGTCAGGTCTGCTTGCAGTTAAGTATAACATAGATCCAATCATGCCTCTGTAGAGAGTGCATTCTACAGAGATGCCATCTGGATCTAAGGATAACTTATTTCCAGTGGCAATTGGAGTTTTCATTGCAGAGGTATCAGAGAGGCTTTACTTGAAAAGAATGTCAGAGACATATTTGGCCTGATTTATAAAAATTCCCTATGATGTTTGTTTGACTTGGAGTCCGAGGAAGAATGTTAATTCTCCCATCATACTCATTTCAAACTCACTCTGCATGAGTTTTTCAAAACTTTTGCACTCTTCTGTATTAGTAGACCCAAAAATTATGTCGTCCACATAGATTTGTACAAGCATTATTTCACTGTTTTTACGTTTATAGAATAGGGTAGTATCTGTTGTACCTCTGTTGTAGCCATTTACTAGATGAAAGGTAGAAAGTCGTTCGTACCATGCTCTTGGAGCCTGTTTCAGTCCGTACAGAGCCTTTTCAAGGTAGTATACATGCCTTGGGAATTTTGAGCTTTCAAACCCTGGTGGCTGATTTACGTAAACCTCTTCTTGGATTTCACCGTTGAGAAAAGCTGATTTTACATCCATCTGATAGACTTTAAAACCTCTGTAAGCTGCGAAGGCTAAGAATATTCTTATTGCTTCGAGTCATGCAACAGGAGCAAAAGTCTCATCGTAATCTATGCCTTCTTATTGTCTATAGCCCTTGGCCACCAATCGTGCTTTGTTTCTGATGACCACTCCATCTTCATCCTTCTTATTTCTGTAGACCCACTTAGTCCCAATGGCCTGTTTCCCTCATGGCAGAGGTACTAAAGTCCAAACTCTCTTACGCTCAAACTGCAGAAGTTGTTCTTGCATGGCGTCTACCCAGTTTGGGTCATCTAGGGCTTCAGAAATCTTCTTTGGTTCTAACACACTAATAAAATTTGTAAAGATACAAAAATTAGCAGTGACAGACCTGCTTTTTACTGAGTCAGAAGGTTCTCCAATTATTTGGCTTGGAGGATGGCTTTTTGTCCACTGAGTGGTGCGTGGAAGATGGTCATCAATGTCATCGAACCTTTCTTCAGAAGCTTCTTGTGGATCTTCTTCTTGTGTAGCCTCTGTCGTTCTTCTTGCCTTGGTAGTTGATTCTACCATTTGTGGAATGATTGGTATGAGTGGTGGTGGAGTTTGTTCCTCTGAGGACGTATAGTCTTGGTCCTCAATTTCCTCTGTAATTGGTTCTTCTGTGGATTGTGGAGTTTGTTTTTCAGCAGCTTCTGTGGTCGTTTTTCTTGATGTTTCATCTTCTGCATTTTCTTCTTCGGCATTTGCATCTGTAGTATTTACAGAAGAAGATGAAGAATTATTTGGACCAGTTAGAGTCATACCTATAGGATTTTGTCCGACAGAGGATGGTTCTTCAGAAACTCTGATGGTTCCAACAGAAGGATCAATGTCATCGTGGAACATCTCTAAAAATAGAAGATTTAAGTCTTCTTTCGTTTGCGAGATGTCAGAGGTTTCCCTTTTAAGTTCGAGTTCTGAACTGATTTGCTCAAAATTCATTTGGAATGAATCATCAAAAGAAACATTGATACTTTCTACGAGTTTGCGAGATCTTGTAAGGAATGCTATGTAGGCTTTGGAAGTGGCAGAGTATCCAATGAATTTGCCTTCGTCAGCTTTTACCTCAAACTTTCCTCTTGAATCTCTGTCGTTTAAAACAAAGCATTTACATCCGAACACCTGAAAAAATTTGATGTTTGGCTGCCTTTTGTTGATCAATTCGTTAGGAGTCTTGAGGTGTCTTTTCACAATGGTTGAACGATTTTGTGTATAACATGCGGTAGAAATCGCTTCTGCCCAAAAGTTCATCGGTAATACGCATGCTGATAGCATAGCTCTTGCTGCCTCCACGAGCGTTCGATTCTTCCTTTCGACTATGTCGTTCTGCTGTGGAGTGCGTGCTTCAGAGAAGTTCTGTGATATTCCTTCTGTAGAAAGATAGGCTTCAATGACAGAGTTTTTAAATTTTGTGCCATTGTCACTTCTTAACTTCTGTATTCTGCATTAATAAAGAACTTGGATTCTTTTCATTAGATTAATCAAGATGATTGGAACATCCGATTTCTTTCGAATAAATTCAACCCATGTGAAACGTGAATACTCATCAATTAAGACAAGTATGTATTTCTTGCCACCTAGGCTCTGTATGGCAATGGGACCGCAGAGGTCAACATGAAGCATGTACAGCGGTCTAGTGCAAGACACATCTGTTTTGCCTCTGTGGGAAGCTCTTCTGAGTTTTCCCATTTCACAGGCAGAACACAAGTGATCCTTATTAAATTTAACATTAGGCAAACCTTTAACTAGATCAAGTTTTACCAGTTTATCTAATGTGTGAAAGTTCAAGTGACAGAACCTGTTATGCCATAACCAGGCTTCTTTACTTTCGCAAGCTACAAGGCAAACTTTGTCTTTGGTTGTTGAACAAAAATTCATCAGATACAGATCACCTTTTCTTTCGGCTCGCAGAAGTTCCATTCCTGTGTCTTCACTTTGCAGAGAGCAGAAAGTTCTTTTGAATAACACATCGAATCCTGTATCACAGAGTTGACTTACACTGAGTAGATTGTGTTTAAGGCCATTCACATATGCAACTTTGTACACAGAGACGTTTTCCTTCTGTATGACTCCATAGCCTTTGATGTGTCCCTTCTTGTCGTCTACAAAAGTTACAGATCCACCATCGTGTGTTTCTTTGTACGTGGATAGTAAACTTCTGTCGTCAGTCATGTGTCTTGAGCATCCGGAGTCAAGATACCAAAGTGGCACAAAACGTTTCTGTAAGACAATCACAGAGACTTAGGTACCCATATCCATATGGGTCCAATATTGTTAGAATTTTTCAAGTTTCCCTTAGCATTCTTGAAATACATTTTATCTTTTGTAGAAAAATCAGATTGTTTCTCTCTAGGTTATGACTTTGGAGTTTGAATTTTAGTGGAGAGTAAGCAATCTGGACTTGAGAAGTGATTATTCAATTTGAACATAAGATCAAAGCAATGACAGTATTTAATATGAGACGTGATTTGTTTGAACCACAGAGGCATTACATTCTTTCTTAACATTAGATTTCCTATTACAAGAAGATCTATGAATACTGGAATGTTGTTTGCAAAAGTCTTGTTTAGGTCGTGCCTTCTGTGAGTCTCTTCTGTGGTGAACATCTTTCTTCACTGTCACAGAGGAAAAATATTTGTTAGCTTCAGGCCTTTTTCCCTTTTGTTGCCAAGTGGGATTCTCTTTAATTTGCTTTAAAGGTTTTGAAAATTTTGAGCTTTTAGGATTTTTAGAGGCCTTTTTCAGATTATCAAGCTCTGTAGAGGTTTTGACTTGTATACACATTTTGAGAAAATCTGGACAGATAGGTATCTCTGTGATTTTCTCTTTTGGAGAAATTGTTCTGTTAAGAACCTCAGAGGAGAATTTAACATCCTCTGTGTCACAGTGAATTATCCCTGATTTTGAATCAGTCTATGAGTCGTCAGAGGATGAATCGTCCTCATATACAGAGGTTGAGTCATCTCTTTCGACAGAGGCTGGATTTTCTGAGCATGTATCGTACGAGCTTTCTTCTTTTGTAGAATAACTTTCATAGATAGCAGAGGTTTCTGATGAGATCTCTTCAGCGAGAATTTGATCTATAGAAGATGTACAGAGATTTTCTAAAACATTTGATTTCAAAACTTCCAAAATTTCTTTTTCAATTGATTCTTTAAGTTTTTCTTCTGAAAAGATGGGTTTAAACTCAGGAGCTTTTGCAGATAATTTCTTTTCGACATTTATCATACAGACAAAAGCGACATGTGTTTGAGTCTCTGGTTTACCAAACTTAAAAATACCAATCTGATCTTGTGTTTTCAGATATTTCTTTGGTTTGATTCCTCTATTGACAGAGGTTGAAGATTATGAATCTGTGTTTTCAAACCACACATTGATCATCTTCGTATGTTTCCTCAAGTGAGGTTCTGCAGAGATTTTAACCCTTTTACTTACAGAGAGTAAGTTTGGAAAAATTGGTTTATTTGTTTTTCCTATCACAAACAGAGAAGACAGAGGGTTAAGTCTTTTGCCTTCAACACCTAGAGTAATATCATCGTACCCTATACCTCGTCTTCCTATTTGTGAGTTTACTTTCTCATACACCTTCTGTGCATATTTATAGTTTTTAAGTAAAACTTCTCTTCTGAGTAGATCTTGCCAAAGTACCTCTGTTAGATCTGAAGTTTTGTCAATAAACCAAGTGTTGAAGATCTGATAAGAAGACTCAGATGTTCTGAGTAGAGAAGTCAGAGGTCTGACTGTGAAAGCTCAGAAGTATTGATAAGGGAAATCAGAAGTCTGGGAAGAGAAGTCAGATGTCTGAGTTAAGGAGTCAGAAGATCTGAGAAGCGTTATCAGAAGAATGTTCAGAAGTTCTGAACTACCTGTTCAGAACTTATGACGAGATACTTTACTTAGTATTTTATAAACTAATTAGGACACGTGTTATGTTCTTATTAGTCTTTCTTATTTGTACTGTAGCTTTAAAATGTCCGTTGCATTATAAATAGTAGTTAGCTCTACTTTGCTAACTGATTGATTTTTCCCGTATAACTTTGTATTCATTCTTTGTAATCTTTGAGATTCTCTCTCTCTTAGATCTGTAATTCTGTTCATCATTGAATACAATTGGGCTTGATCATACAACTTCTCAATTACTGCTTTCTATATTGATTGTAAGATTAGATCCTGTTCTTTCAATTGGTATCAGAGCCAATCAACAAACAAATTCGTTCAAGAGTGTTATCTCGAAGATCGATTGACCAATTTCTTGAAGATTTCTTGATCATTCAAAATTCGATTCCGCTGCTAGGGCTAGTTCTTGAATTCTTGGCAATTCTTGAATTACCTGTTACATTTCGATCAAGAAACTAGAATTTGTCTTTCTGTTGAATTTTCTTACAATCATGTCTTCTAAAGAATATCTAGCCATGGGATCTGAAACCAAACCGCCTGTTCTTATACCAGAAGAGTATCAGCAATGGAAAATCCGAATGATCCAATTCCTAGACAACATTGATGAAAATCTTATGATCTCTATTCGAGAAGGTCCAATTGAAGTGTACATCGATGTTGCTGCAACTCCTGCTACAGAAACAACTCCAGAAATTCCAGCGACCAGGGTGAAAAAGAGTTATTCCCAATACACAGCTGAACAGAAAAATAGGCATGCTATTGACAAAAGAGCGATTACTTTGATGACTTTGGCTGTCCCAAATGAGGTTCTTAACAGAATTGACAGTGGATCATCAGCTAAAGAAATGTGGGACGAATTGGAAAGGCAGATGCTAGGAACTGTGAGATCTATTCAGGCAAAGTTAAATCAAAGCATAAATGCTTATGAAAGGTTCAAAGCAAAAGAGTCAGAAAGTTTGACACAGACATACAGTAAATTTTGCACTATTCTAAATGACTTGAGAAGAAATGGACTGAAGAAAACGAAGTCAGAAATAAATTACAAATTTCTGAACAGTCTAAATTCAGAATGGTCATCATTTGCCATAAGTCTGCAAATGAACAAGGATATGTGTGAAGAAGACTTAAATGATCTGTTATGTATTCTTAATCAACATGAAGATTCTGTCAAGTTAGTTGTGGAAGAGAAGAAAAATGTTGCTGATCAGTTAGCATTCTTATCAAAGTCCAAAGCAATCAAAGCACCCAAAAAGACTGCATATCTATCAGAGATACCTAATCTGGAAGAATCTGACAAGGAAGAAGGATCAGAAGATGATGAAGATATCAAGATAATGGCTGAGAAACTAGCTTTGTTGACAAATACATTCAACAAAAGGTATGGGAAGGGTAGATTTCAAGGAAATTATAAGAGAGTTGGGAGTTCAGATTATAAGAAGAAAGAAGACAGAGAAGAAAATAAGTTTGAAAAGAGAGTAGAGAGAAGTGAAGAAAACAAAGAAGAGAAGGATGAGAGAAAAGAAAAGAATTTGTGTTTCAAATGTGGAAAATCTGGCCACTATGCTAAGGATTGCAAAGTTAAAATTGTAAAAGACTATGAGTACTACACCAAGAAGGCTCAACTTGCAAAGAAGAGAGATGATAAAATTGCTTTGTTGGCTGAACAGGAGAATTGGTTGTACTATACTTCTGATGAAGATGATCATATCAACTTTCCACAGATGCAGAGCTATATGGCAAAAATGAGGAATGAGGATGATTCTGATTTTGAAGATGCTGATTCTGAGTCATCTGCTGAGGTACATTCTTCACTTGAATTAGAGTTAATGACACAGATTGGTGAAATGAAAACTGAATTTGCTAATCTAAGAAAACAGATAAAAGAAGAAAGAAATTTGGTTAACAAATTCAGAATTGAAAAAGAAGTAATAAAAGAACAATATGAAGAATCTGAGGCTGAGAAACAGAAAGTTAAAGATGAAAATTCTGAATTGATGAAAAGGCTTTCTGAACTAAAAGTTGAATTTTCAAAAATAAAGGATGAAAAAGGTGATTTACAAATAAAATTTGATATGTTATTTGAAGAAAGAAAGAATTTATACACCAAGATTAAAGAATTAGAAGATCTGAATTTGAAAAGGGGTCAGACTCAGCAAACACTAAATCTTTTATTAAGCAATGTTAAAGATACAAGATTTTACAACCCAAAGAAGGGATTGGGATTGGAAGAAAATGTCACTTTAAAAAGAGCTCCAATCAACTTGTATGAAAAACGTCAAGTTTCTAAGCCAAAAATCCCAGAAATTGTTGAAGTTTTCATAAGACCTGCTAGTTCTATAACAAGTTCTGACAATTTGCAAAGACCAAACTGTAAAAAGTCAGATGAGAAAATTTCTGAGTCTAAAACAGAAAAGTCAGTTGGTTCAGAAGAAAAGGTTAAGAAAGAAGTTTCTAAACCAACAGATGAGAAGCCAAGATACAATGATACTAAATTCAAGTATGATTCTTGAAATGTCAGCTACAAAAATAAACAACAAAGTTTTTCATATCATGACATTGAGAGCATATTTGACACAAGTAAAAATTCTGAAACAGTCAATCAGAAGTCTGAAACTTCTAGTCAGGATTCTGAACTTTGTAGTCAGAATTCTGAGTCTAAAGATCAGACACCTGAGTCTGTAAATCAGAACTCTGACTTAGGTAGTCAGAAGTCTGATTCAACTGGATTTTCTGAAACAAAATCAGATGAATTTTTGCAACTTGAAAAAAGATTTAATCTTGTAAGTCAAGAACTTGAGGACTTAAGGAAAGCGTATGATGAACTTGAAAATGATTTCTGTGAGGTGGATATTAAACTTGAAGAAGCTTTGAAAGAAAAGAATATTTTTATTCAGAAAATAACAGAGCTTGAAAAACTGAAGACCGAGTATGATCTTTTTAAAATTAATGCTTCAAGAGAAAATGATAAATTCTTTAATGAATCAAGTACATATGAAAAAGGTGAATCATCTAATTCTTCTAACAAAAAGAGCTTGAATTTTTCAGAAAAAGAAGAAAGCAAAAGGAAAGATGATCTTGCAAAGTTGATTGATCTGAAAAGGGATCTTGAGAAGCTTAGAATGAAATCTACTTCTGAACTCAAAGCTAGAAACTCTTGTAATAAGGGCAATTGTACTCTGAACAGTATCAATAAAAATGAAATGACCTATGTTTCAGATTTATTGTCACTTGCAAAGAAAAATCTTGCTTGTGTTAGATGTAAAAATGATTCATTCCAATATTCTCATAAATGTCAAGTCAAAATAACTTCTGTTTCATACATAAGAAAAGATAATCAGAAAGTTTCTGTTTCTCAAAATACAGAAAATAAGAAAATTTATGTTCCTCAAACTCAGAAGGAAGAAAAGATAAAAGAAAAGAAAGTTGAAAATATAGCAAAACCAAAAGTTACAACTCTCAAAAAGAATTTGAACAAGCTTGTAAGCAGAAAATGTTCTGACTTCATAAAAATTCAAGGAAAATGGTGTTTGAAGAAAGATTTTGAGTGGAGAGTAAAAGGTACTAATGTTAAATCCAATGACAAAGCTAACAAAGATGGACCCATTCCAAAATGGGTACCTAAACCTAACTGATCCTTTTGCAGGGCTGTCATGTGTGGTTTTTAGATTCAGGAGCTTCAAGACACATGACAGGTCAGAAGTCTTTTCTATCAAACTTCACAGAAAAGGCTGGAGGAGCAGTAAACTTAGAAAATAACAGCAAAGGACAAGTCAAAGGTTATGGGGATTTAACTAAAGGGGATCTGACTATTCAAAAAGTTTTCTATGTTGAAGGATTACAGCATAATCTTTTCAGCATAAGTCAGTTTTTAGACAGTCTTTGTCAAATTAAGTTTCAAATAACAGGTTGCATGATTTTAACTGAAAATAATGTTAAAGTCTTCTGGGCCAAAAGACATATGGACTTATTTGTAGTTAATTTTTCAAAATTGAAAACATTAAATACAGTTTGTGTTATATCAAAATCAATTGCAAATGAATGCTGGCTTTGGCACAGAAGATGTTCTCATCTGAATTTCAAAGATCTTAATAATCTCGTTGCAAAACATCTGGTTAAAGGCTTACCAAAGCTTAAATTTGAAAAAGAATCATTATGCTCAGCTTGTGAAATGGGCAAGATGAAAAAGAGTTCTCACAAATTAAAAATGGACTCATCTTGCAAAGCACCATTAGAAATGATTCATACTGATCTTTGTGGTCCAATTTCAGTTCAATCTATGGGAGGAAAGAAATACATGCTTGTGATTGTTGATGAATTTTCCAGATACACATGGGTTGAGTTCCTAAGAGCTAAGTCAGAAGCTGCTACTACATTGATAAATTTTATCAAAAGGATTCAAGTTCTCTTACAACTTCCAGTTCAGAAAATCAGAAGTGATAATGGAACAGAGTTCAGAAATGAGACTCTTCAGAATTTTTTAGAAAGTTCTGGGATTTCTCACAATTTTTCTGCTGTCAGAACTCCTCAACAAAATGGTGTTGTTGAAAGGAAGAATAGAACTCTAGCTGAAGCTGCGAGAACAATGCTGGCTTATGCAAATCTTCCTACTTTCCTATGGGCTGAAGCAATTGCAACTGCTTGTTTTACACAGAATAGAACTTTAATCAATAAAAGATTAAATAAGACTGCTTATGAACTGATAAATAAAAGAAAACCATTAATCAAATTCTTTCATGTTTTTGGTTGCAGGTGCTATGTTCTTAGAGACAGAGAAAATCTTGCCAAATTTGATAAAAAGGCAGATGAAGGATACTTTGTGGGTTATTCTTTAACTTCCAAAGCATTCAGAATCTACAATAGAAGAACCAAGAGGATGATGGAGAGCATAAATGTAACTTTTGATGAAGCCAGAATGCGGACTTCTGAACAAGACAGTTCAGAACTCATGCTGAACAAGACAAAAATGACTTCTGATACAAATTCTAATCCTATTTGTTCAGAACTCAATTTACTGTTTAAGGATGCTTTTAGTGAACTAATTTCTGATTCTTATGCAGAATATGAAAATCCAAAGATGGTCAAAGAGATGAAAAACAAGACTCCAGAAATAGTTCAATCAACTCTAATTTCTGACAAAGGTCCATCAGAGGAATGTCCAAATCTAATAAATACAAGTGGTGAAAATTATGAACCTTGTAATCAGAATTCTGATTCTTGTACTCAGAACTCTGAACAAGTCACTCAGAATTTTGACTTCATTAATCAGAACCCAAACTTGGATATGACTCCTATTCATACATCAGAACAAGGGGACAGTTCAGAATTACAAGCAATCATTGATGAGAATGATGCAAACAACAATTATTCAGAGATTGATGTACTCCCTAGTGCAAATAAATGGACTAAAAATCATCCTATTCATCAAGTAATAGGTGATCCTTCAGCAGGAGTAAAAACCAGATCAGCTACAGCAAATGAAGCAATGTTTGCTGGTTTCTTGAGTGTGATTGAACCAAAGAAAGCTAATGAAGCCCTAGAGGATCCAGACTGGATTTCAGCAATGCAAGAGGAATTGCTTCAATTTGAAAGAAATAAAGTTTGGAGACTCATTCCAAAGCCTGAAGGTAAATCTATTATTGGAACTAAATGGGTATTCAGAAACAAAAAGGATGAATCAGGTGTTGTCATCAGAAACAAGGCAAGATTGGTTGCTAAGGGATACTGTCAACAAGAGGGAATTGATTATGATGAGACATTTGCACCAGTGGCAAGAATAGAGGCAATCAGAATATTTTTGGCCTATGCTGCACATAAAAACTTCAAGGTGTATCAAATGGATGTCAAATCAGCCTTTCTAAATGGCAAACTTAATGAAGAGGTGTATGTCCATCAACCTGAAGGTTTTGTTGATCCAGAATTCCCTGATCATGTTTATATTTTAGACAAAGCTTTATATGGTCTAAAACAAGCACCACGAGCCTGGTATGACACTCTTACTAAACACTTGTTAGGTTCATGATTCAAGAAAGGTAAGATTGACACAACTTTGTTTTTAAAGAAACAAGGTGATGATTTGATTCTGATTCAGATTTATGTTGATGACATAATATTTGGTTCTACCAGTCCAGAATTATGTGATAATTTTTCAAAAATCATGTCATCTGAATTTGAAATGAGCATGATGGGTGAGCTGAATTTTTTCCTTGGTCTTCAAGTCAAACAATTACCAAGAGGTATTTTTATAAATCAAGGAAAATATGTCAGAGATATTCTGAAAAAGTTCAAAATGTCTGATTGTGCTTCTATGAGAACACCTATGGCAACTAACATAAAGTTAGATGCTGATCTCAAAGGTGTTTCAGCAGATATCAAACTCTATAGAGGCATGATTGGGTCACTACTTTATTTGACTGCAAGTAGACCAGATATCATGTTTTCTACCTGTTTCTGTGCTAGATTTCAATCTAACCCGAAAGAATCACATATGTTGGCTGTCAAAAGGATTTTAAGATATCTCAAAGGAACACCTGATCTAGGTTTATGGTATCCAAAAGAAACTGACTTCAAATTGACTGCTTTCACTGATGCTGATCATGCAGGAAGTAAGTTGGACAGAAAGAGTACATCTGGTGCTTGTCACTTTTTGGGAGATAAAATAGTGAGTTGGGCATCAAAGAAGCAGAATTGTGTGTCCACTTCAACTGCTGAAGCAGAGTATGTTGCTGCTGCTGCTTCATGCTCTCAAACATTGTGGATGAGAACACAACTCATGGACTATGGATATCAGCTTAACAAGATTCCCATCTATTGTGACTCAGAAAGTGCAATTGCCATTACTCAGAACCCTGTTCAACATTCGAAGACTAAACATATAGATGTGAGGTATCATTTTATAAAGGACTATGTGGAAAAAGGAACTATAGAGATGCACTTTGTGCATACAAAGAATCAATTGGCTGACTTGTTCACAAAGCCTCTTGATCACAAAAGATTCTCTTTTCTCATATGTAAAATAGGAATGCTTAATCTGCCTAATTGAAAATATTTTTTTCTCTGAAAAATGCTAAATTTTTCTAAGTAAAACTGTCTGAGTAGTGTACTCAGAACTCTGAGTCTTGAGTTCAAAACTTATGAGTCTTAAGATCAGAACTTCTGAGTCTTGAGTTCAGAACTTTTGAGTCTTGAGGTCAGAACTTCTGAGTCTTGAGATCAGAACCTCTGAATCTTACGGTCAGAGATTCTAAGTCGATACATCAACAATCTAGCTTTCAAAAATTTATTTTTGAGAAATTAAAATACTTCAACTGTGTGGATTATGCTTCTTCTATTATCTTTTCATCTCATCTTTATGTATCATTAATAGTCAAATGCATGCTCAAGTCAAGGGGAGCATCAAAATTCCTTTGGAAATCATTTTGTAATGCTTAAAAGATTTGCTTTCATTTTCTATCTCTGATTATTCTAAGAAAACAAGCTTTTCATGATAAATTTTGTTGTTATTCAAACTATATCTGAATTAATTTTTTTTTCATATTCAGATATAAGATTTTAAATGATTTTTTAATTCATCATAATATGAACAGAATTTTGATGATAAAAAGTGTTTCTATCTGTTCAAACCTCTTCTGAATAATCAAAATGTTTTATATTTGTCAGAAGTTGATTTTAAATGACATTTTGGTTACAAGGTAAAATTCTTCTGAGAAGAACAATCAGATATCTGATAAAGAAAAGTCAAAACATCTGAGCGTGTTATTCAGATCTTTGACTTGAGTCAAAATTCTATCCAATAACATGTGTCAGCTTCATATTTGTTTGATTATGCCACACATTTCATTTAAATCCTCTGTGGCATTTCAAATGTGTTGACTCCGTTATAACATTGATTTCGCTTTTCCGTTAAACCTTTCAACTTCGCGGATATTAAATAGGTCTTAAAATCCCTATTTCAAATCTTTTCAAATTCCAGAGCGAAAAGTGAGATACGAATCAAATCCAGAGTTCTTTGAATTTGTTTTCTTCTTAAATCATGTCTAGAATACGAAGGAGTGGTCAAATTTCGCTACACTCTACAAAATCGATAATGGATTCATCTGATTTGGATAATGATGAAGTACAGAATAGAGTTGTAGAGGAAGAAGCAATAAGAAATGATGGAGAAGATGAACAAATGGATGAATCTGAAGGAAATGCGGATGAGGTAAATGTTAATATTGAGCATGAACAGAGTGCTGCAGGTTCTATTATGTCAGATAGACCTATTTTAGTGGAAAGAATTGTTCCTGAGAGTGAATGGCTGAAATTATCTGAAAATAACTGTGTTATATTATTTGAGGAAAGCCGTTTTAAGCCTGAACACAGAATTATCATGGAATTATTCAAACATCATCCGTACAGAAAATGGTTTACACGCAGTAAAAATGTGCCTGTTCAGTACATACAACAATGGTGGAAACATCTTAGGTTAGAAGATAATAAGTTTGTGTCTGAAATTGGAGGAGTGACATTTGTCTTATCTATCTCTGCACTAAGAGAATTGCTGAATTTACCAGAGAAAGATGATGTACAAAGAAGGACAGATTTTGAGGACTCACCCTTAACAGAGGAATTAATAGCAAAGTTTATGAAGTTGGGATACAATGAAGGATTGAGGACTCTCAGTTTGTTCAGAAGAAACAAATTACCACCTATTTGGGCTTGCTTCTTTCATGTGGTAAATAAATGTGTGTCAGGGAAGAATAGTTCTGCTGATCAAGGTTCTAAACAAATTCTTCAGATCTTTCAGGGTTTAGTGAAGAATAGGCATTATGACTATAATTTAATACTTTGGGAAGACATGAAAAATACATTTGAGAAGAATCAGAAAGCAATTCAGAAGAAAACAAAGGATGCTCCACTGACATACATTCCTTATATAAGGTACTGGCAAATTGTTTTTTGGTATGCCATGCAGGAAAACAGAACAATCTCAAGAAGAACAAATGAAGAGCATGGTCCTACATTTTATTTGGGTAAGATGACCTCGGTAACAAGACTTGAAAACTATCCCAATCATAAACTGTTACCAAAATCACTTAGGAATTATATTCCAAGGGAGGGTGAGATTTTAAAAGCTTATTGCACCTCTATGGGAATTGAATTACCTCAAATCCCTACCCAAGAGGACCAACCTGAGAAGAGAGGTGAGGGGTCTAGTCGAATTAGAGAGGGGGAGGATGTTCAGATGGGTGAACATTCTGAGAGACTTGAGAGGGAAAATTCTGAGAGCTTGGTTAGATTTGGTGAGGAAAAACAGAATGAGAGTGATGAGGATGAGAGATTGTCAACAGAGGTTCAAACAGAAAGAGATGCCTCTGAACCAACTAATCTTGACCAGGTAACCACAAATGATATTGGTTCACATCTCTTGGTGTCCAATATTGAAACAAACACCATGGACCTAGTGGTGGATCTTGAACAACCCATCCATATCCACTCAGAAGCATTTCAACATGCTACTGTTTCACACAAATCCGGGGAACCATCCCAAACTCATTTGGAGGGAGGTGATAAATCCCAATCTATTTTTCAACACATTGAGTCTGAATATCACAGTCCTATTCATATTGAGCCTGAAATTCCTTCTGACACTTGCACAAATCAGGAATTTCGTATTCCTGAAACAACATTCATAGACATACCTAATGTTGGGTGTCGAGGATTGGATGGAAGTCCTGGTGAGGTGAACATTACAAAAGCCTCATTTAAACGTGCATCTGTTGTACAAGATGACTGTGTGTTATCTACAGGCCATGAGCCCTCTGGGCACATGAAAATTGGACCATCTGTTGGTTCAGGTTCACTGTTAGAAACTTCTGAATTTGAAAAGATTCAGAAACAAAACAAGGAGATGGGGAAAAAAGTAGAAAATTTGGAGAAGAAGGTGGAGGATTTGAATGATGAGATGTCGGATTTGAAAATTGTGATGGAGAAAAAGTTGATTTCTGTTGAAACCAAAGTAGATGATGTAAAGAAATCCTTGGATTCTCACAAAAAGGAGATCATGGATATAATGTCTGGTTTTCAAAAAGATATGTTAAAACAAATGCAAGGTATGCAGGAATCTATACTGAAAGCACTAAGTGTATCATTGGCTTCTACTTCAAAGCCTCTTGATCCTGTTCCTATTGCAGAAGCTGAACCTGAAGTTACTTTTAATCAGAACTTGAAAAGAAAGTTTGATGATAATGAGCCTCATGATCATCAAAAGGGGGAGAAAAGACAAAGGTTAAGTTCTGATGATGATATTGGAATAGAAGATTTTGAGATGGCAGATATGCAATTAGCTAGTACAAAAAGTTCAGAAGATCAGACACAGGAAAATTTAAAGGCAATAACTCAGATAGTTCAGATTGATAGCTCAGATACAGAGGAAATGGAGTTGGAAAGTACAGATGGTGGTGATTCAGATAAAACAGAGGAATTGAACTTAGACATAGAAATGGAAGGAAACTCAGATGAAACTGAAGCTATTGAGGAATCTGTATTGAGATCAGAAAAGACAGTGGAAAGTGAAGTGGTAAACATGTGTACAGATATTGTGGTGTATAACAAATAAAATATGACGGATTCTGAATTAGAAGAAAGAAAGTTAAGTGAAGAGTTGATCAGAAGGATGCATAATAATTTAGTCAGAGCTTTGAATGTTCAAAAAGTTCAGCAAGGAATAAAAATGGTAAGACCTATTGATCTAATGGGAGAAGAAGACAGAACTGTGAATTATACTCAGGATTTTGAAGATGATTTTAGATTTAACTTTTGTGACGAGTTAAATACAGAAGAAGAGTATGTGAAATTGAAAGACTTCTTTATGCCTTCTGAGTATGTATTCAGAAAACCAATTGAGATTCCAAAGATTAACTTGCAAAGACTAGAAGAACCTGTATGTGATTTCATTCTAGAGTTAAGTGATGTGCCATTAGCCAGACAATTTCATGATGATATTTTTCCTGAGGAATTATATGATAATCTCTACTACACAGAAGGAGAGTATGAGCCTTTGGAAAGTAACATTGATGGTTTTATGGATGACAGAGCTCAGATGGTCTACTCAGAAGCTTCTAACAGGTTCAGAGTTCCTGACTCAAAACTGCATATTCAGAAAAGAATTGTGAAAGTTCTGATGTTTCAACAAGATGAATTCAATGGTTTAATGTTTGTTATAATGGAAGTACTGAAAGAAAGAAATACAAAGGTTTCCATGTCTACTTTTGATTTTCACAGATTGACGCTTGATGATCAGATCTTTCTAGTCAAGTTCTTTGCCAGCACTGAAGAAGCCTTGATAGAAATTGAATGCAGAAGACTTCTGGGTATCTATGTCAGAAATATATACTTGTATGACTTCCAATTAGCTATTGAAGAAAGAAAAGAGAAGTGTAATCTGAGTTCTCCCACAAAGAAAACAGAATTTGGTTTGCATTTGAAGGGATTTGTGAATGAAGGAATGGAGACAGAAGGGTTTACATATACAGTTCACGAAAGGCTTGAATTGTTCAGATTAAAAGAGTTGGTGAAGTACAGTGATGCAACTCTGAATTGGTTATTGATTAAAATGGAAGTAAGTGTGGAAACTGAAAGAGAGAGCTTAAAGAAGAGATGTATAAACTGTGTGAAGAGGAGGTTGGATCTTAGAAGAAAAATCAGAAACAGTAGTGAATGGTTGCTATCTGAGGTGAATCCCAAAAAGATTCTACATAATGATTTTGTGTTTCCTGCTGAGTATGAAGTAAATGAAATTCTGTCAGATGAAGTTGAAGAAGTGCAGAACACAACATCTCAGAATGTGCAGATAACTAGTTTTGATCAAGCTGAACAGTCTGAACCCAAAGAAGATGAAATATCCATTGATCTAAATGGATACTTTCTTGAATTTGATTTACCTGAGTTTTTCAAACCAAAAGAAGTACAATTCTTGGATGTGTATTATGATAGACCTAAGGAGACTCAGATCTGGTTGGCTGAAAAATTAAGATGTCTTGGCAAAACAAAGCAAGTCGTTTACTCATATTTTTTAATTACTGGAATCAGAGAATTGAGGGTTAAGAAATTCAGAAAGATGGAGTACTTATCTTTTGAAGTTCTGAGAGAAGATGGCAAGGTTTATTACTTTACTGATGCAGATTTTGAGTAACTATCAGTGGTTGACTTCTACAGATTACACAGCTTTCTATGCTTCAAAGAGTCGAGCAAAGACAGAAATGAAAGGAAGGCAAGAAGTGTGGTAATTGAGGCCATGTTCTACATCTTAAGGTGGCACTGTTATACATATTTTCAAATAGCTTTATACTTACAAAAGTCATGTGTTTATCTGGCAAATCCCAACACAGATCATGAACAGAAAAAGGTGTTAAAGACTGGAAGTGTTCACAAATATCCAGATTTGGGAGTATTTTTGAAAAACAAAAGTGGAAAGATCTTCTTCAGAGCAAAGGAAACTGCAAAATACTGTTCTGGAACTTTAAGAATCATAAAGCATAATTTGGAGAAAAAGATGCTGAAAGTGAAGGAAGCAAACATGACTCAAGAAGTAATCAATCTGCAAGTTGAAATTATTCAAGAACTCATTGACAAAATTGATAAGAGGCTTAATCTGAGAAATGTGCTACTTCAGAAAATTGTCCCTGCTCTGAAAGAACTGGATGATGCAAAGTTTAAGTTTATTTGACAAAAAGGGGGAGATTGTTAGATCTGAAGTTTTGTCAATAAACCAAGTGTTGAAGATCTGATAAGAAGACTCAGATGTTCTGAGTAGAGAAGTCAGAGGTCTGACTGTGAAAGCTCAGAAGTATTGATAAGTGAAATCAGAAGTCTGGGAAGAGAAGTCAGATGTCTGAGTTAAGGAGTCAGAAGATCTGAGAAGCGTTATCAGAAGAATGTTCAGAAGTTCTGAACTACCTGTTCAGAACTTATGACGAGATACTTTACTTAGTATTTTATAAACTAATTAGGACACGTGTTATGTTCTTATTAGTCTTTCTTATTTGTACTGTAGCTTTAAAATGTCCGTTGCAGTATAAATAGTAGTTAGCTCTACTTTGCTAACTGATTGATTTTTCCCGTATAACTTTGTATTCATTCTTTGTAATCTTTGAGATTCTCTCTCTCTTAGATCTGTAATTCTGTTCATCATTGAATACAATTGGGCTTGATCATACAACTTCTCAATTACTGCTTTCTATATTGATTGTAAGATTAGATCCTGTTCTTTCAACCTCTCTCTCTTTTTGAAAGTATTCTTTGAGAGCTCTTATGTCAGTTGTTTCACTCCTAGAAACTGAAAGCTCTTTTGTTTTGATTTTTAAAGCAGAGGTTAATTCAGAAATTTGCCTTTTTAAAGGATCTATATTATTGCTCCAATATTTTTCTACTCTTTCCTTTTCTTCAAAAATTTTGGCTTTTTCTTGAGTGAGAAGCCTTACTTCTCTCTCATTAAAGGTGAGTCTTTTCTGAATGCTTTCATTTATCTCTTTTAGTTCAATCAGTTCAATGTTAAGTTTAATTGAATCATTATCTACAGATTTAGTACAAGAGGTAGAGTTTGAAATGGATACCTCATTGTCAGTGCCGGAGTCGACTTCTGCCATGCCACATAATAGGGCATTGGTGGTGAATTCATCATCAGAGGTAGAGTCTGACTCGAAGTCCTCCTTGTTTGCTTCAGAATTCCCTTTGTTCGCCATTAGGGATTTTTGCGCATAATATTCAACCTTCTTTTTGTAAAAAGCTGAGTCCTTCTGTGGGCGATTTTGTCTACTTCTGCATTCTTTTGCGAAATGGCCTGTCTTGCCGCAGTTGAAACAACCTTGAGAGGTGTTTCCAGTTCGATCGTCGGACTTCTGTTGATCTCCACCTTTCTCTGTTCGGCATTCGTTTGCGTAATGACCAGGCTTACCACATTTGTAGCATTCTTGTGTGTAGCCTACCTTGTCATCTGACCTCTGTCGGTCATTTCCTCTGTAGTTTCTGTCGCTCGACCTCTGTTGGTCATCATTTCAGTAGTCTGACCTCTGTCGGTCACTTGATTCTTCTCTTCATCCATCATCTCTTCTATCTCTCTGGTTGTCTCTGCTATATCTGTCATTTCCAAAATTTCTTTGGTTACCTTTGAACTCTCTTGTCAATAGAGCCAATGATTTAGCATATGACGCAAGAGTTATTTCTTCCTCTATCAGCTCTTCTTCTTCGCTATCAACCATCACCATTTTCTTCTTCTTCTTCTTCTTCTCCGCTGTTGCTCTCTCATTTCTCGGTCTTTCTGTAGCCTCTGTTGATTTACTAACCGATGCGTATGGTGCAATGGTTATTGTTTTAGCCTGTGCTATTTGAGGCTCTTGTGCAGCTAGTGTTCCATAGAGATCAGAGAGTGTCCATGAGTCTAGATCTTGGTTTGTTTGTAAAGACATAGACAATTGAAGCCACTCATCATTCAGGCTCTTTAGAAACATGGCGTTATTTTCTTCCGAGGTTCTGTGAATGCCAGACTTTCTGCATTTGTTTATGAGAGAGTTGAACCTGTCGTACGTCGTTTGCAGAGATTCTGTTGCAGAGGTTCTGAATGCATGATATTCATTTATGTACTGTGCCCTTCGGTTCTTCTGTGTTTTAGCACCCCCTTCCAACTGTCTTTCTAATTCTTTCAAAAGATCGTGCGCAGTTTCGCATGCATCTAAGGAATGAAAAAGTTCGTTGGGGATAGCCATTATCAAGATTCTTTTTGTTTTCTGTGCAACTTCATCTTCTTCCTTATCTTCATTTGACCATTCTTCTTTTGGCTTCGGTTTTTGATGTTCAGGGATTTCAGAAGATTCAGCAGTAGCTGGTACTCGAGGTACTACTATCATGGGAACAGGAGGAAGGTTGTAATGATATTGTACTAGATTTTTTTCAGTACCCTCAAAGAAATGAACCATTTTTATCTTCCATTGAGGATACTCATCTCGAAGGAGAGTAGGAGGTTTGGATAATGAGCCAGCAGTGAAAAAGTTATTGGTATTTGTCATTTTAAGAGCTTTTCAGGGGTTTCGGAAAGAATATATGAAGATCTGGAAGGATTTCTGGGTAAAAACAACAGATATCCAGAATTGTTTAATGGTGTTCTAACCTGGTAAAATGGTTTCTATCAGAATGAGTCGAAGAGTAATAGGAAAACAGAAACCTTTTTAACACAATGAAATCTATCAATAATGTTGTCAAACGAGGATCACTTGATATAGAAAATCAAGCTTTGCTCTGATACCAATTGTTGGTTCCTGTTTTGTTTAAACAAGATTATCAGATCTATTAGTTCAAGTTTAAGTATGATGCAGAAGCGTATTTGAAGAACTAACAAATATGTTTGATAGATTTAGAACACAATATAAATTAACAGTGAACAGGAAATAATATCTCAAAGTTTACTGAATATATATATATATATCAAGAACAGATTCAAGAACAGTGAGTAAGCAAAACATTAAAACAGATATGACTCTCAAAGTATATAAGCTATGTGTTCTTGATGTTTTTTTTCTCTCAATTCTCGATCTGGAATAACTCAACATGAGTCTTCCTTATATACTACTCTAAGGGGACCATAAAGCATAAGCTACTACGGACGGTATGAATAGTTGGATGTGTTGTATTGCATTTAATGCAGCAGACGTCTATTGTTGATCCCATTATTTAGCAACAATAGAAGAAATATAAAGTCCATATTTAAATATAGAGATAAGATATACATGAAGAACAATCATAAAGAAACTTATCTCATATTCATTGATGATTAAATATGGAGAGGAGAAATGTTGAAGAACACCACACTAAACATGAAATCGACTCTCATAAGAAACTAGTCTATGTGTGTTTTTGTGTGCTTTCCATATTTCTCACTACTTAAAAAGACATATGGACACCTCTTATATAGGGCCATATTTACATTAGATATTTAAAATATCAAAGAAAATATCTATTACAAAATATATAAAACATTAAAATATCTTTATAAAACATTCATTTAATTAGGAGCTAATTAAAGCTAACATCTATTATGTACTAAGCCCTATTGAATCCAATCAGAGTTTGACACGTTGAATTTGGACAGGGCATGCTACCATGCAAGTTGATGAATAGGTTCAGAAACAGTAGCAAGATGTTATAAATATCTTTGAAGTCTTTGTTGAAGACCGCAGAGGCTCTGTGAAATGTCACAGAGGTTCTGCGGTTTGGTCCTTTGTAGAGCAGTCTTCACCGGATTCCGAGTCTTTGGTCTTCTTTGCGCGTATGACAGAGCTTCTGTAGGACGCCTCTTTTAGCTTCTGTAGCTTCTTGACCTTGATCTCTCGGTAAGTTCGGCAGAGCCTCTATAAGAGGCTTTCTTCACTTGGCCTATTTTTCACTACTTCTAAATACTTCTATGATTAGGAAGATTGAAGCTAACAGAGTTGAAAAGCTCTTTCGATGCTCTTGCAGAATCCACTAACAAGGCGCTGAACGACTTGTCCACCAAAGTTAAAGCCCTTTCAACTGAGGTGAAGAATGCCAATACCTCGATGAGGTGCAACAACCTATGTAGCAACCACACCCTCTGCACCTGAAACAACTTCAACCTCTGCACTTGAAACTTCTGTGAAAGAACTCTCCAAACAGTTAAAGAAGGCACGTAAAGTGGCCACAAGTCTTTCCACTCAGACCCCAGCAATGCCTGGAATAACAGCAGAAGATCTCAAAAAGGCTCTGGAACAGGTACAGGACCACACAATTGAGCAGAACAAAGCCTTAAAGACAACCGACTACCTTACCAGAGCTCAGTTGACAGAACTGGGCTAGGGAGTTCTGAATGAAATGACTGAGTTCATCAAAGCCTTCACCATTGGGAACGCCAACTACGTGAAAAACTTCCACAACAGCGTGGGAAAGCTAAGATTTAACTCAGAGGCAGAAGTTGCTTATTTGCTTGGCATCTATGACGACCTGTGTGCCAAAATGATCGCAGCAGGAGCAAGCCAACCTAAGAAACCATCTTCGTCATGCCATGCAGAAGGCAAATCGGGCAGTAGACAGGATGACTCTGACGATGATTCTGATGGTCCGTCAGATCATCCTGAGGGGGAGAATGTTAGCCCCAAGTATCTCTTGTGTAAAAGTATTGAAAATATTACAAGTCAGAAGACCACCAGAGATCCAGCAGAAGACTTAGAAGAAACTCAACAAGAAGACCATTAGAGCTCGACAGAGCTCTGGCGGAACCAACAGAGCTCAACAGAGCTCTGGCAGAAGGCTTCTTCTATTCAACCGAAGAACGGTTCACACTAGAAGACCAACAGAGCTCTGGCGTATGAGCTCTGGTGACTAAAGACCTCTGTGAAGCCTAAGCCTCGTAGAAATCTCTAAGTGTTAGACACGTGTCCGTACTTTCCACGTAAGCCCTAAAAGGACGGAGACATACTTTCCACGTGTCACCTAATGGTTAGATAGTACACTGTCTAGTGCTTTATCAGGCTATAAATAGAGTGGTAGTCGAACACACAATTGTAAGCTTTTTGGAAGAATTGTTTTCCACAATTGTTAGAGCACACACTGCAGCATTCCCTAGCACTACCACTGTACGATATTGTTCCATAAGAGATTTCTGAATACACACACTTGAACGTGTTCTTGGTGTTATTCATTGTTATCAATATACGAGCGGCTTATTTACTTGATCTTGTTATCATATTACTGTTCATTATTGATCTCTCACTGTTACATTATCGTTTACACAATCACTCACATTTTAATGGCTTTATATAATGCTTTTGCTATCTGATTTATGCTATTTATGTGATACAACATGAATATAGGAACCTACAGTTGGTATCAGAGCGGATTGATTTGCTCAAATCAAACGATCAATCCATCCAGGTTGATTCATAGTTGTTGATTGTGTCTGTGTGTTTTAAAGCATCATAGAATACTCTATTTTTTTACTACTCAGAGTTCAAAACAAGTTTTCAAAGTTCCTTAACACCGTTTAAAAGCTTTCTAGTTTAGTCTAAAGATCTTCTCTATTTTTGTTACTGTTCCATTGGTTACTGTTCATCGACTTTCAGTTTAAACTCTTTCAAAATCTTTTGAAACCGTTATACTCTGTTTTTCTTCAAAATGGCTAATAACAACATTAATGCCATCTATACTGCTTGTTCTCTTACCAAACCTCCTACTCTTCTGAGAGATGATTATCCTCAATGGAAGATTAGGATGGTTAACTTATTTGATGGAATGGATAGAGACTTCGTGCAATCTGTCACGAATGGACCATTCCAACCCATGGTTTTGGTTCCATGTGTACCCGCAAGGGAAACTACTGCTGAGATTCCTGCTCACTTCAAACCTAAAACCACCGGGTTTACTGAAGATGAGAAGCTTAAAATGGAAAATGACCTTAAAGCAGTTAGACTTCTGATCATGGCCATTCCAAACGATATTTTCCAAGAACTATATCATGTGTTACTGCTAAAGAAATCTGGAATCAGCTTCTTAATCAACTTGAGGGTGGTATCAAACCTCAAAAGACCAGAAGGACCCAATGTATTAACGAATACAATGATTTCAAGGCACTTCCTGAGGAAACCCTACAACAGACCTACAACAGATTCAATGTTTTGATAAACAAGTGTAAGAAGTGTGGGGTTGTTAGGTCGAAGGAAGTTAACAATGTTCTGTTCCTAAAAAGTTTATATGATGAATAGTTGAATCTATCCATGTCTCTACAAGCTAACCAAGATTTTGATGCATGGACTCTCACTGATGTGTATGGAACTCTTGCTGCACAAGAGAAGGATATTGTCAAACAGAAAGGCAAATCAACCATTGCAGGTCCAATAACTTTGATATCTGATTCAAAGAATCCCACTGAAGGAAAGTCCAACAGAGAGAGCTCTATCAGAGAGAAGAAGAAAGAGAAGGTTGTGAAAAAGAAGGGAAAGAAGAGTTTGGTGGCTGAAAGTGATACAGAGGAAATCTCTTCAGAAGATGATGCTATCAATGCTTTTGCTCAATCTCTTGCGTTAATAACTCAAAAATTTAACAAGATATTTGGCAATAAGGTATTTGATAGGAGAGGAAGGTACGAGAGAGAAGAGAAAGATGAGAAAAGAAGTTATGCTACACCTACCCATCAGAACAACAACAGAGCCCCAGAAGAAGAACAACAAAGCCCCACAACAACAGAGCCCCACAGAGCCACACTTAAGGTCGATGTGGACTTAAACAACTAAAGAAAAAATCTTTCGACCAGACGTGCGAAGAGGATAAAAATAAAGAAACAAGGGATTTGATGACGCAGGAAAAACCTCAAACGAGGAAAAAACCTGTGGACGACAGTGGGTGTCGTCGCTATACTATGATCGCCAATCAGGGGCGATGTCCTTGGATACTGGTGTCGATCGTACAACGATTACAATACAGATGAAGAAAATGCTTCGAAATGTAAAGTACAAGTGTTTGAACGTAAAAACATGTGTTTGTCGTATACGAAACAAAGTGTGAACTGCTGGTCGAGAGCTGTTGTCGTGCGTCGAGAGCGATACTTAGAATAATGGTTCTTCACTTCAGGTATTCTTGAATATTGCTTCGGTTGTTAATCGTCGGATATTCGATGTCTTGAAATGTTGATTGAGCTTGATATTTATAGTCTTCGTGTCTCTAGCTTCATCCATGAATGCTCCTTTAATGGCTTTAACGGTTGGAAACGGTTGCCGGAGTAATGATCTTCGTTCGTTACAGTCGCCGGCTGTTTAATGATTGCGTCGGTTATAGTCGTTGCTCCTTAATGACTTTTACTCCTGCATTAAACACTTAACAAACGGTCATGGTTAATGTTAGCTTTGGTCGAAGTCGCACGTCCTTATATAATAGTCGTGCGGATCGGGCGACGCTATGGTCGAGCGTCGTAAGGAACTCTCGACTTACCTTTTATGAGGGACGACGATGGTGTTCTGGGTCTTTGTCGAGACCTTATCTTAATACAAGATATAGTCCTTAATCATATGTCTTACTTGTTCTGGTCGCGGTCGAGCGACGTGATTTTTTGCCCAAACAGTTTGCCCCCAAAATTTGAAAATTGAATGTCAAATTTAAGTTTTAAATTTTGCTTGTCGAACGCTTAGACTTGTGACCTAGGTTGAGGGATTTACCTGGTTGTCGTGGAACTAGACCGGTTCGCCTTTAACTGAACGAGAAGTTGAAAAGTTATGATGTCATACTGACGCACGATGATGCTTACCAGCTGTCGAAGATCTGTGAGGGTTTACGAAAAGATCGGGGACGTGCGGAAATCATCCAGGGATTCGATCCAACCCTATTTTTCGGTCTAAATAGGGATTTTGACGGATCATTTCCTTATTTCGCCCTTGAAGAGTTTTGTGCTGTGATTTCCTTGCCATTCTTTGTCTGATATCTTCCGAACTTGTGAAAATCTTTGACTTGGTTAGGTTTCTTCGAGGATTAACGCGCCTATAAGTAAGGTACGATTTCTCCGACTTCTACAAATTTTGTTTAGAAATGTCGAGGGATCCTGAGAGTGTTATTCAAGAGTCATCGGACATCTGGGACTTTAGAAAGTTAGCGAAAATTCCTGCGTGGGTCGAATTGATCCGTCCAGGCCAGATCCGATCAAACGAGTGTTTCGAGGGGTACATCGTAATCTATGAATACCCTTTTAAGATAGGTTTTGAATGGCCTTTTTCTCATCTGGCCAAGGCGTTTATGTTAGAGTTTGACTTGGCACCGAGTCAGTTGATGCCCCAGTTCTGGCGAGTCGTACGAGTGATCGAGCGTGCTACTAAAAAATGGGATTCTCCCATGAATGTACATGATCTCCTCTCGGCTTATCAAGCCAAGATGGACGGATGTCATCGATGTAGTTTACATTCTAGGTTCAAGGGCGATCGCGTTTTGGTCTTAGGGACGGGTGTGAACGACCGTGGGTGGAAGTCTCGATATGTTTTCGTGCATAAGTTGTCCCTTGACTCTGAGAGTGAGTGGATTAGGACGACCCGGAATACGTCGGGCGAGCCTCAATATTTCATCTGGCGTGCGCTGTAGATGATTTACATATGATTTTTAACTTGTTTTTTGTATGTTGACAGCCATAAAATTTGAGGTCGTGAAGCCAGACGCTGACTCTCAAGCGAAGATCAATTCGTTTTTAGAATTTAGCGTCGCCGAGACGTCTTTCGTCGTGCGACACTCGGCGGATGACGACGATTTAGAATCTTCAGGAGAGAATCAGGGGGAGAATTGTGAAGAGAAAGGAAGAGAAGAGGAATAAGATAAGTCGAGAGGAAGGAGAGGGATGACGGGTAAGTTTTACTTTCCTTTTCTTCCTATGTTACCTCGAGTCTTTTTCCTTTGTGTGCTTTGTAACATTCCTTTTTTCCAGGAGAGTCTCAACCTAAAGTGTTGAATGTTTCTGCTAAGAGAGCAGCTGAGCTGGAGCGTGCTCTTCAGGGCAGAGAAAAGAGGCTAAAAGCCATGTCTGTTGGCCCTGAAATTCCAAAGAAGACGAGGACGACGACTCCGAGGGAGTCGTCGGCAGGGGTTAATGACTCGTCGAGAGTCGTTACACCCGAAGAGGTAGGGGTCACATATCCCAAGAAGGTGATTGCAGCGACACCTATCAATTCTGCGCCTCCGGCGAAACGGTGAAGTCCCCATCCACCGCGTCGAATCCTTTGTCAGCCGACAAGGGGAAGGAACACTCGACGGGAGGGGAGAAGGTCACGACGGTCAACTTTACGCTGCCATCAGACTTTATGACAGGTAATGTCCTAGACAGGAGGAACCTGTTCCCTCACATGGAAAAATTCTTGCTTCCATCTTTCAGGGAGCGTTTTGAGGGGTTTCCTATCGAGGAGACGGGTGCCCATGTAGCCGGCTTGGTGTTCATGGTAAGTCTTTCTTTCAAGACTTAGTTTGTCTAGGCCCAGACTTCGTTGTCGTTGTCGTTGTCCACTGATGATGTCCGTCTTTTATGGTTTCGCAGGCACTTCAAGCTTCCTTGGCCTTGCGAAGTGGAACGACGAAGGTGAAAGATCTCTTGTCTGCTGCGCGCAAAAGGGAGAATGCAACATTGGATCGAGCAAACGATGCTACTGGTAGCACGGAGGATCTATCGAAGCGTCTTGCTGACGCTTTAAAACAAATGGAGATCGTTAATCATGCGAAGGAGGATCTTAGCCATCGCTTGACGCAGTCCTTGTCCATGACTGCCGAGCAAAGGGAGGAGATGGAAAAGTTAAGGAATCCTTGGCTGCTGTTTCGAAAGAGGCCGAAGATTATAAATCCAAGGTAGAGAGTTTGGAGAAAGAAGTGCAAGCTGCAAAGGACGAGGGTAAGTCGGTTTTTGCCATAGCTCGTCTGACTACTCGGGCGACGATCATGCGACGAGATTTGCTGGGGAAAGACCCTCTTGCTTCGGCGAAGGAGGAGCTGGACATCTATCTGAAAGGCGTCGGGACCGAGAGGGATCTTGACTCGGACGATGAGAAGGACGTTGAGGAGGAGGTGGCAGGCAAAAGCCTTCAGGACGGGACCTCGGGCATGAATGCGATGGATGCTCCTCCTTTAATTTAGGAATTTTATTTTGTTTGATTTTATGCTCCACTGTTGATGGTCGAGCGTGTACCTGACGATCTTTTCAGTAAATGCACTTTTTGTTTGAACTTGTGTTTTCATATACTTGGTAAACAAATATCGCGTCGATGGAATGTAAGATACATAGGAAATCATGCGACCAAGGTACTTATAAATATGAGAACATACGATCAAAGCATCCATACAGGGTATAAGAAAGAAAAAATAAGGCATTCGTTTAGAATGTATGCCAATCAAACACCAATACATGCGACTAAGGTATTTATTCAAAACGCGAAGTTTTTCTAAATTAAGAAGCTCAGGCTGCGAAGTCGTCTATGCGATCGTGCGACCAAGTCGTTCGACTAGCTGTAAGGTGTGATCAAGTCATGGACCTGATTGTCTATGTCGTGCGATCCTGCGATAAAACGATGTCGAGGGTTGGTCGTTGGCTCACCAACGACCCTCCGATGCTTAAGTCAGTAGCTGTTTGTGAGAAAAATTTGTATGGAAAAGAGTTAGAAATCATACCTTTCTCCTTCATGGGGTATTGCCCCCTTGTCATTTATTATCCTACTCTTTTTGGAAAGAGAGATAGGTTTTAAATGACAGGACGGCACGACGATCCGATGAGATACTGCCTGTGATTGATCATGTCGTCGTACGACAGGGCACCATAGCGACGTTTCGATTCATTCTTGATCTTCAGGATTCCCAATGCCGTAGGGGATTTTAATTGATAACTTTTGCATGCTCGAGAGTCGACGGTCGATGGCTGTTAATAACGACATTATCAATAATATCTTTGAGATTACCTTGTGGAACATGAAATGCCAATTCCTTCTTGAGTGCGATACAATCATCTGTCGCATGACCATGGTCGACGTGGAAGTCGCACCACTTTGATTTATCTTTCCTAGCATCGTCCAAGTCAGACTTCTTCGGCCACCGTATGGTTGCTTGGGTGGTCTTCAGAGCTTAGACTAAGCCTTTAGCTGACCCTTTGAACCCATAAGAGGAGACCTTGGGATACACGGGGAATTTAGTCGCGGTTTTAGCTTCTGCCTTCGTCTTGAAACGAACGTTTGAAATCTGACGCGTTGGCTCTATTCTGGATATGGCTTTTGGCTTGAATTCTGGCTTCTTGACACCTAAGGGCTTTTTGTCGTCAGTGTGTTTGTGATGAAAGGCTGCATCGTCTTCGACCCTCATATATGCTAAGGTTCGAGCTCGGACGTCTTAGAAAGTCTCTGGGGGATATTTGGTCAGATCGATATATAAACCTGAACTATCGTCTAGACCACGCTTATAAGCTTTGATCGCAGTTTTGATGTCACAATTGCAGATACTGATCATTTCGGCATTGAATCTATGGAAATAACTTCGAATAGAATCATTGGTCTTCTGCACGACATAGTACAAATCACTAGTCTGCTTTTCCATCTTACGACTGCTGGCGAATTGCCGGGAGAATTGGTTGACCAATTCGGCGAACGACCCGATAAATTTGGGTTTGAGATTGATCAACCACTGGAGAGTTGGACCAGTGAGAGTCGCCCCGAAAATCTTGCACATGCATACTTCCTGGTACATGTGTGGAATCGAGATCGTCCACATGAGCTGCTTATACTGTGCGACATGCTCGGTTGGATAGGTCACACCCGAATACCTGGGAGTGAAGGCAGGAATGTTATACTTCTTTGGGACCTCGACGGTGGCAATCTCGTCGATGAAGGACGACGCCTGATACCCCGAGCGAGGCTCGACGTGGACAGTCACGGCTGCCCCAGGCAACTTGGTGAGCAAGGACAGGACGCGCTTATTTTGGTCTTCTAACACCTTCAAACGCTGGGCGACGGGATCGTTAAGATCAGGATTTGCCCCTGTCGAGGGATTGGTCCCTGGACTAGTGCCATTACCATTCGACGAACCATGGTGTCCCCATTGAATGGAACAAAATATAGCTGCGACCCATAGTGGAATTGCTGCGGTCCATTCTGAAACGATTGTGGTCCATGCTGAAATGGTTGCGATCTCTGCTGGAAAGATTGCGATCCTTGCTGGAAAGGTTGCGATCCTTGCTGGAAAGGTCGCGATCCTTGCTGGAAAGGTTGCGGACCTTGCTGGAAAGGTTGCGGACCACTTTAGAACGGCTGGTGTGAAATCCCAGATCTCTAGCAATAAGATATGAATGTAGTGAGAGAGAATCTAGAGAGCAAATATGTCATCCATGTATTGAGCTAAAAGGATTACAAAAGGTTTCTAAAAGATTACAAAAGCTTACTTACAAATGAACTAGACAAGCCTATTTATACCCATGACATACAAGGTATAAAGGCATTCACAATACTGTATAGACTCATACAGTACATTGACTTTTACAGTAAATCTTGAATACAACAATGCTCTAACAATCTCCCCCTTTGGATTCAAGATTTAAAAAAATATGATAGCAGTCTTCAGCTCTTTGTAAAGTCAATCTTCTCAAACAGACACTCTATCAAACCATCTTCAAATAGCTTTATCTCCACTAGTTCACGGCGAACTATATGCTTTGACACTCTTTAAGAACTCAGCTTTGAAGAATCTTCAGACAAACATGAAAAGTCATTGTCTTTTTCTTTGAAAAATCAACCTTCTTCAATACAATCTTCAACAGATTGTCTTCAAGTCTTGAACATGGATTTCATATCTTTATATAGAACCATCAATTCGGAACAAGATAAATCAGAAACGATTAGAGTTTGGATCAGAAAGATGTGAAACCATCCACATTGTTGAACTTTTAGGTGTAAGCGCATTCCGATAACCACTCAGAACTAAGATAACCAAATTCAGCAACATTTGGACTTCACATGATCCTTCTCCCCAATCTTCAGTCTTTGTTCACGAATCTTTGACTTGAAATGTCTTTGATTTGAAAGCTCTTTGACATGAAATTGAAATTAAACTTTTCTCCCCCTTTTTCGATGATGGTGAGCATCATAATCAACGAAAACCATTTTCAATTTCAGTCGTGTCTTTGAGTATTGCTAACAATCTCCTCCTTACAGAATAACCTTGCTCCCCCTCAAAATAAGAATTCTGGAGCAATTTATTTTCTCCCCCTGAAAGTATGCATATATTTCAATAACGTACAGTATTTGAAATTGTAGCACAAATTTTAAAACAAATTTAAACAAGGAAAATAAAATTCATTGAATTTCATTTTATAACTACAAACATTTGATCATTTGAAAACTTTACAAAATAAATTCAACTTAATGAAATTTAACAATATTTCAATCAAATGAAATCAAATGCATGTGTTTGGATTCAAAAACAAGACATCATTGCATATCAAGTTACAAACGTTCAGTTTCAACCCCTTTATTAAATCTATTTGGTGTGCTAGCATGCGAAATATGATTAGCATCAAGCGTATGCAATTCTAAAACATATAAGAATACTTTGCTCTACTCACACTATTTGTCCAAAATCAGAATTTCATAAATTTACGGGTTTATCGCGACTTTGTATTTTCCCAAGTTTCAAGAGATGTGTGCTCACTGGCATCTTTTGATTTGTGCACATTGGCATCTTTTGATTTGTGCACATTGGCATCTTTTGATTTTGTGCTCATTGGCATCTTTTGATCAAAAAGTTTAGTAAGAATAAGATACACCGTTAAACATGACTTTCTATCTGGTTCTATAGCAGGATTTGGGTTAGCAGATCCCAGACCAGTTGGCCTTAGGTGCTAGGTGACGAGCACCCCTTAGAACTTGATTTCCCAAACCAGAAAGGCCACATCGATATATCTTAAACCCATTTGTACCAGTAGAACATGGCTTTCTATCTGGTTCTATTGCAGGATTTGGGTCAGCCAATCCCAGACCAGTTGATCTTAGGGACTAGGTGTCGAGCACCCCTTAGGACTTACTCTCCCAAACCAGAAAGGCCACAGGCACAAACTTTCAAACTAAATGATAGTGCAACTTTTTTATCTCAATCACTTGGTTCTAAAACATAGTGCTTTGCCCATATTTTCATTTCCATCCATCATTCTGACATATAGGCTTTTTGAGCATTATATTCTATATATATCCAGATTCACATAACTTTGAGCATTCAGCATAATTTCATTCATGTTTTGCTGACCTTTCGATTTATTTTAGAGGTGAAAATTGAAGCAAATCTAACTCAGGTAGTACAAAGTTTCTTGTAAAATCATCTTTTAGCACACATTTAATTCATTGAATGAAAATTGAAAATTTCATCTTATTGAATTAAATTTGTAAAGTTTCAAGTTTTCAAATCAGTAGAAACAAATATAATCCAATGTTACCTTTTGTTTAGAAGTTAAGGATATCACCTGAGAAGTATGAGTTCTAAACTGATTTGTTTAGAAATCTTAGTCTTTGAAGTACGGGTTCTAAACTGATTTGTTTAGAAGCCAATGACGTTGAAATCCGGGTTCTAAACTGATGTGTTTAGAAACCATAGGTTTTGCTTTCCCTTAATGGCACAAGTACTCTTCTTAAAAAAAATTCACCGCTTCTCTTCTGTTTTCAGTCATGTGTGTGGTATATATATTTCCAAATCAGCACAACACATGATGTACCTACAAAACAGTTTAAGCAGATTTTGGTAGCCAATGGCACTTGGGTCCTAGTGGGTTAGGTGTAGATTTCTTACAAGGAATACTGTAAGAACCATACCAATAAGAAGTATAATCTTTATGCACAAAATCATTTTATCCACAGTAAGAACAACAGATTTTCTTATGTGCCAATCTAATCAGATGATTTACAGAATAAATAGGATTAGGTTTAGCATAAGATTTACCTTTTGGCGCATTGTTCTTCTTTTCATTTGATGTGGATACAGATGATTTTGGCACTTCTTTCTTTGGAACAGTTGTGCCTTTTACTCTCCATTCCATCTTCACCCTCTTGAAGACTGGAACTTCTTCAGGTTTGGAAGTATTAACTTTAGGCACTTTTGTTTTGTTATCTGATTTATCATATAGAGGATTATAGAAGAGATTTGTTGAACGAATCCGACCTTTTGAGAAATCTGTTGATCTATTAAATTGTTTAGAAGAAATGTTTTTAAAACTTGAACTTGAAGCAGTTTTAAAAGAGCATTCAGAATCATTTGAATCAACAAATGGAGTCTGAAAGATAGAATTATGACCGGTCTGCTTTGAGACATCAAATTTAAAAATGACGTCTTCAAGTTCTTTGACTTTGTTTATTAAAACATATTTCTCTTTAGAAATTAGATCAAATTTCTTTTGGAGATCAGATTTGATCAACTGATCCTTCATAATATCAGCTGATAAACCAAATAATCTTTTGGTAAGATTAAGAATCACATCTTCAAAATATACACGTTCCGATTCAAAATCTTTTTCCAAAAACCTTCTTTTATCAGTAATCTCTTTGAAAATTTCCATATTTTTCTTTTTAAGGGTTTTACTTTCCTTTTCAAATAGATTTTTCTTTTCCGTGAAATCTTTTCTTTCCTTTTCCAAAAGATTTTCTAATTCACAGATTTTTATGGAAAGTTCAGAACTTTTAATCTCAAAAAAATTTCGTTCAGTTTCAAATTTAGCTCTTTCTTTTTCGAGCTTGTCTTTTTCTAAAAATAAAACTTTCTCAAAGTCAGAAACTTGTTTTGAAAGTTTTATACAATTAAGTTCAATTATTTCCTTTTCTTTAAGAATCTTCTCTCTCCTGTCTTCAATGCTCTTCAGATCAGCATTTTCCTTTTTAAGAGTTGTTACTTTCTCTTGAAGTTTCTCGATTTGATCGTGCAGACTTGAGTTGTCTTTGTCTTTCTTTGTTTCAAGACCTGCAATATAAACTTCAAGATCAGTTATTCTTTTAGTAAGTTTAGCATTTGAAGAAGAAATGTCTAAAATTTGTCTTTTCAGATTAACATTTTCTTCTTCCAATGCTTTATTAAAATAGGAGTTGAAGAATTTGAAGCATTGTCTTTAGAAGGAGTTTTTGTTAAAATGACTTGTTGCAACACTACATTATTTGGTTTAACAGAAACATGTGGTTTAGAAGGTGTTTCTGTTATAATAACTTGTTGCAACATTTTATTATTTGGTTTAACAAAAACTTTTGCAATTGGAGGAATCTCCTTTTTCAAAGTTTGCTTCAAATCTTCACCACTGCTTTTAACAATAACTTGTTGTAAAACCATTTTGAAAATTGCTAGAAATTGATCGTTCAGAAGATCAAGCAGACAGTGTATGAAAATACACTTTACAAAAAAATTTATATAATTTTTTTTTAATTCACAAGAATTCGGATGAATAAGGATTCGAAATCAATGAATTCGAATGAAGAAGGGTTCGAATTCAATGAATTCGGATGAAGGAGGGTTCGAATTCAATGAATTCAGATGCTGAAGGGTTCGAATTCAATGAATTCGGATGCTGAAGGGTTCGAATTCAATGAATTCGGATGCTGAAGGGTTCGAATTCACTCAATTCGGACTTAACTTGGTTCGAATTCACTCAATTCGAATGTAAATGGGTTCGAATTCACTCAATTCGAATGTAACTTGGTTCGAATTCACTCAATTCGAACTTAACAGGGTTCGAATTCTATACTTGGAAAATCAAATTCAACTCAGATGAATCCACAACTTCTCAATTCTAATCTAACAGGGTTCGAATTCACCACAATTCGAATCTAACAGGGTTCGAATTCACCTCAATTCGAATGTAGCAGGGTTCGAATTCTATGAATTCGAATGCTTCTTGAGTCGAATTCTATACTTGTGATTCCAAGAACACTCCGAATTCCCTTTGAATGATCCGAATTGAGTATGAATGATCCGAATTCACCAAGAATGATCCGAATTCTGCACTTCGAACTTCAAAATCACTTAATCTGCCATAACCTTTTCAATTCTTGATCAAATGGTATGAAACTTGTATCGATTTGTTCGAAATTGAAATCCGCACACTTTTCTTGTTGATTACAATTCACAATTCGATCGATTTAAGCAACTTTTGATCCAAAACAATGAATTTTTGGTTTTCGAACAAAACTTTAAAAATCGATCAAATCAGATGATTCTGTGCAGTTTTTGATGTTGATCCAAGAATTAAAGATGATCAGTAATCAATTACGAGTTCAATGATGCAAGAAATTGATTCAAAAACTGAAAATCTGGAAAAACTTCATGTCTGAATGATAAGACTTCAGATGAACAGTAAAAGCCACTTGGTCCGAATTCTTGAAGAACAGTGTAAAAATTCTTCAATTTGGTCTTCGATCTGCTTGAATCTTCTGTTTAGCTCTGATACCAATTGTGAAATCCCAGATCTCTAGCAATAAGATATGAATGTAGTGAGAGAGAATCTAGAGAGCAAATATGTCATCCATGTATTGAGCTCAAAGGATTACAAAAGGTTTCTAAAAGATTACAAAAGCTTACTAACAAATGAACTAGACAAGCCTATTTATACCCATGACATACAAGGTATAAAGGCATTCACAATACTGTATAGACTAATACAGTACATTGACTTTTACAGTAAATCTTGAATACAACAATGCTCTAACAGCTGGGATTCATTCTGAAACGGCTGGGAGCCACCTTGCAATGGTTGGGATCCATTGTTCAAGGGTGGTGATCAGATGTGCTAAGGGGGAATCTGCCCAGACTGGGGAATCGGAATGAACGGACACAGCTGTTGATTCTGCATGAATGGACCTGGATGCTGATTCTGTGCGGACGGGCCTTGTCCCGGGCCTGGATTCTGGATGAATGGTCTAGGACCTTTCTGGGGTCCAAAAGGATTCCTTAGCCGCGCGATCTCTTCAGCTGCTCTGCGATTCTGCTCTGCCATTGCATTGAGTTGATTCCTGGCAACCTCGAGCTCCTAATACATCTGAGCAACGGCTTGCTGCGGATTTCCAGGGGCTGCCATTTTCCTGCAACAGAAAATAGAAGAAACTCCAAGAAACTATTAGTAGAATGCACGTTCGTCGAGGATTTTCTCTAGATGTAGTCCCACGGATGGCGCCAAACTGTTAATGCCAAAAATCGCACCAAAGGGACAACTTAAGGTCGATGTGGACTTAAACAACTAAAGAAAGAATCTTTCGACGAGACGTGCGACGAGGATAAAAATAAAGAAACAAGGGATTTGATGACGCCGGAAAAACCTCAAACGAGGAAAAAACCTGCGGACGATAGTGGGTGTCGTCGCTATACTATGATCGCCAATCAGGGGCGATGTCTTTGGATACTGGTGTCGATCGTACAACGATTACAATACAGATGAATAAAATGCTTCGAAATGTAAAGTACAAGTGTTTAAACGTAAAAATAGGTGTTTGTCGTGTACGAAACAAAGTGTGAACTGCTGGTCGAGAGCTGTTGTCGTGCGTCGAGAGCGATACTTAGAATAATGGTTCTTCACTTCAGGTATTCTTGAATATTGCTTCGGTTGTTAATATCCGGATATTCGATGTCTTGAAATGTTGATTGAGCTTGATATTTATAGTCTTTGTGTCTCTAGCTTCATCCATGAATGCTCCTTTAATGGCTTTAACGGTTGGAAACGGTCGCCGGAGTAATGATCTTCGTCCGTTACGGTCGCCGGCTGTTTAATGATTGCGTCGGCTATAGTCATTGCTCCTTAATGACTTTTACTCCTGCATTAAACACTTAACAAACGGTCATGGTTAATGTTAGCTTTGGTCGAAGTCGCACGTCCTTATATAATAGTCGTGCGGATCGGGCGACGCTATGGTCGAGCGTCGTAAGGAACTCTGGACTTACCTTTTATGAGGGATGACAATGGTGTTCTGGGTCTTTGTCAAGACCTTATCTTAGTACAAGATATAGTCCTTAATCATACGTCTTACTTGTTCTGGTCGCGGTCGAGCGACGTGATTTTTTGCCTAAAGAGAGCATCAAGAGAGGTTTTCAACTCTCCCAACGAGGTGGTCACAGAGGTGACAAGGGTTTGGAACTCATCCCTTGCGACATGTGATCCAGGTGTAACCTCTGGGGGAACACATGCATCCCCAGAGTCAGTTCCTGTTCCTGGAACACCTTCTGTCACCCCTGTGTTGATGTTGAGGGTGGAAGGATTTCCTTCTGATCCTTGAACAGAGGTTTTTGAGGCCTCATGCTCTACAAAAGTTCTGTTGAGAACGTTGTCCTGATCCGCTCCAGAGATGGGTACTGGAGTATTCTCAAGTTGACTAGGGGACTTGTCTAGAGTCCCTTCGTCTATGTGCACTCTAGGCTCCTATGAAGAGCCGGTTGGACTTACGTGTGTGCGTGTGTATCATAGGACTTGGTTCTGGAGTCCTGTGATCGCGTATGTACGCTAATCTAAGTACCTCATCGGTTGCATATCCCAGAAGTTTGGTTGGCAGAGGTCTGCAGAAGTTGTATCCTTGTACGTGCTCTGTTGGGGTGTTCTTTGTCATGGGGTAGGTTTTAACTAATGGTCCCTCCATTGCCCATTTTTTGATCAGGAGCAGGGGTTCCAGAAGTACCCCAAGGATCCTCTGATATTGCAGTGGGGGAAGATCTTGGCTTGAGGGTCCCTTTGCCCTCTGTGAGGATATCATGTGGTCAATTGTGTTGACAATCTCTTGCAGCATAAGTGTGCCATAGTCCTAGGGCAAGTCATAGTATACCCCATACATTATGGTATTGATCTGGTGGGATGTTTGGTCGGGGCTACCCACTTTGCCAGTGAGGCATCTATTCAAGATGGAGAAAAGGGTATTCCACAGAGGGGGAAATATGTTCCTCCTTAAATCATTCCTCTTCTTTAATTGGGTGTTGTAACCCAACATTTCTGCGAATCTGCAGAGGTCTGAATCTGTTGGTTCCTCTGCATACTTCATTATGGCAAGAAGTCCCCTCGTTGGTAGGCCAAATTCAAGGGAGAACATAGTTCTGTTGAACATGATTTCAAGTTATTCGGATTGGTAGGGTTTGGATATGTATCCCTTAATTTGCCTAGTCTCTGAGTCAAAATGGCAGCTCTGCCAGAATTGGTAAAGGTATCTGGCAGGGATTCTTTTAATGTTCTTGGTCAGTAGAGGGAAGATGTAGTGATTCTCCAGGATATTGAGTAGAATGGCATGTTCCTCTCCAAAGGCTATTCTGGAGGGAACAAGATAATGGTTATTGGGTTTTAAAGGAAGAACACGTTCAAAGTGTTCATGTTCAAGGAAGTTTTGGAGGTGGGTAGTCGGAGTAAAGGCCACTGACTCCCCGGAGTTGTCCTTTTCTAAGGTTCCTGCTATTGTTGGGTTCTGTGAGTGCTCTGAATGGGTTGGGGAGTTCGCTGGAGTATTGGAGGTGGAAGCCATTAGTGATTTCAGTGAAGAAATGAGTAGAATGGAGAAGTTGCAGGTTTGTGCAAGGTTCGCCGGAGAAGATGGTAGTAGTGAATTCGTAAGAGAAATGGTAAATGATGTAAACGGGGTTATATAGTGGGGTAGAAACGGATAGAATTCCGTGGTAAAAATTGAATTCAATAAACATTTCGGGTCCGCACTTGAGTTCTACAGCTGGCCTCACGTTTCAGAAGATCGTGTGCCATGCACGTCCAATGAAATCTTGCCACGTCAGAAGTGTCAGAACACGATTAGACGTCGTGCGCGGCCCATTAATGCTTGGTGCGTGGGTTTTTCTATATCCAGATGTCTGTCACCCACCGAAATAACCCGCATGTTACAGAATTTCCATAAAAGGCCATGTATCAGAATCGACAGAAGCTCTGTAGTGGACTGAGCTCTGTGGGCTGAAACTTGTCTTTTATCTCCTCTGAGCTTGCACCTTTACCAAAAACATTTGAAAATTCATTGGAGAGGATCGATAGAATTTTAGCACGAAATTTGCATTCACAGAGGCTTTGAGGCTCTGTTGAAGCCAGTAGAGGCTCTATGAGTGGAAATTTCTAATAACTAAAGATTCATAAAACTTTTTGATCATCCAAAGTTTTCATTGTTTTAAACGATGTTTTTAGGACATATTTGGAAATTGGTGTCCTAGAAAACTGTTTTGGAAAGATGTTTCGTGCAAGACATTCTCCTTTTGATTTACCTTTGCTCGACAAACTATCTGACTTATGTGGATTTGGCTGACCATTGCTCTTCTTTGGCTCCCCTTTGAATCAACAAGTTCTGTGGATTGATTCAAGGTATCCTTCTGCTCCCCCTTGACCTATGCTTGGATCAAATGAGGTGTCTATGGTTAAGACTGAGGTTGGCATTGTCAAAGACCTCCTTCAGCAAATCCTCGACCGCCTGAATGCTGCTACTTGTGCTCTTTCGCATTTTACTCAGGTGGATCGAGAGGATCATCAAAGAATCACTCCTGCTATATCTGGCCTGGAAGACAGATTAAGTAGGATTGAAACCTGTGTTGGGATCTCTGGCCTGGAAGACAGGGACCCAATGCACACTGATGCTGCTGCTGATATTCCAGTTACCTCCCCCACTCATCATGTGGAAGAGGGGGAGAAGAGTGACGAAGGTCTTCCCCATAATGCCGAGGGGGAGACAACTGAAACAAATGTTGCTGCTGCTACAACCGAGAAACCTCAGGGAGTTGAAAACCCTGAGGGAACCGAGAAACCTCCCTCTGAATTTGAGGGGGAGCAACTCGATGAGCAACCCGAAGCTGCTGCTGATGTAACCGAACCCTATGTTGATGAGGTAGAATCTGAAGAAGAAGCTGAAGATGTTGAAGACGTCGACATCGCAGATGATGAACCATCATCATCTCCTAAAAATGATGATGATGATTACGATGACGATGATGATTTCTTCGTCCAGCCAATCAAGAAATCCCCAGCTCAAAAAGGGGTTGTCATCACAGAACAATCAGGGGAGGGGACCACCAAAACGCCTGCAGCGTCTGAAGCTGACAAAGGCAAGAACAAAGGTGTCTCATCTGAAGAAAACTTGGCTATTCTCTTCAGGAAGCCAGTTTTCAGGTAACATACACTCTATTTCCTTATACTGCATCCCTCCTCTATCCATTCTCTATATCATTTCTCCTCTCCATAAAACCTCTAAACACTTAACCCTCATTCTTTCTCTATCTATTTTCTCCCAAATGATCTTACTTAAACTATCGCTATGTTTCAGCTAGTCCTCTCCCCTGCTTGAGGATCCAGCTGAAGTTCCTCCTACTGCATCAACAATAATCCCAGCCCCTAGTGCTGAAGAAATAAGCCCAGTCTTAGACTTCGCTGAGACTGGTGACATTTTTGAAGAAGAAGAGGAAGAAGAACCTCTCTCACAAGAATAGACCTTCCTTGGTCCCTCAAAAACCAAGTGAAGAAGAAACGAAAAAGAGAGCTGATATGGTTCAAAAATTTGAAGCTAAGTGCCTTGTTCCTCATCACCTATGGCATTTCACAAACAATGAAATCGCTTAAGCTCTCAAAGCTGAACAACTCTTCGCTGAAAGAAAGAAGGCTGAAGAAAAAGACAGGGAATATGCCCTAGAGCTAGCCCAACGTTCTTTCGAAGACCCAGACATAAGAAGATTTCATGTTGTTGTCCAATAGAAACTGCTGATAGACGTACAGAAGATTCACCAGAAAAAGACCAAAGTTAGCGACAACACTCTTGAATGGTGTAAGAAGATGTGCCACTACAGACAACATCCCTCAAGGATAAAAGTTGTAAATGTCAAAGGAATATATGCTATGAATAATAACATAAAGGTACCAATCGTGAATGTCCAAATATTCAGAGAAAATGGCCACAACCGAACTGCCTACATGTCAGCCATAAATACTTTTGGTCTCGCTGAATGGTTAGAGATGAGAATAGCAATTCAAAGATCCCGCTCAACTTTCAAGACCTATGTCGTACAAGAAATAAACAAACAGATCGACTTGGTTTCCACATCATTTAATATTCCTCGTCCTCCACAACCTCAGAAGAAGCGAGTTGCTCCAAAGAAGAAGACACCTTCTTCTCCAGGCTCGCTGATAAGAAACGAGACAGGAATTGAACTCTCTCGTGAAGCAGTTCTTGGCCCTGCCCCTGACCTTTCTGGTCTTGACGTATCCATACCTCCTGCTGAAACCTTCATCCCTGGCAGAGTACTCAGCAATCCTTATGGCATCTTCTTCTATGACTTCAGTGGTCGCCCGTGCTTTCAACGCATCTCTGAGTTATACAAAACTCCTATCGAACAACTAAGAGATTTATTATACTGGTGCGAATACAAACAAAGTCTCCTCGGACAACTCCTGAAACCCCACATCTATCGCGAAGCAAAGAAAAGAAGGGAACAGGGAGTTACAGTCCCTAACTGGATGATCCCAGAGACTGACACTCTTGATGAACTCGTCAAGAAAGAACCTGGTTAGTTGATAGGACCATGTAATTCTTCTATCATGTATCAGCTTATATCTTATGTACTTGTAATTTAATTTGTTGTACTTGTAATTTTTCCACTTCCCTTTGTAACCCTTACGAGGTTTAAAGAAAAATTTAAGCGAATGTACTTTACTCCATCAGTACTCAAAAGATCCCAGAAAACAGTAAAAGGGACAAATATTTTATGAGTTCTTTTTATCCTTATGTTTTCACACTTAGCAATTTCTTTTGTTGCTATGTCAATATCAAATAGGGGGAGATTGTTGATCCAAACCCTCAGTGATTTGATAATTACTCTTTAAGACACACTTAGTGAAAATTGTAAGTAGACAATATGTATTAGAGTTTCAGTATCGCTGATAAGTACTATGTCTCTACAGTATAGCTGATAGGAAACTCACGCTCTTTAAATTTAGACATTCAACGAACCTGTTCATCAATACAGCTCTGAGCCTGTTCAGTCTTATTGATGATCGTTGATAGTCTTAGTTGTTTACTTATGATCGCGGATGACAAGTTTCACGTCAACTATGTTCTACGCTGAAGTCGAAGATCAAGACTAAGAACCAGCGACAAGTCTACTAAGGAACCGATGCGGATATCAGCGAAGCCAAGATTTGTCCACTCAACGTGAAGTATCAAGTAGAAGACTTCAGCGATCGCTGAGCTTTATCACTCGCTGATAAAGTACTGATTCAACGAACACTGATAATGAAGTCTTCCTCTACAAGTTACTTTTGTCTTACCACCTTGCACGCCTTCGTACGAAAATGTCAGAAATGACACCCATTCTGTCCATTATCGTACAACCAACTCTGATTCTACATTGTTCATCATGCGGCTACTAGGTTGTCTACAAAGGTCAAACCATGCAACCAATCAGCTGCTGCCACATGTAAAGTTATACTGCTATGCATTAAATGCATGCAGTATATAAGAAGAACCCTACTTCAGAAATTAAGTGCTCGGCCATCTTCTTCTTTCTATCTCTTAGTGTTAGAATATTAGTCTTTAATATTCTTATCTCTTTTTTGTCTTAATTCTAGGGCAAAAACTTAGTGTTCTCATAACTTGTTTAGATTAGGTTTAATCCTTAATCTTGTTCCACAACAAGTTGTAACTTGTTTGATAAATATCAATAAACAATGTAGAAAAGTAAAATACGTGTGTTTGTATTCAATCTCCCCCTCCCCCCTTCTACAAACTTGTATAACCCTCCGGGACCAACAAGATGCCGCTAAAAGTAGAGGCACACAACCATCGCCCCCTCCCAGTGCAACCCACATTTCTGACTCTGCCAGTCTAGTGGCATAAAGAGTCATTGAAAAAGAGCCGCACACCTCGATCCCATCCCCATCAAACCGGACAGAGGAACCTTTTTCCTCCTCTGTACCACTCACTGTCGGGGAAACTATATAGAGGGAGTCCTCTCAAAAGGACTCTCCTCTTATTCGTGATCCTTCGCCCCTGATTACACCTGAAATTCCAGCAGAGGAATTTGTTTCCTCTGCCACACCCACAAATCTAGGACCACAAGGCTCTTCAGAGGAGCTTAGAAAGCATAACGACGAAAGGACTCTAGACAAGTCCCCTAGTCAACTCAAGGATACTTCTGTCCCTACCTCTGGAGTGGATCAGAACAAGGTCCTTGACAGAACTTATGTAGAGTTTGAGGCCTTAAAAACCTCTTGTGTGTCCCAATATGATCAATCAACCAAGAATTCACACAAGATCTAGAGAGAGAGTGTAGAGAGAGAAAGTAGATCTTGTATTATTAGCTCTCTGTATTTTACAAGATATGAGTTATGCTCTCTTAGTTACATGATTAGTCTAAACAAAGCTATTTATACCTAGGATCTATACAAGACATTAAGCTAAGTTTGACTTTCACTAACACATAATACATTGACTTTGACTTTGACTTTATCATTAAATCTTGAAGACATATTTTAGACTTAACAATCTCCCCCTTGGATTCAAGATTTAATCATTTTGAGAACCACAGTCGTTGGCTTGTCAAAGTCAACTTGTCACAAAATCTTCAGACGGGGATCTGGCGGATATTTTCTTTCTTCGATTTGGAGATTTTGTTTCTTCACACAAGGCACTTTGGTACTGATAAACACAAAATTAAGAAAAAGAGATCACAAGATGATCAATCGATTTTTCTTAAACTCTTGAAGAATTCTCCCCTTTTTCTTTCTTTGATTTGAGAAATTCTTGCTTCAGTAGTGATATTCACAATATAGCACAAGTTTAAGAAAAAGAGATCACAGGATGATCAATCGATTTTTCTTAAACTCTTGAAGAAGAATTCTCCCCCTTTTTCTATCTTGAGACGAAATCTTCTTTATTCTCTTTGACATGAAATTGAATTCAATATTTCTCCCCCTTTTTCGATGAAAGTGAGCATCATGATCATCGAAAACTATTTTCAATTTCAGTCGTGTCTCGGAGTATCACGAACAATCTCCTCCTTAATGAACAATCTTGCTCCCCCTCAAACTAAGACTTCTGGAGCAATTTGTTTTCTCCCCCTGAAAATATGCATATATTTCATTTAGGCATAGTAGTTGAAAAATTTATTCAAAGAAAATAAAATTAATTGAACTACATTTTAAAACTACTACCATTTGATCATGTGAAAACTTTACAAAAGAAATCCAACTTAATGAAATTTAACAGATTTTTCAATCAAATGAAATCAAATGCATGTGTTTGGATTCAAATACAAGACATCATTGCATATCAAGTTAAAAATGTTCAGTTTCAACCCCTTTATTAAATCTATTTGGTGTGTTAGCATGCGAAATATGTTTAATTTCAAGCATATGCAATTCGAAAACATATAAGAATACTTTGCTCTACTCACACTATTTGTCCAAAATCAGGATTTTCACAAATTTACAGGTTTATCGCGACTTTGTAATATCCCCAAATTTCAAGAGATGTGTGCACATTGGCATCTTTTACTTTTGTGCTCATTGGCATCTTTTATTTTGTGCACATTTGCATCTTTTAATTTTTTGCTCATTGGCATCTTTTAATCAAAAAGTTTAGTAAGAATAAGATACACCGTTAAACATGGATTTCTATCTGATTCTATAGCAGGATTTGGGTCAACCGCTCCCAGACCAGTTGGCCTTAGGGGACTAGGTGTTGAGCACCCCTAGAACTTACTTTCCCAAACCAGAAAGGCCGCATCGATATATCTTAAACCCATTTGTACAAGTAGAACATGACTTTCGATCTGGTTCTATAGCAGGATTTGGGTCAGCCGATCCCAGACCAGTTGGCCTTAGGGACTAGGTGTCGAGCACCCTTTAGGACTTACTCTCCCAAACCAGAAAGGCCACAGGTACAAACTTTCAAACTAAATGATTTTATTTGTATATATTTGATGCATCTCAATCACCTGGTTTTAAAAACATAGTGCTTCACCCATATTTTGGTTTCCATCCATCATTCTAACATTTAGGCTTTTTGAGCATTATATTCTAAATAAGTCCAGAATTACATAATTTTGAGCATTCAGTATAATTTCATTCATGTTTTGCTGACCTTTCGATTTATTTCAGAGGTGAAAGTTGAAACACATATAACGCAGATGATACAACAATACTTGTAAAATCATCTTTTAGCACACATTTAATTCATTGAATGAAAATTGAAAAATTTCTTCTCATTGAATTAAATTTGTTGAGATTCAAATTTTCAAAGCAGTGAAAATGAAACATAATACAATGTTACCTTTCACCACTTGTTCCTTGAATTGAAAGATGTGACAGTTAAGGATATCACCTGATAAGTATGAGTTCTAAACTGATTTGTTTAGAAGTCTTAGTCTTTGAAGTACGGGTCCTGAACTGAATTGTTCAGAAGCCATAGTCGTTGAAGCACGGGTCCTGAACTGATTTGTCCAGAAACCATTAACTGTGAAATCCGGGTTCTAAACTGATGTATTTAGAAACCAATTCTCTTTACTCCCCCTTAATGGCACAAGTAATGTTCTTCTGAGAATTCAACGCTTTTCTTCTAAATCTGCGAAAACAGATTAAGTAGATTTTGGTACCCAACGTGTCTTGGGTCCTGGCTTGTTAAGCGGAGCTCTATAAGAAGGAAAATGATAAGTACCGTACCAATATTGAGCATCATTATTTTTAATAAAATCATTAGTTCCACAATAAGAACAACAAAAATTCTTTTATGCTAACCTGATTAAATGATTTGCGGAATATAATGAACCAGGTTTAGCAAAAGATTTACCTTTCAGGTTAGTGTTCTTGTTGGGAACAGATGATTTTGGTACATCGTTTTCAGGAAACGTACCTTTAACTCTCCATTGCATGTTGACTTTCTTATATGTAGGAAGATCAGCAGATTGAAATTTGGAAGAATTATCTACTGAATGATCATAAAATAGATTAGAAGGACGAATCGGACATTCTGAATAGTTTTTGGATTTGTTAAGGGACTTGACCTTGTAAGATAAGTCATTCCGTTCCTTGGTCACTAAATCAAGCTTTTTCTGAATGTCAGACTTAACCCTCTTCTCTATCATAATATCAGTTGATAACACTGCCAAATTCTTTTTTAGCTTTCGTATTTCTTGCTGAAATATCTTCCTTTCAACAGAAAATTCTTTGTAAGGGACTTGACCTTGTAAGATAAGTCATTCCGTTCCTTGGTCACCAAATTAGCTCTTTCTTTTCTCAAAACCTCTCGTTCTACTTTAAGCAGCTTTTCCATGTCAGACAACTTCTTTGTAAGCTCAATGACCTTTTCCTTGAGTTCTTCATTTTCAGCATTTGATAATTTATGTTCCGTATCCTCTTTTTCAGCTTTCTTTTCTTCTTCCTTTCTCTTAAAAGTAACTTCAGATCCAAGCATTTGCTTTGATAACTCGTTCCACATCTGCATTGGGTTATGTTTGAAACATTCAACGCGTTTGTAAATGTGTTGCGGAAGTGCGAAGATCAAGCTGGATGAAGCTTCCTTGTCAGCTTTCTTTCTTTTAATTTCTTCTTCCGTAAAATCATTCTCCATTTTATATCTGATCATTGGACCTTCAGTGAATGATTTTATCATATTTTCTCCGTTTTCTCTACTTGAAATAAAGTCGATGAACGCAACAGTCCATTGTTCAAAAGCAGAGTCTTTAACCAACACCGGAGGTAGGTTCATGTTTGCTTGACTATAAAAGATCTTTATAATGAAAATTATCTACTGAAAAAACGAACAATTAAAGTCAGAAAAAATTTGAAAAAAAAAAATTTGAAATACAAATTGAAATTTGTCTTCCAAAAAATTAATTCTGAAAAGTTTACGCGGATATGTTGGACTTTAATCGTCAAACCTGCAAAATACAAGAAAAATTTATCAGTTATGAGTAAAGTAGGTAAAATTATAGGGACTAAAAAAGTAAAATTCTAAACTATAAACTATAAGGACTAAAATTGTAACAAAACTAACGACTCTAACGGAAAAAGGACCAAAAATGTCACAAAACTAACGAAAATAAAGAAACCCCGTTACTTTACTATTCATCATCATCTTCATTGAAACCCAATCTGCAAAAGTCGATATGGAATCAAAATTTTCGACCAAAACTGTTCGTTTATGATCCCTTAAGCTCCCTTAACTGATTAGAACTCAAAAACGCTTTCAAACTCTCAAACGAAGCAACCGAAAGTTTTCGATAAAAACCGAACGAAAACTTTAAACGTTGATATCTTCTTCGTTTCTCGACGAAAATCGCTGATTTTTGTTGCGTTGAGATCGTTATTAGAATACCAATCAAATGCAATGAACAAATCTCGATCACACGACGATTTTCGAAGACCCACTTTTTCCGGCGATAAACGTTTTCCGGCGAAAACTCCGGTGAGCTTTATGGAAGAAGGTTTATTTGAGTTGTATGGTTGGCGCAAACTTTGATGGTGTTCTTTATCAGTTGGTGACAGAAAGTTTGAAGGTTTTCTCCAGCAACAGGTGGCGCAAAGTGTGAAGGTTTTCTCCAGCAACAGGTGGAGCAAAGTACAAAGGTTTTCTTGATAAGTTCATGGAGCAAAGTAGAGGTTTTCTTTAGATGTGCATGGCGCAAAGTTAGTCATCTGGATGGCGCAAAGTTGGTCTTGTGGGTGGCGCAAACCAAGTCAAGTAAATGGCGCAAACTGAGATTTGCGTGAGCTATGTAAGGCGCAAAAAGGAGAAAAGACTTAGCCGCATATGTTGACTTTCCTTTTAATTAGATGTTGTTGGTGAAGCAAGCTAGTAGGTGATGCAAAATCAAGAATTATTCCATCAAGAAGGTAGCGCAAAACTCATATGAACTGGCGCAATCCATGAATCTGGTGCAAAACATGATCAATCTAAAAAATCCTTTCAAATCCCAATCAAAACTTCGAATTAAGCTTTCAAATTTTGCAGGGATGTTAGAAAATCAATTTCTAACACGATCATGTAAACCAATTTCGTTGTAAATCACAGATTTGATGTTAGAAAAATCAACCAGACTGATACGCTCGAACTTATCAAAAACTCCAAAATCTTCAAATTGAATCTCAAATCTTTGAAATAAGCTTCCAAAATTTGCAGAAATGTTAGAAAATTAGTTTCTGACACGATGATGTGAACCAATTTCGCTGAAAAACGCTGAATCGAAATCTGAATGGTTGATCAAACTGATACGAACGAACCAAACAGAAACCTCAAATTTCTTCAAATTGATCCTCAAAACTTTGAAATTAGCCCTTGATCCTTGAATAAGAATTGTTCCTCTATCAAAAACGAATCCAACGAACTCTAATTCCAGCCAAAAATCTCAAAAAATACAATTTTCAACGTACATACAGGGACGAAAGAAGGTGTCTCAGGAATGGAGACTCACTCTGGTGATAGATTTGTTCACCCAGAGGTTACCCCCCGGATCATATGTCATAAGGGATGAATTCCAAACCCTTGTCACCTCTATGACCACTTCGTTGAAAGAGTTTGTTGGTTCCCGTTTTGTTTAAACAAGATTATCAGATCTATTAGTTCAAGTTTAAGTATGATGCGGAAGCGTATTTGAAGAACTAACAGATATGTTTGATAGATTTAGAACACAATATAAATAAATAGTGAACAGGAAATAATATCTCAAAGTTTACTGAATATATATATCAAGAACAGTGAGTAAGCAAAGCTTTAAAACATATATGACTCTCAAAGTATATAAGCTATGTGTTCTTGATGTTTTTATTTCTCTCAATTCTCGATCTGGAATAACTCAACATGAGTCTTCCTTATATACTACTCTAAGGGGACCATAAAGCATAAGCTACTATTCAGAACGGACGGTATGAATAGTTGGATGTGATGTATTGCATTTAATGCAGCAGACGTCTATTATGTACTAAGCCCTATTGAATCCAGTCAGAGTTTGACACGTTGAATTTGGACAGGGCATGCTACCATGCAAGTTGATGAATAGGTTCAGAAATAGTAGCAAGATATTATAAATATCTTTGAAGTCTGTGTTGAAGACCGCATAGGCTCTGTGAAGTGTCACAGAGGTTCTGCGGTTTGGTCCTTTGTAGAGCAGTTTTCACCGTATTTCGATTCTTTGGTCTTCTTTGCGCGTATGACAGAGCTTCTGTAGGACGCCTCTTTTAGCTTCTGTAGCTTCTTGACCTTGATCTCTCGGTAAGTTCGGCAGAGCCTCTGTAAGAGGCTTTCTTCACTTGGCCTGTTTTTCTCTACTTCTAAATACTTCTATGATTAGGAAGATTGAAGCTACCAATCTCCCCCTAAGTAGTGAAAAATAAAAAATTGAACTTGAGTTTAGTTAGGCTAAGTTAGATAAGACAGAGGTTAAACAATACCTCGAAAGTTCTTTCATTCAGAAATATGCCAGAGGCATTTTACATTTGAGTACAATGAAAGATAGACTTTGACTTGGTTTGCAGAGATTTGAGGTTTGAGAATCAGATTTTGGTATCTTTGAAATCGTTGTAGCTTCTGTTGTCTCTTCCGATTCTTCTGATCTTTTTGTAGAAACTGATGCAGAGTTCTCTTACGCGGATTGTGGCATCAATCTCTCTGATGAAAGTATCTGCGGCATCTCTATTCATTTTCTCTGTCTCTCTGTATTTTACAAGGCTTGCTCTGAACTTGTTCAGAGTACTAGTTGCGTACTTCTGACAGTCCATGCACACAAACAGTTTGACTTCGCCTTGTGGGTTTTGAAATACTAACCCGAATCTTGGTTCTGTAATGATTGAGTTGGGCACGGCGTCGGGTGGGCAGCGATCCTCTGGTGGTCGTAAATTCAGATGTTTTAGACCAAGATCCTTTCCCAGTTGAAAATCTATCATACTGTAGATCAGAAGATTTTCGCTCATTGCTTTTCTCAACACTTGATAGGCTCTGGTGTTTGGCTCTGTGTTGTAGTTGTCCTTTGTCCATTGCAGAAGTTCAGGTAGATCATAGGGATTCATATTCCTTTTGTCAGCATCATCGAAGGTGGTTTCTGAATTGTTTACCCTTTTGACTCTGTAAAGATTGTACCTGACTCTTGGATAGGTTCTTGTGAAGGAGAATCTGCAGAAGATTACCTTTTTGATTTTATGATGTGAGAAGACTTCTGCTTTGGTTCTTGGTTTTGTTCTGCTGAAGATGTTCTCAAATTCTTCTCTGATGTTCGGATTTGTGATTTGGTCTGTTGGATGGAGGTTCTGAAAGGGTTGTTTGTAGAGATATTTGTACACCACTTCTTCCATTTCTTCGTATGTTGGACCATGTGGTGGTACTCGTCTTTTGAGACTCTCCATCTATTGAACAACTTCTGCAGCTCTTCCTGATAGAGGAATGTCTGATAGAGGCTTCAATCCATATGCCCAGTCCTCTTCTTCAGGCTTTGGAGTTTGAAAGGCATCAAAGGAGCTTTTCATCAGTTTTTCTGTAGGATTGGGTACTGATTTCTTTTTCTTGGGCTCTTCTGTCATTTTTGCCTTTCCCTTGTCTTTGGCTTTTGGAGGTGCAGAACTTGTTGCTTCTGTAGGTTTGGTTGTTGGTGCTTCTGTTGGAATGATGGGGGTTGCCTCTATGGGTTTTGACACTTGTGTTTGAGAGGAATTTTGTGGCGTTGGTTCTGTTGGCTTTCTTTGCTCTGTAACCTCTGTTGGAGGTTCTTTGGTGACTTCTTCTGTAAGCTCGGTTTTTGTTGGTGAAGGTTGGATATCGAATTTTCTTGCCATTTTGAAAGCTAATGTGAACTTGTGCCTTTCTTCTTCTCTCTGCACCATTCGTTCAGTCATTGTATTGTGCATCTCTCTCAGAATAGAAGAAGCAGAGGTCGTTGCACTTTTTGGTTTGGTGGAAATCGACTTTCTTCTTGGTATGGTTTGGGGTTTTTCTATTGATTCTGTTGAAGGTCTTTCTTCCAAGTTGATTACCACAGGGGTGGTTGTTGTCTCTGTGGTTTGCTGATCAGCTTCTGGAATATTGGTTTCTTCAGAAGTTGATTCCACAGAGATGGGTGTTGTCTTTGTGGTCTTTTGATCTTGGGTTTGTTCTGGAGGGGCTTGGCTGATTGGTTCTGCTGCGATTGGTGGAGCTTGTAGTCCTCTGGTCGTAGCTTTCTCCCTTATATTCTCCCCCTCAGGATGATCTGATGGACCAGGATGGTCATCATCAGAGTCATCCTGACTCTTATCAGAAGTGCCCTCTGCTCTGCAGGAAGCTTTGGGTTTCTTTGGTAGTTCTGCTCCTGCGGCCATCAACTTTGCACATACATCATCACAGAGGCCGATTAGAGTTGCAAGCTCTGCTTCTGTGTTGAAGCGCATTCTGCCGACACTTTTTCTGAATTCTTTGACGTAGTTGGCATTTGCAGTAGTGAAGGAGACAATGATTTCTGTGACCTGGTTTATGACATTCTGCCCGAGCTCTGTCAGCTATGCTCTGGTCATGTAATCTTTTGGCTGCATCATTGTAGTGTTGCGCATTGCCTCTTCTTGAACGTTTTCTAGAGCCTTCTGTAGTTCTGCAGGTGTGATGCTCTGTGATTTGTTGGTTGTTTGTTCATTTGGTCAAGAAAATGTTTGACTGATTCCTTGAATGCAGATGTTGCAGCTATTCCAAAATCTTTAGCAGCAGAAGTGGTTGTAGTTGTGGCAGTTGTTTGAGCAGAAGATTTCATCTCTGTGATGGCCGTTTTCACCTCGGTGGACAGATTGTCCATTTTGGTGTTCAGATTTAGCAAGGCCGTTGATGTTTTCTCTGCAAAAGATGTGAAAGAGCTTTGCAACTCTTTCATGGTTTGATTCACAGAGGTGACAAGGGTTTGGAACTCATCCCTTGATACTTGTGGCCCTGATGTAACCTCTGGAGGAACACATTCGTCTCCAGAGTGAGTCCCTGCTCCTGGGACACCTTCGTTCACCCTTGTTTGTACGTTGGGGGTGGAAGGATTTCCATCTGATCTTTGAGAGGAAACCTGAGTTTCAATCTCTACAGAAGTTTTGTGAAGAACAGTGTCCAATCCCACTCCAGAGGTGGTTGTCGGAATGTTCTTCTGTTGTGCTCACTACTTCTCTCTGAAAGAAGGGTTGGCCCTATTTCGTGCGTGGCAGAGGAAACGAATTCCTCTGTAGGGTGTTCTAGTGTGATCTGGGGCGATTGATCACGAACAATAGGTGAGTCTCTTTGAGGAGACTCCCTAGGAATGGATTCCCCGGTTTCTGTGGGCGCAAAAGTCGAAAGAGTGACTTCTGGCTGGATGGGTTGGGTTTGGATCGAGTTGTGCTGCTCTTTTTCAATAACTCCTTCTGCAGCTAGACCTGCGGAGTTAGATGTGTGGGTTGCACTGGGAGTTGGTTTTGGTTGTGTGCCTCTATTAATCCAGGTATCTTTTCTTGTTTCTTCCTCTGTTAAGCATCCAAGCACTACATCATTTTCTACCATTTCAGCCTCTGTAGCTATCCGATGGCTTGTTGCTTCTTCCCTAGCTTCTGTTTAAGTTCCTTGCTCTGTGCCTAAGAAGTCGTACATTGGATGAGAGCCGCATAATCTCATGACATGTGGATGATAGAGACCTTTTCGTATCCAGACAGCTTCTTCTTCATCGAAATCTACCTCTGAGACCTCCATTCTTGTCTCCCTTGTTTCAAATCCCTCTTCTTGTAGAACTTCGGCCTCTTTTCCTTTTTATATTATTTTCTCTAAAGCCTCTGTTACTTCATCTCTATTCCACTCAGCTTCTGTTTGTTCTATTTCCTCTGAAGCTAGGCTTGGACCCCTTCTGTGGACGTCCAATCCTTGTTGAATGAAGGGGTTCTATAGAATAACAGGTGTCTCAACTGATTGATCTCTGGGTGTTTGATCATCTTCTTGCAGATGTGTGTCAATGCCAGAAATAGAGAAGTATTGTTCTTCTGGGGAGTGGTGGTCGAGTGGTTGTGCCGTCCACCCTGCTGTATTTAGAGTGTGGGCAATGTCAGGGTTCTGTAGGAAATCGTTTAAGTTTCCTTGGTGAGCAAATCGATCTGGGGATTGATAGGGTGATTGATATCCCTCTTCTGTCATTTCTATTTCTGCATCTTCTTCTTCTGCAGTTCTTTCTTCTGCGATGTCTTCTCTTTCTATGGTAACGAATTTTTCAAGTGATTTCCCATGCTTCTTTTTGGTTTTCCTCCTCTTAGGTTTTGGTGCCCCTTCCTCTGTGGTTTACGATTTTCTTTTCTTCTTCTGTTTTGGAGAAGAGGGAGGAGCAGTGGATCCAATTTCTGTGGCATGAGGAGGTGAAGGTTGATCTTCTGCAGCGCTTGTGGAGGTGCCTTCTTTAGTTTTCCTCTTCTTTGATTTTGGAGTAGAGGTAGAAGATTTCGAAGAGGACTTCTTTCCCATGAGCTCTGCACGTTTGGCTAAGAAGCTAAGTTGAATAGCCATGTGTTTTGCTAGTTTGTGATCTTTTTCTTCTTGAGTGGAAAGAGGTTCTGCAATCATTGTTCCTAGGGGAACACCTAAACGCGGGGGTGTCATAGGACTCGGTTTTGGAGTTCTATGATCGCGTATGTACTCTTTCTTAAGGGTTTTATTCGTGGCATACCTCAGAAGGTTCTTTGACAAAGGTCTGCAGTGTGTGTCGCCATCTACATGATCAGTGGGGGTATTTTTGTTCATTGGGAACTGTTTGGGAATTGGCCCTTCCATTGGCCAGTTCTGTATCAGCAACAGAGGTTCGAACAAAACTCCCAGTATTCTTTGGAATTGCAGAGGTGGTAGAAAGTTAGGATCGTTCTCTTTGACCCTTCTGGCGTTGTTCTTTCTGTCGTTGGTGTTGATGATCTCTTGCATCATTATGGTCGCGTAATCCAGTGGGAGATCATAGTAAACCCCATACATGATGGTTAATATCTGATGTGAGCTCTGGTCAATACTGCCTATCTTCCCTGTCAGGCATCTGTTACGAGTTGAGAACAAGGTGTTCCACAGAGGTGGTAATCTGCCTCTGCGGAAGTCATTTCTCTTCCTCAGTTTGGTGTTGTACCCAAGCATTTCTACGAAACGACAGATCTCGTCGTCTGTTGGTTGCTCTGCATATTTCTTCAATCCATGAAGACCCCTTGTTGGTAGGTTGAATTCAAGTGAGAACATTGTTCTATTGAACTTGATTTCCAGATGTTCAGATTTGTCAGGTCTTGAAATGTACCCTTTGATTAGAGAATCATCTTTATCAAATCGGCAACTTTGCCAAAACTGGTTCAAATATCTAACTGGAATTTTGTTTGGGGTTCTTGAGAGTAGAGGGAAGAGTATATGATTTTCCATTATGTTTAGAAGAATGGCATGGGCTTCGCCGAAAGCAGTGGGTGAGGGGACCAAATAGCAATTGTTGGATTTGATTGGTAGTACCTTTTCGAAATGATCCTTTGCTATGAAGTTTTGAAGATGTGTGGTCGGAGCAAATTCTGCTGAATCGCCGGAATCTTCTAGTTCAATACTTTTGGCAAGGTTGGGGTTTTCTGAATGTTCAGAAGGAGCAGGTGAATGTTCTGGTGAGTTCGCCGGAGAGTGTGCACGGGAGATAGCTTGAGAAGATGAAGCCATTGGTAATGAGAATAAGATACTTGCAGGTTTTTGCAGGGTTTCGCCGGAGAAGAATGAGGGTTTGTAAAAAGTGTATGAGAGGGTAAGCTTGGTTTTTATAGAAGGGTAAAACGGTAGAATTCGAAAGAGTAAAATATATGGCAATGGATTAAAATTTGGAATCCGTACACAAGTTAGAACGGCGGGTTCAACTTTCCACAGAAAACGTTCCATGTACACCCAATAAAAATGGGACACGTAGGCCATGTCAGAGGATGACAGGACGTCGTGCACGGCCCATTAATGCTAGGCGCGTGGGGTTGTTCTTAGCCACATGAGATTCACTCTCAGTAAAAGTAACCGTTATTACTACAGAAATGCCCAAGTAACAGATTGACAGAACCTTTGTGGTTTACAGAAGCTCTGTGATTTTGAAAATCTTGATGTTCATGCCTCATATATCTCAATGTTATCATGACTCTGTAGGTTCTTCTTTAACCAAAACATTTGTAAGGACATTGGAGAGGATTAATAGGATTTTAGTGAAGAAATTTCGTTCAGAGGTTTTGAGGCTCTATGGGATCTTGCAGAAGCTCTGTCAGGGCCAGCAGAAGCTCTATGAAAGAAAATTTCTTATTACTAAAAATCTATCAACGATTTTGATCATCCAAGTTTTGATATGTACTAAGAAACGTTTTTCGGACATATTTGAAAGTTGGTGTCCGAGAAAACTGTTATGGAAAAAGTTTTGTTCGTGAAGGTCATGGTGTGTGTGTTTGGTTTCCGAGATAACATTCCAAAAGATCGATAGAGGTTAAATTTGTGATCACAGAGAATATTTCTGGCAGAGCCTCTGTTGAGCTCATCAGAGGCTCTATGACCTCAAATTTCTCATAACTCAAATTTTATGAAACTTTTTGATCTTTTGATTTTTGAAATGTTATCCACAGTATATTTAGGACGTATTTGACAATTTGTGTCCCAGAAAACTGTTTTCAACAACCTTTTGTACGAGAGACATACCTTTTTGGTTCTTCTTTTCTAGGCAGTGATGTCTGACTTCTGTCGATATAGATTCATCGACATTCTTCTTTGGCTTTCCTTTTGCTCCCCCTTGATCTATGCTTGGATCAAAGAATGATAAGATTTGTATTGAGCATAGGTCTTGTTTTTCCAGAGGTTCTGTGGAGATCGTCAGAGGTTCTTAGCAGACTCACAGAAGCTCTGTGATATCAAGAACTATTTAAGATTGAGAATTTACATACAGAAATAAATCAATCAAAGCAATAAGTTAAGTAAAATAGAAATATATACTTATTTACAGAAGATAAAGCTATACTTACAAAGGATTTTCACATCATATTAATCATTCCTAACTTACCCACCAAGAAATTAAATCTTTTCTCGTCTAAGGCTTTGGTGAATAAGTCTGCAAGTTGATATTCTGTTGGCACGAAATGCATCTCGATTGTACCGTGTTCAACATGATGTTTCAAAAAGTGGTACCTTATATCGATATGCTTGGTTTTGGAATGTTGCACAGGATTGGCAGAGATGGCAATGGCACTTTTGGAATCACAGAAGATGGGTATTTTGAATAGAATGTGGCCGTAGTCTTTTAGCTGAGTCTTCATCCATAGAACCTGAGAACAACAGCTAGCAGCAGCAACGTATTCAGCTTCTGCCGTAGATGTTGATACACAGTTCTGCTTTTTGGAGGTCCAACTGACTAGTTTACCGCCTAGGAATTGACAACTCCCAGAGGTACTCTTTCTGATAAATCCCAATTCTAGCAATAAGATATGAATGTAGTGAGAGAGAATCTAGAGAGCAAATATGTCATCCATGTATTGAGCTCAAAGGATTACAAAAGGTTTCTAAAAGATTACAAAAGCTTACTAAAGTATTACTTACAAATGAACTAGACAAGCCTATTTATACCCATAACATACAAGGTATAAAGGCATTCACAATACTGTATAGACTCATACAGTACATTGACTTTACAGTAAATCTTGAATACAATAATGCTCTAACAATCTCCCCCTTTGGATTCAAGATTTAAAAAAATAACAGCAGTCTTCAGCTCTTTGTAAAGTCAATCTTCTCAAACAGACACTTTATCAAACTATCTTCAAGTAGCTTTATCTCCACTAGTTCACGGTGAACTATATGCTTTGACACTCTTTAAGAACTCAGCTTTGAAGAATCTTCAGACAAACATGAAAAGTCATTGTCTTTTTCTTTGAAAAATCAACCTTCTTCAATACAATCTTCAACAGATTGTCTTCAAGTCTTGAACATGGATTTCATATCTTTATGGATTTCAACAGATTGACTTTACAGTAAATCTTGAATACAATAATGCTCTAACACTTTCTGTCGAGCATGCATCCTCCATACTCTGAATCTGTATAAGCTTTAAGACAAAAGCCAGAGTTTTGTGGATACCAGAGACCAAGATTTTTGGTCCCCTTTAGGTATCTAAATATTCTTTTAACAGCATCATAATGTGATTTCTTAGGATTAGCTTGATAACGTGCACAAAGACATGTGGAATGCATAATGTCAGGTCTGCTTGCAGTTAAGTATAACAGAGATCCAATCATGCCTCTATAGAGAGTGCATTCTACAGAGATGCCATCTGGATCTAAGGATAACTTATTTCCAGTGGCCATTGGAGTTTTCATTGCAGAGGTATCAAAGAGGCTATACTTGAAAAGAATGTCAGAGACATATTTGGCCTGATTTAAAAAAATTCCCTCTGATGTTTGTTTGACTTGGAGTCCGAGGAAGAATGTTAATTCTCCCATCATACTCATTTCAAACTCACTTTGCATGAGTTTTTCAAAACTTTTGCACTCTTCTGTATTAGTAGACCCAAAAATTATGTCGTCCACATAGATTTGTACAAGCATTATTTCACTGTTTTTACGTTTACAGAATAGGGTAGTATCTGTTGTACCTCTGTTGTAGCCATTTACTAGAAGAAAGGTAGAAAGTCGTTCGTACCATGCTCTGGGAGCCTGTTTCAGTCCGTACAGAGCCTTTTCAAGGTAGTATACATGCCTTGGGAATTTTGAGCTTTCAAACCCTGGTGGCTGATTTACGTAAACCTCTTCTTGGATTTCACCGTTGAGAAAAGCTGATTTTACGTCCATCTGATAGACTTTAAAACCTCTGTGAGCTGCGAAGGCTAAGAATATTCTTATTGCTTCGAGTCGTGCAACAGGAGCAAAAGTCTCATCGTAATCTATGCCTTCTTCTTGTCTATAACCCTTGGCCACCAATCGTGCTTTGTTTCTGATGACCACTCCATCTTCATCCATCTTATTTCTATAGACCCACTTAGTCCCAATGGCCTGTTTCCCTCGTGGCAAAGGTACTAAAGTCCATACTCTGTTACGCTCAAACTGCAGAAGTTGTTCTTGCATGGCGTCTACCCAGTTTGGGTCACCTAGGGCTTCGGAAATCTTCTTTGGTTCTAACATACTAATAAAATTTGTAAAGATACAAAAATTAGCAGTGACAGACCTGGTTTTTACTGAGTCAGAAGGTTCTACAATTATTTGGCTTGGAGGATGGCTTTTTGTCCACTGAGTGGTGCGTGGAAGATGGTCATCAATGTCATCGAACCTTTCTTCAGAAGCTTCTTGTGGATCTTCTTCTTGTGTAGCCTCTGTCGTTCTTCTTGCCTTGGTAGTTGATTCTACCATTTGTGGAATGATTGGTATGAGTGGTGGTGGAGTTTGTTCCTCTGAGGACGTATAGTCTTGGTCCTCAATTTCCTCTGTAACTGGTTCTTCTGTGGATTGTGGAGTTTGTTTTTCAGCAGCTTCTGTGGTCGTTTTTCTTGATGTTTCATCTTCTGCATTTTCTTCTTCGGCATTTGCATCTGTTGTATTTACAGAAGAAGATGAAGCATTATTTGGACCAGTTAGAGTCATACCTGTAGGATTTTGTCCGACAGAGGATGGTTCTTCAGAAACTCTGATGGTTCCAACAGAAGGATCAATGTCATCGTGGAACATCTCTAAAAATAGAAGATTTAAGTCTTCTTTCGTTTGCGAGATGTCAGAGGTTTCCCTTTTAAGTTCGAGTTCTGAACTGATTTGCTCAAAAGTCATTTGGAATGAATCATCAAAAGAAACATTGATACTTTCTACGATTTTGCGAGATCTTGTAAGGAATGCTCTGTAGGCTTTGGAAGTGGCAGAGTATCTAATGAATTTGCCTTCGTCAGCTTTTACCTCAAACTTTCCTCTTGAATCTCTGTCGTTTAAAACAAAGCATTTACATCCGAACACATGAAATTTTTTGATGTTTGGCCGCCTTTTGTTGATCAACTCGTAAGGAGTCTTGAGGTGTCATTTCACAATGGTTGAACGATTTTGTGTATAACATGCGGTAGAAATCGCTTATGCCCAAAAGTTCATCGGTAATCCGCATGCTGATAGCATAGCTCTTGCTGCCCCCACGAGCGTTCGATTCTTCCTTTCGACTACGCCGTTCTGCTGTGGAGTGCGTGCTGCAGAGAAGTTCTGTGATATTCCTTCTGTAGAAAGATAGGCTTCAATGACAGAGTTTTTAAATTCTGTGCCATTGTCACTTCTTAACTTCTGTATTCTGCGTTCATAAAGAACTTGGATTCTTTTCATTAGATTAATCAAGATGATTGGAACATCCGATTTCTTTCGAATAAATTCAACCCATGTGAAACGTGAATACTCATCAATTAAGACAAGTATGTATTTCTTGCCACCTAGGCTCTGTATGGCAATGGGACCGCAGAGGTCAACATGAAGCATGTACAGAGGTCTAGTGCAAGACACATCTGTTTTGCCTCTGTGGGAAGCTCTTCTGAGTTTTCCCATTTCACAGGCAGAACACAAGTGATCCTTATTAAATTTAACATTAGGCAAACCTTTAACTAGATCAAGTTTTACCAGTTTATCTAATGTGTGAAAGTTTAAGTGACAGAACCTGTTATGCCATAACCAGGCTTCTTTACTTTTGCAAGCTACAAGGCAAACTTTGTCCTTGGTTGTTGAACAAAAATTCATCAGATACAGATCACCTTTTCTTTCGGCTCGCAGAAGTTCCATTCCTGTGTCTTCACTTTGCAGAGAGCAGAAAGTTCTTTTGAATAACACATCGAATCCTGTATCACAGAGTTGACTTACACTGAGTAGATTGTGTTTAAGGCCATTCACATATGCAACTTTGTATACAGAGACATTTTCCTTCTGTATGACTCCATAGCCTTTGATGTGTCCCTTCTTGTCGTCTCCAAAAGTTACAGATCCACCATCGTGTGTTTCTTTGTACGTGGATAGTAAACTTCTGTCGCCAGTCATGTGCCTTGAGCATCCGGAGTCAAGATACCAAATTGGCACAAACCGCTTCTGTAAGACAATCACAGAGACTTAGGTACCCATATCCATATGGATCCAATATTGTTAGAATTTTTCAAGTTTGCCTTAGCATTCTTGAAATACATTTTATCTTTTGTAGAAAAATCAGATTGTTTCTCTCTAGGTTCTGACTTTGGAGTTTGAATTTTAGTGGAGAGTAAGCAATCTGGACTTGAGAAGTGATTATTCAATTTGAACATAAGATCAAAGCAATGACAGTATTTAATATGAGACGTGATTTGTTTGAACCACAGAGGCATTACATTCTTTCTTAACATTAGATTTCCTATTACAAGAAGATCTATGAATACTAGAATGTTGTTTGCAAAAGTCTTGTTTAGGTCGTGCCTTCTGTGAGTCTCTTCTGTGGTGAACATCTTTCTTCACTGTCACAGAGGATAAATATTTGTTAGCTTCAGGCCTTTTTCCCTTTTGTTGCCAAGTGGGAATCTCTTTAATTTTCTTTAAAGGTTTTGAAAATTTTGAGCTTTTAGGATTTTTAGAGGCCTTTTTCAGATTATCAAGCTATGTAGAGGTTTTGACTTGTATACACATTTTGAGAAAATCTGGACAGATAGGTATCTCTGTGATTTTCTCTTTTGGAGAAATTGTTCTGTTAAGAACCTCATAGGAGAATTTAATATCCTCTGTGTCACAGTGAATTATCCATGATTTAGAATCAGTCTCTGAGTCGTCAGAGGATGAATCGTCCTCATATACAGAGGTTGAGTCATCTCTTTCGACAGAGGCTGGATTTTCTGAGCATGTATCGTACGAGCTTTCTTCTTCTGTAGAATAACTTTCATAGATAGCAGAGGTTTCTGATGAGATCTCTTCAGCGAGAATTTGATCTATAGAAGATGTACAGAGATTTTCTAAAACATTTGATTTCAAAACTTCCAAAATTTCTTTTTCAATTGATTCTTTAAGTTTTTCTTCTGAAAAGATGGGTTTAAACTCAGGAGCTTTTGCAGATAATTTCTTTTCGACATTTATCATACAGACAAAAGCGACATGTGTTTGAGTCTCTGGTTTACCAAACATAAAAATACCAATCTGATCTTGTGTTTTCAGATATTTCTTTGGTTTGATTCCTCTATTGACAGAGGTTGAAGATGATGAATCTGTCTTTTCAAACCACACATTGATCATCTTCGTATGTTTCCTCAAGTGAGGTTCTGCAGAGATTTTAACCCTTTTACTTACAGACAGTAAGTTTGGAAAAATTGGTTTATTTGTTTTTCCTATCACAAACAGAGAAGACAGAGGGTTAAGTCTTTTGCCTTCAACACCTAGAGTAATATCATCGTACCCTATACCTCGTCTTCCTATTTGTGAGTTTACTTTCTCATACACCTTCTGTGCATCTTTATAGTTTTTAAGTAAAACTTCTCTTCTGAGTAGATCTTGCCAAAGTACCTCTCTCTCTTTTTGAAAGTATTCTTTGAGAGCTCTTATGTCAGTTGTTTCACTCCTAGAAACTGAAAGCTCTTTTGTTTTGATTTTTAAAGCAGAGGTTAATTCAGAAATTTGCCTTTTTAAAGGATCTATATTATTGCTCCAATATTTTTCTACTTTTTCCTTTTCTTCAAAAATTTTGGCTTTTTCTTGAGTGAGAAGCCTTACTTCTCTCTCATTAAAGGTGAGTCTTTTCTGAATGCTTTCATTTATCTCATTTAGTTCAATCAGTTCAATGTTAAGTTTAATTGAATCATTATCTACAGATTTAGTACAAGAGGTAGAGTTTGAAATGGATACCTCATTCTCAGTGCCTGAGTCGACTTCTGCCATGCCACATAATAAGGCATTGGTGGTGAATTCATCATCAGAGGTAGAGTCTGACTCGAAGTCCTCCTTGTTTGCTTCAGAATGCCCTTTGTTCGCCATTAGGGTTTTTTGCGCATAATATTCAACCTTCTTTTTGTAAAAAGCTGAGTCCTTCTGTGGGCGATTTTGTCTACTTCTGCATTCTTTTGCGAAATGGCCTGTCTTGCCGCAGTTGGTCATCATTTCAGTTGTCTGACCTCTGTTGGTCACTTGATTCTTCTCTTCTTCCATCATCTCTTCTATCTCTCTGGTTGTCTCTGCTGTATCTGTCATTTCCAAAATTTCTTTGGTTACCTTTGAACTCTCTTGTCAATAGAGCCAATGATTTAGCTAATGACGCAAGAGTTATTTCTTCCTCTATCAGCTCGTCTTCTTCGCTATCAACCATCACAATTTTCTTCTTCTCCTTCTTCTTCTCCACTGTTGCTCTCTCATTTCTCGGTCTTTCTGTAGCCCTTGTTGATTTACTAACCAATGCGTATGGTGCAATGGTTATTGTTTTAGCCTGTGCTATTTGAGGCTCTTGTGCAGCTAGTGTTCCATAGAGATCAGAGAGTGTCCATGAGTGTAGATCTTGGTTTGTTTGTAAAGACATAGACAATTGAAGCCACTCATCATTCAGGCTCTTTAGAAACATGACGTTATTTTCTTCCGATGTTCTGTGAATGCCAGACTTTCTGCATTTGTTTATGAGAGAGTTGAACCTGTCGTACGTCGTTTGCAGAGATTCTGTTGCAGAGGCTCTGAATGCATGATATTCATTTATGTACTGTGCCCTTCGGTTCTTCTGTGTTTTAGCACCCCCTTCCAACTGTCTTTCTAATTATTTCCAAAGATCGTGCGCAGTTTCGCATGCATCTAAGGAATGAAAAAGTTCGTTGGGGATAGCCATTATCAAGATTCTTTTTGTTTTCTGTGCAACTTCATCTTCTGCCTTATCTTCATTTGACCATTCTTCTTTTGGCTTCGGTTTTTGATGTTCAGGGATTTCAGGAGATTCAGCAGTAGCTGGTACTCGTGGTACTACTATCATGGGAACAGGAGGAAGGTTGTAAAGATATTGTACTAGATTTTTTTCAGTACCCTCAAAGAGATGAACCATTTTTATCTTCCATTGAGGATACTCATCTCGAAGGAGAGTAGGAGGTTTGGTTAATGAGCCAGCAGTGAAAAAGTTATTGGTATTTGTCTTTTTAAGAGCTTTTCAGGGGTTTTGGAAAGTATATATGAAGATCTGGAAGGATTTCTGGGTAAAAAAACAGATATCCAGAATTGTTTAATGGTGTTCTAACCTGGTAAAATGGTTTCTATCAGAATGAGTCGAAAAGTAATAGGAAAACATAAATCTTTTTAACAGAATGAAATCTATCAATAATGTTGTCAAACGAGGATCACTTGATATTGAAATTCAAGCTTTGCTCTGATACTAATTGTTGGTTACCGTTTTGTTTAAACAAGATTATCAGATCTATTAGTTCAAGTTTAAGTATGATGCGGAAGCGTATTTGAAGAACTAACAGATATGTTTGATAGATTTAGAACACAATATAAATAAATAGTGAACAGGAAATAATATCTCAAAGTTTACTGAATATATATATATCAAGAACAGATTCAAAAACAGTGAGTAAGCAAAACTTTAAAACAGATATGACTCTCAAAGTATATAAGCTATGTGTTCTTGATGTTTTTTTTCTCTGAATTCTCGATCTAGAATAACTCAACATGAGTCTTCCTTATATACTACTCTAAGGGGACCATAAAGCATAAGCTACTATTCAGAACGGACGGTATGAATAGTTGGATGTGCTGTATTGCATTTAATTCAGGAGACGTCTATTATGTACTAAGCCCTATTGAATCCAATCAGAGTTTGACACGTTGAATTTGGACAGGGCATGCTACCATGCAAGTTGATGAATAGGTTCAGAAACAGTAGCAAGATATTATAAATATCTTTGAAGTCTTTGTTGAAGACCGCAGAGGCTCTGTGAAATGTCACAGAGGTTCTGCGGTTTGGTCCTTTGTAGAGCAGTCTTCACCGGATTCCGAGTCTTTGGTCTTCTTTGTGCGTATGACAGAGCTTCTGTAGGACGCCTCTTTTAGCTTCTGTAGCTTCTTGACCTTGATCTCTCGGTAAGTTCGGCAGAGCCTCTGTAAGAGGCTTTCTTCACTTGGCCTATTTTTCACTACTTCTAAATACTTCTATGATTAGGAAGATTGAAGCTAACAGAGTTGAAAAGCTCTTTCGATGCTCTTGCAAAATCCACTAACAAGGCGTTGAACGACTTGTCCACCAAAGTTAAAGCCCTTTCAACTGAGGTGAAGAATGCCAATACCTCGATGAAGAATGCTGCAACAACCTATGTAGCAACCACACCCTCTGCACCTGAAACAACTTCAACCTCTGCACTTGAAGCTTCTGTGAAAGAACTCCCCAAACAGTTAAAGAAGGCACGTAAAGTGGCCACAAGTCTTTCCACTCAGACCCCAGCAATGCCTGGAATAACAGTAGAAGATCTCAAAAAGGCTCTGGAACAGGTACAGGACCACACAATTGAGCAGAACAAAGCCTTAAAGACAACCGACTACATTACCAGAGCTCAGTTGACAGAACTGGGCCAGGGAGTTCTGAATGAAATGACTGAGTTCATCAAAGCCTTCACCACTGGGAACGCCAACTACGTGAAAGACTTCCACAACAACGTGGGAAAGCTAAGATTTAACTCAGAGGCAGAAGTTGCTTATTTGCTTGGCATATGTGACGACCTGTGTGCGAAAATGATCGCAGCACGAGCAAGCCAACCTAAGAAACCATCTTCGTCATGCCATGCAGAAGGCAAATCGGGCAGTAGACAGGATGACTTTGACGATGATTCTGATGGTCCGTCAGATCATCCTGAGGGGAGAATGTTAGCCCCAAGTATCCCTTGTGTAACAGTATTGAAAATATTACAAGTCAGAAGACCACCAGAGATCCAGCAGAAGACTTAGAAGAAACTCAACAAGAAGACCATTAGAGCTCGACAGAGCTCTGGCGGAACCAACAGAGCTCAGCAGAGCTCTGACAGAAGGCTTCTTATATTCAACCGAAGAACGGTTCACACCAGAAGACCAACAGAGCTCTGGCGTATGAGCTCTGGTGACTAAAGACCTCTGTGAAGCCTAAGCCTCGTAGAAATCTCTAAGTGTTAGACACGTGTCTGTACTTTCCATGTAAGCCCTAAAAGGACGGAGACACACTTTCCACGTGTCACCTCAGGGTTAGATAGTACACTGTCTAGTGCTTTATCAGGCTATAAATAGAGTGGTAGTCGAACACACAATTGTAAGCTTTTTGGAAGAATTGTTTTCCACAATTGTTAGAGCACACACTGCAGCATTCCCTAGCACTACCACTGTACGATATTGTTCCCTAAGAGATTTCTGAATACACACACTTGAACGTGTTCTTGGTGTTATTCATTGTTATCAATATACAAGCGGCTTATTTACTTGATCTTGTTATCATATTACTGTTCATTATTGATCTCTCACTTTTACATTATCATTTACACAATCACTCACATTTTAATGGCTTTATATAATGCTTCTGCTATCTGATTTATGCTATTTATGTGATACAACATGAATATAGGAACATACAGTTGGTATCAGAGGGGATTGATGTGCTCAAATCAAACGATCAATCCATCCAGGTTGATTCATAGTTGTTGATTGTGTCTGTGTGTTTTAAAGCATCATAGAATACTCTATTTTTTTTTCTACTCAGAGTTCAAAACAAGTTTTCAAAGTTCCTTAACACCGTTTAAAAGCTTTCTAGTTTAGTCTAAAGATCTTCTCTATTTTTGTTACTGTTCCATTGGTTACTGTTCATCGACTTTCAGTTTAAACTCTTTCAAAATCTTTTGAAACCGTTATACTCTGTTTTTCTTCAAAATGGCTAATAACAACATTAATGCCATCTATACTGCTTGTTCTCTTACCAAACCTCCTACTCTTCTGAGAGATGATTATCCTCAATGGAAGATTAGGATGGTTAACTTATTTGATGGAATGGATAGAGACTTCGTGCGATCTGTCACGAATGGACCATTCCAACCCATGGTTTTGGTTCCATGTGTACCCGTAAGGGAAACTACTGCTGAGATTCCTGCTCACTTCAAACCTAAAACCACCGGGTTTACTGAAGATGAGAAGCTTAAAATGGAAAATGACCTTAAAGCAGTTAGACTTCTGATCATGGCCATTCCAAACGATATTTTCCAAGAACTAGATCATGTGTTACTGCTAAAGAAATCTGGAATCAGCTTCTTAATCAACTTGAGGGTGGTATCAAAACCCAAAAGACCAGAAGGACCCAATGTATTAACGAATACAATGATTTCAAGGCACTTCCAGAGGAAACCCTACAACAGACCTACAACAGATTCAATGTTTTGATAAACAAGTGTAAGAAGTGTGGGGTTGTTAGGTCGAAGGAAGTTAACAATGTTCTGTTCCTAAAAAGTTTATATGATGAATAGTTGAATCTATCCATGTCTCTACAAGCTAACCAAGATTTGGATGCATGGACTCTCACTGATGTGTATGGAACTCTTGCTGCACAAGGGAAGGATGTTGTCAAACAGAAAGGCAAATCCACCATTACAGGTCCAATAGCTTTGATATCTGATTCAAAGAATCCCACTGAAGGAAAGTCCAACAGAGAGAGCTCTAGCAGAGAGAAGAAGAAAGAGAAGGTTGTGAAAAAGAAGGGAAAGAAGAGTTTGGTGGCTGAAAGTGATACAGAGGAAAGCTCATCAGAAGATGATGATATCAATGCTTTTGCTCAATCTCTTGCGTTAATAACTCAAAAATTTAACAAGATATTTGGAAATAAGGTATTTGATAGGAGAGGAAGGTACGAGAGAGAAGAGAAAGATGAGAAAAGAAGTTATGCTACACCTACCCATCAGAACAACAACAGAGCCCCACAAGAGCAAAGACCACAACATCAACAGAAGTATAATCCTCCAGCACCTCAGAAAGCTGATGCTGCCCAACCCATCAATCAAAATGATGGACGTTGTTTTAGATGTGGCAAACCCGGCCATTTCTCTGCTAATTGTAGAGGTAAACTGGTAAAAGACCAAGATTACTACAAGAACAAATACAAGTACAACTACAGAGAAAGAAGCTACGTTGTTGAAATGGAAAATTGGATCTCTGATTCGTCCTCTGATGACCAACCAGAGCAGGCCAATTTTTGCGGGGTTGCTGTGGACGATGAGAGTTTAGAAGGGGTAGTAGATTGGATGAATGGAGAGATGCCAGAGAGAACAACAGAGGAAGATTTGTCTCAGAATGCATATACTCTTACTGTAACAGAGCCAAACGACAGAGCGCTGGAGACCACCAGACCCAGTGCCAAGGTGTGTACTTCTGAATCAAAGTCTGACTCTGAGTTGGAAATGCACGTGTCTTTACTAACAGAAGAATTTCAACTTTTAAAACAAAAGATTTCAGAGGAAAAGGAATTAAGAAAGCTAGCTCAGAAGGATATGTCCTTCTACAAGAGAGAGAAAACTCTCTTGGAACAGTAAAGGAAGAAATCTTTAAAGAAAAATCTGAGCTAGAAGTCTCAACAAAACAAAAGGAAAACTCTTTTTCAAAAAAGGTTAAAGAATATGAGGAAGTTTTGAAGCAAAAGACTGAAGAGGTTAAGAAATCAGAAATCGAAAGACTTAACTCTGTTGCTTTAAAAGACTATTTTCAAAGAGAAAGGGAGGTTTTGCATCAATCCGTGCAGAGAAAGGAAATCTTAATAAAAAAGTACCAGGATGCACAAGATGTGCATATCAAGATAAATTCTCAAAAGGATACACAAGGTCTTGGTTTCAGTGACCTTGCTCCCTATAATGGAAGGAAGAAGACATCTCTGTCCTCTGTCTTCTGTGTTGGGAAAATCTAGGAAGATGTCATCTCTGGTACTGCAACTTTCAAAAGAATTAAAACCTCAGATATTTCAAGGACCGGAAGACTTAACTTCAGGAATGTCAGCTATGACTCCTTGGATCAATAAAAGGTTATAAAACCATCTTCAAAGTTCACTCTTGATCAAGGAAGAGCTAGGGTCATACTTCCTGATTCTGTCAAAAGTCTGGATCCAAAAGAGATTTTTAACTTCAACTCTTTCAAAGGACAGAAGTCTGTTACTTATGTGGCTGAGTCTTCTAATGTTAACTCACAGAGCAAGCTCAACCCTGAAGCTACAGTCTTCTCTCCTACCTCTGAATCAATTAGAACATCATTTGAGGAGGATTTGAAAAGAGTTCTTAAGAAAAATGCTCTTTCTGATGCATTAAAACCCAAGTTGAGAAAGTTCAAGTCTGCCAAAGCTGATATCTCTATGATACACAAAGAGTCTAACACCTCCACCAGAGCCACCAGAGACTTTCTAGGCTCTGACAATGACTCTGATTCTGAGGTGGATGAGCAAAATTTATGTGCTCAAGAGACTATTTTACACAAACCCAAGCAAGCATCTGTTGAATCTAAAACTTTTAAAAATGTGTCATTCTTTAAGAAACAATCCAGATTCATACCAGTTCCTGCTTTTCAAAATAAAGGTGTCAGAATTCTTTCTTCTAATGAAATAGAAGCGAAGAGAAGAGAGAAAGCTAAAAGTGTTTCTGTGAATCACACTTCAGGTCCCTTTGCTTATAAACCAATCAGATTTACACCAGAGCAGAAGGGCAAATGGAAAGTCAATGACCAACCTATTCATGCATCTGCTGTAAATCAAATGAAAAACTCTTTTTGGTCAAAAGAAACAGTTCCAAGAAACAACAACTTCAGAAAACCAAACCAGGACAGAGTGTATGGTCCTAAAGTTTTTCAGAACCAAGTACCATTCAATCAACAGTTTTTGAATAAAAACAACATCAATTCCAATTGTATTCAACTTCTGCTTAAATTGCAAAATCACCTGAATGACCCTCACTATGTTCTAAAGCAGTCATCACAAAGGCAAAATCCTAAGACTGTCCAGAATACATAGAGAAAAACCTCTAGCACACCATCACAGAATGGAAAGCCAGTAGGTAAGTCAAACACCTCTAGGCCTAACAAGAAAGGACCCATTATGCAATGGGTACCTAAAAATAACTAATCTGTCTTGCAGAAGCCTCATGTGCAGATCTGGTACCTAGATTCAGGATGTTCCAGGCACATGACAGGCAATAAGGAGCTGCCGACTTCATTCAAGAATAAAATGGGAAGTGCAGTAACCTTTGGAGGAGATGGAAAGGGACAGATTAGAGGCTATGGTGTTTTAAACAATGGTGGTGTTTCAGTTTCTAAGGTTGCTTATGTTGAAGGATTAAATCATAATCTGCTCAGTATAAGTCAACTTTGTGATCATGGGTTGGATGTCAATTTTAAGAAGAAGTATTGTTCTTTGTTGCTTTCCGAGTCTGGTCAAGAACTTTTAAGAGCCGACAGAAAAGGCAATCTGTAAAAAATGAATTTTAATCCAAACCAAAACTCTACAACAGAAAAACTCTGCTTAGTGTCTTTGAAAAAGGAAGATGCCTGGCTCTGGCATAAAAGATTTGCCCATATGAATTTCCAAAATCTTGACAAACTCGTGAAGTTGAACTTAGTGAAAGGTATGCATTCGCTTAAATTTGACAAAGACCATCTCTGTTCTGCTTGTGAGTTGGGTAAGCTAAAGAGAGCTTCACACAGAACTAAGAGTGATCAAAATTGCCACAGACCTTTGCATATGCTTCATGTGGATCTTTGTGGTCCAATCTCTGTGCAAATTCTGTCCGGTAAGAAGTATATTCTTGTACTCGTAGATGAATTTTCTAGATATACTTGGATTGAGTTCACCAGAGTAAAATATGATGTCCCAGAAATCTTGATAAGTTTGTTGAACAGGATACATGTTCTCTTAGGTCTCAAAGTTCAAAAGTTGAGAAGTGACATTGGGACAGAGTTTAAAAACACCAGAATTGATGCCTACCTATCAGAGGAAGGAATATCCCAGAACTTCTCAGCTGCCAGAACTCCACAACAGAATGGTGTGCTGGAAAGAAAGAACAAAACTCTGGTAGAAGCCGCCAGAACCATGTTGGCAGATTCTATCCTTCCAATCAACTTCTGGGAAGAGGCAGGCTCAACAGCCTGTTTTTCCCAAAACAGAGCTGTAATTGTGAAAAGATTCAAAAAGACTCCTTATGAACTCATCAACAATCGAAGGCCAAATGTGAAATGTTTTTATGTTTTCGGCTGTAAATGCTATATCTTGAATGACATAGAACAACTGGGAAAGTTCGATATGAAGGCTGGCGAAAGAATCTTTATTGGTTATTCCATAACCTCTAAAGCCTACAGAGTCTACAACACCAGAACCAGAGTCATTCAAGAGAGTATAAATGTGTCCTTTGATGAAAATACATCAAGTCCCTCTGATCGCAAATCACCAGAAGGGACACAGACTGAGAAACCAAGTTCCTCAAAGTCAAGGGAAGAAGATATCAACTTAGTATTCAACAATTTCTTCGATGATGATGATTGCTCTGTTAACATCACCAGAGGCAATCAGGCTCAGAACCCTGCTGAACAGAACTTAACAGGTACAACTCTTAATGGTCTCTCCAATTCTTCACCATCTACTTCTCTGTCTACAGGTGTTATTCAGAGAAATGAGGAACCTCGACATGATGTAAGAGAACCTGAGCAAGAGCCATCATCACCCTTGTTGACTCACATTGGGAGAGATTCCCTATTTGAAAGCTCACCCTCTCAGAGCCCTGTTGGGACATCACAGAGCAATGAGGCCACTCTGCAGAGTTGTGTGCCACAGAGCCCTGGTCCCAATCAACAGAGCTCTGATGCAAAAATTCGTATTTTCCCATCAGAAGCACAGACTCCACATGTTGTCCATGCTCCTATGACCAGATGGACAAAGGATCACCCTCATCATCTAATTATTGGTGCTGCTGAAGATGGTGTGAAGACAAGATCGACGACAATCAATGAAGCTTTCTTTGTTAATTTTCTAAGCATGATTGAGCCGAAAAAAGATCTCTGAAGCCCTGGAAGACCCAAACTGGATAGAAGCCATGCAAGAGGAGCTTCTGGAGTTTGAAAGAAATAAAGTTTGGTCCTTGGTTCCACTTCCTAAAGATAAAGCTGCACTTGGAACTAAGTGGGTGTTCAGAAATCAAAAGGATGAAGATGGGATTATCATCAGAAACAAAGCTCGGCTGGTTGCAAACGGATATTGCCAAGAAGAAGGTATCGATTATGATGAAACTTTTGTACCTGTGGCTAGGATAGAAGCAATTAGAATCTTCTTAGCTTATGCTGCCCATAAAGGTATCAAAGTCTACCAAATGGATGTGAAATCTGCCTTTCTGAATGGCAAACACCAAGAAGAAGTTTATGTCCAACAACCACCAGGTTTTAAAAGCCCAGAGGTTCCAGACCACATTTACAAGCTAGACAAAGCTTTGTATGGCCTTAAGCAAGCTCCCAGAGCCTGGTATGAAACTCTGTCAAATTGTCTGTTGACTAATCACTTCGAGAAAGGTACTGTCGATACAACTCTATTCTTTAGAAGGTATAAGAATGACATTCTTCTGGTACAGATATATGTTGATGACATTATCTTTGGGTATACAAGGCAAGAATACTGTGATAGGTTTGAGGATTTCATGAAAAGTGAATTTAAAATGAGCATGATGGGATAACTTTCTTTCTTCCTTGGTTTACAAGTAAAACAATCCATTAGTGGGACTTTTATAAGTCAGTCTAAATACATATCTGATATTTTGAAAAAATACAAGCTCAATAATTCAAATCCAATGAAAACTCCTATTGCCACTGGAGTTAAACTTGACTATGATCCTAATGGTCAATCTGTGGATGCCAAGAACTACAGAGTCATGATAGGGTCACTTCTGTATTTAATTGCAAGCACACCTGATATAATGTTTGCAACCTGTCTTTGTGCCAGATTTCAAGCAAATCCTAAAGAATCCATTTGTCTGCTGTCAAGCGCATATTTAAATATCTCAAAGGGTCTCAATTTTTGGGTCTCTAGTATCCTTATAATTCTGGTTTCGAGCTTATTGCATATACAGATTCAGATTATGGAGGATGTAGGAATGACATAAAGAGTACTTCTGGTAGCTGCCAATTGCTTGGAGATAAGTTAGTCAGCTGGACATCCAAGAAACAGAACTGTGTCTCAACTTCTACAGCAGAAGCAGAATATGTTGCTGCTGCTAGTTGTTGCTCTCAAGTAATCTGGATGAAAACACAGCTCAAGGACTATGGTCTGAAGTACAACAAAGTCCCAATCTTGTGTGACTCCAAGAGTGCAATAGCAATTACAGCTAATCCAGTCCAGCACTCAAAGACAAAGCACATCGACATAAGGTACCATTTTATAACGGATCATTGAAATGTATTTTGTTTCAACTGACTTCCAACTTGCTGATTTGTTCACAAAAGCCCTTGATGAAAGGAGATTTAACTTCTTAATCAGCAAGATGGATATGCTGAACATGTCCTCCTAACTCGGTTTAAAATTCACCAGAGCCTCTGATGTTCATACCAGAGCTCTGTCAGCATACTTTTTCAATGTTTTCCTCTTGTGAATTTCTTGTTTGTATATTTTTTTCTTCGTTGTATATAAGTTTTTTTAATCCTTCAAAAGGCTGAAAAGAAAAATCTGTCTATTAAGTTCACCATTTTAGGGGGAGCTTAAGAGGTAAATAAGCATGGTTTTAGGGGGAGCAAGTTGACTCAATTTCAAAATATAAATAACTTTGCTCTTTTGAACTCTAAAGATAAATCGTTTTAAGGAAGGGAAAACCTGGTCTGATGAAAATCTTTTGATAATGTCAAGAGCTTACCAGAACTCTGATATTTCACCAGAACCACTGATGACTTTTCACCAGAACTCTGTGAAATTTCTGAATCAGTCCTGTTCTCGTTCTTTGACTACTTTCACATCAGTTACAGGATTTTTAAATGATTTTTGGGTAAAGGTGAAACAACTTGGGTTACTTTAAAAGAATGAAAAGGTCACTCAACAGAGGTAAAACAGTGCTAAGCTCCACCAGAGCTCTGTCAGTTTTTTCTACCACGTCATCAGAAGTGCTGTCATCAGAAATGAGGGTTATTTCTAAACATCACCCACATGTCACCCACCAATCTCTAACCATGACGGTTTGTTAACCCAAAAGTTTTCAGAAACAAAATCCACGTGGCAATCTCTGATTGAGAAACCAACCGTTAGCTGTTTCCACGTTCCACTGTTGAGGACACTCCACTATCTGACACTCGAGTGCCTACAGTACCTACGATGGTCATCCAACCACATAATTCGAGTATAAATATCCATACCCATGACCCATTTCATTTATACGCTTACTGAACATTCAAAACCCTTAATCTTTCCCTCCTTCGTTCAAAAACCTTTGAGTTCTTCAAAAACCCTAAACCTGTAACAATGGCTAAAAGACAAAACTCAGCTGAATCGAGCCGAATAGGACCTGTAGACGAAATCGTAATCCAACCTTACGAGTTCGTGGACAATAACTACCGTTTCAATGCCAATCCAAGCAACTATCTACCCACTTACCATATCTTTGTTGAGTTTTTCAGAAACTCAGAACTCTTTAGAGCCCTGACAATGTTCGACGATAATCTTCCTGAGCTCTATGTCAAACAATGGTGGACCACTTGCCAATACATTCCAGAACAAAAGTGGATTGTCGGAAACGTTGATGCTGGAAGAAATGCAGGAGGTGGATCAATATGCATCTGTGACAAGACCTTTAGGAGAATTTTTGGGATGCAAACAAGAAGACAGCTAGAAATTCAAGCGTACGAGAAACCCCCAAAAGTTGTTGTTCTTCTTGATTTCATGAAGTTCTTAGGTTACAACCACACCCTGAACAAGATAGGCGAATTCAGAAGAGGCCATTTACCCCCAGTGTGGAATTTCAGTATGGAATTTCATGTTTTCCACACTAAACCGAACCCTAACCTGCAAATCTGGTAGGCAAGACCAGACCAGCACAGAGGTTCTTCAAATCATGTGTTGGGAACTGAAGATATGCTAAGTATGGTTAGTACTGCCAGAACAACATTACTACTGCCAGTTCAAGGTTAGTACTGCTAGTTCAATGTTAGTGCTGCCAGAACAAAGTTACTACTGCTGGAATATTATTAATGCTGCTTATGTGAGGTTAGTACTGCTTGTCAAAGTTACTACTGCAAGTCAAGGTTAGTACTGCTGGTGCATATCGAATATCTGTTAGTACTGCTCGTGACTTAATACTGCTGGAGATTGTTAGTACTGCTCATGAAGAATGAAGGTTAATACTGCTGAGTTTGTTAAGATTGGTATGCGATACTTTTGGAGACAAAGAAGGAATTGATCAAGATATGTTTAACGAAGATTTAGAAGATCAAGTTACTTTTTGATAGTTATCTTGTAATTATTCTTGTATAAATAGTATTGATAGATAGCTATTAGAAGATACAGATGATATACGTGTGAAAAAGAATTCGATATCGTTTTCAGAGAGAATTAACCTCAAGGTTTTAGAACCCTATTTCTAGAGAAGTAGAAGTCGTCTTGTTGAGCCTGTTCAACAAGATTGAGGTTTGGTTGTAATCTTGTGAAGTCGATTTAGTGAATACACAAAGTGGTGAATTTTCTGTTACATTGTTCTTGATTGTGAGAATTAAAGTTCTTTTCCGCAGATTCGTTAATTCTGAATTCTAAGTGTTAATTATCTTGTTAAGATTCGATCCTGACAAGTGGTATCAGAGCGAGTGTTGCTTAGAATTCTACAGTCATTATGGAAAATTCTTTTGAATCAAACAGTACTCTTGTATCTAAAGTTCCCATGCTCAGACCCAATGAATTTGACATGTGGAAAATTAGAATCAGGCAGTACATTCTGCTTACTGATTATTCCATCTGGGATATCATTGAGAATGGTCCATGTGCTGAAGGAAGAACTGGACCAGATGGCAAAAGACCTCCTCCAAAGACTGATGCAGAGAGAAAAGTCAGACAAACAGAGATGAAGGCCTTAAGCACCCTGCTTTTGGCTATTCCCAATGAGTATCAGCATCAATTCCATCACTGCACTGATGCTCAGATTCTATGGAATGCTTTGGAGAAAAGATTTACTGGCACCAAAAGCACAAAGAGAAATCAAAAGGCAATTCTCAAGCAGCAGTATGAAAACTTTACTTCTACCAAGAATGAGTCCATGACTCAAACGTTTGATAGATTTAATAAGCTGATTGGAGAATTAGCCAATGTAGGAGTCAAGATGGAGGCTGATGATGTCAACAGGAAGTTCTTAAGATCATTGGGTGAAGAATGGACAATGTACACTGTGTCCTTCAGACAGAATGACCAACTGGAAGATAAGGAACTTGATGATCTGTACAATGATCTTAGAGTATTTGAATCAGAGGTTGAAGCCAAAAAGAAGCCCTCTGGATATGTTCATAATGCTGCACTTCTTTCATCATCACCTGATTGTACTGCTAACCATGATTCAGTTAATACTGCTGGTTCAGTTAGTGCTGCTGGTTCAGTCAATCAGGAAAAGTCCAAAGATACAGTACTAGAAGCTTTCTTTTCTAGTCATATAAATTCCTCTTTGATTAATGATGATTTAGAACAGGTTAATGCTGATGATCTTGAAGAGATGGATATAAAGTGGCAGATGGCTATGCTGTCTATGAGAGTGAAGAGATTCATTAAGAGGACAGGGAGAAACAACTTTTCCCAAAGAAGAGAGGATGGTGCTGGATTTGACAAATCCAAAGTTGAATGCTACAAGTGTCACAAGATGGGACACTTTGCCAGTGAATGCAGAGGAGGAACATCTTACAACAGCCATCAACAAACTCAGGCTGGAAGTTCCAATCAAAACAGAAGCTCCATTCAAGCTCTTGTTTCTCAACAAGGAATGGGATTCGACTGGAGTGACCAAGCAGAAGAAGCCATCCAAAATCAAGCACTTATGGCTGAAGTTTCAGATCTTCCCACTGAGGTAAAATCTAATCTCTGTACTCAAGCTTGTATAGACACTGTTAAAAGGTATAGAGATCACAATCAGGGTATGTGTGATGATCTTAAAAGGTTAGAAAAGGATAGAAGAGACTATGTGTTGATTGTTGAGAGGTTTGAAGAACAGATTAGGGCCTTTCAAGCCAATGAACTTCAACACTCATATGATACTAACTACTGGAAGTGGGAAAAAGGTGGTCTGGAGTTCCAACTGAAAGAGTCTAGGGAAGAGTGTGAAAAAATAAAAGAAGAACTTAAGAAAGTTACAGCTGATGTTGAAAAGTTTTCAAAAGCTTCAAAAGCCATGGACACAATAATAAATGCTCAAGTCCATGGTAAGATGAAAACAGGCCTAGGGTATAATGCCACTCCCCCACCCTACAACAACAACTACATCCCTCCTAGGTCAGACCTTTTAGAAACCTTGGATAGTAAGGACTTATCTGAAGGAGCCACTAGTGTAGACCCATTAGATGCAGTTGTTGTTGAAGATGGATCTGATGGGGAAGATTCTAAGAAGGACAGTGATGAGATCCCATTAGAAAATCACATCAAGACTAATGAGGAAGGTGGAAGTTCTTGGGATAGGAGTAAGGAGATGAAAAGGACTGTAAAAGGAAAGAAAGTTCATTACACACAGACCACAGTTGTGAACTCTAATGCTTGTGAACAGTGTTCTTGCAGGAAATCTCAAGAGTATCAGCCCCAAAAACATGATAATAAGAAGGGAAATCAAAGGAACTGGAATAACCAGTGGGCACTAAGGCAAGGAGTTGATCTGCAAAAGATTAACAGACCAAAACCTTGCTTTATTTGTGGCAAACTGAATCATCTTGCCAAATACTGTTTCTTCAATCCTATTAACCAAAAGAGAAGTTTTCAAAGAAGTTATCAAAAACCTTCTGGCTATAGGAAGCCTACAAGAACAAATGTGGCTAAGAAACAAGCTGAACCAAAAATCCACATGAAGAAAAAGCCTGAAAAGGAATGTGTTACAATGTGGGTTACGAAAGGCACAAAAAATAATACTGCTGCTAGCAGTGTTAGTACTGCTAACACTGTTAGTACTGCTAACACTGTTAGTACTTCTTCAAGAGTTAGTGCTGCTAACAGTGTTAATACTGCTAGAAATTCTTCAAGAATTAGTGCTGCTAACACTGTTAGTGCTTCTTCTTCAGATAGTACTGCTGCTAGCAGTGTTAACTCTGTTAATACTGCTCCTAGCAGTGTTAACTCTGTTAATACTGCTCCTAGCAGTGTTAACTCTGTTAATACTGCTCCTAGCAGTGTTAACTCTGTTAATATTGCTAACTCTGTTAGTACTGCTGATACTGCTGCTAGTACTGATAGTGCTGCTAACAATACTGTTGCTCCCAGTGTTAGTACTGCTAGCACTGTTAGTACTTCTGAGGTTAATACTGCTTCTAGTGCTGCTACACCAATCATATTGACAAAGTACTCCAGTACTGCAGTACCTAAGTTTGAAAAACTCATCAAAACCAAGTGCAAGTACTTTGATGAGCAAGGGAGACCCAAGACCATTTCGGCTTGGGTTCCCAATAAAACTAACTGATTTATCTTGATGTGCACGGCAACCAACAGCTCAAGGGGAAGAGCATTTGGCATGTTGATAGTGGTTGCTCCAGGCACATGACAGGTAACATGGCCTGCCTCAAAAATTTCAAAAAGATTGATGGAGGACATGTTGCATTTGGAAATAATCCTGCTGGTGGAAAGATAAGTGGTAAGGGTGATGTTTCAAAAGGTAAGATGACCTTTGAAGATGTGTACTATGTTGAGCAATTGAGATACAACCTGTTAAGTGTATCACAGGTTTGTGACAAGAAGCATAGCATATTGTTTACTGATTCTGAATGTATTATCCTTGCTCCTGGATACAAAGTGGTTGATGAAAACATGATACTTCTGAGAACTCCTAGGAAGGATAATGTATATTGTTTAGATTTGGAAAGTGTGTCATCTGGTTCATCCCTAAATTGTTTAGTTTCAAAAGCTTCTTTGGATGAATCATCACTTTGGCACAGAAGGATGTGTCACATGAACTTTAAAACAATGAATAAACTTGTTAAGAATAACCTTGTAAGGGGTTTGCCATCCAAAGTCTATTCATGTGATGATCATTGTGTTGCTTGTCTCAAAGGCAAACAACACAAAACTTCTCATAAGACCAAAGAGATAAACACTATCTCAAATCCTCTTCAACTGTTACATATGGATCTGTTTGGTCCTACTAATGTGATGAGTATTGGCAAGAAATCATACTGCTTAGTTATTGTTGATGATTATTCTAGATTTACTTGGGTATATTTTCTGAGAACTAAAGATGAGACAAGTGGACTGATCAAATCTTTTATTCTCAAAATTGAAAACCAATCAAATAAAAGAGTGAAAGTCATTAGATCAGATAATGGAACTGAGTTTAAAAATTTTGATCTAAACACCTTTTGTGAATAAAAAGGAATTGAGAGACAATACAGTGCTCCTAGGACTCCACAACAAAATGGTGTTGCTGAGAGAAGGAATAGGACACTGATTGAGGCTGCTAGATCTCTGTTAGCTGATTCAAAGTTACCAATTACTTTTTGGGCAGAAGCAGTTAATACTGCCTGCTATGTTCAAAACACAGTTTTAGTTGTAAAGCCTAAAAACAAGACACCTTATGAGCTTTTCCATAAAAAGAAACCATATATTGGATTTTTCAAACCATTTGGATGTCCTTGTACTATTCTCAATACCAAATCTCACTTAGGTAAGTTTGATAGCAAAGCAGATGATGGTTTTCTTGTTGGGTATTCATCTCAGAGTAAGGCCTACAGAGTTTTTAATACCTCTTCTAGAATAATTGAAGAAAGTGACAATGTCAAATGCAATGAGAACACACCAAATCCTATTGGTTCAGGTCCTAATTGGCTATTTGACATTGATTCACTCACTAATTCTTTGGGTTTCAGTAGTGATGTATATGCAGGACAAAGGGATACACCAACATCAGAACACAAAATTCAATCTGTGATATTTCCACTCCCTTCCATTGATCCTGTTGAATTCTGTGAACAACAAGAGGAGGCTGAACCTATTCAGAATGAAGAAGAGAGGAGAGCAGAGGAAAATCAGTCTTCAGGTCCAAACTCCAGAGAATCTGAGGTGACTGAAGAAGCAGAAACAAATCCAGAATTAAATGAGTCAAATCTGGATGAGAACATACAAGAGGAAGCTGGTCATCCAACAAGAACTCAGAAAAATCATCCTCCTGAGTTGGTGATTGGAGATATTGCATCTCCCATGATGACTAGAAAGCAAAGCAGACTCCAAGAGTTGCAAGAGCAGCAAAATACAGTTAACACTGTTCTTACTTGCTTTCTATCCCAGATTGAGCCCAAAAAGGCTTATGATGCTATGAAAGACCCAAGCTGGATAGAGGCAATGAAAGAGGAGCTGCTACAGTTCAAATTACAGGATGTTTGGGACTTGGTAGACCTTCCAAAAGGTCATAGAGCAATTGGCACCAAGTGGATTTTCAGGAACAAGAAGGATGACAGAGGGATTGTGATCAGAAACAAAGCTAGACTGGTTGCACAAGGGTACACTCAGGAAGAAGGAATAGATTATGAGGAAGTCTTTGCTCCTGTGGCAAGGATTGAAGCAATCAGGTTATTTCTAGCCTATGCCTCATACATGAAGTTCAAAGTGTACCAAATGGATGTCAAAAGTGCATTTCTGTATGGAAGTATTGAGGAAGAAGTATATGTCTGTCAACCCCCTGGATTTGAGAATCCATTGCACCCTGACAGAGTATACAAGTTGAAGAAGGCTCTTTATGGTTTGCATCAAGCCCCAAGAGCATGGTATGACACCCTGTCTACCTATCTCTTGAAAAATGACTTTGAAAGAGGAGTAATTGACAAGACCCTGTTTATCAAGAGGAGAAAGAAAGACACATTACTTGTTCAGATCTATGTGGATGACATCATCTTTGGATCCACCAATGATCAAATGTGTAAAGAGTTTGAGGAGTTAATGCACAAAAGCTTCAAGATGAGTTCCATGGGAGAACTTACTTTCTTTCTTGGGCTTCAGGTAAAACAAAGGAAAGATGGGATTTTTATTAGCCAATCCAAGTATGTGAAAGACATCCTGGACAAGTTTGGTTTATCAGACTCAAAGCCAGCAAGCACACCTATGGAGACACACAAACAGCTCACTGCTGATCTTGAGGGGGAGGATATGGATGTCCATCATTACAGATCAATGATTGGATCTCTCATGTATCTCACAGCCTCTAGACCAGATATTATGTTTTCAGTTTGTGTTTGTGCCAGATTTCAAGTTACACCAAAGCAATCTCATCTTCATGCAGTCAAGAGAATTTTCAGATACCTAAGAGGGCAACCTAGACTAGGTCTCTGGTATCCTTATGAATCATCTTTTGACTTGCTTGCATACTCAGATAGTGACTTGGGTGGAGCTAACATGGATAGGAAGTCCACTTCAGGTGGATGTCAGTTTTTGGGTACAAGACTAGTATCTTGGCAGTGTAAGAAACAAACCACAGTGTCCTTATCTACCACAGAGGCTGAGTACATAGCTGCTGCAAGCTGCTGCTCTCAGGTTCTATGGATTCAGAATCAGATGTTGGACTATGGGGTAACATTTCTTCACACTCCAATCTTCATTGATAACAACAGTGCTATTAGCATTGTTAATAATCCAGTCAAACACTAAAAAACAAAGCATATAGAGATCAGGTATCACTTTATAAGAGATTGCAATGAAAAGAAATTAATTCAGGTTGCTAAAGTTCATACAAATGACCAGTTTGCTGATCTATTCACAAAAGCTTTTGATGTGGGTAGATTCACCTTTTTGGTAACAAGTGTGGGCATGATCAACCTAGAATAAATTCATGACTTTCTGTTTTTATACCTGTATTTCTTCATATATTTGGTGCTACTAACTCTCTTTCTCAGGATCCTCTGTTTTCCCTCAGATTACCAAGTGCAGAAAAGTGTAAGTGTAGTTACTACTGCCTGTTCAGAGTTACTACTGCCAGTGCAGAGTTACTACTGCTAGTGCAGAGTTACTACTGCCAGTGCAGAGTTTCTACTGCTAGTGCACAGTTAATACTGCCAATGAGTAGTTAATACTGCTCAGTAGTTAATACTGCTTTGCAGTTAATACTGCTCAGTAGTTAATACTGCTCAGTAGTTAATACTGCTTTGCAGTTAATACTGCTCAGTAGTTAATACTGCTAGTGCACAGTTAATACTGCTTTGCAGTTAATACTGCTCAGTAGTTAATACTGCTAGTTCACAGTTAATACTGCTCAGTAGTTAATACTGCTAGTGCACAGTTAATACTGCTCAGTAGTTAATACTGCTTCGTGGTTAATACTGCGTATGTCGTTAATACTGCTTTTGAAAATCTAGGGCAAATACTGCTATAAATACCCCTGTTTGCCCGCCAAAGTTCATAACGACTCTTCGCATTAACTTCTTCTCTCTCTCGTTCTAACCCCTTCTCCCTAGAATCTCTGTGTTTTCTTTACAAATCCTCAGGAAGCACAACGATTATGGAGTTTGTCGACGAGCATAATGAGATTGCAATGCTTCAGAAGCCGAAGCAGGCCGAAGGATTTCATGAAATTGTGGATTTTCTCAGGTCCACTCATATTTCGCATGCCCTAACGGTGAATCCAACAATATACATCGAGCATCAGACGCAATTCTGGGCCAATGCCACCGTAGAATCCGAAGATGGGCATAAAGTCATTCAAACAAGGGTATGTGACAAACCCTTGAAAGTTTCAGAAGAACTCATTCGCATCACTCTTCGACTAGATGATGCCTCAGGTATATCTTCTATTCCCAATGAAGAACTCTTCTCAACTTTACAAAGAATGGGGTATGAAGGTCCCATTGGAGTTTTTAAATTCTACAAGTCAAAGTTTTTTACTCAATGGAGATTCTTTGTTCATACCCTAATGCATTGTATTTCAAAGAAAACTACTGGATGGAGTGAGTTCAGCAGTACTATTGCTTATGCTCTAGTCTGCTTAGCCACTAACAGGAAGTTTAATTTTTCTCAAATGATTTTCAATGATCTTGTGGCAAACCTGGAATCCAAAAAGCGTTTCTATATGTATCCAAGGTTTGTTCAGGAAGTAATTACCAAGGAATTGACGGATATGCCTCAATCTGATGAGGTATATGTGCCAAAATCCCCTAAAGGGAAGGTTTTTTCAAATATGAAAAGACTTCCTAGGGACTCGGAAGGAGTTGACACACCATTGTTCTCTACAATGATGGTTGTGTCCCACGCATTTGAATGTATGGCATCAGGGTCAAGGCCCTCATTAGACACACCCACTGATGACCAATCCCAACCTTCCATCACAAAAGACATCCCTCAGTCCATTCTTGAACGACCCACTCCCACAATAACCAAAAGGTTTGAAAGAAGAAAGGTACACAAGGTTCCTTCCCTTGATGTATCTCCTAAGAGCCCGAAGCCTTTAAGCCCTCTGTTGGAGCATTCTCCAATGGAGAATATCGAAAGGGAAACCACAGGGGTGTCTCCCAACCCCAAGAAGGTGCTCACTAAGGAGAAGGTTGAGCATGTGAGTCGCAAGGCTGCCACTACTTCTGCTAGCAAAGAGAAGGCCAGTGGTAAAATAACTAAGCCCTTCCTCACGGCAACTCAGGGTGAGAAATCATCTAGAGGTCCCAGGTGCCAAGAAACCAAGGGGGTAGGTAGTGCTTTTGCTAGGCAAGAGACACCTGCTAAAACTTCCAATGATCCTTCAAGGGAGGTAAAAACTCCTAAACAGGGTGAGGATAGATATACGTACGAGGAATTGATGGAAACTATTGCAAATATCAACATTGAGGTCATGGATCAGAAAAAGGAAATTGATGAACTCAAGAAAGTGGTCCTCTATCAAAACTCACAGCTTGAGAAGCAAAGGAAGATGATCACTAAGTTGATGCACAGAATGAAAAGAGCTCAGTTTGTCCTTAGGAGAAGAAACCCTACCAATGATGCTTCTGTTAGAGCATTGTTGTAATCAAGATTTACTGTAAAGTCAATGTACTGTATGAGTCTATACAGTATTGTGAATGCCTTTATACCTTGTATGTTATGGGTATAAATAGGCTTGTCTAGACCATTTGTTAGAAACACTTCAAAACCTTTTAGAATCTTTTGTAACCTTTTGTAATCCTTTGAGCTCAATACATGGATGATATATTTGCTCTCTAGATTCTCTCTCACTACATTCATATCTTATTGCTAGAGATCTGGGATTTATCAATTGGTATCAGAGCTAAACAGAAGATTCAAGCAAATCGAAGAGCAAATTGAAGAAATTTTACACTAAGTGCTCAAGAATTCGGACCACTCATTCTTTACTGTTCATCTGAAGTCTTATCATTAAGACATAAATTTTTCTTAAATTTTTATCTTTTGATTCGATTTCTTGCATCACTGAACTCGGAATTGATCACTGATCATCTTTAATTCTTGAATCAACATCAAAAACTGCACAGAATCGACAGATCTGATCAATTTTTGAAGTTTTTTCAAAAAGTTCAAAATCACTGTTTGGATCTTAATCTGGTTAAATTGTGAATCGTGATTAACAGGAAAAGTGTGCGGATTTGAATTACGAGCATTTTGATATAAGATTCATCAAAATTGATCAGGAATTGAAAGAGATATGGCAAATTAAGTGATTCTGAAGTTCGAAGTGGTGAATTCGGATCATTCTTGGTGAATTCGGATCATTCAAAGAAGAATTCGGAGTGTTCTTGATTTTTTTTACAAGTGTTGAATTCGAACCCTTAAGCATCCGAATTCATAGAATTCGAACCCTTAAGCATCCGAATTCATAGAATTCGAACCCTTAAGCATCCGAATTCATAGAATTCGAACCCTTAAGCATCCGAATTCATTGAATTCGAACCCTTAAGCATCCGAATTCATAGAATTCGAACCCTTAAGCATCCGAATTCATTGAATTCGAACCAAGTTAAGTCCGAATTGAGTGATTTCGAATCCTTATACATCCGAATTCTTGTGAATTAAAAAAAAAAAAAAATGCTCAAGTCCATGGTAAGATGAAAACTGGCCTAGGGTATAATGCCACTCCCCCACCCTACAACAACAACTACATCCCTCCTAGGTCAGACCTTTTAGAAACCTTGGATAGTAAGGACTTATCTGAAGGAGCCACTAGTGTAGACCCATTAGATGCAGTTGTTGTTGAAGATGGATCTGATGGGGAAGATTCTAAGAAGGACAGTGATGAGATCCCATTAGAAAATCACATCAAGACTAATGAGGAAGGTGGAAGTTCTTGGGATAGGAGTAAGGAGATGAAAAGGACTGTAAAAGGAAAGAAAGTTCATTACACACAGACCACAGTTGTGAACTCTAATGCTTGTGAACAGTGTTCTTGCAGGAAATCTCAAGAGTATCAGCCCCAAAAACATGATAATAAGAAGGGAAATCAAAGGAACTGGAATAACCAGTGGGCACTAAGGCAAGGAGTTGATCTGCAAAAGATTAACAGACCAAAACCTTGCTTTATTTGTGGCAAACTGAATCATCATGCCAAATACTGTTTCTTCAATCCTATTAACCAAAAGAGAAGTTTTCAAAGAAGTTATCAAAAACCTTCTGGCTATAGGAAGCCTACAAGAACAAATGTGGCTAAGAAACAAGATGAACCAAAAAGCCACATGAAGAAAAAGCCTGAAAAGGAATGTGTTACAATGTGGGTTACGAAAGGCACAAAAAATAATACTGCTGCTAGCAGTGTTAGTACTGCTAACACTGTTAGTACTGCTAACACTGTTAGTACTTCTTCAAGAGTTAGTGCTGCTAACAGTGTTAATACTGCTAGAAATTCTTCAAGAATTAGTGCTGCTAACACTGTTAGTGCTTCTTCTTCAGATAGTACTGCTGCTAGCAGTGTTAACTCTGTTAATACTGCTCCTAGCAGTGTTAACTCTGTTAATACTGCTCCTAGCAGTGTTAACTCTGTTAATACTGCTCCTAGCAGTGTTAACTCTGTTAATATTTCTAACTCTGTTAGTACTGCTGATACTGCTGCTAGTACTGATAGTGCTGCTAACAATACTGCTGCTCCCAGTGTTAGTACTTCTAGCACTGTTAGTACTTCTGAGGTTAATACTGCTTCTAGTGCTGCTACACCAATCATATTGACAAAGTACTCCAGTACTGCAGTACCTAAGTTTGAAAAACTCATCAAAACCAAGTGCAAGTACTTTGATGAGCAAGGGAGACCCAAGACCATTTCGGCTTGGGTTCCCAATAAAACTAACTGATTTATCTTGATGTGCACGGCAACCAACAGCTCAAGGGGAAGAGCATTTGGCATGTTGATAGTGGTTGCTCCAGGCACATGACAGGTAACATGGCCTGCCTCAAAAATTTCAAAAAGATTGATGGAGGACATGTTGCATTTGGAAATAATCCTGCTGGTGGAAAGATAAGTGGTAAGGGTGATGTTTCAAAAGGTAAGATGACCTTTGAAGATGTGTACTATGTTGAGCAATTGAGATACAACCTGTTAAGTGTATCACAGGTTTGTGACAAGAAGCATAGCATATTGTTTACTGATTCTGAATGTATTATCCTTGCTCCTGGATACAAAGTGGTTGATGAAAACATGATACTTCTGAGAACTCCTAGGAAGGATAATGTATATTGTTTAGATTTGGAAAGTGTGTCATCTGGTTCATCCCTAAATTGTTTAGTTTCAAAAGCTTCTTTGGATGAATCATCACTTTGGCACAGAAGGATGTGTCACATGAACTTTAAAACAATGAATAAACTTGTTAAGAATAACCTTGTAAGGGGTTTGCCATCCAAAGTCTATTCATGTGATGATCATTGTGTTGCTTGTCTCAAAGGCAAACAACACTAAACTTCTCATAAGACCAAAGAGATAAACACTATCTCAAATCCTCTTCAACTGTTACATATGGATCTGTTTGGTCCTACTAATGTGATGAGTATTGGCAAGAAATCATACTGCTTAGTTATTGTTGATGATTATTCTAGATTTACTTGGGTATATTTTCTGAGAACTAAAGATGAGACAAGTGGACTGATCAAATCTTTTATTCTCAAAATTGAAAACCAATCAAATAAAAGAGTGAAAGTCATTAGATCAGATAATGGAACTGAGTTTAAAAATTTTGATCTAAACACCTTTTGTGAAGAAAACGGAATTGAGAGACAATACAGTGCTCCTAGGACTCCACAACAAATGGTGTTGCTGAGAGAAGGAATAGGACACTGATTGAGGCTGCTAGATCTCTGTTAGCTGATTCAAAGTTACCAATTACTTTTTGGGCAGAAGCAGTTAATACTGCCTGCTATGTTCAAAACAGAGTTTTAGTTGTAAAGCCTAAAAACAAGACACCTTATGAGCTTTTCCATAAAAAGAAACCATATATTGGATTTTTCAAACCATTTGGATGTCCTTGTACTATTCTCAATACCAAATCTCACTTAGGTAAGTTTGATAGCAAAGCAGATGATGGTTTTCTTGTTGGGTATTCATCTCAGAGTAAGGCCTACAGAGTTTTTAATACCTCTTCTAGAATAATTGAAGAAAGTGACAATGTCAAATGCAATGAGAACACACCAAATCCTATTGGTTCAGGTCCTAATTGGCTATTTGACATTGATTCACTCACTAATTCTTTGGGTTTCAGTAGTGATGTATATGCAGGACAAAGGGATACACCAACATCAGAACACAAAATTCAATCTGTGATATTTCCACTCCCTTCCATTGATCCTGTTGAATTCTGTGAACAACAAGAGGAGGCTGATCCTATTCAGAATGAAGAAGAGAGGAGAGCAGAGGAAAATCAGTCTTCAGGTCCAAACTCCAGAGAATCTGAGGTGACTGAAGAAGCAGAAACAAATCCAGAATTAAATGAGTCAAATCTGGATGAGAACATACAAGAGGAAGCTGGTCATCCAACAAGAACTCAGAAAAATCATCCTCCTGAGTTGGTGATTGGAGATATTGCATCTCCCATGATGACTAGAAAGCAAAGCAGACTCCAAGAGTTGCAAGAGCAGCAAAATACAGTTAACACTGTTCTTACTTGCTTTCTATCCCAGATTGAGCCCAAAAAGGCTTATGATGCTATGAAAGACCCAAGCTGGATAGAGGCAATGAAAGAGGAGCTGCTACAGTTCAAATTACAGGATGTTTGGGACTTGGTAGACCTTCCAAAAGGTCATAGAGCAATTGGCACCAAGTGGATTTTCAGGACAAGAAGGATGACAGAGGGATTGTGATCAGAAACAAAGCTAGACTAGTTGCACAAGGGTACACTCAGGAAGAAGGAATAGATTATGAGGAAGTCTTTGCTCCTGTGGCAAGGATTGAAGCAATCAGGTTATTTCTAGCCTATGCCTCATACATGAAGTTCAAAGTGTACCAAATGGATGTCAAAAGTGCATTTCTGTATGGAAGTATTGAGGAAGAAGTATATGTCTGTCAACCCCCTGGATTTGAGAATCCATTGCACCCTGACAGAGTATACAAGTTGAAGAAGGCTCTTTATGGTTTGCATCAAGCCCCAAGAGCATGGTATGACACCATGTCTACCTATCTCTTGAAAAATGACTTTGAAAGAGGAGTAATTGACAAGACCCTGTTTATCAATAGGAGAAAGAAAGACACATTACTTGTTCAGATCTATGTGGATGACATCATCTTTGGATCCACCAATGATCAAATGTGTAAAGAGTTTGAGGAGTTAATGCACAAAAGCTTCAAGATGAGTTCCATGGGAGAACTTACTTTCTTTCTTGGGCTTCATGTAAAACAAAGGAAAGATGGGATTTTTATTAGCCAATCCAAGTATGTGAAAGACATCCTGGACAAGTTTGGTTTATCAGACTCAAAGCCAGCAAGCACACCTATGGAGACACACAAACAGCTCACTGCTGATCTTGAGGGGGAGGATATGGATGTCCATCATTACAGATCAATGATTGGATCTCTCATGTATCTCACAGCCTCTAGACCAGATATTATGTTTTCAGTTTGTGTTTGTGCCAGATTTCAAGTTACACCAAAGCAATCTCATCTTCATGCAGTCAAGAGAATTTTCAGATACCTAAGAGGGCAACCTAGACTAGGTCTCTGGTATCCTTATGAATCATCTTTTGACTTGCTTGCATACTCAGATAGTGACTTGGGTGGAGCTAACATGGATAGGAAGTCCACTTCAGGTGGATGTCAGTTTTTGGGTACAAGACTAGTATCTTGGCAGTGTAAGAAACAAACCACAGTGTCCTTATCTACCACAGAGGCTGAGTACATAGCTGCTGCAAGCTGCTGCTCTCAGGTTCTATGGATTCAGAATCAGATGTTGGACTATGGGGTAACATTTCTTCACACTCCAATCTTCATTGATAACAACAGTGCTATTAGCATTGTTAATAATCCAGTCAAACACTCAAAAACAAAGCATATAGAGATCAGGTATCACTTTATAAGAGATTGCAATGAAAAGAAATTAATTCAGGTTGCTAAAGTTCATACAAATGACCAGTTTGCTGATCTATTCACAAAAGCTTTTGATGTGGGTAGATTCACCTTTTTGGTAACAAGTGTGGGCATGATCAACCTAGAATAAATTCATGACTTTCTGTTTTTATACCTGTATTTCTTCATATATTTGGTGCTACTAACTCTCTTTCTCAGGATCCTCTGTTTTCCCTCAGATTACCAAGTGCAGAAAAGTGTAAGTGTAGTTACTACTGCCTGTGCAGAGTTACTACTGCCAGTGCAGAGTTACTACTGCTAGTGCAGAGTTACTACTGCCAGTGCAGAGTTTCTACTGCTAGTGCACAGTTAATACTGCCAATGAGTAGTTAATACTGCTCAGTAGTTAATACTGCTTTGCAGTTAATACTGCTCAGTAGTTAATACTGCTTTGCAGTTAATACTGCTCAGTAGTTAATACTGCTAGTGCACAGTTAATACTGCTTTGCAGTTAATACTGCTCAGTAGTTAATACTGCTAGTTCACAGTTAATACTGCTCAGTAGTTAATACTGCTAGTGCACAGTTAATACTGCTCAGTAGTTAATACTGCTTCGTGGTTAATACTGCGTATGTCGTTAATACTGCTTTTGAAAATCTAGGGCAAATACTGCTATAAATACCCCTGTTTGCCCGCCAAAGTTCATAACGACTCTTCGCATTAACTTCTTCTCTCTCTCGTTCTAACCCCTTCTCCCTAGAATCTCTGTGTTTTCTTTACAAATCCTCAGGAAGCACAACGATTATGGAGTTTGTCGACGAGCATAATGAGATTGCAATGCTTCAGAAGCCGAAGCAGGCCGAAGGATTTCATGAAATTGTGGATTTTCTCAGGTCCACTCATATTTCGCATGCCCTAACGGTGAATCCAACAATATACATCGAGCATCAGACGCAATTCTGGGCCAATGCCACCGTAGAATCCGAAGATGGGCATAAAGTCATTCAAACAAGGGTATGTGACAAACCCTTGAAAGTTTCAGAAGAACTCATTCGCATCACTCTTCGACTAGATGATGCCTCAGGTATATCTTCTATTCCCAATGAAGAACTCTTCTCAACTTTACAAAGAATGGGGTATGAAGGTCCCATTGGAGTTTTTAAATTCTACAAGTCAAAGTTTTTTACTCAATGGAGATTCTTTGTTCATACCCTAATGCATTGTATTTCAAAGAAAACTACTGGATGGAGTGAGTTCAGCAGTACTATTGCTTATGCTCTAGTCTGCTTAGCCACTAACAGGAAGTTTAATTTTTCTCAAATGATTTTCAATGATCTTGTGGCAAACCTGGAATCCAAAAAGCGTTTCTATATGTATCCAAGGTTTGTTCAGGAAGTAATTACCAAGGAATTGACGGATATGCCTCAATCTGATGAGGTATATGTGCCAAAATCCCCTAAAGGGAAGGTTTTTTCAAATATGAAAAGACTTCCTAGGGACTCGGAAGGAGTTGACACACCATTGTTCTCTACAATGATGGTTGTGTCCCACGCATTTGAATGTATGGCATCAGGGTCAAGGCCCTCATTAGACACACCCACTGATGACCAATCCCAACCTTCCATCACAAAAGACATCCCTCAGTCCATTCTTGAACGACCCACTCCCACAATAACCAAAAGGTTTGAAAGAAGAAAGGTACACAAGGTTCCTTCCCTTGATGTATCTCCTAAGAGCCCGAAGCCTTTAAGCCCTCTGTTGGAGCATTCTCCAATGGAGAATATCGAAAGGGAAACCACAGGTCAAATCGAGAATCTTCAGGTCTATATTGCAGATCTTGAAGCAAAGAAAGACAACTCAAGTCTGCACGATCAAATCGAGAATCTTCAAGAGAAAGTAACAACTCTTCAAAAAGAAAATGCCGATTTGAAGAGTAGAGAAGAAAAGAGAGTGAAGTGGAACTTAAAGTTACATGCTCAATTAAAAGAAGTTAAAGATATAGGGAAAATTTTGGACAGTGAAAATGCCGATCTAAAGAGAAAACTGTCTAATTTTTCTTTTGAAGAAAAGAAAGTTTTTGAAGAAAAGAAAGAGACTGAGCTGAAATGTATAAAACTTTCAAAACAAGTTTCAGACTTTGAGAAAGTTTTATTTTTAGAAAAAGACAAGCTCGAAAAAGAAAGAGCTAAATTTGAAACTGAACGAAAATTTTTTGAGATTAAAAGTTCTGAACTTTCCGTGAAAATCTCTGAATTAGAAAATCTTTTGGAAAAGGAAAGAAAAGATTTCATGGAAAAGCAAAATCTCTTTGAAAAGGAAAGTAAAACCCTTAAAAAGAAAAATATGGAAATTTTCAAAGAGATTACTGATAAAAGAAAGTTTTTGGAAAAAGATTTTGAATCGGAACGCGAATATTTTGAAGATGTGATTCTTAATCTTACCAAAAGATTATCTGGTTTATCAGCTGATATTATGAAGGATCAGTTGATCAAATCTGATCTCCAAAAGAAACTTGATCTAATTTCTAAAGAGAAAAATGTTTTAATAAACAAAGTCAAAGAACTTGAAGACGTCATTTTTAAATTTGATGTCTCAAAGCAGACCGGTCATAATTCTATCTTTCAGACTCCATTTGTTGATTCAAATGATTCTGAATGCTCTTTTAAAACTGCTTCAAGTTCAAGTTTTAAAAACATTTCTTCTAAACAATTTAATAGATCAACAGATTTCTCAAAAGGTCGGATTCGTTCAACAAATCTCTTCTATAATCCTCTGTATGATAAATCAGATAACAAAACAAAAGTGCCTAAAGTTAATACTTCCAAACCGGAAGAAGTTCCAGTCTTCAAGAGGGTGAAGATGGAATGGAGAGTAAAAGGCACAACAGTTCCAAAGAAAGATGTGCCAAAATCATCTGTATCCACATCAAATGCAAAGAAGAACAATGCGCCAAAAGGTAAATCTAATGCTATACCTAATCCTATTCATTCTGTAAATCATCTGATTAGGTTGGCACATAAGAAAATCTGTTGTTCTTACTGTGGATCAAATGATTTTGTGCATAAAGATTATACTTCTTATTGGTATGGTTCTTACAGTATTCCTTGTAAGAAATCAAAACCTAACCCACTAGGACCCAAGTGCCATTGGGTACCAAAATCTGCTTAATCTGTTTTGCAGGTTCATCATGTGTTGTACTGAATTGAAATACATATCACACGCATGACTGAAAACAGAAGAGAAGCGGCGTATTTTTGAAGAATATTTGTACCCTTAAGGGGTAGCAAAGATCAATGGTTTCTAAACATATCAGTTTAGGACCCGCACTTAAAGGAGAGTTTGGCTTTTGAACATATCAGTTCAAAACCCGTGCTTCAACGACTATGGCTTCTGAACAATTCAGTTCAGGACCCGTACTTCAACGACTAAGACTTCTAAACAAATCAGTTTAGAACTCACACTTATCAGGTGATATCCTTAACTGTTACATCTTTCTGTTTCAAGGAACAAGTGGTAAAAGGTAACATTGAATTATATTTTGTTTCTACTACTCTGAAAACTTGAATCTTTACAAATTTAATTCAATTAGATAAAATTTTCAATTTTCATTCAATGAATTAAATGTGTGCTAAAAGATGATTTTACAAGTATTTTTGTTTTATCCGAGTTATATTTGTTTCAACTTTCACTTCTGAAATTAATCGAAAGGTCAGCAAAACATGAATGAAATTATGCTGAATGCTCAAAGTTATGTGAATTCGGACTTATATAGAATATAATGCTCAAAAAGACTATTTGTCAGAATGATGGATGGAAATGAAAATATGGGCAAAGCACTATGTTTTAGAACCAAGTGATTGAGATAAAATAGTTGCATTATCATTTAGTTTGAAAGTTTGTGCCTATGGCCTTTCCGGTTTGGGAGAGTAAGTCCTAAGGGGTGCTCGACACCTAGTCCCTAAGATCAACGGGTCTGGGATCGGCTGACCCAAATCCTGCAATAGAACCAGATAGAAAGCCATGTTCTACTGCTACAAATGGGTTTAAGATATATCGATGTGGCCTTTCTGGTTTGGGAAATTAAGTTCTAAGGGGTGCTCGTCACCTAGCACCTAAGGCCAACTGGTCTGGGATCTGCTGACCCAAATCCTGCTATAGAACCAGATAGAAAGTCATGTTTAACGGTGTATCTTATTCTTACTAAACTTTTTGATCAAAAGATGCCAATGAGCACAAAATCAAAAGATGCCAATGTGCACAAATCAAAAGATGCCAATGAGCACAAAAGAAAAGATGCCAATGAGCACACATCTCTTGAAACTTGGGAAAATACAAAGTCGCGATAAACCCGTAAATTTGTGAAAATTCTGATTTTGGACAAATAGTGTGAGTAGAGCAAAATATTCTTATATGTTTTAGAATTGCATATGCTTGAAGCTAATCATATTTCCCATGCTAGCACACCAAATAGATTTATGAAAAGGGGTTGAAACTGAACATTTTTTAACTTGATATACAATGATGACTTGTTCTTGAATCCAAACACATGCATTTGATTTCATTTGATTGAAAAATCTGTTAAATTTCATTAAGTTGAATTTCTTTTGTAAAGTTTTCAAATGATCAAATGTTTGTAGTTATAAAATAAAATTCAATGAATGTTATTTTCCTTGTGTAAATTTGTTTTAAAATTTGTGCTACAATTTCAAATACTGTACGTTATTGAAATATATGCATACTTTCAGGGGGAGAAAATAAATTGCTCCAGAATTCTTATTTTGAGGGGGAGCAAGGTTATTCTGTAAGGAGGAGATTGTTAGCAATACTCAAAGACACGACTGAAATTGAAAATGGTTTTCGATGCTCACCATCATCGAAAAAGGGGGAGAAAAGTTTAATTTCAATTTCATGTCAAAGAATTTTCAAATCAAAGATATTTCAAGTCAAAGATTCGTGAACAAAGACTGAAGATTGGGGAGAAGGATCATGTGAAGTCCAAATGTTGCTGAATTTGGTTATCTTAGTTCTGAGTGGTTATCGGAATGCGCTTACACCTAAAAGTTCAACAATGTGGATGGTTTCACATCTTTCTGATCCAAACTCTAATCGTTTCTGATTTATCTTGTTCCGAATTGATGGTTCTATATAAAGATATGAAATCCATGTTCAAGACTTGAAGACAATCTGTTGAAGATTGTATTGAAGAAGGTTGATTTTTCAAAGAAAAAGTCAATGACTTTTCATGTTTGTCTGAAGATTCTTCAAAGATGAGTTCTTAAAGAGTGTCAAAGCATATAGTTCGCCGTGAACTAGTGGAGATAAAGCTATTTGAAGATGGTTTGATAGAGTGTCTGTTTGAGAAGATTGACTTTACAAAGAGCTGAAGACTGCTGTTATTTTTTTTAAATCTTGAATCCAAAGGGGGAGATTGTTAGAGCATTGTTGTATTCAAGATTTACTGTAAAGTCAATGTACTGTATGAGTCTATACAGTATTGTGAATGCCTTTATACCTTGTATGTTATGGGTATAAATAGGCTTGTCTAGACCATTTGTTAGAAACACTTCAAAACCTTTTAGAATCTTTTGTAACCTTTTGTAATCCTTTGAACTCAATACATGGATGATATATTTGCTCTCTAGATTCTCTCTCACTACATTCATATCTTATTGCTAGAGATCTGGGATTTATCAGCTTCCAAAAAGGGGGAGTCAGACTCAGATCTAAACATGGAGGATGCAAACATTGAGGGGGAGTATAAGGTTGAGGGGGAGACTGAGGAGGCTGCAGATATTACAAAGGAAGCAGAAACAGAAACAGCAGCAGAAACCGTTACTGCTGCTGATATTACAAAAGAAGCAGAAGCAGAAACAGAAACAGCAGCAGAAACCGTTACTGCTGCTGATATTACAAAGGAAGCAGAAACAGAACCAGCAGCAGAAACGGTTACTACTGATGAGGTTGCAAAAGAAGTAGAAACAGATAATGCTGCTGAAAAACAAAAGACAGAATAAACTGTTAGTGCTGCTAAGAGCCACAAAGAAGAAACAGCTGAAACCACTCCTGAAGCTGTTAAATCTTTCAAAAGAACAAAGAGGCCAAGAACAAAGTCAATAGCCTCAAAGAAGAAAGATATAAAGAAGCCAAGGGTGGATCCAACTGTAGAAGAAGCACAGGAGGAAGCAGTTAAAGAGAAATCTAATCCAAAAGTTGCTGAAGAAGAAGTGGCAACTTCATCAGGTCAACCAAGCAATGTACAATCACAATCAAATGCTCAATGTGATTTGTATATTACTGTGGTTGATACTAATCCAATCAAGACTACACCATTGTCTTCCATGCCTCCTGAGATCATCTTCTGGGACACATTGAAAGATGGAAGAAAGGAGTTCATCAGAATCAAAAGGGCAGATGGAAAGTTTGAAGTTTGTCCTACTTGGGGAAAACTTATCAGAACATGCTCTAGATATGACCTGGAAGAGATGTTCAAGGTGGGAATGAGGCTATATGGAAACATGCTGACAGAGCAAGGTATGTCTATCACAAAGATGGTTCTTGAATACTTGTGCTTAATGTTCAAACCAGAAGCAGTTCAGCATTTGATGGCAAGGAATTTTCAAGTCATTTCCAACTGGATGCTCATTGAGAATTGTGGAGTGTATGTCATCTCTCTTGAAAATACATTTCATGAATATTATTTGGTGGATGTTGTATACAAGCACAGCATGAAAAAGTTGAAAGGAATGTTGCATGCTAAGTTGGTGAGTGACAAAGACTCTAAAATGGCAAGATACCTTGTAAAAAGGATCCTCAATCAAAGTCTGGGATTGGATCCAAATCTATGCGTTGATGACTAGGTTTTGGAAGCATCATCTGAAGAACTTAACTTCTCATCCTTAAAAGTCAAGTTAGGGGGAGATTGTTGGGAACTGAAGATATGCTAAGTATGGTTAGTACTGCCAGAACAACATTACTACTGCCAGTTCAAGGTTAGTACTGCTAGTTCAATGTTAGTGCTGCCAGAACAAAGTTACTACTGCTGGTACATGGTTAATGCTGCCTGAACAAAGTTAATACTGCTGGAATATTATTAATGCTGCTTATGTGAGGTTAGGACTGCTTGTCAAAGTTACTACTGCAAGTCAAGGTTAGTACTGCTGGTGCATATCGAATATCTGTTAGTACTGCTCGTGACTTAATACTGCTGGAGATTGTTAGTACTGCTCATGAGGAATGAAGGTTAATACTGCTGAGTTTGTTAAGATTGGTATGCGATACTTTTGGAGACAAAGAAGGAATTGATCAAGATATGTTTAACGAAGATTTAGAAGATCAAGTTACTTTTTGATAGTTATCTTGTAATTATTCTTGTATAAATAGTATTGATAGATAGCTATTAGAAGATACAGATGATATACGTGTGAAAAAGAATTCGATATCGTTTTTAGAGAGAATTAACCTCAAGGTTTTAGAACCCTATTTCTAGAGAAGTAGAAGTCGTCTTGTTGAGTCTGTTCAACAAGATTGAGGTTTGGTTGTAATCTTGTGAAGTCGATTTAGTGAATACACAAAGTGGTGAATTTTCTGTTACATTGTTCTTGATTGTGAGAATTAAAGTTCTTTTCCGCAGATTCTTTAATTCTGAATTCTAAGTGTTAATTATCTTGTTAAGATTCGATCCTGACATCATGTATGGCTTGTACTTCAAAAGAAACTTTGATTATGCCAAGATTCTCTACAAAGATCTCTTATCAACTGTTAATACCAAGACCTCAGCTCTTGCAAGAGGAGGATAAGTCGGAGTCCACAGAAGTCTGAAAGCAATCAGATACCCATGGTTTATCAGTCTGGTAATAAGAGAAGACTTCCCCGTATTGCAATTATCTCAACAGGGAAATCCCACACCTGTTTGGGTAATGTATAGGTTCCTTCCAACAACAACAGGTGAGTACCATAACATCAGAAGGGTACCATTTCTATCCAAAACTATAATCATGCTGCTCAAACTCAGGAACCTGAGGTGAGATCCCCAACATACTTAGGTCCTAAGCCTTCTTTGGAAAGTATGAGTGAGGTAAGAGAAGAAGCAGAGATAAACAGACCAAAGGTAAGAGTACCCGAAGTGGGGTCTTCCTCTGCCCAAGTGTTGGAGGAGGAAGTAGTGGATAGGGTATCTCCTATGGAGAATGTCCATGAGAAAGAAAGGGAAGCTACAGAGGAGGTGGCAGAGAGTTCGCCCTCTTCTGGTAGTGGTGAGGATGAAGAGACTGAGACAGAGAGTGAATATGAGAGTTCTATATCCATAAGAACCGAGGGAATGGTGAGTTTAGAAGAAGATGTTCAAGTTATGAACACACATGTGAGATTCCGCAGCCCAACTCCCAGTGCAACCACACAACCTATCCCTGGTGATCAAGACCAGAGGGATATTGAATCAGAGGTGCACACCTCGAACCTAAACCAGCTTGAACCACCAGAGGCAACTCTTCACGCCTCTGGTATGCACATAACCGTGGAATCCATTTTCGGTAATGATGACCAATTGCCCCAGGACATCAATAGGTCACCTTCACACGTTGAAGCCTCTGTGGCTCACATAGATTTGACACAAAGTAGCTCTGAGATCTTTCGTATCTCGCGTAGGCTCTGTCCGACTCAAGGACAATGGGATGACCTAGTGGCACAAGGGAAGACAATGCTTGATCCAAGTTCTTCTCATCACATCAGATTTCCTTCTCTAGAACCTGAGCTGGAAGAGGAAACTCTGATCAGAACACCTGTAGATGTATCCCCTGAAAAGGAGCATCAAGGATCGGGTGGAAGTCCTACAAGAGCCAACCTCAAAACAACTCTTGATGTAGGCGCCTCTGGACTCGAGGAAGAATTGGATCCATGTGTTGGAACCAAGGTTACCCCCGCTGATATTGTCATCAGAGCAGAGTTCACAAGCTTCTGTGACAATATTAGCAACTCCTTAAATGAGTATAAACTTATCAATGCATCAAAAGAGGAGCTGATTCGCAAGGAGAATGCTTCTCTCAGATAAGAGCTGCAACAGATCACAACAAAATATGCAAAGACAACACAGAAGTATGCAGATGCTGAAAAGGTCAGAGTAGAGGAAACAACAAAGATATCAACAGAGCTCGCTGATCTAAAAACACTTATGGCAGAGAATCACACGACAACCATGAACAGAACCCTGCCCATACCTTCAGTAATCCTACCAGACTCAAACATCACAACCCAGACAGAGTTAATCAACAACTCTGTTAAGGATTCAATTAAAGAAGCAACGACTTCTTCTGCTACTCCACTGAACATATCTGGTCCAATCCCAATTGAACTACCAATGACAGTCGGCCAGATGGGTGAGTTCAACAGATCTGTTTTAAGCAACATGATATCTATGTTAGATCTAAAGTTTTGTCAAAAACCCAAGTGTTGACATCTGAGCAGAAGACTCAGAGTTCTGAGTAAGAGACTCAGAACTTCTGATTAGAGAAGTCTCAAAAAGATTACTAAGTGCGAGTCTGAATAGAAGGTTCAGAGTTCTGAGTAGGAGACTCAGAACTTCTGATGTTGAAGATGAAAATGTCCAAGTGCTTAAAGGAAGTTCAGAAGTGCTTGATCAGAAGGATGTTCAGAAGTTCTGAACATTATGTCTTGGGATATTTTCAGTTATTTTTATGTTACTAATTAGGACACGTGTAATTTTTCTATTAGTCTTTAACATATATGCACTGTAGCTTTAGCTTTTCTTTACAGTATATATAGAAGTTAGCACATGTAAGCTAACTAACGTTTCACAGATATCTTTGTATTCACTTTTGTAAACTTAGAGAGATTCTCTTTCTAGATCTGTAATTTGTTCTTGATTGAACACAAGTCTGTTTGATCCAATTCTCTGTTTGATTGTTCCTAATTGTTCATAATTGATTGTAAGATTGAATCCTGGTTTCTACAATCTATCTCATCAAAGTTTATCATGAAGGCACAAGCGACAGAGCGACATGTGCAGACATCTCTTGATTCTCACAAAATTAACTTTAGGAGTCAAGTAGATGAAATCAGAACTGCTGCAACAGAGGTCGAAGACGCCTTGAAAACAGCAGTCACTACCTCCACAGATGCCATCCAAAAGACTGCTACACTCAAAAGACCTGCAAATGGACCCCCAGAAGGAGAACCTTCAAGCAAAAAGAGTAAGTCCAATCCGAAGTTTGTTGTATCGGCCTCACCAAATGCAGGACCTGCAGATTCTGATGATGATGATGACTTCCAAGATGCTCCAGAGGGAAATTCAGATAATCAGACGGGTGAGTCCACAGAACAACAAAAGGGGGAGAAGGAGAAAGAGAATGAAAAGGGAAAGAGGTTGAACAAGAGAAAGAGAAAGAAACAGAAAGAACAGAAACGGATAAAGGGAAAAAGAAAGTGACAGAGGCTGAGGCAGAGATAGAAGAAGAAAGGTGTAACAACCCGGATTCCATATATACAAATAACATACATTTTATATCATAAAATGATCAAAAGATACATCGTATTTCACATTCGGTCCCATAGTCTTGGTAAACATAATAAGTAAATCAGTACAAACTTTTTGCAAATAAAATTACATGTTGACTAATAACAAAGTCATAAGTACAAAATACATCCATAACTTCATAACCAACATCTTCACAAAAGCTATCCATCAAGAGTCCTATTTACTTGCTCTTACTCGATCCACCACCTGGAATACATATTTTAAAACAGAAATGAGGGTTAGACCTAATGGTCTAGTGAGGAAATCCCTGTCAGTTTAGTAAACCTTTGTATTAAAACCATTTATATAAAAAATTTCATATACATCCATATACTACACGTATATCAATACCATTCAAGACTCGTACATCTCATCCCACCTTATTCCTCCACAACTGGCGATACTAATTGGTAGAAAGCCAACTAATAAATAATCAACGTTACCTGTCCGTACACCGGAACCCGACTACTCACCGGTCCGCACACCGGAACCCGGCTACCCATCGGTCCGCACATCGGAACCCGACTAATGTACACTTGTGTAGTGTAATGCACATATGAATATAATACCTTACTATATTATAAACACATAATATTCACACCTTAATCATATATCCATTCCACACATATATGTATTCAAGTAAAAATATTAACTATCTAAGAATTAACAAAACACAGGTTACTGAATACTCAAAAGTGTTTAAATTCTCCAAAATGACCAAACAGCAAAAGTATCCGGATATCTCAAATTATCCGGACAACACAACTTTTCCGGACAGCATGACTAATCCGGACAACAGGACTTTTCCGGACGACCTATACAATCCGGACGTCATCCGGACACCAAGGTAATCCGGACAGCATCCGGTATCTTAACTCATCCGGAAACTATAGAAAACTGAGATCAATCTTGGAGAAATAACAAGCTCCAACTAATTGATCGAAGAGATCATCAATTCTTGGAAGTGGATACTTGTCCTTGATCGTGCGCTTATTCAACTCCCGGTAGTCAATACACATTCTCATTGAACCGTCCTTCTTTTTCACAAACAAAACCGGCGCTCCCCACGGCGAAGAACTAGGTCTGATAAAGCCTTTGTCGGATAGGTCTTGTAGTTGTGTCATCATCTCTTTCATCTCTGGAGGTGCCAGACGATACGGTGCACGGGCAATATGAGCGGCTCCAGGAATCAGATCTATTCCAAACTCTACTTGTTTAATGGGCGGAAGACTATTCAAGTCTTCAGGGAATACTTCAGGAAATTCACTAACAATAGGAATATCTTCCAACTTAATCTTTTCAGGCCTACTATCTATCACATAGGCTAAGTAACTAGGACAACCCTTGCTGACACATATACGGGCTTTTATCATAGATATTAGGCTAGACTGATGATTCTTACGATCACCATAAATCACTACTGACCTCTTATCAGGTAAAATGACATTGATTATTTTCTTATCACAAACTATGTTAGCCTGATTCTCACCTAACCAATCCATCCCTACTACCACATCGAACTCGATCAAGGCTATAGGATATAGTTGTATCGGTACTCCACACCCCTATATATTTATCATACAACAATCAAAAATTTCTTTAACTGACAGTTGGTTATCATTTGCAGTGTCTACCAGTAAGGCATGTTCTAACATTTTAGGCTCTAAATGCACGTGAGCAGCAAATGAAGGAGACACAAAAGATCGGTTTGCACCGGAGTCAAACAACACTTTAGCACGTGTAGAGTTTATGAAAAATGTACCTGTAACCACATCCGGAGTTTCCTCCGCCTCTTTAGCTGTCATTTGAAATGTACGACCCCTTGTTCTCGGCGGTTCTATTCTTGGAACTACTGGTCTAGCAATTGTTGGTTTCCCTGATGTGCCCCTTGTGGTATTATACCTCGCGGACAATCTGACTGTAGGTGATCCGGAGAATTACACAAGAAACAAAACCGCGCTAATCGACAATCTTTAATAACATGCCCGGTCTTCCCACACCTATAACAAACCCGTGATTCAATCTGACAGTTTCCTTGATGGATACGGTGGCACTTCGAACAAGGTCTTTCCATGGGTCGGAAAGGTGGACGATTATCGAATATCTGAAATCTAGACTTCTTCGGATCATGCGGTGGTCCTTCCCATTTTCTCTTTCCCATACTATTATCACCTGCATCCCTCCTATTATCCCGCTCTACATTTTTCGTGGCATTTACTGCTGCTGAAAAGGTATCAGGTCTCGTTGCAGTCACTAATTTTCGAATTTTCGAATTTCCGAATTCAATCCAAATATGAACCTTTCCATCTTCATTTTCTCCGTGGCAACATAATATTCTCCAAAACGTGACTCTTCTAGGAAACGGGCAGTATAGTCTCTGACTGATAAATTCTCTTGTTGTAGGCTCAGGAATTCCTCCTCCAATTGTCTGACTGCTGCTTGAGGACAAAACTGTTATTTGAATGCCGTTGAGAATTCGCCCCAAGTAAAGGTTTAGTATACATCAGATCCCTTGGTGTCAATAAGGGCCTCCCACCAATATAAAGCATCTACCTTCAACATTGCAGTTCCGTATAACACCTTATCCTCTTCCGCACATTTGCTGGTTTTAAATACAGCTTCAATTTCCTTCAGCCACCGCATCGCCTTCACTGGATCTCTATCCCCTCCATAAGTTGGTGGTTTACAGCTTAAAAACATCTTATAGTCACATCTTCTTGGTTACTGATACTACAGGAGGTGTGATAGGCATCTCATCTTCCAAGTTAGGATATGGTCTTTCCGTTTCAGCATTATACGTCTGGTTAAACATGGCTTGAATATTGGCTTGTAATCTTCCTATCTCAGCAGCCAGTCATCTCTTGTAACAAACTCCGTGCCTCGCCCCTGTACTCTGCCTCCAGTCCTGCCCCTGCCTCTTTCTCCCCCTCTTCCCCTTCCTCCGGCTGTTGGATTGGTTCTATTCAGGCTTCCTCTTCCTTCCCGATTTGTTTGTCTCGTACCACTTGCCATTCTGTTGATTCAGACAAGGTTAATATACACATAAGCACATACCCCATATAACAAGGTATTCTAGTTCAACATGTACCAGTAAGATCACAATTACACTGGCCAGGTGTAACTCTGAAATTGCCTTACATGATGTTCCTTTTACCTTTTTATACTTAGCATCCCCAGGTTCTAAAATAATAGGGACACCCTACTTCACATGCAGTTTAAGTCTAGGTACAGGTACTAATACCTAAACCCCTTAAACTAGGGCCTTGATACCATCTGTAATAACCCGGATTCCATATATACAAATAACATTCATTTTATATCATAAAATGATCAAAAGATACATCGTATTTCACATTCGGTCCCATAGTATTGGTAAACATAATAAGTAAATCCGTACAAACTTTTTGCAAATTAAATTACATGTTGACTAATAACAAAGTCATAAGTACAAAATACATCCATAACTTCATAACCGACATCTTCACAAAAGCTATCCATCAAGAGTCCTATTTACTTGCTCTTACTCGATCCACCACCTGGAATACATATTTTAAAACAGAAATGAGGGTTAGACCTAATGGTCTAGTGAGGAAATCCATGTCAGTTTAGTAAACCTTTGTATCAAAACCATTTATATAAAAATTTTCATATACATCCATATACTACACGTATATCAATACCATTCAAGACTCGTACATCGCATCCCACCTTATTCCTCCACAACTGGCCATACTAATTGGTAGCAAGCCAACTAATAAATAATCAACGTTACCGGTCCGTACACCGGAACCCGGCTACTCACCGGTCCGTACACCGGAACCCGGCTACCCATCAGTCCGCACACCGGAACCCGACTAATGTACACTTGTGTAGTGTAATGCACATATGAATATAATACATTACTATATTATAAACACATAATATTCACACCTTAATCATATATCCATTCCACACATATATGTATTCCAGTAAAAATATTTTGAAGTAAAACTCACCTGTTTGTCTTATCAAAACGTTCTCCAAGCTTTTCTCAAACAATCTAGCTTCACTTCAATCTCACAGAATCTGAAACAATCATATACAAGTATTGCTTTACCACTTTAAACACATAGGGCTTGCTAGGACTAAAAGCTTTAGATAACTCTATCTAACTCTTATCCTCAATTGTCTTCCCCACGCCCGAACATAAGTCAATTCCATAGTATTTTAGCCCTCATTCATATTCTATCTAAGAATTAACAAAACACCGGTTACTGAATACTCAAAAGTGTTTAAATTCTCCAAAATGACCAAACAGCAAAAGTATCCGGATATCTCAAATTATCCGGACAACACAACTTTTCCGGACAGCGTGACTAATCCGGACAACAGGACTTTTCCGGACGGCATCCGGACACCAAGGTAATCCGGACAGCATCCGGTATCTTAACTCATCCGAAAACTATAGAAAACAGAGACTTACCCGGATATTGACTCGTCCGGACACCTTAGAACACCATCCGGACACCACCAGCTAATTACCCGGACACTACCAACCAACCCATCCGGACACAGTCATGGTGTCCGGAAACCTCGGTCGGTTTACATCATTTCAGCCCAGAAATCGACTGAATCAATCTCAGATGTGAAATCGTTTATTCTACTCCGATAGAAACCATTGAATAGAAATTACATACATAAATTACCAATCCACATACCTTAATTTCACTTCCAAATGCACCAATTTGAATCCCTAGCTTTTTAACTTTCTTCCTTCTTCTTTTCTTCTCCAAACACACACACACTACTTTGGCTGATATTTTCTGTTGTTATGTTATCTGAATTCTCAAGGATAATATCTAAATTAAATTTACCCTTTAAACCTTAAACTATCCACTAATGACTCAAAATACCCTTAACCCCTAATTTATCCCAAATTCACCCTAACTATTAATTATAATGTTAAATAAATTTAACAGAACTAACTTTTAACTAACGAATTTACCCGGGGTATTACAAAAGGCAAGGAGAAAAGGGGATAACAGAAGAAGACATTCCATCAGAGATGACTATGGTAGTGTTTGACTATATGTTCAAAGATAGAATCATCAGAACACCAGAAGAGTCAACTCAGCTACCACTAGAAATCACCATACTTAACACCCTTCCTCGATCTCCAAGAACTGAACCAGAGAGAACAGACCCAATCTCTGCTGATGAACAAATAAGCCAAGCTCAACCCCAAATCCAACCCCAAGTCCAAACCCAAACTGTACAAGAGCCCGGACGCCATGTTGACATTCTTATGGCTGAAACCCATGAAGATCAGAACCCAATTCAACCAGAACAGAACCCAGAAACATCAACCCGACACACAGAGAACCCATCCTTAGAAGAATTATTTGCCTATCTCTATGCTGACAGAGATATAATCCCTGTCAATGCCGTACCCATCAACCCTTACCTAAACCCCAGCAGAATAAACACAATCTCTGATGCTAGGCGAAGGTTCATTGAAACAAAGTCAAATCTGAACAAAGCCACAAACTCTTCCTTTGGAATCCGCGGAATCATGAACATCAAACAAAGGAAATTTTCATATGACAAAGTCATGTACCGTGAGTACACTGTTGAATCAACAGAAGGCAAGATCGAATACTTCAACGACAACGATCTTGTACTTCTGAATCCATATGATTTAGTTACTCTTCACGGATATTGCTTGAACTTCAACGAAAGATACAAAGAAGCAAGAACAGCTTTACCAGAGGTCCGATATGCTATGCAAGAGCACGTCAATCTCAGAACACAGATCGATTTTCAGCTAGGCATAGAGTTCGAAGTTGAGAGACTGGCGATTGCACCTCCAAATGAAAACCTTGAGGGTTATGGCCATTATAGAACTGGAACCGTGGTTGGAAATTCTCCAATCTTCATCTGCCGACAGAAGGGCACCAAGAAGTCCATCAGAGCTGCTGAAACCCACAAGTACTCAAGTGAGTCGCTGCAGAATCTAAAAAATGTGATCCAGAATCTCCCAAGAGAAAAATGTCCAGAAGAACAACTGAGGCTCTACATCAACCACATTAACCTCATGTTAGACTTCCGAGAGCTGATCAGAAAATTTTACAGAAAACTAAGGGGAGATAATTATGCTTAGTGTACTTATTCTTTGTTCTGTATTGTAACATCTTAAAAAGAATAGTGCCAAGTTTCACAGAGGTAAAAGTTCTATGTCTTTTGTTTATATCTCTGTATTTTTAATTCCAATTTTTTTATTTTCAATACTTAGGGGGGGATTGTTAGCCCCAAGTATCTCTTGTGTAAAAGTATTGAAAATATTACAAGTCAGAAGACCACCAGAGATCCAGTAGAAGAATTAGAAGAAACTCAACAAGAAGACCATCAGAGCTCGACAGAGCTCTGGCGGAACCAACAGAGCTCAGCATAGCTATGGCAGAAGGCTTCTTCTATTAAACAGGAGAACGGTTCACACCAGAATCTGGCGTATGAGCTCTAATGACTAATGACCTCTGTAAAGCCTAAGTCTCGTAGAAATCTCTAAGTGTTAGACACGTGTCCGTACTATCCACGTGTCACCTCAGGGCTAGATAGTACATTGTCTAGTGCTTTATTAGGCTATAAATAGAGTGGTAGTGGAACACACAATTGTAAGCTTTTTGGAAGAATTGTTTTCCACAATTGTTAGAGCACACACTGCAGCATTCCATAGCACTACCACTGTACGATATTGTTCCCTGAGATATTTATGAATACACACTTGAACATGTTCTTGGTGTTATTCATTGTTATCAATATACGAGCAGCTTATTTACTTGATCTTGTTATCATATTAATGTTCATTATTGATCTCTCACCGTTACATTATCGTTTACACAATCACTTTCATTTTAATGGCTTTATATAATGCTTTCGCTATCTGATTTATGCTATTTATGTGATATAACGTGAATCTGGGAACCTACAGAGAAGAAGACAGAAAGGAACTTCAGAGGTCTGCCAGCACCACCACTAGTCGTTAAAACCATAACCCAAGTACCACCATCCACTGATGACCAAAACCATAAGAAGACCACAGAGGAAATACCCACCTCTGTGGAAACAAATCAACCAGCAGAAAACCTGGCCTCACCTAAACCAAAGACAACAACAGAGCAAATCCAGATTCTCTATTCTTCAAATTTTGAAGAAGACCTACCCTCCCCAACACCAAAACAAAGAACAGAGAAATCCCATCTACCATCCCCAACACCAGCAGTAGAACAAACAAAATCACCTTCACCCACTCCCACAGAAGGTCAACCACAACCGAAATCTAACCCAAGAACCAAGTCCATAGCTCATAAACCAAGGAAATACCTGAGCAAACCCAAACCTACAACAGAAGAAATTGTGCAACAACTACAGCTGAAACAACTACAGAGAGATAAGTTTCGAGCTTCAAAGAAACAACACACTACAACAGCTGAAATGCGCAACATACTGAATACCAGAATAGCAGCAGAAACCTCTGCAGAAGACTCAACCGCATAACCCACACCAACCAAACCCTCATTACCTATCAAACCAACAGAAGAACCTCCAACCAAATCACCAATCAGAACAACAAAGGCATCCTCAACAAAAACCTCAGAAGCTCAATTGACAAAACCAACAGAGGCAACCCAATCCAAACAAACAAAAGAAACACAGTCGAAGGCCAAGGACAAAGGAAAGTCCATTCTTACAGAGGAACCAAGGCCCAAGAAACCAAAGCATCAACCTTCTGAGAAATTAATGAAAAGTGCATTCGATGCCTTTATTACTCCAAAGCCAGAAGAAGAAGACCGGGCATACGGAATTCCTCTGTCAGCCAGACCTGTCATAGATCCAAAAGCAAAGCCAATTGAAGACATAGTGGCTAAACTGATCAGCGACATGGAAGCTCTGTGCAAACCTATGCCTCCACCCTTTGTGCCCCAACGCCAAATGGAAGAGGTGGTATACAAGTACCTCTACAGTAGAGCCGTCAATGATCCTATGCCACCTCCCATTCTAAAACGTGACATGCTTCAGCAGATAAGGGAAGACTTCTTCAGAAACAAAGCCAAACCCATCAAAGAAGTCTTCTCAAACTCAAAGATCACAAAGGTCATCTACTACAAGCTCTCACAAACCAAAGGTTGAAACTTTCACTACAACCTCTACCATGTCAAAAGTGCGGACGGATCTGAGAACAAATTCTCAGATGCAGATCTAAGAAACCTTAACCCTTATGATCTACCAGAACTTCTGAGCTGGGCAAGGAAAAACTTTTGTGAAGGGCATGAGATCCAAAAGGCATACGACGAAATCAAAAGCGCAACGAGAGAGAAGCTTCTGCTCTACAGCATGACAGACTTCCAGTTAGCGCTTGATCTTGGAGTAAAGAAGACCAGTCTCCTACCACCAGAAGACCACTGCCCCTCCTCTGCTGACATTAAACCAAATACCATCATCAGCAACCCAAAGGTTGGGTACGTCTTCCTTGATCCACATGGAAAGATGAAACTATTCTTGGCATTTGACTGCCAAAAGTATGCAATGAAAACTCTACTCGAGTTCAGGTCCAATCTTTTGGAACACAGAGGATCTGAGTTCATGGACCTGACCTTCGAAAACAAAATAATTGAGGTCATTGATTCGGTCATCAGCTTCAGAGACCTCTGCATCTCCATGTTCTGTGAACTTAGGGATGGAGGACTCACCAAGTCAATCAATGACTTCCTAAATGCAAAAATCTAACCTCTGCAAATATTATACTTTTGTCCATTTTTCAAACTCTGTACTTTATTTCAAATCATGTAAATGCCTCTGGCATATTAGTAAACTTAAAGTTAATTACTTACAGAGGTCAAATGTTTCACCTCTTGTTTTTCTTAGCCTAGAAAACATGCAACTCTCAAATTTTTATTTTTTCATTACTTAGGGGGAGATTGTTAGCTCCAACTTCTGTTCTAAGAAGTATTGAAAAATAGGCTAAGAGAAGAATCACCGACAGAGCCTCTGCCAGACACCAAGGGCACAGAACTACGAGTAACTTTCACTTGGATCGTTCACCAGAAGACTTTCAGAGGACAAGGCCACAGAGCCTCTGTCACACTTGACAGAGCCTCTCACGTGCCTCTCACGTGCCTCTGCTGTACAAAGATTCTGAAGATTATTCATACAAGGCATACCCTGCCACCTTCCACGTGTCATCTTCTGATGGACAGCAGCTTTTGCAGTAGGCGGTGCACTACATTAACGTGTACCAGATTCAGTCCCACGATGTTGTTTTTTGTACCATAGTACTTCTAGTCTACTATTTGTCCCCTGTAAAGTAGTATAAATAGAAGGCCTATACCAGACTTTTCTGGTAACTCTTGCACTACACACACACACACACACACCAGATTAGAGTTTATTGTATCACATACTTACGGTGTTCTTGAAAGAATCAAATAGAGATGAACTGTTGAGCTACATTCTTGTTATTTACAGCTTCACTCTTATATTTCTGTGTGTGTAATCTACCATCGATATCAACACAAACTGCTTATAATACGCTTCCGCATTCACTCTATTATTCTCTGTTTTAGGTGTTTGTCGTTGATATATCATTGTTGAGTCTTATTCTGGGATCAACAGAAACAATGATAAGAAGGATTAATTGTGAAGAACAAGCCACAACTAATATAACAGATAAGAATTGAATCATTAACATGTCATGTACTGTGAGAAATAATTGGAATTCAAGCGAGTGTATTAACATTAAAAAGTCAACAAATATATGAGACATGGAAATAACTAAGTCAAGAACATATAACACGTGGCAATTCTGGAATTTAAAATTGATGAAAAATAAACACAAGTAAGTTTTTCAGAATAAATTACCACAGTCTTTGAATTCCCTTAAAAAGCATTTACCTATCAAAACATCGTACCCCCCCTCAAAAATGGCATAACATTTATTATTAATCATGTGACAAGAATAATATATATTAAACTCACATGACAGACCTACAAAACAAATCAGAAAGATTTTGGTATCCATGCTTTGATGGATTCTTAATGGTTAGTGTTGGGTCTAGAAAGCCCCAATTATATAGAAAATTTTATAAAGTCCATGTAAAGTCAAGAAAAGTCAAATGTGTTGTAATTAGCTTTGTAAGTCTTTTGGGCTTTAGGAGTTTGATGGGAGTTAAATGGGCTTGTGCCATGTCTTGTAATATGGACCTATAAATAAAGGTCTTGGGCCAGTTTTATCATTTGAGATTTTGAGAGAATACACAGTGAGATTTGTGAGAGTCGTATATCAATTTCTCCCCTCCATTGTATTTCAATCATATGAATAGAGATCATTCAATAAATTGTTCTTCATGTCTATCTCTATTCTATTTTCTATGGAGTATTCTTGATTGTTGCTTGATTTTGGGTCCTACAATTGGTATCAGAGTTTAATCGGATTTATTTTCATTCGATACGATCATTTCTTGGCAACAATTCAAGATTTGAAGATTTAATTTGAAGAATTGGTGATTCAAGATCGTTCTTAATCGTGTGCTATAATTGGAGGTCAATTTTCTGTGATCTTATACATCTTGAAGATCGTTTTTGATTTTGGAGAAAGATTTATGTGATCTTGATGGTTCTTGATGAAGAAAAGAAGTTAGATGTTTAGGATCTCTTTCTAAACTAGTTTCTGCACTCTACATGTTCGAGGAAATGACTACTAGAGATTTGATTTTGGTTTGATTTGATAAAAGTCAGACCTGAAAGGATTTTAGATCTTCAATTCTTTAAAATCAACTTTCTGGAGTTGCTAACCAGAAACATAATTCTCTGCAATTTTTGTTCTAAGAATATTATGGAGATCGACTCATTCTTCATAATCAACTCTATTTGATGACCATCAATTGGAGAATTTCATAGTGCCGTATGTAGTTAAAGATTAATCATGGTAAGTGTTCAAACAACAAGAATTCAATATGATCTGCACAAGGCTGTCAATTCGATGATGAGACAGCAATATCTCATATCTGCCCATGCTCAGTTCAAACATATTTCAGAATTTGCTGCGTGTGGTATCAGATTTTGTTCAAAGGCTGTTGTTTGCTGTCAAAACAGCAAGTTATTTGCTGTTGGGGCTGTTTGCTTGCTGTCAAAATAGTTTAGTGCACAGAAAGCTGTCCAAAACAGAAAATTAATCAGAATTTGGTTCATAGTTTACAGCCCAAAAAGCTGTTGTTGTTTGCTGTTGTGTTTGGCATATGACGACATATTTGTTTTCTGTCAAAACAGATTTTGTTTGCTGTCAAACAGAAGACAAGTTGTTGTTGGGTGTTTAAAAAAAACAGAAAGCGGCTGCTATGTGAGTTTAATGGCTGTCAAATCGGAATTATGGACATCATATGCAATAGTTCAGCAGAAGGATCAAAATGCAGCAGAAAGTGTGTTATTTCTCAGCTCAGATTTCTATGTTTTTTCAGAGTTGTTCAGAAATCGATCTAAGGCTGTCCAGACCTTAGTCTCAGTTTAATCAGAATTATGGTTAAGACTCTTCAGAAGTTGATCAGTAAACTCAGAGGTCTGATTGTTTATATTCAAAACTATGATCAAGACTGATCAGAATCACACTTAAGCTTTCTCAGAACATTCTTGTGTAGTAAGAATTTCATCAAAGGCCATTCTGAGTTGGACATGAGACTCTTTAGAAGTTTAAGTGTTAGTGTTCAGAGTTCTGAACTAGTGTATTCAGAATTATGTTCAAGCCATTCAGAAGTTATACTAAGCCATTTCAGAGCATTCACGTATAATCGGAATTTCAAGCCCGTGTATCCAGACTTCTGACGATTGCTTCCAGAGTTATGCCTTAGTGTTTTCAAGTATTCTCAGAGGATTATATCTCTGATTACAAGGATTCTCATCTCTGATTCTTATAGATACAGGTCTGCTCTAAGTGACCCCGGAGTTATTTTACCCGACTTTGTGTCACAGGGATCTCTGGACAGCACCCTAAAGGCTGTCCGCGAGGCAATGGAGCAGCGCCTCACCACAGAGCTAGATAAACTGAAAAGCCTGATCAAAGGAAAAGAGAAGGTTGTCGAAGCTGAAACCGAACCAACACCTCCACCATCTCCCGTTCAGCCAACCTACTCGGTGGACACCTTGAAGACTATGCTTCTGGCTCAGCTGCTCCAGCAATCCAAAACCGATGCCTCTACCGAAGCAGACCTGATCTCAGTTCTCCGATCATAGGTCACTGCTCCTTCATCGTCCATCACTACCATAATGGATCAGCTTGACACGACTCTCAATGATGTTCAACAAGCGCTCAAAACGCTGTCCGAGAGAGTCGCCTCCATGGAAGACACTTGCAAGAGTCAAGCTGGCGGTCTAAAGCGAAGACACGATGATCAGGATGATCCATCCTGATCACCGTGAGGGGGAGAATAAAAAACAAAGATTAGCCGAGACCGCCCAGATCCTCGTTGAAACTACTGTGGTTCAACCAGAACCATCAACTGCGGCAACTACAACTGAAGAACAACCTGAAGTCGAGTTGAGATTAGTCGAGATGGTACAAGATATGGACATATCTGACGACAAAGACCCGACGGTTGAAAAGCCCGAGGGAGCAACACAGGAATTGGTCACGCATGATACATCAGATAGGACCGAACTACAACTGATAGATCCAGACTCACAGATAGACCGGGAGACCAAAAATATGTGGTACGAAAAAGCCGCCAATGCTCAAAATCTCCAGGTAAACCTGATCTTTCCTAGTGATGAAGACAACAATGTTGACTACGACCAGTTTCTGCTGCAAAACCTATATGGTACACCCGTTCACTCTGCTCAAGCCGTCGAAACTTCTACAAGACCCGATACTTCAGCAGCTACAAATCCGACATCTCCTCAACTACCGACAGCTTCTGATCATCCTCTTCCCCAACCGCAAGATATCCGATGGGAGAAGATCACGATACTCATTCCTCACCTGGAGGAATCACTGAAAAAGTTGTTCGTTCACAGGTTACACCCTATCGAGCCTTCCTTTTCCCTTGGTATTACAGTTCCAACCCGGAATACCAAAGCCAGTACTTAAACGCAATGAAGCGGTGTCCACCAGTTAGCCAAGTCTCAAACGAAGCACAAGATCACCAAAGTGCTCAACATCCAAACCGGCCGAATCCATAAAGTCATGTATCCAGTATTCACCGTCCGACGCGAAGACGGTAATGAATGGAGATTTTCTGAAGCCGATTTCAAGCACCTCCGACCGTTCGACTTCTATGCTATTCTGAAAGACCTCCGAAGCAGAACCATCCGACCGCTTCAAGTAACCAAAGTGCTCGAAGCTGTTCGTCGATTCCTTGTCTGTACAATTATGATGTCCTATCTTACAGGCTTCCAAATGGCAATCGAGAACAGAGCTAAGAAGGTAAACCTGATAAAGCCAAATTTGAAAGCGCCCGAACTGAAGATGTATCCCGAGAACGCACTGCTTCTGGAACCAGAATTTGGGATAGTCTACATCAACGATCAGATGAAAAGAGATTCCTACGCTTCAGTCAGGTCGACAGATTATGCGACGGCACGCTCCTCAAAGTTAGAGATTCTCTTCGCAACATCATCACTTACGAATCCGAAAATCAGAAGGTTTCGTATCTTCCCAATTCAAATGAAACAACTGCTCGGGAAGCCTTAGAAGTGATTGAAGAACGCATCATCACTTACGACTACCGCCGAGCCATCCAAATGTTTGAGGTACACTTTGCGCTCCGAAAAAGATATGTCGAGAACTGGCGCGAACTCGAACTTCAATTCAAATGGGGAGATTGTTAGGGTAAAATATTGGTTGAATAGAAGTTCAAGGGCTGAATTGTATTTCTTTATTTTGAGCCTTGTTAGTGAACGGGCCGTGGGCTTGTTACCACGGGCCCAACATATATAATGTTGTAATTAGCATAGAATTAAGCTAGTTGTCTCTTTCCATTTTCCTAAACTCTATTGTAATTCTCTACAATTTGAAAGTGAATTGGATGACCAGTTGAAATCATAACGACTTGATTCTTATATATTGATTTCTATATTGTTCGTTGCACGAATGTAGAACTCACAGAATAAGAGAAAATTTTGAGGGGGAGCTTGGATTGATTTGCAAGGCGTGAAGATGTGTAGCACTAAAGTTTTCAAAGAAATCAGGGGGGAGATCATTTGAAGATGCTTTCTTTATAAAACTTTAGGGGGAGATTGTTGGGTCTAGAAAGCCCCAATTATATAGAAAGTTTTATAAAGTCCATGTAAAGTCAAGAAAAGTCAAATGTGTTGTAATTAGTTTTGTAAGTCTTTTGGGATTTGGGAGTTTGATGGGAGTTAAATGGGCTTGGGCCCATGTCTTGTAATATGGACCTATAAATAAAGGTCTTGGGCTAGTTTTATCATTTGAGATTTTGAGAGACTTTGAGACATTTGAGAGAATACACAGTGAGATTTGAGAGAGCCGTATATCAATTTCTCCCTCCATTGTATTTCAATCATATGAATAGAGATCATTCAATAAATTGTTCTTCATGTCTATCTCTATTCTACTTTCTAATGAGTATTCTTGATTGTTGCTTGATTTTGGGTCCTACAGTTAGATGCCTTAACTTTAAAATGGTGATTGGGGATATTGTAAGTACCATACCAATTATTAACTTACCTTGGACGCACTAAGTCACTCTTTCCACAATGAGTGCAATAGATCTTTGCTCGGCTCAGACTGATTAGCTTCGTTGTAGAATAGACATGAGTACGTGAATCAGTCTTGGATATTAATAACTTTGTATCAACTACAGGAGAATTATAAGACGTGTTTCCATCACTGTCTTCTGAAGTTGATTTCGTTTTCCAAACCATTTTGATTTCTCGAAACACTTGATTATCTTTATTATCAATACGAGAGTTATAAAAAAGATTAGAAGAACGATTCTGATCTTTTGAAAACTCATTTGATTTGACAAAGTTCTTTGAAGATCTATTGGTGAAACTTGAAGCATAAGAAGCCTGAACAACTTTGAAATTGCTTTCTTCAGGTTTCTTGACTTTAACGGATAAAACATTTCGTTATTCGAGAATTAAATCAAATCTCCTTTGTAGATCAGATTTTACCATTTGTTCTTTCAAAATCTCGGTTGCTAACATAGATAATTTATGTGTAAGCTTATGAATTTCTGTTTCGAAAATGTTTCTTTCACTTTCAAAGTCTTATTCAATATTTTTGCATATATTAGATATTTCTTTGAAAATTGCAACATTTTTCTTTTCAAGTTCTCTCTTTTTACTCTCAAAAGATTTTCGTTGATTCTCAAAATTATCTCGTTCAAGCACTAAAACTTGTTCAAAACAGATATTTGTTTTGAATGTTTAGCATTTTAAAGCTCAAACATCTTTCTTTCCTCGAAAATACTCTTTGATAGATCAAGAATCTTTCTCTCAAAATTCTTCTTTTCATTTAAAAATCAACGTTTTCTTTTTGAAAATAGAAGCCTTTTCTTGTGATCAAGATTTTCATTTTCCAACACGTTTCCTCTTTCTTCAAGCGCCACGTTATTTTCTTCTCTGGCTTCAAAATGTGCAACCTTTCGTTCGAGTGCATATATTTTCTCTGAAGCTTCAGGACTTGTCAGATCACTTCTCTTCATTTCAGTTTCTCTTTCAAGATCTGAAATCTGTTGCTTGAGATCCAGATTGCTTTTCTCAAAGACACCGATTTCTGTTTTCATCATATATTCCGATTCTGTTCTTTCCTAAACAAAGGTTTTGCAATCTGGCAATAACTTGCGAGTTATTCTTTTCTCTTTCTTCAAACTCTTTAATCTTCTTCATAAAATCAAAAATTTCATCTCGTACATAATAAGATAGAAGAAGATATGATAATGGCGTTGTTACTTGAACAAAATGAGCTTGATACAATTGAATTATGATCCAAAATATCAGACTCTGATGTAGATAGACAGTGGTAGTCCCCCTTCTGAGACTTAGAACTGGTTTTCACTATTGAAAAACTACCGCAAATAGAAGGAAAATAGGAAAAATTCGGATGAAATTCTGACCCGTTAGTGAGAATCCGGAAAGGGAATCCAGGTAGGAGAATCCGGATAAAGGAAACAGGATGTTGTGTCCAGATAGAATGAAATCCGGGGAAATTCGGACAATGTGAAGCAAACAAAATCTAGGTATTAGGTTTTTGTGTAATCCGGCCGGGAAGCAGATTCCCGTGTATGGGTAAATCCGGAATAGAGAGTATCTGGTTGATGTAACTTCTGGATAGGTATTTGGGAACAGAGTAAATTCCGGGTATACCAAAAGTCTGGATGATGTCGATTTCTGATTGGCGGGTTATACCCCCTGAATCTAACCGCAAGTGTACGGGTCGAAATAAAGTAATTGTACAAAAGTACGAGTATCGAACCCAGGGAACTAGGAACTAAGTATCACAATAACTATAAGATCTATTAACTGAACGGTCATACTTTTGAGTTGTGGTTTATAACTTGTTTTAAAAACTAAATAAAAACGAAAATCGATTAACGGCAGGTTTTGAAAGAACTTTGATAGAGAAAAGGTTGAGGGTTGGACTTCCTATGGAAATACTACTGATGAACGAATACCCGAACGATGATTATACCGATTATCTCTATGAACCCTAGTTTGTAAAAGTCACTGTTATTCTTTCTCAAGCAATAACAGATTTTATTTCAAGACACGTAGGTTTTATCTCTCGATCAACACCTAGGGTTTTAAAATACATTAGGTCAAACTGTCCGAGTAGAAAGTAATTCGGCTATCTCTACCCGAATCTCCTTTCCGGCACTTGATTACTTGATCTAGCCTTTAATTAATTTTCTCAAACTTAATCAAAAACCATAAAAGTCAATTGGAGGTGATCAAACTACAATTGATAATTAAAACTGAATTCAAATGCTTTCATTGATCAAATCAGGTAAAAAGAATCCTTCGGTTACACGTCATCCATCATAAAATCCATAGTTGTTCCAACCCCCAACATGTAAAGATTAGTTCATGTTGGGGTGGATAAAAACACTAGAAAAAGGGTATAAAGTGGTGAATGAAATCAACATGATCGTAACGTAAAAGAAAGTACTAATGAAATCCCTTCTCTCGGCTCTAATCCGCTTCGCGTGGTGAACTCTCTTCAATCAATCCTCTATCGTGGCTCCAAAGTACGTGAAATAGCTCTGAAAATCGCACCCCCACTGCATACCGTCGCACGTGTCGAGATAATCACCTAAATCCGGAAAACACCAAAATATAGAAACGAAACAGGGACTTGCGCGGTTTGTCCTGCAGCTTCAAGCCACGTGGAAAGCCGCGCGCTTTCTTGAGACTCTTGGGTCAGGTTTGGTTCATGGTTCGGGCACGGGTCTTGGGCTTGGATCTCGGGCTTCTGTTGGGCTTCATTTTGGACTCTCTTTTGGCTCATTTATGCTCCTTTTTCTCGATGCTCGTCTTCTTTCGGATATCCTGCACACTTCACTAGATAAATAATAAAATCCTGCCTTTTTGCTTCAACACAAGCAAATCTCAGTGGTTTGAGGACCGAAAATAACGCCAAAAGGTGGCGTTATCAACAACCCCAAACCGAGCGTTGCTTGTCCTCAAGCAAATTAGTGATAAAAATAGAATAAAAGCATATATCAGTGAAATAAAACAACACAAATCTCAATCGGTACCACGTGATGCACTGGTGAGTTCCCATACCCATGAATGCTTATCTCATCCTCGCCTCATCCTTATTTTGTTTGATATATGGCCTTCCATTGTGAGTTGAACTCGTGACTGCTCCGATTACATTAAGGTCGTACTAGGTCCATACATACTAGGGTAAACATTTCGCCTCGACCCTACCTCACGGGATACTCTCATTTCACTCGAACCTAGGTTGTCGCACATGTTGTAATGTATAAAGAATTTATGTACAATGATACTCGAAGGATTACATGACAACTCTCATGAAAGACGCACAAATGTCCAAAAAGTCGATCTTAGAAATGAATCAAGTAGCAAGACAGGGAATATTGGTAAAAGTGGTCGTATACCCCAATCACATTTTCCAGAAGATCGTCCAGGTCTTTACAAGGGTTGTAACGGGGCTAGGGTTATGGTTAAGAACGAAGGGTAAGCGGATCAAAATCCTTTGTGTGTCAATCTTCAACAGTTCTGAACTTTTCTAGCTTCAATTTCTATCTTTTGGCCCTATTTGCCACTGCTGGAGTCGCTTTGACTCTCTTATTATCTGCTGTAAATACAATCTAACTAACTGTAGTTTTTATTATATTTTTATTTTTGTGTGGGGCATCATTGACCCTCTTTATTTGATTGGGACTGCATTGGCCCCCATTTCTAGCTCTTGGGTTAAAATGACCCAACTTATTTTTCATGAATGGCATGTACTATTTCTTTTCTACTCTATCTTTCACTGTTCATTACCGTCTCTGATTGACACACTTTCGGTTAAGGGTTGGCTAAGGCTATTGGTTCGGGTTTAATGGTGAGTTTGAAATGAATAGGGTGAGTGTTTGGCTGCAAACTGGGTTATGGAAACACACATAAGGGGTCAAAAGGAACAATAGATAAAAATGAGTTAACAATACACACAATGCCTGGAATCATCTCTTAAGGTCCACATGATATGGTCTACTACACCCTTACCCAATATCCCGATGGCTGTCTTTGTTACTCAATGCAATATTATAGCGAGATCACTCTATAATCACGACAAGGAATTCGAAAAGGTGTATATAAATCTCGTGTTTAAATCACTCTACATGAAATACGTCTTTTAGGCTCAAATCTCGCTATTGGGTGGTCTCCACTAATGTCCCTATTCATATCTTTCCCCGGTCCTTCCTTAATGGTCACGTCACTATCACAAGATTCTCCCCACAATGGTCGGTCTCAATCATCCAAAACAAGAAATATTAGCTACAATTATCTAACCATTCATAAGTGTAGGACATCAACGTGCATAACGGGGTCCCGATTGGCAACCCCAAACCTTACCCACACATTATTCCCAATGTGCAAGTAAGTGGTACAAAGTGTGATAGTATTGTTGTGCATTATTACAGTCATCCAACAGAAACAAATAAAACAGTACAGTACATCATCAAGAACATAATCAAAACAATAGAGCACGAAAAACAAACCCAACTACTAGCGTGATGATGATACACCCCGATTGTCGGCCTCTCACTCTCCTCCGGCCCTGGGGATACTCTGGCGGTGCTTGCGGTTCTTGTGGTGGTTGTGGTGGTTGTGGTGGTGCTGGAAAGCCAGCTTGGGTGAGACGCGCGTCAAAGCCATCCAAACGTAGAGTCATATGTTGGAATCCAAGATCCATCCGCTCATCCGATCTCCTCATATCGTTCGTCATCTGATCCTCATCCCGGTCGCCACCGTGGACGGCCGCCTCCACCGCCGTTACTTGATGAGAATATTGCGTTTTCCGGAATTCCCCTTTGGATGCGGTAAGGTGTCCGATCCGGACACCGACTTCCCTACAAAAATGAGTTATCAAGCAAGGGAATTGTTAGCTCCAATCTTTCAATTTAAGAAAGTAGTGAAAAATAGGCTAAGTATAGAAGTGTTTTGACAGAGGCTCTGCTGAGTAGTCGAGTAACCGAGAAGACAGAAGTCTTTGACAGACGCTCTGTCGGGTTAACCAAGAAGACCAAAGTAAAGAAGCAACAAAAGACACTTCTAAGCGGACAAGACCACGTAGCTTCTGTCATACTTGACAGAGCTTCTGTGGTAAAAAGAAGATCTATGCAAAAGATCTTAACAAGGACGGACATGCTTCTTACAATACCTACCATTCGAAGGTTCTAAAGATCAATCGTACAAAGACGTGACCTGACAACTCCACGTGTCAAACTCTGATAGGTTTCCGCCTAAAGCTGAATACGGAGCATTTAATGAACGTTGTATCTGCAACAGTTCCAGAATAGTGTTTTGTACCTTCCAGCCCATATCACTCAACAGTGTCTTTGTACCTTCGGTCCTTATTGTCCCCTTTAGAAGTAGTATAAATAGAAGGTTCATGTGAACTCTTCTATTAAGCTTAATACCACAAAAATGCACACACATGTTTAAGCTTTGCACTTCTCACACACACCATTAACTGCAGATTTCTTGTTAATCCTTTGAAGTTCTTGGTGTTCTTAATATATATCAAATACAGTAATCTTGGAGATACTCATCTGTTCTTTACATACTGTTTATTTGATATTGTGTGTTCTTCTACCTTACATTATCTTTCAGTTCTTAAATACGCTTCCGCACCATATCTAAATCTGAACTAACTGAAAGTTAAGATCATTGTTTATGCAAAACAGGAACCAACAATTGGTATCAGAGAAACCTTGATTTTTAATATCAAGGGATCCACTCTAAAACTATGATCTTTGGTAGAAACTTGGATTTTTAACCTATTCTTCATATTATTCAAAAAGTTTCTGTTTTTCTGCCATTTTCGATTCATTCGAACTTTGGTAAACTTATATAATCTGTTATTCTGGTTAAAAACACTATTTTAGTGCTCAACTTAAAGCTTTTAAGCTTAAAAACTTCATACGAAGCATCCACTTCATACTCTGAAAAGTCTGCTGTTAAAACCCTTTTCTGGATAATTTATCTCTCTAAAAATGACAAATACAAACAACTTCCTCTCTGCTGGTTCCTTAACCAAACCTCCCACTCTTCTTATAGAAGAATACCCTCAATGGAAGATTCGAATGATTCACTTCTTCGAGGGTACTGACAAAGAATTGGTTTATTATATCCGTAACCCTCCTTTCATTCCCATGATAACTGTACCTCGTGTTCCTAGCACATACGACACACCTGAAATCCTAGAACATACGAAACCAAAGACCCAGGAAAATTGGTGTGATTCTGATTGGGCTAAATATGAAGTTGCTCAGAAAACTAAGAGAATTCTGATTATGGCCATATCAAATGACCTTTTCCAGTCCATGGATGCATGTGAATCTGCATATGATCTATTAAAAGAACTGGAAAAACAACTAGAAGGAGGAGTCAAAACCCAGAAGAACCCCAGAGTTCAATACATAAATGAATACTATGCCTTTAAAGCTCTGCCAACCGAATCTCTGCAAACTACGTATGATAGGTTCAACTCTCTAATAAACAAGTGCAAGAAGTTCGGCATCCACAGAACCTCTGAAGAAAACAACGTTATGTTCCTGAAGTCTCTGAATGAAGAATGGCTTCAGTTATCTATGTCTCTGCAAACAAATCAAGACTTAGATTCCTGGACCCTATCAGACCTCTATGGAACATTGGTAGCACAAGAGCATCAGGTAGCACAAACAAAAGCCCAGATCATTGCACCTCTTGCGTTGGTTGGTAAGACTACAAAGGCTAGAGAGAAACCAAAGAAAGAGAGAGAAATAGAGGAAAGAAAGGAGAAGAAGAAGAAAAACATGATGGTGGAAAGCGAAGAATAAGAGGAAGTAGCAGCAGAAGAAGAAACGACCCTGGCCTCGATAGCTAAATCTTTAGCTCTCTTCACTAGGGAATTCAGCAGAGGATACCAGAAGAAATCTGGTAATGAACGATATGAAAGAGAGAAACGAGAAAGAGAAGGGTCAATCGACAGAAGCGGTGACAGACAGAGGTCAAGTGATAGAAATGACAGAAGAAATGACCGACAGAGGTCGGAAGACAAAGCTGGCAATACTCCACAGATTCAGGAGTGTTACAAATGTGGTAAGACGGGCCACTGGGCAAATGAGTGCCGAACCAAAAGAAGTGGTGACCGACGGAGGTCAGACGACAGAGCTGGAAACTCCACACAGAACCAAGGATGCTACAACTGTGGAAAGCCATGTCACTTTGCCAACGAATGCAGGAGCAAGTCAAATCGCCCTCAGAGGGATGTAGCTTTCTACAAAAAGAAAGTTGAATACTATGCTCAGAAGTCACTAATGGTGAACAAAGAAATCTGGGAGTCAGACACATCCTCTGACGAAGGCAAAACAACAAATGCTCTATTCTGTGGCATGGCAGAAGTCAGCTCCGACTCCGACAGTGAGGTATCCACTTTTACCTCTAACTCTAATACTGCAGGAGATTATTTAATTAAACTTAACATTGAATACACTGAAATGAAAAAGACGTGTGAAAATATTCAGAAAAAGTTCACCTTCTATGAGAGAGAAGCTAGACTTCTCACTCAAGAAAAAGCTAAAATCTTTAAAGAAAAAGAAGAAATTGAAATGGACTGGAACAAAAAGTTAAATCCTTTAAAAGAAAAGATTTCTGAACTTAATTCGTCTTTGAAAACAAAGTCTAAAGAACTAATGGACGTTGAGTGCGACATAATGAACATCATAGCTCTTAAAAATTACTTTCAAAAGGAAAGAGAAGTCCTCTGTCAAGATTTACTCAGAAGAGATATTCAAATTAAAAAATTTCAAGATGCTCAGAAGGTGTACGAAAAAATAAACACACAAATAGGGTAACGGGGAATTGGCTTCTGTGATATAGATCCTTATACCGGAACCAAAAGAGACAAATCTCTGTCCTCTCTATTTCACATTGGAGATACAAGAAAACATAGATTTCCAAATCTTCTCTCTGTAAGTAAAAGGCAAAAAGTCTCTAGGAAACCTCTGAAGATGACAAATGTGTGGTTTGAAAACACAGATTTGTCACCTTCAATCTCTGTCAAAAGAGAATCCAAACCTAAGAGGTATCTGAAAACTCTAGATCAGATAGGAATCTTCAAGTTTGGTAATCCCGAGACCCAAACTCAAGTTGCATTTGTCTGCATGATGAATTCTGAAAAGAAATTATCAGCAGAGGCACCTAAATTCAAGCCAAGAATTACAGAAGAAAATTTTGATATCTCTGAAGAAAACCTCTGTACATCTTACAACGATCAAGATCTCTCTGAAGAAAACATAACAGATACTTTTGTTAACTTAGAAGATAGTTCCTTAGAAAAGGAAGAAAGTGAGTATGACACATGTTCTGAAAGCCCAGCCTCTGTCGAAAGAGAACCAAGTGACTCAACCTCTGTATATGAGGACGATTCATCCTCTGACGAATCAGAGACTGACTCTAAGTCAGAGATCGGACCTAGTGACACAGAGGTTTTTAAACAAACCTATGAAGTTCTTAACAGAACTATTCCTCCCAAGGAGAAAATCACTGGAATTCCTATCTGTCCAGACTTTTTGGATATGTGCATACAAGCCAAAACCTCTCTTGAGCTTGAAAGTTTCAAACAACAGAAGTTAATGTCCACTCAAATTCCAACAAATTCAAAGATTTTAAAACCCTTAAAACATGTTAAAGAAAAACTAACATGGCAACAGAAGGGTAAATGGACTAAAATTAACAAATCTTTTTCTTCTGTGACAGTGAAATCTACAGAAGATCACCACATAAGGCCGCACTCAACAAAGGATTTTGCAAACAACGATCTAGCCTACATAAACCTTCTTGTAATAGAAAGTCTAATGTTAGGATAAATTGTAATGCCTCTGTGCCCCCATTTAATGTATTTAATGAAAAGTTCAAGCAAATCTCTTCACACATTCAATACTGTCATTGTTTTGATCTTATGTTTAAATTAAACCAACACTTCAAAAGTCCACACTGTCATCTTACTGTACCCAAAGAAAATGATAAATCCAAGGGTAAGAAGAAACAAAATGTTTCTTCAACAGAAGCTAAAACAAAGACCAAGAATGCTATGGCAAACTTGAAAACCCCTAACAAAACTGGACCCATGTGGATATGGATACGGGATTCGACGTAATGTTCAAAAGAACCTTTTGCTCTCTACAGAGCGAGGACACAGGAATTGAACTTCTGCGAGCCGAAAGAAGAGGAGATCTGTATCTCATGAACTTCAATGCAGAGAACAAGAAAGACAAAATCTGCCTTGTTGCATGCAAAAGCGAAGAAGCCTGGTTATGGCACAACAGGTTCTGCAATTTAAACTTTCATACTCTTGATAAACTTGTAAAATTTGATCTAGTCAAAGGTCTGCCAAATGTTAAGTTTAATAAAGATCACTTGTGCTCTGCCTACGAAATGGGAAAATTCAAAAGAGCTTTCCATAAAGGCAAAACTGATATATCTTGCACTAGGCCTCTGTACATGCTTCATGTCGACCTATGCGGTCCAATCGCTACACATAGCCTAGGTGGCAAGAAATATATACTTGTTTTGATCGACGAATACTCAAGATTTACATGGGTTGAATTTGTCAGAAAGAAATCAGATGTTCCAAACATTCTGATAAATTTAATGAAAAGAATCCAAGTTCTGTATGAGTGCAAGATTCAGAAACTGAGAAGCGACAATGGCACATAATTCAAAAATTCTGTAATTGAAGCCTATCTTACAGAAGAAGGAATTTCACAGAACTTCTCTGCTGCACGCACCCCACAACAGAATGACGTGGTCGAACGAAAGAATCGCACGTTTGTGGAAGCCGCCAGAACTATGCTAACCGCATGTGGATTACCAATGACATTCTGGGCAGAAGCAGTATCAACCGCTTGCTATACCCAAAATTGATCAACCATTGTAAAGAGACACATCAAAACACCATATCATTTGATCAACAAAAGACGACCAAACATCAAATTCTTCCATGTATTTGGATGCAAGTGCTTCGCCTTAAATGATGGAGAAGCAAGAGGAAAGTTTGAAGTAAAGGCAGATGAAGGCAAGTTCATAGGATACTCTGCAACTTCCAAGGCCTACAGAGTTTATCTTCTGGGTCTCGAACGATCGTAGAAAGCATAAATGTTTCTTTTGACGACACCTTCCAGAAGACTTCTGAACAAATCAGTTCAGAACTCGGTCTAAAAGGGGAATCCTCTGGCATCTCAAAAACAAGAGAAGAAGACTTAAATCTTCTATTTCAAGAGATGTTCCATGACGACATTGATCCCTCTGCTGGAACCGTCAGAGCCTCTGGAGAATCATCTTCTGCCAGCCAGAACGCAATAGGTATCTCTCTAACTGGTCCCTTAAATAATTCATCTTCCTCTTGTTAATCATACAGATGCAAATGCCGAGGGGGAGCCAACAGAAGATGATACAACAAGGAAAACAACCACAAAAGCTACTGAAGAACCAACTCCAGAAACCACAGAAGAACCAATAACAGAGGAACAAGAAGACTCAGTCTATACTTCTGAAGAGGAACAAACACCACCACTCATTCCAATCATTCCACAATCTGTAGGATCAAGCACGAAAGAAAAATCTACAACAGAGGCTACACCAGAACAACAATTAGAAACCTCTGAAGATTAACTTGATGAAATCGATGACCATCTCCCAAGAACAACAAAGTGGACAAAGAGCCATCCTCCAAGTCTTATAATCGGCGAACCTTCTGAAAAGGTAAAAACAAGATCTGCCACTGCTAACTTTTGTTTCTTTACAAACTTTATTAGTATGATCGAGCCAAAAAGGATCTCTGAAGCCCTTGACGACCCAAACTGGGTAGATGCTATGCATGAAGAGCTTCTACAGTTTGAACGAAACAAAGTATGGACTTTAGTTCCTCTGCCACGAGGAAAACAAGCCATAGGAACTAAATGGGTCTTCAGAAATAAGAAGGATGAAGATGGAGTGGTCATAAGAAACAAAGAAAGATTGGTGGCCAAGGGATATCGCCAAGAAGAAGGCATAGATTACGATGAAACTTTTTCCCCTGTCGCACGGCTCGAAGCCATAAGAATCTTTTTAGCCTTCGCAGCCCACAGAGTTTTTAAAGTATTTCAAAGGGACGTAAAATCTGCTTTTCTAAATGGCGAAATCCAAGAAGAAGTATACGTCCAACAGCCACCAGGGTTAAAAAACTCTAAGTACCCAAAATACGTGTACTACCTCGATAAAGCTCTGTATGGACTGAAACAGGCTCCAAGAGCATGGTACGAAAGACTTTCTACCTTTCTTCTCGATAATGGTTACGACAGAGGTACGACGGATACAACTTTGTTTTATAAACGAAAAAGTGATGAAATTATGCTTGTACAAATATATGTGGATGACATAATTTTTGGGTCTACAAATACAGAAGAGTGCAAAAAGTTTGAAAAACTCATGCAGAGTGAGTTTGAAATGAGTATGATGGGAGAATTAACTTTCTTCCTCGGACTCCAAGTAAAACAATCATTAGAGGGAATTTTCATAAATCAAGCTAAATATGTCTCTGACATACTTTCAAAATACAGTCTCTCTGATGCCTCTGTAATGAGAACTCCAATGGCCACAGAAAATAAGTTAGACTCAGATCCAAATGGCATACCTATGGAGTGCACGCTCTACAGAGGAATGATTGGGTCTCTGTTATACTTAACTGCAGGTAGACCTGACATAATGCATGCCACATGTCTCTGTGCAAGATATCAAGCTAACCCGAAGGAATCCCATTATAATGCTGTAAAGAGGATCTTCAGATACTTGGCCTCTTGTATCCGAAGAACTCTGATTTTGGTCTTAAAGCTTATACAGATTCAGATTATGGAGGATGCAAGCTCGACAGAAATAGTACCTCCGGGAGTTGTCAATTCCTAGGTGGTAAACTAGTCAGCTGGACCTCTAAGAAGCAGAACTGCGTATCCACAGCTACAGCAGAAGCCGAATACGTTGCTGCTGCTAGTTGTTGCTCCCAGGTTCTGTGGATGAAAACTCAACTTAAGGACTATGGCCACATCATATTCAAGATTCCCATCTTCTGTGACTCAAAGAGCGCCATAGCCATCTCTGCCAATCCAGTACAGCACTAAAAAACAAAGTATATCGATATCCGTTATCACTTTCTGAAACACCATGTTGAATATGGGACAATCGAAATGCACTTCGTGTCTACAGAGTACCAGCTTGCGGACTTATTCACCAAGGCACTAGATGAGAAAATATTTCTTTTCTTGGTGGGTATGTTGGGAATGATAAACATGAGTTAAAACCTCTGTAAGTATAACTTAAATATTCTGTATATATATATATATATACATGTTTCTGTTGTTTTATTTATTTTATTTTATTTCTGTATGTAAATTCTCAATCACCGTGTTCAATACTCAACAAAGCTTCTGTAGGATTGTTCAGAACCTCTGACAATCTTTACAGAACCTCTGAGAAACTTGATCTACGCCCTAAGCATTTTTTTATCAAATTTTGACCCAAGCATAGATCAAGGGGGGGGGGGGGGGGGCAGAAAGAGACCTTGAAATGATCTACAGAAGTTGATCATTCAAGGGGGAGCCAAAGAAGAGAAGTGATCACTCATGATCCACAGAAATCAGGTATTATACCGAGCAAGAGAGAGCCAAAAGATAAGTATCTCGAAACAAATTCTTTTTTGAAAACAGTTTTCTAGGACAAACATTTCTAAATATGTCCTAGAAACGTTGTTTAAAATATACCAAACAAGTTTTGATCAAAAAGATTTACGAGACTTACGTTATGAGATTTTTAGTGTAATAGAGCTTCTCCTGAGCTCAACAGAGCTTCTGTATGCATAATCCTCTATAAACTACAAATCTCATACAAGAACTCTACCGATCAAACTCAAATGTTCTCTTTAAGGATTTACTCGAACAAAAGGTTACAGAAGAAGGTCTTTTGGGACAAAGAGCTCATTCCATCAAAAGTCTCTGTCGACCAAACTAGACACTCAAAAAGGAGCATCACGCACAAAAACTTTTCCAGAACAGTTTTCTAGGACAAAAATTTTCAAATATGTCCTAAAAACAGTTTATAAAGCAGTGAAAACTTTGGATGATAAAAATGTATTATAAATTTTTAGTTATGAGAAATTCCATCTCATAGAGCTTCTGCTAGCTCTGACAGAGCTCCAAAACCTCCGTGAATGCAATTTCTTCTGTAAAAATCTATCGATCCTCTCCAATGCTTTTCAAACGTTTTTGGTAAAGGTGCAAGCAACAGAGGATACAAATAGAGTTTCAAACAACAGAGCTCTATCTCAACAGAGCTTCTGTCATTTTCAAAATTGGGAAATTCTGTAACAATAACGGGTATTTTTACTGCGAGTGAAAATTGTGGAGGAAAGGAAACCCACGCGCCAAGCATTAATGGGCTGCGCACGACGTCAAGTCGTGCTCTGACACTGCTGACGTGTCACATTTTCATTGGACGTACACGACACACGTTCTCCTGGAAGGTTGAACCCGCCGTTCACACTCAAGTATGGATTCCAAATTTTATTCACTTCCATATATACCTCTTCATAATTCTAACCGTTACCCTTCAGTATAAAACCCAAGTTACCACTCCTCATAAAACCTTTACGAACTCTCATCTTCTTCTCCGGCGAACCTTGCAAAACCTGCAACCTACCTATTTTTCATTCTCTTTTTTCAAGATAAACAACAATGGCATAATCCTCCAACATTCCTGAAGACTCCCATCTTCAAGAAAACTCACCTGCTCAATCTGAGCATTCCCAAAATCCAAATATAGCCGCAGACCTGGAAAAACACAACTCCGGCGATGAAGCAAATTTCTCTCCAACCACACACGAGAAAAACTTCATCGCAAATGAACACTTTGAAAGTGTTCTTCCTCTCAAACCCAACAACTATTATATTGTTCCCTCAAGAACAACTTTTGGGGAATCTCATGCCATTCTCCTTCACATTTTGGAGATACATTACCTCTTCCCCCTGTTGACAAAATCCGTCAGCAAAATACCAGCAAGATATATAAACCAATTTTGGCAAAGCAGCAGATATAACCCAACGGACCGACAGATCAATGGCTACATTTCTAAAATCGGTAGTCCAGATCAAACCTCCCATCAGATTCTATCCATAATGTACGGGGTATATTATGATCTGCGTCTGGACTACTCGACCTTGATGATGCAAGAGATGATAAATACCATTGACAGAAAAATCTCCACCCAGAAAGCCAAAGAACGCTCAAATCCATCTCCACCTCCTCTACAGTATCAATGAATTCTTGGAGTACTTCTAGAGCCCCTACTCCTTCTAGAAAAATGGTCTTTAGAAGGTCCAACTGCCAAAATATATGACATGACAAAAAATGTTCCAACTGAGCACATCGATGGATATCCTTTCTGCAGACCTCTGCCATCAAGACTTTTGGGATATGCTACAGATGAAACCCTAAGGTTAGCTTACATACGCGATCATAGGACTCCAGAACCGAGCCCTGTGACACCCCCGCGTTTAGGTGTGCCTTTAGAAACTAGGGTAGTTGAAAGAATGACAGATGAAGAATGGGCTAAGGCTTTCCAGAAGCATAAATAAGTTCAAACCAACTTCCTTGCTCAGAGGAAATCCATCTACTCTGCCTCAACTCCTAAAAAGAAAACAAAGAGGAAAACCATAGAGGGTACTTCAACTTCTGCTGTCGAAGCTCAACAATCTCCACCTCATGCAACAGAGGTTGGATCATCTGCACCTCCCTCTCCTCCAAAGCATAAAAAGAAGAGAAAATCCAAAGCCTCAGCGGAAGGGGCACCTAAACCCAAGAGGAGAAAGAGCAAGAAGAAAACTGGGAAACCTCTGTCTCCTATGCAAACAATTGCAGAGGAAGGAGTAGCAGAAGATGTAGAAGAACTGGTAACAGAAGAAGTAGCAGAAGAACAAACCCAAAAATCACCTCTGCAATCCCCCAATCCCCTCAACTATGCACATCACGGGGATTTCTCTGACTTCCTCCAACGTCCTGAATTTGCCAACACTCCTGACACTGCTGGATGGACTGCAGAAGCTCTGTCACATGAAACCACAGAAGCCACAGAAGATCCAGATTTCTCAATCTCTGGAGTTGATTCTGATCTTGATGATGATGATCAAACTCCAAGGGACAATCCGGCTGAGACCCCAGAGGTACTGCATAACCCCTTCCTTCAACCTGGCCTTGATATTCACAGAAGAAGCTCAGAGCAAGTAATCTCTGCCTCTGACGATACACAGGTCATGCACCCCCAAGTACAACAACTTTTTGGTACTCATCCTTTGTACGACTCCCTAGGTCCAAGGGAAGAAGAGGTAACAGAAGAAGGGGAGACTAGGGTAGAAGTCTCAACCCGTATGGTAGCAACAGAGGTTGAGACTATAGATGGAGACCAAGTGGTTGGATGCTTCAGAGAAGCAGAAGCAATAAAAGATGCCTGGATTAATAGAGGCACACAACCAAAACCAACTCCCAGTGCAACCGACACTTCTATTGCCGCCAGTCTAGTGACAGAGGGTAATATTGAAAAAGATAAGCACGGCTCGACCCCAACCCAAACCATCCGGACAGAGGAAATTCTTTCATCCTCTGTACCATTAATAACCGGGGAAACCATTCCAGGGGAATCCTCTCTAAAGGATTCATCCGTAGTAACTGATCTATTGCCCCGGATCACAACAAAAATCCTTGCAGAGGAATTTGTTTCCTCTGCCATACGCACACAACTAGATCCAAACATCTCTTCAGGGGAGATTAGAGTGCACAAAGACGGAGAGACTCTAGACAATGTCATTCTCAGAACTTCTGTAGAGTCTGAAGCACTAGATGCTTTTGCTCAAAGATCAGAAGGAAATCCTTCCATCCTCAACATCAAAACAGGGACGAAAGAAGGTGTCTCAGGAACAGAGACTCACTCTGGGGACGAATGTGTTCCCCCAGTGGTTACAACTAGTTCACATGTATCAAGGGATGAGTTCCAAACCCTTGTCACCTCTGTGAACAATACATTGAAGGAGTTGCAAAGGTCTTTCAAATCTTTTGCAGAAACATCATCCAGGGCAATTCTTAATCTGAACACCAAAATGGACAAACTGTCCACATAGGTGCAAAATGTCGTAATCCAGATGAAGTCAACTGCTACCACCACTACTACCTCTGCAGCAACTGAATTTGGAAAAGCAACAACCTCTGCATTCAAAGACTCTGTCAAGCACTTTCTTCAACAACTAAAAGAGCAATCCTCAAAATCTAAGGGTCTTACACCTGAAGACCTGAAGAAGGCCTTAGACGAAGTTCAAGAGCAAACAACCAAAAATACTCAGGCCATGAAGCCTTCTGACTACATGACAAGAGCTCAAGTGATAGAACTCGGCCAAGGAATACTTGATCAGATGACCGAATTCATCAAAGCTTTCACCGCTGCCAACGCAAACTATGTCAGAGAGTTTCAAGCAAGCGTCGGCAAAATGCGCTTCAACACAGAAGCAGAGGTTGAAACACTGCTCGGCCTCTATGATGACTTATGCGCAAAGATGATTGTTGCAGGGGCTGTTCTACCAAAGAAACCAGATACATCCTGTAGGGCAGAAGGTAAAACAGATAAGGGTTAGGATTACTCTGATGATGATTCTGACGATTCATCAGATCATCCTGAGGGGGAGAATCAAGGGGAGAAATAAAGGGAAGTAGCTGCAAGCAGAGGTCTACCAGAACCACCAGTATCCGCAGAACCCTTGAACCAAATTCCCCAACTCAAAACCAAGGAGAAAACCAGCAACAGTCCACAGAGGCAACAACCACCTCTGTGGAAATGATCTCTGAAGAAACCCCTGCTAAAACCAAAAAACCTGAAACCCAAAACAGAAACAAACCTACAGAGACAACAACCATCTCTATGGAATCCATTACTGAAGAAACCCAAGTACCCAAAACAACAGTTCAACAGAAGACCACAGAGGCAACACCCACCTCTGTGAAATTTTCTTCTGTATTTGGAGAAGATGTCCAAATCCAAGAAGAGGTCCAACTTCTGACATCCTCCGAAGATGAAATACCTTCCCCAACACCCAAAACCAACTGTTGGTTCCCTTTTTGCTTAGACAAGACTAACAGATCTATTAGTTTGAGTTTATGTTTGATGCGGAAGCGTATTTAAAGAACTAACAGATATGTTTGATAGATTTAGAACACACAATATAAAGAAACAGTATTTTAAGAACAAAATGATATCTTGAAGATTTCTGTTGTTCGATATATAATAAGAACACCAAGAACAAATTAAGAACTGTTTGGTGTGTGTGAGAGAGTATAATGCTTAACAGGTTTGACGATATAAAGCATAAGCATGAAACTCAGATTCTTCGTTAAATCCTTAAGATTGTTAAGGAAGATCTCAACAAGAGACTTCCTTTTATACTACTCTAGGGGACCATAAAGCATGAGCTACTAGTAGACCGGATGGCATGAACAGTTGTACGTGCGGTATTGTATTTAATGCCGCAGACGTCTATGTTGTACTAAGCCCTATTGAGTCCACTCAGAGTTTGACACGTGTTGAAGTTGGACAGGGCATGCTACCATGCAAGTTGATGAACGGATCCAGTAACAGTAGCAAGATATTTCTTCAACAGTGGCAAGATATTATAAATATCTTCCAAGTCTTCAGTCTGAACCGCAGAGGCTCCGTAAAGGGTTACAGAGGTTCTGAGGTCTGGTCTTCTGTAGAGCAGTCTTCACCGGGTTTCGACTGTTTGGTCTTCTTTATGCGTAAGACAGAGGTTCTGTAGGACACCTCTGTAGCTTTTGTAGCTTCTTGACCTTGATCTTTCGGAAGTGGCAGAGCCTCTGTAAGAGGCTTTCTTCACTTAGCCTATTTTTCACTTCTTCTAAATACTTCTACGATTAGGAAGATTGAAGCTAACAATCTCCCCCAACGTAGTGAAAAATAAAAATTTGACATTGAAGTACTTTAGGCTAAGTTAGATAAGACAGAGGTTAAACAATACCTCGAAAGTTCTTTCACTCAGAAATATGCCAGAGGCATTTTACATTTGAGCATTATGAAAGATAAACTAAAAATGGTTTGCAGAGATTTTTGTTTGAGAATCAGATGTTGGCGTCTTTGAAATCATTGTAGCTTCTGTTGTCTCTTCCGACTTCTCTGATCTCGTTGTAGAAACTGACGCAGAGTTCTCTTAAGCGGATTGTAGCATCAATCTCTCTGATGAAAGCATCTGCAGAGTCTCTATCCATTTGCTCGGTATCTCTGTATTTTACAAGGTTTGCTCTGAACATGTTCAGAGTACTGGTTGCGTACTTCTGACAATCCATGGTCACAAAAAGTTTGACTTCGCCTCGTGGGTTTTGAAATACTAACCCGAACCTTGGTTCTGTAATGATTGAGTTGGGCACAGCGTCAGGTGGGCAGCGATCCTCTGGTGGTCGAAGGTTCAGATGTTTGAGACCAAGATCCTTTCCTAGCTGAAAGTCTGTCAAACTGTAGATCAGAAGCCTTTCGCTCATTGTTTTTCTCAACACTTGATAGGCTATGGTGTTTGGCTCTGTGTTGTAGTTGTCCTTCGTCCATTGCAGAAGGTCAGGTAGATCATAGGGATTTAGATTCCTTAGGTCAGCATCAGCGAAGGTGGTTTCTGAATTGTTTACCCTTCTGACTCTGTAAAGATTGTACCTGACCCTTGGATAGGTTTTTGTAAAGGAGTACCTACAGAAGATTACCTTTTTGATTTTGTGGATTGAGAAGACGTCTGCTCTGGTTCTTGGCTTTGTTCTGGTGAAGATGTTCTCAAATTCTTCTCTGATCTCTGGATATGTGACGTGATCTGTTGGATGATTGGTCTGAAAGGGTTGTTTGTAGAGGTATTTGTATAGCACTTCTTCCATTTCTTCGTATGTTGGACCAGGTGGTGGTACTTGTCTTCTGAGACTCTCCATCTGTCGAACAACTTCTGCAGCTCTACCTATTAGTGGAATGTCTGACAGAGGCTTCAATCCATATGCCCAGTCCTCTTCTTCAGGCTTTGGAGTTTGGAAGGCATCAAAGGCGCTCTTCATCAATTTCTCTGTAGGCTTGGGCAATGATTTCTTTTTCTTGAGCTCTTCTGTCAGTTTCGCCTTTCCCTTGTCTTTGGACTTTAGAGGTTCATAACCAGTTGCCTCTGTAGGTTTGGGTGTTGGCGCTTCTGTTGGAATGATGGGTGTTGCCTCTGTAGGTTTTGACACTTGTGTTTGAGAGGACTTTTGTGGTGTTGGTTCTGTTGGCTTGATTGGCTCTGTAACCTCTGTTGGAGGTTCTTTGGTGACTTCTTTTGTGAGCTTGGTTTCTGTGGGTTGAGGAATGTGGAATCTTCTTGCCATTCGGAAAGATGATGTAAACCTATGTCTTTCTTCTGCTCTTTGCGCCAATCGTTCAGTCATTGTGTTGTGCATATTTCTTAGAACAGAAGAAGCAGAGGTCTTTGCTCTTTTTGGTTTGAAGGCAATAGACTTTCTTCTTGGGATGGTTTGGGGTTTTCTGTTGGTTTTGTAGTTGGGGAGGGAAGATCTTCTTCTGAAGAGGATGACAGATGTTGAGCATCTACTTCAAACATTGTAGGGAATTCCACAGAGGTGGGTGTTTCCACTGTGGTCTTTTGAGCTTCTGTACCTCTGGGTTGTTGGTTTGTTGAAGGACTTTCTTCCAAGATGATTACCACGGGGGTGGTTGTTGCCTCTGTGGTCTTTTGAGCAGTTTCTGGTACATGGGTTTCTTTAGCAGTTGATTCCACAGAGATGGGTGTTGTCTCTGTGGTCTGTTGTTGTTGGGTTTGTTTTGGAGGGGCTTTATTGATGGGTTCTGCGGCTATTGGTGTAGCTGGAAGTCCTCTGCTCGTAGCTTTCTCCCTTGTATTCTCCCCCTCAGGATGATCTGATGGACCAGGGTGGTCATCATCAGAGTCATCCTGACCATTATCAGAAGTACCCTCTGCTCTGCAAGAAGCTTTGGGTTTCTTTGGTAGTTCTGCTCCTGCGGCCATCAACTTTGCGCATACATCATCACAGAGGCCAAATAGAGTTGCAAGCTCTACTTCTGTGTTGAAGCACATTCTGTCGACACTTGCTCTGAACTCTTTAATGTAGTTGGCATTTGCAGTGGTGAAGGAGATGATGACTTCTGTGACATGGTTTATCACATTCTGCCCGAGCTCTATTAGCTGTGCTCTGGTCATGTAGTCTTTAGGCTGCATCAGCACAGTGTTGCGCATTGCTTCTTCTTGTACGTGTTTCAGGGCCTTCTGTAGATCTGCAGGTGTAATGCCCTTTGGTTTGTTGGATTGCTTGTTCAGTTGTTCAAGGAAATGTTTGACTGATTCCTTGAACGCAGAACTTGCGGCTATCCCGAATTCTTTGGTGGCAAAAGTGGTAGTTGTTTCAGCAGAAGACTTCATCTGGGAAATGGCAGATTTCACCTCTGTGGACAGATTGTCCATTTTGGTGTTCAGATTTAGTAAGGCCGTCGACGTTGTCTCTGCAAAAGATTTGAAAGAGCTTTGCAACTCTTTCATGCTTTGGTTCACAGAGGTGACAAGGGTTTGGAACTCATCCCTTGATACTTGTGTTCCTGTGGTAACCTCTGGAGGAACACATTCATCTCCAGAATGAGTCCCTGCTCCTGGGACACCTTCGTTCACCCTGGTTTGTACGTTGGGGGTGGAAGGATTTCCATCTGATCTTCGAGAAGAAATTTGAGTTTCAATCTCTACAGAAGTTCTGCGAAGAACAGTGTCCAAATCCACTCCAGAGGTGGGTATCAGAATGTTCTTCTTTTGACTTGGAGACTTGTCTAGTGTCTCTTCGTCTTTGTGCTCACTAGTTCTCTCTGAAAGAAGTTTTGGCCCTAAATTGTGCGTGGCAGAGGAAATGAATTCCTCTGTAGGGTGTTCTAGTGTGATCTGGGGCGATTGATCACGAACTATAGGTGAGTCTCTCTGAGGAGACTCCCTAGGAATGTATTCCCCGGTTTCTGTGGGCGCAGAGGTTGAAAGAGTAACCTCTGGCTGGATGGGTTGGGTTTGGATCGAGCTGTGCTGCTCTTGTTCAATAACACCTTCTGCAGCTAGACCTGCGGTGTTAGAAGTGTGGGTTGCACTGGGAGGGGTTTGAGGATGTGTGCCTTCTATTTCTACGGCATCTTTTTCTATCCCTTTTTCTTTTCCTCCCATTCTATCTAAAGCCTCTATAACCTCATCTCTATTCCACTCAGCTTCTGCTTGTAGCCTAATCCTTTCCCTAGTGGCATCATCTGACATATCGATTTCTTCTATACCTTCTTCTGAAGCTGCGCTTGGACTCCTTCAGTGGACGTTCAATCCCTGTTGGATGAAGGGGTTCTGTAGAATGTTTGGAGTTTTAGCCGGTTGATCTCTGGGGGTTTGGTCATCATCTTGCAGATTTGTGTCAACGCCAGAGATAGAGAAGTCTTGTTCTTCTGTGGTGTGGTGGTCAAGTGGTGGTGCATTCCACCCAGCTGTATTTAGGGTGTCAGCAATGTCAGGGTGTTAAAGGAAATCGTTTAAGCTACCTTGGCGAGCGAATCGATCTGGGGAATGATAAGGTGATTGATATCCCTCTTCTGCAACTTCTTTTTCTGCAGACTCTTCCTCTGCAGTTTCTTCGACCCGGGTCTCTGCGACCTCTTCTTCACCAACTTCTGCAGCTGCCTCTTCTGCGATGGTAACCATTTGATCAAGTGGTTTCCCATGCTTCTTTTTGGTCTTCCTCCTCTTGGGTTTTGGTGCCCCTCCTTCTGTGGGTTTTGATTTCCTTTTCTTCTTTTGTTTTGGAGAAGAGGGAGGAGCAGAGGGGCCAACTTCTGTGGCACAAGGAGGTGAAGGTTGAGTTTCTGTAATGCTTGTAGAGGTGCCTTCTACAGTTTTCATCTTCTTGGTTTTTGGGGTAGATGCAGAGGCTTTAGAAGAAGACTTCTTTCCCATGAGCTCGGCTCGTTTGGCTATAAAACTAAGTTGGATTGCCATGTGTTTTGCCAGTTTCTGCTCCTTCGCTTCTGTAGAGAGGGGTTCTGCAACTATTGTTCCTAGGGGGATACCTAAACGCGGGGATGTCACAGGGATCGGTTTTGGAGTCCTATGATCGCGTATATACTTTAACTTAATGGTTTTGTTCTTGGCATAGCTCAGAAGCTTCTTTGACAGAGGTCTGCAGTGGGTGTAGCCATCTACATGATCGGTGGGGATGTTTTTCTTCATTGGGAACTGTTTGGGAGTTGGCCCTTCCATTGGCCAGTTCTGCATCATCAGCAGAGGTTCGAACAGGACCCCCAATATCCTTTGGAATTGCAGAGGCGGTAGATACTTAGGATCGTTCTCTCTTGCCTTTTTGGTGTTGTTCTTTCTGTCGATCGTATTGATGATCTCCTGCAACATGATGGTCGCGTAATCGAGTGGGAGATCGTAGTAGACCCCGTACATGATGGTTAAGATCTGGTGCGAGCTCTGGTCAATGCTGCCTATCTTCCCTGTAAGGCATCTGTTGAGGATAAAAAACAAGGTGTTCCACAGAGGTGGTAGTCTGCCTCTGCGGAAGTCATTTCTCTTCCTTAGGTTGGTGTTGTACCCAAGCATTTTAACAAAACGACAGAGCTCGTCTTCTGTTGGTTGTTCTGCATATGTTTTCAGTCCAAGAAGACCCCTTGTTGGTAGATTGAACTCAAGAGAAAACATTGTTCTATTGAACTTGAGTTCCAAATGCTCTGATTTGTCTGGCTTTGAGATGTACCCTTTGATAAGAGAATCATCTTTATCATATCGGCAACTTTGCCAAAATTGGTTCAAATACCTAACAGGTATTTTCTTTGGGGTTCTTGAGAGTAAAGGAAAGAGAATGGGGTTTTCCATGATGTTTAGAAGAAGGGAATGGGCTTCACCGAAAGCAGTGAGTTAGGGGACCAAATAGCAGTTATTGGATTTGATGGGTATTACCTTTTCAAAGTGCTCCTTTGCTATAAAGTTTTGGAGATGGGTGGTCGGAGTAAAGTCTGCTGAGTCGCCGGAATCTTCTTGTTCGGCATTTTTGGAGAGGTAGGGGTTTTCTGAATGTTCAGAATGAGCAAGGGAGTGTTCCAATGAGTTCGCCGGAGAGTGTGCAGGGGAGATAGCTTGAGAAGATGAAGTCATTGGTTCAACTTTCCATTAAAAACGTGCCATGTACGCCCAAGGAAAATGAGACACGTAGGCCATGTCAAAGGATGACCGGACGTCGTGCGCGGCCCATTAATGCTAGGCGCGTGGGGTTGTTCTTAGGCACATGATTTTCACTCTCAGTAAAGGTAACCGTTACTGTTTACAGAAATGCCCAAATACCAAATTCACATAAGCTCTGTGGTTTACAGAAGATCTGTGATTTTGAAAATCTTGGATTTTCACCCTTTTTCATATATCTCATTGTTATCATGACTCTGTAGGTTCTATTTTGACCAAAACATTTGTAAAAGCATTGGAGAGGATTAATAGGATTTTAGTGAAGAAATTTCGTTCATAGAGGTTTTGAGGCTCTGTAGGAACTTGCAGAAGCTCTATGAGTGAAAATTTCTCATAACTAAAAATCTATTAACAATTTTGATCATCCAAGTTTTGATTTGCATTAAGAAATGTTTTTCGGACATATTTGAAAGTTTGTGTCCGAGAAAACTGTTTTGGAAAAAGTTTTGTGTGAGAAGGTCATGGTGTGTGTATTTGTGCGTATTTGGTTTCCGAGTTAAATTTGCGATTACAGAGCAGAGTTCTGGCAGAACTTCTGTTGAGCTCAGCAGAAGCTCTATGACCTCAAATTTCTCATTAATTCAAAAATTATTAAAAGTTTTAATAATTTTATTTTTGAAATGTTATTCCCAGTATTTTTAGGACATATTTGACAATTTGTGTCCCAGAAAACTGTTTTCAAAAACCTTTTGTACGAGACATACCTTTTGGTTCTTCTTTTCTCGGCAGTGATGTCTGACTTCTGACGATATAGATTCATCGACACTCTTCTTTGGCTCCCCCTTGAAAGATTAACCTCTGTAGATCATTTCAAGGTTTCTTTTGCTCCCCCTTGATCTAACCATCTCTGTAGATCAAGTAATTTCCTTCTGCTCCCCCTTGACCTATTCTTGGATCAAAATAGGATATGTTTTGCATAGTACATAGGTCATGTTTACCAGAGGTTCTGTAGGGGTCGTCAGAGGTTCTGAGCAGACCCACAGAAGCTCTGTGATTTCAAGAACTATTTAAGATTGAGAACTTACATACAGAACGAAATCAATCAAAGCAATAAATAAAGCAATATATTTATACACATATTTACAGAAGATAAGCTATACTTACAGAGGATTTTCACGTCATATTGATCATTCCTAACTTACCCACCAAGAAATTGAATCTTTTCTCGTCTAAAGTTTTGGTGAATAAGTCCGCGAGTTGGTATTCTGTGGGCACAAAATGCATCTCGATTGTACCGTATTCAACATGATGTTTCAAGAAGTGGTACCTTATATCGATATGCTTGGTTTTTGAATGTTGCACAGGATTGGCAGAGATGGCAATGGCACTTTTGGAATCACAGAAGATGGGTATCTTGAGTAGGATGTGGCCGTAGTCTTTTAGCTGAGTCTTCATCCACAGAACCTGAGAACAACAGTTAGCAGCAGCAACGTATTCAGCTTTTGCCGTAGATGTTGACTCACAATTCTGCTTCTTGGAGGTCCAACTGACTAGCTTACCACCTAGGAATTGACAACTCCAGAGGTACTCTTTCTGTCGAGCATGCATCCTCCATAGTCTGAATCTGTATAAAGACATGTGGCATGCATAATGTCAGGTCTGCTAGCAGTTAAGTATAACAGAGATCCAATCATGCCTCTGTAGAGAGTGCATTCTACAGAGATTCCATCTGGATCTAAGAATAACTTATTTCCATTGGCCATTGGAGTTTTCATGGCAGAGGTATCAGAGAGACTATACATGGAAAGAATGTCAGAGACATATTTGGCCCGATTTATAAAAATTCCCTCTGATGATTGTTTGACTTGGAGTCCGAGGAAGAATGTTAATTCTCCCATCATACTCATTTCAAACTCACTTTGCATGAGTTTTTCAAAACTTTTGCACTCTTCTGTATTAGTAGACCCAAAAATTATGTCGTCCACATAGATTTGTACAAGCATTATTTCTCTGTTTTTAAGTTTATAGAATAAGGTAGTATCTGTTGTACCTCTGTCGTAGCCATTGACTAGAAGAAAGGTAGAAAGTCGTTCGTACCATGCTCTTGGAGCCTGTTTCAGTCCGTACAAAGCCTTTTCAAGGTAGTACACATGCCTTGGGAACTTTGAGCTTTCAAACCCTGGTGGCTGATTTACGTAAACCTCTTCTTGGATTTCACCGTTGACAAAAGCTTATTTCACGTCCATCTGATAGACTTTGAAACCTCTGTGGGCTGCAAAGGCTAAGAATATTCTTATTGCTTCGAGTCGTGCGACAGGGGCAAAAGTCTCATCGTAGTCTATGCCTTCCTCTTGTCTATATCCCTTGGCCACTAATCGTGCTTTGTTTCTGATGACCACTCCATCTTCATCCAACTTATTTCTGTAGACCCACTTAGTCCCAATGGCCTGTTTCCCCCGTGGCAGAGGTACTAGAGTCCAGACTTTGTTGCGCTCAAACTGCAGAAGCTCATCTTGCATGGCGTCTACCCAGTTTGGATCGTCAAGGGCTTCAGAAATCTTCTTTGGCTCTATTACACTAATAAAGTTCGTAAAGAAACAAAAATTAGCAGTGACAGACCTTGTTTTTACCGTGTCAGAGGGTTCACCAATTATTTGGCTTGGAGGATGGCTTTTTGTTCACTGAGTTGTTCGTGGATGATGGTCACCAATGTCATCGAATTGTTCTTCAGAGGCTTCTTGTTGTTGTTCTTCTTCTTCTTCTGGTGTAGCCTCTGTCGTAGTGCGTTCCTTTGTAGTTGATCCTACAGTTTGTGGAATGATTGGTATGAGTGGTGGTGGAGTTTGTTCCTCTGAAGGCGTATAGACATGGTCCTCTATATCCTCTGTTATTGGTTCCTTTGTGGATTGTGGAGTTTGTTCTTCAGCAACTTCTGTAGTCGTTTTCCTTTGTGTTTCATCTTCTGTAGACTCTTCCTTAGCATTTGCATCTGTAGCATTTACAGAAGAAGATGAAGCATTATTTGGACCAGTTAGAGTCATACATGTAGGATTTTGACCGACAGAAGATTGTTCTGCAGAAGCTCTGATTGTTCCAACAGAGGGATCAATGTCGTCATGGAACATCTCTAGAAATAGAAGACTTAAGTCTTCTTTTGTTTGTGAGATGCCAGAGGATTCCCCTTTAAGTCCGAGTTCTGAACTGATTTGCTCAGAAGTCTTTTGGAATGAATCATCAAAAGAAACATTGATGCTTTCTACGATCTTGAAAGACTTTGTAAGGTATACTCTGTAGGCTTTGGAAGTGGCAGAGTATCCAATGAATTTTCCTTCGTCAGCTTTTACCTCAAACTTTCCTCTGTCGTTTAAAACAAAGCATTTACATCCAAACACATGGAAAAACTTGATGTTTGGCCGCCTTTTGTTGATCAGTTCGTAAGGAGTCTTGATGTGTCTTTTCACAATGGTTGAACGATTATGTGTATAACAAGCGGTAGAAATCGCTTCTGCCCAACAGTTCATCGGTAATCCGCATGCTGATAGCATAGTTCTTGCGGCCTCGACGAGCGTTCGATTCTTTCTTTCGACTACGCCGTTATGCTGTGGAGTGCGTGCGGCAGAGAAGTTCTGTGATATTCCTTCTGTAGAAAGATAGGCTTCAATGACAGTGTTTTTAAATTCTGTGCCATTGTCACTTCTTGACTTCTGTATTCTGCATTCATAAAGAACTTGGATTCTTTTCATTAGATTAATCAAGATGATTGGAACATCTGATTTCTTTCGGACAAATTCAACCCATGTGAATCGCGAATACTCATCAATTAAGACAAGTATGTATTTCTTGCCACCTAGGCTCTGTATGGCAATGGGACCGCAGAGGTCGACATGAAGCATGTACAGAGGCCTAGTGCAAGACACATCTGTTTTGCCTCTGTGGGAAGCTCTTCTGAGTTTTCCCATTTCACAGGCAGAACACAAATGATCCTTATTAAATTTAACATTAGGCAAACCTTTAACTAGATCAAGTTTGACCAGTTTATCCAAGGTGTAAAAGTTCAAGTGATAGAACCTGTTATGCCATAACAAGGCTTCCTCACTTTTGCAGGCTACAAGGCAAACTTTTTCCTTGTTCTTGGAACTGAAATTCATCAGATATAGATCACCTCTTCTTTCGGCTCGCAGAAGTTCCATTCCTGTGTCTTCACTTTTCAGAGAGCAGAAAGTTCTTTTGAATAACACATCGAATCGTGTATCACAAAGTTGGCTTACACTGAGTAGTTTGTGTTTAAGGCCATTCACATATGCAACTTTGTATACATAAACGTTTTCCTTCTTTATGACTCCATAGCCTTTGATGTGTCCCTTTTTGTCGTCTCCAAAAGTTACAGATCCACCATCGAGTGTTTCTTTGTACGTGGATAGTAAACTTCTGTCGCCAGTCATGTGCCTTGAGCATTTGGAGTCTAGATACCAGATTGGCACATACCGCTTCTGCAAGATAATCACAGAGACTTAGGTACCCATATCCACATGGGTCCAAAATTGTTAGAATTTTTCAAGTTTGCCTTAGCATTCTTGAAATACATTTTATCTTTTGTAGAAGAAGCAGATTGTTTCTTTGTAGGTTTTGACTTTTGAATTTGAGTAGAGAGTAAACAATCTTAACTGGAGAAGTGATTATTTAATTTGAACATAAGATCAAAGCAATGACAATATTGAATATGAGACGTGATTTGCTTTAACTTTTCATTGAATTCATTGAACTGAGCCACAGAGGCGTTACATTCTTTCTTAACACTATATTTCCTATTACAAGAAGATCTATGAATACTAGAATGTTGTTTGCAAAAGCTTTGTTTAGTTCCTGCCTTCTGTGAGTCTCTTCTGTGGTGAACATCTTTCTTCACTGTCACAGAGGAAAAAGATTTGTTAACTTTAGGCCATTTTTCCTTTTGTTGCCAAGTGGGATTTTTGTTAATTTGCCTTAAAGGTTTTGAAAATTTTGAACTTTTAGGATCTACAGAGGTCTTCTTTTTAAGATTTAACACATCAAGCTCAGCAGAGGTTTTGACTTGTAAATACAAGTTTAGAAAATCTGGGCAGATAGGTATCTCTGTGATTTTCTCTTTTGGAGAAATAGTTCTGTTAAGAACTTCAGAGGAGAATTTAACATCCTCTGTGTCATAGTGAACTATCCCTGATGTAACATCTGTCTCTGAGTCATCAGAAGATGAATCGTCCTTATATACAGAGGTTGAGTCATCTCTTTCGACAGAGGCTGGATTTTCCGAGCATGTATCGTACGAGCTTTCTTCCTCTGTAGAATAACTCTCATAGACGGCAGAGGTTTCTGATAAGATCTCTTCAGCGAGAATTTTATCTACAGAAGATATACAGAAGTTTTCTAAAACGTTTGTTTTCCATACTTCCAAAATTTCCTTTTCAATTGTTTCTTTAAGTTTTTCTTTTGAAAATGTGGGTTTAAACTCAGGAGCTTCTGCCGATAATTTCTTTTCGACATTTATCATACAGACAAAAGCAACCTGCGTTTGAGTCTCTGGTTTACCAAACTTAAAGATACCAATCTGATCTTGTGTTTTCAGATATTTCTTTGGTTTGATTCCTCTATTGATAGAGGTTGAAGATGGTGAATCTGTGTTTTCAAACCACACATTGATCATCTTCATATGTTTCCTCAAGTGAGGTTCCACAGAGATTTTAGCCCCCTTTTACTTACAGAGAGTAAGTTTGGAAAATCTGGTTTGTTCGTTTTTCCTAACACAAACAGAGAAGACAGAGGTTTAATTCTTTTGCCTTCAACACCTAGGGTAATATCATCGTACCCTATACCCCGTCTTCCTATTTGTGAGTTTACTTTCACATACACCTTCTGTGCATCTTTATAGTTTTTAAGTAAAACTTCTCTTCTAAGTAGATCTTGCCAAAGTATCTCTCTCTCTCTCTTTGAAAGTATTATTTGAGAGCTCTTATGTCTGTTGTTTCACTCCTAGAAACTGAAAGTTCTTTTGTTTTGATTTTTAGAGCAGAGGTTAATTCAAAAATTTGCCTTTTTAAAGGATCTAGTTTTTTGTTCCAATTCTTTTCTACTCTTTCCTTTTCTTAAAAAATTTTGGTTTTTTCTTGAGTGAGAAGCCTTACTTCTTTCTCATTAAAGGTGAGTCTTTTCTGAATGCTTTCATTTATCTCTTTTAGTTCAATCAGTTCAATGTTAAGTTTAAGTAAATTATCATCTACAGAATTAGTACAAGAGGTAGAGTTTGAAGTGGATACCTCAGTGTCAGTGCCGGAGTCGACTTCTTCCATGCCACAGAATAGGGCATTGGTGGTGTATTCATCGTCAAAGGTAGAGTCTGACTTGAAGTCCTCCTTGTTCGCCTCAGAATTCCCTTTGTTCGCCATTAGGGATTTTTGCGCATAATACTCAGCCTTCTTTTTGTAAAAAGATGAGTTCTTCTGTAGGCGATTTGGTCTGCTTCTGCATTCATTTGCGAAATGGCCTGGCTTCCCGCAGTTGAAACAACCTTGGGAAGTGTTTCCAGCACGATCGTCGGATTTCTGTCGGTCTCCACCTTTCTCCGTTCGGCATTCGTTTGCGTAATGACCAAACTCAAAACATGAAAAAGTTTCATCTGTGTCTTACGAATCCAACGCATCTGGACTCATCAAATTTGGAGCTTCAAGGAGGGAGTTCTGTTGAAAATACGACAGGTGCGCAAAGCTGACAACAAGTACTAAGACGTTGGGCTACGGGCTCTGAGGTTCGGTCGCAGAGGTTCAGTCCACAGAGGCTCTGTGGTGAACAGTACCACAGAGGGTGGTCACAAAAATCTTAGCCAAAGCTTGTTGTCGCTAGAAGTTGGTCTGAGTGGTCGACAAAGAATGATTGCGGCTTGACAAACGCTTGACAATGGCTCGGCAGAGGTTTCGTCATGGCTCGACAGAGGTTGTCGCTGCTCGGCAGAGGTTGGTCGCGTGCGGCAGAGGTTTGGTCGTGTGCGGCAGAGGCTTGGTCGCGTGCGGCAGAGGCTTGGTCGCCGCTCGGCAGAAGCTTAACAGAAGTGTTACACTTACTTTGACACTGATTTAGACCATTTTACCTCTGCATTTTGCAAGAACACAAAAGACAAACATTTTTTATTTGTTTGTTATATATTTAGATCATCTTGAATCACCTCTTTTCGAGCTCGTACGACAAAGATATGGTTGATTTACCACAGTCGCGCAGATCTGTCCATCAGCTTTCCATCAGCACACTGTTGTCTACTTCAACGATGCATATGACCCTTATAAATATCGAATCTCTGAATTCTCAAAACACGAAAATTGTTCATCTATATCTTCGGAATCCAGGGCCTTTTGAATCGTATCAATCGGTGTATTAATCAGTGAGATATGATCAATTTACTACGGCATCGCAAATCTTCCAGCATGCTGTCATAGTACTTGATTGTTGTGCACCGAAATCAATTGCCTTTGAAGGATGAGTCTTAAACTGAGTGTTTAAGAGTCCAATGTCCAGTGAAGTGTGAGTCCATAACAGATGTATTAAGGAGTCCATGTACCTGCAAGACAGATCAAACTATTTTTGGTACCCATTTCCAAATGGGTCCTATTTTGTTAGGATTTTCATGAAGTGCTTTGCAGATCTTGTTATGTTCAACAGAAACATATGGCTTTCGAACATTTTGAACTAGTGAAGAGCCTTTGACTATCCAAACCATTTTTACTCTTCTAAAAACTTGATTAACTGATTGATCAGCACAAGAGTTTGCTAAGTCAAAATCCTTAATCCTTTTAGCTAAAATTTCCTTTTCTTTTAAATTCATATCAAACATCTTTTGAAGATCAGATTTATACCTCTTCTCCAACATGATCTTAGTTTACAAAAGGGAAAGTCTTTTTGTCAATTTGGACATTTCAGCTTTAAAAACCTTTCTTTCTTTCTCAAAATCATCTTTCAAACACTTTGTTTGAAATCCTTCAACCTTCAACTTTTCAGACTCTTTTCTTTCAAAATCATGCTCTTTCCTCTCCTTTTCAAGAGTTTTCTGTAATTTTGAAATTTTACAAGAAAATTCCATAGATTTTGTTTCAAAAGTAGTTTTCTCCTTTTCAGTCTTCTCTCTTTCACAAATCACAAGTTTTTCAAAATCAGAAATCAGTTTAGAAAAACTTAAACATTTAAGTTCAAGTCGTTTCTTCTCTTTTTCAAAAACAGTCTTATCTTCGTCAAACTTCTCTTTCTTCTTTTCACAAAACTTTTCAGACTCAAATAGTTTCCTTTTCAGTTCAATATTCTCATTGGTTAAGAGTTTACCTGCCTCTTCTAGCTTGGTAATTTTATCAGAATCAATAAGAATGCTCTTGTTCCTTTCTTCCAACTCTTTCTCAAGATTAGGAATAATTTTGCAAAAATTAGTACTGAGTTTAGAATAATAATGAAAATCAGCATCAGCACTAAATTTTAGTCTTGACATATTGTTACTTGAAAAAAATGATCGTTAACAGATACTTTGTGAGAAGTAGAATTTGTGCACTTGAGTCAATTTTGCAAATCTTATTGGATTGAGCTGAAATTTGGTAGGTAGGTGCACGAGAATATTCTGGGCAACTTTAATTCTTCGAGTTTTGTCCAGAAACCGACAGAAAATGGTTTTTCGAAGCAAAACGTGTGCAGCAAATAAAAGTTAAGGATGAAGATTCAAATGTTCTTGAGTCAAATTTTTCAAAAATGACCGGATTGAGCTGAAATTTGGTACACAGGTTCGTGACACTATTCTAATAAACTTTAATGCTTGGTGTTTTGTCCAAAAACCAACGGAAATTGGTTTTCCAAAGAAAAACAGAGTGTAGCAAAATAAAACTCCGAAAATTGATAAAAAAACAATGGATTGAAGCACAAATTCGAATCTGTTTGGCTCTGATACCAATTGTTGGAACCCAAATATAACAAGTAACAATAATAATAGCAATAATCTTTGTATTGATTGATAAAGAGAAGAGTTTACTTGATAAGATTGATGAACATTCTCTTTTTGAAGCTCTCTTGCTTTTTGCGTATGTATGAATATTGAAAATAGAGGCATAACCTAAAATTACTCTAAAACATGACTTTATAACCAATACAACAATTGGTTATTTACAATTTTAGCCCTTGACACTCAACAAATACAAATAAGTCCTTGACACTATTCTTTATAAAACATTTATATAAATTAGGGGCTAATAAAGCTAACACTTTTGTACGAGACATACCTTTTGGTTCTTCTTTTCTCGGCAGTGATGTCTGACTTCTGACAATATAGATTCATCGACACTCTTCTTTGGCTCCCCTTGAAAGATTAACCTTTGTAGATCATTTCAAGGTTTCTTTTGCTCCCCCTTGATCTAACCATCTCTGTAGATCAAGTAATTTCCTTCTGCTCCCCCTTGACTTATGCTTGGATCAAAATAGGATATGTTTTGCATAGTACATAGGTCATGTTTACTAGAGGTTCTGTAGGGGTCGTCAGGGGTTCTGAGCAGACCCACAGAAGCTCTGTGATTTCAAGAACTATTTAAGATTGAGAATTTACATACAGAAAGAAATCAATCAAAGCAATAAATAAAGCAATATATTTATACACATATTTACAGAAGATAAGCTATACTTACAGAGGATTTTCACGTCATATTGATCATTCCTAACTTACCCACCAAGAAATTGAATCTTTTCTCGTATAAAGCTTTGGTGAATAAGTCCGCGAGTTGGTAATCTGTGGGCACAAAATGCATCTCGATTGTACCGTATTCAACATGATGTTTCAAGAAGTGGTACCTTATATCAATATGCTTGGTTTTTGAATGTTGCACAGGATTGGCAGAGATGGCAATTGCACTTTTAGAATCACAGAAGATGGGTATCTTGAGTAGGATGTGGCCGTAGTCTTTTAGCTGAGTCTTCATCCACAGAACCTGAGAACAACAGCTAGCAGCAGCAACGTATTCAGCTTCTGCCGTAGATGTTGACACACAATTCTGCTTCTTGGAGGTCCAACTGACTAGCTTACCACCTAGGAATTGACAACTCCCAGAGGTACTCTTTCTGTCGAGCATGCATCCTCCATTGTCTGAATCTGTATAAGCTTTAAGACAAAAGCCAGAGTTCTGTGGATACCAGAGACCAAGATTTTTGGTCCCCTTTAGGTATCTGAAGATTCTCTTAATAGCATCATAATGTGATTTCTTAGGATTAGCTTGATAACGTGCACAAAGACATGTGGCATGCATAATGTCAGGTCTGCTAGCAGTTAAGTATAACAGAGATCCAATCATGCCTCTGTAGAGAGTGCATTCTACAGAGATGCCATCTGGATCTAAGAATAACTTATTTCCAGTGGCCATTGGAGTTTTCATGGCAGAGGTATCAGAGAGACTATACTTGGAAAGAATGTCAGAGACATATTTGGCCCGATTTATAAAAATTCCCTCTGATGATTGTTTGACTTGGAGTCCGAGGAAGAATGTTAATTCTCCCATCATACTCATTTCAAACTCACTTTGCATGAGTTTTTCAAAACTTTTTCACTCTTCTGTATTAGTAGACCCAAAAATTATGTCGTCCACATAGATTTGTACAAGCATTATTTCACTGTTTTTACGTTTATAGAATAAGGTAGTATCTGTTGTACCTCTGTCGTAGCCATTGACTAGAAGAAAGGTAGAAAGTCGTTCGTACCATGCTCTTGGAGCCTGTTTCAGTCCGTACAGAGCCTTTTCAAGGTAGTACACATGCCTTGGGAACTTTGAGCTTTCAAACCCTGGTGGCTGATTTACGTAAACCTCTTCTTGGATTTCACCGTTGAGAAAAACTGATTTCACGTCCATCTGATAGACTTTGAAACCTCTGTGGGCTGCAAAGGCTAAGAATATTCTTATTGCTTCGAGTCGTGCGACAGGGGCAAAAGTCTCATCGTAGTCTATGCCTTCTTCTTGTCTATATCCCTTGGCCACTAATCGTGCTTTGTTTCTGATGACCACTCCATCTTCATCCTTCTTATTTCTGTAGAGACACTTAGTCCCAATGGCCTGTTTCCCCCGTGGCAGAGGTACTAGAGTCCAGACTTTGTTGCGCTCAAACTGCAGAAGCTCATCTTGCATGGCGTCTACCCAGTTTGGATCGTCAAGGGCTTCAGAAATCTTCTTTGGCTCTATCACACTAATAAAGTTCGTAAAGAAACAAAAATTAGCAGTGACAGACCTTGTTTTTACCGTGTCAGAGGGTTCACCAATTATTTGGCTTGGAGGATTGCTTTTTGTCCACTGAGTTGTGCGTGGATGATGGTCACCAATGTCATCAAATTGTTCTTCAAAGGCTTCTTGTTGTTGTTCTTCTTCTTCTTCTGGTGTAGCCTCTGTCGTAGTGCGTTCCTTTGTAGTTGACCCTACAGTTTGTGGAATGATTGGTATGAGTGGTGTTGGAGTTTGTTCCTCTGAAGGCGTATAGACATGGTCCTCTATATCCTCTGTTATTGGTTCCTCTGTGGATTGTGGAGTTTGTTCTTCAGCAGCTTCTGTAGTCGTTTTCCTTTGTGTTTCATCTTCTGTAGACTCTTCCTTAGCATTTGCATCTGTAGCATTTACAAAAGAAGATGAAGCATTATTTGGACTAGTTAAAGTCATACCTGTAGGATTTTGACCGACAGAAGATTGTTATGCAGAAGCTCTGATTGTTCCAACACAGGGATCAATGTCGTCGTGGAACATCTCTAGAAATAGAAGATTTAAGTCTTCTTTTGTTTGTGAGATGCCAGAGGATTCCCCTTTAAGTCCGAGTTCTGAACTGATTTGCTCAGAAGTCTTTTGGAATGAATCATCAAAAGAAACATTGATGCTTTCTACGATCTTGCGAGACTTTGTAAGGTATACTTTGTAGGCTTTAGAAGTGGCAGAGTATCCAATGAATTTTCCTTCGTCAGCTTTTACCTCAAACTTTCCTCTGGAATCTCTGTCGTTTAAAACAAAACATTTACATCCAAACACATGGAAAAACTTGATGTTTGGCCGCCTTTTGTTGATCAGTTCGTAAGGAGTCTTGATGTGTCTTTTCACAATGGTTGAACGATTATGTGTATAACAAGCGGTAGAAATCGCTTCTGCCCAAAAGTTCATCGGTAATCCGCATGCTGATAGCATAGTTCTTGCGGTCTCCACGAGCGTTCGATTCTTTCTTTCGACTATGTCGTTCTCATGTGGAGTGCGTGCGGCAGAGAAGTTCTGTGATATTCCTTCTATAGAAAGATAGGCTTCAATGACAGAGTTTTTAAATTCTGTGCCATTGTCACTTCTTAACTTCTGTATTCTGCATTCATAAAGAACTTGGATTCTTTTCATTAGATTAATCAAGATGATTGGAACATCTGATTTCTTTTGGACAAATTCAACCCATGTGAATCGCGAATACTCATCAATTAAGACAAGTATGTATTTCTTGCCACCTAGGCTCTGTATGGCAATGGGACCGCAGAGGTCGACATGAAGCATGTACAGAGGCCTAGTGCAAGACACATCTGTTTTGCCTCTGTGGGAAGCTCTTCTGAGTTTTCCTATTTCACAGGCAGCACACAAATGATCCTTATTAAATTTAACATTAGGCAAACCTTTAACTAGATCAAGTTTGACCAGTTTATCCAAGGTGTGAAAGTTCAAGTGACAGAACCTGTTATGCCATAACCAGGCTTCCTCACTTTTCCAGGCTACAAGGAAAACTTTGTCCTTGTTCTTGGAACTGAAATTCATCAGATATAGATCACCTCTTCTTTCGGCTCGCAGAAGTACCATTCCTGTGTCTTCACTTTTCAGAGAGCAGAAAGTTCTTTTGAATAACACATTGAATCCTGTATCACAAAGTTGGCTTACACTGAGTAGGTTGTGTTTAAGGCCATTCACATATGCAACTTTGTATACATAAACGTTTTCCTTCTTTATGACTCCATAGCCTTTGATGTGTCCCTTTTTGTCGTCTCCAAAAGTTACAGATCCACCATCGAGTGTTTCTTTGTACGTGGATAGTAAACTTCTGTCGCCAGTCATGTGCCTTGAGCATCCGGAGTCTAGATACCAGATTGGCACATACCTCTTCTGCAAGATAATCACAGACACTTAGGTACCCATATCCACATGGGTCCAAAATTGTTAGAATTTTTCAAGTCTGCCTTAGCATTCTTGAAATACATTTTATCTTTTGTAGAAGAAGCAGATTGTTTCTTTGTAGGTTTTGACTTTTGAATTTGAGTAGAGAGTAAATAATCTTGACTGGAGAAGTGATTATTTAGTTTGAACATAAGATCAAAGCAATGACAATATTGAATATGAGACGTGATTTGCTTGAACTTTTCATTGAATTCATTGAACTGGGCCACAGAGGCATTACATTCTTTCTTAACACTAGATTTCCTATTACAAGAAGATCTATGAATACTAGAATGTTGTTTGCAAAAGCTTTGTTTAGTTCCTGCATTCTGTGAGTCTCTTCTATGGTGAACATCTTTTTTCACTGTCACAGAGGAAAAAGATTTGTTAACTTTAGGCCATTTTTCCTTTTGTTGCCAAGTGGGATTTTTGTTAATTTGCCTTAAAGGTTTTGAAAATTTTGAACTTTTAGGATCTACGGAGGTCTTCTTTTTAAGATTTAACACATCAAGCTCAGCAGAGGTTTTGACTTGTAAATACAAGTTTAGAAAATCTGGGCAGATAGGTATCTCTGTGATTTTCTCTTTTGGAGAAATAGTTCTGTTAAGAACTTCAGAGGAGAATTTAACATCCTTTGTGTCATAGTGAACTATCCCTGATGTAACATCTGTCTCTGAGTCGTCAGAAGATGAATCGTCCTCATATACAGAGGTTGAGTGATCTCTTTCGACAGAGGCTGGATTTTTCGAGCATGTATCGTACGAGCTTTCTTCCTCTATAGAATAACTTTCATAGACGGCAGAGGTTTCTGATAAGATCTCTTCAGCGAGAATTTTATCTACAGAAGATATACAGAAGTTTTCTAAAACGTTTGTTTTCCATACTTCCAAAATTTCCTTTTCAATTGTTTCTTTAAGTTTTTCTTTTGAAAAGGTGGGTTTAAACTCAGGAGCTTCTGCCGATAATTTCTTTTCGACATTTATCATACAGACAAAAGCAACTTGCGTTTGAGTCTCTGGTTTACCAAACTTAAAGATACCAATCTGATGTTGTGTTTTCAGATATTTCTTTGGTTTGATTCCTCTATTGATAGAGGTTGAAGATGATGAATCTGTGTTTTCAAACCACACATTGATCATCTTCGTATGTTTCCTCAAGTGAGATTCCACAGAGATTTTAGCCCTTTTACTTACAGAGAGTAAGTTTGGAAAATCTGGTTTGTTCGTTTTTCCTAACACAAACAGAGAAGACAGAGGGTTAATTCTTTTGCCTTCAACACCTAGGGTAATATCGTCGTACCCTATACCCCGTCTTCCTATTTGTGAGTTTACTTTCTCATACACCTTCTGTGCATCTTTATAGTTTTTAAGTAAAAATTGTCTTCCGAGTAGATCTTGCCAAAGTATCTCTCTCTCTTTGAAAGTATTATTTGAGAGCTCTTATGTCTGTTGTTTCACTCCTAGAAACTGAAAGTTCTTTTGTTTTGATTTTTAGAGTAGAGGTTAATTCAGAAATTTGCCTTTTTAAAGGATCTAGATTTTTGTTCCAATTCTTTTCTACTCTTTCCTTTTCTTCAAAATTTTTGGCTTTTTCTTGAGTGAGAAGCCTTACTTCTCTCTCATTAAAGGTGAGTCTTTTCTGAATGCTTTCATTTATCTCTTTTAGTTCAATCAGTTCAATGTTAAGTTTAAGTAAATTATCATCTACAGAACTAGTACAAGAGGTAGAGTTTGAAGTGGATACCTCAGTGTCAGTGCCGGAGTCGACTTCTACCATGCCACATAATAAGGCATTGGTGGTGTATTCATCGTCAGAGGTAGAGTCTGACTTTAAGTCCTCCTTGTTCGCCTCAGAATGCCCTTTGTTCGCCATTAGGGATTTTTGCGCATAATACTCAGCCTTCTTTTTGTAAAAAGCTGAGTCCTTCTGTGGGCGATTTGGTCTGCTTCTACATTCATTTGCGAAATGGCCTGGCTTCCCGCAGTTGAAACAACCTTGGGAAGTGTTTCCAGCACGATCGCCGGACTTATGTCGGTCTCCACCTTTCTCCGTTCGGCATTCGTTTGCGTAATGACCAGGCTTGCCACACTTGTAGCATTCTTGTTGTATGTAGCTCACCTTGTCATATGACCTCTGTCGGTCATTACCTCTGTAGTTTATGTCGCTTGACCTCTGTCGGTTATTTCTATCATCTGACCTCTGTTGGTCACTCGATTCTTCTCTTCTTCCATCATCTCTTCTATCACCTCGGTTGTCTCTGCCATATCGATCAATTCCTGAAACCCTCTAGTTTCCTTTGAACTCTCTTGTCAACAGAGCTAAGGATTTAGCTAATGACGCAAGAGTTATCTCTTCTTCTATCAGCTCGTCTTCTTCACTATCAACTATCACTATCTTCTTTTTCTCCTTCTTCTTCTCCTCTGTTGCTCTCTCATTTCTCGGTCTCTCTGCAGCCTCTGTAGATTTACTAACCAATGCGTATGGTGCAATGGTTAGTGTTTTAGCCTGTGCTATTTGAGGATCCTGTGCGGCTAGTGTTCCATAGAGATCAGAGAGTGTCCAGGAGTCTAGATCTTGGTTTGTTTGTAAAGACATAGACAACTGGAGCCACTCATCATTCAGGCTCTTTAGAAACATGACGTTATTTTCTTCCGAGGTTCTGTGAATGCCAGACTTTCTACATTTGTTTATGAGAGAGTTGAACCTGTCGTACGTCGTTTGCAGCGATTCTGTTGCAGAGGCTCTGAAGGCATGATATTCATTTATGTATTATGCCCTTCGGTTCTTCTGCGTTTTAGCACCCCCTTCCAACTGTCTTTCTAATTCTTTCCAAAGATCGTGCCCTGTTTTGCATGCATCTAAGGATTGAAAAAGTTCGTTGGGGATAGCCATGATCAATATTCTTTTTGTTTTCTGTGCAACTTCATCTTCTGCCCTATCTTCATCTGACCATTCTCCTTTTGGCTTAGGTCTTTGATGTTCAGGGATTTCAAGAGATTCAGCAGTAGCTGGTACTCGTGGTACTATTATCATGGGAACTTGAGGAGGGTTGTAAAGATATTGTACGAGAGTTTTTTCAGTACCCTCAAAGAAATGGATCATTCTTATCTTCCATTGAGGATACTCAACTCGAAGGAGAGTAGGAGGCTTGGTTAGTGAACCAACAGTGAAAAAGTTATTTGTATTTGTCATTGTAAGAGTTTCGAAGGTTCTGAAAAAATAATATGACGAAAGAGTATGAGTCTGATGATCTAGAAGGTTTTCTGGGTTTTAACAGTTCCCAGAGTGCACTTTAATGGAGTTTTAACCTGGAAAAATAGTTTCTTTTAAGAATACCACTTTCGAATAAATCGAAAAATGATAGGAAAACAGAAACTTTTCAACGAAATGAAGAACAAGTTAAAACAGAATGATGTATATCACAAATCTTGTAACAAAGAGGATCACTTGATATTAAAAATCAAGGACAGCTCTGATACCAATTGTTGGTTCCCTTTTTGCTTAGACAAGATTAACAGATCTATTAGTTTGAGTTTATGTTTGATGCGGAAGCGTATTTAAAGAACTAACAGATATGTTTGATAGATTTAGAACACACAATATAAAGAAACAGTATTTTAAGAACAAAATGATATCTTGAAGATTACTGTCGTTCGATATATAATAAGAACACCAAGAACAGATTAAGAACTGTTTGGTGTGTGTGAGAGAGTGTAATGCTTAACAGGTTTGACGATATAAAGCATAAGCATGAAACTCAGATTCTTCGTTAAATCCTTAAGATTGTTAAGGAAGATCTCAACAAGAGACTTCCTTTTATACTACTATAGGGGACCATAAAGCATGAGCTACTAGTAGAACGGATGGCATGAACAGTTGTACGTGCTGTATTGTATTTAATGCCGCAGACGTCTATGTTGTACTAAGCCCTATTGAGTCCACTCAGAGTTTGACACGTGTTGAAGTTGGACAGGGCATGCTACCATGCAAGTTGATGAACGGATCCAGTAACAGTAGCAAGATATTTCTTCAACAGTGGCAAAATATTATAAATATCTTCCAAGTATTTAGTCTGAACCGTAGAGGCTCTATAAATGGTTACAGAGGTTCTGAGGTCTGGTCTTCTGTAGAGCAGTCTTCACCGGGTTCCGAGTCTTTGGTCTTCTTTGTGCGTAAGACAGAGGTTCTGTAGGACACCTCTATAGCTTCTGTAGCTTCTTGACCTTGATCTTTCGGAAGTGGCAGAGCCTCTGTAAGAGGCTTTCTTCACTTAGCCTATTTTTCACTTCTTCTAAATACTTCTACGATTAGGAAGTTTGAAGCTAACACCAACCTAAGAACCAAAACCAATGCTCACAAAAGAAAATATCTGAGCAAAACACCTGAAACCTCTCCAACAGAACCCAAATCACCAATCAAGCCCTCTAAAACTCAAGTATCAAATCCAACAGAGGCAACACCCACAGAACCTCCTACAATCAAGCCCTTTGAAACTCAAGCGTCAAAACCTACAGAGGCAACCCCATCTCAACAAGCAGAACAGCCAAAGGCAAAAGGCAAGGGAAAACGGATTATGACAGAAGAACCGCAGAAGAAAAAGCCCAAGCATCAACCTTCGACAGAAAAACTGATGAAGAGCTCTTTCGATGCATATAAGACACCAAAGCCAGAAGAAGAAGACTGGGCTTTTGGTGTTGCTCCTCTGTCAAACAAACCTGTTCTGGATCCAAAGGGTAAACCAACAGAGGATCGAGTGGCAGAAGTCAAAAACCAATTAGATGCTCTGCTCAGAACCTTACCTCAACCACCACCACCACAAATGGAAGAAGTGGTATACAGGTACTTATACAGCAGAATGTGCATAATGGATCAATCAGAACCAATCATTCAAGACCCTGACTTCCGTGCTGACCTCGAAAACCTCTTCACCAGAACAAAACCCAAGCCTAAACACAAAGTCTTCTCAACATCCAAGATCGTCAAAGTCCTATATTGTAAGTTCTCAAGAACCAGAACCTGGCCTAAACTCTCCTAAAACATCTACAAGGTCAAAAGAGAGGACAGATCAGAGAACCAATTTGCAGATGCAGATCTTAGGAATCTCAATCCTTATGATCTACCTGATCTTCTGGAATGGACGAAAGAGAACTTCACAACCGACGAAGTTCGCAGAGCCTACAGGGTGATTAGAAAGGCCATACGCGAAAAGCTTATGCTATACAGCATGGTAGATTTCCAATTGGCTCGAGATCTTGGAGTGAAAAGCTTAAACGTTCAACCACCAGAAGACTACTGCCCTCCCTCTGCTACACCAAACTCAATCATCACAAATCCAAGGGTCGGGTTAGTATTTCTAGATCCTTCTGGTAAATCAAAGTTGTTCGTAGAGATGGACTGTTAGAAGTACGCAACAAGTACTTTGACAGAGTTTAGAGCGATACTAGTGGAGCACAGAGGATCAAAGCTCATGAATCAAAGTCTTGCCGACAGACTGATAGAGGTTATCGATGCAACAATCAACTTCCGAACTCTATACATCAACTTCTATCACGAACTCATACAAGGACTCGACCGCAGAAGTTTCAATGACTTCAAGGATACCAACGTCTGAGTTAGTCAAACAGATCCTCTGTAATGTTTTCTTTTCAGTACAATCATATGTAAATGCCTCTGGCATAATCAAATGTGAAAAGAAAAGTGTTCTTAGTATGTACTTAGCCTAAAAATCCATGTACTTTTCAATTTTTCATTTTTCACTACTTAGGGGGAAATTGTTAGCTCCAATCTTTCAGTTTATGAAAATAGTGAAAAATAGGCTAAGTATAGAAGTGTTTCGACAGAGGCTCTGCTGAGTAGCCGAGTAACCGAGAAGACAGAAGTCTTCGACAGAGGCTCTGCTGGGTTAACCAATAAGACCAAAGTAAAGAAGCAACTGAAGACACTTCTAAGCGGCAAAGACCACAGAGCTTCTGTCATATTTGACAGAGCTTCTGTGGTAAAAAGAATATCTACGCAAAAGATCTTAACAAGGACGGACATGCTTCTTACTATACCTACCATTCGAAGGTTCTAAAGATCAATCGTACAAAGGCGTGACCTGACAACTCCACGTGTTAAACTCTGATAGGTTTCCGCCTGAAGCTGAATACGGAGCATTTAATGAACGTTGTATCTGCAACAGTTCCAGAATAGTGTTTTGTACCTTCCAGCCCATATCACTCAATAGTGTATTTGTACCTTCAGTCCTTATTGTCCCCTTTAGAAGTAGTATAAATAGAAGGTTCATGTGAACTCTTCTATTAAGCTTAATACCACAAAAATACACACACATCTTTAAGCTTTGCACTTCTCACACACACCATTAACTGCAGATTTCTTGTTAATCCTTTGAAGTTCTTGGTGTTCTTAATATATATCAAATACAGTAATCTTGGAGATACTCATCTGTTCTTTACATACTGTTTATTTGATATTGTGTGTTCTTCTACCTTACATTATATTTCAGTTCTTAAATACGCTTCCGCACCATATCTAAATCTATACTAACTGAAAGTTTAGATCATTGTTTAAGCAAAACAGGAACCAACAGGAACGGTAAGATACCGTCAAGGGTCATACCTGCGTCCAAAATCTCCATCCATATGATGCACCCGATATCCATCGGGAGGTTGTTGTGTAGGGAGTATAGGACTTCCGCCACTTGGCTGTCGGCGGTGGTGTTGTGAGAAGAACGCTTTAAGGAAGCCTTGACGAACAGCATGAGGAAGGCAATATCATATTGCATCTCGCTTTTCAGGATGTGCTGATCCGTCTTGTTCCATTCCGTGCGTCCATCTCGCCGTAGAGATGCGGCGATGGTTGAGCTTAATTGTACCCGGAACGCCGGGTGAGGGGATAATCCGTAATTCGCGCTCAGGTCGGGCCGGATGGGGGAATGGTAGTAAGCACATATATCGGCCGGTGATAATCGGACCTCCCTGTTACTCGTCTTTACCACGTATTTGTCGTGGTATACCGACGGGATCATACATGCAAAAAATCCTCTGACTGTTTCCGTGCAATACATGGGAGGGGTTTGGATGAATCCCTCCCAAGAATGTTGTCATATGATCACCGGCACCCTAGATCCAACCGGTAAGTCATCAAGCCGAATACCCCTTTCGCCGAAGGGGTGACACCCATTCGCTATCATCTGTGCAAGCCGCTCATCTTTATCCGGATTTTCGTGGTCAAACATTTGCCTCCGGTTGTTTGAATGAATGCGCTCATATTCCGGGAATGAGAGGTAAGTGCTTGGATGGGTCCTCATATCTGCACAATAAAAGAATAAACGCAAATGAATTATCATGCTCATAGCCACCCCAAACCTCAGTAAAACCGAGGTTTGCAAAGAGTTAAATGTGAGTGTGTGAATGTGGAAAAGGAAGGCACCCCAAACATAAGTGAAGCTTAGGTTAGTCGCATCTCATTTCCTTTACACGTACGTACAGATAAAACTCACAAATCCCATGCATGCAGAATGCTAATAAAATAAACTATTTAGCTCATGCATCTTGACCACAGTCACCACATATTTCCTAGTGCATACATCTATGAATCTACCAACAGTTTGCACCATTGGACAATAAATCGAACCCCAAACCTAAGTGAAACTTAGGTTTGGCCATGCTTGCACTAAAAGACAAAAACCCACAAAGATAACGTAGGGGCTTCATGTTTCCCAGAAATCCCTCACGTAACATTTATTCACAAAAGTGGGATTATCCCACAAAGCCACAGATTCATACATACCAAAAAATTCCTCATATTGCTTCCTAAAAATTCCCCATCACATATTTAAGCATATATCCTCACAAAAGGTACATACCCAGTTGCATACAAGTTAAAGAACAATTTCAAATTAGATTCCTAGTATACAACAGGCATGTAGTCACAAGTTAAGCATAAACATAATAAGAGTACACATCTGTGAGAGATCAAAATAATGGGAGAGCAAACATACAAACACTTGGAAGCAAGAAATGAAGAAAATCGGACATACCTACACCATACCATAGTATATGAAGACCAAAAACAAAATAAGAAACAGTTACATACCTTGGTCTTGAAGAATATTGGAGCACAAACACTGAAAACATGGAGATGAGCACTTAAAATCGATGGAGTAAGATATTGTTTTGAGAGAAATCGTAGGGAGAGAGAGAGAGTATAGCAGAAAAAAGAAGAAGAAAGGAGAAAAAGTGAAAGAAAGAAAGAAGAGAATTGACATAAAGCAAGACACTGCACACAAAACGACAAAAGGAAAACCCTAGCTGTCAGGGGACACGCGCGGTTTCTTGCGCGGTTTGGAAGCCGCGGGGTAAACCGCGTATCGCACTGTTTCGAAAACCACTCAGAGCATCCCACGGTTTGTTACGTGGTTTAGAGGCCGCGGGGAATACCGCGTAACCCTCTGTTTCTAAAAACCACTAGAGAGACCCACGGCTTACTGCGCGGTTTGGAAACCGTGGGATATACCGCGTATGTCCCTGTTTCACTTTTTCAACTTTTTCAAAAAAAAATTTGTAAATCAAAAACACTCTAAAACCTACACTTAAACGAAACAAACCTCGGTGGGTTGCCTCCCACCCAGCGCCTTGGTTTCGGTCGTGGCTCGACCTTCCTTCCTTTCACTCCTTAGGCTCGTCTAGATACACACATGACGTGGTCTCAACTTCCTCGCCTAGGTACGGCTTCACCCTTTGGCCGTTTACTTTGAACTTTTGTCCATCCTTGCCCTCTAGCTCCATTATGTCGAATGGGTATACTTCAGTCACCGTGAATGGTCCCGACCACTTCGACTTCAGTTTACCTGGGAATAGTCTCAAACGTGAGTTAAATAAAAGGACTTTCATTCCTGGAACAATTACCTTTTCTCGAATCCGGTGATCGTGGAACTTCTTCATCTGTTCCTTGTAGATTAAGGCGTTTTCGAATGCATCTAGCCGGAGTTCCTCTAATTCACACAGCTGTAGTAATCTCCTTTTTTCCGGCTGCGTCCAACTCTATATTCAACTTCTTTATTGCCCAGAACGCTCTATACTCGAGTTCCACTGGAAGATGGCATGACTTGCCATACACTAGACGGTAGGGAGTCATGCCAAGAGGGGTTTTATACGTTGTCCGGTACGCCCACAATGCGTCATCCAACTTCAATGACCAATCCTTCCGAGATGAATTCACCGTCTTTTCCAATATCTGTTTCAGCTCTCTATTGGAAACCTCCACTAGGCCGTTGGCTTGTGGGTGATATGGTGTCTGTTGAGCCAAACCCTCAGTGATTTTACAATGACCGTCTCTTAAACACTTAGTGAAAATTGTAAGTAAACAATATGTATTGGAGTTTCACTATCGCTGATGTACTAAGACTAATTCAGAACCGCTGATAGGAACTCTTGTTCTTTAGATTAAACATTCAGCGAACACTGTTCACCATAATGCTCTGAGCCTGTTCAGTCCTTATGGTGATCGCTAATAAGTTAGTTGTTTACTTATGATCCCTGAAGACAAGTTTCACGTCAACATAGGTTCTACGCTGAAGTCGAAGATCAAGCTCAAGGACCAGTGACAAGTCTCCTAATGAACTGATGCGGATCAGCGAATACTCAGATTTGTCCACTCAACGTGAAGTATCAAGTACAAGACTTCAGCTATCACTGAACTTTGTCATTCACTGATATAGAATGATAAAGCTCTGATTCAACGAAAGCTGATCATGAAGTCCTCCGTACAAAGTAATTTTGTCTTAACCACCCTTGCACGACTCCGTACGATATGTCATAAAAGAACCTCCTTATTTTCTGAAATCGTACAACCACTCTAATACTACACTGTTCAAACATGCGGGTACTAAAGTCAGACCCAACAACCAATGAGTTGCTGCCACGTGTAAAGTATAAACTGCCATGCATTAAATGCATGCAGTATATAAGAAGGACTCCAACTTCATTCTTGAAGCAATTGCTAACTCTGGTCAAGTCATCTTCTTATCTTGAGATAGGTTATTATTAGTAATTTCCTTCTCTTTCTTAGTGCAAGAAAACTTAGTGTTCCAACTTGTTTAGATTAGTATTTATTCCTTATCTTGTTCCGCAACAAGCTGTAAATTGTCTAAATTTATCAATAAACAATTTAGAAAAGTAAAATCGTGTGTTTGTATTCAACCCCCCCCCCCCCCCCTTCTACAAACTTGTATAGCCCATCGGGACCAACAAGTGGTATCAGAGCGGATTTGTTTAATCTCATAAACAAGATCTGATCTATACTAAGATTTCTCTTCCTAGCTATTTCGTAAAATGGCTACCAACACAAACACAAACTATATTGACAACGGTTCTCTTGCAAAACCCCCTAGATTCTCCAGAGATAATTGTAATATATGGAAAAATAGGATGATTCTCTTCTCAGAAGGTGTAGACCCTACTATGCCTTATTATCTTGAAAACGGCCCATATATTCCTGTAAGAATTGATGCTGCAGTTCCATCCGCTGAGAATAGACCCGCTATTCCAGAAAGGCTGATTCCTAAGAAAATTCATATGTGGACTGATGAAGATAAGAAGAAAGTGGCTATCGACACCAAAGCCAGATCCATACTCTCCATGGCTCTTCCTGACGAAGTCTACCATTCTGTCATGAACCTGAAAACCTCAAAAGCTATGTGGGACACAATCTGTGTTCAGTATGAAGGTACATCTGAAGTCCAGGATTCACGAAAGATCAACCTGGTAAGACAGTACGAAAGCTTCATTTGTGGTAAGAATGAATCTCTCTCTGAAGTACACCAACGTTTTAACTGTTTAATAATAGATCTGAAAACTGTTGGTAAGGAATATTCTATCCTTGAAGTGCTGACAAAGTTTTTAGAATGTTTACCTGAAAGCTGGGACAGTTATTCAATGTGTCTCGAGCTGTCAAATGATCTAAAATCAATGACCCTTTCTACCTTATATGGCACGATGCTGAATCATGATCAATCGAGTCATCTTAAGAAGAATCTTGTAAAAGATTCCAAAAGCACCCCTGTTGCTTTAATCTCAGAGTCACCTTCCACTCAACGATCAACTGTTAATATCACTGAGTTGGAGACTAACTATGAAAGATCATCAGAATCTGAAGTTTCAGATGATGATGAAACTCTGGCATTCCTGGCTAATAAGTTCAGGAGATTTGCTAGAAAGAGTAATTTCAAGAAGAATAAACCTCTTGCTATTACTGACAAGCCAAGATCATCAACTCCTGTTGATAAGGCTACTGCTACTTGCTATAACTGTGAAAAGATAGGACATTTTGCTAGCGAGTGCAGGTCTAAGAAAGTCTCTAGGTCCTCAGCTTTTCCCAAGAAAAACTTTACTCCTCGGACTAGAGATGAAAAATACAAAAGGCTGAAAGAAAGGTATTCAAAGTTGAAAACCTTTAAGAAGAAAGGCAAAGGCCTGATGGCTGACTATGATTGGGCTGACTCTGATGAGGAAGAAACATCTGACTCTGAAGATGATGAAGCCATCCTCTGTCTTATGGCCAAACTTGAAGATGAGGAAGAAAGTTCATACATTCCCTCCCCTTCAACTTATGCTACTCAGGTATCACCTTCCTTCTTTACCAATATTGCAAATATTGATGAAGCTGATAGTCTTCGAAAAATCGATCTCTTGACTAGAAGTTTATATGAAGCCATGAATGGAAAAACTGTAGTTGAAAATCAAAACCTTGATCTCGCTGAACAGCTTAAAAACTATCACCTTCAAATAAAAAATCTTTCTAAAATTGAAGAAGATTTTAAAGATCAAGTGCACTTAAATCAGCAAGTCAAAATCGAACGAGCAGAAGCTATCGCTGCATTAAAAGCTGAAAAAACTACTGTTGATGGATGGTATAATTCCTCAACAAAGATCACTGAGATAATTAAGTCTCAGATTCCCCTGAGTGATAAACGTGGTCTTGGTTACAAAGCTGATACTCTAGAACCAACCACTGATCGTTCCATGCTCTTATTTGGAACTTTTGTATCCTCAGTCGCTGATACTTCATCTTCTCAGTGTTCCTCTTCTAAACCGCCCATCCCTGAGGAAATCTCTACCTTAACTTCTAAAGGTAAAGAAAAAGTTATTTATCCAAAACCTACCTCAGTCTTTAAAAACAGAGGTAAAGGAATTGCTTTTAACCAAAATCCTCAAAAGGGTACCTCCGTACCAAAGCTGAACGCTTCTAAAGCTTCAGTGACTTATCCCTCTGATTCAAAGAATAAGATCTCTGGATTTATTCAGCGTGAATCTATTCAGCGATCTACTCCTAGCATCAAAGTGGAAATCATTGGTAAGAAATCCGAAGAACTAAATGTTCCTCCCATTTCAAAAACCAATAGCTTACTTGGTGCTGTTCCTTCTAATTCAAAATCTAAAGCTCAGCATTCAAATGGTCCTAGAACTATTTTTAGTTATAGGAAATGTTATCACTGTGGACTTACTGATCATATTGCTAGTAAGTGCCCCACAACCACCAATGCTGAAAAGATAGCTAAGGTGAAGATCATTTCCCCCAAGGCAAAGAAGACCACGGAGATTAAGAAATTAACCAAAGTGAAGACTGACAAAGCTGAATCTTCAAATGCTGCGAAGACTGCTGAACCTTCCACCTATTCTTCTACCACCACTGACAAATGTGTACACGTGGTTAAGTGGGTACCCAAGAAAAACTAATCTTCCTTTGTAATGCAGGTTAAGAAGGGTATCTGGTATCTCGATAGCGGATGCTCTTGACACATGACTGGAAAGAAAAGCCTGCTCACTGAATACAAGGAAGAGAAGGGTCCCTCTGTGACTTTCGGTGGAAATGGAAAAGGACATACCCGAGGGTTTGGTGTACTCTCAAATGGTACAACAACCTTCAGAAGAGTCGCATATGTTGAAGGGCTGAAGCATAATCTTCTAAGCATTAGTCAGCTTTGCGACATGGATAACAAGGTAATCTTTACCAAGGAATCCTGCTTTGTCGCTGACAAAAAGGAGAAGATATCTCTCAGCGGTTATCGTTTGGAAAATGTTTATGTAATAAACATGGACTCCACGACCACTGAGAACTCCTGTTTCTTCTCAAAAGCCTCATCTGATGTCAACTGGCTATGGCATAAGAGGCTCTCTCATCTAAACTTCAAGACACTGAACACTCTTTCTACAAAAGAGTTAGTCACTGGTCTACCTCAGCATTCATACGCCAAAGAGTCTTTATGTTCAGAGTGTGAAAAAGGGAAGCAGAACAAAGCAAGCTTTAAATCTAAGCAAGTTTCTTCGATGTCATCTCCTCTACAACTACTCCATATGGATTTGTTTGACCCTGTTAACAAAATCCAGAGGTAAAATGGTCTAAATCAAAGATTGGATTTCCAATAAGCACAAAACAGAATATAAGTATCAGATATGATATTTGTGTTTAGGCTCATGTGATTGAATCAATCTAAGCACCAAAACAACAAATAAATCATCTAATCTTCTATTGTTGCCATAAATGACCGATTGAAGAAGAGTTTCTTCAATCCAGCTCTGATACCAATTGTAGGTCCCATTTAGGACAAGCAGACAATAGAAGAACAGTTCATATATAAATATAGAGATAAGATGAACAATAAGAATAATGATAAAAATAACTCATCTCATATTCATTGATGAATTATATGGAGAGGAAAATGAAGAACACCACACTTTACATTTTAGATGAATCTCATGAGATTAGTCAGTGTTTTTTTTTTTTTTGATAAAAATAACTCAATGATAAATGAAACCCTAAACTCCTTTTTAAAGGGTCCATTTACAATAAAAGGCTCAAGCCCATAAAGCTAACTAAGAAGCTAACTAAAAAGCCCATACACTTTTTCTTTATAAAACATTTAATTAAATTAGGAGCTAATTTAATATAACAAAGACCAACTGACAAAACAGTGATAGGCACTAAATGGGTCTATCGAAACAAGTTGGACGAACATGGAACTGTAACCCGCAACTAGGCTCGTCTTGTTGCTCAGGGATACAGACAAGAGGAAGGCATAGATTACGACGAAACATTTGCTCCAGTAGCAAGACTAGAATCTATTCGTCTATTCTTAGCATATGTTGTACACAAAGACTTCAAAGTATATCGGATGGATGTTAAGTCAGCATTTCTAAATGGAAAGCTGAATGAAGAAGTCTATGTGGAATAACCTCCAGGATTCTCAGATCCTAAGCGTCCAGGTTATGTTTATAAACTGGATAAGGCACTTTATGGCTTAAAGCAAGCTCCTCGTGCATGGTATGACACTCTCTCTACTTATCTCCATATTGAAAAATTTGAGCGTGGTAAAATCGATAAGACTCTATTCTTCAGGAAAGTAAAAGGTCATATTATTCTTGTTCAGATATATGTTGATGACATTATATTTGGTTCTACTAACCCTGACCTTTGTACTCGTTTCGCTGATAGAATGAAAGAAGAGTATAAAATGAGCATGATGGGTGAGCTAACATATATCCTTGGTCTTCAGATAAAGCAAAATGAAAAAGGAACTTTCATTAATCAGGGAAAGTATGTTAAAGATATGCTGAAGAAATTTGATTTAACTCAGAGTTCACCTATGAAAACCCATATGGCACCACCGCTGACACTAGACAAGGATTCAAATGGAATACCTGTTAATGTCACGCTGTACCGTGGGATGATCGGTTCTCTCTTGTATCTTACAGCTAGTCGACCCGATATTATGTACGCAACCTGTTTGTGTGCACGATATCAAGCTGAACCTAAGGAATCTCATCTGACCGCTGTAAAGCGAATTTTTCAATACCTTAAGGGTACTGCGAACCTAGGTCTTTAGTATCCCAAAGACTCAGGGTTTGATCTAATCGCCTATTCAGATAGTGATTTTGCAGGTTGCAAATTGGATAGAAAAAGCACCACAGGAGGCTGTCAGCTCCTGGGTGGAAAGCTGGTGAGTTGAACAAGTAAAATGCAAAACTCAGTGTCCACCTCAACTGATGAAGCTGAGTATGTAGCCGCTGGAAGCTGTTGTTCTCAGGTCTTGTGGATGAGAAATCAACTACTAGACTATGACCTTCAGCTCTCGAAAATTCCAATCTATTGCGACAGCACAAGTGCCATCGCTATAGCCAACAATCCAGTGCTACACTCAAAGACAAAACACATCGAAATCAGGTATCATTTTATCAGAGATCATGTGATGAATGGTGATATAGAACTTTAGTTTATCCCAACTGACTATCAGTTAGATGATCTGTTCACCAAACCTCTTGATGAGACATGATTCAACTTTCTCATCAGCGAGCTTGGAATGCTGAATTTTGAAGAGTAAAATCTTCAGCGGTTCACATTTGATCAGCGATAGGATAAAATCAACTTGTATAACCCATTCTATCATTCTCTCTCTGAACATAATTGATTCGCTGATGTCAAGGTATGTTTTTCTCTCTTACTCACTGACAATCGCATGTAAATGCAAGATTTCAAGACAAATTGCATCGCTGAATATCTCTTCCTTAATCAGCGATACTTTGAAATTTCTGAAACCAACACTGATATTTCTATTCAGTGCTTCATATTTTCAAAAGTGTCCCTGAGTTTTCAAAACCTCAGAGACATCCTAAAATATGAAAGGACATCTGTGACGTCATGAAACGGATAAGCCCTGGCACGTCTTCTTTCTGACACACGTTTGCACGTTTCGTTTACCAGCAAATCAAATGCAAACACGTGTCCGTGTCATGATGAAAAACTTTCCCGCTCGAGTTTTCTCTCTCTCTCTACTCTCTCTATATAAACCATTTTGGGTTTATATTTTTCTCTTTACGCGAAAAAACTTCTCCTCCAAGCAAGAAAAAGATTTACTGTTGCATTTTTGCTCTCAAGGTTTGAAGAACTGTTCATCTTCTTCTTCTTCAACGAACCAGGTTAATATTTCTTTTATTTACCTGTTTCTTAAACTTGTTAATGATCTTCTCATTGTTTTTACAAGATCAAACAAAAGAACTTTTATAAAAATGAAATCATTTCTTTCATGGTTTTATGAACACAACCTTTCATGGTTGTTCTTCAAGTTTAATCGCAAATATCTTAAACTTGTTCTTCATACATTTTTCCAGAATCCTAATCCTCAAAGGAAACTGGAAAACAAGACTTTTTATTGGGTTTGCATTTCTTTTTCAAAAACAAGAAAACCCTAATCTTCATTAAGACATTTTTGTCTGAATGAAATGGACAAAATTAGAACCATCTTATTGGAAAATCTTTCCACATTAAGATTATTGTTATTTTGTTATATCTTTGGTTGAACTGATAATACAGCAATGGCATCTACTGATATTCCTACTGCTGAGAACACTGCTGCTGCTTAGGAACTGGAAATCAACAAGGCTCCTCAGGTCAAGTTCACGCTTGAGGAACTCGATTGGACAAAAACAAACAATCTCTATGCGCTTTTCGAGTTTCCTCCTCGAAAGCAAGTCACGCATCTGAATGATGTTGTGAATTTACTCAAAACCTGTTGCCTCTCTACAGCCCTGACCATAACACCCCCTGCTCATCAACTACTACTATCTCAGTTCTGGTATTCTGCCAGACACACTCAGCTCACATCGACCAAAGACCCCACGAAGAAAATCGATTGCATCCTCTGTGACACAGACTTTGGCACCATAAAAATCACCCCTGCCATTATCGAAAAAGCACTGAGCCTTCCCATCGCCACAAAAGAAAAACCCTTTGTTTCTCTCCCTGACCACAAGAAATATGCTGATAGGGAAGCCATCACGGCTTTCTTTGATGCAATGGGTTATGTATGGGAAACAGGGAGGGACAAGAATCCTGAGAAGAAGCTACCCCTCATCAAGAAATCCAAAATGCCCAGCGAGATGAACTTCATCTTCGCACACTTGATAAGCTGCATGACTGCAAAGACCGGCTTCTCTGATCAAGCCGCTCAATCTCAGCAAGCAATGGGCTATGCATTGCTGAAAGGTCTTCATGTTGACTGGGCCTCAATAATCTACGATGATCTTGTGCTCAGAGTAGACTCTGCTGCTGACCGACCATCATGGGTTCCATATCCTTGATTCATCAGCGCCGTCTTCCTCAAAGGACTTGGGGACAACTACCCAAAAGTAGGAGACCTGAAACTCTCTCAGGTTGGCCCTAAGGTACTCGACTTCAAGCCAATGGAAAACGAGGTACGTCTCTCTACTCTCTTAACTATTCTCAATCCTTCTTCTTCTACTTCTGCAGCTCATTTAGTGGAAAAACCCACCGCTGATACCCCAGCTGCAACCTCCACTCCTTCTAGAAAAAGGAAACAATCTACTACCCAACTTGGTTCCAAAAGGACTAAGAAAACCAAGGAGCAACCCCAGCATTTACATGCTGAAGACTCCTCAGCTCATCTTGAAGAGCTGATGGAAAGTTCAGTGGTACGCTCTGCCACAGCTGAACAAGCCACCCCTTCCATCCCAGCTTCAGCGTCTCTAAACGCTGGAGTTATAAACTTGGAATCGACCCAACCTCCTTCAGTCTCTTATAGGACTGAAGAAGTGATTCTCAATGGATCCAACACTGAATCAGCTCCACATCAAACCTTCTCAACCTTCGCTTCTCTCTCTACTCCATTGGACTCTAATCCAGTTTTCACCACGATCACTGGAGGACCCGTCATTCTTCTAGAAGCTAAAGCTGATATTGTTCAAGGAATGATGGATGCAGGACCTGCAGGAATGTCCATGCGTACACGCACTCTAGCTGACGACATGGAACTTTTTTCAGGACACAGAAGTTTTGACGACTTCACCAGCCGTCCTGCAGGTATACACCAACCCATATACACTGTAACTAAACCCCAAACTTCTAAGCTTTCCTTTGTTCATAAGTACTTATCTGTTACATGTCCTAATTTGGGAGACATCAACGCCTCTCTAAAGAACCTGGATACAAAGCTGACAGGTCTCACCACTACTCTCTCAGACAACTCTTCAGCTGTAACAAATGTTGGAGAGAATCTCAACAAGCTGACAAAAGTGGTTGAACAGAATGCCTCCAAAGCTGATTTGGAGAAGGTTGATGGTACTCTTGGTGATGTTGCCAAAGTTCTTGCTGACATCTACACCGACTACAACTCTCTCTCCTCAAGAGTTAACACCATGTCCAGCGAGGTCATAACGCTGAAGACATCAGTTGGTACTCTTCAGGGAGAGGTGTCCGCTGTAAAGACTGAAGTGAGTTCAGTAAAGACTGACGTAAGTTCAGTGAAGACGATGGTTAAGCAGATCCTCGATCGCATGAACGTCGTTGCCCCTGCACCTTCGCTTTTTACTCCGGCGGATCGAGCTGAACTTCTCAAGATCAATCCTGCTATAACTGGCCTGGAAGCCAGATTAGGGGAGATTGAAAATTATGTCGGATTCCCTGGCCAAGAAGACAGGGAACCAACACCATCTACTGAGTCATTGCATTCCTCCCCCACTCATCATGAGGAAGGGGGGAAAAGAACTCTGAAGACCTTCCCCATGATGAATCTATCGAGGGGGAGAAGACTGAAGACCTTCCCCTTACTGAAGAGGGGGAGAAGACAAATGAAGAAACAACTGCTGGACCTCAGGGAGATGAAAACCCTGAGGGAACCGAGAAGCTTACCTCTATATCTGAGGGGGAGCAACTCGAAGAAGCTGCTAAAGAATCTTAATCTGAAACTGAAGACGATAAAGTTGTCGACATCTCTGATGATGAACCATCTTCTTCTCCAAAGAATGATGATGATGACGATGGTGATGATGATGATGACTCCTTTATCGTCAAGCCTGTTCAGAAGACTACAGCTCTCAAAGGGATTTTGATAAACGAACCTTCAGGGGAGCGGACCAAGACAAAGCCTGCAGCGTCTGAATCTGACAAAGGAAAAAACAAAGGCCTCGCTGAAGAAGACAATCTGACGATCTTGCTTCCAAAGCCAGTTTGTCAGTCCTCTCTTCTGTTTGAGGATCCCGCTGAAGCTCCTTCGACTACACCAGGAATAATCCAAGTCTTGGATTTAACCACTGAGACTGATGAACCAGATGAACAGACGCTCTCTCACAAAAAAAGACCTTCCTTGGCTCCTCAAAAGCTGAGTGAAGAGGATCAAGAAAATAGAGATGCAATGATCAAGAGATTCGAAGATCAGCAAATCATCTTGAAGCGTGATCAACTTCCTTCTATTCCTCCAAAGTTCAGACTTTCACAAAAGGAATACCAGGATCACCTCAGAGCTGAAAGGTTAATCACTGAAAGAAGGGAAGCTGAAGAAAAAGACAGAGAACTCGCCATCCAACTTACTCAACAATCAGTGAAAGACCCCTCGCTGAAAAGAACTCCAATCGAAGTTCAATGTCAGTTATGGGAAGACGCCAAGAAGATCGTTGAAGAAAAGAGAACTGTGTCTCAATCTACTTTAAACTGGTGCACAGAAAAGGTACACTTCAGATATCGACCTTCCAGAATCAACAAGGTACATATCACTGGAAAATCAACCCTAAGAGTTTCAATCGCTGAAATCGAGATATTCAGAAGAACGGACAGTACGAAAAATTCTATGCTGAAGCCATCACGAAGTACGGACTCTCTGAATGGTTGGAGATCAGATTAGCCATCCAGAAGTCTCAATCTATGTACAAGGATCATGTCGAAAAGCTGATAAATCAACAGAACGACTTAGTCTCTTCTTGTGTGGATATTCCTCCTCCCCCTCCTCTCGCAAATCAGAAAAGAAGGGCCTCTGCAAAGAAACAGTCTAAACCTTCAGACTCAGGTCCTCCTATACGGAATGAAAGAGGTATTGGTTTCTCTCGTACTGAAGTTCTTGGCCCTGATGCTGGTCTCTCAGCGCTTGACACCTCTCTACCTCCTGGAGAAACTTTCATTCCTGGCAAAGTTGTAAGTGATCCTTATGGTATATTCTTTCTAGACTACCAAGGAAATCATCACTTTCAATGCATCTCTGAGCTACCCATCACTCCAATCGAACAGCTCAGAGATCTCATATACTGGTGTGAAGTCAGACGCGACATTAAAGCTAGACACCTGAAGCCCTTGATTTTTGAAGAAGCTCTGAACAAAAAGAATCAAGGAGTAAATGTCCCTGACTGGATGATTCCCACATTAAAGACCCTTGATGAACTTCTCATTAAGGAAGAACCTCTATAAGCTGATAAGATCGCCTTATTCTTCTATTTTATCAGTTATTCTTTTGTACATGTAATTTATTTCGCTTGTACTTATAATTTTTCCACTTCCCTTTGTAATCTGATACAAAGTTTAAAGAAAGATTTCAGCGAAAGTACTTTACTCCATAAGTACTGAAAAGATCCCAGAAAACAGTAAAAGGGACAAATATTTTATGAGTTCTTTTTATCCTTATGTTTTCATTAAATAGCAATTTTCTCTGTTGCTATGTCATAATCAAATAGGGGGAGATTGTTGATCCAAACCCTCACTGATTTGATAATGACCCTCTCTTAAACACTTAGTGAAAATTGTAAGTAAACAATATGTATTAGAGTTTCACTATCGCTGATGTACTAAGACTAATTCAGTACCGCTGATAGGAACTCTATTTCTTTAGATTAAACATTCAGCGAACACTGTTCACCATAATGCTCTGAGACTGTTCAGTCCTTATGGTGATCCCTGATAAGTTAGTTGTTTACTTATGATCCCTAAAGACAAGTTTCATGTCAACATAGGTTCTACGCTGAAGTCGAAGATCAAGCTCAAGAACCAGCGACAAGTCTCCTAATGAACTGATGCGGATCAGCGAAGACTCAGATTTGTCCACTCAACGTGAAGTATCAAGTACAGGACTTCAGCTATCGCTGAACTTTGTCATTCACTGATATAGAATGATAAAGCTCTGATTCAACGAAAGTTGATCATGAAGTCCTCCGTATAAAGTACTTTTGTCTTAACCACCCTTGCACGACTCCGTACGATATGTCAGAAAAGAACCTCCTTATTGTCTGAAATCGTACAACCACTCTGATACTACACTGTTTAAACATGTGGCTACTAATGTTGTCTACTAAAGTCAGACCCAACAACCAATGAGCTGCTGCCACGTGTAAAGTATAAACTGTCATGCATTAAATGCATGCAGTATATAAGAAGGACTCCAACTTCATTCTTGAAGCACTTGCTAACTCTGGTCAAGTCATCTTCTTATCTTGAGATAGGTTATTATTAGTAATTTCCTTCTCTTTCTTAGTGCAAGAAAACTTAGTGTTCCAACTTGTTTAGATTAGGATTTATTCCTTATCTTGTTCCGCAACAAGCTGTAAATTGTCTTGTTTTATCAATAAACAATTTAGAAAAGTAAAAATGTGTGTTTGTATTCAACCCCCCCCCCCCCCCCCCTTCTACAAACTTGTATAGCCCTTCGGGACCAACAGTGTCGTGACTTTGTGCTTCACCGAGTACTTCTTTAACACCGCTTCCAGATACCGATTACAGAAGTGGCTTCCACCATCACTAATCAGTGCTCTTGGAACTCCAAACCTCGCAAAGATATTCTTCCATAGGAAATTAATCACTACATTATAATCATTTGTAGGTGTCGCGATCGCTTCCACCCACTTAGACACATAATCCACCGCTACTAGGATATACTCATACTGGTACGAGTTCGGGAACGGTCCCATGAAATCTATGCCCCATACGTCGAAGAGTTCGACTTCCATGAAGATTTGTAGTGGCATCTCATCTCTCTTAGTTATGTTTCCTATTCTTTGGCACCGATCACATTTAGATATGAAATCTCGAGTCTCTTAGAACATAGACGGCCAGAAGAAACTCGATTGTAGAACCTTTGCAACTGTTCGGTCGGTGCTGAAGTGGCCTCTGCATTCTAAGGTATGACAGTGGTTTAGAATGTCGGCCTTCTCTTCATCCGGGACACATCTACGGATCATACCGTCAGCGCACATCTTGTAGAGGTAAGGCTCGTCCCAATAGTATCTTTTGGCTTCAAAAAGAAACCTCTTCTTTTGGTGGGAGTTCATCTGATATGGCATTACTCCTCCCACCAAATAATCCACCAAATCTACAAACCAAGGCTCGGAATGGCTAACCTTGAAAAGCTACTCATCCGGAAATGAATCATTGATGATGGTCTTATCCTTCCTTTGCTCCTCACCTCCCTCAAGTCTCGAGAGGTGATCCGCTACCATGTTCTCGGAACCCTTCTTATCCAGAATTTCCAAGTCGAACTCTTGGAGCAAAAGTACCCAACAGATGAGTCTCGGTTTAGCATCATTCTTTGCCATTAGATGCTTTAAAGCAGAGTGGTCGGTGTAGACAATTACCTTGGCCCCCACTAGATATGACCGGAACTTCTCGCAAGCATAGACAACCGCTAACAGTTCCTTCTCGGTAGTCGCGTAGTTGAGCTGAGCATCATCCAAAGTCTTTCTCGCATAGTAGATCACATGCAACCGCTTATCTTTCTTTTGACCCAATACCGCTCTAACAGCGGTGTCACTCGCATCGCACATCAAAATAAATGGCAAACTCCAATCGGACACCGTGAGAATCGGTGCGGATATCAACTCCTTCTTTAACCTGTCAAAAGTAGATATACAATCATTAGTGAAATCGAATTTACCATCTTTAAGAAATAAAGAACACAAAGGTTTAGTAATCTTAGAGAAATCCTTAATAAACCGCCGGTAAAACCTGGCATGCCCCAAGAAGTTTCGAACTCCCTTGACGGAGTTCGGGTAAGGAAGATTCTCAATCACCTCTACTTTTGCCTTATCCACTTCAATCCCAGCCCTTGACACCTTATGACCGAGTACTATCCTCTCGGTCACCATGAAGTGACACTTCTCCCAATTCAGTACAAGACTCGTTTCTTTGCATCTTTGTAATACGGCTTTTAGGTGTTCCAAACATGTGTCAAAAGATGGTCCAAACACCGAAAAGTCATCCATGAAAATCTTTATGGTCCGCTCCACCATATTCAAGAATATTGCCATCATGCATCGTTGGAAGGTGGCCGGAGCATTGCACAAACCGAACGGCATACGGCGGTATGCAAATGTTCCGTACGGACAAGTGAAGGTTGTCTTGTCTTGGTTCTCGGGTGCAATAGGAATCTGGTTATACCCAGAATAACCGTCTAGGAAACAGTAGTACTCGTGCCCGAATAACCGCTCCAACATTTGATCAATGAATGGAAGAGGGAAGTGATCTTTCTATGTCGCATCATTCAGCTTTCGGTAGTCAATACACACCTTCCAACTGGTAACTGTTCGGGAAAGAATCAGCTCGTTCTTGTTGTTCCGAACAACTGTTATACCACCCTTCTTTGGCACTACTTGGACCGGGCTCACCCACGGACTATCCGGAATCGGATATATAATTCCAGCATCAAGGAGTTTTAGAACCTCCTTTCGGACCACTTCTTTCATACTTGGGTGGAGCCGACGTTGATGTTGAACTACTGGTCGATGCCCTTCTTCAAGATTGATTAGATGTGAACAAAATGTTGGGCTTAAACCCTTCAGATCAGCTATCGTCCATCCAATAGCAATTTGATGCTCTCTCAAAACTCTTAGTAACTTCTCTTTATTCTCGGAATTCAGCTTGGACGATATGATTACCGGGAGCGTGACTTTTTCTCCCAAGTATGCATACTCGAGGTGATCGGGTAACGATTTGAGCTCAAGCTTTGGTGGTGTCTTCGATGAAGGTTCGGACTTGGGAATTGGTTCTCCAAAATCTTCAATGACCGGTCTTCTCGGGCCTTTGTATGATGGTAATGCATTTAATTGCATCACACTCTCGTTTTCTGGATCATCGTCGGTACCCATCAACACATTATTCAGTTGATCGCCGAAAACTTGCATGCCACATGTTTCTCTCATCAAGGAATCCATCACATCTACCCGATAGCACTTATTCGGTCCCATGCTTTGCTTAGCTGCCCGGAAAACATTGAAGACAGCTTCTTCGTTACCCACCCTCAAGGTGAGCTTTCCTCCTTTCACGTCGATAAGTGCTCCTCCCGTGGCCAAAAAGGGTCGACCCATAATCAATGGTATCTCTTTGTCCTCATCCATGTAAAGGATCACGAAGTCGACTGGGAGATGAAACTTGTCCGCCTTGACCAACACATCTTCAATGACACCATACGGGTACTTGATGGATCTGTCGGCAAGCTGCAATGTCACATTGGTCGGTTGCACCTCTCCAAGTCCGAGTTTCCTGAAAATAGACAAAGGCATTAAATTAATACTCGCTCCAAGATGACATAAAGCCTTACTAAATTCAGAATTGCCTATATTAACAGGGATAGTAAAACTCCCTGAATCCTTAAGCTTCGGGGAAAGCTTATGCTGGATGATTGCGTTGCACTCCTCAGTAAGTGCAACTGTCGCATGCTCCTCAATCTTCCTTTTGTTAGAAAGGATATCTTTCAAGAACTTCACATATGAGGGCATTTGTGCCAAAACATCTGCAAAAGGAATGTTAATATGTAACTTTTTAAATACTTCAAGAAATTTAGAAAAATTAACATCATCCTTATGCGCTTTAAGCCTGCTCGGATAGGGCACTCTTGGTGCTGTCAGCTTGACTGGTGGTTACTTTGGAATAGTAGGCTGCTTTTGCTTCTTCTCTTCACTCTTTGAGGTCTCTTCAATCACGACCTCTTCATCGGCCTTCACCTCATCCATGTCAACAATCTCAACCTCTTACCTTTTGGGCTCGGTTTCCTTTGGTGAAGGCTCTCGTGTCGGGTCTCTAATCAGATCCCTGCCACTCCTTAGATGAATGGCCTTGCAATCTTCCCGGTTTTTCCTTTCGGTTTGACTCGGAAAGGTTCCGGGGGCTCGGTTTTGAGGGCTTCTGAAATTTGCCCCACTTGCCTTTCAAGGAGCTTTATGGATGCCGTGTTCTGATCTGTAGCCGCCTTGACTGTGCTTACCATACCGGCTAATCCCTCGACCGCACTATCCATTTTAGACATGAACTTCATCATCATGTCTTCTAGCCCCGGCTTCTTCTCCCCAGATTTCCCCTCATCGAATTTCCGCTGGTTGTAACCTGGAGGACGATAGACATTGTTAGCATTAGAAGAATTATAAAAGTTGGAGTTATTACCATATTGCTGCTGCTGTTGTTGGGCCATGGTCTGTTGCCCTTGCGGCTGACTCCATGAGAAATTTGGGTGCCTCTTCCAACCCTCGTTGTATGTGTTCGAGAATGGATCGTTCCTTGGCCGGTTGTTCCGATTTTTCAGAAATTGAACTTGTTCTGGCTCATTCATGGGTGGTGCCATCTCCGGCATACCCTCGTCCATCATAAATGCGGATTGAAGAGAAGACCCCTTAATCTGACTCGTGAGTGCGTTTAATTGAGCCTTTATGGCTTTCAGCTCGTCATTCTCTTGCACACTCGCAACTCTTCTAACTGCTGATCTCGGAGTAGAAAAAACTATGCTCGGCCAGATTATCGATCAGCTCACAAGCATCCTCATAGGACTTATCCATTAGGGCTCCACACGCCGTAGCTGTGATATCGTTTTTGAACTGCGGGTGAGGTCCACTGACGAAGGTTTGGATGATGACCCAACCTTGTAACCCATGGTGAGGGCACTTCTTGATCATATCTTTGTACCTATCCCAAGCTGTATATAGTGTCTCTTGATCCCATTGAGCGAAATGGGTGATTTCAGCCATGAGTTGGGCAGTTCTGCTTGGTGGAAAGAGTTTATGGAGAAAAGCAGCCTTCAGTTGTGCCCAGGTGTTGATCGAGTCCGGTTGGATACTTTATGTCTAAGTTATGGTTCTACCTTTGAGTGAAAAGCTGAACAGTCTCAGCTTGATGGCATCCTCGTTCACCCCATTTATCTTGAACGTGTTGCAAATCCTCTCAAATGCACGAAGATGTGCATGAGGATCTTCTATTGGGGCTCCTCCATACTGATTATGATATACCATCACGATGGTACTTGGTTTGATCTCAAATTAGTTCGCCCCAGTAGTGGGCGCTTGGATGCCTATGCGTGCGGCGGCCACGTTCGAATCGGCAAACGATCGCATAGGGCGTCTCTCAGGAGGAGCTTCGTCGCCCATCTCGATTTTGATATGTTTTTTAGCTTTTGATTCTTTGCGTAATCGACGGGCGGTTCTTTCAATCTCTGGATCGATCGGTTCGATTTTCTCTCCACGGGTTTTCCTTGGCATAAACCAGTTAGTACCTGAAATGGAAAGTAAACAAAATTAGCAATCCAAAAACTGAAAGTGATGTAATAAAATAACAAAAAAAATCAATATAATAGCGCTTATAGTTGGTAGTGCTATCAGTTGTAACTAGTTCCCCGGCAACGGCGCCAAAAACTTGATAGGCGCGTTATACCCCCCTAAATCTAACCGCAAGTGTACGGGTCGAAATCAAGTAATAGTACAAAAGTACGAGTATCGAACATAGGGAACTAGGAACTAAGTATCACAATGACTATAAAATCTATTAACTGAACGGTAGCACTTTTGAGTTGTGGTTTATAACTTGTTTTAAAAACTAAATAAAAACGAAAATCGATTAACGGCAGGTTTTGAAAGAACTTTGATAGAGAAAGGGTTGAGGGTTGGACTTCCTATGGAAATACTACTGATAACCGAATACCCGAACGACGATTATACCGATTATCTCTATGAACCCTAGTTTGTAAAAGTCACTGTTATTCTTTCTCAAGCAATAACAGATTTTATTTCAAGACACGTAGGTTTTATCTCTCGATCAACACCTAGGGTTTTAAAATACATTAGGTCAAACTGTCCGAGCAGAAAGTAATTCGGCTATCTCTACCCGAATCTCCTTTCCGGCACATGATTACTTCATCTAGCCTTTAATTAATTTTCTCAAACTTAATCAAAAACCATAAAAGTCAATTGGAGGTGATAAAACTACAATTGATAATTAAAACCGAATTCAAATGCTTTCATAGATCAAATCAGGTGAAAAGAATCATTCGGTTACATGTCATCCATCATAAAATCCATAGTTGTTCCAACCCCCAACATCTAAATATTAGTTCATGTTGGGGTGGATAAAAACACTAGAAAAAGTGTATAAAGTAGTGAATGAAATCATCATGATCGTAACGTAAAAGAAAGTACTAATGAAATCCCTTCTCCCGGCTCTAATCCGCTTTGCGTGGTGAACTCTCTTCAATCAATCCTCTATCGTGGCTCCAAAGTACGTGAAATAGCTTTCAAAATCCCCCCCCCCCCCGCTGCCTACCGTCGCACGTGTCGAGATAATCACCTAAATCCGGAAAACACCAAAATATAGAAACAAAACAGGGACTTGCGCGGTTTGTCCCGCGGCTTCAAGCCGCGTGGAAAGCCACGCGCTTTCTTGAGACTCCCGGGTCAGGTTTGGTTCATGGTTCGGGCACGGGTCTTGGGCTTGGATCTCGGGCTTCCGTTGGGCTTCGTTTTGGACTCTCTTTTGGCTCATTTCTGCTCCTTTTTCTCGATGCTCGTCTTCTTTCGGATAACCTGCACGTTTCACTATATAAACCATAAAATCCTTCCTTTTTGCTTCAACACAAGCCAATATCATTGGTTTGAGGGCCGAAAATAACGCCAAAAGGTGAAGTTATCAATTTCCTAATACTAATGGTATCTGGGTAGTGTGTTTCCCGAATGAAACAGTCCGGAAGTAGGATCGAGTACGGGGATAATGCGTTATTAGGAATCAACAAAAAACCAGATAAGCGAATCTGGGTAATAAGAGAAACTCTCGGGAATTAATAAGATCCGGACAAGAATGATTCAGATAGCAACCAAATATCGGATGAGTTTAATTGGATATTGTGAAAAAATCGAATGAATTGGTCCGGGTTTTAGGCAAAATTCGGGTAAAGAAAACTATCGGGAAACGGAAAGCTTACTCGGAAAAACGAAGAATGCGTCCAGAACTCGAGCTGGCATCCTTAGCGGATCTGAGACTCAACCCAGATGAATGATTTTGCTTCAACTGACTTTCAACTTGATGACTTATTCACAAAGCCTCTTGATGAAAGAAGATTTAACTTCTTGATCAGCAAGTTGGGTATGCTTAATATGTCTTCCTAATCTCTGAACAAAAGGTTAGAGCCTATAATAAAACATAGAGGTAGCATATTTTTGTCAGAACCTCTAATACTTATCTCAGAGTTACTTCAGCATATCTTTCAACATTTCTTGTTTCTCAGAGCCTCTGATATGTCTAACAGATCCTCTTTACATTTGTTTGTTTAAACCATCAAATGCACATCTACCATTTATTTGATCCAAGCATATTTTAAGGGGGGGGGGCTAGAAGAAATAGATTGAGGAGAACAAATCATCAATGAAGGGGGAGCAAGTCAAATGCTTCAAAATCACAGAATATTACAATCTGGGGACTGTGAAATAACTTTGGAGCTCTTTGAATTGTAATAATCAACTTCTATAACTTGCAAGAAATTAAGCTTGAAAAGAACATTTTTTAAAAGAACATTTTTGAAAAGGAAAAACCTATTCTGATTCAAACATTTTGAACATATCTCTGATCTTCTTATTTCAAGATCAGATCTCAAAAAAGTTTATCAGAGCCTCTGATCCTTCATCAGAGCCTCTGTCAATGTTTTCTTGAATCTGACCCTTCTGCAATAAGTTCTTAGGTTACTTCTAAATCAGAACTAGGATTTTGAATAATTTTTTGGTATAAAAGGTGAAACATCTTGAGGAAGGGAAACATGAACTCATATCAGAGGCAACCATTCATCAGAGCCTCTATACTTCAGAAAACCCTTATACGTGTTTTCTAAAATAATGCCCACTCTGAATGCGGGTTATTTCTGAGAATGACCCAGCTGTCACCCACAGAAAAGCCACCATGACAGTTTTTTCTGAAATGGAGGGGTTGGATTGATCTAAAGAACAACCCATACATGATGATAAGAATGGAGTGCCTACCCCCAATATGGAATTTCATGTTTAGCGTACTGAATAGAACCTTCACCTGCAAAACTGGTAGCTTAGATCAATCCAACCCCTCCATTCTTATCATCATGTATGGGTTGTTCTTTAGAAGGAACTTTGACTACGCAGGAATAATCTTTGATGAGATCTTCTTGTTGGTTCCCTCTTTTGTTTAAACAAGATTATCAGATCTATTAGTTCAAGTTTGAGTTTGATGCGGAAGCGTATTTGAAGAACTAACAGATATGTTTGATAGATTTAGAACATAATATAAATAAACAGTGAATAGGAAATAATATCTCAAAGTTTACTGAATATATATATTAAGAACAAATTCAAGAACATTGAGTTAAGCAAAGCTTTTAAAACAGATATGACTCTCAAAGTGTTTAAAGCTTGTGATGTTTTTCTCTCTTGAATTCTTGTTTCGATTGTTCGATTGATCGATCGATAGATAGGAAGAACTCAACATGAGTCTTCCTTATATACTACTCTAAGGGGACCATAAAGCATATGCTACTATTCACAAAGGACGGTATGAATAGTTGGACGGATGGCATGAACAGTTGGACGTGCTGTATTGCATTTAATGCAGCAGACGTCTATTATGTACTAAGCCCTGTTGAATCCAACCAGAGTTTGACACGTTGCAGTTGGACAGGGCATGCTACCATGCAAGTTGATGAACAGGTCCTGTAACAGTAGCAAGATATTATAAATATCTTAAGTCTTTGTTGAAGACCGCAGAGGTTTTGTGAAGTACCACAGAGGTTCTGCGGTTTGGTCCTTAGAAGAGCAGTCTTCATCGGATTCCGAGTCTTTGGTCTTCTTTGCGCGTATGACAGAGCTTCTGTAGGGCGCCTCTTTAGCTTCTGTATCTTCTTGACCTTGATCTCTCGGTAAGTTCAGCAGAGCCTCTGTAAGAGGCTTTCTTCACTTAGCCTATTTTTCACTACTTCTAAATACTTCTATGATTAGGAAGATTGAAGCTAACAATCTCCCCCTAAGTAGTGAAAAATAAAAAAAAAATAACTTGAGTTTAGTTAGGTTAAGTTAGATAAGACAGAGGTTAAACAATACCTCGAATGTTCTTTCATTCAGAAATATGCCAGAGGCATTTTACATTTGAGTACAATGAAAGATAAATTTTGACTTGGTTTGCAGAGATTTGAGGTTTGAGAATCAGATTTTGGCATCTTTGAAATCGTTGTAGCTTCTGTTGTCTCTTCCGATTCTTCTGATCTCTTTGTAGAAACTGATGAAGAGTTCTCTTAGGCGAATTGTGGCATCAATCTCTCTGATGAAAGTATCTGCAGCATCTCTATCCATTTTCTCTGTACCTCTGTATTTTACAAGGCTTGCTCTGAATTTGTTCAGAGTACTAGTTGCGTACTTCTGACAATCCATGCACACAAATAGTTTGATTTCGCCTTGTGGGTTTTGAAATACTAACCCGAATCTTGGTTCTGTAATGATAGAGTTGGGCACGGCGTCGGGTGGGCAGCGATCTTCTGGTGGTCGTAAATTTAGATGTTTGAGACCAAGATCCTTTCCCAGTTGAAAATCTATCATACTGAAGATCAGAAGCTTTTCCCTCATTGCTTTTCTTAATACTTGATAGGCTCTGGTGTTTGCCTCTGTGTTGTAGTTGTCCTTTGTCCATTGCAGAAGGTCAGGTAGATCATAAGGATTGATATTTCTTAGGTCAGCATCATCGAAGGTGGTTTCTGAATTGTCTTCTCTTTTGACTTTGTAAAGGTTGTACCTGACCCTTGGATAGGTTCTTGTAAAGGAGAACTTACAGAAGATTACCTTTTTGATCTTGTGGATTGAGAAGATATCTGCTTTGGTTCATGGCATTGTCCTTGTGAAGATGTTCTCAAATTCTTCTATGATCCTTGAATCTGTCACATGATCTGTTGGATGATTGGTCTGAAAGGTTTGCTTATAGAGGTATTTGTATACCACTTCTTCCATCTCTTCATGTGTTGGACCAGGTTGTGGTACTTGTCTTCTGAGACTCTCCATCTGTTGAACAACTTCTGCAGCTCTACCTGTTAATGGAATGTCTGACAGAGGCTTCAATCCATATGCCCAGTCAACTTCTTCAGGCTTTGGAGTTTGGAAGGCATCAAATGCGCTCTTCATCAATTTCTCTGTAGGCTTGGGCAATGATTTCTTTTTCTTGGGCTCTTCTGTCAGTATTGCTTTGCCCTTGTCTTTGGCTTTTGGAGGTGCAGAACCTGTTTCTTCTTGTAGGTTTGGAGGTTGGTGCTTCTGTTGGCTTGATGGTTGCCTCTTTAGGTTTTGACACTTGTGTTTTAGAGGACTTTTATGGCGATGGTTCTGTTGGCTTGAGTTGCTCTGTAACCTCTGTTGGAGGTTCTTTGGTGACTTCTTCTGTGAGCTCTATTTCTGTTGGTGAAGATTGGACATCGAATCTTCTTGCCATTTTGAAAGCTAATGTGAACCTGTGCCTTTCTTCTTCTCTCTGCGACATTCGATCAGTCATTGTATTGTGCATCTTTCTCAGAATATCAGAAGCAGAGGTCGCAGAGGTCGTTGCTCTTATTGGTTTGGTGGCAATCGACTTTCTTCTTGGTATGGTTTGGAGTTTTTTGTTGATTTTCTTGAAGGACTCTTTTCCAAGTTGATTACTACAGGGGTGGTTGTTGCCTCTGTGGTATGCTGATCAGCTTCTGGAATATTGGTTTCTTCAGGACTTGATTCCACAGAGATGGGTGTTGTCTCTGTGGTCTGTTGATTTTGTTGTTGATCTTGGGTTTGTTCTGGAGGGGATTGACTGATTGGTTCTGTTGCGATTGGTGTAGCTTGTATTCCTATGGTCGTAGCTTTCTCTCTTATATTCTCCCCCTCAGGATTATCTGATGGACCAGGATGGTCATCATCAGAATCATCCTGACTTTTATCAGAAGTACCCTCTGCTCTGCAGGAAGCTTTGGGTTTCTTTGGTAGTTCTGCTCCTGCGACCATCAATTTCGCACATACATCATCACAGATGCCGAAAAGAGTTGCAAGCTCTGTTTCTGTGTTGAAGCGCATTCTGCCGACACTTTTTCTGAACTCTTTGACGTAGTTGGCATTTGCAGTAGTGAAGGAGACAATGACTTCAGTGACCTGGTTTATGACATTTTGGCCGAGCTCCGTTAGCTGTGCTCTGGTGATGTAATCTTTAGGCTGCATCAGTATTGTGTTGCGCATTGCTTCTGCTTGAACGTTTTGCAGAGCCTTCTGTAGATCTGCGGGTGTGATGCTCTGTGATTTGTTAGATTGCTTGTTCATTTGTTCAAGGAAATGTTTTACTGATTCCTTGAATGCAGAAGTTGCGGTAATTCCAAAATCTTTAGCAGCAGAAGTGGCTGTAGTTGTTGCAGTTGTTTGCGCAGAAGATTTCATCTATGTGATGGCTGTTTTCACCTCTGTGGACAGATTGTCCATTTTGGTGTTCAGATTCAGCATGGCCGTTGATGTTTTCTCTGCAAAAGATGTGAAAGAGCTTTGCAACTCTTTCATGGTTTGGTTCACAAAGGTGACAAGGGTTTGGAACTCATCCCTTGATACTTGTGTCCCTGGTGTAACCTCTGGAGAAACACATTCATCTCCAGAGTGAGTCCCTACTCCTGGGACACCTTCGTTCACCCTTGTTTGTACGTTGGGGGTGGTAGGATTTCCATCTGATCTTCGAGCAGAATCATCTAGTGCTTCAAACTTTACAGAAGTTCTATGAACGACATTGTCTAGATCCACTCCAGAGGTGGGTACTAGATTATCCTTCTGTTGACTCGGAGACTTGTCTAGAGTCTCTTTGTCGTTGTGCTCACTACTTCTCTCTGAAAGAAGGGTTGGCCCTAGTTGTGTGCATGTGGCAGAGGAAACGAATTCCTCTATAGGGTGTTCTGTTGTGATCTGGGGCGATTGATCACGAACTATAGGTGAGTCTTTCTGAGGAGACTCCCTAGGAATGGATTCCCCGGTTTCTGTGGGCGCAGAAGTCGAAAGAGTGACTTCTGGCTGGATGGGTTGGGTTTGGATCGAGCTGTGCTGCTCTATTTCAATAACTCCTTCTGCAGCTAGACCTGCGGAGTTAGATGTGTGGGTTGCACTGGGAGGGGGTGAGGAATGTGTGCCTTCTTCATCTTCGGCATCTTTTTCTTTTATATTTTCTTTTCCTCCAGATGTTTCTACCCTATCCACTATTGAAGTTCTTTGCTCTGTGACTAAGAAGTCATACATTTGATGAGATCCTTATAACTTCATGACATGTGGATGATAGAGACCTTTTCGTATCCAGACAGCTTCTTCTTCGTCTGAATCTATCTCTGAGACCTCCATTCTTGTCTCTGTTACTTCATCTCTATTCCACTGAGCTTCTGTTTGTCCTATTTCTCCTGAGCTGGGCTTGGACTCCTTTTGTGAACGTCCAATCCTTGCTGAATGAAGGGGTTCTGTAGAATAATAGGTGTCTCAGCTGATTGATCTCTGGGTGTTTGATCATCTTCTTGCAGATGTGTGTCAATGCCGGAAATAGAGAAGTATTGTTCTTCTGGGGAATGGTGGTCGAGAGGTTGTGCCGTCCACCCTGCTGTATTTAAAGTGTTGGCAATGTCGGGGTTCTGTAGGAAATCGTTAATGTTTCCATGGTGAGTAAATCAATCTGGGGATTGATGGGGCGATTGATATCCCTCTTCTGTCATTTCTTCTTCTGTATCTTCTTCTTCTGCAGTTCTTTCTTCTGCGATTGTTTCCTCTTCTATGGTAACCAATTTTTCAAGTGGTTTATCATGCTTCTTTTTGGATTTCCTCCTCTTTGGTTTTGGTGCCCCTTCCTCTGTAGTTTTTGATTTTCTTTTCTTCTTCTGTTTTGGAGAAGAGGGAGGATCAGAGGAGCCAATTTCTGTGGCATGAGGAGGTGAAGGTTGATCTTCTGCAGCGCTTGTTGAGGTGCCTTCTGCAGTTTTCCTCCTTTTTGATTTTGAAGAGGACTTCTTTCCCATGAGCTCTGCACGTTTGGCTATGAAGCTGAGTTGAATAGCCATGTGTTTTGCTAATTTGTTATCTTTTTCTTCTTGAGTGGAAAGGGGTTCTGCAATTATTGTTCCTAGGGGGACACCTAAACGCGGGGGTGTCATAGGACTCGGTTTTGGAGTTCTATGATCGCGTATATACTCTTTCTTAAGGATTTTATTCTTGGCATACCTCAGAAGTTTCTTTGACAAAGGTCTGCAGTGTGTGTAGCCATCTATATGATCAGTGGGAATATTTTTTCTCATTGGGAACTGTTTGGGAATTGGCCCTTCCATTGGCCATTTCTGTATTAGCAACAGAGGTTCGAACAAGACTCCCAGTATTCTTTGGAATTGTAGAGGTGGTAGAAACTTAGGATCGTTCTCTTTGACCCTTCTTGTGTTGTTCTTTCTGTCGATGGTGTTAATGATCTCTTGCATCATTATGGTCGCGTAATCCAGTGGGAGATCATAGTAAACCCCATACATGATGGTCAATATCTGATGTGAGCTCTGGTCAATACTGCCTATCTTCCCTGTCAGGCATCTGTTAAGAATTGGGAACAAGGTGTTCCACAGAGGTGGTAATCTGCCTCTGCGGAAGTCATTTCTCTTCCTCAGTGGTGTGTTGTACCCAAGCATTTCTAGGAAACGACAGATCTCGTCGTCTGTTGGTTGCTCTGCGTACTTCTTTAATCCAAGAAGACCCCTTGTTTGTAGGTTGAATTCAAGTGAGAACATTGTTCTATTGAACTTGATTTCCAGATGCTCAGATTTATCGGGTTTTGAAATGTATCCTTTGATAAGAGAATCATCTTTATCAAATCGGCAACTTTGCCAAAACTGGTTTAGATATCTTACTGGAATTTTCTTTGGGGTTCTTGAGAGTAAAGGGAAGAGGATATGATTTACCATTATGTTTAGAAGAATGGCATGGGCTTCGCCGAAAGCAGTGGGTGAGGGGACTAAATAGCAATTGTTGGATTTGATTGGTAGTACTTTTTCGAAATGATCCTTTGCTATGAAGTTTTGAAGATGTGTGGTTGGAGCAAAGTCTGCTGAATCGCCGGAATCTTCTAGTTCAATGTTTTGGGCAGGGTTGGGGTTTTCTGAATGTTCAGAATAAGCAGGTGAATGTTCTGGTGAGGTCGCCGGAGAGTGTGCAGGGGAGATAGCTTGAGAAGATGAAGCCATTTGGTACTGAGAATAAGAAATTTGCAGGTTTCGCCGGAGAAGAATGAGAGTTTGTAAAACTTTTATGAGAGGGTAAGCTTGGTTTTTATCGGAGGGTAAAACGGTAGAATTTGAAAGAGTAAAATATATGGCAATGGATTAAAATTTGGAATCCGAACTCAAGTTAGAACGGCGGGTTCAACTTTCCACAGAAAACGTTGCATGTACGCCCAATGAAAATGGGACACGTAGGCCATGTCAGTGGATGACAGGACGTCGTGCGCGGCCCATTAATGCTAGGCGCGTGGGGTTATTCTTAGCCACGTGTAGTTCACTCTCAGTAAAAGTAACCGTTATTACTACAGAGGTTTTGTGGATCAAATAGGATTTTTAGTTTTGTAAAGGCATTGGAGAGGATCAAATAGGATTTTTAGTTAAGAGTTTTTACTCGCAGAGGTTTTGTGGCTCTATTGGAACTTGCAGAAGCTCTGGGAGGGCCAGCAGAAGCTCTGTGAGGGAAAAAATCTCATAACGAAAATTCTATTAACTTTTCTGATCATCCAATTTTTGATCTGTTTTAAGAGATGTTTTTCGGACATATTTGAAAGTTGGTGTCCGAAAAAAAATTGTTATGGAAAAAGTTTTGTTCGAGAAGGTCATGGTGAATCTGTTTGGTTTCCGAGATAACATTCCAAAAGATCGATAGAGGTTAAAGTTGCAATCTCAGAGCATATTTTTGGCAGAGCTTCTGTTGAGCTCAGCAGAAGCTCTATGACCTTAAATTTCTCATAACTAAAATTTTATGAAACTTTTCGATCTTTTGATTTTTGAAATGTTATCCACAGTATTTTTAGGACATATTTGACAATTTGTGTCCTAGAAAACTGTTTTCAAAAACCTTTTGTACGAGAGACATACCTTTTGGTTCTTCTTTTCTCGGCAGTGATGTCTGACTTATGTCGATATAGATTCATTGACATTCTTCTTTGGCTTTCCCTTGAAAGTTTTACCTCTGTAGATCATTTCAGGATCCCTTTTTGCTCCCTCTTGATCTAATCACCTCTGTAGATCAGGAATTTTCCTTTTGCTCCCCCTTGACCTATGCTTTGATCAAAGAATGATAAGTTTTGCATAGAACATAGGTCATATTTTCCAGAGGTTCTGTAGGGGTTGTCAGAGGTTCTGAGTAGACTTACAGAAGCTCTGTGATTTTAAGAACTATTTAAGATTGAGAATTTACATACCGAAATAAATTAATTAAAGCAAAAATAATTAGAAATATATATATATTTACAGAAGATAAAGCTATACTTACAGAGGATTTTTACGTCATATTGATCATTCCTAACTTACCCACCAAGAAATTGAATCTTTTCTCGTCTAAAGCTTTGGTGAATAAGTCCGCGAGTTGGTATTCTGTGGGCGCGAAATGCATCTCGATTGTACCGTATTCAACATGATGTTTCAAGAAATGGTACCTTATATCGATATGCTTGGTTTTTGAGTGTTGCACAGGATTGGCAGAGATAGTAATGGGACTCTTGGAATCACAGAAGATAGGTATTTTGAATAGGATGTGGCCGTAGTCTTTTAGCTGAGTCTTCATCCATAGAACCTGAGAACAACAGCTAGCAGCAGCAATGTATTCAGCTTCTGCAGTGGATGTTGAGACACAATTTTGCTTTTTGGAGGTCCAACTGACTAGTTTACCACCTAGGAATTGACAACTCCCAGAGGTACTCTTTCTGTCGAGCATGCATCCTCCATAGTCTGAATCTGTATAAGCTTTAAGACTAAAACCAGAGTTCTGTGGATATCAGAGACCGAGATTTTTGGTCCCCTTTAGATATCTAATGATTCTTTTCACAGCATCATAGTGTGATTTCTTTGGATTAGCTTGATAACGTGCACAAAGACATGTGGCATGCATAATGTCAGGTCTGCTTGCAGTTAAGTATAACAGAGATCCAATCATGCCTCTGTAGAGAGTGCATTCTACAGAGATGCCATCTGGATCTAAGGATAACTTATTTCCAGTGGCCATTGGAGTTTTCATTGCAGAGGTATCAGAGAGGCTATACTTGAAAAGAATGTCAGACACATATTTGGCCTGATTTATAAAAATTCCCTCTGATGTTTGTTTGACTTGGAGTCCGAGGAAGAATATTAGTTCTCCCATCATACTCATTTCAAACTCACTCTGCATGAGTTTTTCAAAACTTTTGCACTCTTCTGTGTTAGAAGACCCAAAAATTATGTCGTCCACATAGATTTGTACAAGCATTATTTCACTGTTTTTACGTTTATAGAATAAGGTAGTATCTGTTGTACCTCTGTTGTAGCCATTTACTAGAAGAAAGGTAGAAAGTCGTTCGTACCATGCTCTTGGAGCCTGTTTCAGTCCGTACAGAGCCTTTTCAAGGTAATATACATGCCTTGGGAACTTTGAGCTTTCAAACCCTGGTGGCTGATTTACGTAAACCTCTTCTTGGATTTCACCGTTGAGAAAAGCTGATTTTACGTCCATCTGATAAACTTTAAATCCTCTGTGGGCTGCGAAGGCTAAGAATATTCTTATTGCTTTGAGCCGTGCGACAGGGGCAAAAGTCTCATCGTAGTCTATGCCTTCTTCTTGTCGATATCCCTTGGCCACCAATCGTGCTTTGTTTCTGATGACCACTCCATCTTCATCCTTCTTATTTCTGTAGACCCACTTAGTCCCAATGGCCTGTTTCCCTCGTGGCAGAGGTACTAAAGTCCATACTCTTCTACGCTCAAACTGCAGAAGTTCTTCTTGCATGGCGTCTACCCAGTTTGGGTCATCTAGTGCTTCAGAAATCTTCTTTGGTTCTATCACACTAATAAAATTTGTAAAGAAACAAAAATTAGCAGTGGCAGACCTGGTTTTTACTGAGTCAGAAGGTTCTCCGATTATTTGGCTTGGAGGATGGCTTTTTGTCCACTGAGTGGTGCGAGGAAGATGGTCATCAATGTCATCGAACCTTTCTTCAGAAGCTTCTTGTGGATCTTCTTCTTGTATAGCCTCTGTCGTTCTTCTTACCTTGGTAGAAGATTCTACCATTTGTGGAATGATTGGTATGAGTGGTGGTGGAGTTTGTTCCTCTGAGGACGTATAGTCTTGGTCCTCAATTACCTCTGTAATTGGTTCTTCTGTGGATTGTGGAGTTTGTTTTTCTGCAGCTTCTGTGGTCGTTTTTCTTGATGTTTCATCTTCTGCATTTTCTTCTTCGGCATTTGCATCTGTAGTATTTATAGAAGAAGATGAAGCATTATTTGGACCAGTTAGAGTCATACCTGTAGGATTTTGTCCAACAGAAGATGGTTCTTCAGAAACTCTGATGGTTCCAACAGAAGGATCAATGTCATCGTGGAACATCTCTAAAAATAGAAGATTCAAGTCTTCTTTCGTTTGCGAGATACCAGAGGTTTCTCTTTTAAGTTCGAGTTCTGAACGGATTTGCTCAGAAGTCATTTGGAAAGAATCATCAAAATAAACATTGATACTTTCTATGATTTTGCGAGATCTTGTAAGGTATACTCTATAGGCTTTGGAAGTGGCAGAGTATCCAATGAATTTTCCTTCGTCAGCTTTTACTTCAAACTTTCCTCTTGAATCTCTGTCGTTTAAAACAAAGCATTTACATCCAAACACATGGAAAAACTTGATGTTTGGCCGCCTTTTGTTGATCAGTTCGTAAGGAGTCTTGATGTGTCTTTTCACAATGGTTGACCGATTCTGTGTGTAACAAGCGGTAGAAATTTCTTCTGCCCAAAAGTTCATCGGTAATCCGTATGCTGATAGCATAGTTCTTGCGGCCTCCACGAGCGTTCGATTCTTCCTTTCGACTACGCCATTCTGCTGTGGAGTGTGTGCGGCAGAGAAGTTCTGTGATATTCCTTCTGTAGAAAGATAGGCTTCAATGACAGAGTTTTTAAATTCTGTGCCATTGTCACTTCTTAACTTATGTATTCTGCATTCATAAAGAACTTGGATTCTTTTCATTAGATTAATCAAGATGATTGGAACATCCGATTTCTTTCGAACAAATTCAACCCATGTGAAGCGCGAATACTCATCAATTAAGACAAGTATATATTTCTTGCCACCTAGGCTCTGTATAGCAATGGGACCGCAAAGGTCGACATGAAGCATGTACAGAGGCCTAGTGCAAGTCACATATGTTTTGCCTCTGTGGGAAGCTCTTCTGAGTTTTCCCATTTCACAGGCAGAACACAAGTGATCCTTATTAAATTTAACATTAGGCAAACCTTTAACTAGATCAAGTTTGACCAGTTTATCCAAGGTGTGAAAGTTCAAGTGACAGAACCTGTTATGCCATAACCAGGCTTCTTTACTTTCGCAAGCTACAAGGCAAACTTTGTCCTTGGTTGTTGAACAAAAGTTCACCAGATACAGATCACCTTTTCTTTCGGCTCACAGAAGTTCCATTCCTGTGTCTTCACTTTGCAGAGAGCAGAAAGTCCTTTTGAACAAGACATCAAATCCTGTATCACAGAGTTGACTTACACTGAGTAGGTTGTGTTTAAGGCCATTCACATATGCAACTTTGTATACAGAGACGTTTTCCTTCTGTATGACTCCATAGCCTTTGATGTGTCCCTTCTTGTTGTCTCCAAAAGTTACAGATCCACCATCGTGTGTTTCTTTGTACGTGGATAGTAAACTTCTGTCGCCAGTCATGTGCCTTGAGCATCCGGAGTCAAGATACCAAATTGGCACATACCTCTTCTGTAAGACAATAACAGAGACTTAGGTACCCATATCCATATGGGTCCAATATTGTTAGAATTTTTCAAGTTTGTCTTAGCATTCTTGAAATACATTTTATCTTTTGTAGAAAGATCAGATTGTTTCTCTCTAGGTTTTGACTTTGGAGTTTGAATTTTAGTGGAGAGTAAGCAATCTGGACTTGAGAAGTGATTTTTCAATTTGAACATAAGATAAAAACAATGACAATATTTAATATGAGACGTGATTTGTTTGAACTTTTCATTGAATTCATTGAACTGAGTCACAGAGGCATTACATTCGTTCTTAACATTAGATTTCCTATTACAAGAAGATCTATGAATACTAGAATGTTTTTTGCAAAAATCTTGTTTAGGTCCTGCCTTCTGTGAGTCTCTTATGTGGTGAACGTCTGTCTTCACTATCACAGAGGAAAGATATTTGTTAGCTTCAGGCCTTAAAGGTTTTGAAAATTTTGAGCTTTTAGGATTTTCAGAGGCCTTTTTCAAATTATCAAGCTCTGTAGAGGTTTTGACTTGTATACACATTTTTAGAAAATCTGGACAGATAGGTATCTCTGGGATTTTCTCTTTTGGAGAAATTGTTCTGTTAAGAACCTCAGAGGAGAATTTAACATCCTCTGTGTCACAGTGAATTATCCCTGATTTAGAATTAGTCTCTGAGTCGTCAGAGGATGAATCGTCCTCATATACAGAGGTTGAGTCATTTCTTTCGACAGAGGTTGGATTTTCTGAGCATGTATCGTACGAGTTTTCTTCCTCTGTAGAAAAAACTTTCATAGATGGCAGAGGTTTCAGATGAGATCTCTTCAGTGAGAATTTGATCTATAGAAGATGTACAGATATTTTCTAAAACATTTGATTTGAAAACTTCCAAAATTTCTTTTTCAATTGATCTTTTAAGATTTTCTTCTGAAAAGATGGGTTTAAACTCAGGAGCTTTTGCAGATAATTTCTTTTTGACATCTATCATACAGACAAAAGCGACCAGTGTTTGAGTCTCTGGTTTACCAAACTTAAAGATACCAATCTGATCTTGTGTTTTCAGTTATTTCTTTGGTGTGATTCCTCTGTTGACAGAGGTTGAAGATGATGAATCTGTGTTTTCAAACCACACATTGATCATCTTCGTATGTTTCCTTAAGTAAGGTTCTTCAGAGATTTGAACCCTCTTACTTACAGAGAGTAAGTTTGGAAAAATTGGTTTATTTGTTTTTCCTACCACAAACAGAGAAGACAGAGGTTTAAGTCTTTTGCCTTCAACACCTAGAGTAAAATCATCGTACCCTATACCTCGTCTTCCTATTTGTGAGTTTACTTTCTCATACACCTTCTGTGCATCTTTATAGTTTTTAAGTAAAACCTTTCTTCTGAGTAGATCTTGCCAAAGTACCTCTCTCTCTTTTTGAAAGTATTCTTTGAGAGCTCTTATGTTAGTTGTTTCACTCCTAGAAACTGAAAGCTCTTTAGTTTTGACTTTTAAAGCAGAGGTTAATTCAGAAATTTGCCTTTTTAAAGGATCTACATTTTTGCTACAATATTTTTCTACTCTTTCCTTTTCTTCAAAAAATTTGGCTTTTTCTTGAGTGAGAAGCCTTACTTCTCTCTCATTAAAGGTGAGTCTTTTCTGAATACTTTCATTTATCTCTTTGAGTTCAATCAATTCAATGTTAAGTCTAACTGAATCATTTTCTACATATTTAATACAAGAGGTAGAGTTTGAAATGGATACCTCATTGTCAGTGCTCGAGTCGACTTCTGCCATGCCACAGAACAGGGCATTGGTGGTGAATTCATCATCAGATGTAGAGCCTGACTCGAAGTCCTCTTTATTTGCTTCAGAATGCCCTTTGTTCGCCATTAGGGATTTTTGTGCATAATATTCAGCCTTCTTTTTGTAAAAAGCTGAGTCCTTCTGTGGGCGATTTTGTCTACTTCTGCAATCTTTTGCGAAATGGCCTGGCTTGCCGCAGTTGAAGCAACCTTGGGAGGTGTTTCCAATTCGATCGTCGGACTTCTGTTGGTCTCCACCTTTCTCTGTTCGGCATTCGTTTGCATAATGACCAGGCTTACCACATTTGTAGCATTCTTGTGTGTGGCCTACCTTGTCATCTGACCTCTGTCAGTCATTTCCTTAGTAGTTTTTGTCGCTCGACCTCTGTCGGTCACTTCTGTAGTCTGACCTCTGTCGGTCACTTGATTATTCTCTTCTTTCATCATCTCTTCTATCTCTCATGTTGTCTCTGCTATATCTGTCATTTCCAAAATTTCTTTGATTACCTCTGAACTCTCTTGTCAATAGAGCCAATGATTTAGCTAATGACGCAAGAGTTATTTCTTCCTCTATCAGCTCGTCTTCTTCGCTATCAACCATCACTATCTTCTTTTTCTCCTTCTTCTCTTCATCTGTTGCTCTCTCATTTCTTGGTCTCTCTGTAGCCTCTGTTGTTTTACTAACCAATGCGTATGGTGCAATGGCTATTGTTTTAGCCTGTGCTATTTGAGGCTCTTGTGCAGCTAGTGTTCCATAGAGATTAGAGAGTGTCCATGAGTCTAGATCTTGGTTTGTTTGTAAAGACATAGACAGTTGAAGCCACTCATCATTCAGACTCTTTAGAAACATGACGTTATTTTCTTCCGAGGTTCTGTGAATGCCAGACTTTCTACATTTGTTTATGAGAGAGTTGAACCTGTCATACGTTGTTTGCAGAGATTCTGTTGCAGAGGCTCTGAATGCATGATATTCATTTATGTATTGTGCCCTTCGGTTCTTCTGTGTTTTAGCACCCCCTTCCAACTGTCTTTCTAATTCTTTCCAAAGATCGTGCGCAGTTTCGCATGCATCTAAGGATTGAAAAAGTTCGTTGGGGATAGCCATTATCAGGATTCTTTTTGTTTTCTGTGCAACTTCATCTTCTGCCTTTTCTTTATTTTACCATTCTTCTTTTGGTTTTGGTTTTTGATGTTCAGGGATTTCTAGAGATTCAGCAGTAGCTGGTACTCGTGGTACTGCTATCATGGGAACAGGAGGAAGGTTGTAAAGATATTGTACTAGATTTTTTTCAGTACCCTCAAAGAAATGAACCATTCTTATCTTCCATTGAGGATACTCAACTTGTAGGAGAGTAGGAGGCTTGGTGAGTGAACCAGCAGTAAAGAAGTTATTTGTATTTGTCATTTTTAAGGTTCTGAAAAGATAGTATGATTTAAAGAGTATGAGTCTGAAGATCTGGAAAGTTTTCTGGGTTTGAACAGTTCCCAGAGTACACTTTAATGGAGTTTTAACCTAGAGATGAGGAATAAGAAAAAATGATTTCTATCACTAATCTTGTAAAAACGAGGATCACTTGATATTGAAAATCAAGCTTCGCTCTGATACCAATTGTTGGTTCCCTCTTTTGTTTAAACAAGATTATCAGATCTATTAGTTCAAGTTTGAGTTTGATGCGGAAGCGTATTTGAAGAACTAACAGATATGTTTGATGGATTTAGAACATAATATAAATAAACAGTGAACCGGAAATAATATCTCAAAGTTTACTGAATATATATATTAAGAACAGATTCAAGAACAGCGAGTTAAGCAAAGCTTTTAAAACAGATATGACTCTCAAAGTGTTTAAAGCTTGTGATGTTTTTCTCTCTTGAATTCTTGTTTCGATTGTTCGATTGATCGATCGATAGATAGGAAGAACTCAACATGAGTCTTCCTTATATACTACTCTAAGGGGACCATAAAGCATATGCTACTATTCACAAAGGACGGTATGAATAGTTGGACGGATGGCATGAACAGTTGGACGTGCTGTATTGCATTTAATGCAGCAGACGTCTATTATGTACTAAGCCCTATTGAATCCAACCAGAGTTTGACACGTTGCAGTTGGACAGGGCATGCTACCATGCAAGTTGATGAACAGGTCCTGTAACAGTAGCAAGATATTATAAATATCTTAAGTCTTTGTTGAAGACCGCAGAGGTTCTGTGAAGTACCACAGAGGTTCTGCGGTTTGGTCCTTAGAAGAGCAGTCTTCACCGGATTCCGAGTCTTTGGTCTTCTTTGCGCGTATGACAGAGCTTCTGTAGGGCGCCTCTTTAGCTTCTGTAGCTTCTTGACCTTGATCTCTCGGTAAGTTCGGCAGAGCCTCTGTAAGAGGCTTTCTTCACTTAGCCTATTTTTCACTACTTCTAAATACTTCTATGATTAGGAAGATTGAAGCTAACACTTCTTTGTAGTCGAAAAGAAAAACAAGGCTCTAGCAAGTGGGAAGGAAGTTGGCAAGGATAAAGCTCTGAAGTCAATTATGTTTCCATGCATAATTTCGCTCGTCATTAGTGCTGCATTCGACAAACTGCATCTATTAGAGGACGGTCCCAAAACCCTGATCTGGATCATGATCTCTTGCAAACCAACAATCTCTGGTACGTATCCAAACTGTAGAAGGGTTCCCAGAACCATGACTGCACTTCTCCCTTTAAACTCTCCTTCTATATCCCTCTATCAGAGTGTTGCCCAACCTCAAGAGCCTGAGGTGGGATCCCCAACACACCTTGGACCTGAGCCTGTTAACTATGAGATCTCAGAGAGTAGTGTATGTTGATCCAAACCCTCAGTGATTTGATAATGACCCTCTCTTAAACACTTAGTGAAAATTGTAAGTAAACAATATGTATTAGATTTTCACTGTCGCTGATAAGTACTATGTCTCTATAGTACCGCTGATAGGAAACTCACGCTCTTTAGATTAAGACATTCAGCGAACACTGTTCATCCAGTAGCTCTGAGCCTGTTCAGTCTTTGTGATGATCGCTAGTAAGTTATAGTTGTTTACTTATGATCCGTGAACACAAGTCTCACGTCAACAAAGGTTCTACGCTGAAGTTGAAGATCAAGCCCAAGAACCAGCGACAAGTCTACTAATGAACTGATGTGGATATCAGCGAAGCAAGACCTGTCCACTCAACGTGAAGTATCAAGTAGAAGACTTCAGCAATCGCGGAGCTTTATCACTCGTTGATAAAGTACTGTTCAACGAACGCTGATCATGAAGTCTTCCTCTACAAGTTACTTTTGTCTTACCCCCCTTGCACGTCTCCGTACGAAATGTCAAAACGGACCTTCCTTTTGTCTAGAATCGTACAACAAACTCTGATTCTACAATGTGCACCATGCGGCTACTAAGGTTGTCTACAAAGGTCAAAACATGCAACCATTCAGCTGCTGCCACGTGTAAAATAACACTGCCATGCATTAAATGCATGCAGTATATAAGAAGAACCCTACTTCAGAATTGAAGTGCTCGGCCATCTTCTTCTTTCTCTCTTAGTGTTAGAATATTATTCGTAATATTCTTCTCTCCTTTCTATCTTATTTCTAGTGCAAGAAACTTAGTGTTCTTAACTTGTTTAGATTAGGTTTATCCTTAATCTTGTTCCGCAACAAGTTGTAAATTGTTTTAAGATTTATCAATAAACAATTTAGAAATTAAAAATCGTGTGTTTGTATTCAACCCCCCCCCCCCTTCTACAAACTTGTATAACCCTTCGGGACCAACAAGTGGTATCAGAGCAGATTTGTTTAATCTCATAAACAAGATCTTATCTATACTAATCTTCTCTTCCTTGCTATTTCTTAAAATGGCTACCAACATAAACACTAACTATATTGACAATGGTTCTCTTGCAAAACCCCCTAGATTCTCCAAAGATAACTTTAATCTATGGAAAAATAGGATGATTCTCTTCTTAGAAGGTGTAGACCCTACTATGCCTTATTGTCTTGAAAACGGCCCATATATTCCTGTTAGAATTGATCCTGAAGTTCCAGCCGCTGAGAATAGAGCTACTATTCCAGAAAGGTTGGTTCCCAAGGAAATTCATATGTGGACTGATGAAGATAAGAAGAAAGTGGTTATCGACACCAAAGCCAGATCCATTCTTTCCATGGCTCTTCCTGACGAAGTCTACCATTCCATCATGAACTTGAAAACCTCCAAAGCCATGTGGGACACAATCTGTGTTCAGTATGAAGGTACGTCTGAAGTCCAGGACTCACGTAAGATCAACCTGGTAAGACAGTACGAAACCTTCATTTGTGGTAAGAATGAATCTCTCTTTGAAGTACATCAACGTTTTAACTGCTTAATAATAGATCTAAAAATTGTTGGTAAGGAATATTCTAACTTTGAAACTCTGACAAAGTTCTTAGAATGTCTACCTGAAAGCTGGGACAATTATTCAATGTGTCTCAAGCTATCAAAGGATCTTAAATCTACGACTCTTTCTACCTTATATGGCACGATGCTTAATCATGAGCAATCGAATCATCTTAAGAATAATATTGTAAAAGATTCCAAAAGCACCCCTGTTGCTTTAATCTCAGAGTCACCTACCACTCAGCGATCTACTATCACTATCACTGAGTTGGAGACTAACTCTGAATGTTCATCAGATCCTGACTCTTCAGATCTTGATGAATCTATGGCTCTCCTTTCTAATAAATTCAGGAGATTCGCCAATAAGAAAATTTTCAGAAAGAACAAACCTCTTGCTATTTCTGACAAGCCAAGATCATCAACTCCTGTTGATAAGGCTACTGCTACTTGCTATAACTGTGAAATGATAGGACATTTTGCTAGCGAGTGCAGGTTAAAGAAAGTCTCTAGACCCTCAACTTTTCCCAAGAAAAACTTTATTTCCAGGATTAGAGATGAAAAATACAAAAAGCTGAAAGAAAGGTATTCAAAGCTGAAAACCTTTAAGAAGAAAGAGAAAGGCCTGATGGCTGACTATGATTGGGCTGCCTCTGACGAAGAAGAATCATCTGACTCTGAAGATGATGATGAAGCCAATCTCTGTCTCATGGCCAAAATCGAAGATGAGGAAGAAAAGTCTGATATTCCCTCTACTTCAACCTCTGCTACTAAGGTATCACCTTCCTTCTTTACCAATATTTTAAATATTGGTGAAGCTGATAGTCTTTGAAAGATCGATCTCCTGACCAGAAGTTTATACGAAGCCATGAATGGCAAAACTGTTGTTGAAAATCAAAATATTGATCTTGCTGAACAACTTAAAAACTGACACCTTCAAATAGAAAAGCTTTCTAAAATTGAAGAAGACTTGAAAGATCAAGTTCATATAAATCCGCTAGTCAAAATCGAACGAGAAGAAGCTATCGATGCATTAAAAGCTGAAAAAGCTACATTTGATTGATGGTATAAATCCTCAACAACGATCACTGAGATAATTAAGTCTCAAATTCCTCTGAGTGACAAACGTGGTCTTAGTTACAAAGCTAACGCTGAAGAACCAACCACTTACCATTCCATGATTAAATTTGGAATGTTTGTCTCCTCTATCCCTGACACTTCATCTTCTTAGTGTTCCTCTTCAAAACCTCCTATCCCTGAGGAAATCTCTACCTTAACTTCTAAAGGTAAATAGAAAATTGTTTATCCAAAACCTCATATGGGTACCTTTGTACCAAAGCTAAATGCTCTAAAGCTTCAGTGACTCATCCCTTTACTACAAGGAATAAGATCCCTGGATTTATTCAGCGTGGATTCATTCAGAGATCTACTCCTAGAATCAAAGTGGATACTATTGGTAAGAAATCTGAAGAACTGATTGTTCCTCCCATTTCCAATGCCAAAGGTATACTTTGTGCTGGCCCTGCTCATTTAAAACTAACGGCTAAGCATACAAATGGTCCTAAGGCTAATTTTAGTTATAGGAAATGTTATCCCCCAAAGGGAAAGAAGACCACTGAGGTTAAGAAATTAACCGAAGTAAAAACTGAAAACAAAGCTAAATCTTCAAATGCTGCGAAGACTGCTGAACCTTCCATTCCATCTACCTCCACTGACAAGTGTGTACACATGATGAAATGGGTGCCCAAGTTAAACTAATCTTCCTTTGTAATGCAGGTTAAGAAGGGTATCTGGTATCTCGATAGCGGATGCTCTAGACACATGACTGGTAAGAAGAACCTGCTCACTGAGTATAAGGAAGAAAAGGGTCCCTCTGTGACTTTCGGTGGAAATGGAAAAGGACATACCCGAGGGTTTGGTGTACTCTCTAATGGTACAACAACCTTCAGAAGAGTCGCATATGTTGAAGGGCTGAAGCATAATCTTCTAAGCATCAGTCAGCTTTATGACATGGATAACAAAGTAATCTTTACTAAGGAATCCTGCTTTGTCGCTGACAAAAAGGAGAAGATAGCTCTCAGCGGTTATCGTTTGGAAAATGTTTACGTTATAAACATGGACTCAACTACTGTGAAATCCCAGATCTAGCAATACAACATAATCACAAGTAGAGAGAATCTAGAGAGCAAAGTTGTCATCCATATATTGAACTTCAAAGTACAAATTACATAAGCATAAAAGTGTTATGGAAATAACAAAGGGTTCTTCTTTATATAGTAGGGCCATGACATGTCCATGCCTCTACTTAGAAGATACAGTACAAAATGCTAACACTGTCTTGATAGCTAAAATAGTGCTCTAACAACTACCACTGAGAACTCCTGTTTCTTCTCAAAAGCCTCATCTGACGCCAACTGGTTATGGCATAAGAGGCTCTCACATCTCAACTTCAAGACACTGAATACTCTTTCTTCTAAAGAGTTAGTCACTGGTCCACCTCAACACTCATACGCCAAGGAGTCCTTAGGTTCAGCGTGTGAGAAAGGCAAGCAGACCAAAGCAAGCTTCAAGTCAAAGCAAGTCTCCTCAGTGTCATCTCCTCTACAACTTCTCCATATGGATTTGTTTGGCCCTATTAACAAACAATCCATCGCTAGAAAGAAATATACACTGGTCATAGTTGATGAATTCTCTCGCTATACCTGGGTAATGTTTCTCCGTTCTAAGAGTGACACCCCTGAAGAACTCATCGCCTTTGTCAGGAAAATGGAAGTCCTGAACAACATGACCGTTCGCTCAATAAGGAGTGATCATGGAACTGAATTCAAAAATAGTTCTCTTGATTCCTTCTTTGAGAGTAAGGGTATTTCTCACAACTTCTCTTCAGTGAGAACACCGCAACAAAATGGAGTCGTTGAAAGAAGAAATAGAACTATCGTTGAAGCTGCGCGTTCAATGCTCAGCTATTCTCACCTGCCTACTCAGTTTTGGGCAGAAGCTGTCAACACTGCTTGTTTTACGCAAAACAGGTCGTTGATAGTCAAAAGATTCAAAAAGACAGCCTATGAACTTTTTCATGGGAGAAAGCCTTCAATTACCTTTCTTCACATCTTTGGATGTCAGTGTTTCATACTGAACAAGAGAGATGCCCTTGGAAAGTTTGATCCTAAGGCTGATGATGGAATCTTTCTTGGATATTCTTCAATCTCCAAAGCCTTCAGAGTCTTCAATCGAAGAAGACAGACTGTAGAAGAAACGATTCATGTCACCTTTGACGAATCCCGTTCAGCGAATTCTAGACCTTCTGCTGATACTGAAGAACTGAATCAATGGATGTTTTCACATCTTGGTGATTTAGAAGATGTTCCCTCTCCTCATACTCATACCGTTGAAGATGATGGTCCTACTATCATCCCAAACATGCAGAATACTGAAGCTGAAACATCATGGGTCTCAGCTTTTCCTCAAAACACTATGCCTGCTTCTGAACCTTCTGTCTCAGACATACCATCTACTTCTCAGCAATCAGTGAATGAAATAATATCTAAACCTCATCCTCTATTGGCTGATATACCAGAAGTTGCTGAAGCCTCATCTTCAGCCCCTCCAGTTCAGGTTGAGTCAGCGACTCATGCTCCGGCTCACCGATGGACTATTAATCACCCTATTGAACAAATTCTTGGTGATCCAAACGCTGGTGTTCAGACTCGATGAAGTGCATGTAACATTTGTTTATTCGTTAACTTTATTTCTCTGATTGAACCAAAGAAAACAGATGATGCCCTCCATGATCCGAACTGGGTCATCGCTATATAAGAAGAGCTGACTGAATTTGAAAGAAACAAAGTTTGGAAGCTTGTTCCTCGTCCATCCGACAAGTCAGTTATAGGAACTAAATAGGTCTATCAAAACAAGTTGGATGAACATGGAACTGTAACCCGCAACAAGGCTCGACTCGTTGCTCAGGGATACAGACAAGAGGAAGGTATAGATTACGACGAAACATTCGCCCCAGTGGCAAGACTAGAAGCTATTCGTCTATTCTTAGCTTATGCTGTACACAAAGAATTCAAAGTATATCAGATGGATGTTAAGTCAGCGTTCCTAAATGGAAAACTGAATGAAGAAGTCTACGTGGAACAACCTCCAGGATTCTCAGATCCTAAGCATACAGGTTATGTTTATAAACTGGATAAGGCACTTTATGGATTAAAGAAAGCTCCTCGTGCATGGTATGACACTCTCTCTACTTATCTCCATATTGAAAAATTTGAGCGTGGCAAAATTGATAAGACTCTATTTTTCAGGAAAGTAAAAGGTCATATTATTCTTGTTCAGATATATGTTGATGACATTATATTTGGTTCTACTAACCCTGACCTTTGTACTCGTTTCTCTGAAAGAATGAAAGCAGAGTACAAAATAAGTATGATGGGTGAGCTAACATATTTCCTTGGTCTTCAGATAAAACAAAATGAAAAAGGAACTTTCATTAATCAGGGAAAGTATGTTAAAGATATGCTGAAGAAATTTGATTTAACTCAGAGTTCAGCTATGAAAACCCCTATGGCACCACCGCTGACACTAAACAAGGATTCTTCTGGAATACCTGTTAATGTCACGACGTACCGTGGGATGATCGGCTCTCTTCTGTATCTTACAGCTATCCGACCTGATATTATGTACGCAACCTGTTTGTGTGCACGATATCAAGCTGAACCTAAGGAATCTCATATGATCGCTGTAAAGCGAATCTTTCATTACCTTAAGGGTACTCCTAACCTAGGTCTTTGGTATCCCAAAGACCTAGGGTTTGATCTAATCGCCTATTCAGTAGTGATTTTGCAGGTTGCAAATTGGATAGGAAAACCACCACAGGAGGCTGTCAGCTCCTGGGTGGAAAGCTGGTGAGTTGGACAAGCAAGAAGCAAAACTCAGTGTCCACCTCAACCGCTGAAACTGAATATGTAGATGCTGGAAGCTGTTGTTCTAAGGTCTTGTGGATGAGAAATCAACTACTGGACTATGACCTTCAGCTCTCGAAAATTCCAATCTATTGCGACAGCACAAGTGCCATCGCTATAGCCAACAATCCAATACTACACTCAAAGACCAAACACATCGAAATCAGGTATCATTTTATCAGAGATCATGTGATGAATGGTGATATAGAACTTCACTTTATCCCAACTGACTTTCAGTTAGCTGATCTGTTCACCAAACCTCTTGATGAGACAAGATTTAACTTTCTCATCAGCGAGCTTGGAATGCTGAACTTTGAAGAATAAAATCTTCAGCGGTTCGCATTTGTTCAGCGACAGGATAAAACCAACTTGTATAACCCATTCTATCATCTTCTCTCTGAACAAACTTGATTCGCTGATGTTAAGGTATGTTCTCTCTTACTCGCTGTTGTTCGCCTAGAAATGCAAGATTTCAAAACAAATGTTCTCACTAACACTGATATTTCTATTCAGTGCTTCACGTTTACAAAATGTCGCTGAGTTTTTCAAAAACCTCTGAGACATCCTAAAATATGAAAGGATAAACCCTGGCACGTTCTTTTTCTGACACACGTTTGCACGTTTCGTTTTCTCATCCAATCAAACGCAAACACGTGTCCGTGTCATGATGAAAAACTTTCCCGCTCTAGTTTTTTTCTCCCTCTACTCTCACTATATAAACACTTTCAAGTTTATATTTTTCCTTTACGCGAACAACTTCTTCTTCAAGAAAAGAATTATAGTTGCATCTCAAACTCTCGTTTCAAGAACTGTTCATCTTCTTCAAACTTCGAAAGGTTAATATTCTTATTATTTACCTTTTATTAACTTGTTTTTGATCTTATTCTTGTTATTAACAGATCAAACAAAAGAAACCTTTTTAAAATAAAATCATTTTCTTTTCGTGATTTTATGAACACAACCTTCATGTTTGTTCTTCAAGTTTGAAACAAAACTCTTAAACTTGTTCTTCATATGTTTTTCCAGAATCTCTTCTTCAAATAGAAACCGGAAAACACATACTCTCCATGTTTGTATTTCTTTTTCAAAACAAAGAAAAACCCTAATCTTCATTAAGACATCTTTGGTCTGAATGAAATGGACAAAACTCAACAAAATCTTATTGGAAAATCTTTCCACATTAAGACATTGTTCTTTATCTCTTCTTCATGTTTATATGTGATTAACAGAAATGGCATCAACTACTGAATCTTCTGCTGATAAGACCTCCATTGCTGCTGAGGTCACTGAATTCACAAAGCCTCCCCAGGTTAAGTTCGATTTAAGGAAGGTTACTTATCAACATAATAATCCTTATGCTCTCGTCGACTTCCCTGAAAACAAACTTGTCACACATCTTGATGATGCTGTGAACTTTCTTAAAACTTGCCCCATTTCATACGCTCTCACCATTGTACCCCCTGCTCATCGTTCTCTTCTCGCTCAGTTCTGGTATACTGCCAGACGAGCTCAGGTTCCTTCACCCAAAGACCCAAAGAAAACGGTCGATGTCATTCTCTGTGACACAGACCATGGTACTTTCAAGATCACCCCCACCCATATCAGGCGTGATCTAAAACTCCCTACCAGTACCAGAGAAAACCATTTTCTCCCTCTACCAGATCCCAAAAAGAACCCTACTGATAGAGCAACCCTGATTGCATTCTTTGATGCAATGGGTTACGCATGGGACACAGGGAGAGGCAAAAACCCTGACAAAAAGCTAACTGCCATCAAGAAGTCGATGATGCACAGCGAGATGAATTTCATCTATGCTCATTTGGTTAGCTGTCTAACAGCTAAAGTCGGGTCAACTGACCAAGCATCCCAACCCCAACAGGCCATGGGATATGCTCTGCTGAAGGGACTCCACATTGATTGGGCGTCAATCATCTATGACGATTTGATGTTCAGGGTGAACATGGCTGAAAGACCAACTTGCGTTCCATATCCAAGGTTTATCAGCGTCGTCTTTCAAAACGGACTTGGGGATGAATACCCAAAGGTAGGAGACCTGAGACTCTCTCAGGTTGGCGCTAAAGTTCTAGATTTCAATCCCCTGCCAAACGAGGTACGTCTCTCTACACTCTTATCTTTTCTTAATCCTCCTTCTTCTACTTCTACGGCTACTTCAGTGGTAATCCCAACCGCTGATACCCAGGCTGCACCCTCCACTCCTTCTCGTAAAAGGAAACACTCAACTTCCCAACTTGATTCCAAAAGGATCAAGAAAACCAAGGAGCAATCCTCCAAGCCATCAACGGCTGAAGACTCCACGACTCATCTTATACAAGAGTCGCTGGATAGTTTCATGGTACGCTCTGCCGCAGCTGCTCAAGCCACCCCTTCCATCCCAACCTCGGCGTCTCTAAACACTAAGGTTATAAACTTGGAACTGAACCCACCTCCTTCAGCCTCTCTACAGACTGAAGTGATTCTCAGCGGATCCAACGCTGAACCCCGCTCCAAACCAACTTTCTCAACCTTTGTTCCTCCCACCATTCCCTTGGACACTCCACCATTTTTCCCCACATTTTCAGGAACACCCGTCATCATACATGATTCAGCTGCTGCTGCTCTAAATACAATGATGGATACAAACTTAGGATCTGCAGGCACCTCCATGTGCCAAGGCACTCTCGAAGGCGACATGGAATACCATTCAGGGTTACAAGGTTTCGACAACTTCGCCAACCCGCCTGCAGGTATACACATAACTTCAAAAACTCCTCTCTCAAAACCCTAAACTTCTGAGCTTTCCTCTGTTCATAAGTTAATAACTGTTTCAGGTCCTAATTTGGGGGATATCAACACCTCCCTGAAGGCCCTGGAAACAAAGGTGGAATCCCTCACCACAACTCTCTCAGCAAATTCTTCAGCGGTTACAAACGCTGGAGAGAACCTCAAAACGATGACTGCTGAGGTTGAAAAGAAAGCCTCCAAAGCATATATGGAGAAGGTGGATGGCAGCATCGGAACTTTTGCTACCACTCTTGCTGAAACTTCCACAGTCGTCAACAATCTCAACCTCACCAACACCACCCTCGCAACAAACTTCACCACTCTGTCCAATGAAGTTACATCATTGAAGACAGAGGTTGGTTGTTGGTTCCCGTTTTGCTTATACAAGATTGTCAGATCTATTAGTTCGAATTTATGTTTGATGCGGAAGCGTATTTGAATAACTAACAGATATGATTGATAGATTTAGAACATAATATAAATAAACAGTGAACAGGAAATAATATTTCAAAGTTTACTGAATATATATATTAAGAACAGATTCAAGAACAGTGAGTAAGCAAAGCTTTTAAAACAGATATGACTCTCAAAGTGTTTAAAGCTATGTGTTCTTGTGAGGTTTTTCTCTCTTGAATTCTTGTTTCGATTGTTCGATTGATCGATCGATGGATAGGAAGAACTCAACATGAGTCTTCCTTATATACTACTCTAAGGGGACCATAAAGCATATGCTACTATTCACAAAGGACGGTATGAACAGTTGGACGGATGGCATGAACAGTTGGACGTGCTGTATTGCATTTAATGCAGCAGACGTCTATTATGTACTAAGCCCTATTGAATCCAACCAGAGTTTGACACGTCGCAGTTGGACAGGGCATGCTACCATGCAAGTTGATGAACAGGTCCAGTAACAGTAGCAAGATATTATAAATATCTTTTAAGTCTTTGTTGAAGACCGCAGAGGCTCTGTGAAGTGCCACAGAGGTTCTGCGGTTTGGTCCTTAGAAGAGCAGTCTTCACCGGATTCCGAGTCTTTGGTCTTCTTTGCGCGTATGACAGAGCTTCTGTAGGGCGCCTCTTTAGCTTCTGTAGCTTCTTGACATTGATCTCCCGGTAAGTTCGGCAGAGCCTCTGTAAGAGGCTTTCTTCACTTAGCCTATTATTCACTACTTTTGAATACTTCTATGATTAGGAAGATTGAAGCTAACAATCTCCCCCTAAGTAGTGAAAAATAAAAAAATTAACTTGAGTTTAGTTAGGCTAAGTTAGATAAGACAGAGGTTAAACAATACCTCGAAAGTTCTTTCATTCAGAAATATATAAGAGGCATTTTACATTTGAGTACAATGAAAGATAAACTTTTGACTTGGTTTGCAGAGATTTGACGTTTGAGAATCAGATTTTGGCATCTTTGAAATCGTTGTAGCTTTTGTTGTCTCTTCCGATTCTTCTGATATCTTTGTAGAAACTGATGCAGAGTTCTCTTAGGCGGATTGTGGCATCAATCTCTCTGATGAAAGTATCTGCAGCATCTCTATCCATTTTCTCTGTACCTCTGTATTTTACAAGGCTTGCTCTGAACTTGTTCAGAGTACTAGTTGCGTACTTCTGACAGTCCATGCACACAAACAGTTTGATTTCGCCTTGTGGGTTTTTAAATACTAACCCGAATCTTGGTTCTGTAATGATAGAGTTGGGCACGGCGTTGGGTGGGCAGTGATCTTCTGGTGGTCGTAAATTTAGATGTTTGAGACCAATAACCTTTCCCAGTTGAAAATCTATCATACTGAAGATCAGAAGCTTTTCCCTCAAAACTTTTCTTAATACTTGATAGGCTCTGGTGTTTGCCTCTGTGTTGTAGTTGTCCTTTGTCCATTGTAGAAGGTCAGGTAGATCATAAGGATTGATATTTCTTAGGTCAGCATCAGCGAAGGTGGTTTCTGAATTGTCTTCTCTTCTGACTTTGTAAAGATTGTACCTGACCCTTGGATAGGTTCTTGTAAAGGAGAACTTGCAGAAGATTACCTTTTTGATCTTGTGGATTGAGAAGACATCTACTTTGGTTCTTGGCTTTGTCCTTGTGAAGATGTTCTCAAATTCTTCCCTGATCCTTGAATCTGTCACATGATCTGTTGGATGATTGGTCTGAAAGGTTTGTTTATAGAGGTATTTGTATACCACTTCTTCCATCTCTTCATGTGTTGGACCAGGTTGTGGTACTTGTCTTCTGAGACTCTCCATATTTTGAACAATTTCTGCAGCTCTGCCAGTTAGAGGAATGTCTGTCAGAGGCTTTAATCCATATGCCCAGTCCTCTTCTTCAAGCTTTGGAGTTTGAAAGGCATCAAAGGCGCTCTTCATCAATTTCTCTGTAGGCTTGGGCAATGATTTCTTTTTCTTGGGTTCTTCTGTCAGTATTGCTTTGCCCTTGTCTTTGGCTTTTGGAGGTGCAGAACCTGTTTCTTCTGTAGGTTTGGAGGTTGGTGCTTCTGTTGGCTTGATGGTTGCCTCTGTAGGTTTTGACACTTGTGTTTTAGATGGCTTTTGTGGTGATGGTTCTGTTGGCTTGAGTTGCTCTGTAACCTCTGTTGGAGGTTCTTTGGTGACTTCTTCTGTGAGCTCTATTTCTGTTGGTGAAGATTGGACATCGAATCTTCTTGCCATTTTGAAAGCTAATGTGAACCTGTGCCTTTCTTCTTCTCTCTGCGACATTCGATCAGTCATTGTATTGTGCATTTTTTTCAGAATAGAAAAAGCAGAGGTCGCAGAGGTCGTTGCTCTTTTTGGTTTGGTGGCAATCGACTTTCTTCTTGGTATGGTTTGGGGTTTTTCTGTTGATTTTGTTGAAGGACTCTTTTCCAAGTTGATTACCACAGGGGTGGTTGTAGCCTCTGTGGTATGCTGATCAGCTTCTGGAATATTGGTTTCTTCAGGAGTTGATTCCACAGAGATGGGTGTTGTCTCTGTGGTCTGTTGATTTTGTTGTTGATCTTGGGTTTGTTCTGGAGGGGCTTGACTGATTGGTTCTGCTGCGATTGGTGGAGCTTGTATTCCTCTGGCCGTAGCTTTCTCCCTTATATTCTCCCCCTCAGGATTATCTGATGGACCAGGATGGTCATCATCAGAATCATCCTGACTTTTATCAGAAGTACCCTCTGCTCTGCAGGAAGCTTTGGGCTTCTTTGGTAGTTATGCTCCTGCGGCCATGAATTCCGCACATACATCATCACAGAGGCCGAAAAGAGTTGCAAGCTCTGCTTCTGTGTTGAAGCGCATTCTGCTGACACTTTTTCTGAACTCTTTGACGTAGTTGGCATTTGCAGTAGTGAAGGAGACAATGACTTCAGTGACCTGGTTTATGACATTTTGGCCGAGCTCTGTTAGCTGTGCTCTGGTCATGTAGTCTTTAGGATGCATCCGTATTGTGTTGTGCATTGCTTCTGCTTGAACGTTTTGTAGAGCCTTCTGTAGATCTGCGGGTGTGATGCTCTGTGATTTGTTGGATTGCTTGTTCATTTGTTCAAGGGAATGTTTTACTGATTCCTTGAATGCAGAAGTTGCGGTAATTCCAAAATCTTTAGCAGCAGAAGTGGTTGTAGTTGTTGCAGTTGTTTGCGCAGAAGATTTCATCTCTGTTGTTTTCACCTCTGTGGACAGATTGTCCATTTTGGTGTTCAGATTCAGCAAGGCCGTTGATGTTTTCTCTGCAAAAGATGTGAAAGAGCTTTGCAACTCTTTCATGGTTTGGTTCACAGAGGTGACAAGGGTTTGGAACTCATCCCTTGATACTTGTGTCCCTGGTGTAACCTCTGGAGGAACACATTCGTCTCCAGAGTGAGTCCCTGCTCCTGGGACACCTTCGTTCACCCTTGTTTGTACGTTGGGGGTGGAAGGATTTCCATCTGATCTTCGAGCAGAAGCATCTAGTGCTTCAAACTCTACAGAAGTTCTGTAAACGACATTGTCTAGATCCACTTCAGAGGTGGGTACTAGATTATCCTTCTGTTGACTCGAAGACTTGTCTACAGTCTCTTCGTCGTTGTGCTCACTACTTCTCTCTGAAAGAAGGGTTGGCCCTATTTCGTGCGTGGCAGAGGAAATGAATTCCTCTGTAGGGTGTTCTAGTGTGATCTGGGGCGATTGATCATGAACTATAGGTGAGTCTCTTTGAGGAGACTCCCTAGGAATGGATTCCCCGGTTTTTGTGGGCGCAGAAGTCGAAAGAGTGACTTCTGGCTGGTTGGGTTGGGTTTGGATCGAGCTGTGCTGCTCTATTTCAATAACTCCTTCTGCAGCTAGACCTGTGGAGTTAGATGTGTGGGTTGCACTGGGAGGGGGTGAGGGATGTGTGCCTTCTTCATCTTCGGCATCTTTTTCTTTTACATTTTCTTTTCCTCCAGATGTTTCTACCCTATCCTCTGTTGAAGTTCTTTGCTCTGTGCCTAAGAAGTCATACATTTGATGAGAGCCGTATAACTTCATGACATGTGGATGATAGAGACCTTTTCGTATCCAGACAGCTTCTTCTTCGTCTGAATCTACCTCTGAGACCTCCATTCTTGTCTCTGTTACTTCATCTCTATTCCACTGAGCTTCTGTTTGTCCTATTTCTTCTGAACCTGAGCTTGGACTCCTTCTGTGAACGTCCAATCCTTGCTGAATGAAGGGGTTCTGTAGAATAATAGGTGTCTCAGCTGATTGATCTCTGGGTGTTTGATCATCTTCTTGCAGATGTGTGTCAATGCCGGAAATAGAGAAGTATTGTTCTTCTGGGGAATGGTGGTCGAGAGGTTGTGCCGTCCACCCTGCTGTATTTAAAGTATTGGCAATGTCGGGGTTCTGTAGTAAATCGTTAATGTTTCCTTGGTGAGCAAATCGATCTGGGGATTGATGGGGCGATTGATATCCCTCTTCTGTCATTTCTTCTTCTGCATCTTCTTCTTCTGCAGTTCTTTCTTCTTCGATTGCTTCCTCTTCTATGGTAACCAATTTCTCATGTGTTTTACCATGCTTCTTTTTGGTTTTCCTCCTCTTAGGTTTTGGTGCCCCTTCCTCTGTGGTTTTTGATTTTCTTTTCTTCTTCTGTTTTGGAGAAGAGGGAGGAGCAGAGGAGCCAATTTCTGTGGCATGAGGAGGTGAAGGTTGATCTTCTGCAGCGCTTGTGGAGGTGCCTTCTGCAGTTTTCCTCCTTTTTGATTTTGGAGTAGAAGCATAAGATTTTGAAGAGGACTTCTTTCCCATGAGCTCTGCACGTTTGGCTATGAAGCTAAGTTGAATAGCCATGTGTTTTGCTAATTTGTTATCTTTTTCTTCTTGAGTGGAAAGAGGTTCTGCAATCATTGTTCCTAGGGGGACACCTAAACACAGGGGTGTCATAGGACTCGGTTTAGGAGTTCTATGATCGCGTATATACTCTTTCTTAAGGGTTTTATTCTTGGCATACTTCAGAAGTTTCTTTGACAAAGGTCTGCAGTGTGTGTAGCCATCTACATGATCAGTGGGAATATTTTTGCTCATTGGGAACTGTTTGGGAATTGGCCCTTCAATTGGCCATTTCTGTATTAGCAACAGAGGTTCGAACAAGACTCCAGGTATTCTTTGGAATTGCAGAGGTGGTAGAAACTTAGGATCGTTCTCTTTAGCCCTTCTTGTGTTGTTCTTTCTGTCGATGGTGTTAATGATCTCTTGCATCATTATGGTCGTGTAATCCAGTGGGAGATCATAGTAAACCCCATACATGATGGTTAATATCTGATGTGAGCTCTAGTCAATACTGCCTATCTTCCCTGTCAGGCATCTGTTAAGAATTGAGAACAAGGTGTTCCACAGAGGTGGTAATCTGCCTCTGCGGAAGTCATTTCTCTTCCTCAGTGGTGTGTTGTACCCAAGCATTTCTAGGAAACGACATATCTCGTCGTCTGTTGGTTGCTCTGCGTACTTCTTTAATCCAAGAAGACCCCTTGTTTGTAGGTTGAATTCAAGTGAGAACATTGTTCTATTGAACTAGATTTCCAGATGCTCAGATTTGTCGGGTCTTGAAATGTATCCTTTGATAAGAGAATCATCTTTATCAAATCGGCAACTTTGCCAAAACTGGTTCAGATATCTTACTGGAATTTTCTTTGGGGTTCTTGAGAGTAAAGGGAAGAGGATATGATTTTCCATTATGTTTAGAAGAATGGCATGGGCTTCGCCGAAAGCAGTGGGTGAGGGGACCAAATAGCAATTGTTGGATTTGATTGGTAGTACTTTTTCGAAATGATCCTTTGCTATGAAGTTTTGAAGATGTGTGGTTGGAGCAAAGTCTACTGAATCGCCGGAATCTTCTAGTTCAATGTTTTGGGCAGGGTTGGGGTTTTCTGAATGTTCAGAATGAGCAGGTGAATGTTCTGGTGAGGTCGCCGGAGAGTGTGCAGGGGAGATAGCTTGAGAAGATGAAGCCATTTGGTACTGAGAATAAGAAATTTGCAGGTTTCGCCGGAGAAGAATGAGAGTTTGTAAAAATTTTATGAGAGGGTAAGCTTGGTTTTTATAGGAGGGTAAAACGGTAGAATTCGAAAGAGTAAAATATATGGTAATGGATTAAAATTTGGAATCCGAACTCAAGTTAGAACGGCGGGTTCAACTTTCCACAGAAAACGTTCCATGTACGCCCAATGAAAATGGGACACGTAGGCCATGTCAGAGGATGACAGGACGTCGTGCGCGGCCCATTAATGCTAGGCGCGTGGGGTTATTCTTAGCCACATGTAATTCACTCTCAGTAAAAGTAACCGTTATTACTACAGAAATGCCCAAGTAACAGATTGACAGAACTTCTGTAGTTTACAGAGGTTCTGTGATTTTGAAAATCTTTGATGTGTATCCCTTTCTCATCTATCTCATTGTTATCATGACTTCTGTGGGGTTCCTTTTTAACCAAAACGTTTTGTAAAGGCATTGGAGAGGATCAAATCGGATTTTTAGTTAAGAGTTTTTACTCGCAGAGGTTTTGTGGCTCTGTTGGAACTTCCAGAAGCTCTGGGAGGGCCAGCAGAAGCTCTATGAGGGAAAAAATCTCATAACGAAAATTCTATTAACTTTTCTGATCATCCAATTTTTGATCTGTTTTAAGAGATATTTTTCGGACATATTTGAAAGTTGGTGTCCGAAAAAATTGTTATGGAAAAAGTTTTGTTCGAGAAGGTCATGGTGAGTCTGTTTGGTTTCCGAGATAACATTCCAAAAGATCGATAGAGGTTAAAGTTGCGATCTCAGAGCATATTTCTGGCAGAGCTTCTGTTGAGCTCAGCAGAAGCTCTATGACCTTAAATTTCTCATAACTCAAATTTTATGAAACTTTTTGATATTTTGATTTTTGAAATGTTATCCACAGTATATTTAGGACATATTTGACAATTTGTGTCCTAGAAAACTGTTTTCAAAAACCTTTTGTGCGAGAGACATACCATTTGGTTCTTCTTTTCTCGGCAGTGATGTCTGACTTCTGTTGATATAGATTCATTGACATTCTTCTTTGTCTTTCCATTGAAAGTTTTACCTCTGTAGATCATTTCAGGATCCCTTTTTGCTCCCCCTTGATCTAATCACCTCTGTAGATCAGGAATTTTCCTTTTGCTCCCCCTTGACCTATGCTTGGATCAAAGAATGATAAGTTTTGCATAGAACATAGGTCATATTTTCCAGAGGTTCTGTAGGGGTTGTCAGAGGTTCTGAGTAGACTTATAGAAGCTCTGTGATTTTAAGAACTATTTAAGATTGAGAACTTACATACAGAAATAAATTAATTAAAGCAAAAATAATTAGAAATATATACATATTTACAGAAGATAAAGCTATACTTATAGAGGATTTTTACGTCATATTGATCATTCCTAACTTACCCACCAAGAAATTGAATCTTTTCTCGTCTAAAGCTTTGGTGAATAAGTCCGCGAGTTGGTATTCTGTGGGAACGAAATGCATCTCGATTGTACCGTATTCAACATGATGTTTCAAGAAATGGTACCTTATATCGATATGCTTGGTTTTTTAGTGTTGCACAGGATTGGCAGAGATAGCAATGGCACTCTTGGAATCACAGAAGATAGGTATTTTGAATAGGATGTGGCCGTAGTCTTTTAGCTGAGTCTTCATCCATAGAACCTGAGAACAACAGCTAGCAGCAGCAACGTATTCAGCTCCTGCAGTGGATGTTGAGACACAATTTTGCTTTTTGGAAGTCCAACTGACTAGTTTACCACCTAGCAATTGACAACTCCCAGAGGTACTCTTTCTGTCGAGCATGCATCCTCCATAGTCTGAATCTGAATAAGATTTAAGACTAAAACCAGAGTTCTGTGGATACCAGAGACCGAGATTTTTGGTCCCCTTTAGATATCTAAAGATTCTTTTCACATCATCATAGTGTGATTTCTTTGGATTAGCTTGATAACGTGCACAAAGACATGTGGCATGCATAATGTCAGGTCTGCTTGCAGTTAAGTATAACAGAGATCCAATCATGCCTCTGTAGAGAGTGCATTCTACAGAGATGCCATCTGGATCTAAGGATAACTTATTTCCAGTGGCCATTGGAGTTTTCATTGCAGAGGTATCAGAGAGGCTATACTTGAAAAGAATGTCAGAGACATATTTGGCCTGATTTATAAAAATTCCCTCTGATGTTTGTTTGACTTGGAGTCCGAGGAAGAATGTTAGTTCTCCATCATACTCATTTCAAACTCACTCTGCATGAGTTTTTCAAAACTTTTGCACTCTTCTGTGTTAGAAGACCCAAAAATTATGTCGTCCACATAGATTTGTACAAGCATTATTTCACTGTTTTTACGTTTATAGAATAAGGTAGTATCTGTTGTACCTCTGTCGTAGCCATTTGATAGAAGAAAGGTAGAAAGTCATTCGTACCATGCTCTTGGAGCCTGTTTCAGTCCGTACAGAGCCTTTTCAAGGTAGTATACATGCCTTGGGAACTTTGAGCTTTCAAACCCTGGTGGCTGATTTACGTAAACCTCTTCTTGGATTTCACCGTTGAGAAAAGCTGATTTTACGTCCATCTGATAGACTTTAAAACCTCTGTGGGCTGCGAAGGCTAAGAATATTCTTATTGCTTCGAGCCGTGCGACAGGAGCAAAAGTCTCATCGTAATTTATGCCTTCTTCTTGTCTATAACCCTTGGCTACCAATCGTGCTTTGTTTCTGATGACCACTCCATCTTCATCCTTCTTATTTCTGTAGACCCACTTAGTCCCAATGGCCTGTTTCCCTCGTGGCAGAGGTACTAAAGTCCATACTCTGTTACGCTCAAACTGCAGAAGTTCTTCTTGCATGGCGTCTACCCAGTTTGGGTCATCTAGTGCTTCAGAAATCTTCTTTGGTTCTATCACACTAATAAAATTTGTAAAGAAACAAAAATTAGCAGTGGCAGACCTGGTTTTTACTGAGTCAGAAGGTTCTCCGATTATTTGGCTTGGAGGATGGCTTTTTGTCCACTGAGTGGTGCGAGGAAGATGGTCATCAATGTCATCGAACCTTTCTTCAGAAGCTTCTTGTGGATCTTCTTCTTGTATAGCCTATGTCGTTCTTCTTACCTTGGTAGAAGATTCTACCATTTGTGGAATGATTGGTATGAGTGGTGGTGGAGTTTGTTCCTCTGAGGACGTATAGTCTTGGTCCTCAATTACCTCTGTAATTGGTTCTTCTGTGGATTGTGGAGTTTGTTTTTCAGCAGCTTCTGTGGTCGTTTTTCTTGATGTTTCATCTTCTGCATTTTCTTCTTCGGCATTTGCATCTGTAGTATTTATAGAAGAAGATGAAGCATTATTTGGACCAGTTAGAGTCATACCTGTAGGATTTTGTCCAACAGAGGATGGTTCTTCAGAAACTCTGATGGTTCCAACAGAAGGATCAATGTCATCGTGGAACATCTCTAAAAATAGAAGATTCAAGTCTTCTTTCGTTTGCGAGATGCCAGAGGTTTCTCTTTTAAGTTCGAGTTCTGAACGGATTTGCTCAGAAGTCATTTGGAAAGAATCATCAAAAGAAACATTGATACTTTCTACGATTTTGCGAGATCTTGTAAGGTATACTCTGTAGGCTTTGGAAGTGGCAGAGTATCCAATGAATTTTCCTTCGTCATCTTTTACTTCAAACTTTACTCTTGAATCTCTGTCATTTAAAACAAAGCATTTACATCCAAACACATGGAAAAACTTGATGTTTGGCCGCCTTTTGTTGATCAGTTCGTAAGGAGTCTTGATGTGTCTTTTCACAATGGTTGACCGATTCTGTGTGTAACAAGCGGTAGATATTGCTTCTGCCCAAAAGTTCATCGGTAATCCGTATGCTGATAGCATGGTTCTTGCGGCCTCCACGAGCGTTCGATTCTTCCTTTCGACTACGCCATTCTGCTGTGGAGTGCGTGCGGCAGAGAAGTTCTGTGATATTCCTTCTGTAGAAAGATAGGCTTCAATGACAGAGTTTTTAAATTCTGTGCCATTGTCACTTCTTAACTTATGTATTCTGCATTCATAAAGAACTTGGATTCTTTTCATTAGATTAATCAAGATGATTGGAACATCCGATTTCTTTCGAACAAATTCAACCCATGTGAAGCGCGAATACTCATCAATTAAGACAAGTATATATTTCTTGCCACCTAGGCTCTGTATGGCAATGGGACCGCAAAGGTCGACATGAAGCATGTACAGAGGCCTAGTGCAAGTCACATATGTTTTGCCTCTGTGGGAAGCTCTTCTGAGTTTTCCCATTTCACAGGCAGAACACAAGTGATCCTTATTAAATTTAACATTAGGCAAACCTTTAACTAGATCAAGTTTGACCAGTTTATCCAAGGTGTGAAAGTTCAAGTGACAGAACCTGTTATGCCATAACCAGGCTTCTTTACTTTCGCAAGCTACAAGGCAAACTTTGTCCTTGGTTGTTGAACAAAAGTTCACCAGATACAGATCACCTTTTCTTTCGGCTCACAGAAGTTCCATTCCTGTGTCTTCACTTTGCAGAGAGCAGAAAGTCCTTTTGAACAAGACATCAAATCCTGTATCACAGAGTTGACTTACACTGAGTAGGTTGTGTTTAAGGCCATTCACATATGCAACTTTGTATACAGAGACGTTTTCCTTCTGTATGACTCCATAGCCTTTGATGTGTCCCTTCTTGTTGTCTCCAAAAGTTACAGATCCACCATCGTGTGTTTCTTTGTACGTGGATAGTAAACTTCTGTCGCCAGTCATGTGCCTTGAGCATCCGGAGTCAAGATACCAAATTGGCACATACCTCTTCTGTAAGACAATAACAGAGACTTAGGTACCCATATCCATATGGGTCCAATATTGTTAGAATTTTTCAAGTTTGTCTTAGCATTCTTGAAATACATTTTATCTTTTGTAGAAAGATCAGATTGTTTCTCTCTAGGTTTTGACTTTGGAGTTTGAATTTTAGTGGAGAGTAAGCAATCTGGACTTGAGAAGTGATATTTCAATTTGAACATAAGATCAAAACAATGACAGTATTTAATATGAGACGTGATTTGTTTGAACTTTTCATTGAATTCATTGAACTGACTCACAGAGGCATTACATTCGTTCTTAACATTAGATTTCCTATTACAAGAAGATCTATGAATACTAGAATGTTTTTTGCAAAAATCTTGTTTAGGTCCTGCCTTCTGTGAGTCTATTCTGTGGTGAACGTCTGTCTTCACTGTCACAGAGGAAAGATATTTGTTAGCTTCAGGCCTTAAAGGTTTTGAAAATTTTGAGCTTTTAGGATTTTCAGAGGCCTTTTTCAAATTATCAAGCTCTGTAGAGGTTTTGACTTGTATACACATTTTTAGAAAATCTGGACAGATAGGTATCTCTGTGATTTTCTCTTTTGGAGAAATTGTTCTGTTAAGAACCTCAGAGGAGAATTTAACATCCTCTGTGTCACAGTGAATTATCCCTGATTTAGAATCAGTCTCTGAGTCGTCAGAGGATAAATCGTCCTCATATACAGAGGTTGAGTCATTTCTTTCGACAGAGGCTGGATTTTCTGAGCATGTATCGTACGAGTTTTCTTCCTCTGTAGAAAAACTTTCATAGATGGCAGAGGTTTCAGATGAGATCTCTTCAGCGAGAATTTGATCTATAGAAGATGTACAGAGATTTTCTAAAACATTTGATTTCAAAACTTCCAAAATTTCTTTTTCAATTGATCTTTTAAGATTTTCTTCTGAAAAGATGGGTTTGAACTCAGGAGCTTTTGCAGATAATTTCTTTTTGACATCTATCATACAGACAAAAGCGACCTGTGTTTGAGTCTCTGGTTTACCAAACTTAAAGATACCAATCTGATCTTGTGTTTTCAGATATTTCTTTGGTTTGATTCCTCTATTGACAGAGGTTGAAGATGATGAATCTGTGTTTTCAAACCACACATTGATCATCTTCGTATGTTTCCTCAAGTGAGGTTCTTCAGAGATTTTAACCCTTTTACTTACAGAGAGTAAGTTTGGAAAAATTGGTTTATTTGTTTTTCCTACCACAAACAGAGAAGACATAGGTTTAAGTCTTTTGTCTTCAACACCTAGAGTAATATCATCATACCCTATACCTCGTCTTCCTATTTGTGAGTTTACTTTCTCATACACCTTCTGTGCATCTTTATAGTTTTTAAGTAAAACCTCTCTTCTGAGTAGATCTTGCCAAAGTACCTCTCTCTCTTTTTGAAAGTATTCTTTGAGAGCTCTTATGTCAGTTGTTTCACTCTTAGAAACTGAAAGCTCTTTAGTTTTGACTTTTAAAGCAGAGGTTAATTCAGAAATTTGCCTTTTTAAAGGATCTACATTTTTGCTCCAATATTTTTCTACTCTTTCCTTTTGTTCAAAAATTTTGGCTTTTTCTTGAGTGAGAAGCCTTACTTTTCTCTCATTAAAGGTGAGTCTTTTCTGATTACTTTCATTTATCTCTTTGAGTTCAATCAGTTCAATGTTAAGTCTAACTGAATCATTTTCTACATATTTAATACAAGAGGTAGAGTTTGAAATGGATACCTCATTGTCAGTGCCCGAGTCGACTTCTGCCATGCCACAGAACAGGGCATTGGTGGTGAATTCATCATCAGAGGTAGAGTCTGACTCGAAGTCCTCCTTATTTGCTTCAGAATGCCCTTTGTTCGCCATTAGGGATTTTTGTGCATAATATTCAGCCTTCTTTTTGTAAAAAGATGAGTCCTTCTGTCGGCGATTTTGTCTATTTCTGCAATCTTTTGCGAAATGGCATGGCTTGCCGCAGTTGAAGCAACCTTGGGAGGTGTTTCCAGTTCGATCGTCGGACTTCTGTTGGTCTCCACCTTTCTCTGTTCGGCATTCGTTTGCATAATGACCAGGCTTACCACATTTGTAGCATTCTTGTGTGTGGCCTACCTTGTCATCTGACCTCTGTCGGTCATTTCCTCTGTAGTTTCTGTCGCTCGACCTATGTCGGTCACTTCTGTAGTCTGACCTCTGTCGGTCACTTGATTCTTCTCTTCTTTCACAATCTTTTCTATCTCTCTGGTTGTCTCTGTTATATCTGTCATTTCCAAAATTTCTTTGGTTACCTCTGAACTCTCTTGTCAATAGAGCCAATGATTTAGCTAATGACGCAAGAGTTATTTCTTCCTCTATCAGCTCGTCTTCTTCGCTATCAACCATCACTATCTTCTTCTTCTCCTTCTTCTTGTCCTCTGTTGCTCTCTCATTTCTTGGTCTCTCTGTAGCCTCTGTTGATTTACTAACCAATGCGTATGGTGCAATGGCTATTGTTTTAGCATGTGCTATTTGAGGCTCTTGTACATATAGTGTTCCATAGAGATCAGAGAGTGTCCATGAGTCTAGATCTTGGTTTGTTTGTAAAGACATAGACAGTTGAAGCCACTCATCATTCAGACTCTTTAGAAACATGACGTTATTTTCTTCCGAGGTTCTGTGAATGCCAGACTTTCTACATTTGTTTATGAGAGAGTTGAACCTATCGTACGTTGTTTGCAGAGATTCTGTTGCAGAGGCTCTGAATGCATGATATTCATTTATGTACTGTGCCCTTCGGTTCTTCTGTGTTTTAGCACCCCCTTCCAATGTCTTTCTAATTCTTCCCAAAGATCGTGCGCAGTTTCGCATGCATCTAAGGATTGAAAAAGCTCGTTGGGGATAGCCATTATCAGGATTCTTTTTGTTTTCTGTGCAACTTCATCTTCTGCCTTATCTTCATTTGACCATTCTTCTTTTGGTTTTGGTTTTTGATGTTCAGGGATTTCTGGAGATTCAGCAGTAGCTGGTACTCGTGGTACTGCTATCATGGGAATAGGAGGAAGGTTGTAAAGATATTGTACTAGATTTTTTTCAGTACCCTCAAAGAAATGAACCATTCTTATCTTCCATTGAGGATACTCATATCGTAGGAGAGTAGGAGGCTTGGTGAGTGAACCAGCAGTAAAGAAGTTATTTGTATTTGTCATTTTTAAGGTTCTGAAAAGATAGTATGATTTAAAGAGTATGAGTTTGAAGATCTGGAAAGTTTTCTGGGTTTGAACAGTTCCCAGAGTACACTTTAATGGAGTTTTAAGCTAGAGATGAGGAATAGGAAAAAAATGATTTCTATCACTAATCTTGTAAAAACGAGGATCACTTGATATTGAAAATCAAGCTTTGCTCTGATACCAATTGTTGGTTCCCGTTTTGCTTATACAAGATTGTCATATCTATTAGTTCGAATTTATGTTTGATGCGGAAGCGTATTTGAATAACTAACAGATATGATTGATAGATTTAGAACATAATATAAATAAACAGTGAACAGGAAATAATATTTCAAATAGAATATGAAATCACAGCAAATAGAGCCATCTTCATTAATCCAGGCAAACTTTGATTAGGCCTCAACAAGTTAACTCTTGGTTGATAACTCTCCACGGCCATTTGTAGATCATGACACTGTGTGAACAAGACGTGTCTTCTCAAAAATCTTTTGATGGCAGTCAGTGCAAGAGTTACGTTTTCCCTTCTGATCTGAAGATCTCTGAAATGATGATACATGAACTCAAAATCTTCCATCGTTAAGTGACAAAAATCAGCTTCAGAGAATCTGTAATCTCTACAATCCTGCCTCTGAACTACAAACTCTGGATACCACATTTTGTAATACAATCTGGCCGTTACCTCCTTTATAGTCACAATCAACTTCTTGCTCCTCACCTCTCTTTTCTTTTGACACTTGTCTCTCAGAAAATACATATACTCGAACTTGTATTCGGCTGTTTGATCAGTAATTCCCAACACGGCGTAGGGATTCAAACATCTGATTCTGTGCACAAACAGTCTTCTTTCAGACTCTTCCAAGAATGGTGTTCTCAAATACAAAGTTCTTTCACGCTGCTCAAGTTCATATAGTTTTCTGCTCCGTGAGGATGATGGACCAGGTTGATCAGCTGTATTGGAAGGACCAGCTTCGTCATGGGTAGGATTAACAGGTGGTATTAAAGGTGTAGAAGATGGAGGTTAAGTATCTTCAGGTTTAGGTTCTTTAAAGACTGGATTATGAGAAGGTTGTGATTCAGGTTGAATGGGAATGGATTCAGAAGTTGGAATTGATTCAGATACTGGTGTAGTGGTTTGAGTTGAACTGGGTTGGTTTAGGTTAAAAGATAAAGGTGTAACATCAGATTGAACAGGTATAAAGGTACTTGAGATATGTTCAGGTGAATGAATAGGACTTACAGTTATTTCCTCAGGAGTTTGTGACCCATAGATTTCAGTTTGTATGTCTACCTCATCTTGAGTGAACCCAACACCTTGATCCTCTGGTTCATAGGTAAGCAAAGCGAACGGTTCTGCTTCCTCCTTAACTTTCCAATACTGATCATATTCTCTTGCCAGATTATCATCACCTTCATCACCAGAACTGATTTCAATTAATTCAACAGATTCCACAAATCTGTCTACCACTTCCCTTATCTCCTCCTCATTTACCTCAGGCTTTTCAACTGTCGGTTCTGCATTCGGATCAACATACAATACAATATGTTTTCCGCTTTCATCACCCATAACTCCAGATTCAAACATATCAGAAATTTCAGCAATAGTTGGATTCTTCTTTAAGCCTTGTGAACTATCAGACTCAGCCCTTCTCTTCTTACTCATCTCCCCCTCATGATCATGATCATCAGGATCCTGATCATGCTTTCGTTTCAAACCATGGGCTTGAGTCTTGCAACCCTGATTCAGTAATGCTTTCAACTCATCTAAGGACTGCTTCATATCATTCAAAGATTGTACAACTGTTGACTTGAAAGAAGTAAACTCCGTGGATAATTTTTGGAACTCCATGGATGTAACTGTAGATGTAGGTGAAGGTTGAGGTGGTGCTGGTGGTGGTGGTGTAGATTGGAAGTTCTGTAGTAGCGATAATAGAGTCTTACTTTGTTGATCTTCAGGGCTAATGGACATCAGCTTAGCATAAAACAGATCTCTTAACTCATCAATACTTTGATCAACTGGAGGTTGTTTAATTGAAGGATGCTGAGTTACACGAGGTGGAGCCAAGTAAATTTCTGGACGTGAACGTACAACGGGCTCTTCAATTGCCGGCCCTTTTCCTTTCAATAAATTTTTCACCCCTTGTATCTCCCGTGTGAATGATTCCTCAACAGTCTTTAGGGCGCCGTCGAGAATTTCCCTTGTCACAAAGACGGGTAACGTAACACCGGCACCACTTAGGTTCGCCGTTGACACAACATTTGTTTCAACTGTGTGACCTACGCTCAGTGTTGGCATAGTGTTAGCACTGGTAGGATTTCCACTCTGTCCTTGTAGTCCTGTGAAAGGATCTACTCCGAGTGTTCCGGATGGGTCACAAAGACTCGCATCAGTTGTTTCAGAAAGTGTCCTATTCAAAGAATTAAAAATGTTAGCAATAGGCACTAGACTCTCAACATGTGCAGAAATGAAGGTCGAGGACCGGGGAGGAGGTCGCTCTGTTTCAATACCCGAAATCTCCAAGTGAGATCCGGATAGATTATGTGATAAAGCCCCGTGAGAAGATGAGACAACTTCTTGTTGAGAAGAAGCTGAATGGCTGGCTGAGGTGTGCAATTGCGTTACTGGGCGAGTAACGTCTTTTTCAACACCTGATCCCAACAAATGAGATCTGGTGGTGGATGTGGCTGCCCTTCTGGTATAGAAATGTTTGGTAGCACTCACACTCTCCATATTTTTTTCTTCATTTTCTCTCGCAGACTCACATATATTTTCAACTAATTCTCCCTCGGTTCTCCTTATACCTCCCATTCCTTCACTAACTTGAGAAGTCATTAATGGCATGTCATCAAAGTTCAGCTCTTCCACATCAATATTAGCTGACAAATTCATTTGTGGAAAGACTAGGATATCAGCAATATCACCAAACATATTTTCTGCATCAGCACCATCATTTCCATCATTGCCATTATTATCATCATCAGAATTTCCATCATTTTGTTCCTCCGTGGGATCGGACGCGTTGTCAGACTCTATACTATCATCAGAATAACCAACTAAAGGAGCAACCCCAGTGTGTTTAGAAACTACTTCTTCAGTATCGTCTTGTACAAGGTCATCTGTATGTGTGTCCTCAGACGATGACCCTGCATCTTCAAGTACAGATGACTGACCCCTACCAGTTCCCCTCTCGGTATTTTCCCTCGACTCTCCCCGTTCAGTAGCACTTGCATCCTGAACCCTCACAGACTCTTCTCTCCTAGGGGTTGAGTCTTGGGTAGGTCCCTCCGGTGCTGGCCGGACCATAGACTCTCTATAATCAACTATACACTCAGCGTCCTGATCCGCGTATACAAGGAACCCTTCCGGTAATGGCATTTCATAAGGATAAGTCTTCTTTGGAAGTTGAAGATACTGCATTGCTTTTTCAGGTACAGAAGGATGATTTATACGCCGTGGAATCTCCCGGTTAGAGCGAAGCATACTCTGAATAATAATCTGAAGAAACCTCATGTACGGAATATAAGGCTTTCCTTTGTTTTGACGACGTAGCTTACACTTAGAATAAACTGTTCAAAAAATTTTAACACAAGGGTCCGAAACCAACACTTAGACAAATTCTGTATGGTGCGAAACCTTCAGATTTCGGATGCTATACGGTGCGAAACCTTCTGATTTCGGATGTAGTATGGTGCGAAACCACGAAATTCGAATGCAACTGAGTACGAAATCCCTGAATTCGGACTTAGCTTGGTGCGAAATCAACACTTAGACAAATTTCACCTTAGAATTCGGACAAAGATGGGTGCGGAACCACGGAATTCGAATCTATCTTGGTACGAAACCAACACTTGTTCAAAATCAAAATACACGGTGCGAAACCACTAAAATTCGGACTTAACTAAGTTCGAAACCTCAAGAATTCGAACTTAACAGGGTGCGAAACCACGGATTTCGGACTTAACTGGATCCGAAACCAACACTTGAACACTCCTAAAAACTTGAATGGTGCGAAATCCGTATGAATGATCTGAATCCCTCAAGAACAATACGAAACCCTCACTTCGAACTCAAAAATCACAGATCCAGCCATAACTTTCTCAATTCTTGATCAATTAACACGAAATTTGTACTGGTTTGCTCGAAATCAAAATCCACACACTTTCTTAGTTAATCACAAGTTCTAATTCGATCAATTTAATCGAATTAAAGTCCAAAACAGTGAATTAGGGTTTTCGAACAAAGTTTCAAAGAAATGATCAAATCCAATGTTTCTGTGCAGTAATTGATGATGATCCAAGAATTAATGTTGCTTAGAAATCAATTCCGAGTTCAGTGATGCTAAGAATCGATCCAAGAAATCAGAATCTAGAAAAAAATCTATGTTTGAATGAAAAGTGATCAGATGAACAGTGTTTGAAGGCTGGTCCGAAATCTTCAAGAACAGTGTAAAAATTCTTCAATTTGCTCTTAATCTTCTTGAATCTCCTGTTTGTGCTCTGATACCAAATGTGAAACCCAGAATCTAGCATGATATGTAGAGAGAAAATCTAGAGTGCACAAGTCATCCATGTATTGATCTTTTGAGAGTAAATGACAAATGCTACAATTGTTACAAGATTCATAAAGGAGTCTTCTTTATATAGTAGGGCCATGACATGTCCATGCTTCTACTAAGAAGAACAATACAAAATATTAATACTGTCTTGATAGCTACAATAAAGCCCTAACAATCTCCCCTTTAGCTATCAAGGCAGAAAGGGTCTTCTTCTTCTTCGAGACCCAAGATGCGTTTCAATCCTTCGCATAGCCATTCTGAAATTCAATCTTTCATCTATCTCTTCAATGGCTCTTAACAAAACTCTTCTAGGTCTTGAAGACATCCAATTGACTTTTCGTTCAGCATCATGTCTTTTAAGCTTTTCAACCAACTGAAGTCTTACAATCTTGAGCGTACTGTCAGAATACTTTTCCAACTCATTAAACCGAATGAATATCTTATTTTCACCACTTCTGAACACAACACCAAACTCTGGTTCTCCAATCACAGCAAATAGAGTCATCTTCATTAATCCAGGCAAACTTTGATTAGGCCTCAACAAGTTAACTCTTGGTTGATAACTCTCCACGGCCATTTGTAGATCATGACACTGTGTGAACAAGACGTGTCTTCTCAAAAATATTTTGATGGCATTCAGTGCAAGAGTTACGTTTTCCCTTCTGATCTGAAGATCTCTGAAATGATGATACATGAACTCAAAATCTTCCATCGTTAAGTGACAAAAATCAGCTTCAGAGAATCTGTAATCTCTACAAACTCTGGATACCACATTTTGTAATACAATCTGGTCGTTACCTCCTTTATAGTCACAATTAACTTCTTGCTCCTCACCTCTCTTCTCTTTTGACACTTGTCTCTCAGAAAATACATATACTCGAACTTGTATTCGGCTGTTTGATCAGTAATTCCCAACACGGCGTAGGGATTCAAACTTCTGATTCTGTGCACAAACAGTCTTCTTTCAGACTCTTCCAAGAATGGTGTTCTCAAATACAAAGTTCTTTCACGCTGCTCAAATTCAGATAGTTTTCTGCTCCGTGAGGATGATGGACCAGGTTGATCAGCTGTATTGGAAGGACCAGCTTCGTCATGGGTAGGATTAACAGGTGGTATTAAAGGTGTAGAAGATGGAGGTTCAGTATCTTCAGGTTTAGGTTCTTTAAAGACTAGATTATGAGAAGGTTGTGATTCAGGTTGAATGGGAGTGGATTCAGAAGTTGGAATTGATTCAGATACTGGTGTAGTGGTTTGAGTTGAACTGGGTTGGTTTAGGTTAAAAGATAAAGGTGTAACATCAGATTGAACAGGTATAAAGGTACTTGAGATATGTTCAGGTGAATGAATAGGACTTACAGTTATTTCCTCAGGAGTTTGTGGCCCATAGATTTCAGTTAGTATGTCTACCTCATCTTGAGTGAACCCAACACCTTGATCCTCTGGTTCATAGGTAAGCAATGCGAACGGTTCTGCTTCCTCCCTAACTTTCCAATACTTATCATATTCTCTTGCCAGATTATCATCACCTTCATCACCAGAACTGATTTCAATTAAATCAACAGATTCCACAAATATGTCTACCACTTCCCTTATCTCCTTCTCATTTACCTCAGGCTTTTCAACCGTCGGTTCTGCATTCGGATCAACATACAATACAATCTGTTTTCCGCTTTCATCACCCATAGCTCCAGATTCAAACATATCAGAAATTTCAGCAACAGTTGGATTCTTCTTTAAGCCTTGTGAACTATCAGACTCAGCCATTCTAAAAATTATCAAATCATCCATTGATCTTGAACATAATAGAGATTACATATGATTGATGCACTTTCTCTCTTTAGAATGCTCTCACTTCTCTCTCTAGAATATTACAATTAAGATCATTCTCTAATGACTTCCTTGAGACTTGCTTACAAACTAAGCTTTACAAAACCTATTTATATCTCCTAATTACAAAGCTTTAAACACTAAAGCTAGTTTGACTTTACAAGACTTTGACTATTTTGACTAATGCTTTGACTTTACAATGTTTGACATTATACAAGACTTTACAATAAATCTTGAATACAATAATGCTCTAACAAAAACTATCAGAGACTTCTCAGAAGTTCTCTGACTTCGAAAAGATGGTGTCTGATTACTCAAAGGCCATGAAAAATGAAATCAAGGCTCTCAGAGATGAGTTGGCCGCTTACCAGAGGGAACAAACCACTCGCTCTACTCCTACTCCCTCTATAGTTCTTTCAGAAGACAGCATGAAGGCCATCTCTAAAGAGATTGCCAGAGGTATAGCTGCAGCCTTCTCTGATTTGCCCACATCTGCTACTACATCTACTCCTCAAGCGCCTACTATTCAGACTCTAGCATCCACCTTGACCAGACTAGATGATCAATTGGTCACTAAAGGTGATCTTGGTGATTTCAGAAAAGCTGTTCTGAGTCGAATGATGACTATTTCTACCAAATTCGTGGCTAAAGCCGCTGCAACAGAGAAGCACGTTACCGCATCTCTGGATATCCATAAGGTGAATTGGCATGATCAATTAGACGAGCTAAGGGAAGATGCAAATGAAATAGAAGATGTACTTAAAGATGCAGCTGCAAACCTCAAAACCGTAGCACCATAAGATGATCCAGCAGATATCCTTTCTACAGAGGCCGCAAGCGAAGATTTCCTGATGTGTCTTGTGCAACAGAGGGCGCAAAGAAATATAGGTTTGATGACACAGAGGATGATGAAGATCAAGAATACCCAGATCATCCTTCTGCGCATCAAAAGGGGGAGTATATATTCAAGGATGCTCAGCCCATTAGAGTTGCTCCCCTCAAATCCTCAAAAGAAGTCGGTCCCTCATCAAAACCAATTAAATAAGACATGGCCACGATGACATCTTCCTTCCTTGTCGATTCACCTACCATAAATGAACCTAAAAAGACCCAAACGCAGTCCTCTGATGATGATCATGCCAAAATCCTTAACGCTATAACACCAGTGATAATATTATCCTCTTATTGCTCTGAAGTTGCCATAATTCCTCAATGTCCCAACTTGTATGGAACTTCAGAAGCCCCACTCACAATAGAATAACCACAGAACACCATGAATGTCAATGAAGCCGTAGATGACACATATTCAGATGATGAGCTTCCAGAGTCTCTAGAAATACCTCAGGTAATTATGCGGGTTCTATTTTGGGAAGCAATTGAGAAGGTTAGAGAAGAAGAAAAGAAGGGAGAGAAGAAAGAGAGAAAATAGAAAAAGAGAGAGGGGAGAAAAAGAAAGGGAAAGAAAAGATCTCTGAAGTCCAAAATCCAAAAACAAACCAAGTGACTTCAGAGAGACCCTTAGAGAAAACCTCAAAAGCCTGTCAATAGCAAACTCCAAGCATTCCTTCTCAAAAGCTAAAATCAGCTCCACAAGCCTCAACCTTTGAACCTAATAAATAATTTTCAATAGAGGAAACATATAAGTTTCTCTATAATGACAGAGACCTCCTTCCTCAGAACGATGATCCAATGAACCCAAGACTTAACCCTAGGCACTGCAGTGAACTATCCAATGAAAGACGGAGATTCATCATAGATAAAACAGCTCAAAAGATGCAAGTCTATTCAGAAGAACCAATCAACAGAATCGAAAGACTTCATCATAGGAAGTTTTCCTACAACAATGTCGTCTATCATGAGTACATGGTTGAAAAGAGAGATAGAAAGTTCTACATCTTCAATGATAACAACCTTGTTTTTCTGAATCCGTACGATCTGTTAACTCTGCAAGGTCACTGCAATGCGAAGATGGATAAGAATAAAATATTTGCAACAACGCTAAGGGAAGTTGAGATGGCCATGGAAGAACATGTAAATCTCCGATCACATACTGACTTCAAATTGGGATTGCTTCTTGGAGTTGAAAAGCTTAGCATTGCTGCACCAAACGAAAGCCTGGAAGGATTAGAAAATATTCCAACTGGTGCAATGATTGCTAATCCTGAAGCCTTAATTATCAGACAACAAGGAGTGAAAAAGGCATCCAAAAAATGTGAAGGGGCTAAATATGCAACAGAGTCGCTGGCAGTGTTAAGCCAAATCATCCAAGATCGCGTAGGAAATCCCAAGTGTCCAACAGAGCTCAAGACTCGTAGAATCTCTTAAGTGTTGAAGCAGTGTCTCCTCTTACAACGTCAGCCCTAAATGACCAACTTTCACTTTACACGTGTCATTCCAGGGTTTGACAGTACACTGGCTTCACCTTTATCAAGCTATATATAGTGAGGTAGTGGAGCACATAATTGTAAGAATTATCACGCACAGCAATGCACTGTAATTCTTCATTCCACTACTTCTTGTACTATTTTTTTAGCTGAGAGATTTGTGAAGATTACACACACACTTTGGTGTTCTTGGTGTTCTTCATCATTAATATACGAGCAGTTTATTCAACTCTTATTTTTGCGTATATTATTATCTCTCTTATTGTGTTATACGAATACTCTAGCAAACTTCATTTTATGCTTCTGCTCATTTATTTTGTTTGCTAAAGTAAGACAAGTTGAATCTGGGAACCACCACTGGAGATCACAAAACGGTAAAGACATACCAAACACGACTAACCCAACTCGATATTTTTACCAAAAAACACTGAATTTCTTTAAAATCACCAAAAATAATTGAAGGACAATAAGCAAAAACTCATGAACCGGTTATTCGAAATTGAGGCTTAATGCTTCGAATTTGAATCTGAAACTTTACCAAATGTGATTTATGACTCAAAGGAATGGAATGAAGCAACTAGTAATCAACAATTTGAGCAAAAATCAGAAAAACTCACTTGGTACGCCGTTACCCGGATTTGATGAACAAAGAATCAAAATTGATACATTTTGGATCGATAAATTGTCTCTCTGCTCTAATACCAATTGTAGATCCCAGTTTAACAAGTAACAATGTTATATCGAATAATTAATTGTTATTGAGTGATTATAGAAAGAGTGTTTTACATAAGAATGATAACTTAATTCTCTCTTTATTTAATAGGACATTTATAGTCCTAACCCTTCCAAAAGTGGAAACTTTACGTCTTGAAAACTTCAAATTAAGACTTTTAAACCTAAAATTTTAAAACCTATAAATCTATTGTTTTCGGAAAAACCCTACTTTTGAAATTTAGGGTTAGAAACCGTAAAGTTCCAAAATTAGAAACTTTAATATTAAAAACATTAAAATCAATAGAAAAAAACTTAGAACTTTCTTTGTATTTGTTTCATACATTCAATTTCCCCACTTGAATGTATAACCACGCCCAAAACCAAATTCTATATAATAATGATTCTTAATGTACATGTACATTGTAACTGTGGGTATAATATCACTGATGGATTGTGTGTATTACAAAACTTTTGAATGAAAACAGCGGAAGAAAAAAATACACAATCTTTCAGAGATCATGTTACAATTAAATACAAGTAACAAAACATAAGAGAAGGGTTAGAGATAACCTTCTATGATGATGGTGAAGAATCCAATAGTAGGATTTTCTCTATCAAGTGCATACCCCAAATATGTAGTCGTATGTAGCAAGAAATCACCTTCTTCTTCTCTAGCTATGCAATCACGAAGAACACACCAATTGAATCTCTATGTGTGACTGTGGAATATGGCAAAATCACCTCTTGGGAGGGTTTGAGCCATGGAAGAAAGAGAGGAGAAAGTGAGTGATTTCTTCTTAGGGTTAGGATTATTATTGTGATCAAATCTCATCTTAATAATATCTCTTTTAAATCCAATAATTATCTAGACATTTTAGATATAATCTAACAATATCTTATTTAGTCTAATAATTATCTAGACTTTATTATGTTGGTTTTATATGCTCAAGAATGATTATAAAATAATATTACCGGTAATATATGATCCTATAGGGTCACACCGAATAACAAGTAGACACTAAATTGATATTTATAAGAATTTGATTCTTGATAAATATTAATTCTTGATGAATATTATTAATTATATTAATAAATATAATTCTTAATATAAGATGCAAATAAGAATTCTAGTTTATTAAATTATGATGATTTTAATAACTAGAGGCAACAAGGAGGAACTAATTATAGTAAGTTTAAATAGTTAAAATATAGACTTTTAACAAATTTAAACTAGAGGGGTTTCAAGTATAACTTTGCATGAAAGGCTCAATAGTTATTGGACCATTTTTTGGCCAAATGAGAAAAAAGTCTTGCATGCATATCTTGGGAACAAGAGGAGAGAAATGATACACTTGAAAGATACACAAAATAAGTTTTTTTTTGCTCTCTCTCTCCCTCTCCTTGAGTTCGGCCAAAAACACACACTTGGTGTGTGTTTTTGTTCTTCCAAAATACAAGTATATTGTATACTTGTTTAAGAAGTTCTCTTTTGCATCAAACATCAAGAAGGTACTAGCATACTCAAAGTGTTGGAGCTTGTTGGTGGACATCTCTAAAGGAACTCTTGGTTGGGTTCTTGCCATCTCCATCTTCTCCAAATAGAAGGTTTTATCAAAGGACAACAAAGGTTGTTTTTTCTAAAAACCCCCTATGGTTGTTTTTAATCTTTCATGTTCATGCAAATGGATCTTTGATGGGTGTTATTTTGTTTTAATGTTGTTCAAAATTTTAAGCTTCCGTTGCAAATATTTTGATTCTTGAAATCTTGTTTTGAACAAATGCCAACATATTAAATATTATCTAGTTACCAGTATGGACTAATTACTAGTTAGTTCCTCTAGTAATTACATATTAATTAAAACACTTTTAATTAATTACTTGTTAAACCCTCTAAAATGATTTCTTTCTTTTCACAACTAAACTTTGTGTGCGACCCAATAGGACCATATGTCTTTAGACCATTACTATTTTGTTGTGATAAATGGGCATATCTCCAACAATATCTCCATAAAATTAACATTGAGAAAAAAAATAGAACAACAAAATAATTGTCGTTTCGAGTTCTCGGTTTTGATTTTGGGATGTTTCACGCCGCATCGCGCACGAACACGTACCTAGTAGTTGATTATGTGGCATCTTCACATGTTGGTATTTTAAATTATCGATTCCATATTTTTTAGAGGATCTTTTCATTTTTTTCAATATTATTCCCTCACACCTGCACCGCCTCCCCTTCTCATCCCAACCTTTTAATTTCCTTTCTGTCTGTTCACAACCGGATGTACCATTCTCTCCCACCACTACTCCCTCCTCTTATCCCCACTCATTCGACTTTTTTTGTCGATTTTTCAACTGGAGATATTTCCTCGCATGCTTTCCCAATATTCTGCTTCATTCTTTTATTAATCTAATCGAATGTTGGAGTTTGTTTATTACGATTGCAATTGAATCAGTTTGTTCAAGTTCTTTAGTGAAGGATAGGTCGAGTAGCTTAGTTAGGGCTAGGGATTATGTTTTGATAAAAATGGTATAAAATTAATGTGATTTATTAGGTCTTGATACAACTGTGTTTGCTTTACATTCATAGATTTCTTGGTGAATCAATGGGGTTTAAGTAGTGTGAAATCTATATTTTCACTTAAAGGCCGGTAGATTATTGGTGTATGTGCTAGTACCACATCTGTGTCAACAATTTCTTGTCGATAGCAGGGATATCGACAACCGTTGAGGTTATTTGTATAAAATTAGGTATTTGTTTATTTTGCGTTTCCGTCACTCAGGTTGTAAAGTTAGTTCTATGTTTTTTTATCGTATTCGTCTTTGTTATTATTATGACTTTCTTTATTGTTTAGTTTAAAGTTTGTTGTAGATTTATTTGTTTTAATTTTTATAGAAAATGAAAAGATTTGGTCGATGAACCGGCTGGGTTGAACCATGGTTACTTTGCACCAACTACTCTCACGAGGTAATGCAATACCTTGACAATTTACTTTTGTGTCTTCAAGTCCTAGTGTTACGTATTGATATGAAATCTTTTAGTTGTAATTATCGGGTGCTTGAAGCTAGGGATCATCTCCTCTGTGAATTTGTTTTCTTTTGTTCCTTTTTATTCTATGCATCTATAATATGTTTATGAAATTTACTAATGCCTACTAGAATGAAATCATCTAATAATAGCTGACATTTTCAATAAGTCTGACAATGGTTATGCATTTTAATAAAATGTAATGCTCATTGTTAAGTATCTATGTTTATCTCAAGATGAGTGTATTTAGAGTAACACGGGACTTGGTTAGAGACTGAACAAAGATTCCATAGTGTGTTATGTAAACAAATGAGCCACATGCATACCGTTTAGTAGTATGGGTTAAATACAAGCCACCATATGTAATTCCTTTTGCTTAATAGTAATGGATTATTTTAACCATCTTCCTCTCCCAATAACACTTATCCGGTCGTTGCCGAAATGAATCAAGTCATAGAAGTAAAGCCAATTGCATCTTTGTTTTTTAAGCATGTTGCCACTTATATGAAAAACAACGTGTAGGGTGAATTTTTATCTCTTGAAAAGTCGGTAAAGAGAAATAATTTACCTCGAAATATTCACTTTGTTTGACAAATAATTCAATTCATGAATGGGATTAAAGTATACATTCCCCTTGATCACATTAAATTTAGATAGATCCATAAATATTTGTTTCAAATTAAAACCGTACACAAATGCTCATAAAAATTCAACTTGGATGGATATTTTAAATTCAATTTAAAACACTTCTTGCATGGCTGTTTAATAGATTATGATTCATAAAAATCATTGGTGCATACAAAGTTTTGAAGAGGAATCAAAATCTTATGGGTGTAAAAAATTGTTATAAAGAATAAGTTTCTCTCTTTTATTTCTGAAATGAAGTGAAACAAAGATAAATGTAAAAGAAAAGAACTTGACCATGCGGATTTGTGTTTCTTTTCTTCGTTAGTTTGTGATTTCCTTGGGAGGCATTTTTGTGGTTTCATCCCTTCATTTTTTTTTCAAGTGGTACATTGCTTTTGATGGAACTTGCAATTTTATTAATTGGTGTTGGCGCTGAAGTTTGTTGGATAATAAACCAAACACTATCCGGAATGGATGAGGAGATATACAATTTGAAGAACAATTAGGGTACGTTTGGTATCCAAGGACAAAACATAATAGTTGTTCAGTGTTTTGTAAGACAAAACTAGACAGGAAATAACAGATAGCATTGACCAATTTACCCTTAATAAGTTGTTTATATATTTTACATATTTTGATTAATTATGTAAGTTAATAAATTATAATGAGATAGATATTTTTATAACAAAAAAGATTATTAGAAAGTTTTCTTAAGACGATTAAAGCGACACCAAAATAATTCTTTTTGTAGTTTTCAATTTATATTTTATAACATTTTCTATATATTTTTTACTATTAATATTTAATAATTTACATAAATGAATCAAAATATAGAAACTATATAAAAATAATATTTTGAAAAAAGTAAAGTAAAAGTTTAAAAACATCAAATACAATAAATAAAATTGAAAGGATGAATAATATAAAATAGAATGTTTATTTGATGTTTTAGAAGAGAAATATATTTTATTTTGAGGTTATATTGGTAAAATATAAGTCTGTTTCAGCTTGTTCCATGGGGTGGGGGTGGAACACGGTTGTTCCAATTAGTTCCACTCTGTTCCTGTCTTATCCACATTAAAATCCTGTCAAACGTGGAACAATACATCCTTGTTTTATTTTGTCTTATCCCGTATACCAAATACACCCTTATGAAATGCAGGTACATCTTCCATTGTGATTTTATGAATATGTATGTAATTTGGTTCAAATTGGTTTTGGACATATTTGATAAATATAATTTTCAAAATGATTTGGATTGAATTTCTTTAATTTTATTAAATCAAAATTCATCCTAGAAGCATATAATTGGATTAATAATTAGAAACTGAACCTAAAACCACAATTTCTTTGTAGAAAATTACTTCCTTTTTCAAACCTCTAATATGGATGGACATTTCCACCACTCAAGGTCCACCCTATTTTTTTTGTGAAGGGGTGATTTGGTAATTTTACATGCATAATGCACTTCAACTTTTAACTCTGGTTTATCCATCTTCTCTTGCTTCTCTAGCTTTCCTCCTATTTTACTTTCCATGTTTTTTACTTTGTAATTCCACGTAGACCTTCATTTTTACTTTTTAATTTTATTATCTACGTTTTCATCTTTTTCTTTGCAACAATCTGGGGGTTTGGGGGAACCATGACAAAGGGAGCAACAAAACCATTCATCAATATCTTCCTCTCCACCACTAGGATACTTACATATGTTCTTCACGTCTGGAATCATGGTAGGCCTTCTTTTTTTTCTCTTAAACATTTTTATAGGTTTTAGTGTTTCTTTATCTCAATGATGGAACCAATGTTTTGTTTTTTTGCAACAACTTTAGGAACTTTTGGAGAAACTGAATCAAGTTTAATAATTCTTTTTGAAATATCTGCAAAAATTCTTTTGTAACCCATAATCTTACTCTCTGTTCTTCAAATATTGGAGTTCATTTGGGAATTTTGTGCAAATTAATCTTGTGTGAGTTTAAAGATTGAGTCGAAGTAAATTGAATTGAATTGATTTGTAGATGCATCGGCCTAGATTCAACCTACAAACATAGGAAATAAAGTTGATTGGGGTTACATACGGGAAATCTATATTTTTTCCCATAGCAAGCCTCCTTTTTTATGTCTTCAACATTTTTTTATTAGTTTTAACTTTTAGTTTTTTTTGGAGGGTGTCCTAGGCTATGCCTAGACTAATCCCTTGGCAAATTATGACTGTAAGACATCAGTCTTGATTAAACCTCAGTGGCCACAATTGTTGTGTATGTCTGGATTCGAACCCTGGACAAATGGGATATTCCACCGCATCCCCAGGACCTTAACCAGTACACCACAACCTTTGTGCTTAATTTTTAGTATTTTTCAGCAAATAAACAAATGGTTTGTTTCATTTTACAAAAAAAAATTATAGTTTGAGGGATTCGTGAGAAAAAGAGGAGCGTGACTGAAAGGAGGAATACAAAATGAACGGGTTGTAGGGGACATGAGTTTGAGAAAAGGATGAGGGTAGTGGTGTTATAAGACCATGAGTACCGCTTCCTATCATACCCACTAACCCCTGATGCCACCTCAGCGCCACATCAGCTTTTCTCTTTTTATCCTCCTTACCATAAAGGGGAGTACCGCTTCCTTTCATACCCTCTGAACTCTGATGCCACATCAGCGTCATATCAACTTTTTTAATTCTTTTATTTATACATTTAATTATTTAACAAAATAAAAATATTCATATATTTTTTAATAAATAAAAATAAGATAAATAATAAAAATAAAAATTCATAACATTCATTAAAAATTTAAAAATTACAAAATACAAAACACTAAAAACTAATATTAAAAATTATGTAATTTTCTAATTCTCTCTTTCTTCGCCAAAGTAGCCCTCAAAACATCTCCCGTAAGGTGATCATCCGGGGCTATGAAAAACTTGAAATCTTTATCAAATCGTTTTTCTAACTCGAGTTGCAACTGTTTTTCTTCGAGTTCAAGTTTTTTCATTTTGTAATACATTGTATTGTCAGCCCGATGGTTGAACGAGCTTATTTGACTCATCAACTGAGTAACGCTTTTGTCCGAATTCGACCCGGTCGTATTACTCGTTGATGCCCTTTTTGCCTTGTTTCTCCCGATGGGCCGTTGAAGTTGCTCTATCTCGTCGACCCGAATATCTTCATCGTCATCATCGGAGGTTTTGGTACGTTTTGAAGCCCGGGATGTATTTGTCGACATCGTTGGAACCGGATTCCATTTTGGAGATTTTTTTAGGACCTCCCAAGCTTGTTCATGGATGAAAGGAACCCCATTATCCTCTCGGTACCGGTAGTGTGCCGTTTGTAAAATATCGGCTTCACTCATTCCGCTTGATCTATTATTGACCAAGTTGTTGTAGATGCCGGCAAAACACGTTATTTTCTTGTTTATATCTTTAAATTTGGTGTTCAGTTGATGAAATGTTCTATAATTTTGGCGACCCACAAATTTATAAAACACCTTCTCGATTCGCTTCCAAAAACTCTCTACATTTATATAAATTAAAGTATAAGAATAATAATAATAATAATAATAATAATAATAATAATAGTACCACCGTTTTGTGCGTTACCGACAACGGGGTCCTCCGAAACGTCAACCCACGCCGACACTAACGCCACTTCCTCCACTTTACTCCACATCTGTCGGGTGGCTCTATTTTCAATTTTTTTTCTTTTTTCCCTCTTGCGTTGGTGTCGGGTTTGGTTGTCGTTCCGGGTTTGATTGTTGTGTCGAGATCGATCGTGGTGTTTGCGGTTCTTGGGTTTCAGTAACAAACTCCTCTTCGAGATCTATTCCGGTGTTGAAAGCCGCGGGTTGAGGAAGTTGGTGATTAGCGGGAGTAAAACCTTGTTGGAGCAAACCTTGATATGTAAATTGATGAGGAATATAAGGGTGTTGCTGAAATTGTTGGAAACCAACGTTCGGGGCCGGTTGCGGAATATAACCTTGTTGAGCAAATACTTGGAAGCCAAGGTCCGGGTCTTGTTGCGGTGTATCCGAACTCCTCGATCGGTTACGACAGGATGTAGGTGTGGTGTTTGAATTCATGATGGAAGAAAGTATTGAATTTGAAAGAAATGGAAGAAAGTATTGAATTTGAGATATTTTTTGATTTGAAAAAATGAAGGTGGTAGAGGTTAATATATATAGTGTGTATAATTTGAAAAAAATAAATAAAAAAAGAGCCGTTGGTAAACGGTTATATTTAAAAAAAATAAAAAAAATTACGCCGGGTTTCCGAACCCATCCTTACCCGCGACCATGAACCCGATGTGAACCCGCCCTACCCGTACCGTCAACCCGCCCTACCCGCCCCCAACCCGATGGCTCACCCGCCGTGGAACCCGAAGGTCGTACGCACGGCCTAAAGGGCTGAAACATAAAGTCCACATCAGCTGGGATCAGAGAGTTGGGCATAAAGCAAGAAGGTGAGTTCTGAAATAAAATGTCCATTCTACTTTTACATCATATTGGTAATTTGGCTATGTTTGGCAAACTAGCTGATAAGCTAGCTTATGACTGATAAGCTAGTTGGTAGCTGATAAGCTAGTTGGTAGCTGATAAGCCAGCTGATGAAAAAGTCACGTTTGACAAAAAGTAGCTTATAACCATTTAAATGACCAAAAATGACATATTAAAAAAATTGTTAATAATTAATAATTAATATTAATGAGGCATAATTGAAATATTTACAAAAAGCTACTCATAAGCTACTCCAAATAGCTTTTCAAAAAGCTATCCAAACATGTACCTCAAAAATAAGCTAATTTTTCTTTGCCAAACAATGCCTTTGTTGGACACGTTCAAATGCACGGGTGAAAAAAAGAGTTCCCATAGTTTAAGACTCTTTATGCTAAACCAGTTTGATGAACTTGGCATTCTTGAGGTAATGTGCTAAACCAGGGAAATTGACGAAAATAGCCATACCAACAAACAATATTAAGAAAATAGTCATTCCCTCTCCCAGATTGCAAAAATAGCCATGGGTCCGCACTCGAATTCGGTGCGGATCACACTCGAACCCAAAACGACGTCGTTTAAAGGCTTAAATGGTTTTTTTTTTAAAATTTGGATGCGGCACCGCACTTGCGGAGAAGGAGAAGTGTCGAATTGTGATTTTAATTTGCAATTTACATTTTTAACCCCTATACTTATTTGCTAACTTTACTTTATACCTTTTAGTTTCATAATTTAATTTTACATTTAACAAATATAATCGTTTATTAACTAAAATACGTTAAAAAAATACGTTTTAATTTTAACAAGTTATACCATTATAATCGTCTCTTCGATATGTTCGAAATGAGCCAAATATTGAATTTTTTTGATTTATATATTTTCATATATCATATACACTACATAAAAAATAAGTTTTAAAAAATAATTTTTAACAAATAATTTTAATAAAAAATATTTTAATATACATCATATATGATTATTATGTTAATGCGCGATAGGAGTGTAAAACAAAATTGAAAATACGTTAAAAATGAATTTTAAATATAAAAAATATTTTTTTATGTAGTGTATATGATATATATTAAAATATATAAATCAAAAAAATTCAATATTAGCCTCATTTCGAACGTATCGAAGAGACGATTATAATGGTGTAACTTGTTAAAATTAAAACGTATTTTTTAACGTATTTTAGTTAATAAACGATTATATGTGTTAAATGTAAAATTAAATTATGAAACTAAAAGATATAAAATAAAGTAACAAATAAGTATAGGGGTTAAAAATATAAATTGCAAATTTAATTCACAATTTGTCTGTGTGTGGTATATGTATACATATGTATATAAAATGGAAAGTGGCACCGGATCTGCACTTGTCTGTGTGTGTGGTATATGTATAGATATGTATATAAAATGTTAATGCCAGCCCGGTCGGCACTTGCGGTCCGCACTTACGGTGCCGGCCCTAAAACGTGACAATGCTATTTTTTTGTCTTTTAGCGAGGTATTGCGGTCCGCACTCGGGTCGGGTCGGGTCAAGTGCGGACCCGTAGCTATTTTTGCAAAATGAGAGAGAGAATGGCTATAAAGCCAACTTCTGTTTTTGATTTGGCTATATCAGCCAATTTCCCGCTAAACCACCATTTATTTGTAAGTCGGTGAGAAGATAATTTTCTTTATTTCAAGTTTGATTTATGTATGCAACATTAAATCTTGCATATATCCAATTGCTGCTTTTTTTTACTTTTCTTTATGTACATTTTTTTACTTCAATTGTTTTGTTTTCTATTCATTATATTGGTTTTAGGGCTTAAACACGAATAAGATTGAGTGTTTATGGAGTTTCAGGTTGCAAAGAAAGTTCTTCAACGACATCTTAGTGAAATCAGACCAATTCTTCCAACTGCTTGATGGTACGTATTCTGAATAAGTTTTTTTTTTTAAAGTTCTATTGATTCATGTCACAAATTTGGTATTTTTCTACGCATTTAGTTTGCTTCGAGTTTGTTTTTCAAGCTAATGGATGAAGTTTAAAAGAGAATATGGTGTTTACCCCTGAGACTATTGTTGACAAATTATGGTGAGCTACAACGACCAACATACGGTGACGAGCTAATGGTCGTTGCATGACGAAATTTAGATCTTTGACGATGACTTTTGTCGTCAATTAAGATAAATTTGTTGTAGTGCACCCGTACTCACAATATTGAATTTTTATTTGGTAGTCATACCTTCATTTTTTATCCACTCAAGTTTGCATTCTTTTTCTTTCAAAGTTCAATGCATGTTTTGTTCATATTTCTCCCACGTCATTCAATTTCAAGAAGTTTGTCTTCGTATTTTCAAATAGTTTGCATGATTCATATCTTGTCTAGAGCAACCATTAACTTCATTCATAGAAATTGGGAGGCTCAACATGTCATACTTTTCTTTCCTATTTGATCTAATCCGTACCCTTTCTCGATTGTCTCTCTAAAGCAGTTGGGAGATAGTATATTATACTCTTCAGGAGATTTTTTTCACTTTTTCTATACTTTTTATCCACAAGCTACAGCTCCTAGACTATTTTCGCTATATGATAGAAGTCTTAGGGGCCGTTTACCAACCACTTACTCGGGTAAGTGCTTATGGACAAAATTTAACACTATCACTTACTTACAGGGTAAGATTTTAGTCCACCAAAACGACATTGTATGCAACAATTTACCCGGTAAGTGCTAACCATGGTAAGAATCGTTGCCCTCACTTATCGGACAAGACTTCGGTCCTTGCTTTCGCTCTTACCGGGTAAGATTCTTGGTCCTTATCATGTGTATTCAGTAAGGTAATGTGACTTGGTAAGTGCTTACCCGAGTAAGCGTTTGGTAAACGGCCCCTTAATGTGGTGGTTGATAGATTGATCTCTTATTCTCTTTGATAACTTCATTTCATTTTCATTAGAATATGAACGCTCTCATTGGATCCATCAACATATGAAGTGGAATAAATCAAAAACCTCAAGATACAATATTTCTAAATACATGTTCGACCCAACCAACCCAATCCTAACTGTAATGGGTTCATGTGAATTTTCAAGCCAAGCCAGTCTGGTTTGCTTATCAAATGTACTTTGAGCCATACGTGCCTTTACTTGGTAGATGAGTAAAGATGATGAATGTAGGGAAAAATAGTTTATGACATGATTTCTAAAACATAATTATTAACAGACACTTCTTTCCAAATAATGGTTAAACGGTCGATAAAGTGTTTATTAACAATTAAACAAAAATGATGTATATATATATATATAGGACGATAATCAAATGAGAACCTAAAATAGGTTGAGAACCGTGAAAACCAATCTAAGCCGTTGATTGATTTTAATCTATGGACATATGAATGAATTTTTATGTTTTTAAAACCATATGATCAAAACCAAATGACGGCTTAGATCGATTCCCACGGTTCTCAACCTATTTTTGGTTCAAACATGATTTAACCCCAATATATATATATATATATATATATATATATATATATATATATATATATATATATATATATATATATATATACACACCGAGATACATATATAAAAAACTTGACCTTAAAGACTACTATACTACATATGAAAATGTATTTAAGAGAATAATTTCCAGGTATTTGCAGTATTATATTATACAAATAATTAAAAATGTACAAACTTTTATTATATAATAAAGCATCCATAAAAAAATTATTTCTAGGCTCATAATAAGCTAGAAATTGAAGTATTATTCAGCCACTACATGCGATCTTGGCAACATCATGCTTGTTACTTATGGCCAACCATTGGCAATCCTCAAATGAGCATTTTTGGTCACCAATTGGCCACTCGACGTCCTCGGCCGTCAAAAACTTGGGACCCCAACTCGGGGTCCCATCTTCATAAGAGTTATGTGTCAATCTGGTTAACTCTGAACCATCTAACTTCATGGTAAATATGTCTCCATATGGCTGATAGTGATGCGGGTTGGATATTGGTTCAGCCGAAACAGCGGCATAGTCAGAGGTGAAAACAATAGACTTCCCATTTGGGCTGAACCACGGGTGGTTTGTACGCCCAGCTGATCCACTATGGATCAGTTGCCGGAGCCCAGTCCCATTTGGGTGGATCATATATAATGCGAAACTTCCTAAACCTGGGTTGTGGCGATTTGACGCGAATGCAATCCAGTCCCCATTTGGGGACCAGTTACACATCGTGTCAGACCATGGCCCGTTGGTCAACTGAGTTAGACCGCCTTTCTCACCGTCATGTGCATCCATGATGTACAAGTTTTTATAACCCGATCGACCCGACCTGAACACAATCCATTTTCCATCTGGGGACACAGATGGAAAGGCATTGTTTTGTCCACCGATGCTGAGTTTTTTAAAACTCAATTCATCGGCGTCAAGTTCTACTGATATTATATCAACCCCAGTATCCACACTCGCAAAGGTGGGACCTATACTTGTATAGATTACACCTTTGCGTTTAGGGTCCCACGCAGTCGAAAATACAGTAATATCAGGAATGATTTCTCGATGACCCGACCCATCACTATTAACCACATAAAGACCAGGCAATCCCACATAAGCGATCCGATCACCATCCGGTGAGAAAGAAGGAAACGACCCATCAATCCGAAATAGAGAAATTCCGGGTCTTGGGGTTTGGATATTCTCAAGAAATAGGTCATTTTTTACCATCTTTCCAATGCTTCCAGACCCTCTACATCTGTGATACCCGACCCGGGAAGAATCAGGTGATAGAAATGGGTTATAGTGATTGGCTCGTGGAGCAACAACTCGGGACAAGTCCTTAAATGACCCAGAAACGACGTCGTACAGCTCTATGTGACGATAATCCGAATTGGGTCTCCTCGTTGCCAGTGCAATAATTCCCTTTTTGGTTACTGATGCAGCTGGGGTGAACGCATGTAGACCGGGTGGAGTGACTCGCTGAGTCACCACCGAGTCAACCGTAAATGGCTTATTTGTAGGGAGAATTGCCACGTGAATGCTCCACCACCCATCGTCACCTCTCCGGTGGAAGAAAATCGTCGAGTCATCTGCCCAACTCGGCCACCCACCGTGGTTCACCACCTTGACTCGGCTTGACCCGTTTTGAGTCAAGAAAACATATATATCCGTACTGAGTTCCTCCACCTCGCCGCCCCAACCGTTTTCTCCGGAAGAAGCCACCGCTGTCCATAAACCCGACGGAGACACGGCAGGGCTGAAATCGGCAATTCCTTGAGGCGTCAATCGCCGAGTCAACCCGGTTGATAACTGAGTCGAGTAAATCGCAGCCCAACTCGTCCTGCCCACACCCGTGTCCTCATGAGTCGACACGTATATCAATAAATCACCTACCAAACTCGGCCTGTCTTTGATCGAAATATTTCCGGCGTCACCACCGCCGACGAGATGGTGTTGAGAACGAGTTAACTCAGTTTCAAGAACTGAACGTTTTCTGGAGCGATCCAAAAAACCATTGTGAGAAAGTACGTCGAGATAGATGGATGATGAGCCGTTGCGTTCAGTGACGTAGACGAGTTGAGTTTGAGTCGGTGGTGGGTTTTCCTTTTCCACCGTAGGATTGGTAATGAGGGTTTGATGAAAGTAGCCGTTGAAATTGACGGAGTGGCCGTCGGTGAGTCGGAGTTCATTGGGGGTGGCGTCGATTGAAAGGGAGAATATATCGAAAGCATATCTTGATCGGCCGTTTGTAGTAAAGACTATGCTGGTGGCAGGTTCAGCCACTACCGAGTGAATGAAGAAGAAGAGGAAGAAAGAGATGATGAGTTGAGGGGTTTTCATGATTGGGTTAGCGGAGACCATGGTGGATTCATGGAGAAGAAAATGAACAAGGGTAAACGACGTTATCTTGTTATCAAAATGGACGGTGACGGTTGTGATTCTAATTAAATTTAGAGTAAATTATATGATTAGTCCTTGAGGTTTATATGTTTTAACACATCATATCCCTATTTTAAAATTTCTAAGAACTACAATACAACCTCTTTAAAATTTCTATGGACTACAACCTCCTAATTTGCAATTTATAACCCATGAAGTCTCTCAATTGTATTGTTTGCTGTTAAACAAATTAATTTAGTGTGTACATGTTAATCGAGAATATATATTAATATATATACTTATAGAAAGTAAATTACATGTTTAGTCATCTAATTTTTATTATATACTAGTAATATGATCGTGTGATGCGGCGGTGTTAATTTTAATTTAAAACGGATAACTTAAAAATTAAAATGTCAATCGTATTTCCATTTTTTTTGTCCATTCTGAAGTTAGTTGTATACTTATACAGTGTCCTCGGTTATAAATTTTGAATAAATGAAGTTAAAAGAATACCTAATCTAGATACGCATAGATTTGTATACCTGTTTTTTACTGCAATATATGTTCCAAATGTTTATACATATACTATAGATATATATAGTAAGATTGGTACATATTCATTCTATTTTATAATACTACTAAATACTAAGTTATTAAAAATAAAGTTATTTTGAAAATATTAACGAAAAAATAATAATTGTGAAATTTATAATAAAAATGCAACGAGTTTTTAATGTATTTTAGTTGACTTATAATTATGTATTTTTAATATGGTAAAATTAAAAGAAGTAAAGCGTAAGAATATAAAACAAATTAATTTGTAGATATTCATGATATTTAATAGTACGGATAAATTAAAAAATATTCAATATTGGACTCATTTTGAAGGTATTGACGATACGATTATAATGGTATAAATTTTTAAAAACGTATTTTTTTTCTTTGTATTTTTGTTCATATACAATTATTTGTGTTAATATGATAAAGGTGTAAAATGAAAAATGAAAAAGTAAGGGATAAAAAATAGTTAAAGAATTAATTATAAGGGTGCTAAATGTAACCTTGAAAATAACGGTACCCACCCATAATTTCCATTTAAAACGGTATTTTGCAACATTAAAAAACTTTAGGACTAAACAATTAATTAAAACAAAATTGAGAAATACGCATCAATAATTTTAGTCTACACATTGTATTTTTTCCAGAATCAAAGAATAAAAAAATGTTCAATCTCAAAGAATATATGAGTTTGAAAAATAGCGAAATACCCACCTTTCATCAGATTTTATCCAAAAACGAAAAACATTTGACAAAAATCAACCAAAAGAGAAATCAACATTTATGGATCTTGCAGTGTATTGTTGGCACTTTATATGAAATCATATACCCACTTTGTGGATCATGCACTCAACACTAAAGCGATATGCTTATACAGGCTAAAAAAATGTTGAGGGTGATTTTCCTATTTTATCCTTTTGGTGTCTGATCTTCTTAAAATGGGTGGTCTTCCTTCGATGCATAGTATGACCATTTTATGGTAGCATGTACTCCCTGTCTCAACACTAACTTAGAGATGCTTACCGATCAACATTTATGTTTTCATAAAGAACTTACATGCTCAAAAATTGGTTCCAACTTGTAGAAACCTTTAAGCTTCTGGTTCAAAATGTCCTACCTAAAATCTTGTCAAATAGAAAACATACATCAAGACACCCAATTAGATCTGTGTATTTTTAATAGAAGACCATTGTTATTCCTTATGTTTCTATCCAAAACAATTTATCTAATTATACCTTAAGGTTTTAGAGAGTTAGATCTCTATCAAATATAATCTTCTTAGCATCATCATTCCAAGTGTATCCAGTTGTGTGATTAAGACATCATGAATATACTTGTCGTTTTTAATTCATCTTGCAAAAAGTTATAACAAAAAAGAAGAATTTAGATTATACTTGGAGAAAAGAGGTTGGAAAGAGGGTGTGGCCAAGAAAAAGAGAAATGGAACAAATCCACTAAACATCCTATAATGTCTCTCAATATTTGAATCATCTCTCAGTCTCGTCTCTCGGTTCATGAAGAGTGTGAGTCAAGTCAAGTAGACGTCATCCTGCCTTAAACCGGCTAAAACATGGTGTCAAGCAAGGTAAAGCATGGAACACGTGTAGAGAATTATCAATAACATGTTTACGCTCCTCTAATGCATGTGTTAGCTCCAATATTTATAATATTAGAAGTATTGAAAAATAGGCGAAGTATAGAAAACTTCGACAGAAGCTCTGCCGAATGATCACAGAAGTTCTACGGAGTGTCACCAAAGCTCTGCCGAAGTAAACAAAAAGATCAATCAAGAAACGCCAAGACCAAAGAACGAACTACAGAAGTACTGCTCATAGAGGACCGAGCCGCAGAACCTCTGTCACCCTTGACAGAGCCTCTGCGGTTTATACTAAAGACTTAGAAGATTTACAAATATCTTTCTACTGTTCCAGGATCCGTTCATCCACTTGTTCCAGGCGTGCCCTGACATCAACTACACGTGTCAAACTCTGATAGGGCTCTGTCAAAATTGGAACATGCGCATTAAATGAACATCGTACCTGCTACTGTTCACCCAATCCTGTCTACTGTAGATCAATCCTTATTTGTCTAAAGTATGTCCCCTTTAGAAGTAGTATAAATAGAAGACTCATGTTGAGATCTTCTATTAAGCTTAACATCAAGAAAATACTGATATATCTTTAAGCTTAAGCATAACACACACACCATTAACTGCAGATTTCTTGTTAATCCTCTCAAGTTCTTGGTGTTCTTATTATATATCAAATACAGTAATCTTTGAGATATTCATATGTTCTTCATACACTGATTATTTGATATTGTGTGTTGTTTCTATATAAACATATCTGTTAGTTCTTCAAATACGCTTCCGCAATGCATCTTATTTGAACTAATAGATTAGATAATCATTGTTAATCAAATACGGGAACCAACAATTGGTATCAGAGCAAAGCTTGATTTTTAATCAAGCGATCCTCGTTTAACAAGATTATTGGTAGAAACCTGGTCTGATTTTAACCTGTTATTCATTCCTTCAAACAGATTCTGTTTTTCAGCCATTTTCGATTTATTCGATATTTGGTAAAACTAGAAACTGTTTCTTTCGTTAAAACTCCATTAAAGTGCACTATTGTCGGTGATTGAATCATTATTCATTTGTCTCTAGATTTCTCAAGTAACAATGTCTAGAATAAAATTCTGTGGTGATGCTGATTCTCATTATTATTCGAAACTAAGTACAAATTTTCGCAAGATAATTCCTACCCTTGAGAAAGAACTAGATGAAAGGAACAAGAGCATTCTTAGTGATTCAGATAAAATTGCTAAGCTTGAAGAATCAGGTAAACTTCTAAACTGTGAAAATCTTAAACTGAAAAGGAAATTATCTGAGTCAGAAAAGCTTTGTGAAAAGGAGAAAGAGAAGTTTGAGGAAGTTAAGGCAATTTTTGAAGAAGAGAAGAAAAGACTTGAACTCAAATGTTTAAAATTTTCTAGTCTGATTTCTGATTTTGAGAAACTTGTGATCTGTGAGAGAGAGAAATTTGAAAAAGAGAGAACCATTTTTAAAACAAAATCTATGGAGTTTTCTTGCAAAATCTCAGTGTTACAAGAAACTCTTGAAAAGGAGGAGAGAGAGCATGATTTTATTAGAAAAGAGTCTGAAAAAGTGAAGGTTGAAGGATTTCAAACTAAGTGTTTAAAAGATGTTTTTGAGCGAGAAAGAAAGGTTTTTAAAGCTGAAATGTCCAAATTGACAAAAAGACTATCTGTTTTGTCAAGCAAGATTACGTTGGAGAAAGTGTATAAATCAGATCTTCTAAAGAAGTTTGATTTGAATCTTAAAGAAAAGAATAATTTAGCTAAAAGGCTCAAGGAACTTGACTTTGCAGACTCAAGTTATTCACTTAAAACAACTTCAAGTTCAAGTTCTATAAAAAAAAGTTTTTCAAAAGGGTTCATTAAGCCAAGTATATTTTCAAAAATTCAGACCTCCACTTCTAAATTTTTCCATGATCATAGACTAGACAACATAGTTAATTAAGCTTTTAGAAGGGTGAAAAAGGTTTGGATAGTGAAAGGCTCTACACTTGTTCAAAATACTCAAAAGTTATTCATTTCTGGTGTGTATAACAAGTTCAACAAAGCATGTCATGAAAATTCTAACAAAAAAGGACCCATGTGGATATGGGTACCTAAAACTCTCTGATTGTCTTGCAGAAGCAATATGTGCTAATCTGGTATCTAGACTCCGGATGCTCGAGGCACATAACTGGCAATAGAGGTCTTCTGTCCACGTACAAAGAAAAACTCGATGGTGGACCTATGACCTTTGGAGACAAGAAGGGGTACATTAAAGACGATGGAGTCATAAACAAAGATCTAGAAATAAGTGACATGAATTAACATCTGACGATACTCACAGAACCTCTGACACACTTGACTTATGTTCTATACTTCACATTTTAAAACCAATCATAAGTCAAGGGGGAGCAGAAGGAGAACTACTTGATCCACATAGATTGATTAGATCAAGGGGGAGCAATAGGAGACCTTGCTTAATCTACAGAGATTTATAAGTCAAGGGGGAGCCAAGGAAGAGATGACATCATCAAAAGAAAAGAACTTTGTCGGACAAAGAAGAACAAAAAGGTTGGTATCTCGTACAAATTCTTTTTGAAAATAATTTTCTAGGACACAAATTTCTAAATATGTTCTAGAAACATTATTAAAAACATTCCAAATAAAATTTGATAAAAAAGAATATTAAGCTTTCCATTATTAGAAATTTAAGGTCATAGAGCCTCTGTTGACTCCAACAGAGGTTCTGCAGGCAAAAGCTCTATGATCATAAATCAATAATCTTGGAAACTCTGTCGATCACCTTGGGTGTCATTTTCAAAGAGAATCATCGCGTACAAATGCACTACAACAGAAGTCATTGGTTACAGAGTTCTTCCCACAATAAAGAACTTCTGTAGACCATCACATGTCAAACTTTTTGCTGCACAAAACCTTTTTCCAAAACAGTTTTCTAGGACACCAACTTCCAAATATGTCCTAAAAACAACTCTTAAAAAGATTAAAAAACTTGGATGATCAAAAAGTTTAATAGATTTTTAGTTATGAGAAATTTCCTCTCATAGAGCTTCTGCTGGCTCTGACAGAGCTCCAAAACCTCTGTGAAAGCATTTTCTTCGCTAAAAATCTATCGATCCTCTCCAATGCTTTTTCAAACGTTTTTTTTGGTACAACCTACAGAGGAAAGAAAAACAAGGTTTTTAAATCACAGAACTTCTGTAAATCACAGAGCCTCTGTCATTTTTTACTTTGGGCAATTCTGCAACAGTAACGGCTATTTTACTGCGAGTGAAAAATATATGGAGGAAAAGAAACACACGCGTTGTAACACCCTCAAATTTGGAACAAGCAACTAAATAAATTTTTTAATAAAATAACCCAACGTAGACAAAATCATTTCTACAAGTCATTCCTCAAAATACCTCGGAATTAAAACATCATAAATTCTACAAATAAATAACTTAATCGGGTGTTACTTAACACCACACATGATTGCTAGTCCAAACTATTGCGGAAGACTTCACTAAACAAGTCACCTCTCGTGCACTTTACTAGCACTCGCCACTTCACAATGTAGCTAGAGCTACCCCAACCTGAGCCTGTTGCACATGCCGACAAATAAAAAGGGTTAGGCTTACGCCTAGTGAGTTCAAGCATTTTATCATGACTATATAAAAACATAAATCAAATGAGTAATAGTTTAGTCATGATTTCAAAAGAGTTTACTTTAATTGCAAATCATCCATTTTCCAACTCACACACTTCCATGGGAAAGTTCCCGAAAGGTATAATACGTTTTCCAAAATGAATTACATTCCCAACTCACTCAAATACGTGAATAAGTTTAGTTTAGGTAAAACCTTCAAATACGGTTGACGATACATATTCAACCCGTAACACATGGAAACCATCCGTTAAATATAACTCTTTATTAAAACACAATACGAAGTAATACTCACGCGACCGTAAAAGGTAATAAAGATCAAATACCATAAACGGGGAAGACCCGTATCCATTGAAGGTGGAGGTAACACAAATACCCAAAACATCATACACGGATGAGATATAACCCACAACTTACGTACCATGGAAAACAATCCATACAATTAGAACACGTCACCGAAAACATAAGTAGCAACAAATACCCAAAACAACACCTTTCGGTGACGGGGGAGACCCGTATACATCGCACGTGACAGAACACCAAAGTGGGTCACTTACTATGTAATAAAAACACCTACGTGGATTACTCTCGTAAACTGAGCTCAATCACTCCAGATGTATTGCCCGCGAGACTAGGGAGCCCCCAACTTCAACCACTCCAGGTCTATACATTGGGTCACTCCAAATCCACAACAGCACATTAGGGATTACACCTTACTGCCCATGAGACGACGACCGACCATATAGGTCCATGCCTTACTTATCATGGATCCCGATGCCTATCCCGTGCTAAGCACATATATGGAATTACACCTTATTGCCCATGAGACGACGCCCGACCATCTAAGTCCACACCTTACTTATCATGGAACCCGATGCCTATTCCGTGCTACAAAAGAAACTAACATCTCGTAAATTGAGCTCAATCAATTCCGACCTCTTGCTCGCGAGACTAAGGGGAAACTCAACTGCCTATGGATCCATGGCTAATAAGGTCTAAAATATTACACAACCCCAAATATAATAAAATGCATTCAAAACATGCAATTCCCCAATTGACGTAAATCATGATCAAAACTCAACTTTGAGCTATCAAAAACTGGACAAATGTCCCCCAAGACTTAATAAAACCCAATACCGCCACAAGCTCAACTAACTCAAAAGATAGTTCATAAAAGGCATAAAATAACATTAAATATAACAACACACACCGGTTGCCGGTGATTACTTCAAATCCATGAAAACCCGAAATAAAACCTTGGGTCGGGAAAAACCCTCCTTTCCAAAGGACTCACACCTTTACATTTTCAAAACATCTTATGATGTGTTATATGCATATTTCCAATATGTCCACAAAATACATTTTCATACAAATAGACTCCATTTATTACATAAATCAATAACCCATTTTCATATAGGATTTATCTATTGCATTTTTCCAAAATATCCAAAAGTAGTGTTTTACAATATTTACCACAATTAATACCTCAAAGGTAAAATTCACCAAATAACTTAACATTGATAATTTTCAGGTAAAACACCTCATTGCTTGGAAAAATAACATTTTGGCATGTACAAAGTTTTCGCAAAGTAACTTAAACTCACCTTAGCTAGATTTAGCTAAATTTAGCTAAATCTAGAGTTCTCCAAACGTAAGCTCCTTTGAAGAAGATTGTATCCTCAAGCCACAATCTCTAAAACCTAAATTCATGAATTTCCACCCATCAAAACCAAAGTCTAGCCATAAGGAATCATCATCTATCCATAACATACCAAAACACCCATTATAACAAAACCCTAACTTCATATTCAAAGAGGAGAGGAGATTACCTTAACCATACTTGAATCCACCAACCCAAAACGTCTCTACAACCTCCAAGATGCTCCACCACTCCTAATCTTCAAATAGAGTCGGAAGGGTTGGGTAAAAACCCTAGAAATCAGTGGAGAAGATGAAGTGGGGGTTTCCTTTTGAAGGGTTAAGGTTTCCAATCCATGGTGGGTGTTTGATTTGGGGAAGAAGATGAAGAAACCACTTGAAACATCAAATCTTTGGGTTCAAAAGCTCAAAATCGGCTTTGGATGCTTAGGGTTTCGAGTTGAGAGAAGAATGGATGAAATGGGAGAAGTGAGAAGGGATTTAGGGTGAGAAATGGTTTTAATCGGATTCCAGCTCCCCGACCGCGACAATGACATGGTCATTGTCGCTGGTCATTGTCGCGACCCGCGTACCACATTCTGTTTGATTGCTCAGATCGGCCCCCACCGCGACAATGCCACCGCGACAATGACATGGTCATTGTCGCGACTTGCGTACCAAGCCTCAAAACTCGACTTTTTCAATGCCAAAACTCTCGATACTCTTAGAGACTTTACGTAATGTCCTCCAAACATAAATCCCACCATTTTCAAGATGCAAAACATTTGGGTGATATTTACTTACCGAAAATACGGGTGTTACACACGCCAAGCATTAATGGGCCTCGCACGACGTCAAGTCATGCTCTGACACTGCTGACGTGTCACATTTTCATTGGATGTACACGACACACGTTCTCCTGGAAAGTTGAACCAGCCGTAACCACTCAAGTGCGGACCCCAAATATTATTCACCTCCAAATATTAACCCTTTCAGATTCTAACCATTACTCCTCAGTATAAAACCCAAAGTACCTCTCCTCACAAAAACTTTACGAACTTACTTTCTTCTCCGGCGAACCTGCAACTATTCTCAAAACTTCATCTGTTCCAAATTGCAAAAATGGATTCCAGTTTACATGCTGCACAAACCTCTCCGGCGAAAACCCCTGAACACTCTCCAGTGGTATCTGAGCACTCCCAACATCCTAACATTGTCAGCAACCAAGAACAGGGCAACTCCGACGACGAAGCAAACTTTATCCCAACAACCCATCTCCAAGATTTCATTGCTCATGAACATTTCGAGCAAACTCTTCCTTTAAAGTCCAATAACTAATATTTAGTACCATCGGAAACTGCTTTTGGAGAAGCACATGCCATTCTTCTCCACATTCTTTAAAACCATTTTCTCTACCCTCTTCTATCCAAAACCCCCACCAAAATCCCATTTAGGTATTTGAATCAGTTCTGGCAGAGTTGCAGATACGATTCAAATGACAGACAGATCAAAGGCTACATATCTACACTTGATAAATTCGAGCATATTGAACTCAAGTTCAACAGAACAATGTTCTCACTTGAGTTCAATCTTCCAACAAGAGGTGTTCTAGGTATAAAGCAGTTTGTAGAGGAACCAACAGATGAGGAGATCTGCATATTTTTGGAAATGTTAGGGTACAACACTACCCTAAGAAAAAGAAACGATTTCCGCAGAGGCAGACTACCACCTCTGTGGAATACCCTCTTCTCAATCTTAAACAGAGGCCTCACTGGAAAGATAGGCAACCCTGACCAGAGTTCACATCAAATTCTATCCATCATGTATGGGGTATATTATGATCTTCCTCTTGATTATGCCACCATAATGATGCAAGAAATGGTTAACACCATTGATAGAAAGATTGCCACGATTAAGACAAAAGAGAGTACACCGAATTATCTACCACCTCTGCAATACCAAAGACTTCTTGGAGTTTTACTCGAACCTCTGCTACTTATGCAACAATGGCCAATAGAGGGACCAACCACCAAACTCTTTGCCATGACAAAGAACACTCCAACAGAACATCTAGATGGTTACCCTTACTGCAGACCTCTGTCAAATTACCTTCTGGGATATGTCAAAGATAAAGAGATGAAGTTAAAATATATACGCGTCCACAGGACTCCAGAACCAAGTCCTGTGACACCCCCGCGTCAGGGAGCCCCATTAGATTTAGATGTAGTGGAAAGGATGACAGAAGAAGAGTGGGAAGTAGCGTTTAAGAAACATAACCAAGTACAAGAGAGGTTCCACAAACAGAGAGAATCCATTATCCCTTCATCTAAGAGAAAAACCTCTGCAACCACACCCCAAAAGAAGAGCAAGAAAAGGAAACCCACAGAGAAAACTTCAACCTCTGCAGCTCAACCATCTCCACCCCCTGCAACAGAAACAGGATCTTCTGCACTGTTGGGTCCATGATCTTCAACATATCAAGTAATGTGTAACAAGATTAGGTAGAGAAGGACTAATTGTTTATTGAAATGTAAATCTAATCTAGAGAGAACACAAGTTGGTTTGAAGGCTACATTGTGAATTATGAATTGTTACTTACAACATTACATTACAAGTCCTATTTATACTCCCCTTCCCTTGTTACAACAAGTAAGCCCAAGCCCATTTACATGTCAAAGCCCATTAGGCCCAAACTATTACTTTACAAAACTTTCTAATTATTTAGGACAACTTAAATGTCCTAACATTCTCCCCCTAAAGTTTTGGAAAGTAAATCATCTTCAAGTCTTTGTCTCCTCTCCCCCTTGATTTTCTTGAAAAACTTTAGCGGTGCAATTCTTCAAAAGTAGGCTCGGCCCCCCCTTGAAAGTTGCTCTTATTCATCATATTTTCAACCTTGAAAAATCAGATTCAATGTACTCCATAACCCCGACTAAGTGCACGAAAAACATCTCCAAAGTGTAGAAACTCGAGCTCGTTCCGATAAGCCCACAAGAATGATAACGAGTGAGTTTTGAGTGATAAGCCAAATGCATTCTTAGTTTAAAACAAAGAATTCGTCGTTGAACCACGAGGTGAGTAGGAATTCGGCTTAAGAGCTTGGTCCGAATTTGCTCGAATGAGGAACGGTAAAAAGCACGCGCTACTCGGTAGAGGTTTCGAGGAATCGTATGCAAATCGATGTCGTGGAGATGGAAGTGTGACAAACGTAATGTAGGAATGATGCCACACGAGTTCCATAAGCAAAACCACGAAATTTGACGAAACTAACGGAAATTGGACCAAAAATGGTAGAAAACTAACTGGCCACTAACGACTCCGTTAGTTACTATTCATCACCTTCATCAATATCAACTCACGATCTGTTGATTTCTACTTCACTTTTTTATTTCAACATCCATGATTAAAATGGACTTCATTTTGGTTTCTTTATGTTCAACAATCATCAAAGAATGATAATACCAATAATATCAAGACCATGCATTGTAACAAACAGTAACAATGCAACTCCGGTGAAGTCCCGTTTTTCCGGCGAGGGTACTCCGGCGAGAATGTTTTTTTTTCGGCCAGTTGATTTCCAACAACTCTAAATAATTGATTTCTTGCTGGAAATTACACCAAAAATATGGCAAAATGATTGCAATCTCAATATACACAGATCTGAGGAGAACATGCAGCAAAACTCCGGCAAGAACTCTGATCAAAACGGTTTTCCGGTGAGAAGAAACTGTCGAAGTGCAGATCACTAAATTCACTGATTTCTTGACCAAAATTACATGTAAAACTTGCAAAATGTTCCAGATCCATAACAAAATCATTTTGTGGAGAATTTGTGGATCAAAAACTGCTCAATCATCAAAATCACATAATCTCTGAACAACTCCTTCGAAGAACATTTCTGTAAACTCAGATCTGATCCAAAGACCTCGAATTCATCATCCTTTTTCGAATATGAGTGTTATAAATCACTCCACAAATAACAATAAACTCATCTGAGATGTTTTGTGCAATTGAAAACAACTTTCACGAAGAAGAGAAGAAGATCACATGAAATCATGAAGAACATGCACCGTTAACTTTCAGATCTGAGATCTAACTCATTTCTTGTTGAATTTCTATTCTAATAGATGTAGAGTGCTCGAAAATCAAAAACTAACAGATCTGAGTGGATAGAATCGAAACATGCACCGAAAAACTTCCGGATCTTGAGAATTCTCGCGAAGAACACCGAAAAACTCTCAAAATTTTCGAAAAACGTCAAAACTTGTCGAAATTCGATTCTAAAAATTGGAGATGATCTGGAATCGAATAATGAGCAAATCTTCAAGAGCAATAGAGCATATGAGATTTGAGCAAACTTACATGTAGATCGGGCAAAAATACTTGAAATGTCGAGATCCGATGATCGTATCGAGAAAAGATTCATCGATTTGGCTCTGATACCAATTGAAAGTCCAGGATACACTCTTACAATCAAATATGAACAATTAAGATCGTATTCACAGCAACTGGTCATATGATTTATTAACAATCTGTGAATTACAAGATATTACAATGAATTTTTCTCTAAATGGATTCACCAAAGATTATATCAAAGATTAGTTAGCAAACTGTTGCTAACACTATATATACTGTAGAGAAAAGCTAAAGCTACAGTACATATGAGAAACAGACTAATAGAACAATTACACGTGTCCTAATTAGTAACTGAATATAACAGAGAATATCCCAAGATATGAATTCTGAACATACTTCTGAATAAGCGCTTCAGAACATTTGTCTTCATAGTCAGAAGTTCTGAGTCTCCTACTCAGAACTCTGAACCTTCTAGTCAGAATCCAACACTTAGAATCTTTTGAGATTTCTCACTCAGAACTTCTGAGTCTTCTACTCAGAACTTCTGAGTCTTCTGAGTCTTCTTTAGTCTTCTTACTCAGAACTCAACACTTGTGTTTTTGAAATGAATAATTTTAATGAAATATATGCATACTTTCAGGGAGAGTAAGTCCTGATCGGTTGTTTCTTATAAAGAATAATTTTAATGAAATCTTCATTTCATTTCATTAAAACTGATCGGTTGTTTCAAATGAATAATTATTCTTATAAATGAATAATTTTAATGAAATCTTCATATCAATTTTTCATTTGGACAAAACAATGAATTATTAATTTCATTAAAACTGATCGGTTGTTTCTTATAAAGAAATCTTATGAAAGCTGAAATGAAGATGAGAATTGTCATTTCAAGGGGGAGCAAAGAAAAAGCAAATATATAACATAAATCAATTTGGAAATAGTTGCTGCTGCTGATTAAAGACTGACCAGAAGTTGTTAACTCAGATTATTCAGAATTCTGAGCAAAAGTTGTCAAAGCATTCAGAAGAGCTCCTTCTGAAGATTGTTCATGCTCTAAGAATTTGATGATGAATAGTACAAGTGTGTTTGACAAAAAGGGGGAGATTGTTAGGTCTAGAGTTTTGTCAAAAACACAAGTGTTGAGTTCTGAGTAAGAAGACTAAAGAAGACTCAGAAGACTCAGAAGTTCTGAGTAGAAGACTCAGAAGTTCTGAGTGAGAAATCTCAAAAAGATTCTAAGTGTTGGATTCTGACTAGAAGGTTCAAAGTTCTGAGTAGGAGACTCAGAACTTCTGACTATGAAGACAAATGTTCTGAAGCGCTTATTCAGAAGTATGTTCAGAATTCATATCTTGGGATATTCTCTGTTATATTCAGTTACTAATTAGGACACATGTAATTGTTCTATTAGTCTGTTTCTCATATGTACTGTAGCTTTAGCTTTTCTCTACAGTATATATAGTGTTAGCAACAGTTTGCTAACTAATCTTTGATATAATCTTTGGTGAATCCATTTAGAGAAAAATTCATTGTAATATTTTGTAATTCACAGATTGTTAATAAATCATATGACCAGTTGCTGTGAATACGATCTTAATTGTTCATATTTGATTGTAAGAGTGTATCCTGGACTTTCATGCACCTCCCTCCCCTCCAAAACAAAAGAAACGAAAAACCAAATCTACAGAGGAGGGAGCCCTTAAGCCAAAAAGGAGGAAGTCAAAAAAGAAGAAACCCACATCACCTCTGCAGTCCATTACAGAGGGAGTCAAACAGGAAGAGGAAGATCAAACTATACCTCTGCAACCTCCCTTCCCAATAAACTATGCAGATCAACAGGGAGACTTTAATACCTTCCTCATCCAAACCGAAATAGCTCACACCTTAGATCCATCAGGATGGACCGCAGAACCGTTGTCTCATGAATCGACAGAGACACCCAACTACACGATAGCCTCAAACTTGGATGAACATGATCAAACTCCTCAGAACATTTAATGTCAGACTCCAGAGGTTCTGCACAATCCTTTCCTCCATCCAGAGCTTAACACTAAGGAACCAACCCCTACACGCACATAAGAAGATGATAGGATAGAAACCACAGAGGTTAGGATAGAAACCACAGAGGGTCCTATAGAAAAAGATGCCACAGAAGAAGAAGGCACAAATCTCCAACCCCCTCCCAGTGCAACCCACATATCTAACACAGCCGGTCTAGCGGCAGAAGGCGTTATTGAAAAAGAGCCGCACAGCTCGACCCCAACCCAAACCGACCAGCCAGAGGTTACTCTTTCAACCTCTGTGCCACTTATACCTAGGGAAACCATTCTAGGGGAGTCCTCTCTAAAGGACTTACCCATAGTTCGTGGTCATTCGCCCGAGACCACAATCGCACTCCTAACAGAGGCATATGTTGCCTCTGCCACGCACACAACAATAGGGCCCAACCTCCTTTCAGAGAGGAGTAGAGAAAACAGAAATGAAGAGACTCTAGACAAGTCTCCGAGTCAACAGAAGGACATTCCAATACCCACCTCTGGAGTGGATTTGGACACTGACCTTCACAGAACTTCTGTAGAGGTTGGAACACAAGTTTCTCCTCAAGGATCAGAAGGAAATCCTTCCACCCTCAATGTAAAAACAGGGGTGAACGAAGGTGTCCCAGGAACAGGGACTCACTCTGAGGATAGATGTGTTCCTCCAGAGGTTACCGCTGACTCTCACGTGACAAAGGATGAGTTCCAAACCTTTGTAACCTCTGTGAATCAAAAACTACAGGAGTTGCAAAGCTCCTTTTCTATTTTTACAGAGACTTCTTCAGGAGCCATTACAAGTCTAAATACCAAAATGAACGCCTTATCCACAGAGGTACAACAAGCTCCTTCCCAAATGAAGTCTGCTGCCGAATCTTCTGTCACAACCTCTGCCAGAATACATGCTGCCGAATTCGAAAGAAGTGCAATCTCTGCATTCAAAAACTCCATCAAGATTTATCTTGAAAAGATGAGGCAACAAGCTGCAAAGAATCCTGACAATACTTGCAGAGCATAAAGTTCTAAAAAAAGGAGGCAGGATGACCCTAATGATGATGATGCATCAGGTCATCCTGAGGGGGAGAACCAAACTGAGAAAACAACAGAGGCTACACCTGCAGAAACTACGACAACCGCAGAGCCTAAAACTCAAGATCCCCCAACCCAAAGTCAAGGAAACCAATAGAGGCCCACAGAGGAAACCCCAGCCTCTGTGGAAACCACCTCTGTCTTTGAAAAAGATGCCCCTACTCAAGAAAAGATCCAGATCTTATCATCTTCCTCCTCAGAAGAACTTTCCATTCCTCCACCAAAACCAATATCCCAACCCAAAACATACCCAAGAAGAAAATCCATTGCCCACAAACCAAAAGGACCAAAACGCTCTGCTACTTATGTTCTAAAAAGAATGGAATTTGTATCTGCTTTCAGAACAGCAAGATGTTTTGATATCCCTCCACAAACCACAACTGAGCTCACAGAAGAACCGTCTACAAAACCTAAATCCCCAATCAAACCAACAGAACCATCACCACCAAAGTCCTCAGAAACTGAAGTGTCAAAAACTACAGAGGCAATCCCCATCATACCCACAGAAACCTCTACACCCAAACCAACAGAGGACCAAACCCACAAACCAACAGAAGCAATCCCAGAAAATCCAAAATAGGCAACAGGTTCTGAGCCTCCCCAAGCCAAAGATAAAGGAAAGGGTATCATAACAGAAGAACCAAAGAAGAAAAAACCAATGCCTCAGACAACAGAGAAGTTGATGAAGAGCTCATTCGATGCCTTTGTCACTCCTAAACCTGAAGAAGACTGGGCATTCAATTTAGATCCTCTGTCAAAAATTCCAATCCTTGATCCAAAAGCAAAGGTAACAGAGGGTAGAGTTGCAGAGATAAAACGAGAAATGGATGCTCTGCGAAGACCAATACCTCCACCGAGTACACGACATGCAGAAATGGAAGAGGTGGTGTACAGGTATCTTTACAGACAGCATAATCAGAACAATCCTCTGCCTCAAATCGAAGATCCTCAACTCAGAGCTGACCTTGATAACACCTTCACCAGAACAAAGCCAAAAGCAAGAGCAGAAGTCTTCTCAGAGTCCAAAATTGAAAAGGTAATTTACTGCAAATTCTCTCAAACAAGAACCTTTCCAAAGATAAGGTACAACATCTACAAAGTCAAAAGGGAGAACAAGTCCGAAAATCAATTTTCAGATGCCGATATAAGGAACTTGAACCCCTACGATCTGCCAGATCTTCTACTTTGGATGAAAGAAAACTTCGACACTGATGCTAACAGAAGGGCCTATTAAGTATTCAGGAAAGCGATGAGGGAAAAGCTTCTGCTATATAGCATGATAGACTTTCAACTGGGAAGAGATATTGAAGTCAAAAACCTAAGCCTAAGACCCCTAGAGGATCACTGACCACCTTCTGTCGTGCCCAACTTAATCATAAAAACACCAAGGTACTGGTTAGTGTATAAGGATCCTGCTGGTCAATTAAGACTTTTTATGGAAATGGACTGTCAAAAGTATGCAACCAGTACTCTGAACAAGTTCAGATCAATCCTAGAAGAGAATAGAGATACTGAGCTTATGGATCGAGAATCAGCAGACAGAATGATCGGAGAAATCAATGGTACAATTGGCTTAAGAGAACTATGCATCAAATTCTATCACGAGATCAGAGAAGTGGGATTCGACAACAGAAGTTTCAACGACTTCACAAATGCAAATGTCCGAGTCTCATCTACGTACCTCTGTAAACTTTAAAATGCCTCTCGCATAATTTCAAAATGAAAAGAAATGAAATGAATCTGAGGTATTGTTTAACCTCTGTCTATTTACTTAGCCTAATTAAGCATAATTCAAAATTTTCATTTTTCAATACTTAGGGGGAGATTGTTAGCTCCAATATTCATAATATTAGAAGTATTGAAAAATAGGCGAAGTATAGAAGACTTCGACAGAAGCTCTGCCGAATGATCACATAAGTTCTACGGAGTGTCACCAAAGCTCTGCCGAAGTAAACAAAAAGATCAATCAAGAAACGCCAAGATCAAAGAACGAACTACAGAAGTACTGCTCACAGAGGACCGAGCCACAGAACCTCTGTCACCCTTGATAGAGCCTCTGTGGTTTATACTAAAGACTTAGAAGATTTACAAATATCTTTCTACTGTTCCAGGTTCCGTTCATCCACTTGTTCCAGGCGTGCCCTGACATCAACTACACGTGTCAAACTCTGATAGGGCTCTGTCAAAATTGGAACATGCGCATTAAATGAACACCGTACCTGCTAGTGTTCACCCAATCCTGTCTACTGTAGATCAGTCCTTATTTGTCTAAAGTATGTCCCCTTTAGAAGTAGTATAAATAGAAGACTCATGTTGAGATCTTCTATTAAGCTTAACATCAAGAAATACTCATATATCTTTAAGCTTAAGCATAACACACACACCATTAACTGCAGATTTCTTGTTAGTCCTCTCAAGTTCTTGGTGTTCTTATTATATATCAAATACAGTAATCTTTGAGATATTCATCTGTTCTTCATACACTGATTATTTGATATTGTGTGTTGTTTCTATATAAACATATCTGTTAGTTCTTCAAATACGCTTCCGCAACACATCTTATTTGAACTAATAGATTAGATAATCATTGTTAATCAAATATGGGAACCAACAGCATGAAAAACCATGATTAATTATTTGGATCATCGGATACAAGTTCATTGGCTACGTTAAGCAATGGTTGCACATGTGGCGAAGTGATCCATAAACTTGACATCCATGAAATCAAAATGTTACAAAATCTGCAAGTTACCCGTCAAAATGGCTACAAAATATAAAATTTTGAAATATCAGAAAGAAAATTGCATTCCCTGTACTAAACTGAAGTTATAGAATTCTCCAAATCACAAAATTTGGAACTCAAAAGCATCAAAATCAATCAGTTAATTGCTACAAACACGAAAGGAAGAGAGTGCAATAGATTCCCGGAAACAATATGTGGTTAAAATTACTAGAATGCTATCATATGCAGTATTCTCCAACGTACATCTTCACGGTATTGGATGACAGAGACACCACCATCGATGTCCAGTCTTCCCTAAAATCGAATCCACATGAAAACACGAATCAAACACGACAAATCGATGAATAAACTCAATATCGTTCTTATATGAGTGGTAAAACGAAAGTGTATGAGGTTACATGTAGGGTTCACATACTTGGGGACGACTTGGAAGATGTAATCATCGCCAAAGTTGGTTTGAATGGTGTTCTTGTGTAACACCTCGAAAATTCCATTGTCTTTGTAATTTTATTTTGAAAGAATGTTTAAAATAATGGGAAGTATTATTTTAAACGGAATGTCGGAAGAATTGGAAATGATAATTAACCCAAAGTTTTAGTTAATTGTAAATTTTGAAACTTTGAGGGTTAATTGTGTCAATTAGTGAAAGTTGTATCCCTTTTTAAGTTGAAAGGCGGTGGGAATTGAGATTATCTCAATTTCCATCTCCTGAAGAGTCGGTTTCCAGTAGAAAGAAGAACGAAAGGATGAAGTTTTGATTTCTGGTTTCTGAATCGTGGGGTGCAGAAAGTTGATTTTGTGTCTGTGTTGCTGTTATCGATCTCACAGGTGAGTTCATCTCTCTTTCTAAATAATTTTGGTTGAAATTGAATAAGGTAATTGGTAGAAATCTATCTAAATGATGTGGTAAAAGTGTATTAGAATGAAATCGACCAAGAAATTGAACTTAGATGAGTTTTTAGAGTAAAATCGAAGTGTTGATCGATGTCTCGTAATCGAAGATCCGGTATTGGATTCGGAATTGATGAGATTCGATATTGGATCTAGAATTGATGAAATCCGGTATTGGATTCAGAGTTGATGAGATCCGGTATTGGATCCGGATTTGATGAGATACGATATTGGATCTAGAATTGATGAGATCCGGTATTGGATCCGGAATTGATGAATTTTGGTATTGGATCCGGATTTGATGACATCCGGTATTGGATCCGGATTTAATGAGATCCGGTATTGGATCCGGTTTCAAAGATCCGGTTTAAGATCCGGTTTCAATAAGATTCGGTTTCGATTTGAGTTCCGGACTGGGTATTGGATTCTGGATGGTTCTGGACTTTGAGTCCGGAATACTTTTCCGGATGAGTTTTTAGGATAGTTCCGGACTTGGGTTCCGAATAGGGGATTTTCCGAATATAGTTTTCGGGTGTATTATCTAGTTCAGCCGCAAGTTTTATGAGCAGTTTTAAGGGATGTGCATTTGACCAATAAGTCACGGACAAGTGGCACGACCCAGACAAGTGGGTGATCGGACAGAATAGAAGGTTCAACCCAGGGCGTGTCAGTGACAAAATGACCCATACCCGATGAGACAGTGTTAGCTTCAATCTTCCTAATCGTAGAAGTATTTAGAAGTAGTGAAAAATAGGCTAAGTGAAGAAAGCCTCTTACAAAGGCTCTGCCACTTCCGAAAGATCAAGGTCAAGAAGCTACAAAGGTATCCTACAGAACCTCTGTCTTACGCACAAAGAAGACCAAAGACTCGGAACCCGGTGAAGACTGCTCTACAGAAGACCAGACCTCAGAACCTCTGTAACCCTTTACAGAGCCTCTGCGGTTCAGACTGAAGACTTGGAAGATATTTATAATATCTTGCCACTGTTGAAGAAATATCTTGCTACTGTTACTGGATCCGTTCATCAACTTGCATGGTAGCATGCCCTGTCCAACTTCAACACGTGTCAAACTCTGAGTGGACTCAATAGGGCTTAGTACAACATAGACGTCTGCGGCATTAAATACAATACAGCACGTACAACTGTTCATGCCATCCAGTCTACTAGTAGCTCATGCTTTATGGTCCCCTAGAGTAGTATAAAAGGAAGTCTCTTGTTGAGATCTTCCTTAACATCTTAAGGACTTAAACGAAGAATCTGAGTTTCATGCTTATGCTTTATATCGTCAAACCTGTTAAGCATTACACTCTCTCATACACACCAAACAGTTCTTAATCTGTTCTTGGTGTTCTTATTATATATCGAACGACAGTAATCTTCAAGATATCATTTTGTTCTTAAAATACTGTTTCTTTATATCGTGTGTGTTGGTTCACGTTTTGTTTAAACAAGATTATCAGATCTATTAGTTCAAGTTTGAGTTTGATGCGGAAGCGTATTTGAAGAACTAACAGATATGTTTGATAGATTTAGAACACAATATAAATAAACAGTGAACATGAAATAATATCTCAAAGTTTACTGAATATATATATTAAGAACAGATTCAAGAATAGTGAGTAAGCAAAGCTTTAAAACAGATATGACTCTCAAAGTGTTTAAGCTGTGTGTTCTTGTGATGTTTTTCTCTCTTGATTTCTTGTTTCGATTGTTCGATCGATTAGGAAGAACTCAACATGAGTCTTCCTTATATACTACTCTAAGGGGACCATAAAGCATAAGGTACTATTCAGAACGGACGGTATGAATAGTTGGACGGACTGTATTGCATTTAATGCAGCAGACATCTATTATGTACTAAGCCCTATTGAATCCAATCAGAGTTTGACACGTTGAAGATGGACAGGGCATGCTACCATGCAAGTTGATGCACAGGTCCAGTAACAGTAGCAAGATATTATAAATATCTTCAAGTCATTAGAGAGGACCACAAAGGCTCTGTAAAGTATTATAGAGGTTCTATGGTCTGGTCCTTTGTAGAGCAGTCTTCCCCGGATTCCGAGTCTTTGGTCTTCTTTGCGCGTATGACAGAGCTTCTGTAGGGCGCCTCTTTAGCTTCTTGACCTTGATCTCTCGGTAAGTTCGGCAGAGCCTCTGTAAGAGGCTTTCTTCATTTAGCCTATTTTTCACTACTTCTAATTACTTCTATGATTAGGAAGATTGAAGCTAACAATCTCCCCCTAAGTAGTGAAAAATAAAAAATTGAACTTGAGTTTAGTTAGGCTAAGTTAGATAAGACAGAGGTTAAACAATACCTCGAAAGTTCTTTCATTTAGAAAATATGCCAGAGGAATTTTACATTTGAGTACAATGAAAGATAAACTTTGACTTGATTTGCAGAGATTTGAGGTTTGAGAATCAGATTTTGGCATCTTTGAAATCGTTGTAGCTTCTGTTGTCTCTTCCGATTCTTCTGATCTCTTTGTAGAAACTGATGCAGAGTTCTATTAGGCGGATTGTGGCATCAATCTCTCTGATGAAAGTGTCTGCAACATCTCTATCCATTTTCTCTGTACCTCTGTATTTTACAAGGCTTGCTCTGAACTTGTTCAGAGTACTAGTTGCGTACTTCTGACAGTCCATGCACACAAAGAGTTTGACTTCGCCTTGTGGGTTTTGAAATACTAACCCGAATCTTGGTTCTGTAATGATAGAGTTGGGCACAGCGTCGGGTGGGCAGCGATCTTATGGTGGTCGTAAATTCAGATGTTTGAGACCAAGATCCTTTCCCAGTTGAAATTCTATCATACTGTAGATCAGAAGCTTTTCCCTCATTGCTTTTCTTAACACTTGATAGGCTCTGGTGTTTGCCTCTGTGTTGTAGTTGTCCTTTGTCCATTGCAGAAGGTCAGGTAGATCATAAGGATTGATATTTCTTAGGTCAGCATTAGCGAAGGTGGTTTCTGAATTGTCTTCTCTTCTAACTTTGTAAAGATTGTACCTGACCCTTGGATAGGTTCTTGTAAAGGAGAACTTGCAGAAGATTACCTTTTTGATCTTGTGGATTGAGAAGACATCTGCTTTGGTTCTTGGCTTTGGCCTTGTGAAGATGTTCTCAAATTCTTCTCTGATCCTTGAATCTGTCACATGATCTGTTGGATGATTGGTCTGAAAGGTTTGTTTATAGAGGTATTTGTATACCACTTCTTCCATCTCTTCATGTGTTGGACCAGGTTGTGGTACTTGTCTTCTGAGACTCTCCATCTTTTGAACAACTTCTACAGCTCTGCCAGTTAGGGGAATGTCTGTCAGAGGCTTTAATCCATATGCCCAATCCTCTTCTTCAGGCTTTGGAGTTTGAAAGGCATCAAAAGCGCTTTTCATCAATTTTCCTGTAGGCTTGGGCAATGATTTCTTGTCTTTGGCTTTTGGAGGTGCAGAATCTGTTTCTTCTATAGGTTTGGAGGTTGGTGCTTCTGTTGGCTTGATGGTTGCCTCTGTAGGTTTTGACACTTGCGTTTTAGAGGACTTTTGTGGCGATGGTTCTGTTGGCTTGAGTTGCTCTGTAACCTATGTTGGAGGTTCTTTGGTGATTTCTTCTGTGAGCTCTGTTTCTGTTGATGAAGATTTGACATCGAATCTTCTTGTCATTTTGAAAGCTAATGTGAACCTGTGCCTTTCTTCTTCTCTCTGCGCCATTCGTTCAGTCATTTTATTGTGCATCTTTCTCAGAATATCAGAAGCAGAGGTCTTTGCTCTTTTTGGTTTGGTGGCAATCGACTTTCTTCTTGGTATAGTTTGGGGTTTTTCTGTTGTTTTTGTTGAAGGACTTTCTTCCAAAATGATTACCACAGGGGTGGTTGTTGCCTATGTGGTTTGCTGATCAGCTTCTGGAATATTGGTTTCTTCAGGACTTGATTCCACAAAGATGGGCGTTGTCTCTGTGGTCTGTTGATTTTGTTGTTGATCTTGAGTTTGTTCTGGAGGGGCTTGACTGATTGGTTCTGCTGCGATTGGTGGAGCTTGTAATCCTCTGGTCGTAGCTTTCTCCCTTATATTCTCCCCCTCAGGATGATCTGATGGACCAGGATGGTCATCATCAGAATTATCCTGACTTTTATCAGAAGTACCCTCTGCTCTGCAGGAAGCTTTGGGTTTCTTTGGTAGTTCTGCTCCTGCGGCCATCAACTTCGCACATACATCATCACAGAGGCCGAATAGAGTTGCAAGCTCTGCTTCTGTGTTGAAGCGCATTTTGCCGACACTCTTTCTGAAATCTTTGACGTAATTGGCATTTGCAGTAGTGAAGGAGACAATGACTTCTGTGACCTGGTTTATGACATTTTGGCCGAGCTCTGTTAGCTGTGTTCTGGTCATGTAGTCTTTTGGCTGCATTATTGTAGTGTTGCGCATTGCCTCTTCTTGAACATTTTGCAGAGCCTTCTGTAGTTCTGCAGGTATGATGCTTTGTGATTTGTTGGATTGCTTGTTCATTTGTTCAAGGAAATGTTTGACTGATTCTTTGAACGCAGAAGTTGCGGCTATCCCGAAATCTTTAGCAGCAGAAGTGGTTGTAGTTGTGGTAGTTGTTTTCGCAGAAGACTTCATCTCTGTGATGGCTGTTTTCACCTCTGTGGACATATTGTCCATTTTGGTGTTCAGATTTAGTAAGGCCGTCGATGTTGTCTCTGCAAAAGATGTGAAAGAGCTTTGCAACTCTTTCATGGTTTGGTTCACAGAGGTGACAAGGGTTTGGAACTCATCCCTTGATACTTGTGTCCCTGGTGTAACCTCTGGAGGAACACATTCGTATCCAGAGTGAGTCCCTGCTCCTGGGACACCTTCGTTCACCCTTGTTTGTACGTTGGGGGTGGAAGGATTTCCATCTGATCTTCGAGCAGAAACATCTAGTGCTTCAGACTCTACAGAAGTTCTGTGAATGACATTGTCTAGATCCACTTCAGAGGTGGGTACTAGATTATCCTTCTGTTGACTCGGAGACTTGTCTAGAGTCTCTTCGTCGTTGTGCTCACTACTTCTCTCTGAAAGAAGTGTTGGCCCTAGTTGTGTGCGTGTGGCAGAGGAAACGAATTCCTCTGTAGGGTGTTCTGATGTGATCTGGGGCGATTGATCACGAACTATAGGTGAGTCTCTCTGAGGAGACTCCCTAGGAATGGATTCCCCGGTTTCTGTGGGTTGGGTTTGGATCGAGCTGTGCTGCTCTTTTTCAATAACTCCTTCTGCAGCTAGATCTGCGGAGTTAGATGTGTGGGTTGCACTGGGAGTTGGTTTTCATTATCTATCATTTCAGCTTCTGTAGTTATCCGATGGCTTGGTGCTTCTTCCCTAGCTTCTGTTGAAGTTCCTTGCTCTTTGCCTAAGAAGTCATACATTTGATGAGAGCCGTATAATCTCATGACATGTGGATGATAGAGACCTTTTCGTATCCAGACAGCTTCTTCTTCATCTGAATCTACCTCTGAGACCTCCACTCTCGTCTCCCATGTTTTAAATCCCTCTTCTTGTACAACTTCTGCTTCTTTTCCTTTCTCTAAAGCCTCTGTTATTTCATCTCTATTCCACTCATCTTCTGTTTGTTCTATTTCTTCTGAAGCTGGGCTTGGACTCCTTCTGTGGACGTCCAATCCTTGTTGAATGAAGGGGTTTTGTAAAATAACAGGTGTCTCGGCTGATTGATCTCCGGGTGTTTGATCATTTTCTTGCAGATGTGTGTCAATGCCAGAAATAGAGAAGTATTGTTCTTCTGGGGAGTGGTGGTCGAGAGGTTGTGCCGTCCACCCTGCTGTATTTAAAGTGTTGGCAATGTCAGGGTTCTGTAGGAAATCGTTTAGGTTTCCTTGGTGAGCAAATCGATCTGGGGATTGATGGGGCGATTGATATCCCTCTTCTGTCATTTCTACTTCTGCATCTTCTTCTTCTGCAGTTCTTTCTTCTGCGATTGCTTCCTCTTCTATGGTAACCAATTTCTCAAGTGATTTACCATGCTTCTTTTTGGTTTTCCTCCTCTTAGGTTTTGGTGCCCCTTCCTCTGTGGTTTTCGATTTTCTTTTCTTCTTCAGTTTTGGAGAGGAGGGAGGAGCAAAGGAGCCAATTTCTGTGGCATGAGGAGGTGAAAGTTGATCTTCTGCAGCGCTTGTAGAGGTGCCTTCTGCAGTTTTCCTCCTTTTTGATTTTGGAGTAGAGGCAGAAGATTTCGAAGAGGACTTCTTTCCCATGAGCTCTGCACGTTTGGCTATGAAGCTAAGTTGAATAGCCATGTTGTTAGATCTGAAGTTTTGTCAATAAACCAAGTGTTGAAGATCTGATAAGAAGGTTCAGAAGTTCTGAGAAGAAGAGTCAGAGATCTGAGAAGAAGAGTCAGAGATCTGAGAAAGAGAAGTCAGAAGTTCTGAGAAGCGTGATCAGAAGAATGTTCAGAAGTTCTGAACTACCTGTTCAGAACTTATGACGAGTTTCGTTACTTAGTAATGTGTAAACTAATTAGGACACGTGTTTTGTTCTTATTAGTCTTTCTTATTTGTACTGTAGCTTTAATATATCCGTTGCAGTATAAATAGAGTGGTTAGCACTACGTTGCTAACTGATTGATTTTCCCATATTACTTGTATTCATTCCTTGTAATCTTTGAGGTTATCTCTCTCTTAGATCTGTAATTCTGTGCATCATTGAATACAATTGGGCTTGATCATACAATTTCTCAATTACTTCTTTCTATATTGATTGTAAGAATAGATCCTGCACTTATAATTGGTATCAGAGCCAATCAACAAACAAATTCGTTCAAGATTGTGATTGCGAAGATCGATTGATCAATTTCTTGAAGATTTCTTGATTCATTCAAAATTCGATTCCGCTGCTAGGGCTAGTTCTTGAATTCTTAGCAATTCTTGAATTACCTGTTACTTTTCGATCAAGAAAATCGAATTTGTCTTTTTGTTGAATTTTCTTACAATCATGTCTTCTAAAGAATATCTAGCCATGGGATCCGAAACCAAACCGCCTGTTCTTATACCAGAAGAGTATCAGCAATGGAAAACTCGTATGATCCAATTCCTTGACAACATCGATGAAAATCTTATGATTTCTATTCGAGAAGGTCCAATCGAAGTATATATCGATGTCGCCGCAACCCCTGCTACAGAGACAACTCCAGAAATTCCAGCGACCAGAGTAAAGAAGAATTATTCCCAATACACTGCTGAACAGAAAAATAGGCATGCTATTGACAAAAGAGCAATTACTTTGATGACTTTGGCTGTCCCGAATGAGGTTCTTAACAGGATTGACAGTGGATCATCAGCTAAAGAAATGTGGGACGAATTGGAAAGGCAAATGTTAGGAACTGTGAGATCTATTCAGGCAAAGTTAAATCAAAGCATAAATGCTTATGAAAGGTTCAAAGCAAAAGAGTCAGAAAGTTTGACACAGACATACAGTAAATTTTGCACTATTCTAAATGACTTGAGAAGAAATGGACTGAAGAAACCAAAATCAGAAATAAATTACAAATTTCTGAACAGTCTAAATTCAGAATGGTCATCATTTGCCATAAGTCTGCAAATGAACAAGGATATGTGTGAAGAAGACTTAAATGATTTGTTCTGTGTTCTTAATCAACATGAAGACTCTGTCAAGTTAGTTGTGGAAGAAAAGAAAAATGTTGCTGATCAGTTAGCATTCTTATCAAAATCCAAAGCAATCAAAGCAACCAAAAAGACTGCATATCTATCAGAAATACCGAGTCTGGAGGAATCTGACAAAGAAGAAGGATCAGAAGATGATGAAGATATCAAGATAATGGCTGAAAAGCTAGCTTTGCTGACAAATACTTTCAACAAAAGGTATGGGAAGGGCAGATTTCAAGGAAATTATAAGAGAGTTGGAAGTTCAGATTATAAGAAGAAAGAAGACAGAGAAGAAAATAAGATTGAAAAGAGAATAGAGAGAAGTGAAGAAAACAAGGAAGAGAAGGAAGAGAGAAAAGAAAAGAATCTGTGTTTCAAGTGTGGAAAATCTGGCCATTATGCCAAGGATTGCAGAGTTAAAGTTGTGAAAGATTATGAATACTACACCAAGAAGGCTCAGCTTGCAAAGAAGAGAGATGACGAGAGTGCGCTATTGGCTGAACAGGAGAATTGGCTGTACTACACTTCTGATGAAGATGATCATATCAACTTTCCACAGATGCGAAGCTATATGGCAAAAATGAGGAATGAGGATGATTCTGATGAATTGGCTGTACTACACTTCTGATGAAGATGATCATATCATCTGCTGAGGTACATTCTTCACTTGAATTAGAGTTAATGACACAGATTGGTGAAATGAAAACTGAATTTGCTAATCTAAGAAAACAGATAAAAGGAGAAAGAACTTTGGTTAACAAATTCAGAATTGAAAAAGAAGTAATAAAAGAACAATATGAAGAATCTGAGGCTGAGAAACATAAAGTTAAAGATGAAAACTCTGAATTGATGAAAAGGCTTTCTGAACTAAAAGTTGAGTTTTCAAAAATAAAGGATGAAAAAGGTGATTTACAAATAAAATTTGATATGTTATTTGAAGAAAGAAAGAATTTATACACCAAAATCAAAGAATTGGAAGATTTGAATTTGAAAAGAGGTCAGACTCAGCAAACATTAAATCTTTTATTAAGCAATGTTAAAGATACAAGATTTTACAATCCAAAGAAGGGATTGGGATTGGAAGAAAATGTCATTTTAAAAAGAGCTCCAATACTTCAAGTTTCTAAGCCAAAAATCCCAGAAATTGTTGAAGTTTTCATAAGACCTGCTAGTTCTATAACAAGTTCTGACAATTTGCAAAGACCAAACTCTAAAAAGTCAGATGAGACAATTTCTGAATCTTGAGTTCAGAACTTCTGAGTCTTGAGTTCAGAACTTCTGAGTCTTGAGATCAGAACCTCTGAATCTTAAGGTCAGAAATTCTGAGTCAATACTTCAGCAATCTAACTTTCAAAAATTTACTTTTGAGAAATACAAATAACTTCAACTGTATGGATTATGCTTCTTTGATTATTTTTTTTATCTCATCTTTATGTATCATTAATACTCAAATGCATGCTCAAGTCAAGGGGGAGCATCAAAATTCTTTTGGAAATCATTTTGTGATGCTTAAAAGATTTGTTTTCATTTCTTATCTGTTCAAACCTCTTCTGAATAATCAAAATGTTTTATATTCGTCAGAAGTTGATTTTAAAAGACATTTTGGTTACAAGGCAAAATTCTTCTGAGTCATGGAATCAGAACATCTGTGCGTGTTATTCAGATCTTTGACTTGAGTCAAAATTCTATCCACTAACACGTGTCAGCTTCATATTTGTTTGACAATGCCACGTATTTCATTTAAATCCTTTGTGGTATTTCACATGTGTTGACTCCGTTATAACATTGATTTCGCTTTTCCGTTAAACCTTTCAACTTCGCGGATTTTAAATAGGTCTTAAAATCCCTATTTCAAATTTCTTTCAAATTCCAGAGCGAAACGTGAGATACGAATCAAATCCAGAGTTCTTTGAATCTGTTTTCTTCTTAAATCATGTCTGAAATACGAAGAAGTGGTCCAATTTCTCTACATTCTACAAAATCGATAATGGATTCATCCGATTCGGAAAATGATGAAGTACAAAATAGAGTTGCAGAGGAAGGGGCAATAAGAAATGATGAAGAAGATGAACAAATGGATGAATCTGAAGGAAATGCGGATGAGGTAAACGTTAATATTGAACATGATCAGAGTGCTGCAGGTTCTATTATGTCAGATAGATCTATTCTAGTGGAAAGAGTTGTTCCTGAGAGTGAATGGTTGAAATTATCTGAAAATAACTGTGTTATATTGTTTGAGGAAAGTCGTTTTAAGCCTGAACACAGAATTATCATGGAGTTATTCAAACATCATCCGTACAGAAAATGGTTTACAAGAAGTAAAAATGTGCCTGTTCAGTACATACAACAATGGTGGAAATATCTTAGGTTAGAAGATAATAAGTTTGTGTCTGAAATTGGAGGAGTGACATTTGTCTTATCTATCTCTGCACTAAGAGAAATGCTGAATCTACCAGAGAAAGATGATGTACAAAGAAGAACAGATTTTGAGGATTTACCCCTAACAGAGGAATTAATAGCAGAGTTTATGAAGTTGGGATACAATGAAGGATTGAGGACTCTCAGTTTGTTCAGAAGAAACAAATTACCACCTATTTGGGCTTGCTTCTTTCATGTGGTAAATAAATGTTTGTCAGGGAAAAATAGTTCTGCTGATCAAGGTTCTAAACAAATTCTTCAGATATTTCAAGGTTTAGTGAAGAATAGGCATTATGACTATACTTTAATACTTTGGGAAGATATGAAGAATACATTTGAGAAGAATCAGAAAGCAATTCAGAAGAAGACAAAGGATGCTCCACTGACATACATTCCCTACATAAGGTACTGGCAAATTGTTATTTGGTATGCCATGCAGGAAAACAGAACAATCTCAAGAAGAACAAATGAAGAGCATGGTCCTACATTTTATTTGGGTAAGATGACCTCAGTAACAAGACTTGAAAATTATCCCAATCATAAACTGTTGCCAAAATCACTTAGGAATTATATTCCAAGGGAGAGTGAGATTTTAAAAGCTTATTGCACCTCTATGGGAATTGAATTACCTCAAATCCCTATCCAAGAGGACCAACCTGAGAAGAGAGGTGAGGAGTCTAGTCGAATTAGAGAGGGGGAGGATGTTCAGATGGGTGAACATTCTGAGAGACCTGAGAGGGAAAATTCTGAGAGCTTGGTTAGATTTGGTGAGGAAAAACAGAATGAGAGTGATAAGGATGAGAGATTGTCAACAGAGGTTCAAACAGAAAGAGATGCCTCTGAACCAGCTAATCTTGACCAGGTAACCACACATGCTATTGGTTCACATCTCTTGGTGTCTAATATTGAAACAAACACCATGGACCTAGTGGTGGATCTTGAACAACCCATCCATACCCACTCAGAAGCATTTCAACATGCTACTGTTTCACACAAATCCGGGGAACCATCCCAAACTCATTTGGAGGGAGGTGATAAATCCCAACTTATTTTTCAACACATTGAGTCTGAATATCACAGTCCTATTCATATTGAGCCTGAAATTCCTTTTGACACTTGCACAGATCAGGAATTTCGTACTCCTGAAACAACATTCATAGACATGCCTAATGTTGGGTGTCGAGGATTGGATGGAAGTCCTGGTGAGGTGAACATTACAAAAGCCTCATTCAAACGTGCATCTGTTGTACAAGATGACTGTGTGTTATCTACAGGCCATGAGCTCTCTGGGCACATGAAAACTGGACCATCTGTTGGTTCGGGTTCACTGTTAGAAACTTCTGAATTTGAAAAGATTCAGAAACAAAACAAGGAGATGGGGGAAAAAGTAGAAAATTTGGAGAAGAGGATGGAGGATTTGAATGATGAAGTATCAGATTTGAAAGTTGTGTTGGAGAAAAAGTTGATTTCTGTTGAAACCAAGGTAGATGATGTAAAGAAATCCTTGGATTCTCACAAAAAGGAGATCGTGGATATAATGTCTGGTTTTCAAAAAGATATGTTAAAACAGATGCAAGGTATGCAGGAATCTATATTGAAAGCACTGAGTGTATCTTTGGCTTCTACTTCAAAGCCTCTTGATCCTGTTCCTATTGCAGAAGCTGAACCTGAAGTTGTTTTTAATCAGAACTTGAAAAGGAAGTTTGATGATAATGATCCTCATGATCATCAAAAGGGGGAGAAAAGACAAAGGTTAAGTTCTGATGATGACATTGGCATAGAAGATTTTGAGATAGCAGACATGCACTTAGCCAATACAAAAAGTTCAGAAGATCAGACACAGGAAAATTTAAAGAAGATGATTCAGATAGTACAGCTTGACAGTTCAGATACAGAAGAAATGGAGTTGGGAAGTATTGATAGTAATGAATCAGATAAAACAGAGGAATTAAACTTGGATACTGAGATGGAAGGAAACTCAGATGAAACTGTAGCTATTGAGGAATCTGAATTGAGATCAGAAGAAATAGTGGAAAGTACAGTGGTAAACAGATGTACAGATATTGTGGTTTATAACAGAGAAAGGGCAATAGAATCTGAATCAGAAGAAAGGAGGTTGAATGAAGAATTGATCAGAAGAATGCATAATGAAGTAGTCAGAGCTTTGAGTGTTCAGAAAATTCATAAAGGGATAAAAGTAATAAGACCTATTGATCTGATGGGTGAAGAAGACAGAACTGTTGATTATTCTCAGAATTTTAAGCATGAGTTCAGATATAACTATGCTGATGAGATGAACACAGAAGAAGAATATGAGAAACTAGAAGATTACTTCATGCCTTCTGAGTATGTATTCAGAAAACCAATTGAGATTTCCAAGATTAACTTACAGACGTTAGAAGAACCCATATGTGATTTCATCCTGGAACTAAGTGATGTACCTTTGGCCAGACAATTTCATGATGATATTTTTCCTGAGGAAATGTATGAAAACCTCTACCACTCAGAAGGAGAATATGAGTTTTTAGAGAGTAATGTTGATGGTTTCATGGATGAAAGAGCTCAGATGATTTACACAGAAGCTTCAAACAGATTCAGAATTCCTGACTCAAGACTGCATATTCAGAAAAGAATTGAGAAAGTTCTAATGTTTCAAGAAGAAGAATTCAGTGGTTTAATGTTTGTTAGAATGGAAGTGTTGAAAGAGAAAAATACAAAAGTTGCCATGTCCAGTTTTGATTTCCACAGACTAACACTTGATGATCAGATCTTTCTAGTCAAATTCTTCTCTGGTACTGAAGAAGCCTTGATGGAAATTGAATGCAGAAGACTTCTGGGTATCTATGTCAGAAACATGTACTTATATGATTTTCAACTAGCCATTGAAGGAAGAAAAGAGAAGTGCAATCTGAGGTCTCCAACAAATATTGCAGGATTTGATGTGTGTACAAAAGGATTCGTAAATGAAGGAATGGAATCTGAAGGGTTTGCATATAAAGTTCAAGAGAGACTTGAAATGTTCAAACTGAAAGAACTGGTAAAATATAGTGATGCAACTCTGAGTTGGTTACTGATTGAAATGGAAGTAAGTGCTAAAACTGAAAGAGAGAACTTAAAGAAAAGGTGTGTAAACTCTATGAATAGAAGGTTGAATCTCAGAAGAAAGATCAGAAGTTGTGGTGAATGGTTGCTATCTGAAGTTAATCCCAAGAAGATGTTACATAGTGACTTTGTGTTCCCTGCTGAGTATGAAGTGAATGAAATTTTGTCAGATGAAGTTGAAGAAGTTCAGGACACAACACCTCAGAATGTGCAGATAACTAATATTGACCAAGCTGAACAGTCTGAACCCAAAGAAGATGAAATATTCATTGATCTGAATGGATACTTTCTTGAATTTGATCTGCCTGAGTTTTTCAAACCAAAAGAAGTACAATTCTTGGATGTGTATTATGATAGGTCTAAGGAGACTCAGATCTGGTTGGCTAAAAAATCAAGATGTCTTGGCAAAACAAAGCAAGCCGTTTACTCAGATTTTCTAATCACTGGAATCAGAGAATTGAAGGTTAAGAAATTCAGAAAGATGGAGTACTTATCCTTTGAAGTTCTGAGAGAAGATGGCAAGGTTTATTATTTTACTGATGCAGATTTTGAGAAACTGTCAGTGGTTGACTTCTACAGATTACACAGCTTTCTATGTTTTAAAGAGTCAAGTAAAGACAGAAATGAAAGGAAGGCAAGAAGTGTGGTGATTGAGGCCATGTTCTATATCTTAAGGTGGCATTGCTATACAGATTTCCAAATAGCTCTGTACTTGCAAAAGTCATGTGTTTATCTGGCAAATCCCAATACAGATCATGAGCAGAAAAAGGTGTTAAAGACTGGAAGTGTTCACAAGTATCCAGATTTGGGAGTATTTTTGAAGAACAAAAGTGGAAAGATCTTCTTCAGAGCAAAGGAAACTGCAAAATATTGTTCTGGAACTTTAAGGATCATAAAGCACAATTTGGAGAAAAAGATGCTGAAAGTAAAGGAAGCAAACATAACTCAAGAAGCAATAAATCAGCAAGTTGAAGTTATTCAAGAAATTATTGACAAGATTGATAAGAGGCTTAATCTGAGGAATGTGCTACTTCAGAAAATTGTTCCTGCTCTGAAAGAATTAGATGATGCAAAGTTTAAGTTTATTTGACAAAAAGGGGGAGATTGTTAGATCTGAAGTTTTGTCAATAAACCAAGTGTTGAAGATCTGATAAGAAGGTTCAGAAGTTCTGAGAAGAAGAGTCAGAGATCTGAGAAGAAGAGTCAGAGATCTGAGAAAGAGAAGTCAGAAGTTCTGAGAAGCGTGATCAGAAGAATGTTCAGAAGTTCTGAACTACCTGTTCAGAACTTATGACGAGTTTCGTTACTTAGTAATGTGTAAACTAATTAGGACACGTGTTTTGTTCTTATTAGTCTTTCTTATTTGTACTGTAGCTTTAATATATCCGTTGCAGTATAAATAGAGTGGTTAGCACTACGTTGCTAACTGATTGATTTTCCCATATTACTTGTATTCATTCCTTGTAATCTTTGAGGTTATCTCTCTCTTAGATCTGTAATTCTGTGCATCATTGAATACAATTGGGCTTGATCATACAATTTCTCAATTACTTCTTTCTATATTGATTGTAAGAATAGATCCTGCACTTATACATGTGTTTTGCTAATTTGTTATCTTTTTCTTCTTGAGTGGAAAGAGGTTCTGCAATCATTGTTCCTAGGGGGACACCTAAACGCGGGAGTGTCATAGGACTCGGTTTAGGAGTTCTATGATCGCGTATATACTCTTTCTTAAGGGTTTTATTCGAGGCATACTTCAGAAGTTTCTTTGACAAAGGTCTGCAGTGTGTGTAACCATCTACATGATCAGTGGGGATATTTTTGTTCATTGGGAACTGTTTGGGAATTGGCCCTTCCATTGGCCATTTCTGTATCAGCAACAGAGGTTCGAACAAGACTCCCAGTATTCTTTGGAATTGCAGAGGTGGTAGAAACTTAGGATCGTTCTCTTTGACCCTTCTTGTGTTGTTCTTTCTGTCGATGGTGTTGATGATCTCTTGCATCATTATGGTCGCGTAATCCAGTGGGAGATCATAGTAAGCCCCATACATGATGGTTAATATCTGATGTGAGCTCTGGTCAATACTGCCTATCTTCCCTGTCAGGCATCTGTTAAGAATTGAGAACAAGGTGTTCCACAGAGGTGGTAATCTGCCTCTGTGGAAGTCATTTCTCTTCCTCAGTGGGGTGTTGTACCCAAGCATTTCTAGGAAACGACAGATCTCGTCGTCTGTTGGTTGCTCTGCATACTTCTTCAATCCAAGAAGACCCCTTGTTGGTAGGTTGAATTCAAGTGAGAACATTGTTCTATTGAACTTGATTTCCAGATGTTCAGATTTGTCAGGTCTTGAAATGTACCCTTTTATAAGAGAATCATCTTTATCAAATCGGCAACTTTGCCAAAACTGGTTCAAATATCTAACTGGAATTTTCTTTGGGGTTCTTGAGAGTAAAGGGAAGAGGATATGATTTTCCATTATGTTTAGAAGAATGGCATGGGCTTCGCCGAAAGCAGTGGGTGAGGGGACCAAATAGCAATTGTTGGATTTGATTGGTAGTACCTTTTCGAAATGATTCTTTGCTATGAAGTTTTGAAGATGTGTGGTCGGAGCAAAGTCTGCTGAATCGCCGAAATCTTCTAGTTCAATATTTTGGGCAGGGTTGGGGTTTTCTGAATGTTCAGAATGAGCAGCTGAATGTTCTGGTGAGTTCGCCGGAGAGAGTGCAGGGGAGATAGCTTGAGAAGATGAAGCCATTTGGTAATGAGAATAAGATACTTGCAGGTTTTTGCAGGGTTTCGCCGGAGAAGAATGAGAGTTTGTAAAAAGTTTATGAGAGGGTAAGCTTGGTTTTTATAGGAGGGTAAAACGGTAGAATTCGAGAGAGTAAAATATATGGCAATGGATTAAAATTTGGAATCCGTACTCAAGTTAGAACGGCGGGTTCAACTTTCCATAGAAAACGTTCCATGTACGCCCAATGAAAATGGGACACGTAGGCCATGTCAGAAGATGACAGAATGTCGTGCGCGGCCCATTAATGCTAGGCGCGTGGGGTTGTTCTTAGCCACATGTGATTGACTCTCAGTAAAAGTAACCGTTATTACTACAGAAATGCCCATGTAACAGATTGACAGAATTCTGTAGATTACAGAAGCTCTGTGATCTTGAAAATCTTTGATTTTTATCCCTTTCTCATATATCTCATTGTTATCATGACTTCTGTGGGGTTCTTCTTTAACCAAAACGTTTGTAAAGGCATTGGAGAGGATCAATAGGATTTTTAGTTAAGAGTTTTTACTCGCAGAGGTTTTGTGGCTCTGTTGGAACTTGCAGAAGCTCTGTGAGGGCCAGCAGAAGCTCTATGAGGGAAAAAATCTCATAACAAAAATCCTATTAAATTTTCTGATCATCCAATTTTTGATCTGTTTTAAGAGATGTTTTTCGGACATATTTGAAAGTTGGTGTCCGAGAAAACTGTTATGAAAAAAGTTTTGCTCATGAAGGTCATGGTGTATGTATTCGGTTTCCGAGATAACATTCCAAAAGATCGATAGAGGGTTAATTTGTGATCACAGAGCATATTTCTGGCAGAACCTCTGTTGAGCTCAGCAGAAGCTCTATGATCTTAAATTTCTCCTAATTCGAATTTTATGAAACTTTTTGAGCTTTTGATTTTTGAAATGTTATTCTCAGTATTTTTAGGACATATTTGACAATTTGTGTCCTAGAAAACTGTTTTCAAAAACCCTTTGTGCGAAAGACATACCTTTTGGTTCTTCTTTTCTCGGCAGTGATGTTTGACTTTTGTCGATATAGATTCATCGACATTCTTCTTTGGCTTTCCTTGAAAGTTTTACCTCTGTAGATCATTTCAGGGTCCCTTTTTGCTCCCCCTTGATCTAATCACCTCTGTAGATCAAGTAATTTCCTTTTGCTCCCCCTTGACCTATGCTTGGATCAAAGAATGATAAGTTTTGCATAGAACATAGGTCATGTTTTCCAGAGGTTCTGTAGGGGTCGTCAGAGGTTCTGAGTAGACCCACAGAAGCTCTGAGATTTCAAGAATTTTTTAAGATTGAGAATTTACATACAGAAAGAAATCAATCAAAGCAATAAATAAAGCAATATATTTATACATATATTTACCGAAGATAAGCTATACTTACAGAGGATTATCACGTCATATTGATCATTCCTAGCTTACCTACCAAGAAATTGAATCTTTTTTCGTCTAAAGCTTTGGTGAATAAGTCCGCGAGTTGGTATTCTGTGGGCACGAAATGCATCTTGATTGTACCGTATTCAACATGATGTTTCAAGAAATGGTATCTTATATCGATATGCTTGGTTTTTGAGTGTTGCACAAGATTGGCAAAGATAGCAATGGCACTTTTGGAATCACAGAAGATGGGTATTTTGAATAGGATGTGGCCGTAGTCTTTTAGCTGGTCTTCATCCATAGAACCTGAGAACAACAGCTTGCAGCAGCAACGTATTCACCTTCTGCAGTGGATGTTGAGACACAATTTTGCTTCTTGGAGGTCCAACTGACTAGTTTACCACCTAGGAATTGACAACTCCCAGAGGTACTCTTTCTGTCGAGCATGCATCCTCCATAGTCTGAATCTGTATAAGCTTTAAGACTAAAACCAGAGTTCTGTGGATACCAGAGACCGAGATTTTTGGTCCCCTTTAGATATCTAAAGATTCTTTTCACAGCATCATAGTGTGATTTCTTAGGATTAGCTTGATAACGTGCACAAAGACATGTGGCATGCATAATGTCAGGTCTGCTTGCAGTTAAGTATAACAGAGATCCAATCATGCCTCTGTAGAGAGTGCATTCTACAGAGATGCCATCTGGATCTAAGGATAACTTATTTCCAGTGGCCATTGGAGTTTTCATTGGAGAGGTATCAGAGAGGCTATACTTGAAAAGAATGTCAGAGACATATTTGGCCTGATTTATAAAAATTCCCTCTGATGTTTGTTTGACTTGGAGTCCGAGGAAGAATGTTAATTCTCCCATCGTACTCATTTCAAACTCACTCTGCATGAGTTTTTCAAAACTTTTGCACTCTTCTGTATTAGAAGACCCAAAAATTATGTCGTCCACATAGATTTGTACAAGCATTATTTCACTGTTTTTACGTTTATAGAATAAGGTAGTATCTGTTGTACCTCTGTCGTAGCCATTTACTAGAAGGAAGGTAGAAAGTCGTTCGTACCATGCTCTTGGAGCCTATTTCAGTCCGTACAGAGCCTTTTCAAGGTAGTATACATGCCTTGGGAACTTTGAGCTTTCAAACCCTGGTGGCTGATTTACGTAAACCTCTTCTTGGATTTCACCGTTGAGAAAAGCTGATTTTACGTCCATCTGATAGACTTTAAAACCTCTGTAAGCTGCGAAGGCTAAGAATATTCTTATTGCTTCGAGCCGTGCAACAGGAGCAAAAGTCTCATCATAGTCTATGCCTTCTTCTTGTCTGTAACCCTTGGCCACCAAGCGTGCTTTGTTTCTGATGACCACTCCATCTTCATCCTTCTTATTTCTGTAGACCCACTTAGTCCCAATGGCCTGTTTCCCTCGTGGCAGAGGTACTAAAGTCCATACTCTGTTACGCTCAAACTGCAGAAGTTCTTCTTGCATGGCGTCTACCCAGTTTGGGTCGTCTAGGGCTTCAGAAATCTTCTTTGGTTCTATCACACTAATAAAATTTGTAAAGAAACAAAAATTAGCAGTGGCAGACCTTGTTTTTACTGAGTCAGAAGGTTCTCCGATTATTTGGTTTGGAGGATGGCTCTTTGTCCACTGAGTGGTGCGTGGAAGATGATCATCAATGTCATCGAACCTTTCTTCAGAAGCTTCTTGTGGATCTTCTTCTTGTGTAGCCTCTGTCGTTCTTCTTGCCTTGGTAGTTGATTCTACCATTTGTGGAATGATTGGTATGAGTGGTGGTGGAGTTTGTTCCTCTGAGGACGTATAGTCTTGGTCCTCAATTTCCTCTGTAATTGATTCTTCTGTGGATTGTGGAGTTTGTTTTTCAGCAGCTTCTGTGGTCGTTTTTCTTGATGTTTCATCTTCTGCATTTTCTTCTTCGACATTTGCATCTGTAGTATTTATAGAAGAAGATGAAGCATTATTTGGACCAGTTAGAGTCATACATGTAGGATTTTGTTCAACAGAGGATGGTTCTTCAGAAACTCTGATGGTTCCAGCAGAAGAATCAATGTCATCGTGGAACATCTCTAAAAATAGAAGATTCAAGTCTTCTTTCGTTTGCGAGATGCCAGAGGTTTCCCTTTTAAGTTCGAGTTCTGAACTGATTTGCTCAGAAGTCTTTTGGAATGAATCATCAAAAGAAACATTGATACTTTCTACTATTTTGCGAGATCTTGTAAGGTATATTCTGTAGGCTTTGGAAGTGGCAGAGTATCCAATGAATTTGCCTTCGTCAGCTTTTTCCTCAAACTTTCCTCTTGAATCTCTGTCGTTTAAAACAAATAATTTACATCCAAACACATGAAAAAATTTGATGTTTGGCCGCCTTTTGTTGATCAGTTCGTAAGGAGTCTTGATGTGTCTTTTCACAATGGTTGACCGATTCTGTGTGTTACAAGCGGTAGAAATTGCTTCTGCCCAAAAGTTCATCGGTAATCCGCATGCTGATAGCATAGTTCTTGCGGCCTCCACGAGCGTTCGATTCTTTCTTTCTACTACGCCGTTCTGCTGTGGAGTGCGTGCGGCTGAGAAGTTCTGTGATATTCCTTCCGTAGTAAGATAGGCTTCAATGGTAGAGTTTTTAAATTCTGTGCCATTGTCACTTCTTAACTTCTGTATTCTGCATTCATAAAGAACTTGGATTCTTTTCATTAGATTAATCAAGATGATTGGAACATCCGATTTCTTTCGAAAAAATTCAACCCATGTGAAGCGCGAATACTCATCAATTAAGACAAGTATATATTTCTTGCCACCTAGGCTCTGTATGGCAATGGGACCGCAGAGGTCGACATGAAGCATGTACAGAGGCCTAGTGTAAGACACATCTGTTTTTCCTCTGTGGGAAGCTCTTATGATTTTTCCCATTTCACAGGCAGAACACAAGTGATCCTTATTAAATTTAACATTAGGCAAACCTTTAAATAGATCAAGTTTGACCAGTTTATCCAAGGTGTGAAAGTTCAAGTGACAGAACCTGTTATGCCATAACCAGGCTTCTTTACTTTCGCAAGCTACAAGACAAACTTTGTCCTTGGTTTTTGAACAAAAATTCATCAGATACAGACCACCTCTTCTTTCGGCTCGCAGAAGTTCCATTCCTGTGTCTTCACTTTGCAGAGAGCAGAAAGTCCTTTTGAACAAGACATCAAATCCTGTATCACAGAGTTGACTTACACTGAGTAGGTTGTGTTTAAGGCCATTCACATATGCAACTTTGTATACAGAGACGTTTTCCTTCTTTATGAATCCATAGCCCTTGATGTGTCCCTTCTTGTTGTCTCCAAAAGTTACAGATCCACCATCGTGTGTTTCTTTGTATGTGGATAGTAAACTTCTGTCGCCAGTCATGTGCCTTGAGCATCCGGAGTCAAGATACCAAATTGGCACATACCGCTTCTGTAAGACAATCACAGAGACTTAGGTACCCATATCCATATGGGTCCAATATTGTTAGAAATTTTCAAGTTTGCCTTAACATTCTTGAAATACATTTTATCTTTTGTAGAAAGATCAGATTGTTTCTCTCTAGGTTTTGACTTTGGAGTTTGAATTTTAGTGGAGAGTAAGCAATCTGGACTTGAGAAGTGATTTTTCAATTTGAACATAAGATCAAAACAATGACAATATTTAATATGAGACGTGATTTGTTTGAACTTTTCATTGAATTTCTTGAACTGAGCCACAGAGGCATTACATTCTTTCTTAACATTTGATTTCTTATTACAAGAAGATCTATGAATACTAGAATGTTGTTTGCAAAAATCTTGTTTAGGTCCTGCCTTCTGTGAGTCTCTTCTGTGGTGAACGTCTGTCTTCACTGTCACAGAGGGAAGATATTTGTTAGCTTCAGGCCTTAAAGGTTTTGAAAATTTTGAGCTTTTAGGATTTTCATAGGCCTTTTTCAGATTATTAAGCTCTGTAGAGGTTTTGACTTGTATACACATTTTGAGAAAATCTGGACAGATAGGTATCTCTGTGATTTTTTCTTTTGGAGAAATTGTTCTGTTAAGAACCTCAGAGGAGAATTTAACATCCTCTGTGTCACAGTGAACTATCCCTGATTTAGAATCAGTCTCTGAGTCGTCAGAGGTTGAATCGTCCTCATATACAGAGGTTGAGTCATCTCTTTCGATAGAGGCTGGATTTTCTGAGCATGTATCGTACGAGCTTTCTTCCTCTGTAGAATAACTTTCATAGATGGCAGAGATTTATGATGAGATCTCTTCAGAGAGAATTTGATCTATAGAAGATGTACATAGATTTTCTAAAACATTTGATTTCAAAACTTCCAAAATTTCTTTTTCAATTGATCTTTTAAGTTTTTCTTCTGAAAAGATGGGTTTAAACTCAGGAGCTTTTGCAGATAATTTCTTTTCGATATCTAACATACAGACAAAAGCAACCTGTGTTTGAGTCTCTGGTTTACCAAACTTGAAGATACCAATCTGATCTTGTGTTTTCAGATATTTCTTTGGTTTGATTCCTCTATTGACAGAGGTTGAAGATGATGAATCTGTGTTTTCAAACCACACATTGATCATTTTCGTATGTTTCCTTAAGTGAGGTTCTGCAGAGATTTTAACCCTTTTACTTACAGAGAGTAAGTTTGGAAAAGATGGTTTATTTGTATTTCCTATTACAAACAGAGAAGACAGAGGTTTAAGTTTTTTGCCTTCAACACCTAGAGTAATATCATCGTACCCTATACCTTGTCTTCCTATTTGTGAGTTTACTTTCTCATACACCTTCTGTGCATCTTTATAGTTTTTAAGTAAAACTTCTCTTCTGAGTAGATCTTGCCAAAGTACCTCTCTCTCTTTTTGAAAGTATTCTTTGAGAGCTCTTATGTCCGTTGTTTCACTCCTAGAAACTGAAAGCTCTTTAGTTTTGATTTTTAAAGCAGAGGTTAATTCAGAAATTTGCCTTTTTAAAGGATCTACATTTTTGCTCCAATATTTTTCTACTCTTTTCTTTTCTTCAAAATTTTTGGCTTTTTCTTGAGTGAGAAGCCTTACTTCTCTCTCATTAAAGGTGAGTTTTGTTTGAATGCTTTCATTTATCTCTTTTAGTTCAATCAGTTCAATGTTAAGTTCAATTGAATCATTATCTACAGATTTAATACAAGAGGTAGAGTTTAAAATGGATACCTCATTGTCAGTGTCGGAGTCGACTTCTGCCATGCCACAGAATAAGGCATTGGTTGTGAATTCATCATCAGAGGTAGAGTCTGACTCGAAGTAATCCTTATTTGCTTCAGAATGCCCTTTGTTCGCCATCAGGGATTTTTGCGCATAATATTCAGCCTTCTTTTTGTAAAAAGATGAGTCCTTCTGTGGGCGATTTTGTCTACTTCTGCATTCTTTTGCGAAACGGCCTGGCTTGCCGCAGTTGAAGCAACCTTGGGAGGTGTTTTCAGTTCGATCGTCGGACTTCTGTTGGTCTCCACCTTTCTCTGTTCGGCATTCGTTTGCGTAATGACCAGGCTTACCACATTTGTAGCATTCTTGTGTGTGGCCTACCTTGTCATCTGACCTCTGTCGGTCATTTCCTCTGTAGTTTCTGTCGCTCAACCTCTGTCGGTCATCATTTCTGTAGTCTGACCTCTGTCGGTCACTTGATTCTTCTCTTCTTCCATCATCTCTTCTATCTCTTTGGTTGTCTCTGCTATATATGTCATTTCCAAAATTTCTTTGGTTACCTCTGAACTCTCTTGTCAATAGAGCCAATGATTTAGCTAATGACGCAAGAGTTATTTCTTCCTCTATCAGCTCGTCTTCTTCGCTATCAACCATCACTATCTTCTTCTTCTCCTTCTTCTTCTCCTCTGTTGCTCTCTCATTTCTCGGTCTCTCTGTAGCCTCTGTTGATTTACTAACCAATGCGTATGGTGCAATGGCTATTGTTTTAGCCTGTGCTATTTGAGGCTCTTGTGCAGCTAGTGTTCCATAGAGATAAGAGAGTGTCCATGAATCTAAATCTTGGTTTGTTTGTAAAGACATAGACAATTGAAGCCACTCATCATTCAGGCTCTTTAGAAACATGACATTATTTTCTTCCGAGGTTCTGTGAATGCCAGACTTTCTGCATTTGTTTATGAGAGAGTTGAACCTGTCGTACGTTGTTTGCAGAGATTCTGTTGCAGAGGCTCTGAATGCATGATATATATTTATGTACTGTGCCCTTCGGTTTTTCTGTGTTTTAGCACCCCCTTCCAACTGTCTTTCTAATTCTTTCCAAAGATCGTGCACTGTTTCGCATGCATCTAAGGATTGAAAAAGCTCGTTGGGGATAGCCATTATCAAGATTCTTTTTGTTTTCTGTGCAACTTCATCTTCTGCCTTATCTTCATTTGACCATTCTTCTTTTGGCTTGGGTTTTTGATGTTCAGGGATTTCAGGAGATTCAGCAGTAGCTGGTACTCGTGGTACTGCTATCATGGGAACAGGAGGAAGGTTGTAAAGATATTGTACTAGATTTTTTTCAGTACCCTCAAAGAAATGAACCATTCTTATCTTCCATTGAGGATACTCAACTCGTAGGAGAGTAGGAGGCTTGGTGAGTGAACCAGCAGTAAAGAAGTTATTTGTATTTGTCATTGTTAAGGTTCTGAAAAGATAGTATGTTTAAAGAGTATGAGTCTGATGATCTGGAAAGTTTTCTGGGTTTGAACAGTTCCCAGAGTACACTTTAATGGAGTTTTAACCTAGAAATGAGGAATAGGTTAAAAAAAATGATGTCTATCACTACTCTTGTAACAAAGAGGATCACTTGATATTGAAAATCAAGCTTTGCTCTGATACCAATTGTTGGTTCACGTTTTGTTTAAACAAGATTATCAGATCTATTAGTTCAAGTTTGAGTTTGATGCGGAAGCGTATTTGAAGAACTAACAGATATGTTTGATAGATTTAGAACACAATATAAATAAACAGTGAACAGGAAATAATATCTCAAAGTTTACTGAATATATATATTAAGAACAGATTCAAGAACAGTGAGTAAGCAAAGCTTTAAAACAAATATGACTCTCAAAGTGTTTAAGCTGTGTGTTCTTGTGATGTTTTTCTCTCTTGATTTCTTGTTTCGATTGTTCGATCGATTAGGAAGAACTCAACATGAGTCTTCCTTATATACTACTCTAAGGGGACCATAAAGCATAAGGTACTATTCAGAACGGACGGTATGAATAGTTGGACGGACTGTATTGCATTTAATGCAGCAGACGTCTATTATGTACTAAGCCCTATTGAATCCAATCAGAGTTTGACACGTTGAAGATGGACAGGGCATGCTACCATGCAAGTTGATGAACAGGTCCATAACAGTAGCAAGATATTATAAATATCTTCAAGTCATTAGAGAGGACCACAGAGGCTCTGTAAAGTATTACAGAGGTTCTGTGGTCTGGTCCTTTGTAGAGCAGTCTTCCCCGGATTCCGAGTCTTTGGTCTTCTTTGCGCGTATGACAGAGCTTCTGTAGGGCGCCTCTTTAGCTTCTTGACCTTGATCTCTCGGTAAGTTCGGCAGAGCCTCTGTAAGAGGCTTTCTTCACTTAGCCTATTTTTCACTACTTCTAATTACTTCTATGATTAGGAAGATTGAAGCTAACAGTGTGTTCTAAATCTATCAAACATATCTGTTAGTTCTTTAAATACGCTTCCGCATCAAACATAAACTCAAACTAATAGATCTGTTAATCTTGTCTAAGCAAAACGGAAACCAACAATTGGTATCAGAGCAATCCTTGATTTTTAATATCAAGTGATCCTCTTTGTTACAAGATTTGTGATAGACATCATTCTGTTTTAACCTGTTCTTCATTTCGTTGAAAAGTTTCTGTTTTCCTATCATTTTTCGATTTATTCGAAAGTGGTATTCTTAAAAGAAACTATTTTTTCAGGTTAAAACTCCATTAAAGTGCACTCTGGGAACTGTTAAAACCCAGAAAACCTTCCAGATCATCAGACTCATACTCTTTCGTCATATTATATTTTCAGAACCTTCGAAACTCTTACAATGACAAATACAAATAATTTTTTCACTGCTGGTTCACTAACCAAGCCTCCTACTCTCCTTCGAGATGAGTATCCTCAATGAAAGATAAGAATGATCCATTTCTTTGAGGGTACTGAAAAAACTCTCGTACAATATCTTTACAACCCTCCTCAAGTTCCCATGATAATAGTACCACGAGTACCAGCTACTGCTGAATCTCTTGAAATCCCTGAACATCAAAGACCTAAGCCAAAAGGAGAATGGTCAGATGAAGATAGGGCAGAAGATGAAGTTGCACAGAAAACAAAAAGAATATTGATCATGGCTATCCCCAACAACTTTTTCAATCCTTAGATGCATGCGAAACAGCGCACGATCTTTGGAAAGAATTAGAAAGACAGTTGGAAGGGGGTGCTAAAACGCAGAAGAACCGAAGGGCACAATACATAAATGAATATCATGCCTTCAGAGCCTCTGCAACAGAATCTCTGCAAACGACGTACGACAGGTACAACTCTCTCATAAACAAATGTAGAAAGTCTGGCATTCACAGAACCTCGGAAGAAAATAACGTCATGTTTCTAAAGAGCCTGAATGATGAGTGGCTCCAGTTGTCTATGTCTTTACAAACAAACCAAGATCTAGACTCCTGGACACTCTCTGATCTCTATGGAACACTAGCCGCACAGGAGCCTCAAATAGCACAAGCTAAAACACTAACCATTGCACCATACGTATTGGTTAGTAAATCTACAGAGGATGCAGAGAGACCGAGAAATGAGAGAGCAACAGAGGAGAAGAAGAAGGAGAAGAAGAAGATAGTGATAGTTGATAGCGAAGAAGACAAGCTGATAGAAGAAGAGATAACTCTTGCGTCATTAGCTAAATCCTTAGCTCTGTTGACAAGAGTGTTCAGAGGAAACCAGAGGGGTTCAGGAATTGATCGATATGGCAGAGACAACCGAGGTGATAGAAGAGATGGTGGAAGAAGAGAAGAATCGAGTGACCGACAGAGTTCAGATGATAGAAATGACCGACAGAGGTCAAGCGACAGAAACTACAGAGGTAATGACCGACAGAGGTCAGATGACAAGGTGAGCCACATACAACAAGAATTCTACAAGTGTGGCAAGCCTGGTCATTACGCAAACGAATGCCGAACGGAGAAAGGTGGAGACCGACAGAAGTCCGACGACCGTGCTGGAAACACTTCCCAAGGTTGTTTCAACTGCGGGAAGCCAGGCCATTTCGCAAATGAATGCAGAAGTAGACCAAATCGCCCACAGAAGGACTCAGCGTTTTACAAAAAGAAGGCTCTCATATTATGCGCAAAAATCCCTAATGGCGAACAAAGGGAATTCTGAGGCGAACAAGGAGGACTTCGAGTCAGACTTTACCTCTGACGATGAATACACCACCAATGCCCTATTCTATGGCATGGCAGAAGTCGACTCCGACACTGACACTGAGGTATCCACTTCAAACTCTACCTCTTGTACTAATTCTGTAGATGATAATTTACTTAAACTTAACATTGAACTGATTGAACGAAAAGAGATAAATGAAAGCATTCAGAAAAGACTCACCTTTAATGAGAGAGAAGTAAGGCTTCTCACTCAAGAAAAAGCCAAAATTTTTGAAGAAAAGGAAATGTAACGTCCCAAAAATTACAAGGAATTTAAATTTTTTAAAACATGCACTTCATTATAAAACAATCATAATTTAACAATTCGCAACTTATTTGGAAATAATGTCGTTAACCCAAATAGCCAATAAAGTTTATACAGCGGAAATTTTATAAACTAAAATCCAAAGGGTTGAAAGTGAAATTTTAAACAACTCTCGGCACTTCGCGCGTAGTGTGTGTGTACCGTCATGCCCGACCGCCACTCGCACCTGAAACCACAACAAATTGGGAAAAGGGTAAGCTAAATGCTTAGTGAGTCCTATCACACACGCAGGTAGCAACCCCACGTATAACGCCCCTACCCGTAAGTAGGCAACATCACCACTACCATGAGTTTGAAGCCACATAATGATTCATGAATACATACAAACCTCGGTCCCACCGAGTACACAAAATATAACAATACTAGCTCAGTCCCACCGAGCCCCCGGTCCCACCGAGTAAAGGTAAATAGTTGTACTAGCTCAGTCCCACCGAGCCCCTCAGTCCCACTGAGGTGTACGCAAGCACAAATAATTCACATATAATTTTAATAATCACAGCTAAATCATCCCATCCAAATTGGTCCACGTAAACACGTAATAACACATAGCACAAAAACAACGATATACATGAAATTCCTAACTACGCGGTGAGAGAACTCACCTCCAAGCAAAACAACGCGCTCACGAGCCGCAACACCAGCACGTCAACCTTCCTCACCTTCTCCCACCTAAATACGCACTAAAAACGTCAACGGAAAGTCCCAACTCACGACCCGTTTACTAATTTAACAAAACTAAAATTCCAGCTTTTATACTAGAAACGCAGGTCAGTTCGGGACCCATTTTACCCCTGTTAAACTGATCAAACCAAAAATCTAATTCCACCTTCAGGAAGTTCAATGTCTTACGGTTCTAGGGACGTATCGCACGCGTCCCAACGCTATGCCTAGCACTCTATATGAATTTTACACAAATACCTCGCAGTGCAGCTAAAACAGGACCTGTCAGTATAAAATGGCAATTTGACACTAGCTATGGTCCGAACCGGTTTTTCCCCAAAACATATAAAAGTTACTAGACTCAGAATTGGAACTTTTGGCAGCAGCTCCACCCCAATCCGACATTCCTAGCAAAAGTTATAGCCTTTAAAAAACAGGGCAGAAACTGTACAATTTACATAAAATGATAACCTTTTGAACTTGAACCCAATAAGACGTCTTAATCCAAACAGACCCGCAAAGCAACATGACTTACTGTTTTAGGGTTAACATGGGCTGAACCACACCATGCATCACCCACTGCCGCCTCCGGCGGTGGTGGTGGTTGGCGGCGACGACGGTGGTTGCGGTCGATAACCTCCGGCAAAACCTCCCAACATCACCCGCAACCCCACACCCGCACACACCCACACACCCGCAAGCGCACGCACTCTCTGCCGCCATCGCGGCGGCCCCACCGCCGGCAGCCGTGGCTGCGGCGGTGGTGGTGGCGGTTTACATTATCCGACGAGGAAAAACATCAAATAAAACGAACGGGACACTTACCTTAACGGAATCCCTCTTCTTCCTCCTTTCCGACCACTCCCGACGCTGGTTCCCTCACGCCGGCGATCGCCTCCTTCCTCCTCTCGACCCTTGCTCTCTTTCTCTCTCGGTTTCTCTTTCTTCTCTTTTGGCCGAAAACAACAAGGGGGAGGGGGATGGTAGCATGAAGAACAAAGAAGAGGAGGGGGAAGGGTCGGTCCCCTTCTCTTGGCCGATCACTTGCCCCCTCATAAACACCATTTTCACACTTACCCCCTAGTCTCAACACTTTGACACTTTTGGTCCCTGAATTTCCATAATATTGCAAAAGAGAGTAAGGTTTGCCACACATAACATTCAAGGTCTCCTTTGACAACTTCCGTTAACAAGACTCGCTTTAAACGATAAAAAAAATAAATGTATTACGCAAAATTTAAAACCATACCGGGGCACGGGCTTTACAACTCTCCCCCGCTTGAGTTAGACTTCGTCCTCAAAGTCTACACCCGTAAACAGCTCCGGATAGTTCTCTCGCATCTCCGCTTCAGGCTCCCAAGTCCACTCGGAACCCTTCCGGTGTTGCCATTGCACCTTCACTAACCCAATGACTTTGTTGCGCATATTTTTCGTCTTCCTCTCAATGACAGCTATTGGTTTCTCCACGTAGTTGAGCCTCTCGTCAATCTGAATGTCCTCGAGGGGGATCACTGCGGCCTCGTCCATTACACACTTCCGCAATTGAGAAACATGGAAGGTGTCGTGAATCAAGCTCAGTTCTTCAGGTAGCTCTAAACGGTAAGCTACCTTCCCCACACGGGCGATAATCCGGTAAGGCCCAATATAACAAGGCCCTAGCTTCCCTCGCTTACGAAACCGGATCACCCCTTTCCAGGGAGAAACCTTCAACAACACATAATCGCCCACCTGAAACTCCAAGTCTGATCGCCTTTTGTCGGCGTAGCTCTTCCGTCGACTCTGAGCAGTAACCAAACGGTCCCGCACCATCTGTATCATCTCGGTCGTCTTTAATACAATGTCGGTGCTCCCTAACACCCGATGACCAACCTCGCCCCAACAGACGGGCGTCCTGCACTTCCTACCGTACAACAACTCGTACGGCGGCATGCCAATACTAGAGTGATAGCTGTTGTTGTAGGAGAATTCTGCCAAAGGTAGGTACTGATCCCAACTACCTCCAAAATTAATGACACAAGCTCGAAGCATATCCTCGAGGGTCTGAATGGTTCGCTCGCTCTGTCCGTCCGTCTGTGGATGAAAGGCCGTGCTAAAGTGTAACCGTATACCCATCTCCGACTGGAACTTCTCCCAAAACCGGGAGGTAAAACGAGTGTCCCTGTCGGAGACAATCGAAACTGGCACCCCGTGCCTGGCCACGATCTCGTGTACAAATACCTCCGCAAGTTTCTCCGCCGAGGAGCTCTCCCTGATGGCCAAGAAGTGAGCACTCTTGGTCAGACGGTCAACGATCACCCAAATGGCATCGTTCCCACGGGGAGTCCTTGGGGAGTTTTGTTATGAAATCCATAGTAATCCTTTCCCATTTCCAAACCGGGACCTCCAACGGTTGTAATTTCCCATGTGGTCGTTGATGTTCCGCTTTGACCTTCCGACAGGTCATACATACCTCAACACATCTAGCAACATCCCGCTTCATGCCGGGCCACCAGTAACCTTCATGCAAATCTCTGTACATCTTTGTAGCTCCCGGGTGAATCGAGAACTTGGACTTATGTGCCTCATCCATTAGTACCTGCCCACCGATGAATGGAACCCAAACCCTACCATGTCGAGTTAACAACCCCCGACTGTCACGAACAAAATTCGGGATTTCCCCCGACACTCTTTCCCGCTTTGCATTTTCCTCCAAAACAGCCACCTCCTGAGCACTTCCTATCGACTCCAGAATCGGTGTAACCACTGTCAATCGCTGACATAAACCCCTCAGTGGCTCACCGACCGGATGTCGGCTGAGTGCGTCTGCAACCACGTTCGCTTTACCCGGGTGGTAAAGTATCTCGCAGTCATAATCCTTGACCACATCGAGCCACCTTCGCTGACGCATATTAAGGTTCTGCTGATCCATCAAGTACTTGAGGCTCTTATGGTCAGTGTAGATCGTACACTTGACACCATAGAGATAGTGCCTCCAAATTTTAAGGGCAAACACTACCGCTCCGAACTCCAGGTCATGAGTCGGGTAATTTGCTTCGTGAGGCTTCAATAGCCTAGAAGCGTAGGCTATCCTCTTGCCGCGCTGCATAAGCACGGCACCCAAACCCTGATGTGAGGCGTCGCAATATACTACCAAATCCTCCATGCCTTCGGGCAAGGTTAACACAGGAGCCTCGCACAAATACCTGCGTAGCTCCTCGAACGCCTTCTGTTGTTCCTCACCCCAACTGAAAGCCGCAGATTTCTTCGTCAATCACATCATAGGCAACGCTATCATGGAGAAATCCTGAATAAACCTTCGGTAATACCCCGCCAAGCCTATAAAGCTTCGCACCTTGGTAGGAGTCTTCGGCACCTCCCACCGCATCACCGCTGAAATCTTAGCTGGGTCGACCTTAATACCATCCTGATTCACGACATGTCCTAGGAACTGGACCTCTCGTAACCAGAACTCGCACTTGGAAAACTTAGCGTATAACCTTTCTCGCCTCAATACTTCCAACACTTCTCGAAGATGCACCTCGTGCTCCTCCCTGGACTTTGAATACACCAGAATATCGTCGATGAACACAATCACCGATCAGTCCAACATCGGACTACACACTCGGTTCATGAGGTCCATGAACGCTGCCGGTGCATTGGTGAGCCCAAAAGGCATCACCACGAACTCGTAATGACCGTACCGCGTACGGAAGGCCGTCTTCTCCGTGTCCTTACTCCTGACCCGCATCTGGTGGTACCCCGACCGTAAATCAATCTTAGAGAACCACGAGGCCCCCTGAAGCTGGTCGAACAAATCGTCAATCCTTGGCAAAGGATAACGATTCTTTACCGTAAGCTTATTCAGTTCCCGGTAGTCTATGCACATCCGCTGTGACCCGTCCTTCTTCCTCACGAATAAGATAGGTGATCCCCACGGCGAACAGCTCGGCCTAATGAACTCCTTTTCAAGAAGTTCCTGTAACTGGGCGTGCAGCTCTTTCATTTCCGGTGGGGCCAGGCGATAGGGTGCTTTGGCCACCGGGGCAGCACCCGGGATCAGATCGATCCGAAACTCTACCTGTCGTTCGGGAGGTATCCCTGGCAAATCCTCGGGAAATACGTCGGTGAACTCCCGTACAACTGGCACGTCTTCAACAGCCTCCTTCGCCTCCCCAACTCGCGTGTCTAACACATAAGCCAAGTATCCTTGCCCACTGTGCTGAAGGTATCTCCGAGCTCTCGCAGCTGAACATATTGCCGCAGTCCGTCTAGCCGAGTCTCCCTGTACTAACAGTTCTCCCCTGCTTGGGGTTCGAACTCGCACTTGTTTGTGACGACAAACAATCTCTGCATCAAACTTATCCATCCAGTCCACGCCCACAATCACACAAAGTTCCCGCATGGCAATCGGGATCAGGTCAATGGGAAACCGCACTCCTGAGATCTCTAAGGTACACCCGCAAAACACGTCCGTGACCGTCAAGGTCCTATCATCGGCCACCTCAACAACAAGAGGATGGCTCAAACGTCCTACAACTCGGCCCAAACCCTCGCTAAAAGTGCTAGACACAAAAGAGTGAGTAGCCCCGCTATCAAACATCACAACCGCAGGCACCGAGTTAACTAGGAATGTGCCTAACATATAATTCAAACACAAAATAAATATATGACATGGAAAGGAAAGACAAGAAGAAAGAAGCAGGGAATATACTTGTAACCACTTTAGGCGTCACTTGCGCCTCATCCACCGTCAACTGGTGAACTCTACCCCGAGCCGCTCCCGCCCCCGGCTGACCAGCTCGACCATCAGTGATGCGTAACGGGGCATTCCCAGGCGTCCTCTGAGCTCCAACCCCAACAGCTACTCCGGCTCTAGGAAAGTTGGCCTTTACATGGCCCGTCTGGTTACAGTTGAAGCAGACCACTAGCGGCACCTTACAATCCCGGCTAAGGTGACCGGGTTGGCCACACTTAAAACACCCCTCCACTCTCCTCACTCCGGTATCCCGGGGCTTAAACCTGCCACTCCTAGAACCCGTGCGCGTATCAGTGAACCTCGAACGCTTCGGCACTGCCGAGATAGGCATCACCGGCTGTGCCGCCTTCCGCTTCTTCGCTTGGGTCTCCAGTTCAAGCTCCCTCCTCCGAGCCGCGTCCATCATGGCAGATAACGACGCATACTGAGCAGTGCTAACAAATTCCCGGATTTCCGTGCGTAACATATCTTTATACCGCGACATCTTCATCTCTTCCGAGGCGGCATACTGGGGACAAAACAATGCCATCTCGGTGAATTTTCTGTTCATCTCCTTTACCGTCTCTGTTGTCTATGTGAGCTCTAGGAATTCCTTAGCGATTCGCTCCATCTCTACCGGCGGTACGTACTCTGCACGGAAGCGAGTGACAAACTCGTCCCAGGCCAAGGTAGTGCGCTCGGCAGGCGTCAATGCCGTGGCGCACCAATCCTTGGCGCCGTCACGAAGTAGGTTCACTGCAAAGCGGACCTTTAGGTTATCCGGGCAGCCGCTGGTCAGAAAAGCGAACTCCATGTCAGATACCCATCGCATGCTGGTAATCGAATTCGGGTCTCCCTTAAACTCCGGCGGGGAGCAGGCAGAGAGATCCCGATACTGGAACTCCCGGGTACGGGGCTGACCCTCCGTAGGCAGTGGAATAGCTACAATACGCTCTTCCAGTAGGGTCACCACCTCATCTCGAATGGCGGTGATGATCTCGGGAATCGCCTCCCCGATCGCGTGAGATACCTCAGTAGCAATCAGCTCCCTAATACGCTCCTCAGTAATCCCTGCCTCAGCCTGCGGCTCAGCCGCGCGGTTCCTTCTAATGTTGACCATTCTAGGAAAAAGAAATTTCAGAGAGTCATTAGCACAAATAACTCACCCCACTACGCTCACGCTCCACTCCTTGGCTTCCTCGTGACTCTCCCCGACCCGAGTATGGATCCTGTGCTTCAGATAGTAGGAGCTCTACTACTACCCTTCACACCTATCCTTACTCGTTCCGAGTCCTGTCCCGGGACGTCCAAGTAGTTGCTTACCACAAACAAACGCATATGCCCAATCCGGCATATGCAAACACTTTTCCTAGCTCCCTAGAGAAGTCGCAATACCCCACTACCCTTGCTAGAACGGAACCCCCACTAGCCCTGACGAGTCGCCTCGTAAACGCACAGTCGTATACAGTGAAACCAGATAGACATTCGAATATAAGATTCTATCCTACAACGGTTGGACTCAAACAAGAGCTGTGCAATAGAACTAAATCCAGCATTCTAAGGCTATTCAGTTCCTACTGCATACAACCTAAGGTGCATTCACATAACAACCTATCAAGACTAGCATGAGTTCCTAATAGCAAGTAACAAGCATACAGTACCACAAAATCCACGTAAGCAATCTAGCATGCATACCCTATGCCTAGAAAGCAATAAATACACTAAGTGTTGTACCTTCCCAATTGGCGTCGGCTGACTGTACACACTGCGCCCTCGATCACCGTTTCCCAAACGGGTTTTCCTTTTTCCTTTATTCTCAAAGATTTTAATAAAAGAGTTTTAAAAAAAAACTTCATAGCCGCAACTTGAGACCAAACACACCGAGATGTGTTTGATTCACTCAAGCTGTGCTCTGATACCAAGTTGTAACGTCCCAAAAATTACAAGGAATTTAATTTTTTTAAAGCATGCACTTCATTATAAAACAACCATAATTTAACAATTCGCAACTTATTTGGAAATAATGTCGTTAACCCAAATAGCCAATAAAGTTTATACAGCGGAAATTTTATATATTAAAATCCAAAGGGTTGAAAGTGAAATTTTAAACAACTCACGGCACTCCGCGCGTAGTGTGTGTGTACCGTCATGCCCGACCGCCACTCGAACCTGAAACCACAACAAATTGGGAAAAGGGTAAGTTAAATGCTTAGTAAGTCCTATCACACACGCATGTAGCAACCCCACGTATAACGCCCCTACCCGTAAGTAGGCAACATCACCACTACCATGAGTTTGAAGCCACATAATGATTCATGCATACATACAAACCTCGGTCCCACCGAGTACACAAAATATAACAATACCAGCTCAGTCCCACCGAGCCCCCGGTCCCACCGAGTAAAGGTAAATAGTTGTACTAGCTCAGTCCCACCGAGCCCCCGGTCCCACCGAGTAAAGGTAAATAGTTGTACTAGCTCAGTCCCACCGAGCCCTCGGTCCCACCGAGCCCCTCAGTCCCACTGAGGTGTACGCAAGCACAAATAATTCACATATAATTTCAACAATCACAGCTAAATCATCCCATCCAAATTGGTCCACGTAAACACGTAATAACACGTAATAACACATAGCACAAAAACAACGATATACATGAAATTCCTAACTACGCGGTGAGAGAACTCACCTCCAAGCAAAGCAACGCGCTCACGAGCCGCAACACCAGCACGTCAACCTTCCTCACCTTCTCCCACCTAAATACGCACTAAAAACGTCAACGGAAAGTCCCAACTCACGACCCATTTACTAATTTAACAAAACTAAAATTCCAGCTTTTATACTAGAAACGCAGGTCAGTTCGGGACCCATTTTACACCTGTTAAACTGATCAAACCAAAAATCTAATTCCACCTTCAGGAAATTCAATGTCTTACGGTTCCAGGGACGTATCGCACGAGTCCCAACGCTATGCCTAGCACTCTATATGAATTTTACACAAATACCTCGCAGTGCAGCTAAAACAGGACCTATCAGTATAAAATGGCAATTTGCCACTAGCTATGATCCGAACCGGTTTTTCCCCAAAACATATAAAAGTTTCTAGACTCAGAATGGGAACTTTTGGCAGCAGCTCCACCCCAATCCGACATTCCTAGCAAAAGTTATAGCTTTTACAAAACAGGGCAGAAAATGTACAATTTACATAAAATGATAACCTTTTGAACTTGAACCCAATAAGACGTCTTAATCCAAACAGACCCTCCAAGCAACATGAATTACTGTTTTAGGGTTGACATGGGCTGAACCACACCATGCACCACCCACTGCCGCCTCCGGCGGTATTGGTGGTTGGCGGCGACGACGGTGGTTGCGGTCAATAACCTCCGGCGAAACCTCCCAACATCACCCGCAACCCCACACCCGCACACACCCACACACCCGCAAGCGCACGCACTCTCTGCCGCCATCGCGGCGGCGTGCAGCGGCGGCCCCACCGCCGGCAGCCATGGCTGCGGCGGTGGTGGTGGCGGTTTACATTATCCGACGAGGAAAAACATCAAATAAAACGAACGGGACACTTACCTTAACGGAATCCCTCTTCTTCCTACTTTCCGACCACTCCCGACGCTGGTTCCCTCACGCCGGCGATCGCCTCCTTCCTCCTCTCGACCCTTGCTCTCTTTCTCTCTCGGTTTCACTTTCTTCTCTTTTGGCCGAAAACAACAAGGGGGGGGGGGGGATGGTAGCATGGAGAACAAAGAAGAGGAGGGGGAAGGGTCGGTCCCCTTCTCTTGGCCGATCACTTGCCCCCCCATAAACACCATTTTCACACTTACCCCCTAGTCTCAACACTTTGACACTTTTGGTCCCTGAATTTCCATAATATTGCAAAAGAGAGTAAGGTTTGCCACACATAACATTCAAGGTCTCCTTTGACAACTTCCGTTAACAAGACTCGCTTTAAACGATAAAAAATAAATAAATGTATTACGCAAAATTTAAAACCATACCGGGGCACGGGCTTTACAGGAAAGAGTAGAAAAGAATTGGAACAAAAATCTAGATCCTTTAAAAAGGCAAATTTCTAAATTAACCTCTGCTCTAAAAGTCAAAACAAAAGAACTTTCAGTTTCTAGGAGTGAAACAACAGACATAAGAGCTCTCAAAGAATACTTTCAAAAGAGAGAGATACTTTGGCAAGATCTACTCAGAAGAGAAGTTTTACTTAAAAACTATAAAGAAGCACAGAAGGTGTATGAGAAAGTAAAATCACAAATAGGAAGACGGGGTATAGGGTACGATGATATTACCATAGGTGTTGAAGGCAAAAGAATTAAACCTCTGTCTTCTCTGTTTGTGTTAGGAAAAACGAACAGACCAGATTTTCCAAACTTACTCTCTGTAAGTAAAAGAGCTAAAATCTCTGTGGAACCTCACTTGAGGAAACATACGAAGATGATCAATGTGTGGTTTGAAAACCCAGATTCATCATCTTCAACCTCTATCAATAGAGGAATCAAACCAAAGAAATATCTGAAAACACAAGATCAGATTGGTATCTTTAAGTTTGGTAAACCAGAGACTCAAACGCAGGTTGCTTTTGTCTGTATGATAAATGTCGAAAAGAAATTGTCGACAGAAGCTCCTGAGTTTAAACCCACCTTTTCAGAAGAAAAACTTAAAGAAACAATTGAAAAGGAAATTTTGGAAGTATGGAAAACAAACGTTTTAGAAAACTTTTGTATATCTTCTGTAGATAAAATTCTCGCTGAAGAGATCTTATCAGAAACCTCTGCCGTCTATGAAAGTTATTCTACAGAGGAAGAAAGCTCGTACGATACATGCTCGGAAAATCCAGCATCTGTCGAAAGAGATGACTCAACCTCTGTATTTGAGGACGATTCATCTTCTGACGACTCAGAGACAGATGTTACATCAGGGATAGTTCAGTATGACATAGAGGATGTTAAATTCTCCTCTGAAGTTCTTAACAGAACTATTTCTCCAAAAGAGAAAATCACAGAGATGCCTATCTGCCCAGATTTTCTAAACTTGTATTTACAAGTCAAAACCTCTGCTGAGCTTGATGTGTTAAATCTTAAAAAGAAGACCTCTGTAGATCCTAAAAGTTCAAAATTTTCAAAACCTTTAAGGCAAATTAACAAAAATCCCACTTGGCAACAAAAGGGAAAATGTCCTAAAGTTAACAAATCTTTTTCCTCTGTGACAGTGGAGAAAGATGTTCACCACAGAAGAGACTCACAGAAGGAAGGAACTAAACAAAGCTTTTGCAAACAACATTCTAGTATTCATAGATCTTCTTGTAATAGGAAATCTAGTGTTAAGAAAGAATGTAATGCCTCTGTGGCTCAGTTCAATGAATTCAATGAAAAGTTTGTTAAATCCCAAATCTCTAGCAATAAGATATGAATGTAGTGAGAGAGAATCTAGAGAGCAAATATGTCATCCATGTATTGATCTCAAAGGATTACAAAAGGTTTCTAAAGGGATCTAGATTCACACTAACTAAGAACTAGACATGCCTATTTATACCCATAACATACAAGGTATAAAGGCACAGCTAACAAATACAGTACATTGACTTTTACAGTAAATCTTGAATACAACAATGCTCTAACAATCTCCCCCTTTGGATTCAAGATTTAAAAAATATGACAGCAGTCTTCAGCTCTTTGTAAAGTCAATCTTCTCAAACAGACACTCTATCAAACCATATTCAAATAGCTTTATCTCCACTAGTTCACGGTGAACTATATGCTTTGACACTCTTTAAGAACTCAACTTTGAAGAATCTTCAGACAAACATGAAAAGTCATTGTCTTTTTCTTTGAAAAATCAACCTTCTTCAATACAATCTTCAACAGATTGTCTTCAAGTCTTGAACATGGATTTCATATCTTTATATAGAACCATCAATTCGGAACAAGATAAATCAGAAACGATTAGAGTTTGGATCAGAAAGATGTGAAACCATCCACATTGTTGAACTTTTAGGTGTAAGCGCATTCCGATAACCACTCAGAACTAAGATAACCAAATTCAGCAACATTTGGACTTCACATGATCCTTCTCCCCAATCTTCAGTCTTTGTTCACGAATCTTTGACTTGAAATATCTTTGATTTGAAAATCCTTTGACATGAAATTGAAATTAAACTTTTCTCCCCCTTTTTCGATGATGGTGAGCATCATAATCATCGAAAACCATTTTCAATTTCAGTCGTGTCTTTGAGTATTGCTAACAATCTCCTCCTTACAGAATAACCTTGCTCCCCCTCAAAATAAGAATTCTGGAGCAATTTGTTTTCTCCCCCTGAAAGTATGCATATATTTCAATAACGTACAGTATTTGAAATTGTAGCACAAATTTTAAAACAAATTTACACAAGGAAAATAACATTCATTGAATTTTATTTTATAACTACAAACATTTGATCATTTGAAAACTTTACAAAAGAAATCCAACTTAATGAAATTTAACAGATTTTTCAATCAAATGAAATCAAATGCATGTGTTTGGATTCAAGAACAAGTCATCATTGTATATCAAGTTAAAAAATGTTCAGTTTCAACCCCTTTATTAAATCTATTTGGTGTGCTAGCATGGGAAATATGATTAGCTTCAAGCATATGCAATTCTAAAACATATAAGAATATTTTGCTCTACTCACACTATTTGTCCAAAATCAGAATTTTCACAAATTTACGGGTTTATCGCGACTTTGTATTTTCCCAAGTTTCAAGAGATGTGTGCTCATTGGCATCTTTTGTTTTGTGCTCATTGGCATCTTTTGATTTGTGCAAATTGGCATCTTTTGATTTTGTGCTCATTGGCATTTTTTGATCAAAAAGTTTAGTAAGAATAAGATACACCGTTAAACATGACTTTCTATCTGGTTCTATAGCAGGATTTGGGTCAGCATATCCCAAACCAGTTGGCCTTAGGTGCTAGGTGACGAGCACCCCTTAGAACTTAATTTCCCAAACCAGAAAGGCCACATCGATATATCTTAAACCCATTTGTACCAGTAAAACATGGCTTTCTATCTGATTCTATTGCAGGATTTGGGTCAGCCGATCCCAGACCAGTTGATCTTAGGGACTAGGTGTCGAGCACCCCTTAGGACTTACTCTCCCAAACCAGAAAGGCCACAGGCACAAACTTTCAAACTAAATGATATTCTATATAAGTTCGAATTTCCATCACAAAATATGAATGATATCTCAATCACTTGGTTCTTAATCATAGTGCTTCCCCCATATTTTCGTTTCCATTCATCATTCTGATAAATAGGCTTTTTGAGCATTATATTCTATATAAGTCCAGATTCACATATCTTTGAGCATTCAACATAATTTCATTCATGTTTTGCTGACCTTTCGATTTATTTCAGAGGTGAAAGATGAAACAAATATAACTCAGATAAAACAAAAACACTTGTAAAATCATCTTTTAGCACACATTTAATTCATTGAATGAAAATTGAAAATTTTATCTCATTGAATTAAATTTATAAAGATTCAAATTTTCAAAGTGGTAGAAACAAAATATAATCCAATGTTACCTTTTACCACGTTCCTTGAAACAGAAAGATGTAACAGTTAAGGATATCACCTGAGAAGTGTGAGTTCTAAACTGATTTGTTTAGAAGTCTTAGTCGTTGAAGTACGGGTCCTGAACTGAATTGTTCAGAAGCCATAGTCGTTGAAGCACGGGTTTTGAACTGATATGTTCAAAAGCCATTAATATTTGTCTCCCCCTTAATGGTACAAATATTTTTCAAAAAATACGCCGCTTCTATTCTGTTTTCAGTCATGTGTGTGGTATGTATCTACAATTCAGTACAACACATGAAGAACCTGCAAAACAGATTAAGCAGATTTTGGTACCCAATGGCATTTGGGTCCTAGTGGGTTAGGTGTAGATTTCTTACAAGGAATACTGTAAGAACCATACCAATAAGAAGAATAATCTTTATGCACAAAGTCATTTGATCCACAGTAAGAACAACAGATTTTCTTATGTGCCAACCTAATCAGATGATTTACATAATGAATCGGATTAGGTTTAGCATAAGATTTACCTTTTGGCGTATTGTTCTTCTTTGCATTTGATGTGGATACTGATGATTTTGGCACTTCTTTCTTTGGAACTGTTGTGCCTTTTACTCTCCATTCCATCTTCACCCTTTTGAAGATTGGAACTTCTTCAGGTTTGGAAGTATTAACTTTAGGCACTTTTGTTTTGTTATCTGATTTATCATACAGAGGATTATAGAAGAGATTTGTTGAACGAATCCGACCTTTTGAGAAATCTGTTGATCTATTAAATTGTTTAGAAGAAATGTTTTTAAAACTTGAACTTGAAGCAGTTTTAAAAGAGCATTCAGAATCATTTGAATCAACAAATGGAGTCTGAAAGATAGAATTATGACCGGTCTGCTTTGAGACATCAAATTTAAAAATGACGTCTTCAAGTTCTTTGACTTTGTTTATTAAAACATTTTTCTCTTTAGAAATTAGATCAAATTTCTTTTGGAGATCAGATTTGATCAACTGATCCTTCATAATATCAGCTGATAAACCAGATAATCTTTTGGTAAGATTAAGAATCACATCTTCAAAATATTCACGTTCCGATTCAAAATCTTTTTCCAAAAACTTTCTTTTATCAGTAATCTCTTTGAAAATTTCCATATTTTTCTTTTTAAGAGTTTTACTTTCCTTTTCAAAGAGATTTTTCTTTTCCGTGAAATCTTTTCTTTCCTTTTCCAAAAGATTTTCTAATTCAGAGATTTTCACGGAAAGTTCAGAACTTTTAATCTCAAAAGATTTTCGTTCAGTTTCAAATTTAGCTCTTTCTTTTTCGAGCTTGTCTTTTTCTAAAAATAAAACTTTCTCAAGATTAGAAATTTGTTTTGAAAGTTTTATATATTTAAGCTCAATTACTTCATTTTCTTTAAGAACTTTCATTGAAGAAAGTGACTCTCTTTCACGTTCTGTAAGCTTCTTCTTCAATTCAACGTTTTCACCTTCCAACGTTGTTCTTTTCTCTTGAACTTCTTTTAATTGATCGTGCAGACATGAGTTGTCTTTCTTTGCTTCAAGATCTGCAATATAAGCTTCAAGATCAGTTATTCTTTTACTAAATTTAGCATTTGAAGAAGAAATGTCTAAAATTTGTCTTTTCAGATTAACATTTTCTTCTTCCAATGCTTTATTTAAAATAGGAGTTGAAGAATTTGAAGCATTGTCTTTAGAAGGAGTTTAAGGATGATTCTGTTAAAATGACTTGTTGCAACACTACATTATTTGGTTTAACAGAAACATGTGGTTTAGAAGGTGTTTCTGTTATAATAACTTGTTGCAACATTTTATTATTTGGTTTAACAAAAACTTTTGCAATTGGAGGAATCTCCTTTTTCAAAGTTTGCTTCAAATCTTCACCACTGCTTTTAACAATAACTTGTTGTAAAACCATTTTGAAAATTGCTAGAAATTGATCGTTCAGAAGATCAAGCAGTTAGTGTAAGAAAAATTACACTTATGAGAATTTAACCAACATTCCTAAGAATTCGGATGCTCAATTCGGATGCTCAATTCGGATGCTCAATTCGGATAATCAATTCGGACTTGATAGATTTCGAAATCCTCCAATTCGAACTTAACAGCGTTCGAATTCACTCAATTCGGATGTACTAAGGTTCGAATTCACTCAATTCGAATGTACTTAGGTTCGAATTCACTCAATTCGAATGTACTTAGGTTCGAATTCACTCAATTCGAATGTACTTAGGTTCGAATTCACTCAATTCGAATGTACTTAGGTTCGAATTCACTCAATTCGAATGTACTTAGGTTCGAATTCACTCAACTCGAATGTACTTAGGTTCGAATTCACTCAATTCGAATGTACTTAGGTTCGAATTCACTCAATTCGAACTCAACAAGGTTCGAATTCTATACTTAGGAAAATTTAATCAACTCAAATCAATACACAAGTTCTCAATTCGAATCTAACAGGGTTCGAATTCTCTACAATTCGAATCTAATAGGGTTCGAATTCTATGAATTCGAATTCTTCTTGAGTCGAATTCTACACTTGTGATGCCAAGAACAATCCGAATTCTCTATGAATGTTCCGAATTCTCTTTGAATGATCCGAATTCACCAAGAATGATCCGAATTCTGCACTTCGAACTTCAAAATCACTTAATCTGCCATAACTTCTTCAATTCTTGATCAATTGTGATGAATCTTATATCAAATTGTTCGTAATTGAAATCCGCACACTTTTTCTGTTGATTGCAATTCACAATTCGATCAATTTGAACAGATTAAGATCAAAACAGTGATCTTGAAGTTTTCGAAAAAAAAAATTCAAGAATCGATTAGATCTGTCAATTCTGTGCAGATTTTGATGTTAATCCAAGAATTAAAAGTGTTCAGGAAGCAAATCCGAATGCCATGATGCAAAGAATTGATTCAAAAACTCAAAATCCGGAAAAACTTCATGTCTGAATGATAAGACTTCAGATGAACAGTAAAAGCCACTTGGTCCGAATTTTTGAAGAACAGTGTAAAAATTCTTCAATTTGGTCTTCGATCTGCTTGAATCTTCTGTTTAGCTCTGATACCAATTGTTAAATCCCAAATCTCTAGCAATAAGATATGAATGTAGTGAGAGAGAATCTAGAGAGCAAATATGTCATCCATGTATTGATCTCAAAGGATTACAAAAGGTTTCTAAAGGGATCTAGATTCACACTAACTAAGAACCAGACATGCCTATTTATACCCATAACATACAAGGTATAAAGGCACAGCTAACAAATACAGTACATTGACTTTTACAGTAAATCTTGAATACAACAATGCTCTAACAAAGTTCAAGCAAATCACGTCTCATATTCAATATTGTCATTGCTTTGATCTTATGTTCAACCTAAATAATCACTTCTCCAGTCAAGATTGTTTACTCTCTACTCAAATTCAAAAGTCAAAACCTACAAAGAAACAATCTGATTCTTCTACAAAAGATAAAATGTATTTCAAGAATGCTAAGGCAAACTTGAAAAATTCTAACAATATTGGACCCATGTGGATATGGGTACCTAAGTCTCTGTGATTGTCTTGCAGAATCGGTATGTGCCAATCTGGTATCTAGACTCCGGATGCTCAAGGCACATGACTGGCGACAGAAGTTTACTATCCACGTACAAAGAAACACTCGATGGTGGATCTGTAACTTTTGGAGACGACAAAAAGGGACACATCAAAGGCTATGGAGTCATAAAGAAGGAAAACGTTTATGTATACAAAGTTGCATATGTGAATGGCCTTAAACACAACCTGCTCAGTGTAAGCCAACTTTGTGATACAGGATTCGATGTGTTATTCAAAAGAACTTTCTACTCTCTGAAAAGTGAAGACACAGGAATGGAACTTCTGCGAGCCGACAAAAGAGGTGATCTATATCTGATGAATTTCAGTTCCAAGAACAAGGACAAAGTTTGTCTTGTAGCCTGCAAAAGCGAGGAAGCCTGGTTATGGCATAACAGGTTCTGTCACTTAAACTTTCACACCTTGGATAAACTGGTCAAACTTGATCTAGTTAAAGGTTTGCCTAATGTTAAATTTAATAAGGATCATTTGTGTTTTGCCTGTGAAATGGGAAAACTCAGAAGAGCTTCCCACAGAGGCAAAACAGATGTGTCTTGCACTAGGCCTCTGTACATGCTTCATGTCGACCTCTGCGGTCCCATTGCCATACAGAGCCTAGGTGGCAAGAAATACATACTTGTCTTAATTGATGAGTATTCGCGATTCACATGGGTTGAATTTGTCCGAAAGAATGCAGATTTTCCAATCATCTTGATTAATCTAATGAAAAGAATCCAAGTTCTTTATGAATGCAGAATACAGAAGTTAAGAAGTGATAATGGCACAGAATTTCGAAACTCTGTCATTGAAGCCTATCTTTCTATAGAAGGAATATCACAGAACTTCTCTGCCGCACGCACTCCACAGCAGAACGGCGTAGTCGAAAGAAAGAATCGAACGCTCGTGGAGGCCGCAAGAACTATGCTATCAGCATGCGGATTACCGATGAACTTTTGGGCAGAAGCGATTTCTACCGCTTGTTATACACAGAATCGTTCAACCATTGTGAAAAGTCACATCAAGACTCCTTACGAACTGATCAACAAAAGTCGGCCAAACATCAAGTTTTTCCATGTGTTTGGATGTAAATGCTTTGTTTTAAACGACAGAGATTCCAGAGGAAAGTTTGAGGTAAAAGCTGACGAAGGAAAATTCATTGGATACTTTGCCACTTCCAAAGCCTACAGAGTATACCTTACAAAGTCTCGCAAGATCGTAGAAAGCATCAATGTTTCTTTTGATGATTCATTCCAAATGACTTCTGAGCAAATCAGTTCAGAACTCGGACTTAAAGGGGAATCCTCTGGCATCTCACAAACAAAAGAAGACTTAAATCTTCTATTTCTAGAGATGTTCCACGACGACATTGATCCCTCTGTTGGAACCATCAGAGCTTATGCAGAACAATCTTCTGTCGGTCAAAATCCTACAGGTATGACTCTAACTGGTCCAAATAATGCTTCATCTTCTTCTGTAAATGCTACAGATGCAAATGCTGAGGAAGAGTCTACAGAAGATGAAACACAAAGGAAAACGACCACAGAAGCTGCTGAAGAACAAACTCCACAATCCACAGAGGAACCAATAACAGAGGATATAGAGGACCAAGTCTATACGCCTTCAGAGGAACAAACTCCACCACCACTCATACCAATCATTCCACAAACTGTAGGATCAACTACAAAGGCACGCACTACGATAGAGGCTACACCAGAAGAAGAAGAACAACAAGAAGCCTCTGAAGAACAATTCGATGACATTGGTGACCATCATCCACGCACAACTCAGTGGACAAAAAGCCATCCTCCAAGCCAAATAATTTGTGAACCCTCTGACACGGTAAAAACAAGGTCTGCCACTGCAAATTTTTGTTTCTTTACGAACTTTATTAGTGTGATAGAGCCAAAGAAGATTTCTGAAGCCCTTGACGACCCAAACTGGGTAGACGCCATGCAAGATGAGCTTCTGCAGTTTGAGCGCAACAAATTCTGGACTCTAGTACCTCTGCCATGGGGGCAACAGGCCATTGGGACTAAGTGGGTCTACAGAAATAAGAAGGATGAAGATGGAGTGGTCATCAGAAACAAAGCACGATTAGTGGCCAAGGGATATAGACAAGAAGAAGGCATAGACTACGATGAGACTTTTGCCCCTGTCGCACGACTCGAAGCAATAAGAATATTCTTAGCCTTCGCAGCCCACAGAGGTTTCAAAGTCTATCAGATGGACGTGAAATCAGCTTTTCTCAACGGTGAAATCCAAGAAGAGGTTTACGTAAATCAGCCACCAGGGTTTGATAGCTCAAAGTTCCCAAGGCATGTGTACTACCTTGAAAAGGCTCTGTACGGACTGAAACAGACTCTAAGAGCATGATACGAACGACTTTCTACCTTTCTTCTAGTCAATGGCTACGACAGAGGTGCAACAGATACTACCTTATTCTATAAACGTAAAAACAGTGAAATAATGCTTGTACAAATCTATGTGGACGACATAATTTTTGGGTCTACTAATACAGAAGAGTGCAAAAGTTTTGAAAAACTCATGCAAAGTGAGTTTGAAATGAGTATGATGGGAGAATTAACATTCTTCCTCGGACTCCAAGTCAAACAATCATCAGAGGGAATTTTTATAAATCAGGCCAAATATGTCTCTGACATTCTTTCCATGTATAGCCTCTCTGATACCTCTGCCATGAAAACTCCAATGGCCACTGGAAATAAGTTATTCTTAGATCCAGATGGCATCTCTGTAGAATGCACTCTCTACAGAGGCATGATTGGATCTCTGTTATACTTAACTGCTAGCAGACCTGACATTATGCATGCCACATGTCTTTGTGCACGTTATCAAGCTAATCCTAAGAAATCACATTATGATGCTGTTAAGAGAATCTTTAGATACCTAAAGGGGACCAAAAATCTTGGTCTCTGGTATCCACAGAACTCTGGCTTTTGTCTTAAAGCTTATACAGATTCAGACTATGGAGGATGCATGCTCGACAGAAAGAGTACCTCTGGGAGTTATCAATTCCTAGGTGGTAAGCTAGTCAGTTGGACCTCCAAGAAGCAGAATTGTGTGTCAACATCTACGGCATAAGCTGAATACGTTGCTGCTGCTAGCTGTTGTTCTCAGGTTCTGTGGATGAAGACTCAGCTAAAAGACTACGGCCACATCCTACTCAAGATACCCATCTTCTGTGATTCCAAAAGTGCCATTGCCATCTCTGCCAATCCTGTGCAACATTCAAAAACCAAGCATATCGATATAAGGTACCACTTCTTGAAACATCATGTTGAATACGGTACAATCGAGATGCATTTCGTGCCCACAGAATACCAACTCGCGGACTTATTCACCAAAGCTTTAGACGAGAAAATATTCAATTTCTTGGTGGGTAAGTTAGGAATGATCAATATGACGTGAAAATCCTCTGTAAGTATAGCTTATCTTCTGTAAATTTGTGTATAAATATATTGCTTTATTTATTGCTTTGATTGATTTCTTTCTGTATGTAAATTCTCAATCTTAAATAGTTCTTGAAATCACAGAGCTTCTGTGGGTCTGCTCAGAACCTCTGACGACCCCTACAGAACCTCTGGTAAACATGACCTATGTACTATGCAAAACTTATCCTATTTTGATCCAAGCATAGGTCAAGGGGGAGCAGAAGGAAATTACTTGATCTACAGAGATGGTTAGATCAAGGGGAGCAAAAGAAACCTTGAAATGATCTACATAGGTTAATCTTTCAAGGGGGAGCCAAAGAAGAGTGTCGATGAATCTATATCGTCAGAAGTCAGACATCACTGCCGAGAAAAGAAGAACCAAAAGGTATGTCTCGTACAAAAGGTTTTTGAAAACAGTTTTTTGGGACAAAAATTGTCAAATACGTCCTAAAAATACTGGGAATAACATTTCAAAAATAAAATTATTAAAACTTTTAATAATTTTTGAATTATGAGAAATTTGAGGTCATAGAGCTTCTGCTGAGCTCAACAGAAGTTCTGCCAGAACACTGCTCTGTAATCGCAAATTTAACTCGGAAACCGAATATGCACAAATACACACACCATGACCTTCTCGCACAAAACTTTTTCCAAAACAGTTTTCTCGGACACAAACTTTCAAATATGTCCGAAAAACATTTCTTAATGCAAATCAAAACTTGGATGATCAAAATTGTTAATAGATTTTTAGTTATGAGAAATTTTCACTCATAGAGCTTCTGCTGGCCCTGACAGAGCTTCTGCAAATTCCTACAGAGCCTCAAAACCTCTGTGAACGAAATTTCTTCACTAAAATCCTATTAATCCTCTCCAATGCTTTTACAAATGTTTTGGTCAAAATAGAACCTACAGAGTCATGATAACAATGAGATATAAGAAAAAGGGTGAAAATCCAAGATTTTCAAAATCACAGATCTTCTGTAAACCACAGAGCTTCTGTGAATTTGGTATTTGGGCATTTCTGTAAACAGTAACGGTTACTTTTACTGAGAGTGAAAATCATGTGGCTAAGAACAACCCCACGCGCCTAGCATTAATGGGCCGCGCACGACGTCCTGTCATCCTCTGACATGGCCTACATGTCTCATTTTCATTGGGCGTACATGGCACGATTTTTTTTGGAAAGTTGAACCCGCCGTTCTAACTCAAGTACAGATTCCAAATATTTATCCATTGCCAAATATTTTTACCCTTTCGAATTCTACCGTTTTACCCACCTATAAAACCCAAGCTTACCCTCTCATAAAATCTTTACGAACCCTCATTCTTCTCCGGCGGAACCCTGCAAAAACCTGCAAGTATCTTATTCTCATTACCAATGGCTTCATCTTCTCAAGCTATCTCCCCTGCACACTCTCCGACAAACTCACCGGAACACTCCCCTGCTCATTCTGAACATTCAGAAAACCCCCACCTCGCCAAAAATGCCGAACAAGAAGATTCTGGTGACTCAGCAGACTTTGCTCCGACCACCCATCTCCAAAACTTTATCGCAAAGGAGCACTTTGAAAAGGTACTACCCATCAAATCCAATGACTGCTATTTGGTCCCCTCACTCACTGCTTTCGGCGAAGCCCATGCCCTTCTTCTAAACATCATGGAAAACCACATTCTCTTTCCTTTACTCTCAAGAACCCCAAAGAAAATACCTGTTAGGTATTTGAACCAATTTTGGCAAAGTTGCCGATATGATAAAGATGATTCTCTTTTCAAAGGGTACATCTCAAAGCCAGACAAATCTGAACATTTGGAACTCAAGTTCAATAGAACAATGTTTTCTCTTGAGTTCAATCTACCAACAAGGGGTCTTCTTGGACTGAAAACATATGCAGAACAACCAACAGACGACGAGCTCTGTCGTTTTGTAGAAATGCTTGGGTACAACACCCACCTAAGGAAGAGAAATGACTTCCGCAGAGGCAGACTAGCACCTCTGTGGAACACCTTGTTTTCGATCCTCAACAGATGCCTTACAGGGAAGATAGGCAGCATTGACCAGAGCTCGCACCAGATCTTAACCATCATGTACGAGGTCTACTACGATCTCCCACTCGATTACGCGACCATCATGTTGCAGGAGATCATCAATACGATCGACAGAAAGAACAACACCAAAAAGGCAAGAGAGAACGATCCTAAGTATCTACCGCCTCTGCAATTCCAAAGGATATTGGGAGTCATGTTCGAACCTCTGCTGATGATGCAGAACTGGCCAATGGAAGGGCCAACTCCCAAACAGTTCCCAATGAACAAAAACATCCCCACCGATCATGTAGATGGCTACACCCACTGCAGACCTCCGTCAAAGAAGCTTCTGAGCTATGCCAAGAACAAAACCCTTAAGTTAGAGTATATACGCGATCATAGGACTCCAAAACCGAGCCCTGTGACACCCCCGCGTTTAGGTGTCCCCCTAGGAACAATAGTTGCAGAACCCCTCTCTACAGAAGTGAAGGAGCAGAAACTGGCAAAACACATGGCAATCCAACTTAGTTTTATAGCCAAACGAGTCGAGCTCATGGGAAAGAAGTCTTCTTCTAAAGCCTCTGAATCTACCCCAAAAACCAAGAAGAGGAAAACTGAAGAAGGCACCTCTACAAGCATTACAGAAACTCAACCTTCACCTCCTCATGCCACAGAAGTTGGCCCCTCTGCTCCTCCCTCTTCTCCAAAACAAAAGAAGAAAAGGAAATCAAAACCCACAGAAGGAGGGGCACCAAAACCCAAGAGGAGGAAGACCAAAAAGAAGCATGGGAAACCACTTGATCAAATGGTTACCATCGCAGAAGAGGCAGCTGCAGAAGTTGGTGAAGAAGAGGTCGCAGAGACCCGGGTCGAAGAAACCGCAGAGGAAGAGACTGCAGAAAAAGAAGTTGCAGAAGAGGGATATCAATCACCTTATCAATCCCCAGATCGATTCGCTCATCAAGGTAGCTTAAACGATTTCCTTCAACACCCTGACATTGCTGACACCCTAAATACAGCTGGGTGGAATGCACCACCACTTGACCACCACACCACAGAAGAACCAGACTTCTCTATCTCTGACGTTGACACAAATCTGCAAGATGATGACCAAACCCCCAGAGGTCAACCGGCTAAAACTCCAAACATTCTACAGAACCCCTTCATCCAACAGGGATTGAACGTCCACAGAAGGAGTCCAAGCCCAGCTTCAGAAGAAGGTATAGAAGAAATCGATATGTCAGATGATGCCACTAGGGAAAGGATTAGGCTACAAGCAGAAGCTGAGTGGAATAGAGATGAGGTTACAGAGGCTTTAGATAGAATGGGAGGAAAAGAAAAAGGGACAGAAAAAGATGCCGTAGAAGTAGAAGGCACACATCCTCAAACCCCTCCCAGTGCAACCCACACTGCTAACACCGCAGGTCTAGCTGCAGAAGGTGTTATTGAACAAGAGCAGCACAGCTCGATCCAAACCCAACCCATCCAGCCAGAGGTTACTCATTCCACCTCTGCGCCCACAGAAACCGGGGAATCCATTCCTAGGGAGTCTCCTCAGAGAGACTCACCTATAGTTCATGATCAATCGTCCCAGATCACACCAAAACCCAAGAGGAGGAAGACCAAAAAGAAGCATGGGAAACCACTTGATCAAATGGTTACCATCGCAGAAGAGGCAACTGCAGAAGTTGGTGAAGAAGAGGTCGCAGAGACCCGGGTCGAAGAAACTGCAGAGGAAGAGACTGCAGAAAAAGAAGTTGCAGAAGAGGGATATCAATCACCTTATCAATCCCCAGATCGATTCGCTCATCAAGGTAGCTTAAACGATTTCTTTCAACACCCTGACATTGCTGACACCCTAAATACAGCTGGGTGGAATGCACCACCACTTGACCACCACACCACAGAAGAACAAGACTTCTCTATCTCTGGCGTTGACACAAATCTGCAAGATGATGACCAAACCCCCGGAGATCAACCGGCTGAAACTCCAAACATTCTACATAACCCATTCATCCAACAGGGATTGAACGTCCACAGAAGGAGTCCAAGCCAAGCTTCAGAAGAAGGTATAGAAGAAATCGATATGTCAGATGATGCCACTAGGGAAAGGATTAGGCTACAAGCAGAAGCTGGGTGGAATAGAGATGAGGTTACAGAGGCTTTAGATAGAATGGGAGAAAAAGAAAAAGAGATAGAAAAAGATGTCGTAGAAGTAGAAGGCACACATCCTCAAACCCCACCCCCCCAGTGCAACCCACACTTCTAACTCTGCAGGTCTAGCTGCAGAAGGAGTTATTGAAAAAGAGTCGCACAACTCGATCCAAACCCAAAGCAAACAGCCAGAGGTCACTCTTTCGACTTCTGCGCCCACAAAAACCGGGGAATCCATTCCTAGGGAGTCTCCTCAAAGAGACTCACATATAGTTCGTGATCCACTGCCCCAGATCACACTAGAACACCCTACAGAGGAATTCGTTTCCTCTGCCACGCACAATTTAGGGCCAAAACTTCTTTCAGAGAGAAGTAGTGAGCACAAAGACGAAGAGACTCTAGACAAGTTTCCAAGTCAAAAGAAGAACATTCCGATACCCACCTATGGAGTGGATTTGGACACTGTTCTTCGCAGAACTTCTATAGAGATTGAAACTCAAATTTCTTCTCGAAGATCAGATGGAAATCCTTCCACCCCCAACGTACAAAAAAGGGTGAACGAAGGTGTCCCAGGAGCAGGGACTAACTCTGGAGACGAATGTGTTCCTCCATAGGTTACCAAAGGAACACACGTATCAAGGGATGAGTTCCAAACCCTTGTCACCTCTGTGAACCAAACCATGAAAGAGTTGCAAAGCTCTTTCAAATCTTTTGCAGAGACAACATCGAAGGCCTTACTAAATCTGAACACCAAAATGGACAATCTGTCCACAGAGGTGAAATCTGCCATTTCCCAGATGAAGTCTTCTGCTGAAACAACTACCACTTCTGCCGCCAAAGAATTCGGGATAGCCGCAACTTCTGCGTTCAAGGAATCAGTCAAACATTTCCTTGAATAACTGAACAAGCAATCCAACAAACCAAAGGGCATTACACCTGCAGATCTACAGAAGGCCCTGAAACACGTACAAGAAGAAGCAATGCGCAACACTGTGCTGATGCAGCCTAAAGACTACATGACCAGAGCACAGCTAACAGAGCTCGGGCAGAATGTGATAAACCAGGTCACAGAAGTCATCATCTCCTTCACTACTGCAAATGCCAACTACGTTAAAGAGTTCAGAGCAAGTGTCGGCAGAATGCGCTTCAAGACAGAAGCAGAGCTTGCAACTCTATTTGGCCTCGGTGATGATGTATGCGCAAAGTTGATGGCTGCAGGAGCAGAACTACCAAAGAAACCCAAAGCTTCTTGCAGAGCAGAGGGTACTTCTGATAAGGGTCAGGATAACTCTGATGATGACCACCCTGGTCCATCAGATCATCCTGAGGGGGAGAATACAAGGGAGAAAGCTACGAGCAGAGGACTTCCAGCTACACCAATAGCCGCAGAACCCATCAACCAAGCCCCTCCAAAACAAACCCAACAGCAACAAACTCAACAGACCACAGAGACAACACCCATCTCTGTGGAATCAACTGCTGAAGAAACCCATGTACCAGAAACTGTTCAAAAGACCACAGAAGCAACAACCAACCCTGTGGTAATCATCTTGGAAGAAAGTCCTTCAACAAACCAACAACCCAGAGGTACAGAAGCTCAAAAGACCACAGAGGAAACACCCACCTCTGTGGAATTCCCTACAATGTTTGAAGTAGATGCTCAACATCTGTCATCCTCTTCAGAAGAAGATCTTCCCTCCCCAACTACAAAACCAACAGAAAAACCCCAAACCATCACAAGAAGAAAGTCTATTGCCCTCAAACCAAAAAGATCAAAGACCTCTGCTTCTTCTATTCTAAGAAATATGCACAACACAATGACTGAACGAATGTCGCAAAGAGCAGAAGAAAGACAGAGGTTTACATCATCTTTCCGAATGGCAAGAAGATTCCACATTCCTCAACCCACAGAAACCGAGCTCACAGAAGAAGTCACCAAAGAACCTCCAACACAGGTTACAGAGCCAATCAAGCCAACAGAACCAACGCCACAAAAGTCCTCTCAAACACAAGTGTCAAAACCTACAGAGGCAACACCCATCATTCCAACAGAAGCGCTAACACCCAAACCTACAGAGGCAACTGGTTCTGAACCTCTAAAGGCCAAAGACAAGGGAAAGGCGAAACTGACAGAAGAGCCCAAGAAAAAGAAATCATTGCCCAAGCCTACAGAGAAATTGATGAAGAGCGCCTTTGATGCCTTCCAAACTCCAAAGCCTGAAGAAGAGAATTGGGCATATGGATTGAAGCCTCTGTCAGACATTCCACTAACAGGTAGAGCTACAGAAGTTGTTCGACAGATGGAGAGTCTCAGAAGACAAGTACCACCACCTGGTCCAACATACGAAGAAATGGAAGAAGTGGTATACAAATACCTCTACAAACAACCCTTTCAGACCAATCATCCAACAGATCACGTCACATATCCAGAGATCAGAGAAGAATTTGAGAACATCTTCACCAGAACAAAGCCAAGAACCAGAGCAGATGTCTTCTCAATCCACAAAATCAAAAAGGTAATCTTCTGTAGGTACTCCTTTACAAAAACCTATCCAAGGGTCAGGTACAATCTTTACAGAGTCAGAAGGGTAAACAATTCAGAAACCACCTTCGCTGATGCTGACCTAAGGAATCTGAATCCCTATGATCTACCTGACCTTCTGCAATGGACGAAGGACAACTACAACACAGAGCCTGAAAGAACAGGATCTAATCTCACAATCAATATAGAAAGCAGTAATTGAGAAGTTGTATGATCAAACCCAATTGTATTCAATGATGAACAGAAATACAGATCTATGAGAGAGAGAATCTCAAAGATTACAGAGAATGAATACAAAGTTATACGGGAAAAATCAATCAGTTAGCAACATAGAGCTAACTACTATTTATACTGCAACAAACATCTTAAAGCTACAGTACAAATAAGAAAGACTAATAAGAACATAACACGTGTCCTAATTAGTTTATAAAATACTAAGTAAAGTATCTTGTCATAAGTTCTGAACAGGTAGTTCAGAACTTCTGAACATTCTTCTGATAAAGCTTCTCAGATCTTCTGACTGCTCTACTCAGATTATCTGAGTCTTCTACTCAGACCATCTAACTCTTCTTATCAGACATCTGACTTCTCTACTCAGAACATCTGAGTCCTCTTATCAGATCTTCAACACTTGGTTTATTGACAAAACTTCAGATCTAACAGAGCCAAACACCAGAGCCTATCAAGTGTTGAGAAAATCAATGAGGGAAAGGATTCTGATCTACAGTTTGACAGACTTTTAGCTAGGAAAGGATCTTGTTCTCAAACATCTGAACCTTCGACCACCAGAGGATCGCTGCCCACCCGACGCTGTGCCCAACTCAATCATTACAGAACCAAGGTTCGGGTTAGTATTTCAAAACCCACGAGGCGAAGTCAAACTTTTTGTGACCATGGACTATCAGAAGTACGCAACCAGTACTCTGAACATGTTCAGAGCAAACCTTGTAAAATACAGAGATACCGAGCAAATGGATAGAGACGCTGCAGATGCTTTCATCAGAGAGATTGATGCTACAATCCGCTTAAGAGAACTCTGCATCAGTTTCTACAACGAGATCAGAGAAGTCGGAAGAGACAACAGAAGCTACAACGATTTCAAAGACGCCAAAATCTGATTCTCAAACAAAATCTCTGCAAACCATTTTCAGTTTATCTTTCATAATACTCAAATGTAAAATGCCTCTGGCATATTTCTGAATGAAAGAACTTTCGAGGTATTGTTTAACCTCTGTCTTATCTAACTTAGCCTAAAGTACTTCAATGTCAAATTTTTATTTTTCACTACTTAGGGGGAGATTGTTAGCTTCAATCTTCCTAATCGTAGAAGTAGTGAAAAATAGGCTAAGTGAAGAAAGCCTCTTACAAAGGCTCTGCCACTTCCGAATGATCAAGGTCAAGAAGCTACAGAGGTGTCCTATAGAACCTCTGTCTTACGCATAAAGAAGACCAAAGACTCGGAACCCGGTGAAGACTGCTCTACAAAAGGCCAGACATCAGAACCTCTGTAACCCTTTACAGAGCCTCTACGGCTCAGACTGAAGACTTGAAAGATATTTATAATATCTTGCCACTGTTGAAGAAATATCTTGCTACTGTTACTGGATCCGTTCATCAACTTGCAAGGTAGCATGCCCTGTCCAACTTCAACACGTGTCAAACTCTGAGTGGACTCAATAGGGCTTAGTACAACATAGACGTCTGCGGCATTAAATACAATACAGCACGTACAACTGTTCATGCCATCCAGTCTACTAGTAGCTCATGCTTTATGGTCCCCTAGAGTAGTATAAAAGGAAGTCTCTTGTTGAGATCTTCCTTAACATCTTAAGGACTTAAACGAAGAATCTGAGTTTCATGCTTATGCTTTATATCGTCAAACCTTTTAAGCATTACACTCTCTCACACACACCAAACAGTTCTTAATATGTTCTTGGTGTTCTTATTATATATCGAACGACAGTAATCTTCAAGATATCATTTTGTTCTTAAAATACTGTTTCTTTATATTGTGTGTTCTAAATCTATCAAACATATCTGTTAGTTCTTTAAATACGCTTCCGCATCAAACATAAACTCAAACTAATAGATCTGTTAATCTTGTCTAAGCAAAACGGGAACCAACAGACAGTTTATGAGATCTCTTTTTATTGCAGTGTTGCATGTTTTCAGAAAATGCATACTATTTGGTACAAAGTTTACAGATTGATATGTATGGTGTAAAATGATTTTTATTCATGCAAACCATGAACTCACTGAGCTTTTTAAGCTGACTATAGTATGCATCTCAGGGATAGAAGGTTTCAGGTTGGAACAAGGAAATTGGAACGCCTAGAGATTTGTCTAGTCCACTTAAGTTCGATATTTATTTTCAAGCATCTATGATAGATAAATTTGTAACGCAATCCGGAATGGGACGAGTTTGCATAAAGTTACATTTTTATTGTTTTAAAGTCTTCTGCTGTTAAACGGTCTAAAGTTTTAATTTAGCCGAAACTTTGGAGTATCTTTAGAAGAACTGTTTCAGATTACGTAACATTCTTAATGACAAAATTTTGGGTGTTACAAGTTGGTATCAGAGCAGTAGTTCAAGAGAAATAGGTTATGATATATAGCCTAAACTTGAACCGTTTGTTGTAAGAATGATACCTTAGCTTTAGACACAAATCAATATTAGTAACGCTCATATATCGATATAAGCATAACACATGTTAGACGCAACATAACACAACCCAAGTACAGTACAACATTGCATTGTATTATAGTAAGTTTAAGGGTAGTTACACTTGATCTAATTTTTCTTCTCTTGAAGATGATTGGTGTTAATAATGCACGCAGGGTGCTTAGAAGTAAGCCAATGCAGAGTATGGCAGAACAACCACTATGGGTTTAGGGCCAAAAGTAAGACATGTAAGCATTCAGATTTAGAAATATCAAGGCAAATATGATTTTAATAACGTTAGTAGCCTTAGACGGAACTCGAGTTGTTTCTTATGTTTGTTTGTAGTTGAAAAGTTTAGTATTGGTTAGCTTTCAGTTATGCATGTTAGATGGGTATGTGTGTGAAGGGTCGTGTATCGAAGTACCAATTGCTTAGGCAAGGTACTATAAAGATGCATAAATGGTACATGTATCGTGAGGGTGCCTCTGTACACATGTTTATTTAGTTTGGTTAAGTAACATGAACATATTATGGTCAATGTACATTAATGGTTCAGATGGATAGATAACCCTCACACTATACCAGGAGAGTCAAGATCTCAAGAGTGTATAGTCTCGTTATTATGTGTAAAAGTAAAATTGTCCAGAATTTTTAGATACCAGATTTATTGGTTCAGATCAGCTTAAATTTTACATGTTTTGAATTAATGTTTGCCCATGCAAATTTTTTATGTTAAAATCATGGGTTTCCAGCAATGCCTCTAGGTTGAGAAACGCGACTGTAGCGTTATGGACTTAGTGGACATATAGTGTAGACCATACTTAGAGATTTGTTATAGTCGTTAACTGCAATGAGCTCATTTGTTTGAGAAATAAGGTTGTGTATCTATAACGTCAAATGTTGGTCCCACAACCATTAAAGAAGATAAGTTGTAAAAAAAAATCTTGTGAATTATATATATGCAAAGTTTCAGTTTTCTTGGTCACTTAGTTGACAAGAAGGACATTTAAGTAAGAGCCAATACGTTTAGAGGTTTGTTGCATATTTGAAGCAATCAAGATTAATAATCTAGGTAGATGTTTATTTGGGATTCATGGTTATCTGAACTGCAGATCTTAGTGTCAACATAGACCTCAACATCGTAGTAAGTTAGATCGCGACAGAACAGGTCTTTCAGTTATTGGAAGCAAAAATTAAGTTATGTATAAATTTGATGGTTGGCAGAAGGACTAGAAAACCTTGTTCTTAGAAATATCTCGAATTTCGAATCAGACTTAATATTAATGGAACGAGGCAAGTTTATCGGTTACACATTAAATCAACTATAAGAACATGAGAAGACTAATGCAACACATGATAGAGAATTAGCAACATGGTAATTGCACGCGGATTTGTGAGATGTTACCAAGATGGCTCAAAGTGTATTATTTTCACATATCACGATAGTTAAAAGTCCATGTATTAATTGTAAAAGATAAATTTTGAGTTAGAGACGTTGATCACTGAAGAAGTATGATGATGAAATTCACTGTCATTCACATAGGCAATGAAGGGTCATAGCTAATCAGATTGTGAGTGTAGGGCTATCAGATTAAGTTCGAACGGTCAAACTCAAGTAGTTCAGTAAGAAACTATTCGATAAGAGAATGATAAAAAACAAAGTATGATGAACCATCTTGAGTTTTTACTAGTAGACTCAGATGAAATTTGATAGACTTTTGAACAAAGCATGGATTCCAGCATGGAAGGTTTAGGAACTACAATGTTAGAAGGATTATGTAAATCCTCATGCGTGGGAAGACCGATAGCGATAAGATGTCCAAATATTTGAATAGGTGTTTTAGATGTGTAAAAAAACATGTTAAAACGTCAAATCAGTGACAGTAAGTCGGAGAAAGGTCCAAGTTTCAGTAAGGACTAGTATATGCCATAGGTCTTATGTACAAAATCGAATTAGTGAGACAAGCATTGATTCGAGATCCTTTAAGTGAAGCTAAGTGAGAAATACATCATATCTTTCCTACCGTATAAAGAGATGGTAAAGCGAGGTAGAGATTGTATTATAAGTTATGTCGCGGTACCTCAAAAGTAAAGTATAAATGTAAAGTAAGCATTAATGGCTCCATTAATGATCAGTATACGCTTTGAGCATGCATAAGAATATCAACAAGGATTTTAACATTGTGCATCACCTTCGCTAAAGTATTCCTAGTAACACACGCTATGTTTAATCAATGTATTTCAGCCATGAGAGGTTGCTTGCATGGCTCATGTAGTCATACGTGATACACAAGAAGTTGTCCAACATATGTATAAAAGTGAACTAGTCACGTATGTTATCAGTACGAGTAAAGTAACAACATGAGCATAAAAGAATGCATGGAAAGTTGTGCTGATAAGCAGTGCAGACCGCTAGAGTTTCAAGCAACAGACATAACGATGTTAAATACATCACTTTGAAAGGGCATAGTAATATATGACCACTAAGGTGAATAAAGTCAAAGTATGTTGAACCAAAAAGTTCGTTGCAAGAGTTGAGATAGTAGTTTATCAACAAGGTTGACCACAAAGTTATAAGTTTTATTCTCAACACTTTTTCACGTGTTGAATTCGATGGAACGTTTAGATGAGTTTGCTACCATAAATTTGCAAGTTGTCGAGGTTAACGACATGCTCGGTTATATAATGGATACAATCGAAATATTGGCCAGGAAAACGAAATGATTAAGAAACAATAATGCATATTTGTACTAGCGATGGTGTTAATGAAATTAGAATCCAAAAGATTTGGAAATGGCATGGTAATAAAAGATTAGACCAGGACTAAGGATACTCAACACACAATCCACTTTAATTCCGAGGACGGAACTTTTTTTGAAGGAGGGGAGATTTGTGACACCCCAAAATAGGCAAATAAATAATTATGAAAAGAAAGGAAAAAGAAAAAGAAAAAAGAGTTTTATTTTATTGGATAAAAAATATGAAGAAAAGGAAAACGTGAAAAATAGCCAATCATGTCAATTAGAGAAAGTGAGAAATGGATAAAGGAGATTACTTTTAATCGGACTAAAATCGAAAAAGAAAAACTAAATTTGGGTGAAAAGTGTAAAGTTGGCTAAAGTATTGAAGACACGGGGCGAATGTCATTTTTGAAAGTCTAAGGGATGTGTCAGTCGTTAACTGGTCCAAACCAGAAGGGCCTGTTATGTAAATAGGACAGATCTGTGAATTGAAAGCAACAAGTCGGTGGCTGAACTTTGAAGCTCTCTATTGGCTCGGTCGGTCAACGAAAAAGGCCAAAAACTCCGGATTTAAGTAGACAATACGACCAATTACTTTTTTTGTTCAGGTAGCTTCAAGAAAAACGAAGAAACGAGAGAGAAACTGGAGCTCAAAGTCGTCGACCGAAATCTCCGTTTATCAACGATTTGAGGTAAATGTAAGACCCCGGGTAAGTTCGTTAGTTAAATTCTAATCCCGTTAAATAAAGTTAACATTAAAATTGGATGTTTAGGGTAAGTTTGGATAAATTTATAAGTTTAGGGGTGTTGGGTCATTATTGAGAAGTTCAAGGTCTATATGGAAAATTTGGTTTGATATTATCTCCTTCAGATTTCAGATATTTCCAGAAATAGAAAATATCAGTTTAGTATATGTGTGTGTGTTTGAGAGAGTAAGAAGAAGAAAGAAATGGTTTTTGGCTAAGACATCAATTGGTGCACTTGGAACTGAATTCAGGTATGTTTCCTTTACAATTTATGTGTGTAATTGCTATTAGGTAGTTTCTATCGGATTAGAATAGTCAATTACATCTCTGGTAATAATTCAGTCGAATTCTGGGTGAAAATGGGATGAACTGACAGTAGTTTCCGGATAGATTAAAGGTGTCCGGGTAGTTTTGTTGTTAGTGTCCGGATGATGTTCTAAAGGTGTCTGGAAGATTCAAGTACCCGGTAAGTTCCTATTTTCCTTAAGGTTTCCGGATGGAATGAGGTACCGGATGGTATCCGGATTGCTTTGGTGTCCGGATGTTATCCGGATTGTCTGTATTGTCCGGAATGTCTGTTATCCGGATTGAGTATGTATCCGGAAAGCCCTGTTGTCCGGATTGTCTGTGTTGTCCGGATAGTTTTGATGTTTGATCAATTTTGAGAGTTTAGATACTTTTAGGTATCCAATGACCTGTGTCTTGTTAATTATTGGATGGGGAATGAATGAGGACTGAATGCATTATAGACTCGACTCAAGTTCGGGTTTGGGGGTAACCTTTGAGGATTAGAGTTATCTAGAGTACCTAGCTTTAGTAAGATGTGTGTGTTCTATTTGGTAAAGAGATATTTGTGTTTAATTATTTTAGATACTGTGAATCGAAGGTGAAAGCTGGGTTCTTTGTGGAAGGAGTTTTGGATAAGCAAACAAGTGAGTTTTTATTTAAAATGTTTTCAACTAGAATACATATATGTGAATGAGTGTAATAATGTGCATATTGTGTTTATATGAGTATTACACTGCATGGGTGCTAGTTGGTCGGGCTTAGGACCGGTGTATGTTGGCTGTACAGAGGGACAGTGGTGTTGGCTGTATTTAGTACAGTGGTGTAAATTGATTAGTTGGCTCGCAACCAATTAATATGGCCAAGAGAATGAGATGGAAAGATACATGATGCATGAGTCTAAATTGGTATTCCTATGTGAATTATGTGTATGATGTTGTGCAAATGGTTTTGTTGGTCCCGAAGGGCTATACAAGTTTGTAGAAGGGGAGGGGGGGGGGGGGGTTGAATACAAACACACAGATTTTACTTTTCTAAATTGTTTATTGATAAATCATTAACAATTTACAGCTTGTTGCGGAAACAAGATTAAGGATAAATCCTAAATCTAAACAAGTTGGAAAACTAAGTTTCTTGCACTAAGAAGGAGAAGGAAATTACTAATAATAACCTATCTCAAGATAAGAAGGATGAACTTGTCCAGAGTTAGCCAGTTACTTCAAAATGAAGTGGGTTCTTCTTCTTATATACTGCATGCATTTAATGCATTGCAGTTTACACTTTACACATGGCAGCAGCTGAATGGTTGCATGTCATTGACCTTTGTTGACAACCTTAGTAGCCGCATGTTTGAACAGTGCAGTATCAGAGTGGTTGTACGATTTCAGACAATAGGAGGTTCTTTTCTGACATATCGTACGGAGTCGTGCAAGGGTGGTTAAGACAAAAGTACTTTGTACGGAGGACTTCATGATCAGCTTTTCGTTGATTAAGCGATCTATCATTCTTTATCAGCGAATGATAGAATTCAGCGATAGCCAAAGTCCTGTACTTGATACTTCACGTTGAGTGGACAAATCTGAGTCTTCGCTGATCCGCATCAGTTCATTAGGAGACTTGTCGCTGGTTCTTGAGCTTGATCTTCGACTTCAGCGTAGAACCTATGTTGACGTGAAACTTGTATTCAGGGATCATAAGTAAAACAACTAACTTAACAGCGATCACCATAAGTACTGAACAGACTCAGAGTATTATGGTGAACAGTTTCGCTGAATGTTTAATCTAAAGAACGAGAGTTCCTATCAGCGGTACTGGAAGATCTTAGTACTTATCAGCGATAGTGAAACTCTGATACATATTGTTTACTTACAATTTTCACTAAGTATATATAAGAGAGGGTCATTTATCAAATCACTGAGGGTTTGGATCTACAATCTCCCCCTATTTGATTATGACATAGCAACATAGAAAATTGCTATTTAATGAAAACATAAGGATAAAAAGAACTCATAAAATATTTGTCCCTTTTACTGTTTTCTGGGATCTTTTCTGTACTGATGGAGTAAAGTACGTTCGCTGAAATTTTTCTTTAAACTTTGTAAAGATTACAGAGGGAAGTGGAAAAATTACAAGTACAACGAATAAAATTACAAGTACAAAAGATGTAGACAAATAAGGATAGAAAGAATTACAAGGAGATCCTATCCGTCAAAAGGTTCTTCCTTAATGAGTTGTTCATCAAGGGTCATTGATGTGGCAATCATCCAATCAGGGACATCTACTCCGTTAATCTTTTTCTTCAGAGCTTCTTAAAAAATCAAGGGCTTCAGGTGTCTAGCTTTGATGTCGCGTCTGACTTCACACCAGTATAAGAGATCTCTGAGTTGTTCGATGGGAGCGATGTGGAGCTCATAGATACGTTGAAAGTGATGGTTTCTGTTGGAACCCAGATACACTTAATCAAGATTAACAGTCTATTAGTTGAGTTTAGAGTTTGTTGGTCCCGAAAGGCTTAAACAAGTTTGTAGAAGGGGGGGGGGGTTGAATACAAACACACTATTTTACTTTTCTAAATTGTTTATTGATAAATCATTAACAATTTACAGCTTGTTGCGGAAACAAGATTAAGGATAAACCTAAATCTAAACAAGTTGGAACACTAAGGTTTTCTTGCACTAAGAAAGATAAGGAGATTACTAATAAAATCCTATCTTGAGAGATTTGAACTTGTCCAGAGTTAGCAAGTTACTTCAAATGAAGTGAGTTCATCTCTTTATATACTGCATGCATTTAATGCAATTCAGTATACACTTTACACGTGTCATCAGCGGATTGGTTGCATGTCATTGACCTTTGTTGACAACCTTAGTAGCCGCATGAATGAACAGTGTAGTATCAGAGTGGTTGTACGATTTCAGATTTTCGGAGGTTCTTTTCTGACATTTCGTACGGTGGCGTGCAAGGGAGGTTAAGACAAAAGTACTTTGTACGGAGGACTTCATGATCAACTTTCGTTGATTCAGCGATTATCATTTACTATTCAGCGAATGATAAAGTTCAGCGATAGCTGAAGTCTTGTACTTGATACTTCACGTTGAGTGGACAAATCTGAGTCTTCGCTGATCCGCATCAGTTCATTAGGAGACTTGTCGCTGGTTCTTGAGCTTGATCTTCGACTTCAGCGTAGAACCTTTGTTGACGTGAATCTTGTCTTCAGGGATCATAAGTAAACAACTAACTTATCAGCGATCACCATTAGGACTGAACAGACTCAGCGATATGGTGAACAATGTTCGCTGAATGTTTAATCTAAAAGTGCGAGAGTTCCTATCAGCAGTACTGTAAGATCTTAGTACTTATCAGCGATAGTGAAACTCTGATACATATTGTTTACTTACAATTTTCACTAATTATTTAAGATAGGGTCATTATCAAATCACTGAGGGTTTGGATCAACAATCTCCCCCTATTTGATTATGACATAGCAACAGAGAAAATTGCTATTTAATGAAAACATAAGGATAAAAAGAACTCATAAAATATTTGTCCCTTTTACTGTTTTCTGGGATCTTTTCAGTACTGATGGAGTAAAGTACATTCGCTGAAATCTTTCTTTAAATCTTTGAATCAGGTTACAATATGAATAAGAAAGATTACAAGTACAAGCGAAATAAATTACAAGTACTGAAGGATGACTGATACAATAGAGAAAAATGGTGATTGTTGTCAGCCTTCAAAGGGTTCTTCCTTAATGAGAAGTTCATCAAGGGTTGTCTTTTCAGTTGGAATCATCCAGTCAGGAACCTTTTCTCCTTTATTCTTTAGCTTCAGAGCAGCTTCAAAAATCAAGGGTTTTAGGTGTCGTGCCTGAATGTCTTTTCTGAAGTCGCACCAGTAGATGAGATCTTTGAGCTGTTCGATTGGAGTGATTGGAAGCTCAGCGATCCGTTGAAAGCATTTACGTCCGTCGTAGTCAAGAAAGAATATTCCATAAGGATTACTGATGACTTTACCAGGGACGAAAAGTTCACATGGTGGCAAAGAGATGTCAAGGGCAGATAGATCAGGATCAGGACCAAGTACTTCAGCGCGAGAGAAACCAATTCCAGTTTCATTTCGTATGACAGGACCTGAGTTTGAATCTTGACGTTTCTTCCTTGGAGAGCCCCTTTTTCTTTTCGGCTTTAGATCAGGAACAGGAGGAATATCCACACAAGAAGATATCAAATCGATCTGTCTGTTTATCAGCTTTTCGAAATGATCCTTGTACTTAGATTTTGATGGTTGGATAGCTAACCTCATCTCCAGCCATTCAGAGAGACCATACCTTTTTACAGTGTCAGCACGAAAGGTTTCAGATGAGTCATCTTCTCTGAACAGTTTGATGTCAACAATAGGTACTCCGATGGAGGTTCTTCCAGAGATGAATACCTTGTTGATCTTTGCTGGACGATATCTGAAGTGGATTTTCTCTTTACACCAGATCAGGGTGGTCTGAGAAACTTCAGCTTTCTTTTCCACGATCTTCTGGGCTTGTTCCCAAAGCTTTCGTTGGATTTGAATGGGAATACGCTTCAGCTTGGGGTCTTTGACAGATTCTTGAGTGAGCTTGATGGCGTATTCTCTGTCTTTATCTTCAGCTTCCTTCCTTTCAGCGATGAGGCGTTCAGCTCTGAGATGATCCTGGTATTCAGCTTTTGAAATTCTGAACTTAGGAGGAACTGAAGGTAGTTGATCGCGCCTTAGGATGATTCGCTGATCCTCGAATCGCTTTATCATTTCTTCTCTCCTGTTTTGAGGAACTGAGGAAGGTCTGTTTCTGTGCGAGAGAGGTTGTTCTTCTGATTCATCAGTCTCAGAGATTAAATCTAAGACTGGGATTATGTCTTCAGCGGTAGCTGGAATTATTGGTGAAGTCACAATAGAAGATCTTTCAGCGATATCCTCAAACAGGGGAGAGGACTAGCTGAAACGCAGCGATCTTACAAATAAGAACTGGGTAGAAGAACTTGGGTAGAAAAGATAGAAAAAAAATGTGGATGTGTATGGTGTTTGTGGAATGGATAACTGATTTTTCAGAGATGACCAGGGAAGGAAAAATAAGTTTAGTGTACCTGACAAATCGGCTTTGCAAGTAGGATCGCCAGATTATCATCTTCAGCGATGCCTTTGTCTTTGCTTTTCTCAGCGCCAGAGGCTGAGTGCTTTGTCTTTGTCTTCTCCCCTGAAGGTTCTTTTATTGAAATACCTTTAAGAGCTTTGGTTCGAGGAGCAGGTTTGACAACAAAGAAATCATCGTCATCTTCATCATCATCATCATCGTTCCTTGGAGAGGAGGATGGTTCAGCTTCAGGGATGTCGATGTCTTCGTCTTCTTCTGCTTCGGATTCCTCAGCATCTTCTTCGAGTTGCTCCCCCTCAGATACAGAGGCGAGGTTCTCGGTTCCCTCAGGGTTTTCATCTCCCTGAGGTCCAGTAATCCGATCTTCATTACCCTCTCCCCTGATAGATTCATCATGGGAAAGGTCTTCAGCGCTCTTATTTTGATCTTCAGCGCTCTTCTCCTGTTCAGCGCTTTTCTCCCCCTCTTTCTCATGATGGGCGGGGGAGGAATGGGTAGACTCAGCATTGGTGTTGTCTCTGTCTTCTGGGCCAGAGACTTTCACACAACCTTCAAGCTTAGCTATTCTGTCTTCTAGGCCAGAAATAGCAGGCGTGATTTTCTTCAGCTCTTGGCGATCCTCTGCGGTGAATGAGTCCAAAATAGGTGCAGGGGCCGGAGCAGGAGCTGGATTATTTGCCTTGTTCACCAGCGTCTCGATCATTGTCTTGACAGAACTAAGATCGGTCTTCACTGAGCCCAAGTCGGTCTTGACCACTGACATATCACCTTCGAGTGTACCAACCGATTTCTTCAGCGTTGTAACCTCGCTGGAAATGGTGGAAACTGATGATTTGAGGTTGGTGTAGTCAGTGTAGATGTCGGAGAGCACTTTGGCAAAGTCGGCGAGAGTTTTATCAAGGTCTTTGATTTCATCAGAGGAGGCCTTCTTTTCCACCACAGTAGTCAGCTTCGTCAGATTCTCTCCAGCGTTTGTTACAGCTGTAGAGTTATTTGATAGACCGGTGGTGAGATCCGTAAGTTTCATCTCCATAGACTTCAGAGACTGGTTGATGTCTCCCAAATAAGGACCTGTAACATATAAGTACTTGTGAACAAAGGAAAGCTCAGAAGTTTCAGGTTTAGTTACAGTGTTTAAGGTGGGATCTGTACCTGCAGGAGCGTTGACGAACTCATCAAAGTTTCGAGTCCCTCCATAGTGTTCCATATCTCCCTCAAAAGTTCCGTGAGGGATGGAGATCTCTGCAGGTCCTTTCTTCGTCATTCGCTGAGAAGCTTCAACGGCTTCTTGAATGATGGCATCTCCAGTTTTGACTGGAGGAGTGTCCAAAGAAGTAGAGGGAGGAGCGAAGGATAAGAATTGGGGTTGGGTTTCAAGTTCAGCGTTGGATTCGCTGAGAAGTACTTCATCAGTCTTTTGAGAGACTGACGAAGGTTGGGTAGATTCCAAAGTTCTAACCTCAGCGTTTAAGGACGCTGAAGTAGGTTTAGAAGGGATGGCTTGAATTGGTGTGGCAGAGCGTACCACGGAACTTTCCTTCAGCTCTTCAGAATGAGCTGAGGAGTCTTCAGCATGGAGTTGCTGGGGTTGCTCCTTGGTTTTCTTGATCCTTTTGGAATCAAGAGGGGTAAGAGATTGTTTCCTTTTCTTAGAAGGAATGGATTTTGTGGCCTGGGAATCAGCGAGGGGTATAGTCGCTGAAGGAGCCACAGAAAGCGGAGAATTAAGTAGAGTGAGAAGGGTAGAGAGACGTACCTCGTTGGCGACAGCCTTGAAGTCGAGAACTTTAGGGCCAATCTGAGAGAGTTTCAGATCACCCTCTTCAGGATAGCTGTCCTTCAGGCCATATTGAAAGATGGCGCTGATGAATCGTGGGTAAGGAACCCATGCTGGTCGGTCAGCGGCAGAATCAACACGTTGAATGAGGTCTTCATAGATGATGGAGGCCCAGTCAATGTTGAGACCTTTCAGCAGTGCGTAACCCATGGCCTGCTGAGGTTAAGCGGCTTGATCAGAAGATCCGGATTTCGCTATCATGCAGCTGATCAGGTGAGCGAAGATGAAGTTCATCTCGCTGGGCATCTTGGATTTCTTTATCAGCGTCAGCTTCTTCTCAGGTAGCTTGTCTCTTCCAGTCTCCCAGATGTAACCCATCGCATCAAGGAAAGCAATGATTTCTTCCCTGTCAGCGTGCTTCTTGTGGTCAGGAAATGGAATGAAAGGATTTTCTGAGGTAGCGTTAGGGAATTTCAGAGCTTTGCGGATTATTGCGGGGGTTATCTTGATGGTTCCATACTCAGTATCGCTGAGTATGCAGTCGATGGTTTTAGATGGATCTTTGGCTGAGGGTAGGTCGGTGTGTCTGGCAGAATACCAGAATTGGGATAATAGACGCTGACTGGCAGGAGGTGTGATTGTCAGTGCTGTGTAGATGGGGCTATTCTTCAAAAAATTTACAGCGTCGTCTAGATGGGATACCTGCTTCCGAGGAGGAAACTCGAGAAGCGCTGAAAGGTTGTTTGCCTTTGTCCAGTCTAGTTGATCCAGCTCAAACTTAACCTGAGGAGCTTTGGTGATTTCCAGTTCCTCAGAATCAGCGGAGATGGACTCAGCGGTAACATTCAGCTTTGAAGTTGCCATTTCACTGTATTATCAGTTCAACCAAAGATGTTAACAAATAAGAAATATCTTAATGTGGAAAGAAAATTTCCATTAAGATTTTTCGAATTTTGTCCATTTCATTCAGACAAAAAGTCTTAATGAAGATTAGGGTTTTTCTTGTTTTTTTTTAAAAAAAAAAAAAACGAATATAACACCTATAAGCCTTGTATTCCAGTTTAAAAAAAAACGGATACGAAAGAAGAACAAGTTTAAGATTTTAGATTTAAAACTTGAAGAACAACCATGAAATGGTTGTGTTTATAAAACCATGAAAGAAAATGATTTTATTTTTGAGTTCTTTTGTTTGATCTTGTGTAAAACAATGATAAGATCGAAAACAAGTTATTCGCATTTGATAATAGATAAGAACATATTAACCTTGAGTTCGAAAAAGAAGATGATGAACAGTTCTTGAAGATTGAGAGCACAAAATGCAACGGTGTTCTTTTCTTGCGGAGAAAGATTGATTCGCGTAAAAGACAAATATAAACTTTGAGAGTGTTTATATAGGAAGAGAGTAGAGAGAGAAAAACTTGAGCGGGAAAGTTTTTCATCATGACACGGACACGTGTTTGCATTTGATTGGATAGACAACGAAACGTGCAAACGTGTGTCAGAAAAAGAGCGTGTCTGGTGTTATCCGTTGCAATGACGTCACAACTGTCCTTTCACATTCTTTCGTTGTCTCTGAGGTTTTGAAAGAAAAACTCAGGGACTCTTTGGAAAATATGAAGCACTGAATAGAAATATCAGTGAGGGTTTTAAGAAATTTCAAAATATCGTTGTTTAAGGAAGAGATATTCAGCGATGAAAGAATTTGAAATCTTGCATTTTCATGCGTTTTGTCAGAGAAAACATACCTTGATATCAGTTTAACCCAATTTATTCAGAGAGAAGATGATGAAATGGATTGTACAAGTTTATTTTATCCAGAGCCTATACAAGAATGTATAAACGTATCGCTGATTAAATGTGAACCGCTGAAGATTTATCCTTCAAAGTTCAGCATTCCAAGCTCGCTGATGAGAAAGTTGAATCTTGTCTCATCAAGAGGTTTGGTAAACAAATCAGCTAACTGATAATCAGTTGGGATAAAATGAAGTTCTATATCACCATTCATAACATGATCTCTGATAAAATGATATCTGATTTCTATGTGTTTTGTCTTTGAGTGTAGCACTGGATTGTTTGCTATAACGATGGCACTTGTGCTGTCGCAATAGATTGGAATTTTGGAGAGCTGAAGATCATAGTCTAGTAGTTGATTTCTCATCCACAAGACTTGAGAACAGCAGCTTCCAGCGGCTACATACTCAGCTTCAGCTGTGGAAGTGGACACTGAGTTTTGCTTCTTACTTGTCCAACTTACCAGCTTTCCACCCAGGAGCTGACATCCTCCTGTGGTGCTTTTCCTATCCATTTTGCAACCTGCAAAATCACTGTCTGAATAGGTGGTTAGATCGAATCCTGAATCTTTGGGATACCAAAGACCTAGATTCGCTGTACCCTTAAGATATCGAAAGATTCGCTTTACAGCTTTCATATGAGATATCTTAGGTTCAGCTTGATATCGTGCGCACAGACATGTTGCAAACATAATATCGGGTCGGCTAGCTGTAAGATACAGTAGTGAGCCGATCATCCCACGGTACAGCGTGACATTGACAGGAACACCCTTTGTGTCCTTATCAAGTATCAGCGGTGGTGCCATAGGGGTTTTCATAGCTGAACTTTCAGTTAAGTCGAATTTTTTCAGCATATCTTTAACATACTTTCCCTGATTTATAAAAGTTCCTTTTTCAGTTTGCTTAATCTGAAGACCAAGGAAATATGTTAGTTCACCCATCATACTCATTTTATATTCATCTTTCATTCTATCAGCGAAACGAGTACAAAGCTCAGGGTTAGTAGAACCAAATATAATGTCATCAACATATATTTGAACTAAAATGATATGACCTTTTATTTTTCTAAAAAACAAAGTTTTGTCAATCTTACCTCTCTCAAATTTTTCAAGGTGGAGATAAGTAGAAAGAGTGTCATACCATGCACGAGGAGCTTGCTTCAAGCCATAAAGTGCCTTATCCAGCTTATATACATAACCTGGACGCTTAGGATCTGAGAATCCTGGAGGTTGTTCCACATAAACTTCTTCATTCAGCTTTCCATTTAGAAACGCTGACTTAACATCCATTTGATGTACAATGAAGTTTTTGTGTACAACATATGCTAAGAAAAGACGAATAGATTCAAGTCTTGCTACTGGAGCAAAGGTTTCGTCATAATCTATACCTTCCTCTTGTCTGTATCCCTGAGCAACAAGACGAGCTTTGTTGCGAGTTACAGTACCATGTTCGTCCAACTTGTTTCGATAGACCCACTTAGTGCCTATCACTGTTTTGTCAGTTGGTCTCCGAACAAGTTTCCAAACTTTGTTTCTTTCGAATTCAGTCAGCTCTTCTTGCATAGCGCTGACCCAGTTTGGATCTCTGAGGGCGTCATCTATTTTCTTTGGTTCAGTTAGAGAAATAAAGTTAACAAATAAACAAATATTACCTGCACTTCTACGAGTCTGAATACCAGCGTTGGGATCACCAAGAATTTGATCGATTGGGTGATTTACAGTCCATCGCTGAGCCGGAGCATGCGTCGCTGACTCAGTCTGAACTGGAGAAACTGAAGATGATGCTTCAGCTACTTCTGGATAATCAGCTAAGAGAGGAATGCTTGCATTTGTCACTTCATTCACTGATTGCTGAGAAATAGATGGAATTTCTGAGACATTTGGATCAACTGCGGGTATAGTGTTTATAGGAACAGCTGAGACCCAAGATGTTTCAGCTTCACTATTCTGCATATTGGGAATGATAGTAGGACCATCATTTTCAGTTGTATGAGTATGAGTAGTGGGAACATCTTCTGAATCACAAAGATGAGAAAACATCCATTGATTCAGTTCTTCTGTATCAGCGTTCGGTTTAGAGTTCGCTGAACGGGATTCGTCAAACGTGACGTGAATAGTTTCTTCTACAGTTTGTCTTCTTCGGTTGAAGACTCTGAAGGCTTTGGAAACTGAGGAGTATCCAAGAAAGATTCCATCATCAGCCTTAGGATCAAACTTTCCAAGGGCATCTCTGTTGTTCAGTATGAAACACTGACAACCAAAGATGTGAAGAAAGCTGATTGAAGGCTTTCTCCCATGAAAAAGTTCATAGGCTGTCTTTTTGAATCTTTTGACTATCAGCGACCTGTTTTGCGTAAAACAAGCCGTGTTGACAGCTTCTGCCCAAAACTGAGTAGGCAGGTGAGAATCGCTGAGCATTGAACGTGCAACTTCAATAATTGTTCTATTTCTTCTTTCAGCGACTCCGTTTTGTTGTGGTGTTCTCACTGACGAAAAGTTGTGAGAAATACCCTTGCTCTCAAGGAAGGAATCAAGAGAACTGTTTTTGAATTCAGTTCCATGATCACTCCTTATTGAGCGAACAGTCATATTGTTCAGAGTTTCCATCTTCCGAACAAAGGTGATGAGTTCTTCAGGGGTGTCACTCTTAGAACGGAGAAACATTACCCATGTGTAACGAGAGAATTCATCAACTATGACCAGCGTATATTTCTTTCCAGCGATGGATTGTTTGTTAACGGGGCCAAACAAATCCATATGGAGTAGTTGAAGAGGAGATGACACTGAGGAAACTTGCTTGGACTTAAAGCTTGCCTTGGTCTGCTTCCCTTTTTCACACGCTGAACATAAGGATTCTTTGGCGTATGAATGTTGAGGTAGACTAGTGACTAACTCTTTGGATGAAAGAGTATTCAGTGTCTTGAAGTTGAGATGTGAAAGCCTCTTGTGCCATAGCCAGTTGACATCAGAAGATGCCTTTGAGAAGAAACAGGAGTTCTCAGTGGTTGTTGAGTCCATGTTTATAACGTAAACATTTTCCAAACGATAACCGCTGAGAGCTATCTTCTCCTTTTTGTCAGAGACAAAGCAGGATTCCTTAGTGAAAATCACTTTGTTATCCATGTCGCAAAGCTGACTGATGCTTAGAAGATTATGCTTCAGCCCTTCAACATATGCGACTCTTCTGAAGGATGTTGTACCATTTGAAAGTACACCATACCCTCGGGTGTGTCCTTTTCCATTTCCACCGAAAGTCACAGAGGGACCCTTCTCTTCCTTGTATTCAGCGAGCAGGCTTTTCTTTCCAGTCATGTGTCTAGAGCATCCGCTATCGAGATACCAGATACCCTTCTTAACCTGCAATACAAAGGAAGATTAGTTTTGCTTGGGTACCCACTTCACCATGTATACGCGTTTGTCAGTGGAAGTGGTTGGAATGGGTTCAGAAGTCTTCGCAGCATTTGAAGATTCAACTTTGTCTTTCTTCACTTTGGTCAATTTCTTGACCTCAGCGGTAGGAGTCACCTTGACCTGACTTGCAACTGGTTTGGTCTTCTTGGGTGCTATCTTCACCTTAGCTATCTTATCAGCTTTGGTGGCTGTGGGACACTTACTTGCAATATGATCGGTAAGTCCACAGTGATAACATTTCCTATAACTAAAATTAGTTCTAGGACCACTTGTGTGCTGAGCTTTTAATTTGGAATTAGAAGTGCCAGCACCAAGTACACTATTGGTTCTTGAAATAGGACGAACATTCAGTTCTTCAGATTTCTTACCAAGGACATCTACTCTGAGTCTAGGAGTAGGTCGCTGAACTGATCCAGAGGTCTGATTTCTAGAACCAGATGAATGAATCACTAAGGCTTTGGAAGCATTCAGCTTAGGTACTAAAGTACCCTTCTGAGGATTTTGATAAATTACAATTCCTTTACCTTTATCTTTAGAGACAGAGGTAGGTTTTGAATAAACCATTTTCTCCTTACCTTTTGAGGAGGTAGGAGTTTCCTCAGGGATTGGTGTAACCGACGAGGAGTACTGAGATGAAGAAGTGTCAGCTACTGAGGATACGAACGTTCCAAATTTAAGCATTGAACGTTCAGTGGTTGGTATTGGAGTATCATATTTATAACCCAAACCACGTTTATCACTCAGAGGAATCTGAGCCTTAATTATCTCAGTGATCTTTGTTGAAGAATTACACCATCCTTCAACAGTAGCTTGTTCAGCTTTTAATGCAGCGATAGCTTCCGCTCGTTCGATTTTTACTAGCTGATTTAAATGGACTTGATCTTTAAAATCTTCTTCAAATTTAGAAAGCTTTTCTATTTGAAGGTGGCAATTTTTAAGCTTTTCAGCGAGATCAAGATTTTGGTTTTCAACCACAGCTTTGCCGTTCATGGCTTCGTATAAACTTCTAGTCAGTAGTTCGATTTTACGGAGACTATCAGCTTCATCAATATTTACAATATTGGTAAAGAAGGAGGGTGATACCTGAATGGCAGATGTTGAAGTGGAGGGAATGTCTGAACTTTCTTCCTCTTCTTCAATCTTGGCCATGAGACATTGATTTGCTTCATCATCTTCAGAATCAGATGATGAGGCTTCTTCATCAGAAGCAGCCCAATCATAGTCAGCCATTAGGCCTTTTCCCTTCTTCTTAAAGCTTTTCAGCTTTGCATACTTCTCCTTCAGCTTTAAGTATTTGTCGTATTTATTCCTTGGAACAAAGGATTTCTTTGTAAAGGCTGAAGGTCTCATGATTTTCTTTGACCTGCACTCGTTAGCGAAATGACCTGTCTTTTCGCAGTTAAAACAAGTAGCAGTAGCCTTATCAACAAAAGCTGATGACTTAGGCTTGTCAGCTATAGAAAGAGTTTTGTTCTTTCTAAACAATTTCTTCTTGGCGAATCTCCTGAACTTTTTAGTTAGGAGAGCCAAGGATTCATCATTTGAAGAATCAGAATCTGATGACCTTTCAGAGTTACTTTCTAACTCAGTGATAGTGACCACGGGTCGCTGAGTAGAAGGTTCCTCTGAGATTAAAGCAACAGGGGTGCTTTTGGAATCTTTTACAAGATTCCACTTAAGATGGCTAGATTGCTCATGATTCAGCAATGTGCCATATAAGGTAGCAAGTGTCATTGATCTTAGATCTTTTGACAGCTTGAGACACATGGAATAATTGTCCCAGCTTTCAGGTAAACATTCTAAAAACTTTGTCAGAACTTCAAAGTTAGAATATTCCTTGCCAACCGTTTTAAGATCTATAATTAAGCAATTAAAACGTTGATGTACTTCAGAGAGAGTTTCATTCTTACCAGAGATGAAACTTTCGTATTGTCTTACCAGGTTGATCTTTCTTGAATCCTGGACTTCAGACGTTCCTTCATACTGAACACATATTGTGTCCCACATGGCTTTTGAGGATTTCAGGTTCATGACGGAATGGTAGACTTCGTCAGGAAGGGCCATGGATAGTATGGATCTGGCTTTTGTATCTATAGCCACTTTCTTATTGTCTTCATCGGTCCAATGATGGATTTCCTTTGGAATCAGCCTTTCTGGAATAGCAGCTCTAGTTGCAGTGGATGGAACGGCAGGATCAATCGTTACAGGGATGTGTGGACCGTTTTCAAGATAGTAAGGTATAGTAGGGTCTACACCTTCTAAGAAGAGTGTAATCCTATTTTTCCATAAGTTGAAGTTGTCTCTGGAAAATCTAGGGGGTTTTGCAAGAGAACCATTGTCAATATAGTGAGTGTTTGTGTTTGAGTTGGCCATTTTCAGATAATAGCAAGGAAGAGAAATATCTTAGATTAGATCTTGTTTATGAGATTAAACAAATCTGCTCTGATACCACTTGTTGGTCCCGAAAGGCTTAAACAAGTTTGTAGAAGGGGGGGGGGGGTTGAATACAAACACACTATTTTACTTTTCTAAATTGTTTATTGATAAATCATTAACAATTTACAGCTTGTTGCGGAAACAAGATTAAGGATAAACCTAAATCTAAACAAGTTGGAACACTAAGGTTTTCTTGCACTAAGAAAGATAAGGAGATTACTAATAAAATCCTATCTTGAGAGATTTGAACTTGTCCAGAGTTAGCAAGTTACTTCAAATGAAGTGAGTTCATCTCTTTATATACTGCATGCATTTAATGCAATTCAGTATACACTTTACACGTGTCATCAGCGGATTGGTTGCATGTCATTGACCTTTGTTGACAACCTTAGTAGCCGCATGAATGAATAGTGTAGTATCAGAGTGGTTGTACGATTTCAGATTTTCGGAGGTTCTTTTCTGACATTTCGTACGGTGGCGTGCAAGGGAGGTTAAGACAAAAGTACTTTGTACGGAGGACTTCATGATCAGCTTTCGTTGATTCAGCGATTATCATTTACTATTCAGCGAATGATAAAGTTCAGCGATAACTGAAGTCTTGTACTTGATACTTCACGTTGAGTGGACAAATCTGAGTCTTCGCTGATCCGCATCAGTTCATTAGGAGACTTGTCGCTGGTTCTTGAGCTTGATCTTCGACTTCAGCGTAGAACCTTTGTTGACGTGAATCTTGTCTTCAGGGATCATAAGTAAACAACTAACTTATCAGCGATCACCATAAGGACTGAACAGACTCAGCGATATGGTGAACAGTGTTCGCTGAATGTTTAATCTAAAAGTGCGAGAGTTCCTATCAGCAGTACTGTAAGATCTTAGTACTTATCAGCGATAGTGAAACTCTGATACATATTGTTTACTTACAATTTTCACTAAGTATTTAAGATAGGGTCATTATCAAATCACTGAGGGTTTGGATCAACAGAGTTTGATGCGGAAGCGTATTAAACTAACAGATATGTTTGATAGATACTAGAACGCACATATATAAAGAAAACAGTAAGGAATAAAAAGGATTTCTTGAACAGTTACTGTTATTCAATATATAATAAGAACACGAAGAACAGATTAAGAACTGTTGGTGTGTGTGAGAATATAACACTCAGATATTTGACAATAACGTTTGAGAGTATTAGTGATTCCTTGTTTTTTCGTTCTTAGGAAGATCTCAACATGAGACTTCCTTTTATACTACTCTTAGAAGATTATGAAGTAGGTCACTATTCCTTTTACGGCATGAATAGTGAACTGGATGGTGTGAGCAGTGGACTGGATGGTGTGAGCAGTTGTTTGAGCTATGCGCATTTAATGGAGCAGATGTACTTTTGGTAAATGCATTAAATGGCGCAGACGTCTATTTTGTACCATGCCCTATTGAGTCCACTCAGAGCTTGACACGTGTTTTGACAGTACTTTTCCATGCAAGTTGATGAACGTATCCAGTAATATCTTCCAAGTCTTCATAGCAGACCACAGAGGCTCTGTAAGGCATTACAGAGGTTCTATGGTCTGACCTTCTGTGGAGCAGTCCACTTGTTTCCGAGTTGATCTTCTTCTTGCGCACTACAGAGGTTCTGTGATTACCTCTGTAGCTTCTGTGGCTTTCTGGACTTGATCTTCTGGAAGAAGTGGCAGAGCCTCTGTGAGAGGCTTTTCTATACTTAGCCTATTTTTCACTACTTCTAAGTATTTCTATGATTAGGAAGATTGAAGCTAACAATCTCCCCCTAAGTAGTGAAAAATAAAAATTTGACTTTGAGTTTAGTTAGGCTAAGTTAGATAAGACAGAGGTTAAACAATACCTCGAAATTTCTTTCATTTAGAAATATGCCAGAGGCATTTTACATTTGAGTACAATGAAAGATAAAACTTTGTTTGCAGAGATTGGAGGTCTGAGAATCAGATTTTGGCATCTTTGAAATCGTTGTAGTTTCTGTTGTCTCTGCCGACTTTTCTGATCTCTTTGTAGAATCTGATGCAGAGTTCTCTTAGGCGGATTGTTGAGTCTATTTCTCTGATGAAAGTATCTGCATCATCTCTATCCATTTTCTCTGTACCTCTGTATTTTACAAGGCTTGCTCTGAATTTGCTCAGAGTACTGGTTGCGTACTTCTGACAATCCATGAGTACAAAAAGTTTAACCTGGTGTTGTGGGTTTTGAAATACTAACCCAAATCTTGGTTCTCTGATGATTGAGTTGGGCACAGCGTCTGGTGGGCAGCGATCTTCTGGTGGTCGTAGATCTAGATGTTTGAGACCAAGATCTTTTCCCAGCTGAAAATCTATCATGCTGTATAGCAGAAGCTTTTCCCTCATTGTTTTTCTTAATACTTGATAGGCTCTGGTGTTTGCCTCTGTGTTGTAGTTGTCCTTTGTCCATTGCAGAAGGTCAGGTAGATCGTATGGATTGATGTTTCTTAAGTCAGCGTCAGCGAAGGTAGATTCTGAATTGTTCTCTCTTCTGACTCTGTAAAGATTGTACCTGACCCTTGGATAGGTTCTTGTGAAGGAGAATCTGCAGAAGATCACCTTTTTGATTTTGTGAATTGAGAAGACATCTGCTTTTGCTCTTGGCTTTGTTCTTGTGAAGATGTTCTCAAATTCTTCTCTGATCCTTGGATCTGTCACATGATCTATTGGATAGTTTGTCTGAAAGGATTGTTTGTAGAGGTATTTGTATACCACTTCTTCCATTTCTTCATGTGTTGGACCAGGTCGTGGAATTTGTCTTCTGAGACTCTCCATCTGTTGAACAACTTCTGCAGCTCTACCAGTTAAAGGAGTTTCTGACAGAGGCTTCAATCCATGTGCCCAGTCAACTTCTTCGGGTTTTGGGGTTTGAAAGGCGTCAAACGCACTCTTCATCAGTTTCTCTGTTGGCTTTGACAATGTTTTCTTCTTCTTAGGCTCTTCTGTCAGTATCCCTTTGCCTTTATCTTTTGTTGTCGTGGCAGAACCTGTTGCTTCTGTGGGTTTTGACGATTGTGACTTAGAGGACTTTTGTGGCGATGGTTCTGTTGGCTTGACTTGCTCTGTAACCTCTGTTGGAGGTTGTTTGGTGACTTCTTCTGTGAGCTCAGTTTCTGTTGATGAAGTGTTGTCATTAAATCTTCTTGCCATTCTGAAGGCTAAAGTGAACCTGTGCCTTTCTTCTTCTCTTTTCACCATACGATCACTCATTGTTGTGTGCATCCTTTTCAGAATGTCAGAAGCAGAGGTCGTTGCTCTTTTTGGTTTGGTGGTAATCGACTTTCTTCTGGGTATGGTTTGGGGTGTTTCCACAGAGGTGGGTGTTTTATCTGTGGTTGGTTCATCTGTTTCTTCCAAAATGATTACCTCAGGGGCGGTTGTTGCCTCTGAGGTTTGTTTATCTGCTTCTGTAGTGTTGGGTTCTTCAGAGGTTGAATCCACATAGATGGGTGTATTCTCTGTGGTTTGTTGAGTTTGTTGTTGTCGGGTCTGTTCTGGAGGTGCTTGACTCAGAGGTTCTGCGGCTATTGGTGGACCTGTAAGTCCTCTGCTTGCAGTTTTCTCTGTAGTTTTCTCCCCCTCAGGATGATCTGATGGACCAGGATGGTCATTATCATCAGAGTCATCCTGACCCTTGTCTGATGTACCCTCTGCTCTGCAGGAAGCATCGGGTTTCTTTGGCATTGAGGCTCCGGCAGCGATCAGTTTCGCGCAGACATCATCACAGAGGCCAAGAAGAGTTGCTAGCTCTGCCTCTGTTTTGAATCTCATCCTTCCTACACTTTCTCTGAAATCTTTGACGAAGTTAGCATTGGCAGTGGTGAAGGAAAGGATGACTTCTGTCACTTGATTAATCACGTTCTGCCCAAGCTCTGTCAGCTGTGCTCTTGTCATGTAGTCTTTGGGTTGCATCAGCATGGTATTTCGCATGGCTTCTTCTTGAACTTTTTGTAGGGCCTTCTGTAGATCTGCAGGAGTGATGCCCGTTGATACTGAAGTCTGTTTGTTCAATTGATTAAGGAACTTGTTGATGGAGTTCTCAATCGAAGGAGTAGTTGTTGCGGCAGAAGTGGTGGATGCGGTAGCAGCAGACTTCATCTGTGAGATGGCAGTTTTCACCTCTGTGGACAGGTTGTCCATTTGGGTGTTCAGGTTTAGCAGTGCCAGTGATGTTGTCTCTGCAAAAGATTTGAAAGAGCTTTGCAACTCTTTCAAGGTTTGGTTCACAGAGGTCTCAAGGGTTTGGAACTCATCCCTCGTGACTTGTGTTCCTGTGGTAACCTCTGGAGGAACACATTCGTCTCCATAGTGAATCCCTGTTCCTGGGATACCTTCGTTCACCCTTGTTTGTACGATGGGGGTGGAAGGATTTCCTTCTGATCCTTGAGAAGAAACATGAGTTTCAATCCCTATAGAAGTTCTGAGAAGAACATTGTCCAAATCCACTCCAGAGGTGGGTATTGGAATATCCTTCTGTTGACTAGGAGACTTGTCTAGAGTCTCTTTGTCTTTGTGCTCTCTACTTCTCTCTGAAAGAAGTGTGGGTCTTAATAAGTGCGTGGCAGAGGAAACAAATTTCTCTGTTGGGCGTTCTTCTGTGATCTGGGGCAATTGATCACGAACTATAGGTGAGTCTCTTTGAGGAGACTCCCTAGGAATGGTTTCCCCGGTTTTTGTGGGCACAGAGGTTGAAAGAATAACCTCTGGCTGGATGGTTTGGGTGAGGTTCGAGCTGTGCTGCTCTTTTTCAATGACACCTTCTGCAGCTAGACCTGCGGTGTCAGAAATGTGGGTTGCACTGGGAGGGGGTGATTGATGTGTGCCTTCTTCAACTTCGGCATCTTTTCTTGTTTCTTCTTCTGGTTCTGTGGAAGTTCCTTTCTCTGTGCGCAAGGAGTCATACATGTGATGAGATCCGTATAATCTCATGACATGAGGATGATAGAGACCTTTTCGTATCCAGATAGCCTCTTCTTCATCTGAATCCACCTCTGAGATTTCTATCCCTGTTTCTGTGGTTTCTTCTACAGCCGTTGCCTCTGTAACTTCAGTTGTATTCCACTCAGCTTCGGTTTGTTCTGTATCTTCTGAAGCTTGGTTTGGACTTCTTCTGTGGACGTCCAATCCTTGAATGAAAGGGTTTTGTAAAATCACAGGGGTTTCGGCTGGTTGATTTCTGGGTGTTGTGTCATCTTCTTGTAGATGAGTGTCAATACCAGAAATGAAGAAATCATGTTCTTCTGGAGAGTGGTGGTCAAGAGGTTGTGCCGTCCACCCTGCTGTATTAAGGGTGTTTGCAATTTCGGGGTTCTGTAGGAAATCATTCAGGTCTCCCTGGTGAGCAAATCTATCTGGAGATTGATAGGGTGATTGATATCCTTCTTCTGTCATTCCTATTTTTGCATCTTCCTCTTCTGCAGTTTCACCCTCTATGATTGCCTCTTCTGCAATGGTAACCAATTTTTTAAATGATTTACCATGCTTCTTTTTGGTTTTCCTCCTTTTTGGTTTTGGTGCCCCTTCCTCTGTTGATTTGGATCTTTTCTTTTTCTGTTTTGTGAAAAGGGGAGGAGCAGAGGAGCCAATCTCTGTGGCATGGGGAGGTGAAGGTCTATCTTCTGCAGTGCTAGTTGATGTGTCTTCTGCAGTTTTTCTCTTCTTAGCTTTTGGAGTAGAAGCAGAGATCTTTGCTGAAGATTTCTTTCCCATTATTTCTGCGCGTTTGGCTATGAAGCTGAGCTGAATAGCCATGTGTTTTGCTAACTTTTGATCCTTTTCTGCTTGAGTGGAAAGAGGTTTTGCTATCATTGTTCCTAGGGGGACACCTAAACGCGGGGGTGTCATAGGACTCGGTTTTGGAGTTCTATGATCGCGTATATACTCTTTCTTAAGGGATATGTTCGATGCGTAGCGCAGAAGTTTCTTTGACAGAGGTCTGCAGTGTGAGTAGCCATCAGCATGATCAGTGGGGGTATTTTTGTTCATCGGGAACTGTTTGGGAGTTGGCCCTTCCATTGGCCAATTTTGGATTAGCAGCAGAGGTTCGAACAGTACTCCCAATATTCTTTGGAATTGCAGAGGTGGTAGAAAGTTGGGATCGTTCTCTTTGACCCTTTTCGAGTTGTTCTTTCTGTCGATGGTGTTTATGATCTCTTGCATCATTATGGTCGCATAATCTAGTGGAAGATCATAGTAAACCCCATAAATGATGCTCAAGATTTGATGTGAGCTCTGGTCAATACTCCCTATCTTTCCTGTCAGACATCTGTTAAGAATAGAGAACAAAGTGTTCCACAGAGGTGGCAATCGGCCTCTGCGGAAGTCATTTCTCTTCCGTAGTTTGGTGTTGTACCCAAGCATTTCCATGAATCGACAGAGCTCTTCGTCTGTTGGTTGCTCTGCGTAACTTTTCAATCCCAGAAGACCCCTTGTTGGTAGGTTGAATTCAAGTGAGAACATTGTTCTGTTGAACTTGATTTCAAGATGCTCAGATTTATCAGGTCTTGAAATGTACCCTTTGATAAGAGAATCGTCTTTATCAAATCGGCAGCTTTGCCAAAATTGGTTCAAATAACGGACTGGAATTCTGTTAGGGGTTCTTGATAGTAGAGGGAAGAGGATATGGTTTTCCATGATGTTCAGAAGTATGGCATGGGCTTCGCCGAAAGTAGTGGGTGAGGGGACCAAATAGCAGTTGTTGGATTTGATAGGAAGAGTGGCTTCGAAATGATCCTTAGCTATGAAGTTTTGCAAGTGTGTCGTCGGAGCAAAGTCTGCTGAGTCCCCGGAATCTTGTTGTTCAATATCTCTTGCAAGGCTGGGGTTTTCAGAATGTTCTGAATGAGCAGGGGAGTTTTCCGTTGAGTTCGCCGGAGAGAGTTCAGAGGATGTAGCTCGAGAAGATGAAGCCATTTGCAAGTGTTTTGGAGGGTATCGCCGGAGAAGAAGATGAGAGTTTGTAAAAGGTTTTATGAGAGGGTAAGGTTTGTTTTTATAGGATGGTAAAACGGTAGACTTCGAAAGGGTGAAATATATGGCAATGGATTAAATATTGGAATCCGCACTCGAGTTTGAGCGGCGGGTTCAACTTACCAAAAAAAAACGTTCCATGTTTGCCCAATGAAAATGGGACACGTAGGCCATGTCAGAAGATGACAGGACGTCGTGCGCGGCCCATTAATGCTAGGCGCGTGGAGTTGTTCTTAGCCATATGAATTTCACTCGCAGTAAAAGTAACCGTTATTACTACAGAGATGCCCAAGTAATCAGATTGACAGAGCTTCTGTAGTTTACAGAGGCTTTGTGATCTTGATAATCTTTGATGTTTATCCCTTTTTCATATACCTCATTGTTATCATGACTTCTGTGGGGTTCTTCTTTAACCAAAACATTGGAGAGGATAAAATCGGATTTTTGTGAAGAAATTTGCTTCGCAGAGGTTTTGTGGCTCTGTTGGAACTTGCAGAAGTTCTGTGAGGGCCAACAGAAGCTCTATGAGAGAAAAAATCTCATAACAAAAATTTTATTAGTATTTTTGATCATCCAATTTTTGATTTGGTTTAAGAGATGTTTTTCGGACATATTTGAAAGTTTGTGTCCGAGAAAACTGTTAAAAAAAACGGTTTGTTCGAGAAGGTCATGGTCTGCGTTTTTGGTTTTCGAGATAACATTCCAAAAGATCGACAGAAGGTTAATTTGTGATCACAGAGCATATTTCCTGCAGAAGCTCTGTTGAGCTCAGTAGAAGCTCTGTTGAGCTCAGTAGAAGCTCTATGACCTTAAATTTCTCCTAATTCGAATTTTGTGAAACTTTTTGAGCTTTTGATTTTTGAAATGTTATTCACAGTATATTTAGGACATATTTGACAATTCTTGTCCTAGAAAATTGTTTTCCAAAAACCTTTTGTGCGAGAGACATACCTTTTGGTTCTTCTTTTCTCGGCAGTGATATCTGACTTCTGTCGATATGGAGTCATCGACATTTTTCTTTGGCTTTCCCTTGAAAGTTTTATCTCTTTAGATCATTTCAGGGTTCCCTTCTGCTCCCCCTTGATCTAATCACCTCTGTAGATCAAGTAATTTCCTTTTGCTCCCCCTTGACCTAATCACCTCTGTAGATCAAGTAATTTCCTTTTGCTCCCCCTTGACCTAATCACCTCTGTAGATCAAGTAATTTCCTTTTGCTCCCCCTTGACCTATGCTTGGATCAAAGAATGATAAGTTTTGCATAGAACATAGGTCATGGTCTTTCAGAGGTTCTGTAGGGGTCGTCAGAGGTTCTGAGTTGACTTACAGAAGCTCTATAGTTTCAAGAACTATTGAAGGTGTTAAGAATTTACATATCGAAGTAGAATCTTTCAAAACAATAATTTAAGCAATGTATTTACTTATTATTTACAGAAGATAAAACTATACTTACTGAGGATTTTCACACCATGTTAATCATTCCTATCTTACCCACCAAGAAGTTGAATCTTTTCTCGTCTAGTGCTTTGGTGAATAAGTCAGCGAGTTGATATTCTGTGGGCACAAAATGCATTTCGATTGTACCGTATTCAGCATGATGTTTCAAGAAGTGATACCTTATATCGATATGCTTGGTTTTTGAGTGTTGCACAGGGTTGGTAGAGATAGCAATGGCACTTTTGGAATCGCAGAAGATGGGTATTTTGAACAGGATGTGGCCGTAGTCTTTTAGATGAGTCTTCATCCATAGAACCTGAGAACAACAGCTAGCGGCAGCAACGTATTCAGCTTCTGCAGTGGATGTGGAAACACAATTCTGCTTCTTGGAGGTCCAACTGACTAGTTTACCACCTAGGAATTGACAACTCCCAGAGGTACTTTTTCTGTCGAGCATGCATCCTCCATAGTCTGAATCTGTATAAGCTTTAAGACCAAAACCAGAGTTCTGTGGATACCAGAGACCAAGATTTTTGGTCCCTTTTAGGTATCTAAAGATTCTCTTTACGGCATCATAATGTGATTTCTTTGGATTAGCTTGATAGCGTGCACAGAGACATGTGGCATGCATAATGTCAGGTCTGCTTGCTGTTAAGTATAACAGAGATCCAATCATGCCTCTGTAGAGAGTGCATTCTACAGAGATGCCATCTGAATCTAAGAATAACTTGTTTCCAGTGGCCATTGGAGTTTTCATTGCAGAGGCATCAGAGAAGCTATACTTGGAAAGAATGTCAGAGACATATTTAGCTTGATTTATAAAAATTCCCTCTGATGATTGTTTGACTTGGAGTCCGAGGAAGAAAGTTAATTCTCCCATCATACTCATTTCAAACTCACTCTGCATGAGTTTTTCAAATCTTTTACACTCTTCTGAATTAGTAGACCCAAAAATTATGTCATCTACGTATATTTGTACAAGCATTATCTCACTACTTTTGCGTTTATAGAATAAGGTAGTATCTGTTGTACCTCTGTTGTAACCATTGACTAGAAGAAAGGTAGAAAGTCGTTCATACCATGCTCGTGGAGCCTGTTTCAGTCCATATAGAGCTTTTTCAAGGTAGTATACATGCCTTGGAAACTTTGAGCTTTCAAATCCTGGTGGCTGATTAACGTAGACCTCTTCTTGGATTTCACCGTTGAGAAAAGCTGATTTTACGTCCATCTGATAGACTTTAAAACCTCTGTGGGCTGCGAAGGCTAAGAATATTCTTATTGCTTCGAGCCGTGCGACAGGGGCAAAAGTTTCATCGTAGTCTATGCCTTCTTCTTGTCTATATCCCTTTGCTACTAATCTTGCTTTGTTTCTGATGACCACTCCATCTTCATCCTTCTTGTTTCTGTAGACCCATTTAGTCCCAATGGCCTGTTTTCCTCTTGGTAGAGGTACTAGAGTCCATACTCTGTTACGCTCAAATTGCAAAAGTTCTTCTTGCATGGCGTCTACCCAGTTTGGGTCATCTAGGGCTTCAGAAATCTTCTTTGGTTCTATCACACTAATAAAATTTGTAAAGAAACAAAAGTTAGCAGTGGCAGACCTTGTTTTTACTGCGTCAGAAGGTTCTCCGATTATTTGACTTGGAGGATGGCTTTTTGTCCATTGAGTTGTGCGTGGAAGATGATCATCAATGTCATTCAGACTTTCTTTAGAGACTTCTTGTGTAGCCTCTGTTGTTCTTCGTGCCTTGGTAGTTGATTCTACTGTTTGTGGAATGATTGGTACGAGTGGTGGTGGAGTTTGTTCCTCTGAGGACGTATAGTCTTGGTCCTCGATTTCCTCTGTAATTGGTTCTTCTGTGGTTTGTGCAGCTTCTGTGGTCGTTTTCCTTGATGTTTCATCTTCTGCACTTTCTTCTGCTTCGGCAATTGCATCTGTAGTATTTACAGAAGAAGATGAAGCATTGTTAGGACCAGTTAGAGACAAACCTGTAGGATTTTGTCCGACAGAGGATGGTTCTTCAGAAACCCTGATTGTTCCAACAGAAGGATCAATGTTTTCGTGGAGCATCTCTAAAAATAGAAGATCCAAGTCTTCTTTTGCTTGTGAGATGACAGAGGATTTCCCTTTAATTCCGAGTTCTGAACTGATTTGTTCAGAAGTCATATGGAATGAATCATCAAAAGAAACATTGATGCTTTCTACAATCTTGTGAGACTTTGTAAGGAATGTTCTGTAGGCTTTGGAAGTGGCAGAGTATCCAATGAATTTGCCTTCATCTGCTTTTACATCAAACTTTCCTCTTGCATCTCTGTCGTTTAAGACGAAGCATTTGCATCCGAATACATGGAAAAATTTGATGTTTGGCCGCCGTTTGTTAAGCAATTCGTAAGGCGTCTTGAGGTGTCTTTTCACAATGGTTGATCGATTTTGAGTATAACACGCAGTAGAAATTGCTTCTGCCCAAAAGTTCATTGATAATCCGCATGCTGACATCATAGTTCTTGCGGCTTCCACAAGTGTTCGATTTTTTCTTTCGACAACACCGTTCTGTTGTGGAGTGCGAGCTGCAGAGAAGTTCTGTGATATTCCTTCTGTTGAAAGATAGGCTTCAATGACAGAGTTTTTAAATTCTGTGCCATTGTCACTTCTTAACTTCTGTATTCTGCAATTATAATGAACTTGGATTCTTTTCATTAGATTTATCAATATATTTGGAACATCTGATTTCTTTCTAACGAATTCAACCCATGTGAAACGCGAATACTCATCAATTAGGACAAGTATGTATTTCTTGCCACCTAGGCTCTGTATGGCAATGGGACCGCAGAGGTCGACATGAAGCATGTACAGAGGTCTAGTGCAAGATACATCTGTTTTGCCTTTGTGGGAAGCTCTTTTGAGTTTTCCCATCTCACAGGCAGAACATAAATGATCCTTATTGAATTTAACATTTGGCAAACCTTTAACTAGATCAAGTTTGACCAGTTTTTCCAATTTGTGAAAATTCAAGTGACAGAACCTGTTGTGCCATAACCAGGCTTCTTCACTTTTGCAGGCAACAAGGCAAACTTTGTCTTTGTTCTTTGAGTTGAAGTTCATTAGATATAGATCACCTATTCTTTCAGCTCGCAGAAGTTCCATACTTGTTTCTTCACTTTGTAGAGAGCAGAAAGTTCTTTTGAACAACACATTGAATCATGTATCACAAAGTTGACTTACACTGAGTAGGTTGTGCTTAAGGCCATCCACATATGCAACTTTGTATACAGAAACGTCTTCTTTCCTTATGACTCCATAGCCTTTTATGTGTCCTTTCTTGTTGTCTCCAAAAGTCACAGATCCACCATCTTGTGTTTCTTTGTACGTGGATAGTGCACTTCTGTCACCAGTCATGTGCCTTGAGCATCCGGAGTCTAGATACCAGATTGGCACATACTTCTTCTGCAGGACAATCACAGAGATTTAGGTACCCATATCCCTATGGGTCCAATATTGTTAGAGTTTTTCAAGTTTAGCTTGGCATTCTTGAAATACATTTTGTTCTCTGCAGAAGAGTCAGATTGTTTCTTTGTGGGATTTGACTTTTGAATTGTCGTAGAGAGTAAACAGACTTGACTTGAAAAATGATTATTAAGTTTAGACATAAGATCAAAGCAATGACAGTATTGAATATGAGATGTAATTTGCTTGAACTTTTCATTGAACTTTTTAAACTCAGCCACAGAGGCATTACATTCTTTCTTTACATTAGATTTCCTATTACTAGAAGATCTATGAATACTCGAATGTTGTTTGCAAATGCTCTGTTTAGGACCTGCCTTCTGTGGGTTGCTTCTGTGGTGAACTTCTTTCATCACTGTCACAGAAGAAAAAGATTTATTAACCTTGGGTTTTGAAAATCTAGAACTTATAGGATCAATAGAGGTCTTCTGTAACATTTTAAGCTCAGCAGAGGTTTTGATATGTAGATTCAATTTTAGAAAATCTTGGCAGATTGGAATCTCTGTGAGTTTCTCTTTTGGAGAAATAGTTCTGTGAGGAACTTCAGAGGAGAATTTGACATCCTCTGTGTCACAGTGAATTATCCCTGATTTGAAATCAGTCTCTGAGTTGTCAGAGGATGAATCGTCCTCGTATACAGAGGTTGAGTCAATTCTTTCAATAGAGGCTGGATTTTCTGAGCATGTATCGTACGAGCTTTCTTCCTCTGTAGAATAGTTTTCATAGATTGTAGAGGTTTCTAATAAGATTTCTTCAGTGAGAGTTTTATCTATAGAAGATGTACAGAAATTTTCTAAAACGCTTGATTTCCATATTTCCAAAATTTCTTTTTCAATTAAAATTTTAAAGTTTTCTTCTGAAAAAATGGGTTTAAACTCAGGAGCTTCTACTGATAATTTCTTTTCAATGTTTATCAAACAGACAAAAGCAACCTGTGTTTGGGTCTCTGGTTTACCAAACTTGAAGATACCAATCTGATCTTGTGTTTTCAGATATTTCTTTGGTTTGATACCTCTATTGACAGAGGTTGAAGATGATGAGTCTGTGTTTTCAAACCACACGTTCATCATCTTCTTATGTTTCTTCAAGTAAGGATCCACAGAGATTTTCGCCCTTTTGCTTACAGAGATTAGATTTGGAAAATCTGGTTTGTTCGTTTTTCCAATCACAAATAAAGAGGACAAAGGTTTGTTTCTTTTGCCTTCAACACCTAGGGTGATATCATCATACCCTATACCTCGTCTTCCTATTTGTGAGTTTACTTTTTCATAAACTTTCTGTGCATCTTTATAGTTTTTAATCAAAACTTCTCTTCTGAGTAAATTGTTGGTCCCGAAAGACTTAAACAAGTTTGTAGAAGGGGGGGGGGGGTTGAATACAAACACACTATTTTACTTTTCTAAATTGTTTATTGATAAATCATTAACAATTTACAGCTTGTTGCGGAAACAAGATTAAGGATAAACCTAAATCTAAACAAGTTGGAACACTAAGGTTTTCTTGCACTAAGAAAGATAAGGAGATTACTAATAAAATCCTATCTTGAGAGATTTGAACTTGTCCAGAGTTAGCAAGTTACTTCAAATGAAGTGAGTTCATCTCTTTATATACTGCATGCATTTAATGCAATCCAGTATATACTTTACACGTGTCATTAGCGGATTGGTTGCATGTCATTGACCTTTGATGACAACCTTAGTAGCCACATGAATGAACAGTGTAGTATCAGAGTGGTTGTACGATTTCAGATTTTCGGAGGTTCTTTTCTGACATTTCGTACGGTGGCGTGCAAGGGAGGTTAAGACAAAAGTACTTTGTACGGAGGACTTCATGATCAGCTTTCGTTGATTCAGCGATTATCATTTACTATTCAGCAGATGATAAAGTTCAGCGATAGCTGAAGTCTTGTACTTGATACTTCACGTTGAGTGGACAAATCTGAGTCTTCGCTGATCCGCATCAGTTCATTAGGAGACTTGTCGCTGGTTCTTGAGCTTGATCTTCGACTTCAGCGTAGAACCTTTGTTGACGTGAATCTTGTCTTCAGGGATCATAAGTAAACAACTAACTTATCAGCGATCATCATAAGGACTGAACAGACTCAGCGCATTAATGATGAACAGTGTTCGCTGAATGTTTAATCTAAAAGTGCGAGAGTTCCTATCAGCAGTACTGTAAGATCTTAGTACTTATCAGCGATAGTGAAACTCTGATACATATTGTTTACTTACAATTTTCACTAAGTATTTAAGATAGGGTCATTATCAAATCACTGAGGGTTTGGATCAACAATCTCCCCCTATTTGATTATGACATAGCAACAGAGAAAATTGTTATTTAATGAAAACATAAGGATAAAAAGAACTCATAAAATATTTGTCCCTTTTACTGTTTTCTGGGATCTTTTCAGTACTGATGGAGTAAAGTACATTCGCTGAAATCTTTCTTTAAATCTTTGAATCAGGTTACAATATGAATAAGAAAGATTACAAGTACAAGCGAAATAAATTACAAGTACTGAAGGATGACTGATACAATAGAGAAAATGGTGATTGTTGTCACCCTTCAAAGGGTTCTTCCTTAATGAGAAGTTCATCAAGGGTTGTCTTTTCAGTTGGAATCATCCAGTCAGGAACCTTTTCTCCTTTATTCTTTAGCTTCAGAGCAGCTTCAAAAATCAAGGGTTTTAGGTGTCGTGCCTGAATGTCTTTTCTGAAGTCGCATCAGTAGATGAGATCTTTGAGCTGTTCGATTGGAGTGATTGGAAGCTCAGCGATCCGTTGAAAGCATTTACGTCCGTCGTAGTCAAGAAAGAATATTCCATAAGGATTACTGATGACTTTACCAGGGACGAAAAGTTCACATGGTGGCAAAGAGACATCAAGGGCAGATAGATCAGGATCAGGACCAAGTACTTCAGCGCGAGAGAAACCAATTCCAGTTTCATTTCGTATGACAGGACCTGAGTTTGAATCTTGACGTTTCTTCCTTGGAGAGTCCTTTTTTCTTTTCGGTTTTAGATCAGGAACAGGAGGAATATCCACACAAGAAGATATCAAATCGATCTGTCTGTTTATCAGCTTTTCGAAATGATCCTTGTACTTAGATTTTGACGGTTGGATAGCTAACCTCATCTCCAGCCATTCAGAGAGACCATACCTTTTTACAGTGTCAGCACGAAAGGTTTCAGATGAGTCATCTTCTCTGAACAGTTTGATGTCAACAATAGGTACTCCGATGGAGGTTCTTCCAGAGATGAATACCTTGTTGATCTTCGCTGGACGATATCTGAAGTGGATTTTCTCTTTACACCAGATCAGGGTGGTCTGAGAAACTTCAGCTTTCTTTTCCACGATCTTCTGGGCTTGTTCCCAAAGCTTTCGTTGGATTTGAATGGGAATACGCTTCAGCTTGGGGTCTTTGACATATTCTTGAGTGAGCTTGATGGCGTATTCTCTGTCTTTATCTTAAGCTTCCTTCCTTTCAGCGATGAGGCGTTCAACTCTGAGATGATCTTGGTATTCAGCTTTTGAAATTCTGAACTTAGGAGGAACTGAAGGTAGTTGATCGCGCCTTAGGATGATTCGCTGATCCTCGAATCGCTTTATCATTTCTTCTCTCCTCTTTTGATCTTCTTCACTCAGCCTTTGAGCAACTGAGGAAAGTCTGTTTCTGTGCGAGAGAGGTTGTTCTTCTGGTTCATCAGTCTCAGAGATTAAATCTAAGACTGGGATTATGTCTTCAGCGGTAGCTGGAATTATTGGTGAAGTCGCAACAGATCTTTCAGCGATATCCTCAAACAGGGGAGAGGACTAGCTGAAACGCATCGATCTTACAAATAAGAACTGGGTAGAAGAACTTGGGTAGAAAAGATAGAAAAAAATGTGGATGTGTATGGTGTTTGTGGAATGGATAACTGATTTTTCAGAGATGATCAGGGAAGGAAAAATAAGTTTAGTGTACCTGACAAATCGGCTTTGCAAGTAGGATCGCCAGATTATCATCTTCAGCGATGCCTTTGTCTTTGCTTTTCTCAGCGCCAGAGGCTGAGTGCTTTGTCTTTGTCTTCTCCCCTGAAGGTTCTTTTATTGAAATACCTTTAAGAGCTTTGGTTCGAGGAGCAGGTTTGACAACAAAGAAATCATCGTCATCTTCATCATCATCATCATCGTTCCTTGGAGAGGAGGATGGTTCAGCTTCAGGGATGTCGAAGTCTTCGTCTTCTTCTGCTTCAGATTCCTCAGCATCTTCATCGAGTTGCTCCCCCTCAGATATAGAGGCGAGGTTCTCGGTTCCCTCAGGGTTTTCATCTCCCTGAGGTCCAGTAATCCGATCTTCATTACCCTCTCCCCTGATAGATTCATCATGGGAAAGGTCTTCAGCGCTCTTCTCCTGTTCAGCGCTCTTCTCCCCCTCTTTCACATGATGGGCGGGGGAGGAATGGGTAGATTCAGCATTGGTGTTGTCTCTGTCTTCTGGGCCAGAGATTTTCACACAACCTTCAAGCTTAGCTATTCTGTCTTCTAGGCCAGAAATAGCAGGCGTGATTTTCTTCAGCTCTTGGCGATCCTCTGCGGTGAATGAGTCTAAAACAGGTGCAGGGGCCGGAGCAGGAGCTGGATTATTTGCCTTGTTCACCAGCGTCTCGATCATTGTCTTGACAGAACCAAGGTCGGTCTTCACTGAGCCCAAGTCGGTCTTGACCACTGACATATCACCTTCGAGTGTACCAACCGATTTCTTCAGCGTTGTAACTTCGCTGGAAATGGTGGAAACTGATGATTTGAGGTTGGTGTAGTCAGTGTAGATGTCGGAGAGCACTTTGGCAAAGTCGGCGAGAGTTTTATCAAGGTCTTTGATGTCATCAGAGGAGGCCTTCTTTTCCACCACAGTAGTCAGCTTCGTCAGATTCTCTCCAGCGTTTGTTACAGCTGTAGAGTTATTTGATAGACCGGTGGTGAGATCCGTAAGTTTCATCTCCATAGACTTCAGAGACTGGTTGATGTCTCCCAAAAAAGGACCTGTAACATATAAGTACTTGTGAACAAAGGAAAGCTCAGAAGTTTCAGGTTTAGTTACAGTGTTTAAGGTGGGATCTGTACCTGCAGGAGCGTTGACGAACTCATCAAAGTTTCGAGTCCCTCCATAGTGTTCCATATCTCCCTCAAAAGTTCCGTGAGGAATGGAGATCTCTGCAGGTCCTTTCTTCGTCATTCGCTGAGAAGCTTCAACGGCTTCTTGAATGATGGCATCTCCAGTTTTGACTGGAGGAGTGTCCAAAGAAGTAGAGGGAGGAGCGAAGGATAAGAATTGGGGTTGGGGTTCAAGTTCAGCGTTGGATTCGCTGAGAAGTACTTCATCAGTCTTTTGAGAGACTGACGAAGGTTGGGTAGATTCCAAAGTTCTAACCTCAGCGTTTAGGGACGCTGAAGTAGGTTTAGAAGGGATGGCTTGAATTGGTGTGGCAGAGCGTACCACGGAACTTTCCTTCAGCTCTTCAGAATGAGCTGAGGAGTCTTCAGCATGCAACTGCTGGGGTTGCTCCTTGGTTTTCTTGATCCTTTTGGAATCAAGAGGGGTAAGAGATTGTTTCCTTTTCTTAGAAGGAATGGATTTTGTGGCCGGGGTATCAGCGATGGGTATTGTCGCTGAAGGAGCCACAGAAAGCGGAGAATTAAGAAGAGTGAGAAGAGTAGAGAGACGTACCTCGTTGGCGACAGGCTTGAAGTCGAGAACTTTAGGGCCAATCTGAGAGAGTTTCAGATCACCCTCTTCAGGATAGCTGTCCTTCAGGCCATATTGAAAGATGGCGCTGATGAATCGCGGGTAAGGAACCCATGCTGGTCGGTCAGCGGCAGAATCAACACGTTGAATGAGGTCTTCATAGATGATGGAGGCCCAGTCAATGTTGAGACCTTTCAGCAGTGCGTAACCCATGGCCTGCTGAGGTTGAGCGGCTTGATCAGAAGATCCGGATTTCGCTGTCATGCAGCTGATCAGGTGAGCGAAGATGAAGTTCATCTCGCTGGGCATCTTGGATTTCTTTATCAGCGTCAGCTTCTTCTCAGGTAGCTTGTCTCTTCCAGTCTCCCAGATGTAACCCATCGCATCAAGGAAAGCAATGATTTCTTCCCTGTCAGCGTGCTTCTTGTGGTCAGGAAATGGAATGAAAGGATTTGCTGAGGTAGCGTTAGGGAATTTCAGAGCTTTACGGATTATTGCGGGGGTTATCTTGATTGTGCCATACTCAGTATCGCTGAGTATGCAGCCGATGGTTTTAGAGGGTAGGTTGGTGTGTCTGGCAGAGTACCAGAATTGGGATAATAGACGCTGACTGGCAGGAGGTGTGATTGTCAGTGCTGTGTATATGGGGCTATTCTTCAAAAAAATCACAGCGTCGTCTAGATGGGATACCTGCTTCCGAGGAGGAAACTCGAGAAGCGCTGAAAGGTTGTTTGCCTTTGTCCAGTCTAGTTGATCCAGCTCAAACTTAACCTGAGGAGCTTTGGTGATTTCCAGTTCCTCAGAATCACTGGAGATGGACTCAGCGGTAACATTCAGCTTTGAAGTTGCCATTTCACTGTATTATCAGTTCAACCAAAGATGTTAACAAATAAGAAATATCTTAATGTGGAAAGAAATTTCCATTAAGATTTTTCGAATTTTGTCCATTTCATTCAGACAAAAAAGTCTTAATGAAGATTAGGGTTTTTCTTGTTTTTAAAGAAAACGAATATAACACCTATAAGCCTTGTATACCAGTTTTTAAAAAAAATGGATACGAAAGAAGAACAAGTTTAAGATTTTAGATTTAAAACTTGAAGAACAACCATGAAATGGTTGTGTTTATAAAACCATGAAAGAAAATGATTTTATTTTTGAGTTCTTTTGTTTGATCTTGTGTAAAACAATGATAAGATCGAAAACAAGTTATTTGCATTTGATAAGAGATAAGAACATATTGACCTTGAGTTTGATGAAGAAGATGATGAACAGTTCTTGAAGATCGAGAGCACAAAATGCAACAGTGTTCTTTTCTTGCGGAGAAAGATTGATTCGCATAAAAGACAAATATAAACTTTGAGAGAGTTTATATAGGAAGAGAGTAGAGAGAGAAAAACTTGAGCGGGAAAGTTTTTCATCATGACACGGACACATGTTTGCATTTGATTGGATAGACAACGAAACGTGCAAACGTGTGTCAGAAAAAGAAACGTGCCTGGTGTTATCCGTTGCAATGACGTCACAACTGTCCTTTCACATTCTTTCGTTGTCTCTGAGGTTTTGAAAGAAAAACTCAGGGACTCTTTGGAAAATATGAAGCACTGAATAGAAATATCAGTGAGGGTTTTAAGAAATTTCAAAATATTATTCAGCGATGAAAGAATTTGAAATCTTGCATTTTCATGCGTTTTGTCAGAGAAAACATACCTTGATATCAGTTTAACCCAATTTATTCAGAGAGAAGATGATGAAATGGATTGTACTAGTTTATTTTATCCAGAGCCTATACAAGAATGTATAAACGTATCGCTGATTAAATGTGAACCGCTGAAGATTTATCCTTCAAAGTTCAGCATTCCAAGCTCGCTGATGAGAAAGTTGAATCTTGTCTCATCAAGAGGTTTGGTAAACAAATCAGCTAACTGATAATCAGTTGGGATAAAATGAAGTTCTATATCACCATTCATCACATGATCTCTGATAAAATGATATCGGATTTCTATGTGTTTTGTCTTTGAGTGTAGCACTGGATTGTTTGCTATAGCGATGGCACTTGTGCTGTCGCAATAGATTGGAATTTTGGAGAGCTGAAGATCATAGTCTAGTAGTTGATTTCTCATCCACAAGACTTGAGAACAGCAGCTTCCAGCGGCTACATACTCAGCTTCAGCTGTGGAAGTGGACACCGAGTTTTGCTTCTTACTTGTCCAACTTACCAGCTTTCCACCCAGGAGCTGACATCCTCCTGTGGTGCTTTTCCTATCCATTTTGCAACCTGCAAAATCACTGTCTGAATAGGCGGTTAGATCGAATCCTGAATCTTTGGGATACCAAAGACCTAGATTCGCTGTACCCTTAAGATATCGAAAGATTCGCTTTACAGCTTTCATATGAGATATCTTAGGTTCAGCTTGATATCGTGCGCACAGACATGTTGCAAACATAATATCGGGTCGGCTAGCTGTAAGATACAGTAGTGAGCCGATCATCCCACGGTACAGCGTGACATTGACAGGAACACCCTTTGTGTCCTTATCAAGTATCAGCGGTGGTGCCATAGGGGTTTTCATAGCTGAACTTTCAGTTAAGTCGAATTTTTTCAGCATATCTTTAACATACTTTCCCTGATTTATAAAAGTTCCTTTTTCAGTTTGCTTAATCTGAAGACCAAGGAAATATGTTAGTTCACCCATCATACTCATTTTATACTCATCTTTCATTCTATCAGCGAAACGAGTACAAAGCTCAGGGTTAGTAGAACCAAATATAATGTCATCAACATATATTTGAACTAAAATGATATGACCTTTTATTTTTCTAAAAAACAAAGTTTTGTCAATCTTACCTCTCTCAAATTTTTCAAGGTGGAGATACGTAGAAAGAGTGTCATACCATGCACGAGGAGCTTGCTTCAAGCCATAAAGTGCCTTATCCAGCTTATAAACATAACCTGGACGCTTAGGATCTGAGAATCCTGGAGGTTGTTCCACATAAACTTCTTCATTCAGCTTTCCATTTAGAAACGCTGACTTAACATCCATTTGATGTACAGTGAAGTTTTTGTGTACAGCATATGCTAAGAAAAGACGAATAGATTCAAGTCTTGCTACAGGAGCAAAGGTTTCGTCATAATCTATACCTTCCTCTTGTCTGTATCCCTGAGCAACAAGACGAGCTTTGTTGCGAGTTACAGTACCATGTTCGTCCAACTTGTTTCGATAGACCCACTTAGTGCCTATCACTGTTTTGTCAGTTGGTCTCCGAACAAGTTTCCAAACTTTGTTTCTTTCGAATTCAGTCAGCTCTTCTTGCATAGCGCTGACCCAGTTTGGATCTCTGAGGGCATCATCTATTTTCTTTGGTTCAGTTAGAGAAATAAAGTTAACAAATAAACAAATATTACCTGCACTTCTACGAGTCTGAATACCAGCGTTGGGATCACCAAGAATTTGATCGATTGGGTGATTTACAGTCCATCGCTGAGCCGGAACATGTGTCGCTGACTCAGTCTGAACTGGAGAAACTGAAGATGAGGCTTCAGCTACTTCTGGATAATCAGCTAAGAGAGGAATGCTTGCATTTGTCACTTCATTCACTGATTGCTGAGAAATAGATGGAATTTCTGAGACATTTGGATCAACTGCGGGTATAGTATTTATAGGAACAGCTGAGACCCAAGATGTTTCAGCTTCACTATTCTGCATATTGGGAATGATAGTAGGACCATCATTTTCAGTTGTATGAGTATGAGTAGTGGGAACATCTTCTGAATCACCAAGATGAGAAAACATCCATTGATTCAGTTCTTCTGTATCAGCGTTCGGTTTAGAGTTCGCTGAACGGGATTCGTCAAACGTGACGTGAATAGTTTCTTCTACAGTTTGTCTTCTTCGGTTGAAGACTCTGAAGGCTTTGGAAACTGAGGAGTATCCAAGAAAGATTCCATCATCAGCCTTAGGATCAAACTTTCCAAGGGCATCTCTGTTGTTCAGTATGAAACACTGACAACCAAAGATGTGAAGAAAGCTGATTGAAGGCTTTCTCCCATGAAAAAGTTCATAGGCTGTCTTTTTGAATCTTTTGACTATCAGCGACCTGTTTTGCGTAAAACAAGCCGTGTTGACAGCTTCTGCCCAAAACTGAGTAGGCAGGTGAGAATCGCTGAGCATTGAACGTGCAACTTCAATAATTGTTCTATTTTTTCTTTCAGCGACTCCGTTTTGTTGTGGTGTTCTCACTGACGAAAAGTTATGAGAAATACCCTTGCTCTCAAGGAAGGAATCAAGAGAACTGTTTTTGAATTCAGTTCCATGATCACTCCTTATTGAGCGAACAGTCATATTGTTCAGAGTTTCCATCTTCCGAACAAAGGTGATGAGTTCTTAGGGGTGTCACTCTTAGAACGGAGAAACATTACCCATGTATAACGAGAGAATTCATCAACTATGACCAGCGTATATTTCTTTCCAGCGATGGATTGTTTGTTAACGGGGCCAAACAAATCCATATGGAGTAGTTGAAGAGGAGATGACACTGAGGAAACTTGCTTGGACTTAAAGCTTGCCTTGGTCTGCTTCCCTTTTTCACACGCTGAACATAAGGATTCTTTGGCGTATGAATGTTGAGGTAGACCAGTGACTAACTCTTTGGATGAAAGAGTATTTAGTGTCTTGAAGTTGAGATGTGAGAGTCTCTTGTGCCATAGCCAGTTGACATCAGAAGATGCCTTTGAGAAGAAACAGGAGTTCTCAGTGGTTGTTGAGTCCATGTTTATAACGTAAACATTTTCCAAACGATAACCGCTGAGAGCTATCTTCTCCTTTTTGTCAGAGACAAAGCAGGATTCCTTGGTGAAAATCACTTTGTTATCCATGTCGCAAAGCTGACTGATGCTCAGAAGATTATGCTTCAGCCCTTCAACATATGAGACTCTTCTGAAGGATGTTGTACCATTTGAAAGTACACCATACCCTCGGGTGTGTCCTTTTCCATTTCCACCGAAAGTTACAGAGGGACCCTTCTCTTCCTTGTATTCAGCGAGCAGGCTTTTCTTTCCAGTCATGTGTCTAGAGCATCCGCTATCGAGATACCAGATACCCTTCTTAACCTGCAATACAAAGGAAGATTAGTTTTGCTTGGGTACCCACTTCACCATGTATACGCGTTTGTCAGTGGAAGTGGTTGGAATGGGTTCAGCAGTCTTCGCAGCATTTGAAGATTCAGCTTTGTCTTTCTTCACTTTGGTCAATTTCTTGACCTCAGCGGTATGAGTCACCTTGACCTGACTTGCAACTGGTTTGGTCTTCTTTGGTGCTATCTTCACCTTAGCTATCTTATCAGCTTTGGTGGCTGTGGGACACTTACTTGCAATATGATCGGTAAGTCCACAGTGATAACATTTCCTATAACTAAAATTAGTTCTAGGACCACTTGTGTGCTGAGCTTTTAATTTGGAATTAGAAGTGCCAGCACCAAGTACACTATTGGTTTTTGAAATAGGACGAACATTCAGTTCTTCAGATTTCTTACCAAGGACATCTACTCTGAGTCTAGGAGTAGGTCGCTGAACTGATCCAGAGGTCTGATTTCTAGAACCAGATGAATGAATCACTAAGGCTTTGGAAGCATTCAGCTTAGGTACTAAAGTACCCTTCTGAGGATTTTGATAAATTACAATTCCTTTACCTTTATCTTTAGAGACAGAGGTAGGTTTTGAATAAACCATTTTCTCCTTACCTTTTGAGGAGGTAGGAGTTTCCTCAGGGATTGGTGTAATCGACGAGGAGTACTGAGATGAAGAAGTGTCAGCTACCGAGGATACGAACGTTCCAAATTTAAGCATTGAACGTTCAGTGGTTGGTATTGGAGTATCATATTTATAACCCAGACCACGTTTATCACTCAGAGGAATCTGAGCCTTAATTATCTCAGTGATCTTTGTTGAAGAATTACACCATCCTTCAACAGTAGCTTGTTCAGCTTTTAATGCAGCGATAGCTTCCGCTCGTTCAATTTTGACTAGCTGATTTAAATGGACTTGATCTTTAAAATCTTCTTCAAATTTAGAAAGCTTTTCTATTTGAAGGTGGCAATTTTTAAGCTTTTCAGCGAGATCAAGATTTTGGTTTTCAACCACAGCTTTGCCGTTCATGGCTTCGTATAAGCTTCTAGTCAGTAGTTCGATTTTACGGAGACTATCAGCTTCATCAATATTTACAATATTGGTAAAGAAGGAAGGTGATACCTGAATGGCAGATGTTGAAGTGGAGGGAATGTCTGAACTTTCTTCCTCTTCTTCAATCTTGGCCATGAGACATTGATTTGCTTCATCATATTCAGAATCAGATGATGAGGCTTCTTCATCAGAAGCAGCCCAATCATAGTCAGCCATTAGGCCTTTTCCCTTCTTCTTAAAGCTTTTCAGCTTTGCATACTTCTCCTTCAGCTTTAAGTATTTGTCGTCTTTATTCCTTGGAACAAAGGATTTCTTTGTAAAGGCTGAAGGTCTCATGATTTTCTTTGACCTGCACTCGTTAGCGAAATGACCTGTCTTTTCGCAGTTAAAACAAGTAGCAGTAGCCTTATCAACAAAAGCTGATGACTTAGGCTTGTCAGCTATAGAAAGAGTTTTGTTCTTTCTAAACATTTTCTTCTTGGCGAATCTCCTGAACTTTTTAGTTAGGAGAGCCAAGGATTCATCATCTGAAGAATCAGAATCTGATGATCTTTCAGAGTTACTTTCTAACTCAGTGATAGTGACCACGGGTCGCTGAGTAGAAGGTTCCTCTGAGATTAAAGCAACAGGGGTGCTTTTGGAATCTTTTACAAGATTCTTCTTAAGATGGCTAGATTGCTCATGATTCAGCAATGTGCCATATAAGGTAGCGAGTGTCATTGATCTTAGATCTTTTGACAGCTTGAGACACATGGAATAATTGTCCCAGCTTTCAGGTAAACATTCTAAAAACTTTGTCAGAACTTCAAAGTTAGAATATTCCTTACCAACCGTTTTAAGATCTATAATTAAGCAGTTAAAACGTTGATGTACTTCAGAGAGAGTTTCATTCTTACCAGAGATGAAACTTTCGTATTGTCTTACCAGGTTGTGTCCCACATGGCCTTCGAGGATTTCAGGTTCATGACGGAATGGTAGACTTCGTCAGGAAGGGCCATGGATAGTATGGATCTGGCTTTTGTATCTATAGCCATTTTCTTCTTGTCTTCATCGGTCCAATGATGGATTTCCTTTGGAATCGGCCTTTCTGGAATAGCAGCTCTAGTTGCAGTGGCTGGAACGGCAGGATCAATCGTTACAGGGATGTGTGGACCGTTTTCAAGATAGTAAGGTATAGTAGGGTCTACACCTTCTAAGAAGAGTGTCATCCTATTTTTCCATAAGTTGAAGTTGTCTCTGGAAAATCTAGGGGGTTTTGCAAGAGAACCATTGTCGATATAGTGAGTGTTTGTGTTTGAGTTGGCCATTTTCAGATAATAGCAAGGAAGAGAAAATATCTTAGATTAGATCTTGTTTATGAGATTAAACAAATCCGCTCTGATACCACTTGTTGGTCCCGAAAGGCTTAAACAAGTCTGTAGAAGGGGGGGGGGGGGGGGTTGAATACAAACACACTATTTTACTTTTCTAAATTGTTTATTGATAAATCATTAACAATTTACAGCTTGTTGCGGAAACAAGATTAAGGATAAACCTAAATCTAAACAAGTTGGAACACTAAGGTTTTCTTGCACTAAGAAAGATAAGGAGATTACTAATAAAATCCTATCTTGAGAGATTTGAACTTGTCCAGAGTTAGCAAGTTACTTCAAATGAAGTGAGTTCATCTCTTTATATACTGCATGCATTTAATGCAATCCAGTATATACTTTACACGTGTCATTAGCGGATTGGTTGCATGTCATTGACCTTTGATGACAACCTTAGTAGCCGCATGAATGAACAATGTAGTATCAGAGTGGTTGTACGATTTCAGATTTTCGGAGGTTCTTTTCTGACATTTCGTACGGTGGCGTGCAAGGGAGGTTAAGACAAAAGTACTTTGTACGGAGGACTTCATGATCAGCTTTCGTTGATTCAGCGATTATCATTTACTATTCAGCAGATGTCAAAGTTCAGCGATAGCTGAAGTCTTGTACTTGATACTTCACGTTGAGTGGACAAATCTGAGTCTTCGCTGATCCGCATCAGTTCATTAGGAGACTTGTCGTTGGTTCTTGAGCTTGATCTTCGACTTCAGCGTAGAACCTTTGTTGACGTGAATCTTGTCTTCAGGGATCATAAGTAAACAACTAACTTATCAGCGATCATCATAAGGACTGAACAGACTCAGCGCATTAATGATGAACAGTGTTCGCTGAATGTTTAATCTAAAAGTGCAAGAGTTCCTATCAGCAGTACTGTAAGATCTTAGTACTTATCAGCGATAGTGAAACTCTGATACATATTGTTTACTTACAATTTTCACTAAGTATTTAAGATAGGGTCATTATCAAATCACTGAGGGTTTGGATCAACATAAATCTTGCCATAATACCTCTCTTTCTCTTTGAAAGTATTCTTTAAGAGCTCTTATGTCATTAGTTTCGCTCCTTGAAACTGAAAGTTCTTTTGCTTTATCTTTTAACGTATTGGTTAATTCAGAAATTTGTTTTTTAAAGGATCTAGAGTTTTGTTCCAATTCTTTTCTATTCTCTCTTTTTCCTCAAAAATCTTTGCTTTTTCTTGAGTGAGAAGCCGTACTTCTCTCTCATTGAAGGTGAGTCTTTTCTGAATACTTTGATTTATCTCTTTCAGTTCAATTAATTCAATGTTAATTCTAAGTGTATTATCATCTACAGAGGTAATACAAGAGTTGGAATTTGAAGTAGATACCTCAGAGTCAGTGCAGGAGTCGACTTCTGCCATGCCACAGAAGAGGGCATTGGCGGTATGTTCATCGTCAGAAGTAGAGTCTGACTGGAAGTCTTCTGTGTTCTCCTCAGAATGTCCTTTTGCCATTAAGGATTTTTGAGCATAATACTCGGCTTTCTTTTTGTAGAAAGCAGAGTCCCTCTGTGGGCGATTTGATCTGCTTCTGCATTCATTCGCAAAATGGCCGGGTTTGCCGCAGTTAAAACACCCTTGAGGAGTGTTTCCTGTTCGATCATTGGACTTCTGTAGGTCTCCGCCTTTCTCTGGTCTACATTCATTTGCATAGTGACCAGGTTTGCCGCATTTGTAGCATTCTTGCTGTATGTGGCTTACCGAGTCATCTGACCTCTGTCGGTCATTTCCTCTGTAATGTCTTTCGCTTGACCTCTGTCGGCCACTCGATTCTTCTTCTCTTCTATCATCTCTTCTGTTTTCTCTATCATATCTTTCATTTCCGGAACCTCTTCTGTTTCCTCTGAACTCTTTTGTCAATAGAGCTAAAGATTTAGCTAGTGACGCAAGAGTTATTTCTTTTTCTGCTTGCTCTTCTTCTTCACTGTCTATTCTCACCATCTTCTTCTTCTCCTTCTTCTTCTCCTCTGTGGCTTTTTCATTTCTTGGTCTCTGTGCATCTTCTTTAGTTTTACTAACCAATGCATATGGTACAATGGTTAGTGTTTTAGCCTGTGCTATCTGAGGTTCTTGTGCGGCTAATGTTCCGTAAAGATCAGAGAGAGTCCAGGTGTCTAGATCCTGATTTGTCTGTAGGGACATAGACAGCTGGAGCCATTCTTCATTTAGACTTTTTAAAAACATGACATTGTTTTCTTCAGAAGTTCTGTCAATGCCTGATTTTCTGCACTTGTTGATTAGAGAGTTGAATCTGTCGTATGTTGTTTGCAGAGATTCTGTTGAAGAGGCTCTGAATGCATGACATTCATTGATGTACTGTGCTCTTCGGTTTTTTTGTGTTTTAGCACCTCCTTCCAACTGTCTTTCCAGTTCTTTCCACAGATCATGCGCTGTTTCACATGAATCCAAGGATTGAAAGAGTTCGTTGGGTATTGCCATAATCAATGTCCTCTTCGTTTTCTGAGAAACTTCATCTTCTGCTTTATCTTCGGTTGACCACTCCCCTTTTGGCTTTGGTTTTTGATGTTCGGGGATTTCGGCAGATTCAGCAGTAGCAGGTATACGAGGTACTACTGTCATGGGAATAGGAGGAGGATTGTACAGATATTGTACTTGATTTTTTTCAGTGCCCTCGAAAAAATGGACCATTCTTATTTTCCACTGAGGATACTCATCTCGAAGGAGACTAGGAGGTTTAGTGAGAGAACCAGTAATAAAGAAATTATTTGTATTTGTCATTTTTGAAGATTTTAGAAAGAAGGTATGACTAAAGAGTTACTTCGATGAACTTGAAGATTTTCTGAGTTTAAGCAGTTTCCAGACACAATAATATCTATCACGAATCTTGATAAGTGGATCACTTGATATTGAAAATCAAGAGTGGCTCTGATACCAATTGTTGGAACCCAGATACATTTAATCAAGATTAACAGTCTATTAGTTGAGTTTAGAGTTTGATGCGGAAGCGTATTAAACTAACAGATATGTTTGATAGATATTAGAACGCACATATATAAAGAAAACAGTAAGGAATAAAAAGGATTTCTTGAACAGTTACTGTTATTCAATATATAATAAGAACACGAAGAACAGATTAAGAACTGTTGGTGTATGTGAGAATATAACACTCAGATATTTGACAATAACGTTTGAGAGTATTAGTGATTCCTTGTTTTTTCGTTCTTAGGAAGATCTCAACATGAGACTTCCTTTTATACTACTCTTAGAAGATTATGAAGTAGGTCACTATTCCTTTTACGGCATGAATAGTGAACTGGATGGTGTGAGCAGTGGACTGGATGGTGTGAGCAGTTGTTTGAGCTATGCGCATTTAATGGAGCAGATGTACTTTTGGTAAATGCATTAAATGGCGCAGACGTCTATTTTGTACCATGCCCTATTGAGTCCACTCAGAGCTTGACACGTGTTTTGACAGTACTTTTCCATGCAAGTTGATGAACGTATCCAGTAATATCTTCCAAGTCTTCATAGCAGACCACAGAGGCTCTGTAAGGCATTACAGAGGTTCTATGGTCTGACCTTCTGTGGAGCAGTCCACTTGTTTCCGAGTTGATCTTCTTCTTGCGCACTACAGAGGTTCTGTGATTACCTCTGTAGCTTCTGTGGCTTTCTGGACTTGATCTTCTGGAAGAAGTGGCAGAGCCTCTGTGAGAGGCTTTTCTATACTTAGCCTATTTTTCACTACTTCTAAGTATTTCTATGATTAGGAAGATTGAAGCTAACAGTTTCCATCGTAGTCTAGAAAGAATATACCATATGGATCACTTACAACTGTGCCAGGAATGAAAGTTTCTCCAGGTGGTAGGGAGGTGTCAAGCGCTAAGAAATCAGCATCAGGGCCAAGAACTTCAGCACGAGAGAAACTAATACCTGTTTCATTCCGTATAGGAGGACCTGAATCAGAGACTTTCTTTTTCTTAGCAGAGACTTTTCTTTGTTGAGGAGGAAGAGGAGGAATATCCACAACCGAGGAAAGCAGGTCAATCTGTTTGTTTAAGATCTTCTCGACATGTCTTTTGAACTTTGAGCGCGATCCCTGAATGGCTAATTTCGTTTCTAACCATTCAGAGAGACCAAACTTTTCTAAGGTAGCAGCATAGAAAGTTTGCTTGGTCTTGTCTTCTATGTAGACATCCACTTCAACAACAGGAACGTCGGCGTACAGTCTTCCTCTGATGTTTACTTTGATGATTTTGGATGGTCTAGATCGATAGGTCAGCATTTGTTTATCCCATTCCAAAGTCATGTCAGAGACCTTAGTCTTTTCTCTAACGATCTTTTGAGCATCATACCATAGCTGACGTTGAACATCAATGGGAACTCTTTTCAGCTTGGGGTCTTTTATTGATCGTTGAGTAAGCTTGATGGCGTATTCTCTATATTTTTCTTTAGCTTCCTTTCTTTCAGCGATTAAGCGTTCAGCTCTGAGGTGTTCCTTGTATTCCTTTTGGGAAACTCTGAACTTTAGAGGAACGGAAGGAAGTTGATCACGCTTCAGAATGATTCGCTGATCTTCGAGTCTCTTGATCATTGCATCTCTCTTTTCTTAATCCTCTTCACTTAGCTTTTGAGGAGCCAAGGAAGGTCTGTTTTTGTGAGAGAGCATCTGTTCTTCAGGTTCATCAGTCTCAGAGATTAAATCTAAGACTGGGATTATTTCTTCAGCGTTGGGAGCTGGGATTATTGTTGATGAAGTCGCAGCTGTAGGAACTTCAGCGATATCCTCAAACAGGGGAGAGGACTAGCTGAAATGCAGCGATCTTACAAGTAAGAACATGGGTAGAACAGAGATGGAAAGAATGGGATTGTGTATAGAGGTTTGCGGAGGTAGAGAACTGATAAAGTGTATAGAGGAGGGATGTTGTGTAAGATTAATGTACCTGACAAACCGGCTTGTTAAGCAAGATCATCAGATTTTCATCTTCAGCGACACCTTTTCCTTTGCCTTTGTCAGCTTCAGATGTTGATGGCTTTGTCTTTGTCCGCTCCCCTGAAGGTTCATTTATCAGAATCCTTTTAAGAGCTTTAGTTCTCTGAGCAGGTTGACGATAAAAGAATCATCATCATCGTCATCTTTGTCATCATCATTCTTTGGAGAAGAGGATGGTTCAGCATCAGACAAGTCGATGGCTTCTTCATCTTCAGCTTCAGACTCAGTTTCTTCAGCTTCTTCTTTGAGTTTCTCCCCCTCAGATACAGAGGCGAGCTTCTCGGTTCCCTCAGGGTGTTCATCTCCCCGAGGTCCAGCGACTGCTTCAGCTTCAATAGTCTTCTCACCCTCTTTAGTGAAGGCGAGGTCTTCATTCTTCTCTCCCCTGATAGATTCATCATGGGAAAGGTCTTCAGCGCTCTTGGAAGGGTCTTCAACGCTCTTCTCCCCCTCTTTTTCATGATGACTGGGGGAGGAATGAGATGATTCAGCAGCCGTGGTTTTCTCCCTGTCTTCTTGGCCAGGGACCCCACATAAGTCTCAATCGTTGATAATCTGGTTTGAAGAACAGAAATACTAGGATTGATTTTGACGAGTTCAGCACGATCTGGCGGAGTAAAATGCTCAGGAGCAGGGGCAGGGGCAGGTGCAGGGGCGGTTGTGTTGGTCAGGATCTGCTGCAACAAGTTCTGAATAGAAGAGATGTCATTCTTCATCGTGTTGACATCAGTCTTCACATAACTCATATCAGTTTTTACTGAACTGACATCAGCCTTTACAGCAGACATATCACCTTCGAGTGTGCCAACCGATGTCTTCAGCGTTGTGACTTTGCTGGACATGGTGTCAACTGATTTCTTGATGTCGAGGTAGTCTGTGTAGATGTCAGCTAGAACTTTGGAAAAATCACCGAGTGATTTATCAACCTTCTCCACATCAGCTTTGGAGGCATTCTTTTCGACAACGGTTGTAAGCTTTGTAAGATTTTCTCCAGCGATTTTTACCGCTGAAGAGTTGCCGGAAAGAGTAGACGTGAGACCTGTCAGCTTTGTCTCTACAGTCTTCAGAGACGCGTTGATGTCTCCCAAATTAGGACCTGTAACATATAAAAACTTGTGAACAGAGGAAAGCTCAGAAGTTTGGGGTTTAGTAACAGTGTATAGGGGTTGGTGCGTACCTGCAGGAGGATTGGTGAATTCATCAAAATCACGGGTTCCTGAGTAAAGTTCCATATCGTCAGCGAGAGTACGTGGACGTATGGTCAGCTCTGCAGGTCCTATGCCCATCACTCCTTGAAGAGTATTTTCTTTAGCTTCTGGAGGAATGACATGTGCTTCAGTGATAACTGGAGTTGTGTCCAAATGAGTGGAGGGAGAAGCGAAGGATAAGAATGGAGGTTGGTTACTGAGTTCAGCGTTGGAATCGCTGAGAATCACTTCATCAGTCTTTTGAGAGACTGAGGGAGGTTGGGTAGTTTCCAAGTTTGTAACCTCAGCGTTTGGAGACGCTGAAGTCGGTATAGAGTGGGTGGCTTGTTCAGGTGTGGCAGAGCGTACCACTGAACTTTCCTTCAGCTCAACAGGAGGAGCTGAGGAGACTTTAGCAGGAGATTGCTTGGATTGCTCCTTGGGTTTCTTAGTTCTTGTTGGAACCCAGATACACTTAATCAAGATTAACAGTCTATTAGTTGAGTTTAGAGTTTGATGCGGAAGCGTATTAAACTAACAGATATGTTTGATAGATATTAGAACGCACACATATAAAGAAAACAGTAAAGAATGAAAAGGATTTCTTGAACAGTTACTGTTATTCAATATATAATAACAACACGAAGAACAAATTAAGAACTGTTGGTGTGTGTGAGAATATAACACTCAGATATTTGACAATAAAGCTTGAGAGTATTAGTGATTCCTTGTGTAATCGTCCTTAGGAAGATCTCAACATGAGACTTCCTTTTATACTACTCTTAGAAGACTATGAAGTAGGTCACTGTTCCTTTTACGGCATGAACAGTTGACTGGATGGTGTGAGCAGTTGTTTGAGCCATGCGCATTTAATGGAGCAGATGTACTATTGGTAAATGCATTAAATGGCGCATACGTCTATTTTGTACCATGCCCTATTGAGTCCACTCAGAGCTTGACACGTGTTTTGATAGTACTTTTCCATGCAAGTTGATGAACGTATCCAGTAATATCTTCCAAGTCTTCATAGCAGACCACAGAGGCTCTGTAAGGCATTACAGAGGTTCTATGGTCTGACCTTCTGTGGAGCAGTCCACTTGTTTCTGAGTTGATCTTCTTCTTGCGCACTACAGAGGTTCTGTGATTACCTCTGTAGCTTCTGTGGCTTTCTGGACTTGATCTTCTGGAAGAAGTGGCAGAGCCTCTGTGAGAGGCTTTTCTATACTTAGCCTATTTTTCACTATTTCTAAGTATTTCTATGATTAGGAAGATTGAAGCTAACATTCTCCCCCTAAGTAGTGAAAAATAAAAAACTTGACTCTTAAGTTCTTTTAAGGCTAAGTATTTAAATTACAGAGGTTAAACAATACCTCGAATGCTCTTTCATTCAAAGAAGTGCCATAGGCATTTTACATTTGAGTACATTGAAAGAAACGTTGACAGAGATTCTTTGAAGAGACTCAGATTTTTGCATTTGGGAAGTCGTCGAACTTTCTGTTGTCTTTTCCTACTTCCTTGAGTTCTTCATAGAATTTGAGGCAGAGATTTCGTAAGCCGAGTGTAGCATCAATCTTTTTGATCATCATCAGAGCAGATTCTTCGTTCATAAGCTCTGTTGCTTTATTCTCCTCTAGTATCTTTCTGAACATGTTCAGAGTACGGGTTGTGTACTTCTGACAGTCCATTGTCACAAACAGTTTCAGTTGATCAGCAGGATTCTTGAATACTAACCCGTACCTTGGAGTTTTGATGATTGAATTGGGTATGGCATTGGGTGGGCAGAAATCCTCTGGTGGTCTGATACTTAGAATAGTTATGCCCAGATCGATGGCTAGTTGAATGTCGAGCATGCTGTAGATTAGGAGCTTTTCACGCATCGCCTTTCTGAGAACTCGATAAGACCTTTTGTGGCAGTCGTCATTGAAGTTGTCTTTTGTCCATTGCAGAAGGTCAGGTAAGTCATAGGGATTGAGGTTTCGGATATCAGCATCAGAGAATTGATTCTCTGATCTGTCAGACCTTTTGACTTTCCAGATGGTATACACCGTATGAGGATAGGTTCTCATTTTGGAGTATTTGCAATAGATTACCTTCTTTATTTTGTGAATGGAGTAAACTTGATTGACTGGTTTTGACTTTGTAGAGGTGAAGATTGCATCGAATTCCTCTCTGAGCTTCTGATCTCGGACATGGGCTGGCAGATCGCTCTGGAAGTGTTGTCTGTAGAGATAACTGTAGACTTGTTCTTCCATTTGTTCAATGGTTGAAGTAGATATTGGAATTGGTCTCCTTAGCTCATCCATCTTTCGAGTGATGTCTGCTACTCTACCTTCTGTTACCTTAGCTGTGGGATTCAGGGATGGGTTTTCTGACAGAGGATTCAAGTTGAATGCCCAGTCTTCCTCTTCGGGTTTAGGAGTGACGAAGGCATTAAATGCACCTTTCATCAATTTCTCTGTAGCAACTGGCATTTTCTTCTTTGGCTCTTCTTCTGTCATTATTCCCTTGCCTTTATCTTTTGGCTTTGAGGTTTCAGATATTGGGTTTTGGATTTGTGTGGGTGGAACCTCTGTTGATTTGACAATTGGAGGTTCTTTGGGTTTTGGGGTTGGATGCTCTGATGTTTTGGTTGTTGCCTCTGAAGGTTTTGATACTTCGGGTTGTGAGGACTCTGTTGGTTCTTTGGGTGAGGGTGGAGTTTGTTCTGAGGATGAGGATGCAAGATTGATTACCTTAGGTTCTGTGGTTGGTGCATCCTCTGGTGAGATAGAGGTGTTTTGCCTCTGTTGTTTTCCCTTCTGGGTTTCTGTCGTAGAGGGTTCTGCAGTTTTCTCTATAGTTTTTGCAGAAGCAGCCTCCGTTGTTTCCTTTGTTTTCTCCCCCTCAGGATGACCAGATGCTCCATCATCAGGATCATCCTGCCTTCTTTTAGCAGCAACTTCTGTTCTGCAGGTGTCTTGAGCTGCTTGCCTTGCTGCATTTTTCTTCATTGTTTCAAAGTAGATTGCGATCGCAGTTTTGAAGGCTTTGGTCGCACTTTTCTCGAACTCTGCAGCGGTTGTTTTGGCAATGTTAGTGGCAGAGGCGATGACAGCAGCAGCAGAAGTTTCTGTAGTTGACTTCATTTCTGCAAGGGCTGCTTTAACCTCTGTGGATAAGGTATCCACTTTGGTATTTAATCCTGTAAGCGCGCCTGAAGTTGACTCTGTAAAAGACGTGAATGAGCTTTGCAACTCATTCAATGTTTGAGTTACATAGGTTACAAAGGCTTGGAACTCATCCTTTGTAACATGTTCCTCTGGGGTAACCTCTGGAGGAACAACTCCTTCTCCAGAGTGAGTCCCTATTCCTGGGACACCTTCGTTCACCCTTGTTTGTACGTTGGGGGTGGAAGGATTTCCATCTGATCCTCGAGAAGAAACCTGAGTTTTAGTCTCTATAGAAGTTCTGTAAAGAACATTGTCCAAATCCACTCCAGAGGTGGGTATCGGAATATTCTTCTGTTGACTCGGAGACTTGTCTAGAGTCTCTTCGTCATGGTGCTCTCTACTTCTCTCTGAAAGAAGTTTTGGCCCTATATTGTGCGTGTCAGAGGAAACGAATTCTTCTGTAGGGTGTTCTAGTGTGATCTGGGGCGATGGATCACGAACTATAGGTGAGTCTCTCTGAGGAGACTCCCTAGGAATGGATTCCCCGGCTTCTGTGGGCGCAGAAGTCGAAAGAGTGACTTCTGGCTGTTTGGTTTGGGTAAGGATCGAGCTGTGCTGCTCTATTTCAATGACACCTTCTGCAGCTAGACCTGCAGTGTCAGATGTGTGGGTTGCACTGGGAGGGGTTGAGGGATGTGTGCCTTCTGTAACTTCGGCATCTTTTTCTTTTTCATTTCCTCCAGACGTTTCTACCCTATCCTCTAAACCTTTTTGCACCTCTTCTTCTGCAGTCTCTTGTCTTGGCAGAAGTGAATCAAGAACCTATGTGAAGATTGGAGTTTGCAGAGGTGGGTCGATTCATTCTTTTATTGTTTGCAGAGGAGAAGATGGTTTCGTCTTTGATTTTCTTTTCTTTGGTTTTGGTGCCCCCTCCTCTGAAGATTTTGACTTCCTTTTTCTTTTGGAAGAGGGAGGGGCAGAGGGTGGTTGGATAGCAGAGGCAAGTGGTTCCTCTGTAGGGTTCTTGGATTTCTTTCCCTTTTTCTTCTTTTCTTTAGATTCTTCAGAAGACTTCCTTTTTGAAGGATAAAGGTCTTTCCTTAGATTTCTGAAGTTCTTCTGGTTGGCCTTGTGTTTAGCCAACTTTATCTTCCATTCTTCTTCTGTAAGTCTCTCTATTATACTTACTCCTATTGGCACTCCTATACGCGGGGGTGTTACAGAACTGGGTTCAGGAGTTCTGTAAACGCGTATGTACTCACTAACTAGTTCCTCATCACTAGCATAACCTAACATTACCTTTGACAGTGGCCTGCTGTGCGGGTAGCCGTCTTCATGTTCTGTAGGGGTGTTCTTGGACATAGGAAATTGCTTAGGTTTGGGACCGTCCATTGGCCATTTTTGGATAAGGAGTAGGGGTTCGAAAAGTACACTGAGGATTCGCTGGAACTGCAGAGGGGGTAACCAATTGTGATCAGACATTTTGGCTTTCTGGGAGGCAATTTTGCGATCGATGGTGTTGATGATCTCTTGCATCATTATGGTGGCATAATCTAGGGGTAGATCATAGTACACACCATACATGATTGAGAGAATTTGAGGTGAGCTTTGATCGATGCTTCCGATTTTGCCCGTGAGGCAACGATTTAGGATGGAGAATAAGGTATTCCACACAGGGGGTAGTCTTGCTCTGCGGAAATCGTTCCTCTTTTTCAACTGTTGGTTGTACCCTAACATGTGCAGAAAGTCGACAAGTTCTTCATTTGTTGGTTGGGGTGCATACTTTTTGATTCCCATGAGTCCACTTGTTGGAAGGCCAAATTCTAATGAGAACATGGTGCGATTGAACATCAGTTCAAGGCTCTTACTTTGGTCAGGTTTAGAAATGTAGCCTCTGATCAAATCGGTGTCAGCGTCATAACGGCAAGATTGCAAAAACTGATGTAGGTAACGTACTGGTATTTGTTCAACGGTTTTGCTCAGAAGAGGGTAAAGAAAGTGGTTCTCTAGGATGTTTAGCAGGATGGCATGTTCTTTGCCAAATGCCGTAGGAGAAGGAACAAGATAACAGTTGTTCGATTTAATGGGAAGGGTTTGCTCGAAATGGTCATTTGAGAAAAATTGTTGCAGGTGGGTAGTGGGTACGAAGGATGCCTCGTCGCCGGAGTCATGTCTGTCGGCATCGGCGGCGATGTGTGGGTTGTGGGAGTGCTCAGAATGCACTGGAGAGGGTGTCGGAGAGTTCGTTGGTGAAACGTGAGCAGATTTGGAACTGGAAGCCATTTGTAGGTTTGAAAGTTCTAGGTTTTCAGAAAGAAATAAGCAAGTTCGCCGGAGAAGATGAGAGAATAGTACAGTTTTGAAAGTGATTTTAACTTGGGTTTTATACTGTGGTAACGGATAGAATTCGGAACGGTGAAAATGTGAGAAAGTTAATAAAATTTGAGGTCCACACTCGAGTTCATTCGGCGTGGTGCAAGTTTCTAGGACGACGTGATATGTACGTCAATGAAAACTTGACACGTCATCAATGTCAGTGACGACGAGACGTCGTGGACGGCCACATTAAATGAAAAACGCGTGGGTTTTAAATTTTCACCACAGAAAAGTTACCGTTACAGATACAGAAATTCCCAAGTGGAAATCTTTACAGAGGCTCTGTGGGTACAGAAGCTCTGTGATTTTGAAAAACGTTTATCTCTGTAGATTGTATCTTTAATGAAAATCGTTTGAAAAAACACGGAGAGGATCAATAAATTTTTAGTAGAGAGAAATTATCCTACAGAGGTTTTTGGACCTCTGCCAGAGCCAGCAGAGGCTCTGTGACAGGAAATTTCTAAAAACTAATAATTTATAAACATTTTTAATCATCCAAGTTTTTGATCAGTTTTAACAATGTATTTAGGACTTATTTGAAAGTTGGTGTCCTAGAAAATTGTAAATCTCAAAGATTTTGTGCAGCAGAAGTCATTTGAATGATTTGAGTGATCTATAGAGGTTCTTTGGTTGAAAGAACTCTGTGGCTTATGACTTCTGTGGCATTTTTTGAGTGCGAGATACCAACCTATTTCTTTTTGATCGGCGAATGTGATCTCTTCTGTCGCATTCTTAGCTCCCCCTTGACTTATGAATCTCTGTAGATTCAGCAAGGTCTCCTTTTTCGCTCCCCCTTGATCTAACAACCTCTGTAGGATTGATCTCTGTGGTTTGAAACCTGCCTTTTTATCTCTTGAAGCTTGTACTTTTACCAAAAACGTTTGAAAAACATTGGAGAGGATCGATAAATCTTTAGTAGAGAGAAATTATCCTACAGAGGTTTTTTTGGACCTCTGCCAGAGCCAGCAGAGGCTCTGTGACAGGAAATTTCTAATAACTAATAATTTATAAAACTTTTTGATCATCCAAAGTTTTTTATGGTTTTAAACTTTGTTTTTAGGACATATTTAGAAATTTTTGTCCTGGAAAACTGTTTTGGAAAAAGATTTTGTGCGACACATACCTTTTAGAGTGTCTAGTTTGGACGACAGAGACTCTTGTTGATCATAATCCTCCTTTGGCTCCCCCTTGAATGATCAACCTCTGTAGATCAATTTGAGGTCTCCTTCTGCTCCCCCTTGACCTATGCTTGAATCAATAGAGATAAATAATGCACAGAACATAGGTCATGTTTTTCAGAGGTTCTGTAGGGGTCGTCAGAGGTTCTGAGTTGACTTACAGAAGCTCTGTGATTTTTAAGAACTGTTTAAGGTTTTAAGAATTTACATACAAAAGTAGAATCAATCAAAGCAATAAATTAAGCAATGTATTTACTTATTATTTACAGAAAATACAGAGTATCTAGGTTATACTTACAGAGGTTTTGGGTACCCATATTCGAATCGGTCCTATTGTATGAAACGCCTTTATGCACTTGTCATACATACCAGAAATGAAAGGCTTTTTGTCATTTTGAATATTTTGAACAGGTATAGAGCCTTTCACTATCCAAACCTTTTTCACCTTTTTAAAAGTTTGATTAACTAATTTGTCCAACCTATGATCATAATTTTTTTTTTGATGTAGAGGTCTGAAGTTTTGAAAACATATTTGGCTTAAAAGATCTTTCAAAATTAAATTTCTTGATCCGTTTAGCAAAAATTATCTTTTTCCTTAAATTTTCCTCAAGCATCTTTTGGAGATTAGATTTGCATCTTTTCGCCAACATGATTTCAGTTGATAAATTAGAGAGTCCTTTTGTTAGTTTGGATATTTCTGTTTTAAAGATCCTTCTCTCTTTTTCAAAGTCATCTTTTTGACTTAAATCTTGAAATCTTTGAACCTTCAGCTGTTCAGATTCTTTTCTTTCAGAGTCCGATTCTTTCCTTTCTTTTTCAAGAATATTCTGCAATTCTGAGATTTTACATGTAAGCTCCATAGACTTTGTTTCATGAACAGTTTTCTTCTCTTTATAATTTCCTCTTTCATTTACCACAATCTTTTCAAAATTGGAAATTAGTTTAGAGAAATTTAAACATTTTAGTTCAAGTCTTTCTTTTCTTCATCTGACATAGATAAGTTCCTTTTTAGTTCAAGATTTTCATAGTTTAAGATTTTAACAGATTCTTCAAGCTTGGCAATGTTGTCTGAGTTAATAAGAATGATCTTGTTTCTTTCCTCTAATTCTTTCTCAAGAGAAGGAATTATTTTCCTAAAATTTGTACTGAGTCTTGAATAAAAAAGAGAATCAGCATCAGCACTAAATTTTAGTTTAGACATTTTTGATGTTTGAAAGATCGAGAGAGAAAAGAATAACGATTTAGAATAATATTTATCACGAATCTTGATAAGAGGATTTCTTGATATTGAAAATCAAGGCAGGCTCTGATACCAATTGTTGGAACCCAGATACACTTAATCAAGATTAATAGTCTATTAGTTGAGTTTAGAGTTTGATGCGGAAACGTATTAAACTAACAGATATGTTTGATAGATATTAGAACGCACACATATAAAGAAAACAGTAAAGAATGAAAAGGATTTCTTGAACAGTTACTGTTATTCAATATATAATAACAACACGAAGAACAGATTAAGAACTGTTGGTGTGTGTGAGAATATAACACTCAGATATTTGACAATAAAGCTTGAGAGTATTAGTGATTCCTTGTGTAATCGTCCTTAGGAAGATCTCAACATGAGACTTCCTTTTATACTACTCTTAGAAGACTATGAAGTAGGTCACTGTTCCTTTTACGGCATGAACAGTTGACTGGATGGTGTGAACAGTTGACTGGATGGTGTGAGCAGTTGTTTGAGCCATGCGCATTTAATGGAGCAGATGTACTATTGGTAAATGCATTAAATGGCGCAGACGTCTATTTTGTACCATGCCCTATTGAGTCCACTCAGAGCTTGACACGTGTTTTGATAGTACTTTTCCATGCAAGTTGATGAACGTATCCAGTAATATCTTCCAAGTCTTCATAGCAGACCACAGAGGCTCTGTAAGGCATTACAGAGGTTCTATGGTCTGACCTTCTGTGGAGCAGTCCACTTGTTTCTGAGTTGATCTTCTTCTTGCGCACTACAGAGGTTATGTGATTACCTCTGTAGCTTCTGTGGCTTTCTGGACTTGATCTTCTGGAAGAAGTGGCAGAGCCTCTGTGAGAGGCTTTTCTATACTTAGCCTATTTTTCACTACTTCTAAGTATTTATATGATTAGGAAGATTGAAGCTAACAGTTCTTTTGGAACCAAGTTGGGTGTCAGAATGTTTCCTTTTAAGAGGAATGGAGGTTGCAGCTGGGGTATCAGTGGTGGGTTTGTCCGCTGAAGGAGCAGCAGAAGTAGAAGAAGTAGAGGGATTTAGAAGAGTTAAGAGTGTAGAAAGATGTACCTCATTCGCCACTAGTTTGAAGTCGAGTATCTTAGGGCCAACCTGAGAAAGCTTCAGGTCACCCTCTTGAGGATAGCTGTCCTTCAGACCTTTTTGGAATATGGCGCTGATGAACCGAGGATATGAAACCCATGGAGGTCTGTCAGCGACGGTGTCCACTCTGAGTACCAGGTCATCATAGATGATCGATGCTCGGTCTATATGTAGACCTTTCAGCAATGCATATCCCATTGCTTGCTGAGGTTTAGCGGCTTGGTCAAAGGAGCCGCTCTTGGCAGTCATGCAGCTGATCACATGGGCGAAGATGAAATTCATCTCGCTGGGCATTTTGATTTCTTGATAATGGTCAGCTTCTTCTCGGGCTTCATATCCCCTCCAGTTTCCCATACACAGCCCATTGCATCAAAGAATGCAATGATGGCTTCCCTGTCTGAGTTTTTCTTAGGGTCAGGGAGGGGAACGAAGGGTTTTTTTTTGGTTGCGATGGGAAGGCTGAGGGCTTTGCGAATGATGGCAGGGGTGATCTTCATGGTGCCATATTCGATATCGCAGAGGATGCAGTCAATTGTTTTGGAGGGGTCTTTGGCTGATGGTAACTGAGAGTGTCTGGCAGAGTACCAGAATTGTGATAACAAAAGCTGATGTGCGGGAGGGGTTATGGTCAGGGCTGTGGAGATGCAGCAATTCTTGAGGAATTTCACAGCATCATCTAGATGTGTGACTTGCTTTCGAGGAGGAAACTCGAGAAGCGCATAAAGGTTGTTTACCTTAGTCCAATCCAGCTTGTCAAGAGAGAACTTGACCTGAGGAGCCTTGAGGATTTCCATTTCCTCAGCAGTATCATCAGCAGTAGTGTTTTCAGCGTTGGTGTTCTTGGGAATGTCAGAAGATGTCATTTTCTGTATTATCAGTTCAACCAAAGATTGACAAATAAGAATAATCTTAATGAGGAAAGGGTTTTCCAATAAGATGGTTCGAATTTTGTCCATTTCATTCAGACAAAAATTGTCTTAATGAAGATGAAAGAACAGGATCTAATCTTACAATCAATGTAGAAAGCAGTAATTGAGAATTTGTATGATCAAGCCCAATTGTATTCAATGATGAACAGAATTACAGATCTAAGAGAGACAGAATCTCAAAGATTACAAAGAATGAATACAAAGTTATACAGGAAAAAATCAATCAGTTAGCAACGTAGAGCTAACTACTATTTATACTGCAACGGACATCTTAAAGCTACAGTACAAATAAGAAAGACTAATAAGAACATAACACGTGTCCTAATTAGTTTATAAAATACTAAGTAAAGTATCTCGTCATAAGTTCTGAACAGGTAGTTCAGAACTTCTGAACATTCTTCTGATAACGCTTCTCAGATCTTCTGACTCCTTAACTCAGACATCTGACTTCTCTTCCCAGACTTCTGATTTCACTTATCAATACTTCTGAGCTTTCACAGTCAGACCTCTGACTTCTCTACTCAGAACATCTGAGTCTTTTTATCAGATCTTCAACACTTGGTTTATTGACAAAACTTCATATCTAACAATCTCCCCCTTTTTGTCAAATAAACTTAAACTTTGCATCATCCAGTTCTTTCAGAGCAGGAACAATTTTCTGAAGTAGCACATTTCTCAGATTAAGCCTCTTATCAATTTTGTCAATGATTTCTTGAATAATTTCAACTTGCTGATTGATTACTTCTTGAGTCATGTTTGCTTCCTTCACTTTCAGCATCTTTTTCTCCAAATTATGCTTTATGATTCTTAAAGTTCCAGAACAGTATTTTGCAGTTTCCTTTGCTCTGAAGAAGATCTTTCCACTTTTGTTTTTCAAAAATACTCCCAAATCTGGATATTTGTGAACACTTCCAGTCTTTAACACCTTTTTCTGTTCATGATCTGTGTTGGGATTTGCCAGATAAACACATGACTTTTGTAAGTACAAAGCTATTTGAAAATCTGTATAACAGTGCCACCTTAAGATGTAGAACATGGCCTCAATTACCACACTTCTTGCCTTCCTTTCATTTCTGTCTTTGCTCGACTCTTTGAAGCATAGAAAGCTGTGTAATCTGTAGAAGTCAACCACTGATAGTTTCTCAAAATCTGCATCAGTAAAGTAATAAACCTTGCCATCTTCTCTCAGAACTTCAAAAGATAAGTACTCCATCTTTCTGAATTTCTTAACCCTCAATTCTCTGATTCCAGTAATTAAAAAATCTGAGTAAACGGCTTGCTTTGTTTTGCCAAGACATCTTGATTTTTCAGCCAACCAGATCTGAGTCTCCTTAGGTCTATCATAATACACATCCAAGAATTGTACTTCTTTTGGTTTGAAGAACTCAGGTAGATCAAATTCAAGAAAGTATCCGTTTAGATCAATGGATATTTCATCTTCTTTGGGTTCAGACTGTTCAGCTTGATCAAAACTAGTTATCTGCACATTCTGAGATGTTGTGTTCTGCACTTCTTCAACTTCATCCGACAGAATTTCATTCACTTCATACTCAGCAGGAAACACAAAATCATTATGTAGAATCTTTTTGGGATTCACCTCAGATAGCAACCATTCACTACTGTTTCTGATTTTTCTTCTAAGATCCAACCTCCTCTTCACACAGTTTATACATCTCTTCTTAAGGCTCTCTCTTTCAGTTTCCACACTTACTTCCATTTTAATCAATAACCAATTCAGAGTTGCATCACTGTACTTCACCAACTCTTTTAATCTGAACAATTCAAGCCTTTCGTGAACTGTATATGTGAACCCTTCTGTCTCCATTCCTTCATTCACAAATCCCTTCAAATGCAAACCAAATTCTGTTTTCTTTGTGGGAGAACTCAGATTACTCTTCTCTGTTCTTTCTTCAATAGCTAATTGGAAGTCATACAAGTATATATTTCTGACATAGATACCCAGAAGTCTTCTGCATTCAATTTCTATCAAGGCTTCTTCAGTGCTGGCAAAGAACTTGACTAGAAAGATCTGATCATCAAGCGTCAATCTGTGAAAATCAAAAGTAGACATGGAAACCTTTGTATTTCTTTCTTTCAGTACTTCCATTCTAACAAACATTAAACCATTGAATTCATCTTGTTGAAACATCAGAACTTTCTCAATTCTTTTCTGAATATGCAGTTTTGAGTCAGGAACTCTGAACCTGTTAGAAGCTTCTAAGTAGACCATCTGAGCTCTGTCATCCATAAAACCATCAATGTTACTTTCCAAAGGCTCATACTCTCCTTCTGTGTAGTAGAGATTATCATATAATTCCTCAGGAAAAATATCATCATGAAATTGTTTGGCTAATGGCACATCACTTAACTCTTGAATGAAATCACATACAGGTTCTTCTAGTCTTTGCAAGTTAATCTTTGGAATCTCAATTGGTTTTCTGAATACATACTCAGAAGGCATAAAGAAGTCTTTCACTTTCACATACTCTTCTTCTGTATTTAACTCATCACAAAAGTTAAATCTAAAATCATTTTCAAAATCCTGAGTATAATTCACAGTTCTGTCTTCTTCTCCCATTAGATCAATAGGTCTTACCATTTTTATTCCTTGCTGAACTTTTTGAACATTCAAAGCTCTGACTAAATTATTATGCATCCTTCTGATCAACTCTTCACTTAACCTTCTTTCTTCTAATTCAGAATCTGTCATATTTTCTTTGTTATACACTACAATATCTGTACACATGTTGACCACTTCACTTTCCACTGTCTTTTCTGATCTCAATACAGAATCCTCAATAGCTTCAGTTTCATCTGAGTTTCCTTCCATTTCTATGTCTAAGTTCAATTCCTCTGTTTTATCTGAATCACCACCATCTGTACTTTCCATCTCCATTTCCTCTGTATCTGAGCTATCAATCTGAACTATCTGAGTTATTGCCTTTAAATTTTCCCGTGTCTGATCTTCTGAACTTTTTGTACTAGCTAATTGCATATCTGCCATCTCAAAATCTTCTATGCCAATATCATCATCAGAACTTAACCTTTGTCTTTTCTCCCCCTTTTGATGATCATGAGGCTCATTATCATCAAACTTTCTTTTCAAGTTCTGATTAAAAGTAACTTCAGGTTCAGCTTCTGCAATAGGAACAGGATCAAGAGGCTTTGAAGTAGAAGCCAATGATACACTTAGTGCTTTCAGTATAGATTCCTGCATACCTTGCATTTGTTTTAACATAACTTTTTGAAAACCAGACATTATATCCATGATCTCCTTTTTGTGAGAATCCAAGGATTTGTTTACATCATCTACTTTGGTTTCAACAGAAATCAACTTTTTCTCCAACACAACTTTCAAATCTGACATCTCATCATTCAAATCCTCCACCTTCTTCTCCAAATTTTCTACTTTTTCCCCCATCTCCTTGTTTTGTTTCTGAATCTTTTCAAATTCAGAAGTTTCCAACAGTGAACCTGAACCAACAGATGGTCCAGTTTTCATGTGCCCAGAGGGCTCATGGCCTGTAGATAACACACAGTCATCTTGTACAACAGATGTACGTTTGAATGAGGCTTTTGTAATTTTCACCTCACCAGGACTTCCATCCAATCCTCGACACCCAACATTAGGTATGTCTATGAATGTTGTTTCAGGAATACGAAATTCCTGATTTGTGCAAGTGTCAGAAGGAATTTCAGGCTCAATATGAATAGGACTGTGATATTCAGACTCAATGTGTGAAAAATAGATTGGGATTTATCACCTCCCTCCAAATGAGTTTGGGATGGTTCCCCGGATTTGTGTGAAACAGTAGCATGTTGAAATTCTTCTGAGTGGATATGGATAGGTTGTTCAAGATCCACCACTAGGTCCATGGTGTTTGTTTCAATATTGGACACCAAGAGATGTGAACCAATAGCATTTGTGGTTACCTGGTCAAGATTAGCTGGTTCAGAGGCATCTCTTTCTGTTTGAACCTCTGTTGACAATCTCTCATCCTCATCACTCTCATTCTGTTTTTCCTCACCAAATCTAACCAAGCTCTCAGAATTTTCCCTCTCAAGTCTCTCAGAATGTTCACCCATCTGAACATCCTCCCCCTCTCTAATTCGACTAGACCCCTCACCTCTCTTCTCAGGTTGGTCTTCTTGGGTAGGGATTTGAGGTAATTCAATTCCCATAGAGGTGCAATAAGCTTTTAAAATCTCACTCTCCCTTGGAATATAATTCCTAAGTGATTTTGGCAACAGTTTATGATTGCGATAGTTTTCAAGTCTTGTTACCGCGGTCATCTTACCCAAATAAAATGTAGGACCATGCTCTTCATTTGTTCTTCTTGAGATTGTTCTGTTTTCCTGCATGGCATACCAAATAACAATTTGCCAGTACCTTATATAAGGAATGTATGTCAGTGGAGCATCCTTTGTTTTCTTCTGAATTGCTTTCTGATTCTTCTCAAATGTATTCTTCATGTCTTCCCAAAGTATTAAAGTATAGTCATAATGCCTATTCTTCACTAAACCCTGAAAGATCTGAAAAAATTGTTTAGAACCTTGATCAGCAGAACTATTCTTCCCTGACACACATTTATTTACCACATGAAAGAAGCAAGCCCAAATAGGTGGTAATTTGTTTCTTCTGAACAAACTGAGAGTCCTCAATCCTTCATTGTATCCCAACTTCATAAACTCTGCTATTAATTCCTCTGTTAAGGGTGAGTCCTCAAAATCTGTCCTTCTTTGTACATCATCTTTCTCTGGTAAATTCAGCATTTCTCTTAGTGCAGAGATAGATAAGACAAATGTCACTCCTCCAATTTCAGACACAAACTTATTATCTTCTAACCTAAGATGTTTCCACCATTGTTGTATGTACTGAACAGGCACATTTTTACTTCGTGTAAACCATTTTCTGTACGGATGATGTTTGAATAACTCCATGATAATTATGTGTTCAGGCTTAAAACGGCTTTCCTCAAATAATATAACACAGTTATTTTCAGATAATTTCAGCCATTCACTCTCAGGAACAATTCTTTCCACTAAAATAGGTCTATCTGACATAATAGAACCTGCAGCACTCTGTTCATGCTCAATATTAACATTTACCTCATCCGCATTTCCTTCAGATTCATCCATTTGTTCATCTTCTCCATTATTTCTTATTGCTTCTTCCTCTACAGCTCTATTCTGTACTTCATCATTATCCGAATCAGATGAATCCATTATCGATTTTGTAGAGTGTAGCGAAATTTGACCACTCCTTCGTATTCTAGACATGATTTAAGAAGAAAACAAATTCAAAGAACTCTGGATTTGATTCGTATCTCACTATTCGCTTTGGAATTTGAAAAGATTTGAAATAGGGATTTTAAGACCTATTTAAAATCCGTGAAGTTGAAAGGTTTAACGGAAAAGCGAAATCAATGTTATAACGGAGTCAACACATTTGAAATGCCACAGAGGATTTAAATGAAATGTGTGGCATAATCAAACAAATATGAAGCTGGCACGTGTTAGTGGATAGAATTTTGACTCAAGTCAAAGATCTGAATAACACGCTCAGATGTTTTGACTTTTCTTTATCAGATATCTGATTGTTCTTCTCAGAAGGATTTTACCTTGTAACCTAAATGTCATTTAAAATCAACTTCTGACAAATATAAAACATTTTAAAAAATCATTTAAAATCTTATATCTGAATATGAAAAAAAAATTTAATTCAGATATAGTTTGAATAACAACAAAATTTATCATGAAAAGCTTGTTCTTCTTAGAATAATCAGTGATAGAAAATGAAAGCAACTCTTTTAAGCATCACAAAATGATTTCCAAAAGAATTTTGATGCTCCTCCTTGACTTGAGCATGCATTTGACTATTAATGATACATAAAGATGAGATGAAAAGATAATAGAAGAAGCATAATCCACACAGTTGAAGTATTTTAATTTCTCAAAAATAAATTTTTGAAGGCTAGATTGCTGATGTATTGACTTAGAATCTCTAATCGTACGATTCAGAGGTTCTGATCTCAAGACTCAGAAGTTCTGAACTCAAGACTCAGTAGTTCTGAGTACACTACTCAGACAATTTTACTTAGAAAATTTAGCATTTTTCAGAAAAAAATATTTTCGATTAGGCAGATTAAGCATTCCTATTTTACATATGAGAAAAGAGAACCTTTTGTGATCAAGAGGCTTTGTGAACAAGTCAGCCAATTGATACTTTGTATGCACAAAGTGCATCTCTATAGTTCCTTTTTCCACATAGTCCTTTATAAAATGATACCTCACATCTATATGTTTAGTCTTCGAATGTTGAACAGGGTTCTGAGTAATGGCAATTGCACTTTCTGAGTCACAATAGATTAGAATCTTGTTAAGCTGATATCCATAGTCCATGAGTTGTGTTCTCATCCACAATGTTTGAGAGCATGAAGCAGCAGCAACAACATACTCTGCTTCAGCAGTTGAAGTGGACACACAATTCTGCTTCTTTGATGCCCAACTCACTATTTTATCTCCCAAAAACTGACAAGCACCAGATGTACTCTTTCTGTCCAACCTACTTCCTGCATGATCAGCATCAGTGAAAGCAGTCAATTTGAAGTCAGTTTCTTTTGGATACCATAAACCTAGATCAGGTGTTCCTTTGAGATATCTTAAAATCCTTTTGACAGCCAACATATGTGATTCTTTCGGGTTAGATTGAAATCTAGCACAGAAGCAGGTAGAAAACATGATATCTGGTCTACTTGCAGTCAAATAAAGTAATGACCCAATCATGCCTCTGTAGAGTTTGATATCTGCTGAAACACCTTTGAGATCAGCATCTAACTTTATGTTAGTTGCCATAGGTGTTCTCATAGAAGCACAATCAGACATTTTGAACTTTTTCAGAATATCTCTGACATATTTTCCTTGATTTATAAAAATACCTTTTGGTAATTGTTTGACTTGAAGACCAAGGAAAAAATTCAGCTCACCCATCATGCTCATTTCAAATTCAGATGACATGATTTTTGAAAAATTATCACATAATTCTGGACTGGTAGAACCAAATATTATGTCATCAACATAAATCTGAATCAGAATCAAATCATCACCCTGTTTCTTTAAAAACAAAGTTGTGTCAATCTTACCTTTCTTGAATCCTGAACCTAACAAGTGTTTAGTAAGAGTGTCATACCAGGCTCGTGGTGCTTGTTTTAGACCATATAAAGCTTTGTCTAAAGTATAAACATGATCAGGGAATTCTGGATCAACAAAACCTTCAGGTTGATGGACATACACCTCTTCATTAAGTTTGCCATTTAGAAAGGCTGACTTGACATCCATTTGATACACCTTGAAGTTTTTATGTGCAGCATAGGCCAAAAATATTCTGATTTCCTCTATTCTTGTCACTGGTGCAAATGTCTCATCATAATCAATTCCCTCTTGTTGACAGTATCCCTTAGCAACCAATCTTGCCTTGTTTCTGATGACAACACCTGATTCATCCTTTTTGTTTCTGAACACCCATTTAGTTCCAATAATAGATTTACCTTCAGGCTTTGGAATGAGTCTCCAAACTTTATTTCTTTCAAATTGAAGCAATTCCTCTTGCATTGCTGAAATCCAGTCTGGATCCTCTAGGGCTTCATTAGCTTTCTTTGGTTCAATCACACTCAAGAAACCAGCAAACATTGCTTCATTTGCTGTAGCTGATCTGGTTTTTACTCCTGCTGAAGGATCACCTATTACTTGATGAATAGGATGATTTTTAGTCCATTTATTTGCACTAGGGAGTACATCAATCTCTGAATAATTGTTGTTTGCATCATTCTCATCAATGATTGCTTGTAATTCTGAACTGTCCCCTTGTTCTGATGTATGAATAGGAGTCATATCCAAGTTTGGGTTCTGATTAATGAAGTCAGAATTCTGAGTGATTTGTTCAGAGTTCTGAGTACAAGAATCAGAATTCTGATTACAAGGTTCAGAATTTTCACCACTTGTATTTATTAGATTTGGACATTCCTCTGATGGACCTTTGTCAGAAATTACAGTTGATTGAACTATTTCTGGAGTCTTATTTTTCATCTCTTTGACCATCTTTGGGTTTTCATATTCTGCATAAGAATCAGAAATTAGTTCACTAAAAGCATCCTTAAACAGTAAATTGAGTTCTGAACAAATAGGATTAGAATTTGTATCAGAAGTCATTTTTGTCTTGTTCAGCATGAGTTCTGAACTGTCTTGTTCAGAAGTCCGCATTCCGGCTTCATCAAAAGTTACATTTATGCTCTCCATCATCATCTTGGTTATTCTATTGTAGATTCTGAATGCTTTAGAAATTAAAGAATAACCCACAAAGTATCCTTCATCTGCCTTTTTATCAAATTTGGCAAGATTTTCTCTGTCTCTAAGAACATAGCACCTGCAACCAAAAACATGAAAGAATTTGATTAATGGTTTTCTTTTATTTATCAGTTCATAAGCAGTCTTATTTAATCTCTTATTGATTAAAGTTCTATTCTGTGTAAAACAAGCAGTTGCAATTGCTTCAGCCCATAGGAAAGTAGGAAGATTTGCATAAGCCAGCATTGTTCTCGCAGCTTCAACTAGAGTTCTATTCTTCCTTTCAACAACACCATTTTGTTGAGGAGTTCTGACAGCAGAAAAATTGTGAGAAATCCCAGAACTTTCTAAAAAATTCTGAAGATTCTCATTTCTGAACTCTGTTCCATTATCACTTCTGATTTTCTGAACTGGAAGTTGTAAGAGAACTTGAATCCTTTTGATAAAATTTATCAATGTAGTAGCAGCTTCTGACTTAGCTCTTAGGAACTCAACCCATGTGTATCTGGAAAATTCATCAACAATCACAAGCATATATTTCTTTCCTCCCATAGATTGAACTGAAATTGGACCACAAAAATCAGTATGAATCATTTCTAATGGTGCTTTGAAAGATGAGTCCATTTTTAATTTGTGAGAACTCTTTTTCATCTTGCCCATTTCAAAAGCTGAGCATAATGATTCTTTTTCAAATTTAAGCTTTGGTAAGCCTTTAACCAGATGTTTTGCAAGGAGATTGTGAAATCCCAGATCTCTAGCAATAAGATATGAATGTAGTGAGAGAGAATCTAGAGAGCAAATATGTCATCCATGTATTGAGCTCAAAGGATTACAAAAGGTTTCTAAAAGATTACAAAAGCTTACTAAAGTATTACTTACAAATGAACTAGACAAGCCTATTTATACCCATGACATACAAGGTATAGAGGCATTCACAATACTGTATAGACTCATACAGTAAATTGACTTTACAGTAAATCTTGAATACAATAATGCTCTAACAATCCCCCCCTTTGGATTCAAGATTTAAAAAATTTGACAGCAGTCTTCAGCTCTTTGTGAAGTCAATCTTCTTCAACAGACACTTTATCAAACTATCTTCAAGCCTTGTACATGAAAACAGATCTTTACAGCTTTATCAGTCTTTAACAAACAGTAACTTCTCGTATCCTTCTTGATGCAAGAACCTTAGTTCTCATATTAACTTTAAGAATCCGAAATCATCAATTCGGATATAGGCAGATCCGAAACCATCAATTCGGATGCTAGAGGATGCGAAATCAGCTCAATTCGGATCAAGTAGGATTCGAATTCAAGTAAGTTGGAACAAGAAGGGTCCGAAATCAGGACAATTCGAATCATGAAGGGTCCGAAATCAGGACAATTCGAATTATGAAGGATTCGAAATCAGGGCAATTCGAATCATGAAGGATGCGAAACCATCTATATTTTTGAACTTTTAGGTGTAAGCGCATTCCGAGAACCACTCAGAACTAAGATAACCAAATTCAGCAATATTTAGACTTCACATGATCCTTCTCCCCTGATTTTCAGTCTTTGTTAACGAATCTTTGACTTGAAAGCTCTTTGACTTGAAAGCTCTTTGACATGAAATATATTTGACTTGAAATATATTTGACTTGAAAGCTCTTTGACATGAAATTGAATTAAACATTTCTCCCCCTTTTTCGATGAAAGTGAGCATCATTATCACCGAAAACCTTCTTCAATTTCAGTCGTGTTTCTGAGTATTACTAACAATCTCCTCCTTAGTGGATAAACTTGCTCCCCCTCAAAATAAGAATTTTGGAGCAATTTATTTTCTCCCCCTGAAAGTATGCATATATTTCAATAACGTATTCATTTCAAATACTGTGCTTTAGAGAAAACATTTATACAAGGAAAATAAAATTCATTGAACCACATTTTATAACTACTAACATTTGATCATTTGAAAGCTGGACAAAAGAAATTCAACTTAATGAAATTTAACAGATTTTTCAATCAAATGAAATCAAATGCATGTGTTTGGATTCAAACACAAGACATCATTGCATATCAAGTTACAAACGTTCAGTTTCAACCTCTTTATCAAATCTATTTGGTGTGCTAGCATGTGAAATATGATTAGCATAAAGCTTATGTATTTCTACAACATATAAGAATTCTTTGCTCTACTCACACTATTTGTCCAAAATCAGAATTTCATAAATTTACAGGTTTATCGCGACTTTGTATTTTCACCAAGTTTCAAGAGATGTGTGCTCTTTGGCATCTTTTGATTTTATGCACATTTGAATCTTTTGATTTTGTGCTCATTGGCATCTTTTGATTTTGTGCGCATTGGCATCTTTTGAAAGAGATTACTGATAAAAGAAAGTTTTTGGAAAAAGATTTTGAATCGGAACGTGAATATTTTGAAGATGTGATTCTTAATCTTACCAAAAGATTATCTGGTTTATCAGCTGATATTATGAAGGATCAGTTGATCAAATCTGATCTCCAAAAGAAATTTGATCTAATTTCTAAAGAGAAAAATGTTTTAATAAACAAAGTCAAAGAACTTGAAGACGTCATTTTTAAATTTGATGTCTCAAAGCAGACCGGTCATAATTCTATCTTTCAGACTCCATTTGTTGATTCAAATGATTCTGAATGCTCTTTTAAAACTGCTTCAAGTTCAAGTTTTAAAAACATTTCTTCTAAACAATTTAATAGATCAACAGATTTCTCAAAAGGTCGGATTCGTTCAACAAATCTCTTCTATAATCCTCTGTATGATAAATCAGATAACAAAACAAAAGTGCCTAAAGTTAATACTTCCAAACCTGAAGAAGTTCCAGTCTTCAAGAGGGTGAAGATGGAATGGAGAGTAAAAGGCACAACAGTTCCAAAGAAAGAAGTGCCAAAATCATCAGTATCCACATCAAATGCAAAGAAGAACAATACGCCAAAAGGTAAATCTTATGCTAAACCTAATCCGATTCATTATGTAAATCATCTGATTAGGTTGGCACATAAGAAAATCTGTTGTTCTTACTGTGGATCAAATGACTTTGTGCATAAAGATTATTCTTCTTATTGGTATGGTTCTTACAGTATTCCTTGTAAGAAATCTACACCTAACCCACTAGGACCCAAATGCCATTGGGTACCAAAATCTGCTTAATCTGTTTTGCAGGTTCTTCATGTGTTGTACTGAATTGTAGATACATACCACACACATGACTGAAAACAGAATAGAAGCGGCGTATTTTTTGAAAAATATTTGTACCATTAAGGGGGAGACAAATATTAATGGCTTTTGAACATATCAGTTCAAAACCCGTGCTTCAACGACTATGGCTTCTGAACAATTCAGTTCAGGACCCGTACTTCAACGACTAAGACTTCTAAACAAATCAGTTTAGAACTCACACTTCTCAGGTGATATCCTTAACTGTTACATCTTTCTGTTTCAAGGAACGTGGTAAAAGGTAACATTGGATTATATTTTGTTTCTACCACTTTGAAAATTTGAATCTTTATAAATTTAATTCAATGAGATAAAATTTTCAATTTTCATTCAATGAATTAAATGTGTGCTAAAAGATGATTTTACAAGTGTTTTTGTTTTATCTGAGTTATATTTGTTTCATCTTTCACCTCTGAAATAAATCGAAAGGTCAGCAAAACATGAATGAAATTATGTTGAATGCTCAAAGATATGTGAATCTGGACTTATATAGAATATAATGCTCAAAAAGCCTATTTATCAGAATGATGAATGGAAACGAAAATATGGGGGAAGCACTATGATTAAGAACCAAGTGATTGAGATATCATTCATATTTTGTGATGGAAATTCGAACTTATATAGAATATCATTTAGTTTGAAATTTTGTGCCTGTGGCCTTTCTGGTTTGGGAGAGTAAGTCCTAAGGGGTGCTCGACACCTAGTCCCTAAGATCAACTGGTCTGGGATCGGCTGACCCAAATCCTGCAATAGAATCAGATAGAAAGCCATGTTTTACTGGTACAAATGGGTTTAAGATATATCGATGTGGCCTTTCTGGTTTGGGAAATTAAGTTCTAAGGGGTGCTCGTCACCTAGCACCTAAGGCCAACTGGTTTGGGATATGCTGACCCAAATCCTGCTATAGAACCAGATAGAAAGTCATGTTTAACGGTGTATCTTATTCTTACTAAACTTTTTGATCAAAAGATGCCAATGAGCACAAAATCAAAAGATGCCAATTTGCACAAATCAAAAGATGCCAATGAGCACAAAACAAAAGATGCCAATGAGCACACATCTCTTGAAACTTGGGAAAATACAAAGTCGCGATAAACCCGTAAATTTGTGAAAATTCTGATTTTGGACAAATAGTGTGAGTAGAGCAAAATATTCTTATATGTTTTAGAATTGCATATGCTTGAAGCTAATCATATTTCCCATGCTAGCACACCAAATAGATTTAATAAAGGGATTGAAACTGAACATTTTTTAACTTGATATACAATGATGACTTGTTCTTGAATCCAAACACATGCATTTGATTTCATTTGATTGAAAAATCTGTTAAATTTCATTAAGTTGGATTTCTTTTGTAAAGTTTTCAAATGATCAAATGTTTGTAGTTATAAAATAAAATTCAATGAATGTTATTTTCCTTGTGTAAATTTGTTTTAAAATTTGTGCTACAATTTCAAATACTGTACGTTATTGAAATATATGCATACTTTCAGGGGGAGAAAACAAATTGCTCCAGAATTCTTATTTTGAGGGGGAGCAAGGTTATTCTGTAAGGAGGAGATTGTTAGCAATACTCAAAGACACGACTGAAATTGAAAATGGTTTTCGATGATTATGATGCTCACCATCATCGAAAAAGGGGGAGAAAAGTTTAATTTCAATTTCATGTCAAAGGATTTTCAAATCAAAGATATTTCAAGTCAAAGATTCGTGAACAAAGACTGAAGATTGGGGAGAAGGATCATGTGAAGTCCAAATGTTGCTGAATTTGGTTATCTTAGTTCTGAGTGGTTATCGGAATGCGCTTACACCTAAAAGTTCAACAATGTGGATGGTTTCACATCTTTCTGATCCAAACTCTAATCGTTTCTGATTTATCTTCTTCCGAATTGATGGTTCTATATAAAGATATGAAATCCATGTTCAAGACTTGAAGACAATCTGTTGAAGATTGTATTGAAGAAGGTTGATTTTTCAAAGAAAAAGACAATGACTTTTCATGTTTGTCTGAAGATTCTTCAAAGCTGAGTTCTTAAAGAGTGTCAAAGCATATAGTTCACCGTGAACTAGTGGAGATAAAGCTATTTGAAGATGGTTTGATAGAGTGTCTGTTTGAGAAGATTGACTTTACAAAGAGCTGAAGACTGCTGTCATATTTTTTAAATCTTGAATCCAAAGGGGGAGATTGTTAGAGCATTGTTGTATTCAAGATTTACTGTAAAAGTCAATGTACTGTATTTGTTAGCTGTGCCTTTATACCTTGTATGTTATGGGTATAAATAGGCATGTCTAGTTCTTAGTTAGTGTGAATCTAGATCCCTTTAGAAACCTTTTGTAATCCTTTGAGATCAATACATGGATGACATATTTGCTCTCTAGATTCTCTCTCACTACATTCATATCTTATTGCTAGAGATTTGGGATTTAACAAACTTTTCATTGAATTCATTGAACTGAGCCACAGAGGCATTACATTCTTTCTTAACACTAGATTTCCTATTACAAGAAGATCTATGAATACTAGAATGTTGTTTGCAAAAGCTTTGTTTAGTTCCTTCCTTCTGTGAGTCTCTTCTGTGGTGAACATCTTTCTCCACTGTCACAGAGGAAAAAGATTTGTTAACTTTAGGACATTTTCCCTTTTGTTGCCAAGTGGGATTTTTGTTAATTTGCCTTAAAGGTTTTGAAAATTTTGAACTTTTAGGATCTACAGAGGTCTTCTTTTTAAGATTTAACACATCAAGCTCAGCAGAGGTTTTGACTTGTAAATACAAGTTTAGAAAATCTGGGCAGATAGGCATCTCTGTGATTTTCTCTTTTGGAGAAATAGTTCTGTTAAGAACTTCAGAGGAGAATTTAACATCCTCTATGTCATACTGAACTATCCCTGATGTAACATCTGTCTCTGAGTCGTCAGAAGATGAATCGTCCTCAAATACAGAGGTTGAGTCATCTCTTTCGACAGATGCTGGATTTTCCGAGCATGTATCGTACGAGCTTTCTTCCTCTGTAGAATAACTTTCATAGACGGCAGAGGTTTCTGATAAGATCTCTTCAGCGAGAATTTTATCTACAGAAGATATACAAAAGTTTTCTAAAACGTTTGTTTTCCATACTTCCAAAATTTCCTTTTCAATTGTTTCTTTAAGTTTTTCTCCTGAAAAGGTGGGTTTAAACTCAGGAGCTTCTGTCGACAATTTCTTTTCGACATTTATCATACAGACAAAAGCAACCTGCGTTTGAGTCTCTGGTTTACCAAACTTAAAGATACCAATCTGATCTTGTGTTTTCAGATATTTCTTTGGTTTGATTCCTCTATTGATAGAGGTTGAAGATGATGAATCTGGGTTTTCAAACCACACATTGATCATCTTCGTATGTTTCCTCAAGTGATCATCTTCGTATGTTTCCTCAAGTGAGGTTCCACACATCTGGGTTTTCAAACCACACATTGATCATCTTCTTTTGTAATCTTTTAGAAACCTTTTGTAATCCTTTGAGCTCAATACATGGATGACATATTTGCTCTCTAGATTCTCTCTCACTACATTCATATCTTATTGCTAGAGATCTGGGATTTCACAATTGGTATCAGAGCTAAACAGAAGATTCAAGTAGATCGAAGACCAAATTGAAGATTTTTTACACTAAAGCTGAAGAATTCGGATTGGGTGTTCATCACTATTCATCACTGTTCATCAAGAATTCTGACCCTTCTTCATTTACTATTCATCCAGATTTCATCTTTTCTTTAATTTTTGATCTTTTGGATTGATTCTTGACATCATTGCACTCGGATTTGATTCCTAAACATCTTTAATTCTTGGATTAACACCAAAATCTGCACAGAATTTGCAGATCTGATCATTTTATATCATTTTTGTTCGAAAACTTTTTCTACTATTTTTGAATCAAAATTCGATTAAATTGATCGAATTAGGATTTGTGATTATCTAAGAAAGTGTGTGGAATCAAATTTCGAACAAATCTGTGCAAATTTCATAACAATTGATCAAGAATTGAAAAAGTTATGGCTGATTTAGTGATTTTCGTGTTCGAAGTGCATAATTCGGATCATTCTTGGTGAATTCGGATCATTCATACGGAATTCGGACCATTCAAGGGATTTTCTACTTGATTTTAGTCAATTCGGAGTGTTCTTGATTTTTTTTGAAGTGTTGAATTCGAACTCTTAAGCATCCGAATTCATAGAATTCGAACCAAGTTAAGTCCGAATTGAGTGATTTCGAATCCTTCTTCATCCGAATTCATAGATTTCGAACCCTTAAGCATCCGAATTCATTGAATTCGAACCCTTAAGCATCCGAATTCATTGAATTCGAACCCTTAAGCATCCGAATTCATAGAATTCGAACCCTTAAGCATCTGAATTCATAGAATTCGAACCCTTAAGCATCCGAATTCATTGAATTCGAACCAAGTTAAGTCCGAATTGAGTGATTTCGAATCCTTCTTCATCCGAATTCATTGATTTCGAATCCTTATTCATCCGAATTCTTGTGATTTAAAAAAAAAAAAAAATTTGAGAAAAAATTTTATCCCGAAATTTTTCCTATAGTGTATTTCATACACTGTAAGAGCTTTTCAAGAAAAATTTTTATATAATTGTTTTGTGTATTTTCATACACTGTCTGCTTGATCTTCTGAACGATCAATTTCTAGCAATATTCAAAATGGTTTTACAACAAGTTATTGTTAAAAGCAGTGGTGAAGATTTGAAGCAAACTCTGAAAAAGGAGATTCCTCCAATTGCAAAAGTTTTTGTTAAACCAAATGTAAAGTTGCAACAAGTCATTATAACAGAAACATCTGTTAATTCACATGTATCTGTTAAACCAAATAATGAAGTGTTGCAACAAGTCATAATAACAAAAACACCTCCAAAGCCACTTGAAAAAGCTAAGGCAAATAATGGAATTTTGCAACAAGTTATTTTATCAGAAACATCTCCTATATCAGAAACTCCTGTTAAAGATAATGTTTCAAATTCTTCAACTCCTATTTTAAATAAAGCATTGGAAGAAGAAAATGTTAATCTGAAAAGACAAATTTTAGACATTTCTTCTTCAAATGCTAAACTTTCTAAAAGAATAACTGATCTTGAAGTTTATATTGCAGGTCTTGAAACAAAGAAAGACAAAGACAACTCAAGTCTGCACGATCAAATCGAGAAACTTCAAGAGAAAGTAACAACTCTTAAAAAGGAAAATGCTGATCTGAAGAGCATTGAAGACAGGAGAGAGAAGATTCTTAAAGAAAAGGAGATAATTGAACTTAATTGTATAAAACTTTCAAAACAAGTTTCTGACTTTGAGAAAGTTTTATTTTTAGAAAAAGACAAGCTCGAAAAAGAAAGAGCTAAATTTGAAACTGAACGAAATTTTTTTGATATCAAAAGTTCTGAACTTTCCGTGAAAATTTCTGAATTAGAAAATCTTTTGGAAAAGGAAAGAAAAGATTTCACGGAAAAGCAAAATCTCTTTGAAAAGGAAAGTAAAACCCTTAAAAAGAAAAATATGGAATTTTTCAAAGAGATTACTGATAAAAGAAGGTTTTTGGAAAAAGATTTTGAATCGGAACGTGTATATTTTGAAGATGTGATTCTTAATCTTACCAAAAAATTATCTGGTTTATCAGCTGATATTATGAAGGATCAGTTGATCAAATCTGATCTCCAAAAGAAATTTGATCTATATTCTAAAGAGAAAAATGTTTTAATAAACAAAGTCAAAGAACTTGAAGACGTCATTTTTAAATTTGATGTCTCAAAGCAGACCAGTCATAATTCTATCTTTCAGACTCCATTTGTTGATTCAAATGATTCTGAATGTTCTTTTAAAACTGCTTCAAGTTCAAGTTTTAAAAACATTCCTTCTAAACAACTTAATAGATCAACAGATTTCTCAAAAGGTCAGATTCGTTCGTCTAATCTTTTCTATAATCCTCTGTTTGATAAATCGGATGATATTGTTAAGGTGCCTAAAATTAATACTTCCAAATCTGAAGAAGTTCCAGTCTTCAAGAGGGTGAAGATGGAATGGAGAATCAAAGGCACAACAATTCCAAAGAAAGATGTGCCTTTGATTCTCCATTCCATCTTCACCCTCTTGAAGACTGGAACTTCTTCAGGTTTGGAAGTATTAACTTTAGGCACTTTTGTTTTGTTATCTGATTTATCATACAGAGGATTATAGAAGAGATTTGTTGAACGAATCCGACCTTTTGAGAAATCTGTTGATCTATTAAATTGTTTAGAAGAAATGTTTTTAAAACTTGAACTTGAAGCAGTTTTAAAAGAGCATTCAGAATCATTTGAATCAACAAATGGAGTCTGAAAGATAGAATTATGACCGGTCTGCTTTGAGACATCAAATTTAAAAATGACGTCTTCAAGTTCTTTGACTTTGTTTATTAAAACATTTTTCTCTTTAGAAATTAGATCAAATTTCTTTTGGAGATCAGATTTGATCAACTGATCCTTCATAATATCAGCTGATAAACCAGATAATCTTTTGGTAAGATTAAGAATCACATGTTCAAAATATTCACGTTCCGATTCAAAATCTTTTTCCAAAAACTTTCTTTTATCAGTAATCTCTTTGAAAATTTCCATATTTTTCTTTTTAAGAGTTTTACTTTCCTTTTCAAAGAGATTTTTCTTTTCCGTGAAATCTTTTCTTTCCTTTTCCAAAAGATTTTCTAATTCAGAGATTTTCACGGAAAGTTCAGAACTTTTAATCTCAAAAGATTTTCGTTCAGTTTCAAATTTAGCTCTTTCTTTTTCGAGCTTGTCTTTTTCTAAAAATAAAACTTTCTCAAGATTAGAAATTTGTTTTGAAAGTTTTATATATTTAAGCTCAATTACTTCATTTTCTTTAAGAACTTTCATTGAAGAAAGTGACTCTCTTTCACGTTCTGTAAGCTTCTTCTTCAATTCAACGTTTTCACCTTCCAACGTTGTTCTTTTCTCTTGAACTTCTTTTAATTGATCGTGCAGACATGAGTTGTCTTTCTTTGCTTCAAGATCTGCAATATAAGCTTCAAGATCAGTTATTCTTTTACTAAATTTAGCATTTGAAGAAGAAATGTCTAAAATTTGTCTTTTCAGATTAACATTTTCTTCTTCCAATGCTTTATTTAAAATAGGAGTTGAAGAATTTGAAGCATTGTCTTTAGAAGGAGTTTAAGGATGATTCTGTTAAAATGACTTGTTGCAACACTACATTATTTGGTTTAACAGAAACATGTGGTTTAGAAGGTGTTTCTGTTATAATAACTTGTTGCAACATTTTATTATTTGGTTTAACAAAAACTTTTGCAATTGGAGGAATCTCCTTTTTCAAAGTTTGCTTCAAATCTTCACCACTGCTTTTAACAATAACTTGTTGTAAAACCATTTTGAAAATTGCTAGAAATTGATCGTTCAGAAGATCAAGCAGTTAGTGTAAGAAAAATTACACTTATGAGAATTTAACCAACATTCCTAAGAATTCGGATGCTCAATTCGGATGCTCAATTCGGATGATCAATTCGGATGCTCAATTCGGATAATCAATTCGGACTTGATAGATTTCGAAATCCTCCAATTCGAACTTAACAGCGTTCGAATTCACTCAATTCGGATGTACTAAGGTTCGAATTCACTCAATTCGAATGTACTTAGGTTCGAATTCACTCAATTCGAATGTACTTAGGTTCGAATTCACTCAATTCGAATGTACTTAGGTTCGAATTCACTCAATTCGAATGTACTTAGGTTCGAATTCACTCAATTCGAATGTACTTAGGTTCGAATTCACTCAACTCGAATGTACTTAGGTTCGAATTCACTCAATTCGAATGTACTTAGGTTCGAATTCACTCAATTCGAATGTACTTAGGATCGAATTCACTCAATTCGAACTCAACAAGGTTCGAATTCTATACTTAGGAAAATTTAATCAACTCAAATCAATACACAAGTTCTCAATTCGAATCTAACAGGGTTCGAATTCTCTACAATTCGAATCTAATAGGGTTCGAATTCTATGAATTCGAATTCTTCTTGAGTCGAATTCTACACTTGTGATGCCAAGAACAATCCGAATTCTCTATGAATGTTCCGAATTCTCTTTGAATGATCCGAATTCACCAAGAATGATCCGAATTCTGCACTTCGAACTTCAAAATCACTTAATCTGCCATAACTTCTTCAATTCTTGATCAATTGTGATGAATCTTATATCAAATTGTTCGTAATTGAAATCCGCACACTTTTTCTGTTGATTGCAATTCACAATTCGATCAATTTGAACAGATTAAGATCAAAACAGTGATCTTGAAGTTTTCGAAAAAAAAAATTCAAGAATCGATTAGATCTGTCAATTCTGTGCAGATTTTGATGTTAATCCAAGAATTAAAAGTGTTCAGGAAGCAAATCCGAATGCCATGATGCAAAGAATTGATTCAAAAACTCAAAATCTGGAAAAACTTCATGTCTGAATGATAAGACTTCAGATGAACAGTAAAAGCCACTTGGTCCGAATTTTTGAAGAACAGTGTAAAAATTCTTCAATTTGGTCTTCGATCTGCTTGAATCTTCTGTTTAGCTCTGATACCAATTGTTAAATCCCAAATCTCTAGCAATAAGATATGAATGTAGTGAGAGAGAATCTAGAGAGCAAATATGTCATCCATGTATTGATCTCAAAGGATTACAAAAGGTTTCTAAAGGGATCTAGATTCACACTAACTAAGAACTAGACATGCCTATTTATACCCATAACATACAAGGTATAAAGGCACAGCTAACAAATACAGTACATTGACTTTTACAGTAAATCTTGAATACAACAATGCTCTAACAAAGTTCAAGCAAATCACGTCTCATATTCAATATTGTCATTGCTTTGATCTTATGTTCAACCTAAATAATCACTTCTCCAGTCAAGATTGTTTACTCTCTACTCAAATTCAAAAGTCAAAACCTACAAAGAAACAATCTGATTCTTCTACAAAAGATAAAATGTATTTCAAGAATGCTAAGGCAAACTTGAAAAATTCTAACAATATTGGACCCATGTGGATATGGGTACCTAAGTCTCTGTGATTGTCTTGCAGAATCGGTATGTGCCAATCTGGTATCTAGACTCCGGAAGCTCAAGGCACATGACTGGCGACAGAAGTTTACTATCCACGTACAAAGAAACACTCGATGGTGGATCTGTAACTTTTGGAGACGACAAAAAGGGACACATCAAAGGCTATGGAGTCATAAAGAAGGAAAACGTTTATGTATACAAAGTTGCATATGTGAATGGCCTTAAACACAACCTGCTCAGTGTAAGCCAACTTTGTGATACAGGATTCGATGTGTTATTCAAAAGAACTTTCTACTCTCTGAAAAGTGAAGACACGGGAATGGAACTTCTGCGAGCCGACAAAAGAGGTGATCTATATCTGATGAATTTCAGTTCCAAGAACAAGGACAAAGTTTGTCTTGTAGCCTGCAAAAGCGAGGAAGCCTGGTTATGGCATAACAGGTTCTGTCACTTAAACTTTCACACCTTGGATAAACTGGTCAAACTTGATCTAGTTAAAGGTTTGCCTAATGTTAAATTTAATAAGGATCATTTGTGTTTTGCCTGTGAAATGGGAAAACTCAGAAGAGCTTCCCACAGAGGCAAAACAGATGTGTCTTGCACTAGGCCTCTGTACATGCTTCATGTCGACCTCTGCGGTCCCATTGCCATACAGAGCCTAGGTGGCAAGAAATACATACTTGTCTTAATTGATGAGTATTCGCGATTCACATGGGTTGAATTTGTCCGAAAGAATGCAGATTTTCCAATCATCTTGATTAATCTAATGAAAAGAATCCAAGTTCTTTATGAATGCAGAATACAGAAGTTAAGAAGTGATAATGGCACAGAATTTCGAAACTCTGTCATTGAAGCCTATCTTTCTACAGAAGGAATATCACAGAACTTCTCTGCCGCACGCACTCCACAGCAGAACGGCGTAGTCGAAAGAAAGAATCGAACGCTCGTGGAGGCCGCAAGAACTATGCTATCAGCATGCGGATTACCGATGAACTTTTGGGCAGAAGCGATTTCTACCGCTTGTTATACACAGAATCGTTCAACCATTGTGAAAAGTCACATCAAGACTCCTTACGAACTGATCAACAAAAGTCGGCCAAACATCAAGTTTTTCCATGTGTTTGGATGTAAATGCTTTGTTTTAAACGACAGAGATTCCAGAGGAAAGTTTGAGGTAAAAGCTGACGAAGGAAAATTCATTGGATACTTTGCCACTTCCAAAGCCTACAGAGTATACCTTACAAAGTCTCGCAAGATCGTAGAAAGCATCAATGTTTCTTTTGATGATTCATTCCAAATGACTTCTGAGCAAATCAGTTCAGAACTCGGACTTAAAGGGGAATCCTCTGGCATCTCACAAACAAAAGAAGACTTAAATCTTCTATTTCTAGAGATGTTCCACGACGACATTGATCCCTCTGTTGGAACCATCAGAGCTTATGCAGAACAATCTTCTGTCGGTCAAAATCCTACAGGTATGACTCTAACTGGTCCAAATAATGCTTCATCTTCTTCTGTAAATGCTACAGATGCAAATGCTGAGGAAGAGTCTACAGAAGATGAAACACAAAGGAAAACGACCACAGAAGCTGCTGAAGAACAAACTCCACAATCCACAGAGGAACCAATAACAGAGGATATAGAGGACCAAGTCTATACGCCTTCAGAGGAACAAACTCCACCACCACTCATACCAATCATTCCACAAACTGTAGGATCAACTACAAAGGCACGCACTACGATAGAGGCTACACCAGAAGAAGAAGAACAACAAGAAGCCTCTGAAGAACAATTCGATGACATTGGTGACCATCATCCACGCACAACTCAGTGGACAAAAAGCCATCCTCCAAGCCAAATAATTTGTGAACCCTCTGACACGGTAAAAACAAGGTCTGCCACTGCAAATTTTTGTTTCTTTACGAACTTTATTAGTGTGATAGAGCCAAAGAAGATTTCTGAAGCCCTTGACGACCCAAACTGGGTAGACGCCATGCAAGATGAGCTTCTGCAGTTTGAGCGCAACAAATTTTGGACTCTAGTACCTCTGCCATGGGGGCAACAGGCCATTGGGACTAAGTGGGTCTACAGAAATAAGAAGGATGAAGATGGAGTGGTCATCAGAAACAAAGCACGATTAGTGGCCAAGGGATATAGACAAGAAGAAGGCATAGACTACGATGAGACTTTTGCCCCTGTCGCACGACTCGAAGCAATAAGAATATTCTTAGCCTTCGCAGCCCACAGAGGTTTCAAAGTCTATCAGATGGACGTGAAATCAGCTTTTCTCAACGGTGAAATCCAAGAAGAGGTTTACGTAAATCAGCCACCAGGGTTTGATAGCTCAAAGTTCCCAAGGCATGTGTACTACCTTGAAAAGGCTCTGTACGGACTGAAACAGACTCTAAGAGCATGATACGAACGACTTTCTACCTTTCTTCTAGTCAATGGCTACGACAGAGGTGCAACAGATACTACCTTATTCTATAAACGTAAAAACAGTGAAATAATGCTTGTACAAATCTATGTGGACGACATAATTTTTGGGTCTACTAATACAGAAGAGTGCAAAAGTTTTGAAAAACTCATGCAAAGTGAGTTTGAAATGAGTATGATGGGAGAATTAACATTCTTCCTCGGACTCCAAGTCAAACAATCATCAGAGGGAATTTTTATAAATCAGGCCAAATATGTCTCTGACATTCTTTCCATGTATAGCCTCTCTGATACCTCTGCCATGAAAACTCCAATGGCCACTGGAAATAAGTTATTCTTAGATCCAGATGGCATCTCTGTAGAATGCACTCTCTACAGAGGCATGATTGGATCTCTGTTATACTTAACTGCTAGCAGACCTGACATTATGCATGCCACATGTCTTTGTGCACGTTATCAAGCTAATCCTAAGAAATCACATTATGATGCTGTTAAGAGAATCTTTAGATACCTAAAGGGGACCAAAAATCTTGGTCTCTGGTATCCACAGAACTCTGGCTTTTGTCTTAAAGCTTATACAGATTCAGACTATGGAGGATGCATGCTCGACAGAAAGAGTACCTCTGGGAGTTATCAATTCCTAGGTGGTAAGCTAGTCAGTTGGACCTCCAAGAAGCAGAATTGTGTGTCAACATCTACGGCATAAGCTGAATACGTTGCTGCTGCTAGCTGTTGTTCTCAGGTTCTGTGGATGAAGACTCAGCTAAAAGACTACGGCCACATCCTACTCAAGATACCCATCTTCTGTGATTCCAAAAGTGCCATTGCCATCTTTGCCAATCCTGTGCAACATTCAAAAACCAAGCATATCGATATAAGGTACCACTTCTTGAAACATCATGTTGAATACGGTACAATCGAGATGCATTTCGTGCCCACAGAATACCAACTCGCGGACTTATTCACCAAAGCTTTAGACGAGAAAATATTCAATTTCTTGGTGGGTAAGTTAGGAATGATCAATATGACGTGAAAATCCTCTGTAAGTATAGCTTATCTTCTGTAAATTTGTGTATAAATATATTGCTTTATTTATTGCTTTGATTGATTTCTTTCTGTATGTAAATTCTCAATCTTAAATAGTTCTTGAAATCACAGAGCTTCTGTGGGTCTGCTCAGAACCTCTGACGACCCCTACAGAACCTCTGGTAAACATGACCTATGTACTATGCAAAACTTATCCTATTTTGATCCAAGCATAGGTCAAGGGGGAGCAGAAGGAAATTACTTGATCTACAGAGATGGTTAGATCAAGGGGAGCAAAAGAAACCTTGAAATGATCTACATAGGTTAATCTTTCAAGGGGGAGCCAAAGAAGAGTGTCGATGAATCTATATCGTCAGAAGTCAGACATCACTGCCGAGAAAAGAAGAACCAAAAGGTATGTCTCGTACAAAAGGTTTTTGAAAACAGTTTTTTGGGACAAAAATTGTCAAATACGTCCTAAAAATACTGGGAATAACATTTCAAAAATAAAATTATTAAAACTTTTAATAATTTTTGAATTATGAGAAATTTGAGGTCATAGAGCTTCTGCTGAGCTCAACAGAAGTTCTGCCAGAACACTGCTCTGTAATCGCAAATTTAACTCGGAAACCGAATATGCACAAATACACACACCATGACCTTCTCGCACAAAACTTTTTCCAAAACAGTTTTCTCGGACACAAACTTTCAAATATGTCCGAAAAACATTTCTTAATGCAAATCAAAACTTGGATGATCAAAATTGTTAATAGATTTTTAGTTATGAGAAATTTTCACTCATAGAGCTTCTGCTGGCCCTGACAGAGCTTCTGCAAATTCCTACAGAGCCTCAAAACCTCTGTGAACGGAATTTCTTCACTAAAATCCTATTAATCCTCTCCAATGCTTTTACAAATGTTTTGGTCAAAATAGAACCTACAGAGTCATGATAACAATGAGATATATGAAAAAAGGGTGAAAATCCAAGATTTTCAAAATCACAGATCTTCTGTAAACCACAGAGCTTCTGTGAATTTGGTATTTGGGCATTTCTGTAAACAGTAACGGTTACTTTTACTGAGAGTGAAAATCATGTGGCTAAGAACAACCCCACGCGCCTAGCATTAATGGGCCGCGCACGACGTCCTGTCATCCTCTGACATGGCCTACATGTCTCATTTTCATTGGGCGTACATGGCACGATTTTTTTTGGAAAGTTGAACCCGCCGTTCTAACTCAAGTACAGATTCCAAATATTTATCCATTGCCAAATATTTTTACCCTTTCGAATTCTACCGTTTTACCCACCTATAAAACCCAAGCTTACCCTCTCATAAAATCTTTACGAACCCTCATTCTTCTCCGGCGGAACCCTGCAAAAACCTGCAAGTATCTTATTCTCATTACCAATGGCTTCATCTTCTCAAGCTATCTCCCCTGCACACTCTCCGACAAACTCACCGGAACACTCCCCTGCTCATTCTGAACATTCAGAAAACCCCCACCTCGCCAAAAATGCCGAACAAGAAGATTCTGGTGACTCAGCAGACTTTGCTCCGACCACCCATCTCCAAAACTTTATCGCAAAGGAGCACTTTGAAAAGGTACTACCCATCAAATCCAATGACTGCTATTTGGTCCCCTCACTCACTGCTTTCGGCGAAGCCCATGCCCTTCTTCTAAACATCATGGAAAACCACATTCTCTTTCCTTTACTCTCAAGAACCCCAAAGAAAATACCTGTTAGGTATTTGAACCAATTTTGGCAAAGTTGCCGATATGATAAAGATGATTCTCTTTTCAAAGGGTACATCTCAAAGCCAGACAAATCTGAACATTTGGAACTCAAGTTCAATAGAACAATGTTTTCTCTTGAGTTCAATCTACCAACAAGGGGTCTTCTTGGACTGAAAACATATGCAGAACAACCAACAGACGACGAGCTCTGTCGTTTTGTAGAAATGCTTGGGTACAACACCCACCTAAGGAAGAGAAATGACTTCCGCAGAGGCAGACTAGCACCTCTGTGGAACACCTTGTTTTCGATCCTCAACAGATGCCTTACAGGGAAGATAGGCAGCATTGACCAGAGCTCGCACCAGATCTTAACCATCATGTACGAGGTCTACTACGATCTCCCACTCGATTACGCGACCATCATGTTGCAGGAGATCATCAATACGATCGACAAAAAGAACAACACCAAAAAGGCAAGAGAGAACGATCCTAAGTATCTACCGCCTCTGCAATTCCAAAGGATATTGGGAGTCATGTTCGAACCTCTGCTGATGATGCAGAACTGGCCAATGGAAGGGCCAACTCCCAAACAGTTCCCAATGAACAAAAACATCCCCACCGATCATGTAGATGGCTACACCCACTGCAGACCTCCGTCAAAGAAGCTTCTGAGCTATGCCAAGAACAAAACCCTTAAGTTAGAGTATATACGCGATCATAGGACTCCAAAACCGAGCCCTGTGACACCCCCGCGTTTAGGTGTCCCCCTAGGAACAATAGTTGCAGAACCCCTCTCTACAGAAGTGAAGGAGCAGAAACTGGCAAAACACATGGCAATCCAACTTAGTTTTATAGCCAAACGAGTCGAGCTCATGGGAAAGAAGTCTTCTTCTAAAGCCTCTGAATCTACCCCAAAAACCAAGAAGAGGAAAACTGAAGAAGGCACCTCTACAAGCATTACAGAAACTCAACCTTCACCTCCTCATGCCACAGAAGTTGGCCCCTCTGCTCCTCCCTCTTCTCCAAAACAAAAGAAGAAAAGGAAATCAAAACCCACAGAAGGAGGGGCACCAAAACCCAAGAGGAGGAAGACCAAAAAGAAGCATGGGAAACCACTTGATCAAATGGTTACCATCGCAGAAGAGGCAGCTGCAGAAGTTGGTGAAGAAGAGGTCGCAGAGACCCGGGTCGAAGAAACTGCAGTGGAAGAGACTGCAGAAAAAGAAGTTGCAGAAGAGGGATATCAATCACCTTATCAATCCCCAGATCGATTCGCTCATCAAGGTAGCTTAAACGATTTCCTTCAACACCCTGACATTGCTGACACCCTAAATACAGCTGGGTGGAATGCACCACCACTTGACCACCACACCACAGAAGAACCAGACTTCTCTATCTCTGACGTTGACACAAATCTGCAAGATGATGACCAAACCCCCAGAGGTCAACCGGCTAAAACTCCAAACATTCTACAGAACCCCTTCATCCAACAGGGATTGAACGTCCACAGAAGGAGTCCAAGCCCAGCTTCAGAAGAAGGTATAGAAGAAATCGATATGTCAGATGATGCCACTAGGGAAAGGATTAGGCTACAAGCAGAAGCTGAGTGGAATAGAGATGAGGTTACAGAGGCTTTAGATAGAATGGGAGGAAAAGAAAAAGGGACAGAAAAAGATGCCGTAGAAGTAGAAGGCACACATCCTCAAACCCCTCCCAGTGCAACCCACACTGCTAACACCGCAGGTCTAGCTGCAGAAGGTGTTATTGAACAAGAGCAGCACAGCTCGATCCAAACCCAACCCATCCAGCCAGAGGTTACTCATTCCACCTCTGCGCCCACAGAAACCGGGGAATCCATTCCTAGGGAGTCTCCTCAGAGAGACTCACCTATAGTTCATGATCAATCGTCCCAGATCACACCAAAACCCAAGAGGAGGAAGACCAAAAAGAAGCATGGGAAACCACTTGATCAAATGGTTACCATCGCAGAAGAGGCAACTGCAGAAGTTGGTGAAGAAGAGGTCGCAGAGACCCGGGTCGAAGAAACTGCAGAGGAAGAGACTGCAGAAAAAGAAGTTGCAGAAGAGGGATATCAATCACCTTATCAATCCCCAGATCGATTCGCTCATCAAGGTAGCTTAAACGATTTCTTTCAACACCCTGACATTGCTGACACCCTAAATACAGCTGGGTGGAATGCACCACCACTTGACCACCACACCACAGAAGAACAAGACTTCTCTATCTCTGGCGTTGACACAAATCTGCAAGATGATGACCAAACCCCCGGATATCAACCGGCTGAAACTCCAAACATTCTACATAACCCATTCATCCAACAGGGATTGAACGTCCACAGAAGGAGTCCAAGCCAAGCTTCAGAAGAAGGTATAGAAGAAATCGATATGTCAGATGATGCCACTAGGGAAAGGATTAGGCTACAAGCAGAAGCTGGGTGGAATAGAGATGAGGTTACAGAGGCTTTAGATAGAATGGGAGAAAAAGAAAAAGAGATAGAAAAAGATGTCGTAGAAGTAGAAGGCACACATCCTCAAACCCCCCCCCCCCCAGTGCAACCCACACTTCTAACTCTGCAGGTCTAGCTGCAGAAGGAGTTATTGAAAAAGAGTCGCACAACTCGATCCAAACCCAAAGCAAACAGCCAGAGGTCACTCTTTCGACTTCTGCGCCCACAAAAACCGGGGAATCCATTCCTAGGGAGTCTCCTCAAAGAGACTCACATATAGTTCGTGATCCACTGCCCCAGATCACACTAGAACACCCTACAGAGGAATTCGTTTCCTCTGCCACGCACAATTTAGGGCCAAAACTTCTTTCAGAGAGAAGTAGTGAGCACAAAGACGAAGAGACTCTAGACAAGTTTCCAAGTCAAAAGAAGAACATTCCGATACCCACCTATGGAGTGGATTTGGACACTGTTCTTCGCAGAACTTCTATAGAGATTGAAACTCAAATTTCTTCTCGAAGATCAGATGGAAATCCTTCCACCCCCAACGTACAAACAAGGGTGAACGAAGGTGTCCCAGGAGCAGGGACTAACTCTGGAGACGAATGTGTTCCTCCATAGGTTACCAAAGGAACACACGTATCAAGGGATGAGTTCCAAACCCTTGTCACCTCTGTGAACCAAACCATGAAAGAGTTGCAAAGCTCTTTCAAATCTTTTGCAGAGACAACATCGAAGGCCTTACTAAATCTGAACACCAAAATGGACAATCTGTCCACAGAGGTGAAATCTGCCATTTCCCAGATGAAGTCTTCTGCTGAAACAACTACCACTTCTGCCGCCAAAGAATTCGGGATAGCCGCAACTTCTGCGTTCAAGGAATCAGTCAAACATTTCCTTGAATAACTGAACAAGCAATCCAACAAACCAAAGGGCATTACACCTGCAGATCTACAGAAGGCCCTGAAACACGTACAAGAAGAAGCAATGCGCAACACTGTGCTGATGCAGCCTAAAGACTACATGACCAGAGCACAGCTAACAGAGCTCGGGCAGAATGTGATAAACCAGGTCACAGAAGTCATCATCTCCTTCACTACTGCAAATGCCAACTACGTTAAAGAGTTCAGAGCAAGTGTCGGCAGAATGCGCTTCAACACAGAAGCAGAGCTTGCAACTCTATTTGGCCTCGGTGATGATGTATGCGCAAAGTTGATGGCTGCAGGAGCAGAACTACCAAAGAAACCCAAAGCTTCTTGCAGAGCAGAGGGTACTTCTGATAAGGGTCAGGATAACTCTGATGATGACCACCCTGGTCCATCAGATCATCCTGAGGGGGAGAATACAAGGGAGAAAGCTACGAGCAGAGGACTTCCAGCTACACCAATAGCCGCAGAACCCATCAACCAAGCCCCTCCAAAACAAACCCAACAGCAACAAACTCAACAGACCACAGAGACAACACCCATCTCTGTGGAATCAACTGCTGAAGAAACCCATGTACCAGAAACTGTTCAAAAGACCACAGAAGCAACAACCAACCCTGTGGTAATCATCTTGGAAGAAAGTCCTTCAACAAACCAACAACCCAGAGGTACAGAAGCTCAAAAGACCACAGAGGAAACACCCACCTCTGTGGAATTCCCTACAATGTTTGAAGTAGATGCTCAACATCTGTCATCCTCTTCAGAAGAAGATCTTCCCTCCCCAACTACAAAACCAACAGAAAAACCCCAAACCATCACAAGAAGAAAGTCTATTGCCCTCAAACCAAAAAGAGCAAAGACCTCTGCTTCTTCTATTCTAAGAAATATGCACAACACAATGACTGAACGAATGTCGCAAAGAGCAGAAGAAAGACAGAGGTTTACATCATCTTTCCGAATGGCAAGAAGATTCCACATTCCTCAACCCACAGAAACCGAGCTCACAGAAGAAGTCACCAAAGAACCTCCAACAGAGGTTACAGAGCCAATCAAGCCAACAGAACCAACGCCACAAAAGTCCTCTCAAACACAAGTGTCAAAACCTACAGAGGCAACACCCATCATTCCAACAGAAGCGCTAACACCCAAACCTACAGAGGCAACTGGTTCTGAACCTCTAAAGGCCAAAGACAAGGGAAAGGCGAAACTGACAGAAGAGCCCAAGAAAAAGAAATCATTGCCCAAGCCTACAGAGAAATTGATGAAGAGCGCCTTTGATGCCTTCCAAACTCCAAAGCCTGAAGAAGAGAATTGGGCATATGGATTGAAGCCTCTGTCAGACATTCCACTAACAGGTAGAGCTACAGAAGTTGTTCGACAGATGGAGAGTCTCAGAAGACAAGTACCACCACCTGGTCCAACATACGAAGAAATGGAAGAAGTGGTATACAAATACCTCTACAAACAACCCTTTCAGACCAATCATCCAACAGATCACGTCACATATCCAGAGATCAGAGAAGAATTTGAGAACATCTTCACCAGAACAAAGCCAAGAACCAGAGCAGATGTCTTCTCAATCCACAAAATCAAAAAGGTAATCTTCTGTAGGTACTCCTTTACAAAAACCTATCCAAGGGTCAGGTACAATCTTTACAGAGTCAGAAGGGTAAACAATTCAGAAACCACCTTCGCTGATGCTGACCTAAGGAATCTGAATCCCTATGATCTACCTGACCTTCTGCAATGGACGAAGGACAACTACAACACAGAGCCTGAAAGAACAGGATCTAATCTCACAATCAATATAGAAAGCAGTAATTGAGAAGTTGTATGATCAAACCCAATTGTATTCAATGATGAACAGAAATACAGATCTATGAGAGAGAGAATCTCAAAGATTACAGAGAATGAATACAAAGTTATACGGGAAAAATCAATCAGTTAGCAACATAGAGCTAACTACTATTTATACTGCAACAAACATCTTAAAGCTACAGTACAAATAAGAAAGACTAATAAGAACATAACACGTGTCCTAATTAGTTTATAAAATACTAAGTAAAGTATCTTGTCATAAGTTCTGAACAGGTAGTTCAGAACTTCTGAACATTCTTCTGATAAAGCTTCTCAGATCTTCTGACTGCTCTACTCAGATTATCTGAGTCTTCTACTCAGACCATCTGACTCTTCTTATCAGACATCTGACTTCTCTACTCAGAACATCTGAGTCCTCTTATCAGATCTTCAACACTTGGTTTATTGACAAAACTTCAGATCTAACAGAGCCAAACACCAGAGCCTATCAAGTGTTGAGAAAATCAATGAGGGAAAGGATTCTGATCTACAGTTTGACAGACTTTTAGCTAGGAAAGGATCTTGGTCTCAAACATCTGAACCTTCGACCACCAGAGGATCGCTGCCCACCCGACGCTGTGCCCAACTCAATCATTACAGAACCAAGGTTCGGGTTAGTATTTCAAAACCCACGAGGCGAAGTCAAACTTTTTGTGACCATGGACTATCAGAAGTACGCAACCAGTACTCTGAACATGTTCAGAGCAAACCTTGTAAAATACAGAGATACCGAGCAAATGGATAGAGACGCTGCAGATGCTTTCATCAGAGAGATTGATGCTACAATCCGCTTAAGAGAACTCTGCATCAGTTTCTACAACGAGATCAGAGAAGTCGGAAGAGACAACAGAAGCTACAACGATTTCAAAGACGCCAAAATCTGATTCTCAAACAAAATCTCTGCAAACCATTTTCAGTTTATCTTTCATAATACTCAAATGTAAAATGCCTCTGGCATATTTCTGAATGAAAGAACTTTCGAGGTATTGTTTAACCTCTGTCTTATCTAACTTAGCCTAAAGTACTTCAATGTCAAATTTTTATTTTTCACTACTTAGGGGGAGATTGTTAGCTTCAATCTTCCTAATCGTAGAAGTAGTGAAAAATAGGCTAAGTGAAGAAAGCCTCTTACAAAGGCTCTGCCACTTCCGAATGATCAAGGTCAAGAAGCTACAGAGGTGTCCTATAGAACCTCTGTCTTACGCATAAAGAAGACCAAAGACTCGGAACCCGGTGAAGACTGCTCTACAAAAGGCCAGACATCAGAACCTCTGTAACCCTTTACAGAGCCTCTACGGCTCAGACTGAAGACTTGAAAGATATTTATAATATCTTGCCACTGTTGAAGAAATATCTTGCTACTGTTACTGGATCCGTTCATCAACTTGCAAGGTAGCATGCCCTGTCCAACTTCAACACGTGTCAAACTCTGAGTGGACTCAATAGGGCTTAGTACAACATAGACGTCTGCGGCATTAAATACAATACAGCACGTACAACTGTTCATGCCATCCAGTCTACTAGTAGCTCATGCTTTATGGTCCCCTAGAGTAGTATAAAAGGAAGTCTCTTGTTGAGATCTTCCTTAACATCTTAAGGACTTAAACGAAGAATCTGAGTTTCATGCTTATGCTTTATATCGTCAAACCTTTTAAGCATTACACTCTCTCACACACACCAAACAGTTCTTAATATGTTCTTGGTGTTCTTATTATATATCGAACGACAATAATCTTCAAGATATCATTTTGTTCTTAAAATACTGTTTCTTTATATTGTGTGTTCTAAATCTATCAAACATATCTGTTAGTTCTTTAAATACGCTTCCGCATCAAACATAAACTCAAACTAATAGATCTGTTAATCTTGTCTAAGCAAAACGGGAACCAACAGACAGTTTATGAGATCTCTTTTTATTGCAGTGTTGCATGTTTTCAGAAAATGCATACTATTTGGTACAAAGTTTACAGATTGATATGTATGGTGTAAAATGATTTTTATTCATGCAAACCATGAACTCACTGAGCTTTTTAAGCTGACTATAGTATGCATCTCAGGGATAGAAGGTTTCAGGTTGGAACAAGCAAATTGGAACGCCTAGAGATTTGTCTAGTCCACTTAAGTTCGATATTTATTTTCAAGCATCTATGATAGATAAATTTGTAACGCAATCCGGAATGGGACGAGTTTGCATAAAGTTACATTTTTATTGTTTTAAAGTCTTCTGCTGTTAAACGGTCTAAAGTTTTAATTTAGCCGAAACTTTGGAGTATCTTTAGAAGAACTGTTTCAGATTACGTAACATTCTTAATGACAAAATTTTGGGTGTTACAAGTTGGTATCAGAGCAGTAGTTCAAGAGAAATAGGTTATGATATATAGCCTAAACTTGAACCGTTTGTTGTAAGAATGATACCTTAGCTTTAGACACAAATCAATATTAGTAACGCTCATATTTCGATATAAGCATAACACATGTTAGACGCAACATAACACAACCCAAGTACAGTACAACATTGCATTGTATTATAGTAAGTTTAAGGGTAGTTACACTTGATCTAATTTTTCTTCTCTTGAAGATGATTGGTGTTAATAATGCACGCAGGGTGCTTAGAAGTAAGCCAATGCAGAGTATGGCAGAACAACCACTATGGGTTTAGGGCCAAAAGTAAGACATGTAAGCATTCAGATTTAGAAATATCAAGGCAAATATGATTTTAATAACGTTAGTAGCCTTAGACGAAACTCGAGTTGTTTCTTATGTTTGTTTGTAGTTGAAAAGTTTAGTATTGGTTAGCTTTCAGTTATGCATGTTAGATGGGTATGTGTGTGAAGGGTCGTGTATCGAAGTACCAATTGCTTAGGCAAGGTACTATAAAGATGCATAAATGGTACATGTATCGTGAGGGTGCCTCTGTACACATGTTTATTTAGTTTGGTTAAGTAACATGAACATATTATGGTCAATGTACATTAATGGTTCAGATGGATAGATAACCCTCACACTATACCAGGAGAGTCAAGATCTCAAGAGTGTATAGTCTCGTTATTATGTGTAAAAGTAAAATTGTCCAGAATTTTTAGATACCAGATTTATTGGTTCAGATCAGCTTAAATTTTACATGTTTTGAATTAATGTTTGCCCATGCAAATTTTTTATGTTAAAATCATGGGTTTCCAGCAATGCCTCTAGGTTGAGAAACGCGACTGTAGCGTTATGGACTTAGTGGACATATAGTGTAGACCATACTTAGAGATTTGTTATAGTCGTTAACTGCAATGAGCTCATTTGTTTGAGAAATAAGGTTGTGTATCTATAACGTCAAATGTTGGTCCCACAACCATTAAAGAAGATAAGTTGTAAAAAAAAATCTTGTGAATTATATATATGCAAAGTTTCAGTTTTCTTGGTCACTTAGTTGACAAGAAGGACATTTAAGTAAGAGCCAATACGTTTAGAGGTTTGTTGCATATTTGAAGCAATCAAGATTAATAATCTAGGTAGATGTTTATTTGGGATTCATGGTTATCTGAACTGCAGATCTTAGTGTCAACATAGACCTCAACATCGTAGTAAGTTAGATCGCGACAGAACAGGTCTTTCAGTTATTGGAAGCAAAAATTAAGTTATGTATAAATTTGATGGTTGGCAGAAGGACTAGAAAACCTTGTTCTTAGAAATATCTCGAATTTCGAATCAGACTTAATATTAATGGAACGAGGCAAGTTTATCGGTTACACATTAAATCAACTATAAGAACATGAGAAGACTAATGCAACACATGATAGAGAATTAGCAACATGGTAATTGCACGCGGATTTGTGAGATGTTACCAAGATGGCTCAAAGTGTATTATTTTCACATATCACGATAGTTAAAAGTCCATGTATTAATTGTAAAAGATAAATTTTGAGTTAGAGACGTTGATCACTGAAGAAGTATGATGATGAAATTCACTGTCATTCACATAGGCAATGAAGGGTCATAGCTAATCAGATTGTGAGTGTAGGGCTATCAGATTAAGTTCGAACGGTCAAACTCAAGTAGTTCAGTAAGAAACTATTCGATAAGAGAATGATAAAAAACAAAGTATGATGAACCATCTTGAGTTTTTACTAGTAGACTCAGATGAAATTTGATAGACTTTTGAACAAAGCATGGATTCCAGCATGGAAGGTTTAGGAACTACAATGTTAGAAGGATTATGTAAATCCTCATGCGTGGGAAGACCGATAGCGATAAGATGTCCAAATATTTGAATAGGTGTTTTAGATGTGTAAAAAAACATGTTAAAACGTCAAATCAGTGACAGTAAGTCGGAGAAAGGTCCAAGTTTCAGTAAGGACTAGTATATGCCATAGGTCTTATGTACAAAATCGAATTAGTGAGACAAGCATTGATTCGAGATCCTTTAAGTGAAGCTAAGTGAGAAATACATCATATCTTTCCTACCGTATAAAGAGATGGTAAAGCGAGGTAGAGTTTGTATTATAAGTTATGTCGCGGTACCTCAAAAGTAAAGTATAAATGTAAAGTAAGCATTAATGGCTCCATTAATGATCAGTATACGCTTTGAGCATGCATAAGAATATCAACAAGGATTTTAACATTGTGCATCACCTTCGCTAAAGTATTCCTAGTAACACACGCTATGTTTAATCAATGTATTTCAGCCATGAGAGGTTGCTTGCATGGCTCATGTAGTCATACGTGATACACAAGAAGTTGTCCAACATATGTATAAAAGTGAACTAGTCACGTATGTTATCAGTACGAGTAAAGTAACAACATGAGCATAAAAGAATGCATGGAAAGTTGTGCTGATAAGCAGTGCAGACCGCTAGAGTTTCAAGCAACAGACATAACGATGTTAAATACATCACTTTGAAAGGGCATAGTAATATATGACCACTAAGGTGAATAAAGTCAAAGTATGTTGAACCAAAAAGTTCGTTGCAAGAGTTGAGATAGTAGTTTATCAACAAGGTTGACCACAAAGTTATAAGTTTTATTCTCAACACTTTTTCACGTGTTGAATTCGATGGAACGTTTAGATGAGTTTGCTACCATAAATTTGCAAGTTGTCGAGGTTAACGACATGCTCGGTTATATAATGGATACAATCGAAATATTGGCCAGGAAAACGAAATGATTAAGAAACAATAATGCATATTTGTACTAGCGATGGTGTTAATGAAATTAGAATCCAAAAGATTTGGAAATGGCATGGTAATAAAAGATTAGACCAGGACTAAGGATACTCAACACACAATCCACTTTAATTCCGAGGACGGAACTTTTTTTGAAGGAGGGGAGATTTGTGACACCCCAAAATAGGCAAATAAATAATTATGAAAAGAAAGGAAAAAGAAAAAGAAAAAAGAGTTTTATTTTATTGGATAAAAAATATGAAGAAAAGGAAAACGTGAAAAATAGCCAATCATGTCAATTAGAGAAAGTGAGAAATGGATAAAGGAGATTACTTTTAATCGGACTAAAATCGAAAAAGAAAAACTAAATTTGGGTGAAAAGTGTAAAGTTGGCTAAAGTATTGAAGACACGGGGCGAATGTCATTTTTGAAAGTCTAAGGGATGTGTCAGTCGTTAACTGGTCCAAACCAGAAGGGCCTGTTATGTAAATAGGACAGATCTGTGAATTGAAAGCAACAAGTCGGTGGCTGAACTTTGAAGCTCTCTATTGGCTCGGTCGGTCAACGAAAAAGGCCAAAAACTCCGGATTTAAGTAGACAATACGACCAATTACTTTTTTTGTTCAGGTAGCTTCAAGAAAAACGAAGAAACGAGAGAGAAACTGGAGCTCAAAGTCGTCGACCGAAATCTCCGTTTATCAACGATTTGAGGTAAATGTAAGACCCCGGGTAAGTTCGTTAGTTAAATTCTAATCCCGTTAAATAAAGTTAACTTTAAAATTGGATGTTTAGGGTAAGTTTGGATAAATTTATAAGTTTAGGGGTGTTGGGTCATTATTGAGAAGTTCAAGGTCTATATGGAAAATTTGGTTTGATATTATCTCCTTCAGATTTCAGATATTTCCAGAAATAGAAAATATCAGTTTAGTATATGTGTGTGTGTTTGAGAGAGTAAGAAGAAGAAAGAAATGGTTTTTGGCTAAGACATCAATTGGTGCACTTGGAACTGAATTCAGGTATGTTTCCTTTACAATTTATGTGTGTAATTGCTATTAGGTAGTTTCTATCGGATTAGAATAGTCAATTACATCTCTGGTAATAATTCAGTCGAATTCTGGGTGAAAATGGGATGAACTGACAGTAGTTTCCGGATAGATTAAAGGTGTCCGGGTAGTTTTGTTGTTAGTGTCCGGATGATGTTCTAAAGGTGTCTGGAAGATTCAAGTACCCGGTAAGTTCCTATTTTCCTTAAGGTTTCCGGATGGTATCCGGATTGCTTTGGTGTCCGGATGTTATCCGGATTGTCTGTATTGTCCGGAATGTCTGTTATCCGGATTGAGTATGTATCCGGAAAGCCCTGTTGTCCGGATTGTCTGTGTTGTCCGGATAGTTTTGATGTTTGATCAATTTTGAGAGTTTAGATACTTTTAGGTATCCAATGACCTGTGTCTTGTTAATTATTGGATGGGGAATGAATGAGGACTGAATGCATTATGGACTCGACTCAAGTTCGGGTTTGGGGGTAACCTTTGAGGATTAGAGTTATCTAGAGTACCTAGCTTTAGTAAGATGTGTGTGTTCTATTTGGTAAAGAGATATTTGTGTTTAATTATTTTAGATACTGTGAATCGAAGGTGAAAGCTGGGTTCTTTGTGGAAGGAGTTTTGGATAAGCAAACAAGTGAGTTTTTATTTAAAATGTTTTCAACTAGAATACATATATGTGAATGAGTGTAATAATGTGCATATTGTGTTTATATGAGTATTACACTGCATGGGTGCTAGTTGGTCGGGCTTAGGACCGGTGTATGTTGGCTGTACAGAGGGACAGTGGTGTTGGCTGTATTTAGTACAGTGGTGTAAATTGATTAGTTGGCTCGCAACCAATTAATATGGCCAAGAGAATGAGATGGAAAGATACATGATGCATGAGTCTAAATTGGTATTCCTATGTGAATTATGTGTATGATGTTGTGCAAATGGTTTTGTTGGTCCCGAAGGGCTATACAAGTTTGTAGAAGGGGAGGGGGGGGGGGGGGGTTGAATACAAACACACAGATTTTACTTTTCTAAATTGTTTATTGATAAATCATTAACAATTTACAGCTTGTTGCGGAAACAAGATTAAGGATAAATCCTAAATCTAAACAAGTTGGAAAACTAAGTTTCTTGCACTAAGAAGGAGAAGGAAATTACTAATAATAACCTATCTCAAGATAAGAAGGATGAACTTGTCCAGAGTTAGCCAGTTACTTCAAAATGAAGTGGGTTCTTCTTCTTATATACTTCATGCATTTAATGCATTGCAGTTTACACTTTACACATGGCAGCAGCTGAATGGTTGCATGTCATTGACCTTTGTTGACAACCTTAGTAGCCGCATGTTTGAACAGTGCAGTATCAGAGTGGTTGTACGATTTCAGACAATAGGAGGTTCTTTTCTGACATATCGTACGGAGTCGTGCAAGGGTGGTTAAGACAAAAGTACTTTGTACGGAGGACTTCATGATCAGCTTTTCGTTGATTAAGCGATCTATCATTCTTTATCAGCGAATGATAGAATTCAGCGATAGCCAAAGTCCTGTACTTGATACTTCACGTTGAGTGGACAAATCTGAGTCTTCGCTGATCCGCATCAGTTCATTAGGAGACTTGTCGCTGGTTCTTGAGCTTGATCTTCGACTTCAGCGTAGAACCTATGTTGACGTGAAACTTGTCTTCAGGGATCATAAGTAAAACAACTAACTTAACAGCGATCACCATAAGTACTGAACAGACTCAGAGTATTATGGTGAACAGTTTCGCTGAATGTTTAATCTAAAGAACGAGAGTTCCTATCAGCGGTACTGGAAGATCTTAGTACTTATCAGCGATAGTGAAACTCTGATACATATTGTTTACTTACAATTTTCACTAAGTATATATAAGAGAGGGTCATTTATCAAATCACTGAGGGTTTGGATCTACAATCTCCCCCTATTTGATTATGACATAGCAACATAGAAAATTGCTATTTAATGAAAACATAAGGATAAAAAGAACTCATAAAATATTTGTCCCTTTTACTGTTTTCTGGGATCTTTTCTGTACTGATGGAGTAAAGTACGTTCGCTGAAATTTTTCTTTAAACTTTGTAAAGATTACAGAGGGAAGTGGAAAAATTACAAGTACAACGAATAAAATTACAAGTACAAAAGATGTAGACAAATAAGGATAGAAAGAATTACAAGGAGATCCTATCCGTCAAAAGGTTCTTCCTTAATGAGTTGTTCATCAAGGGTCATTGATGTGGCAATCATCCAATCAGGGACATCTACTCCTTTAATCCTTTTCTTCAGAGCTTCTTCAAAAATCAAGGGCTTCAGGTGTCTAGCTTTGATGTCGCGTCTGACTTCACACCAGTATAAGAGATCTCTGAGTTGTTCGATGGGAGCGATGTGGAGCTCATAGATACGTTGAAAGTGATGGTTTCTGTTGGAACCCAGATACACTTAATCAAGATTAACAGTCTATTAGTTGAGTTTAGAGTTTGTTGGTCCCGAAAGGCTTAAACAAGTTTGTAGAAGGGGGGGGGGGGTTGAATACAAACACACTATTTTACTTTTCTAAATTGTTTATTGATAAATCATTAACAATTTACAGCTTGTTGCGGAAACAAGATTAAGGATAAACCTAAATCTAAACAAGTTGGAACACTAAGGTTTTCTTGCACTAAGAAAGATAAGGAGATTACTAATAAAATCCTATCTTGAGAGATTTGAACTTGTCCAGAGTTAGCAAGTTACTTCAAATGAAGTGAGTTCATCTCTTTATATACTGCATGCATTTAATGCAATTCAGTATACACTTTACACGTGTCATCAGCGGATTGGTTGCATGTCATTGACCTTTGTTGACAACCTTAGTAGCCGCATGAATGAACAGTGTAGTATCAGAGTGGTTGTACGATTTCAGATTTTCGGAGGTTCTTTTCTGACATTTCGTACGGTGGCGTGCAAGGGAGGTTAAGACAAAAGTACTTTGTACGGAGGACTTCATGATCAACTTTCGTTGATTCAGCGATTATCATTTACTATTCAGCGAATGATAAAGTTCAGCGATAGTTGAAGTCTTGTACTTGATACTTCACGTTGAGTGGACAAATCTGAGTCTTCGCTGATCCGCATCAGTTCATTAGGAGACTTGTCGCTGGTTCTTGAGCTTGATCTTCGACTTCAGCGTAGAACCTTTGTTGACGTGAATCTTGTCTTCAGGGATCATAAGTAAACAACTAACTTATCAGCGATCACCATTAGGACTGAACAGACTCAGCGATATGGTGAACAGTGTTCGCTGAATGTTTAATCTAAAAGTGCGAGAGTTCCTATCAGCAGTACTGTAAGATCTTAGTACTTATCAGCGATAGTGAAACTCTGATACATATTGTTTACTTACAATTTTCACTAATTATTTAAGATAGGGTCATTATCAAATCACTGAGGGTTTGGATCAACAATCTCCCCCTATTTGATTATGACATAGCAACAGAGAAAATTGCTATTTAATGAAAACATAAGGATAAAAAGAACTCATAAAATATTTGTCCCTTTTACTGTTTTCTGGGATCTTTTCAGTACTGATGGAGTAAAGTACATTCGCTGAAATCTTTCTTTAAATCTTTGAATCAGGTTACAATATGAATAAGAAAGATTACAAGTACAAGCGAAATAAATTACAAGTACTGAAGGATGACTGATACAATAGAGAAAAATGGTGATTGTTGTCAGCCTTCAAAGGGTTCTTCCTTAATGAGAAGTTCATCAAGGGTTGTCTTTTCAGTTGGAATCATCCAGTCAGGAACCTTTTCTCCTTTATTCTTTAGCTTCAGAGCAGCTTCAAAAATCAAGGGTTTTAGGTGTCGTGCCTGAATGTCTTTTCTGAAGTCGCACCAGTAGATGAGATCTTTGAGCTGTTCGATTGGAGTGATTGGAAGCTCAGCGATCCGTTGAAAGCATTTACGTCCGTCGTAGTCAAGAAAGAATATTCCATAAGGATTACTGATGACTTTACCAGGGACGAAAAGTTCACATGGTGGCAAAGAGATGTCAAGGGCAGATAGATCAGGATCAGGACCAAGTACTTCAGCGCGAGAGAAACCAATTCCAGTTTCATTTCGTATGACAGGACCTGAGTTTGAATCTTGACGTTTCTTCCTTGGAGAGCCCCTTTTTCTTTTCGGCTTTAGATCAGGAACAGGAGGAATATCCACACAAGAAGATATCAAATCGATCTGTCTGTTTATCAGCTTTTCGAAATGATCCTTGTACTTAGATTTTGATGGTTGGATAGCTAACCTCATCTCCAGCCATTCAGAGAGACCATACCTTTTTACAGTGTCAGCACGAAAGGTTTCAGATGAGTCATCTTCTCTGAACAGTTTGATGTCAACAATAGGTACTCCGATGGAGGTTCTTCCAGAGATGAATACCTTGTTGATCTTTGCTGGACGATATCTGAAGTGGATTTTCTCTTTACACCAGATCAGGGTGGTCTGAGAAACTTCAGCTTTCTTTTCCACGATCTTCTGGGCTTGTTCCCAAAGCTTTCGTTGGATTTGAATGGGAATACGCTTCAGCTTGGGGTCTTTGACAGATTCTTGAGTGAGCTTGATGGCGTATTCTCTGTCTTTATCTTCAGCTTCCTTCCTTTCAGCGATGAGGCGTTCAGCTCTGAGATGATCCTGGTATTCAGCTTTTGAAATTCTGAACTTAGGAGGAACTGAAGGTAGTTGATCGCGCCTTAGGATGATTCGCTGATCCTCGAATCGCTTTATCATTTCTTCTCTCCTGTTTTGAGGAACTGAGGAAGGTCTGTTTCTGTGCGAGAGAGGTTGTTCTTCTGATTCATCAGTCTCAGAGATTAAATCTAAGACTGGGATTATGTCTTCAGCGGTAGCTGGAATTATTGGTGAAGTCACAATAGAAGATCTTTCAGCGATATCCTCAAACAGGGGAGAGGACTAGCTGAAACGCAGCGATCTTACAAATAAGAACTGGGTAGAAGAACTTGGGTAGAAAAGATAGAAAAAAATGTGGATGTGTATGGTGTTTGTGGAATGGATAACTGATTTTTCAGAGATGACCAGGGAAGGAAAAATAAGTTTAGTGTACCTGACAAATCGGCTTTGCAAGTAGGATCGCCAGATTATCATCTTCAGCGATGCCTTTGTCTTTGCTTTTCTCAGCGCCAGAGGCTGAGTGCTTTGTCTTTGTCTTCTCCCCTGAAGGTTCTTTTATTGAAATACCTTTAAGAGCTTTGGTTCGAGGAGCAGGTTTGACAACAAAGAAATCATCGTCATCTTCATCATCATCATCATCGTTCCTTGGAGAGGAGGATGGTTCAGCTTCAGGGATGTCGATGTCTTCGTCTTCTTCTGCTTCGGATTCCTCAGCATCTTCTTCGAGTTGCTCCCCCTCAGATACAGAGGCGAGGTTCTCGGTTCCCTCAGGGTTTTCATCTCCCTGAGGTCCAGTAATCCGATCTTCATTACCCTCTCCCCTGATAGATTCATCATGGGAAAGGTCTTCAGCGCTCTTATTTTGATCTTCAGCGCTCTTCTCCTGTTCAGCGCTTTTCTCCCCCTCTTTCTCATGATGGGCGGGGGAGGAATGGGTAGACTCAACATTGGTGTTGTCTCTGTCTTCTGGGCCAGAGACTTTCACACAACCTTCAAGCTTAGCTATTCTGTCTTCTAGGCCAGAAATAGCAGGCGTGATTTTCTTCAGCTCTTGGCGATCCTCTGCGGTGAATGAGTCCAAAATAGGTGCAGGGGCCGGAGCAGGAGCTGGATTATTTGCCTTGTTCACCAGCGTCTCGATCATTGTCTTGACAGAACTAAGATCGGTCTTCACTGAGCCCAAGTCGGTCTTGACCACTGACATATCACCTTCGAGTGTACCAACCGATTTCTTCAGCGTTGTAACCTCGCTGGAAATGGTGGAAACTGATGATTTGAGGTTGGTGTAGTCAGTGTAGATGTCGGAGAGCACTTTAGCAAAGTCGGCGAGAGTTTTATCAAGGTCTTTGATTTCATCAGAGGAGGCCTTCTTTTCCACCACAGTAGTCAGCTTCGTCAGATTCTCTCCAGCGTTTGTTACAGCTGTAGAGTTATTTGATAGACCGGTGGTGAGATCCGTAAGTTTCATCTCCATAGACTTCAGAGACTGGTTGATGTCTCCCAAATAAGGACCTGTAACATATAAGTACTTGTGAACAAAGGAAAGCTCAGAAGTTTCAGGTTTAGTTACAGTGTTTAAGGTGGGATCTGTACCTGCAGGAGCGTTGACGAACTCATCAAAGTTTCGAGTCCCTCCATAGTGTTCCATATCTCCCTCAAAAGTTCCGTGAGGGATGGAGATCTCTGCAGGTCCTTTCTTCGTCATTCGCTGAGAAGCTTCAACGACTTCTTGAATGATGGCATCTCCAGTTTTGACTGGAGGAGTGTCCAAAGAAGTAGAGGGAGGAGCGAAGGATAAGAATTGGGGTTGGGTTTCAAGTTCAGCGTTGGATTCGCTGAGAAGTACTTCATCAGTCTTTTGAGAGACTGACGAAGGTTGGGTAGATTCCAAAGTTCTAACCTCAGCGTTTAAGGACGCTGAAGTAGGTTTAGAAGGGATGGCTTGAATTGGTGTGGCAGAGCGTACCACGGAACTTTCCTTCAGCTCTTCAGAATGAGCTGAGGAGTCTTCAGCATGGAGTTGCTGGGGTTGCTCCTTGGTTTTCTTGATCCTTTTGGAATCAAGAGGGGTAAGAGATTGTTTCCTTTTCTTAGAAGGAATGGATTTTGTGGCCTGGGAATCAGCGAGGGGTATAGTCGCTGAAGGAGCCACAGAAAGCGGAGAATTAAGTAGAGTGAGAAGGGTAGAGAGACGTACCTCGTTGGCGACAGCCTTGAAGTCGAGAACTTTAGGGCCAATCTGAGAGAGTTTCAGATCACCCTCTTCAGGATAGCTGTCCTTCAGGCCATATTGAAAGATGGCGCTGATGAATCGTGGGTAAGGAACCCATGCTGGTCGGTCAGCGGCAGAATCAACACGTTGAATGAGGTCTTCATAGATGATGGAGGCCCAGTCAATGTTGAGACCTTTCAGCAGTGCGTAACCCATGGCCTGCTGAGGTTAAGCGGCTTGATCAGAAGATCCGGATTTCGCTATCATGCAGCTGATCAGGTGAGCGAAGATGAAGTTCATCTCGCTGGGCATCTTGGATTTCTTTATCAGCGTCAGCTTCTTCTCAGGTAGCTTGTCTCTTCCAGTCTCCCAGATGTAACCCATCGCATCAAGGAAAGCAATGATTTCTTCCCTGTCAGCGTGCTTCTTGTGGTCAGGAAATGGAATGAAAGGATTTTCTGAGGTAGCGTTAGGGAATTTCAGAGCTTTGCGGATTATTGCGGGGGTTATCTTGATGGTGCCATACTCAGTATCGCTGAGTATGCAGTCGATGGTTTTAGATGGATCTTTGGCTGAGGGTAGGTCGGTGTGTCTGGCAGAATACCAGAATTGGGATAATAGACGCTGACTGGCAGGAGGTGTGATTGTCAGTGCTGTGTAGATGGGGCTATTCTTCAAAAAATTTACAGCGTCGTCTAGATGGGATACCTGCTTCCGAGGAGGAAACTCGAGAAGCGCTGAAAGGTTGTTTGCCTTTGTCCAGTCTAGTTGATCCAGCTCAAACTTAACCTGAGGAGCTTTGGTGATTTCCAGTTCCTCAGAATCAGCGGAGATGGACTCAGCGGTAATATTCAGCTTTGAAGTTGCCATTTCACTGTATTATCAGTTCAACCAAAGATGTTAACAAATAAGAAATATCTTAATGTGGAAAGAAAATTTCCATTAAGATTTTTCGAATTTTGTCCATTTCATTCAGACAAAAAGTCTTAATGAAGATTAGGGTTTTTCTTGTTTTTTTTTTTAAAAAAAAAAAACGAATATAACACCTATAAGCCTTGTATTCCAGTTTAAAAAAAAAAACGGATACGAAAGAAGAACAAGTTTAAGATTTTAGATTTAAAACTTGAAGAACAACCATGAAATGGTTGTGTTTATAAAACCATGAAAGAAAATGATTTTATTTTTGAGTTCTTTTGTTTGATCTTGTGTAAAACAATGATAAGATCGAAAACAAGTTATTCGCATTTGATAATAGATAAGAACATATTAACCTTGAGTTCGAAGAAGAAGATGATGAACAGTTCTTGAAGATTGAGAGCACAAAATGCAACGGTGTTCTTTTCTTGCGGAGAAAGATTGATTCGCGTAAAAGACAAATATAAACTTTGAGAGTGTTTATATAGGAAGAGAGTAGAGAGAGAAAAACTTGAGCGGGAAAGTTTTTCATCATGACACGGACACGTGTTTGCATTTGATTGGATAGACAACGAAACGTGCAAACGTGTGTCAGAAAAAGAGCGTGCCTGGTGTTATCCGTTGCAATGACGTCACAACTGTCCTTTCACATTCTTTCGTTGTCTCTGAGGTTTTGAAAGAAAAACTCAGGGACTCTTTGGAAAATATGAAGCACTGAATAGAAATATCAGTGAGGGTTTTAAGAAATTTCAAAATATCGTTGTTTAAGGAAGAGATATTCAGCGATGAAAGAATTTGAAATCTTGCATTTTCATGCGTTTTGTCAGAGAAAACATACCTTGATATCAGTTTAACCCAATTTATTCAGAGAGAAGATGATGAAATGGATTGTACAAGTTTATTTTATCCAGAGCCTATACAAGAATGTATAAACGTATCGCTGATTAAATGTGAACCGCTGAAGATTTATCCTTCAAAGTTCAGCATTCCAAGCTCGCTGATGAGAAAGTTGAATCTTGTCTCATCAAGAGGTTTGGTAAACAAATCAGCTAACTGATAATCAGTTGGGATAAAATGAAGTTCTATATCACCATTCATAACATGATCTCTGATAAAATGATATCTGATTTCTATGTGTTTTGTCTTTGAGTGTAGCACTGGATTGTTTGCTATAACGATGGCACTTGTGCTGTCGCAATAGATTGGAATTTTGGAGAGCTGAAGATCATAGTCTAGTAGTTGATTTCTCATCCACAAGACTTGAGAACAGCAGCTTCCAGCGGCTACATACTCAGCTTCAGCTGTGGAAGTGGACACTGAGTTTTGCTTCTTACTTGTCCAACTTACCAGCTTTCCACCCAGGAGCTGACATCCTCCTGTGGTGCTTTTCCTATCCATTTTGCAACCTGCAAAATCACTGTCTGAATAGGTGGTTAGATCGAATCCTGAATCTTTGGGATACCAAAGACCTAGATTCGCTGTACCCTTAAGATATCGAAAGATTCGCTTTACAGCTTTCATATGAGATATCTTAGGTTCAGCTTGATATCGTGCGCACAGACATGTTGCAAACATAATATCGGGTCGGCTAGCTGTAAGATACAGTAGTGAGCCGATCATCCCACGGTACAGCGTGACATTGACAGGAACACCCTTTGTGTCCTTATCAAGTATCAGCGGTGGTGCCATAGGGGTTTTCATAGCTGAACTTTCAGTTAAGTCGAATTTTTTCAGCATATCTTTAACATACTTTCCCTGATTTATAAAAGTTCCTTTTTCAGTTTGCTTAATCTGAAGACCAAGGAAATATGTTAGTTCACCCATCATACTCATTTTATATTCATCTTTCATTCTATCAGCGAAACGAGTACAAAGCTCAGGGTTAGTAGAACCAAATATAATGTCATCAACATATATTTGAACTAAAATGATATGACCTTTTATTTTTCTAAAAAACAAAGTTTTGTCAATCTTACCTCTCTCAAATTTTTCAAGGTGGAGATAAGTAGAAAGAGTGTCATACCATGCACGAGGAGCTTGCTTCAAGCCATAAAGTGCCTTATCCAGCTTATAAACATAACCTGGACGCTTAGGATCTGAGAATCCTGGAGGTTGTTCCACATAAACTTCTTCATTCAGCTTTCCATTTAGAAACGCTGACTTAACATCCATTTGATGTACAATGAAGTTTTTGTGTACAACATATGCTAAGAAAAGACGAATAGATTCAAGTCTTGCTACTGGAGCAAAGGTTTCGTCATAATCTATACCTTCCTCTTGTCTGTATCCCTGAGCAACAAGACGAGCTTTGTTGCGAGTTACAGTACCATGTTCGTCCAACTTGTTTCGATAGACCCACTTAGTGCCTATCACTGTTTTGTCAGTTGGTCTCCGAACAAGTTTCCAAACTTTGTTTCTTTCGAATTCAGTCAGCTCTTCTTGCATAGCGCTGACCCAGTTTGGATCTCTGAGGGCGTCATCTATTTTCTTTGGTCCAGTTAGAGAAATAAAGTTAACAAATAAACAAATATTACCTGCACTTCTACGAGTCTGAATACCAGCGTTGGGATCACCAAGAATTTGATCGATTGGGTGATTTACAGTCCATCGCTGAGCCGGAGCATGCGTCGCTGACTCAGTCTGAACTGGAGAAACTGAAGATGATGCTTCAGCTACTTCTGGATAATCAGCTAAGAGAGGAATGCTTGCATTTGTCACTTCATTCACTGATTGCTGAGAAATAGATGGAATTTCTGAGACATTTGGATCAACTGCGGGTATAGTGTTTATAGGAACAGCTGAGACCCAAGATGTTTCAGCTTCACTATTCTGCATATTGGGAATGATAGTAGGACCATCATTTTCAGTTGTATGAGTATGAGTAGTGGGAACATCTTCTGAATCACAAAGATGAGAAAACATCCATTGATTCAGTTCTTCTGTATCAGCGTTCGGTTTAGAGTTCGCTGAACGGGATTCGTCAAACGTGACGTGAATAGTTTCTTCTACAGTTTGTCTTCTTAAGTTGAAGACTCTGAAGGCTTTGGAAACTGAGGAGTATCCAAGAAAGATTCCATCATCAGCCTTAGGATCAAACTTTCCAAGGGCATCTCTGTTGTTCAGTATGAAACACTGACAACCAAAGATGTGAAGAAAGCTGATTGAAGGCTTTCTCCCATGAAAAAGTTCATAGGCTGTCTTTTTGAATCTTTTGACTATCAGCGACCTGTTTTGCGTAAAACAAGCCGTGTTGACAGCTTCTGCCCAAAACTGAGTAGGCAGGTGAGAATCGCTGAGCATTGAACGTGCAACTTCAATAATTGTTCTATTTCTTCTTTCAGCGACTCCGTTTTGTTGTGGTGTTCTCACTGACGAAAAGTTGTGAGAAATACCCTTGCTCTCAAGGAAGGAATCAAGAGAACTGTTTTTGAATTCAGTTCCATGATCACTCCTTATTGAGCGAACAGTCATATTGTTCAGAGTTTCCATCTTCCGAACAAAGGTGATGAGTTCTTCAGGGGTGTCACTCTTAGAACGGAGAAACATTACCCATGTGTAACGAGAGAATTCATCAACTATGACCAGCGTATATTTATTTCCAGCGATGGATTGTTTGTTAACGGGGCCAAACAAATCCATATGGAGTAGTTGAAGAGGAGATGACACTGAGGAAACTTGCTTGGACTTAAAGCTTGCCTTGGTCTGCTTCCCTTTTTCACACGCTGAACATAAGGATTCTTTGGCGTATGAATGTTGAGGTAGACTAGTGACTAACTCTTTGGATGAAAGAGTATTCAGTGTCTTGAAGTTGAGATGTGAAAGCCTCTTGTGCCATAGCCAGTTGACATCAGAAGATGCCTTTGAGAAGAAACAGGAGTTCTCAGTGGTTGTTGAGTCCATGTTTATAACGTAAACATTTTCCAAACGATAACCGCTGAGAGCTATCTTCTCCTTTTTGTCAAAGACAAAGCAGGATTCCTTAGTGAAAATCACTTTGTTATCCATGTCGCAAAGCTGACTGATGCTTAGAAGATTATGCTTCAGCCCTTCAACATATGCGACTCTTCTGAAGGATGTTGTACCATTTGAAAGTACACCATACCCTCGGGTGTGTCCTTTTCCATTTCCACCGAAAGTCACAGAGGGACCCTTCTCTTCCTTGTATTCAGCGAGCAGGCTTTTCTTTCCAGTCATGTGTCTAGAGCATCCGCTATCGAGATACCAGATACCCTTCTTAACCTGCAATACAAAGGAAGATTAGTTTTGCTTGGGTACCCACTTCACCATGTATACGCGTTTGTCAGTGGAAGTGGTTGGAATGGGTTCAGAAGTCATCGCAGCATTTGAAGATTCAACTTTGTCTTTCTTCACTTTGGTCAATTTCTTGACCTCAGCGGTAGGAGTCACCTTGACCTGACTTGCAACTGGTTTGGTCTTCCTGGGTGCTATCTTCACCTTAGCTATCTTATCAGCTTTGGTGGCTGTGGGACACTTACTTGCAATATGATCGGTAAGTCCACAGTGATAACATTTCCTATAACTAAAATTAGTTCTAGGACCACTTGTGTGCTGAGCTTTTAATTTGGAATTAGAAGTGCCAGCACCAAGTACACTATTGGTTCTTGAAATAGGACGAACATTCAGTTCTTCAGATTTCTTACCAAGGACATCTACTCTGAGTCTAGGAGTAGGTCGCTGAACTGATCCAGAGGTCTGATTTCTAGAACCAGATGAATGAATCACTAAGGCTTTGGAAGCATTCAGCTTATGTACTAAAGTACCCTTCTGAGGATTTTGATAAATTACAATTCCTTTACCTTTATCTTTAGAGACAGAGGTAGGTTTTGAATAAACCATTTTCTCCTTACCTTTTGAGGAGGTAGGAGTTTCCTCAGGGATTGGTGTAACCGACGAGGAGTACTGAGATGAAGAAGTGTCAGCTACTGAGGATACGAACGTTCCAAATTTAAGCATTGAACGTTCAGTGGTTGGTATTGGAGTATCATATTTATAACCCAAACCACGTTTATCACTCAGAGGAATCTGAGCCTTAATTATCTCAGTGATCTTTGTTGAAGAATTACACCATCCTTCAACAGTAGCTTGTTCAGCTTTTAATGCAGCGATAGCTTCCGCTCGTTCGATTTTTACTAGCTGATTTAAATGGACTTGATCTTTAAAATCTTCTTCAAATTTAGAAAGCTTTTCTATTTGAAGGTGGCAATTTTTAAGCTTTTCAGCGAGATCAAGATTTTGGTTTTCAACCACAGCTTTGCCGTTCATGGCTTCGTATAAACTTCTAGTCAGTAGTTCGATTTTACGGAGACTATCAGCTTCATCAATATTTACAATATTGGTAAAGAAGGAGGGTGATACCTGAATGGCAGATGTTGAAGTGGAGGGAATGTCTGAACTTTCTTCCTCTTCTTCAATCTTGGCCATGAGACATTGATTTGCTTCATCATCTTCAGAATCAGATGATGAGGCTTCTTCATCAGAAGCAGCCCAATCATAGTCAGCCATTAGGCCTTTTCCCTTCTTCTTAAAGCTTTTCAGCTTTGCATACTTCTCCTTCAGCTTTAAGTATTTGTCGTATTTATTCCTTGGAACAAAGGATTTCTTTGTAAAGGCTGAAGGTCTCATGATTTTCTTTGACCTGCACTCGTTAGCGAAATGACCTGTCTTTTCGCAGTTAAAACAAGTAGCAGTAGCCTTGTCAACAAAAGCTGATGACTTAGGCTTGTCAGCTATAGAAAGAGTTTTGTTCTTTCTAAACAATTTCTTCTTGGCGAATCTCCTGAACTTTTTAGTTAGGAGAGCCAAGGATTCATCATTTGAAGAATCAGAATCTGATGACCTTTCAGAGTTACTTTCTAACTCAGTGATAGTGACCACGGGTCGCTGAGTAGAAGGTTCCTCTGAGATTAAAGCAACAGGGGTGCTTTTGGAATCTTTTACAAGATTCTTCTTAAGATGGCTAGATTGCTCATGATTCAGCAATGTGCCATATAAGGTAGCAAGTGTCATTGATCTTAGATCTTTTGACAGCTTGAGACACATGGAATAATTGTCCCAGCTTTCAGGTAAACATTCTAAAAACTTTGTCAGAACTTCAAAGTTAGAATATTCCTTGCCAACCGTTTTAAGATCTATAATTAAGCAATTAAAACGTTGATGTACTTCAGAGAGAGTTTCATTCTTACCAGAGATGAAACTTTCGTATTGTCTTACCAGGTTGATCTTTCTTGAATCCTGGACTTCAGACGTTCCTTCATACTGAACACATATTGTGTCCCACATGGCTTTTGAGGATTTCAGGTTCATGACGGAATGGTAGACTTCGTCAGGAAGGGCCATGGATAGTATGGATCTGGCTTTTGTATCTATAGCCACTTTCTTCTTGTCTTCATCGGTCCAATGATGGATTTCCTTTGGAATCAGCCTTTCTGGAATAGCAGCTCTAGTTGCAGTGGCTGGAACGGCAGGATCAATCGTTACAGGGATGTGTGGACCGTTTTCAAGATAGTAAGGTATAGTAGGGTCTACACCTTCTAAGAAGAGTGTCATCCTATTTTTCCATAAGTTGAAGTTGTCTCTGGAAAATCTAGGGGGTTTTGCAAGAGAACCATTGTCAATATAGTGAGTGTTTGTGTTTGAGTTGGCCATTTTCAGATAATAGCAAGGAAGAGAAATATCTTAGATTAGATCTTGTTTATGAGATTAAACAAATCTGCTCTGATACCACTTGTTGGTCCCGAAAGGCTTAAACAAGTTTGTAGAAGGGGGGGGGGGGGGTTGAATACAAACACACTATTTTACTTTTCTAAATTGTTTATTGATAAATCATTAACAATTTACAGCTTGTTGCGGAAACAAGATTAAGGATAAACCTAAATCTAAACAAGTTGGAACACTAAGGTTTTCTTGCACTAAGAAAGATAAGGAGATTACTAATAAAATCCTATCTTGAGAGATTTGAACTTGTCCAGAGTTAGCAAGTTACTTCAAATGAAGTGAGTTCATCTCTTTATATACTGCATGCATTTAATGCAATTCAGTATACACTTTACACGTGTCATCAGCGGATTGGTTGCATGTCATTGACCTTTGTTGACAACCTTAGTAGCCGCATGAATGAATAGTGTAGTATCAGAGTGGTTGTACGATTTCAGATTTTCGGAGGTTCTTTTCTGACATTTCGTACGGTGGCGTGCAAGGGAGGTTAAGACAAAAGTACTTTGTACGGAGGACTTCATGATCAGCTTTCGTTGATTCAGCGATTATCATTTACTATTCAGTGAATGATAAAGTTCAGCGATAACTGAAGTCTTGTACTTGATACTTCACGTTGAGTGGACAAATCTGAGTCTTCGCTGATCCGCATCAGTTCATTAGGAGACTTGTCGCTGGTTCTTGAGCTTGATCTTCGACTTCAGCGTAGAACCTTTGTTGACGTGAATCTTGTCTTCAGGGATCATAAGTAAACAACTAACTTATCAGCGATCACCATAAGGACTGAACAGACTCAGCGATATGGTGAACAGTGTTCGCTGAATGTTTAATCTAAAAGTGCGAGAGTTCCTATCAGCAGTACTGTAAGATCTTAGTACTTATCAGCGATAGTGAAACTCTGATACATATTGTTTACTTACAATTTTCACTAAGTATTTAAGATAGGGTCATTATCAAATCACTGAGGGTTTGGATCAACAGAGTTTGATGCGGAAGCGTATTAAACTAACAGATATGTTTGATAGATACTAGAACGCACATATATAAAGAAAACAGTAAGGAATAAAAAGGATTTCTTGAACAGTTACTGTTATTCAATATATAATAAGAACACGAAGAACAGATTAAGAACTGTTGGTGTGTGTGAGAATATAACACTCAGATATTTGACAATAACGTTTGAGAGTATTAGTGATTCCTTGTTTTTTCGTTCTTAGGAAGATCTCAACATGAGACTTCCTTTTATACTACTCTTAGAAGATTATGAAGTAGGTCACTATTCCTTTTACGGCATGAATAGTGAACTGGATGGTGTGAGCAGTGGACTGGATGGTGTGAGCAGTTGTTTGAGCTATGCGCATTTAATGGAGCAGATGTACTTTTGGTAAATGCATTAAATGGCGCAGACGTCTATTTTGTACCATGCCCTATTGAGTCCACTCAGAGCTTGACACGTGTTTTGACAGTACTTTTCCATGCAAGTTGATGAACGTATCCAGTAATATCTTCCAAGTCTTCATAGCAGACCACAGAGGCTCTGTAAGGCATTACAGAGGTTCTATGGTCTGACCTTCTGTGGAGCAGTCCACTTGTTTCCGAGTTGATCTTCTTCTTGCGCACTACAGAGGTTCTGTGATTACCTCTGTAGCTTATGTGGCTTTCTGGACTTGATCTTCTGGAAGAAGTGGCAGAGCCTCTGTGAGAGGCTTTTCTATACTTAGCCTATTTTTCACTACTTCTAAGTATTTCTATGATTAGGAAGATTGAAGCTAACAATCTCCCCCTAAGTAGTGAAAAATAAAAATTTGACTTTGAGTTTAGTTAGGCTAAGTTAGATAAGACAGAGGTTAAACAATACCTCGAAATTTCTTTCATTTAGAAATATGCCAGAGGCATTTTACATTTGAGTACAATGAAAGATAAAACTTTGTTTGCAGAGATTGGAGGTCTGAGAATCAGATTTTGGCATCTTTGAAATCGTTGTAGTTTCTGTTGTCTCTGCCGACTTTTCTGAAATCTTTGTAGAATCTGATGCAGAGTTCTCTTAGGCGGATTGTTGAGTCTATTTCTCTGATGAAAGTATCTGCATCATCTCTATCCATTTTCTCTGTACCTCTGTATTTTACAAGGCTTGCTCTGAATTTGCTCAGAGTACTGGTTGCGTACTTCTGACAATCCATGAGTACAAAAAGTTTAACCTGGTGTTGTGGGTTTTGAAATACTAACCCAAATCTTGGTTCTCTGATGATTGAGTTGGGCACAGCGTCTGGTGGGCAGCGATCTTCTGGTGGTCGTAGATCTAGATGTTTGAGACCAAGATCTTTTCCCAGCTGAAAATCTATCATGCTGTATAGCAGAAGCTTTTCCCTCATTGTTTTTCTTAATACTTGATAGGCTCTGGTGTTTGCCTCTGTGTTGTAGTTGTCCTTTGTCCATTGCAGAAGGTCAGGTAGATCGTATGGATTGATGTTTCTTAAGTCAGCGTCAGCGAAGGTAGATTCTGAATTGTTCTCTCTTCTGACTCTGTAAAGATTGTACCTGACCCTTGGATAGGTTCTTGTGAAGGAGAATCTGCAGAAGATCACCTTTTTGATTTTGTGAATTGAGAAGACATCTGCTTTGGCTCTTGGCTTTGTTCTTGTGAAGATGTTCTCAAATTCTTCTCTGATCCTTGGATCTGTCACATGATCTATTGGATAGTTTGTCTGAAAGGATTGTTTGTAGAGGTATTTGTATACCACTTCTTCCATTTCTTCATGTGTTGGACCAGGTCGTGGAATTTGTCTTCTGAGACTCTCCATCTGTTGAACAACTTCTGCAGCTCTACCAGTTAAAGGAGTTTCTGACAGAGGCTTCAATCCATGTGCCCAGTCAACTTCTTCGGGTTTTGTGGTTTGAAAGGCGTCAAACGCACTCTTCATCAGTTTCTCTGTTGGCTTTGACAATGTTTTCTTCTTCTTAGGCTCTTCTGTCAGTATCCCTTTGCCTTTATCTTTTGTTGTCGTGGCAGAACCTGTTGCTTCTGTGGGTTTTGACGATTGTGACTTAGAGGACTTTTGTGGCGATGGTTCTGTTGGCTTGACTTGCTCTGTAACCTCTGTTGGAGGTTGTTTGGTGACTTCTTCTGTGAGCTCAGTTTCTGTTGATGAAGTGTTGTCATTAAATCTTCTTGCCATTCTGAAGGCTAAAGTGAACCTGTGCCTTTCTTCTTCTCTTTTCACCATACGATCACTCATTGTTGTGTGCATCCTTTTCAGAATGTCAGAAGCAGAGGTCGTTGCTCTTTTTGGTTTGGTGGCAATCGACTTTCTTCTGGGTATGGTTTGGGGTGTTTCCACAGAGGTGGGTGTTTTCTCTGTGGTTGGTTCATCTGTTTCTTCCAAAATGATTACCTCAGGGGCGGTTGTTGCCTCTGAGGTTTGTTTATCTGCTTCTGTAGTGTTGGGTTCTTCAGAGGTTGAATCCACATAGATGGGTGTATTCTCTGTGGTTTGTTGAGTTTGTTGTTGTCGGGTCTGTTCTGGAGGTGCTTGACTCAGAGGTTCTGCGGCTATTGGTGGACCTGTAAGTCCTCTGCTTGCAGTTTTCTCTGTAGTTTTCTCCCCCTCAGGATGATCTGATGGACCAGGATGGTCATTATCATCAGAGTCATCCTGACCCTTGTCTGATGTACCCTCTGCTCTGCAGGAAGCATCGGGTTTCTTTGGCATTGAGGCTCCGGCAGCGATCAGTTTCGCGCAGACATCATCACAGAGGCCAAGAAGAGTTGCTAGCTCTGCCTCTGTTTTGAATCTCATCCTTCCTACACTTTCTCTGAAATCTTTGACGAAGTTAGCATTGGCAGTGGTGAAGGAAAGGATGACTTCTGTCACTTGATTAATCACGTTCTGCCCAAGCTCTGTCAGCTGTGCTCTTGTCATGTAGTCTTTGGGTTGCATCAGCATGGTATTTCGCATGGCTTCTTCTTGAACTTTTTGTAGGGCCTTCTGTAGATCTGCAGGAGTGATGCCCGTTGATACTGAAGTCTGTTTGTTCAATTGATTAAGGAACTTGTTGATGGAGTTCTCAATCGAAGGAGTAGTTGTTGCGGCAGAAGTGGTGGATGCGGTAGCAGCAGACTTCATCTGTGAGATGGCAGTTTTCACCTCTGTGGACAGGTTGTCCATTTGGGTGTTCAGGTTTAGCAGTGCCAGTGATGTTGTCTCTGCAAAAGATTTGAAAGAGCTTTGCAACTCTTTCAAGGTTTGGTTCACAGAGGTCTCAAGGGTTTGGAACTCATCCCTTGTGACTTGTGTTCCTGTGGTAACCTCTGGAGGAACACATTCGTCTCCAGAGTGAATCCCTGTTCCTGGGATACCTTCGTTCACCCTTGTTTGTACGATGGGGGTGGAAGGATTTCCTTCTGATCCTTGAGAAGAAACATGAGTTTCAATCCCTACAGAAGTTCTGAGAAGAACATTGTCCAAATCCACTCCAGAGGTGGGTATTGGAATATCCTTCTGTTGACTAGGAGACTTGTCTAGAGTCTCTTTGTCTTTGTGCTCTCTACTTCTCTCTGAAAGAAGTGTGGGTCTTAATAAGTGCGTGGCAGAGGAAACAAATTTCTCTGTTGGGCGTTCTTCTGTGATCTGGGGCAATTGATCACGAACTATAGGTGAGTCTCTTTGAGGAGACTCCCTAGGAATGGTTTCCCCGGTTTTTGTGGGCACAGAGGTTGAAAGAATAACCTCTGGCTGGATGGTTTGGGTGAGGTTCGAGCTGTGCTGCTCTTTTTCAATGACACCTTCTGTAGCTAGACCTGCGGTGTCAGAAATGTGGGTTGCACTGGGAGGGGGTGATTGATGTGTGCCTTCTTCAACTTCGGCATCTTTTCTTGTTTCTTCTTCTGGTTCTGTGGAAGTTCCTTTCTCTGTGCGCAAGGAGTCATACATGTGATGAGATCCGTATAATCTCATGACATGAGGATGATAGAGACCTTTTCGTATCCAGATAGCCTCTTCTTCATCTGAATCCACCTCTGAGATTTCTATCCCTGTTTCTGTGGTTTCTTCTACAGCCGTTGCCTCTGTAACTTCAGTTGTATTCCACTCAGCTTCGGTTTGTTCTGTATCTTCTGAAGCTTGGTTTGGACTTCTTCTGTGGACGCCCAATCCTTGAATGAAAGGGTTTTGTAAAATCACAGGGGTTTCGGCTGGTTGATTTCTGGGTGTTGTGTCATCTTCTTGTAGATGAGTGTCAATACCAGAAATGAAGAAATCATGTTCTTCTGGAGAGTGGTGGTCAAGAGGTTGTGCCGTCCACCCTGCTGTATTAAGGGTGTTTGCAATTTCGGGGTTCTGTAGGAAATCATTCAGGTCTCCCTGGTGAGCAAATCTATCTGGAGATTGATAGGGTGATTGATATCCTTCTTCTGTCATTCCTATTTTTGCATCTTCCTCTTCTGCAGTTTCACCCTCTATGATTGCCTCTTCTGCAATGGTAACCAATTTTTTAAATGATTTACCATGCTTCTTTTTGGTTTTCCTCCTTTTTGGTTTTGGTGCCCCTTCCTCTGTTGATTTGGATCTTTTCTTTTTCTGTTTTGTGAAAAGGGGAGGAGCAGAGGAGCCAATCTCTGTGGCATGGGGAGGTGAAGGTCTATCTTCTGCAGTGCTAGTTGATGTGTCTTCTGCAGTTTTTCTCTTCTTAGCTTTTGGAGTAGAAGCAGAGATCTTTGCTGAAGATTTCTTTCCCATTATTTCTGCGCGTTTGGCTATGAAGCTGAGCTGAATAGCCATGTGTTTTGCTAACTTTTGATCCTTTTCTGCTTGAGTGGAAAGAGGTTTTGCTATCATTGTTCCTAGGGGGACACCTAAACGCGGGGGTGTCATAGGACTCGGTTTTGGAGTTCTATGATCGCGTATATACTCTTTCTTAAGGGATATGTTCGATGCGTAGCGCAGAAGTTTCTTTGACAGAGGTCTGCAGTGTGAGTAGCCATCAGCATGATCAGTGGGGGTATTTTTGTTCATCGGGAACTGTTTGGGAGTTGGCCCTTCCATTGGCCAATTTTGGATTAGCAGCAGAGGTTCGAACAGTACTCCCAATATTCTTTGGAATTGCAGAGGTGGTAGAAAGTTGGGATCGTTCTCTTTGACCCTTTTCGAGTTGTTCTTTCTGTCGATGGTGTTTATGATCTCTTGCATCATTATGGTCGCATAATCTAGTGGAAGATCATAGTAAACCCCATACATGATGCTCAAGATTTGATGTGAGCTCTGGTCAATACTCCCTATCTTTCCTGTCAGACATCTGTTAAGAATAGAGAACAAAGTGTTCCACAGAGGTGGCAATCGGCCTCTGCGGAAGTCATTTCTCTTCCGTAGTTTGGTGTTGTACCCAAGCATTTCCATGAATCGACAGAGCTCTTCGTCTGTTGGTTGCTCTGCGTAACTTTTCAATCCCAGAAGACCCCTTGTTGGTAGGTTGAATTCAAGTGAGAACATTGTTCTGTTGAACTTGATTTCAAGATGCTCAGATTTATCAGGTCTTGAAATGTACCCTTTGATAAGAGAATCGTCTTTATCAAATCGGCAGCTTTGCCAAAATTGGTTCAAATAACGGACTGGAATTCTGTTAGGGGTTCTTGATAGTAGAGGGAAGAGGATATGGTTTTCCATGATGTTCAGAAGTATGGCATGGGCTTCGCCGAAAGTAGTGGGTGAGGGGACCAAATAGCAGTTGTTGGATTTGATAGGAAGAGTGGCTTCGAAATGATCCTTAGCTATGAAGTTTTGCAAGTGTGTCGTCGGAGCAAAGTCTGCTGAGTCCCCGGAATCTTGTTGTTCAATATCTCTTGCAAGGCTGGGGTTTTCAGAATGTTCTGAATGAGCAGGGGAGTTTTCCGTTGAGTTCGCCGGAGAGAGTTCAGAGGATGTAGCTCGAGAAGATGAAGCCATTTGCAAGTGTTTTGGAGGGTATCGCCGGAGAAGAAGATGAGAGTTTGTAAAAGGTTTTATGAGAGGGTAAGGTTTGTTTTTATAGGATGGTAAAACGGTAGACTTCGAAAGGGTGAAATATATGGCAATGGATTAAATATTGGAATCCGCACTCGAGTTTGAGCGGCGGGTTCAACTTACCAAAAAAAAACGTTCCATGTTTGCCCAATGAAAATGGGACACGTAGGCCATGTCAGAAGATGACAGGACGTCGTGCGCGGCCCATTAATGCTAGGCGCGTGGAGTTGTTCTTAGCCATATGAATTTCACTCGCAGTAAAAGTAACCGTTATTACTACAGAGATGCCCAAGTAATCAGATTGACAGAGCTTCTGTAGTTTACAGAGGCTTTGTGATCTTGATAATCTTTGATGTTTATCCCTTTTTCATATACCTCATTGTTATCATGACTTCTGTGGGGTTCTTCTTTAACCAAAACATTGGAGAGGATAAAATCGGATTTTTGTGAAGAAATTTGCTTCGCAGAGGTTTTGTGGCTCTGTTGGAACTTGCAGAAGTTCTGTGAGGGCCAGCAGAAGCTCTATGAGAGAAAAAATCTCATAACAAAAATTTTATTAGTATTTTTGATCATCCAATTTTTGATTTGGTTTAAGAGATGTTTTTCGGACATATTTGAAAGTTTGTGTCCGAGAAAACTGTTAAAAAAAACGGTTTGTTCGAGAAGGTCATGGTCTGCGTTTTTGGTTTTCGAGATAACATTCCAAAAGATCGACAGAAGGTTAATTTGTGATCACAGAGCATATTTCCTGCAGAAGCTCTGTTGAGCTCAGTAGAAGCTCTGTTGAGCTCAGTAGAAGCTCTATGACCTTAAATTTCTCCTAATTCGAATTTTGTGAAACTTTTTGAGCTTTTGATTTTTGAAATGTTATTCACAGTATATTTAGGACATATTTGACAATTCTTGTCCTAGAAAATTGTTTTCCAAAAACCTTTTGTGCGAGAGACATACCTTTTGGTTCTTCTTTTCTCGGCAGTGATATCTGACTTCTGTCGATATGGAGTCATCGACATTTTTCTTTGGCTTTCCCTTGAAAGTTTTATCTCTTTAGATCATTTCAGGGTTCCCTTCTGCTCCCCCTTGATCTAATCACCTCTGTAGATCAAGTAATTTCCTTTTGCTCCCCCTTGACCTAATCACCTCTGTAGATCAAGTAATTTCCTTTTGCTCCCCCTTGACCTAATCACCTCTGTAGATCAAGTAATTTCCTTTTGCTCCCCCTTGACCTATGCTTGGATCAAAGAATGATAAGTTTTGCATAGAACATAGGTCATGGTCTTTCAGAGGTTCTGTAGGGGTCGTCAGAGGTTCTGAGTTGACTTACAGAAGCTCTATAGTTTCAAGAACTATTGAAGGTGTTAAGAATTTACATATCGAAGTAGAATCTTTCAAAACAATAATTTAAGCAATGTATTTACTTATTATTTACAGAAGATAAAACTATACTTACTGAGGATTTTCACACCATGTTAATCATTCCTATCTTACCCACCAAGAAGTTGAATCTTTTCTCGTCTAGTGCTTTGGTGAATAAGTCAGCGAGTTGATATTCTGTGGGCACAAAATGCATTTCGATTGTACCGTATTCAACATGATGTTTCAAGAAGTGATACCTTATATCGATATGCTTGGTTTTTGAGTGTTGCACAGGGTTGGTAGAGATAGCAATAGCACTTTTGGAATCGCAGAAGATGGGTATTTTGAACAGGATGTGGCCGTAGTCTTTTAGCTGAGTCTTCATCCATAGAACCTGAGAACAACAGCTAGCGGCAGCAACGTATTCAGCTTCTGCAGTGGATGTGGAAACACAATTCTGCTTCTTGGAGGTCCAACTGACTAGTTTACCACCTAGGAATTGACAACTCCCAGAGGTACTTTTTCTGTCGAGCATGCATCCTCCATAGTCTGAATCTGTATAAGCTTTAAGACCAAAACCATAGTTCTGTGGATACCAGAGACCAAGATTTTTGGTCCCTTTTAGGTATCTAAAGATTCTCTTTACGGCATCATAATGTGATTTCTTTGGATTAGCTTGATAGCGTGCACAGAGACATGTGGCATGCATAATGTCAGGTCTGCTTGCTGTTAAGTATAACAGAGATCCAATCATGCCTCTGTAGAGAGTGCATTCTACAGAGATGCCATCTGAATCTAAGAATAACTTGTTTCCAGTGGCCATTGGAGTTTTCATTGCAGAGGCATCAGAGAAGCTATACTTGGAAAGAATGTCAGAGACATATTTAGCTTGATTTATAAAAATTCCCTCTGATGATTGTTTGACTTGGAGTCCGAGGAAGAAAGTTAATTCTCCCATCATACTCATTTCAAACTCACTCTGCATGAGTTTTTCAAATCTTTTACACTCTTCTGAATTAGTAGACCCAAAAATTATGTCATCTACGTATATTTGTACAAGCATTATCTCACTACTTTTGCGTTTATAGAATAAGGTAGTATCTGTTGTACCTCTGTTGTAACCATTGACTAGAAGAAAGGTAGAAAGTCGTTCATACCATGCTCGTGGAGCCTGTTTCAGTCCATATAGAGCTTTTTCAAGGTAGTATACATGCCTTGGAAACTTTGAGCTTTCAAATCCTGGTGGCTGATTAACGTAGACCTCTTCTTGGATTTCACCGTTGAGAAAAGCTGATTTTACGTCCATCTGATAGACTTTAAAACCTCTGTGGGCTGCGAAGGCTAAGAATATTCTTATTGCTTCGAGCCGTGCGACAGGGGCAAAAGTTTCATCGTAGTCTATGCCTTCTTCTTGTCTATATCCCTTTGCTACTAATCTTGCTTTGTTTCTGATGACCACTCCATCTTCATCCTTCTTGTTTCTGTAGACCCATTTAGTCCCAATGGCCTGTTTTCCTCTTGGTAGAGGTACTAGAGTCCATACTCTGTTACGCTCAAATTGCAAAAGTTCTTCTTGCATGGCGTCTACCCAGTTTGGGTCATCTAGGGCTTCAGAAATCTTCTTTGGTTCTATCACACTAATAAAATTTGTAAAGAAACAAAAGTTAGCAGTGGCAGACCTTGTTTTTACTGCGTCAGAAGGTTCTCCGATTATTTGACTTGGAGGATGGCTTTTTGTCCATTGAGTTGTGCGTGGAAGATGATCATCAATGTCATTCAGACTTTCTTTAGAGACTTCTTGTGTAGCCTCTGTTGTTCTTCGTGCCTTGGTAGTTGATTCTACTGTTTGTGGAATGATTGGTACGAGTGGTGGTGGAGTTTGTTCCTCTGAGGACGTATAGTCTTGGTCCTCGATTTCCTCTGTAATTGGTTCTTCTGTGGTTTGTGCAGCTTCTGTGGTCGTTTTCCTTGATGTTTCATCTTCGGCACTTTCTTCTGCTTCGGCAATTGCATCTGTAGTATTTACAGAAGAAGATGAAGCATTGTTAGGACCAGTTAGAGACAAACCTGTAGGATTTTGTCCGACAGAGGATGGTTCTTCAGAAACCCTGATTGTTCCAACAGAAGGATCAATGTTTTCGTGGAGCATCTCTAAAAATAGAAGATCCAAGTCTTCTTTTGCTTGTGAGATGACAGAGGATTTCCCTTTAATTCCGAGTTCTGAACTGATTTGTTCAGAAGTCATATGGAATGAATCATCAAAAGAAACATTGATGCTTTCTACAATCTTGTGAGACTTTGTAAGGAATGTTCTGTAGGCTTTGGAAGTGGCAGAGTATCCAATGAATTTGCCTTCATCTGCTTTTACATCAAACTTTCCTCTTGCATCTCTGTCGTTTAAGACGAAGCATTTGCATCCGAATACATGGAAAAATTTGATGTTTGGCCGCCGTTTGTTAAGCAATTCGTAAGGCGTCTTGAGGTGTCTTTTCACAATGGTTGATCGATTTTGAGTATAACACGCAGTAGAAATTGCTTCTGCCCAAAAGTTCATTGATAATCCGCATGCTGACATCATAGTTCTTGCGGCTTCCACAAGTGTTCGATTTTTTCTTTCGACAACACCGTTCTGTTGTGGAGTGCGAGCTGCAGAGAAGTTCTGTGATATTCCTTCTGTTGAAAGATAGGCTTCAATGACAGAGTTTTTAAATTCTGTGCCATTGTCACTTCTTAACTTCTGTATTCTGCAATTATAATGAACTTGGATTCTTTTCATTAGATTTATCAATATATTTGGAACATCTGATTTCTTTCTAACGAATTCAACCCATGTGAAACGCGAATACTCATCAATTAGGACAAGTATGTATTTCTTGCCACCTAGGCTCTGTATGGCAATGGGACCGCAGAGGTCGACATGAAGCATGTACAGAGGTCTAGTGCAAGATATATCTGTTTTGCCTTTGTGGGAAGCTCTTTTGAGTTTTCCCATCTCACAGGCAGAACATAAATGATCCTTATTGAATTTAACATTTGGCAAACCTTTAACTAGATCAAGTTTGACCAGTTTTTCCAATTTGTGAAAATTCAAGTGACAGAACCTGTTGTGCCATAACCAGGCTTCTTCACTTTTGCAGGCAACAAGGCAAACTTTGTCTTTGTTCTTTGAGTTGAAGTTCATTAGATATAGATCACCTATTCTTTCAGCTCGCAGAAGTTCCATACTTGTTTCTTCACTTTGTAGAGAGCAGAAAGTTCTTTTGAACAACACATTGAATCATGTATCACAAAGTTGACTTACACTGAGTAGGTTGTGCTTAAGGCCATCCACATATGCAACTTTGTATACAGAAACGTCTTCTTTCCTTATGACTCCATAGCCTTTTATGTGTCCTTTCTTGTTGTCTCCAAAAGTCACAGATCCACCATCTTGTGTTTCTTTGTACGTGGATAGTGCACTTCTGTCACCAGTCATGTGCCTTGAGCATCCGGAGTCTAGATACCAGATTGGCACATACTTCTTCTGCAGGACAATCACAGAGATTTAGGTACCCATATCCCTATGGGTCCAATATTGTTAGAGTTTTTCAAGTTTGCCTTGGCATTCTTGAAATACATTTTGTTCTCTGCAGAAGAGTCAGATTGTTTCTTTGTGGGATTTGACTTTTGAATTGTCGTAGAGAGTAAACAGACTTGACTTGAAAAATGATTATTAAGTTTAGACATAAGATCAAAGCAATGACAGTATTGAATATGAGATGTAATTTGCTTGAACTTTTCATTGAACTTTTTAAACTCAGCCACAGAGGCATTACATTCTTTCTTTACATTAGATTTCCTATTACTAGAAGATCTATGAATACTCGAATGTTGTTTGCAAATGCTCTGTTTAGGACCTGCCTTCTGTGGGTTGCTTCTGTGGTGAACTTCTTTCATCACTGTCACAGAAGAAAAAGATTTATTAACCTTGGGTTTTGAAAATCTAGAACTTATAGGATCAATAGAGGTCTTCTGTAACATTTTAAGCTCAGCAGAGGTTTTGATATGTAGATTCAACTTTAGAAAATCTTGGCAGATTGGAATCTCTGTGAGTTTCTCTTTTGGAGAAATAGTTCTGTGAGGAACTTCAGAGGAGAATTTGACATCCTCTGTGTCACAGGGAATTATCCCTGATTTGAAATCAGTCTCTGAGTTGTCAGATGATGAATCGTCCTCGTATACAGAGGTTGAGTCAATTCTTTCAATAGAGGCTGGATTTTCTGAGCATGTATCGTACGAGCTTTCTTCCTCTGTAGAATAGTTTTCATAGATTGCAGAGGTTTCTAATAAGATTTCTTCAGTGAGAGTTTTATCTATAGAAGATGTACAGAAATTTTCTAAAACGCTTGATTTCCATATTTCCAAAATTTCTTTTTCAATTAAAATTTTAAAGTTTTCTTCTGAAAAAATGGGTTTAAACTCAGGAGCTTCTACTGATAATTTCTTTTCAATGTTTATCAAACAGACAAAAGCAACCTGTGTTTGGGTCTCTGGTTTACCAAACTTGAAGATACCAATCTGATCTTGTGTTTTCAGATATTTCTTTGGTTTGATACCTCTATTGACAGAGGTTGAAGATGATGAGTCTGTGTTTTCAAACCACACGTTCATCATCTTCTTATGTTTCTTCAAGTAAGGATCCACAGAGATTTTCGCCCTTTTGCTTACAGAGATTAGATTTGGAAAATCTGGTTTGTTCGTTTTTCCAATCACAAATAAAGAGGACAAAGGTTTGTTTCTTTTGCCTTCAACACCTAGGGTGATATCATCATACCCTATACCTCGTCTTCCTATTTGTGAGTTTACTTTTTCATAAACTTTCTGTGCATCTTTATAGTTTTTAATCAAAACTTCTCTTCTGAGTAAATTGTTGGTCCCGAAAGACTTAAACAAGTTTGTAGAAGGGGGGGGGGGGGGGGTTGAATACAAACACACTATTTTACTTTTCTAAATTGTTTATTGATAAATCATTAACAATTTACAGCTTGTTGCGGAAACAAGATTAAGGATAAACCTAAATCTAAACAAGTTGGAACACTAAGGTTTTCTTGCACTAAGAAAGATAAGGAGATTACTAATAAAATCCTATCTTGAGAGATTTGAACTTGTCCAGAGTTAGCAAGTTACTTCAAATGAAGTGAGTTCATCTCTTTATATACTGCATGCATTTAATGCAATCCAGTATATACTTTACACGTGTCATTAGCGGATTGGTTGCATGTCATTGACCTTTGATGACAACCTTAGTAGCCACATGAATGAACAGTGTAGTATCAGAGTGGTTGTACGATTTCAGATTTTCGGAGGTTCTTTTCTGACATTTCGTACGGTGGCGTGCAAGGGAGGTTAAGACAAAAGTACTTTGTACGGAGGACTTCATGATCAGCTTTCGTTGATTCAGCGATTATCATTTACTATTCAGCAGATGATAAAGTTCAGCGATAGCTGAAGTCTTGTACTTGATACTTCACGTTGAGTGGACAAATCTGAGTCTTCGCTGATCCGCATCAGTTCATTAGGAGACTTGTCGCTGGTTCTTGAGCTTGATCTTCGACTTCAGCGTAGAACCTTTGTTGACGTGAATCTTGTCTTCAGGGATCATAAGTAAACAACTAACTTATCAGCGATCATCATAAGGACTGAACAGACTCAGCGCATTAATGATGAACAGTGTTCGCTGAATGTTTAATCTAAAAGTGCGAGAGTTCCTATCAGCAGTACTGTAAGATCTTAGTACTTATCAGCGATAGTGAAACTCTGATACATATTGTTTACTTACAATTTTCACTAAGTATTTAAGATAGGGTCATTATCAAATCACTGAGGGTTTGGATCAACAATCTCCCCCTATTTGATTATGACATAGCAACAGAGAAAATTGCTATTTAATGAAAACATAAGGATAAAAAGAACTCATAAAATATTTGTCCCTTTTACTGTTTTCTGGGATCTTTTCAGTACTGATGGAGTAAAGTACATTCGCTGAAATCTTTCTTTAAATCTTTGAATCAGGTTACAATATGAATAAGAAAGATTACAAGTACAAGCGAAATAAATTACAAGTACTGAAGGATGACTGATACAATAGAGAAAATGGTGATTGTTGTCACCCTTCAAAGGGTTCTTCCTTAATGAGAAGTTCATCAAGGGTTGTCTTTTCAGTTGGAATCATCCAGTCAGGAACCTTTTCTCCTTTATTCTTTAGCTTCAGAGCAGCTTCAAAAATCAAGGGTTTTAGGTGTCGTGCCTGAATGTCTTTTCTGAAGTCGCACCAGTAGATGAGATCTTTGAGCTGTTCGATTGGAGTGATTGGAAGCTCAGCGATCCGTTGAAAGCATTTACGTCCGTCGTAGTCAAGAAAGAATATTCCATAAGGATTACAAATGACTTTACCAGGGACGAAAAGTTCACATGGTGGCAAAGAGACATCAAGGGCAGATAGATCAGGATCAGGACCAAGTACTTCAGCGCGAGAGAAACCAATTCCAGTTTCATTTCGTATGACAGGACCTGAGTTTGAATCTTGACGTTTCTTCCTTGGAGAGTCCTTTTTTCTTTTCGGTTTTAGATCAGGAACAGGAGGAATATCCACACAAGAAGATATCAAATCGATCTGTCTGTTTATCAGCTTTTCGAAATGATCCTTGTACTTAGATTTTGACGGTTGGATAGCTAACCTCATCTCCAGCCATTCAGAGAGACCATACCTTTTTACAGTGTCAGCACGAAAGGTTTCAGATGAGTCATCTTCTCTGAACAGTTTGATGTCAACAATAGGTACTCCGATGGAGGTTCTTCCAGAGATGAATACCTTGTTGATCTTCGCTGGACGATATCTGAAGTGGATTTTCTCTTTACACCAGATCAGGGTGGTCTGAGAAACTTCAGCTTTCTTTTCCACGATCTTCTGGGCTTGTTCCCAAAGCTTTCGTTGGATTTGAATGGGAATACGCTTCAGCTTGGGGTCTTTGACAGATTCTTGAGTGAGCTTGATGGCGTATTCTCTGTCTTTATCTTAAGCTTCCTTCCTTTCAGCGATGAGGCGTTCAACTCTGAGATGATCTTGGTATTCAGCTTTTGAAATTCTGAACTTAGGAGGAACTGAAGGTAGTTGATCGCGCCTTAGGATGATTCGCTGATCCTCGAATCGCTTTATCATTTCTTCTCTCCTCTTTTGATCTTCTTCACTCAGCCTTTGAGCAACTGAGGAAAGTCTGTTTCTGTGCGAGAGAGGTGGTTCTTCTGGTTCATCAGTCTCAGAGATTAAATCTAAGACTGGGATTATGTCTTCAGCGGTAGCTGGAATTATTGGTGAAGTCGCAACAGATCTTTCAGCGATATCCTCAAACAGGGGAGAGGACTAGCTGAAACGCATCGATCTTACAAATAAGAACTGGGTAGAAGAACTTGGGTAGAAAAGATAGAAAAAAATGTGGATGTGTATGGTGTTTGTGGAATGGATAACTGATTTTTCAGAGATGATCAGGGAAGGAAAAATAAGTTTAGTGTACCTGACAAATCGGCTTTGCAAGTAGGATCGCCAGATTATCATCTTCAGCGATGCCTTTGTCTTTGCTTTTCTCAGCGCCAGAGGCTGAGTGCTTTGTCTTTGTCTTCTCCCCTGAAGGTTCTTTTATTGAAATACCTTTAAGAGCTTTGGTTCGAGGAGCAGGTTTGACAACAAAGAAATCATTGTCATCTTCATCATCATCATCATCGTTCCTTGGAGAGGAGGATGGTTCAGCTTCAGGGATGTCGAAGTCTTCGTCTTCTTCTGCTTCAGATTCCTCAGCATCTTCATCGAGTTGCTCCCCCTCAGATATAGAGGCGAGGTTCTCGGTTCCCTCAGTGTTTTCATCTCCCTGCGGTCCAGTAATCCGATCTTCATTACCCTCTCCCCTGATAGATTCATCATGGGAAAGGTCTTCAGCGCTCTTCTCCTGTTCAGCGCTCTTCTCCCCCTCTTTCACATGATGGGCGGGGGAGGAATGGGTAGATTCAGCATTGGTGTTGTCTCTGTCTTCTGGGCCAGAGATTTTCACACAACCTTCAAGCTTAGCTATTCTGTCTTCTAGGCCAGAAATAGCAGGCGTGATTTTCTTCAGCTCTTGGCGATCCTCTGCGGTGAATGAGTCTAAAACAGGTGCAGGGGCCGGAGCAGGAGCTGGATTATTTGCCTTGTTCACCAGCGTCTCGATCATTGTCTTGACAGAACCAAGGTCGGTCTTCACTGAGCCCAAGTCGGTCTTGACCACTGACATATCACCTTCGAGTGTACCAACCGATTTCTTCAGCGTTGTAACTTCGCTGGAAATGGTGGAAACTGATGATTTGAGGTTGGTGTAGTCAGTGTAGATGTCGGAGAGCACTTTGGCAAAGTCGGCGAGAGTTTTATCAAGGTCTTTGATGTCATCAGAGGAGGCATTCTTTTCCACCACAGTAGTCAGCTTCGTCAGATTCTCTCCAGCGTTTGTTACAGCTGTAGAGTTATTTGATAGACCGGTGGTGAGATCCGTAAGTTTCATCTCCATAGACTTCAGAGACTGGTTGATGTCTCCCAAAAAAGGACCTGTAACATATAAGTACTTGTGAACAAAGGAAAGCTCAGAAGTTTCAGGTTTAGTTACAGTGTTTAAGGTGGGATCTGTACCTGCAGGAGCGTTGACGAACTCATCAAAGTTTCGAGTCCCTCCATAGTGTTCCATATCTCCCTCAAAAGTTCCGTGAGGAATGGAGATCTCTGCAGGTCCTTTCTTCGTCATTCGCTGAGAAGCTTCAACGGCTTCTTGAATGATGGCATCTCCAGTTTTGACTGGAGGAGTGTCCAAAGAAGTAGAGGGAGGAGCGAAGGATAAGAATTGGGGTTGGGGTTCAAGTTCAGCGTTGGATTCGCTGAGAAGTACTTCATCAGTCTTTTGAGAGACTGACGAAGGTTGGGTAGATTCCAAAGTTCTAACCTCAGCGTTTAGGGACGCTGAAGTAGGTTTAGAAGGGATGGCTTGAATTGGTGTGGCAGAGCGTACCACGGAACTTTCCTTCAGCTCTTCAGAATGAGCTGAGGAGTCTTCAGCATGCAACTGCTGGGGTTGCTCCTTGGTTTTCTTGATCCTTTTGGAATCAAGAGGGGTAAGAGATTGTTTCCTTTTCTTAGAAGGAATGGATTTTGTGGCCGGGGTATCAGCGATGGGTATTGTCGCTGAAGGAGCCACAGAAAGCGGAGAATTAAGAAGAGTGAGAAGAGTAGAGAGACGTACCTCGTTGGCGACAGGCTTGAAGTCGAGAACTTTAGGGCCAATCTGAGAGAGTTTCAGATCACCCTCTTCAGGATAGCTGTCCTTCAGGCCATATTGAAAGATGGCGCTGATGAATCGCGGGTAAGGAACCCATGCTGGTCGGTCAGCGGCAGAATCAACACGTTGAATGAGGTCTTCATAGATGATGGAGGCCCAGTCAATGTTGAGACCTTTCAGCAGTGCGTAACCCATGGCCTGCTGAGGTTGAGCGGCTTGATCAGAAGATCCGGATTTCGCTGTCATGCAGCTGATCAGGTGAGCGAAGATGAAGTTCATCTCGCTGGGCATCTTGGATTTCTTTATCAGCGTCAGCTTCTTCTCAGGTAGCTTGTCTCTTCCAGTCTCCCAGATGTAACCCATCGCATCAAGGAAAGCAATGATTTCTTCCCTGTCAGCGTGCTTCTTGTGGTCAGGAAATGGAATGAAAGGATTTGATGAGGTAGCGTTAGGGAATTTCAGAGCTTTACGGATTATTGCGGGGGTTATCTTGATTGTGCCATACTCAGTATCGCTGAGTATGCAGCCGATGGTTTTAGAGGGTAGGTTGGTGTGTCTGGCAGAGTACCAGAATTGGGATAATAGACGCTGACTGGCAGGAGGTGTGATTGTCAGTGCTGTGTATATGGGGCTATTCTTCAAAAAAATCACAGCGTCGTCTAGATGGGATACCTGCTTCCGAGGAGGAAACTCGAGAAGCGCTGAAAGGTTGTTTGCCTTTGTCCAGTCTAGTTGATCCAGCTCAAACTTAACCTGAGGAGCTTTGGTGATTTCCAGTTCCTCAGAATCACTAGAGATGGACTCAGCGGTAACATTCAGCTTTGAAGTTGCCATTTCACTGTATTATCAGTTCAACCAAAGATGTTAACAAATAAGAAATATCTTAATGTGGAAAGAAATTTCCATTAAGATTTTTCGAATTTTGTCCATTTCATTCAGACAAAAAAGTCTTAATGAAGATTAGGGTTTTTCTTGTTTTTAAAGAAAACGAATATAACACCTATAAGCCTTGTATACCAGTTTTTAAAAAAAATGGATACGAAAGAAGAACAAGTTTAAGATTTTAGATTTAAAACTTGAAGAACAACCATGAAATGGTTGTGTTTATAAAACCATGAAAGAAAATGATTTTATTTTTGAGTTCTTTTGTTTGATCTTGTGTAAAACAATGATAAGATCGAAAACAAGTTATTTGCATTTGATAAGAGATAAGAACATATTGACCTTGAGTTTGATGAAGAAGATGATGAACAGTTCTTGAAGATCGAGAGCACAAAATGCAACAGTGTTCTTTTCTTGCGGAGAAAGATTGATTCGCATAAAAGACAAATATAAACTTTGAGAGAGTTTATATAGGAAGAGAGTAGAGAGAGAAAAACTTGAGCGGGAAAGTTTTTCATCATGACACGGACACATGTTTGCATTTGATTGGATAGACAACGAAACGTGCAAACGTGTGTCAGAAAAAGAAACGTGCCTGGTGTTATCCGTTGCAATGACGTCACAACTGTCCTTTCACATTCTTTCGTTGTCTCTGAGGTTTTGAAAGAAAAACTCAGGGACTCTTTGGAAAATATGAAGCACTGAATAGAAATATCAGTGAGGGTTTTAAGAAATTTCAAAATATTATTCAGCGATGAAAGAATTTGAAATCTTGCATTTTCATGCGTTTTGTCAGAGAAAACATACCTTGATATCAGTTTAACCCAATTTATTCAGAGAGAAGATGATGAAATGGATTGTACTAGTTTATTTTATCCAGAGCCTATACAAGAATGTATAAACGTATCGCTGATTAAATGTGAACCGCTGAAGATTTATCCTTCAAAGTTCAGCATTCCAAGCTCGCTGATGAGAAAGTTGAATCTTGTCTCATCAAGAGGTTTGGTAAACAAATCAGCTAACTGATAATCAGTTGGGATAAAATGAAGTTCTATATCACCATTCATCACATGATCTCTGATAAAATGATATCTGATTTCTATGTGTTTTGTCTTTGAGTGTAGCACTGGATTGTTTGCTATAGCGATGGCACTTGTGCTGTCGCAATAGATTGGAATTTTGGAGAGCTGAAGATCATAGTCTAGTAGTTGATTTCTCATCCACAAGACTTGAGAACAGCAGCTTCCAGCGGCTACATACTCAGCTTCAGCTGTGGAAGTGGACACCGAGTTTTGCTTCTTACTTGTCCAACTTACCAGCTTTCCACCCAGGAGCTGACATCCTCCTGTGGTGCTTTTCCTATCCATTTTGCAACCTGCAAAATCACTGTCTGAATAGGCGGTTAGATCGAATCCTGAATCTTTGGGATACCAAAGACCTAGATTCGCTGTACCCTTAAGATATCGAAAGATTCACTTTACAGCTTTCATATGAGATATCTTAGGTTCAGCTTGATATCGTGCGCACAGACATGTTGCAAACATAATATCGGGTCGGCTAGCTGTAAGATACAGTAGTGAGCCGATCATCCCACGGTACAGCGTGACATTGACAGGAACACCCTTTGTGTCCTTATCAAGTATCAGCGGTGGTGCCATAGGGGTTTTCATAGCTGAACTTTCAGTTAAGTCGAATTTTTTCAGCATATCTTTAACATACTTTCCCTGATTTATAAAAGTTCCTTTTTCAGTTTGCTTAATCTGAAGACCAAGGAAATATGTTAGTTCACCCATCATACTCATTTTATACTCATCTTTCATTCTATCAGCGAAACGAGTACAAAGCTCAGGGTTAGTAGAACCAAATATAATGTCATCAACATATATTTGAACTAAAATGATATGACCTTTTATTTTTCTAAAAAACAAAGTTTTGTCAATCTTACCTCTCTCAAATTTTTCAAGGTGGAGATACGTAGAAAGAGTGTCATACCATGCACGAGGAGCTTGCTTCAAGCCATAAAGTGCCTTATCCAGCTTATAAACATAACCTGGACGCTTAGGATCTGAGAATCCTGGAGGTTGTTCCACATAAACTTCTTCATTCAGCTTTCCATTTAGAAACGCTGACTTAACATCCATTTGATGTACAGTGAAGTTTTTGTGTACAACATATGCTAAGAAAAGACGAATAGATTCAAGTCTTGCTACAGGAGCAAAGGTTTCGTCATAATCTATACCTTCCTCTTGTCTGTATCCCTGAGCAACAAGACGAGCTTTGTTGCGAGTTACAGTACCATGTTCGTCCAACTTGTTTCGATAGACCCACTTAGTGCCTATCACTGTTTTGTCAGTTGGTCTCCGAACAAGTTTCCAAACTTTGTTTCTTTCGAATTCAGTCAGCTCTTCTTGCATAGCGCTGACCCAGTTTGGATCTCTGAGGGCATCATCTATTTTCTTTGGTTCAGTTAGAGAAATAAAGTTAACAAATAAACAAATATTACCTGCACTTCTACGAGTCTGAATACCAGCGTTGGGATCACCAAGAATTTGATCGATTGGGTGATTTACAGTCCATCGCTGAGCCGGAACATGCGTCGCTGACTCAGTCTGAACTGGAGAAACTGAAGATGAGGCTTCAGCTACTTCTGGATAATCAGCTAAGAGAGGAATGCTTGCATTTGTCACTTCATTCACTGATTGCTGAGAAATAGATGGAATTTCTGAGACATTTGGATCAACTGCGGGTATAGTATTTATAGGAACAGCTGAGACCCAAGATGTTTCAGCTTCACTATTCTGCATATTGGGAATGATAGTAGGACCATCATTTTCAGTTGTATGAGTATGAGTAGTGGGAACATCTTCTGAATCACCAAGATGAGAAAACATCCATTGATTCAGTTCTTCTGTATCAGCGTTCGGTTTAGAGTTCGCTGAACGGGATTCGTCAAACGTGACGTGAATAGTTTCTTCTACAGTTTGTCTTCTTCGGTTGAAGACTCTGAAGGCTTTGGAAACTGAGGAGTATCCAAGAAAGATTCCATCATCAGCCTTAGGATCAAACTTTCCAAGGGCATCTCTGTTGTTCAGTATGAAACACTGACAACCAAAGATGTGAAGAAAGCTGATTGAAGGCTTTCTCCCATGAAAAAGTTCATAGGCTGTCTTTTTGAATCTTTTGACTATCAGCGACCTGTTTTGCGTAAAACAAGCCGTGTTGACAGCTTCTGCCCAAAACTGAGTAGGCAGGTGAGAATCGCTGAGCATTGAACGTGCAACTTCAATAATTGTTCTATTTTTTCTTTCAGCGACTCCGTTTTGTTGTGGTGTTCTCACTGACGAAACGTTATGAGAAATACCCTTGCTCTCAAGGAAGGAATCAAGAGAACTGTTTTTGAATTCAGTTCCATGATCACTCCTTATTGAGCGAACAGTCATATTGTTCAGAGTTTCCATCTTCCGAACAAAGGTGATGAGTTCTTAGGGGTGTCACTCTTAGAACGGAGAAACATTACCCATGTATAACGAGAGAATTCATCAACTATGACCAGCGTATATTTCTTTCCAGCGATGGATTGTTTGTTAACGGGGCCAAACAAATCCATATGGAGTAGTTGAAGAGGAGATGACACTGAGGAAACTTGCTTGGACTTAAAGCTTGCCTTGGTCTGCTTCCCTTTTTCACACGCTGAACATAAGGATTCTTTGGCGTATGAATGTTGAGGTAGACCAGTGACTAACTCTTTGGATGAAAGAGTATTTAGTGTCTTGAAGTTGAGATGTGAGAGTCTCTTGTGCCATAGCCAGTTGACATCAGAAGATGCCTTTGAGAAGAAACAGGAGTTCTCAGTGGTTGTTGAGTCCATGTTTATAACGTAAACATTTTCCAAACGATAACCGCTGAGAGCTATCTTCTCCTTTTTGTCAGAGACAAAGCAGGATTCCTTGGTGAAAATCACTTTGTTATCCATGTCGCAAAGCTGACTGATGCTCAGAAGATTATGCTTCAGCCCTTCAACATATGAGACTCTTCTGAAGGATGTTGTACCATTTGAAAGTACACCATACCCTCGGGTGTGTCCTTTTCCATTTCCACCGAAAGTTACAGAGGGACCCTTCTCTTCCTTGTATTCAGCGAGCAGGCTTTTCTTTCCAGTCATGTGTCTAGAGCATCCGCTATCGAGATACCAGATACCCTTCTTAACCTGCAATACAAAGGAAGATTAGTTTTGCTTGGGTACCCACTTCACCATGTATACGCGTTTGTCAGTGGAAGTGGTTGGAATGGGTTCAGCAGTCTTCGCAGCATTTGAAGATTCAGCTTTGTCTTTCTTCACTTTGGTCAATTTCTTGACCTCAGCGGTATGAGTCACCTTGACCTGACTTGCAACTGGTTTGGTCTTCTTTGGTGCTATCTTCACCTTAGCTATCTTATCAGCTTTGGTGGCTGTGGGACACTTACTTGCAATATGATCGGTAAGTCCACAGTGATAACATTTCCTATAACTAAAATTAGTTCTAGGACCACTTGTGTGCTGAGCTTTTAATTTGGAATTAGAAGTGCCAACACCAAGTACACTATTGGTTTTTGAAATAGGACGAACATTCAGTTCTTCAGATTTCTTACCAAGGACATCTACTCTGAGTCTAGGAGTAGGTCGCTGAACTGATCCAGAGGTCTGATTTCTAGAACCAGATGAATGAATCACTAAGGCTTTGGAAGCATTCAGCTTAGGTACTAAAGTACCCTTCTGAGGATTTTGATAAATTACAATTCCTTTACCTTTATCTTTAGAGACAGAGGTAGGTTTTGAATAAACCATTTTCTCCTTACCTTTTGAGGAGGTAGGAGTTTCCTCAGGGATTGGTGTAATCGACGAGGAGTACTGAGATGAAGAAGTGTCAGCTACCGAGGATACGAACGTTCCAAATTTAAGCATTGAACGTTCAGTGGTTGGTATTGGAGTATCATATTTATAACCCAGACCACGTTTATCACTCAGAGGAATCTGAGCCTTAATTATCTCAGTGATCTTTGTTGAAGAATTACACCATCCTTCAACAGTAGCTTGTTCAGCTTTTAATGCAGCGATAGCTTCCGCTCGTTCAATTTTGACTAGCTGATTTAAATGGACTTGATCTTTAAAATCTTCTTCAAATTTAGAAAGCTTTTCTATTTGAAGGTGGCAATTTTTAAGCTTTTCAGCGAGATCAAGATTTTGGTTTTCAACCACAGCTTTGCCGTTCATGGCTTCGTATAAGCTTCTAGTCAGTAGTTCGATTTTACGGAGACTATCAGCTTCATCAATATTTACAATATTGGTAAAGAAGGAAGGTGATACCTGAATGGCAGATGTTGAAGTGGAGGGAATGTCTGAACTTTCTTCCTCTTCTTCAATCTTGGCCATGAGACATTGATTTGCTTCATCATATTCAGAATCAGATGATGAGGCTTCTTCATCAGAAGCAGCCCAATCGTAGTCAGCCATTAGGCCTTTTCCCTTCTTCTTAAAGCTTTTCAGCTTTGCATACTTCTCCTTCAGCTTTAAGTATTTGTCGTCTTTATTCCTTGGAACAAAGGATTTCTTTGTAAAGGCTGAAGGTCTCATGATTTTCTTTGACCTGCACTCGTTAGCGAAATGACCTGTCTTTTCGCAGTTAAAACAAGTAGCAGTAGCCTTATCAACAAAAGCTGATGACTTAGGCTTGTCAGCTATAGAAAGAGTTTTGTTCTTTCTAAACATTTTCTTCTTGGCGAATCTCCTGAACTTTTTAGTTAGGAGAGCCAAGGATTCATCATCTGAAGAATCAGAATCTGATGATCTTTCAGAGTTACTTTCTAACTCAGTGATAGTGACCACGGGTCGCTGAGTAGAAGGTTCCTCTAAGATTAAAGCAACAGGGGTGCTTTTGGAATCTTTTACAAGATTCTTCTTAAGATGGCTAGATTGCTCATGATTCAGCAATGTGCCATATAAGGTAGCGAGTGTCATTGATCTTAGATCTTTTGACAGCTTGAGACACATGGAATAATTGTCCCAGCTTTCAGGTAAACATTCTAAAAACTTTGTCAGAACTTCAAAGTTAGAATATTCCTTACCAACCGTTTTAAGATCTATAATTAAGCAGTTAAAACGTTGATGTACTTCAGAGAGAGTTTCATTCTTACCAGAGATGAAACTTTCGTATTGTCTTACCAGGTTGTGTCCCACATGGCCTTCGAGGATTTCAGGTTCATGACGGAATGGTAGACTTCGTCAGGAAGGGCCATGGATAGTATGGATCTGGCTTTTGTATCTATAGCCACTTTCTTCTTGTCTTCATCGGTCCAATGATGGATTTCCTTTGGAATCAGCCTTTCTGGAATAGCAGCTCTAGTTGCAGTGGCTGGAACGGCAGGATCAATCGTTACAGGGATGTGTGGACCGTTTTCAAGATAGTAAGGTATAGTAGGGTCTACACCTTCTAAGAAGAGTGTCATCCTATTTTTCCATAAGTTGAAGTTGTCTCTGGAAAATCTAGGGGGTTTTGCAAGAGAACCATTGTCGATATAGTGAGTGTTTGTGTTTGAGTTGGCCATTTTCAGATAATAGCAAGGAAGAGAAAATATCTTAGATTAGATCTTGTTTATGAGATTAAACAAATCCGCTCTGAAACCACTTGTTGGTCCCGAAAGGCTTAAACAAGTTTGTAGAAGGGGGGGGGGGGGGGGGGGGGGGTTGAATACAAACACACTATTTTACTTTTCTAAATTGTTTATTGATAAATCATTAACAATTTACAGCTTGTTGCGGAAACAAGATTAAGGATAAACCTAAATCTAAACAAGTTGGAACACTAAGGTTTTCTTGCACTAAGAAAGATAAGGAGATTACTAATAAAATCCTATCTTGAGAGATTTGAACTTGTCCAGAGTTAGCAAGTTACTTCAAATGAAGTGAGTTCATCTCTTTATATACTGCATGCATTTAATGCAATCCAGTATATACTTTACATGTGTCATTAGCGGATTGGTTGCATGTCATTGACCTTTGATGACAACCTTAGTAGCCGCATGAATGAACAGTGTAGTATCAGAGTGGTTGTACGATTTCAGATTTTCGGAGGTTCTTTTCTGACATTTCGTACGGTGGCGTGCAAGGGAGGTTAAGACAAAAGTACTTTGTACGGAGGACTTCATGATCAGCTTTCGTTGATTCAGCGATTATCATTTACTATTCAGCAGATGTCAAAGTTCAGCGATAGCTGAAGTCTTGTACTTGATACTTCACGTTGAGTGGACAAATCTGAGTCTTCGCTGATCCGCATCAGTTCATTAGGAGACTTGTCGTTGGTTCTTGAGCTTGATCTTCGACTTCAGCGTAGAACCTTTGTTGACGTGAATCTTGTCTTCAGGGATCATAAGTAAACAACTAACTTATCAGCGATCATCATAAGGACTGAACAGACTCAGCGCATTAATGATGAACAGTGTTCGCTGAATGTTTAATCTAAAAGTGCAAGAGTTCCTATCAGCAGTACTGTAAGATCTTAGTACTTATCAGCGATAGTGAAACTCTGATACATATTGTTTACTTACAATTTTCACTAAGTATTTAAGATAGGGTCATTATCAAATCACTGAGGGTTTGGATCAACATAAATCTTGCCATAATACCTCTCTTTCTCTTTGAAAGTATTCTTTAAGAGCTCTTATGTCATTAGTTTCGCTCCTTGAAACTGAAAGTTCTTTTGCTTTATCTTTTAACGTATTGGTTAATTCAGAAATTTGTTTTTTAAAGGATCTAGAGTTTTGTTCCAATTCTTTTCTATTCTCTCTTTTTCCTCAAAAATCATTGCTTTTTCTTGAGTGAGAAGCCGTACTTCTCTCTCATTGAAGGTGAGTCTTTTCTGAATACTTTGATTTATCTCTTTCAGTTCAATTAATTCAATGTTAATTCTAAGTGTATTATCATCTACAGAGGTAATACAAGAGTTGGAATTTGAAGTAGATACCTCAGAGTCAGTGCAGGAGTCGACTTCTGCCATGCCACAGAAGAGGGCATTGGCGGTATGTTCATCGTCAGAAGTAGAGTCTGACTGGAAGTCTTCTGTGTTCTCCTCAGAATGTCCTTTTGCCATTAAGGATTTTTGAGCATAATACTCGGCTTTCTTTTTGTAGAAAGCAGAGTCCCTCTGTGGGCGATTTGATCTGCTTCTGCATTCATTCGCAAAATGGCCGGGTTTGCCGCAGTTAAAACACCCTTGAGGAGTGTTTCCTGTTCGATCATTGGACTTCTGTAGGTCTCCGCCTTTCTCTGGTCTACATTCATTTGCATAGTGACCAGGTTTGCCGCATTTGTAGCATTCTTGCTGTATGTGGCTTACCGAGTCATCTGACCTCTGTCGGTCATTTCCTCTGTAATGTCTTTCGCTTGACCTCTGTCGGCCACTCGATTCTTCTTCTCTTCTGTCATCTCTTCTGTTTTCTCTATCATATCTTTCATTTCCGGAACCTCTTCTGTTTCCTCTGAACTCTTTTGTCAATAGAGCTAAAGATTTAGCTAGTGACGCAAGAGTTATTTCTTTTTCTGCTTGCTCTTCTTCTTCACTGTCTATTCTCACCATCTTCTTCTTCTCCTTCTTCTTCTCCTCTGTGGCTTTTTCATTTCTTGGTCTCTGTGCATCTTCTTTAGTTTTACTAACCAATGCATATGGTACAATGGTTAGTGTTTTAGCCTGTGCTATCTGAGGTTCTTGTGCGGCTAATGTTCCGTAAAGATCAGAGAGAGTCCAGGTGTCTAGATCCTGATTTGTCTGTAGGGACATAGACAGCTGGAGCCATTCTTCATTTAGACTTTTTAAAAACATGACATTGTTTTCTTCAGAAGTTCTGTCAATGCCTGATTTTCTGCACTTGTTGATTAGAGAGTTGAATCTGTCGTATGTTGTTTGCAGAGATTCTGTTGAAGAGGCTCTGAATGCATGACATTCATTGATGTACTGTGCTCTTCGGTTTTTTTGTGTTTTAGCACCTCCTTCCAACTGTCTTTCCAGTTCTTTCCACAGATCATGCGCTGTTTCACATGAATCCAAGGATTGAAAGAGTTCGTTGGGTATTGCCATAATCAATGTCCTCTTGGTTTTCTGAGAAACTTCATCTTCTGCTTTATCTTCGGTTGACCACTCCCCTTTTGGCTTTGGTTTTTGATGTTCGGGGATTTCGGCAGATTCAGCAGTAGCAGGTATACGAGGTACTACTGTCATGGGAATAGGAGGAGGATTGTACAGATATTGTACTTGATTTTTTTCAGTGCCCTCGAAAAAATGGACCATTCTTATTTTCCACTGAGGATACTCATCTCGAAGGAGACTAGGAGGTTTAGTGAGTGAACCAGTAATAAAGAAATTATTTGTATTTGTCATTTTTGAAGATTTTAGAAAGAAGGTATGACTAAAGAGTTACTTCGATGAACTTGAAGATTTTCTGAGTTTAAGCAGTTTCCAGACACAATAATATCTATCACGAATCTTGATAAGTGGATCACTTGATATTGAAAATCAAGAGTGGCTCTGATACCAATTGTTGGAACCCAGATACATTTAATCAAGATTAACAGTCTATTAGTTGAGTTTAGAGTTTGATGCGGAAGCGTATTAAACTAACAGATATGTTTGATAGATATTAGAACGCACATATATAAAGAAAACAGTAAGGAATAAAAAGGATTTCTTGAACAGTTACTGTTATTCAATATATAATAAGAACACGAAGAACAGATTAAGAACTGTTGGTGTATGTGAGAATATAACACTCAGATATTTGACAATAACGTTTGAGAGTATTAGTGATTCCTTGTTTTTTCGTTCTTAGGAAGATCTCAACATGAGACTTCCTTTTATACTACTCTTAGAAGATTATGAAGTAGGTCACTATTCCTTTTACGGCATGAATAGTGAACTGGATGGTGTGAGCAGTGGACTGGATGGTGTGAGCAGTTGTTTGAGCTATGCGCATTTAATGGAGCAGATGTACTTTTGGTAAATGCATTAAATGGCGCAGACGTCTATTTTGTACCATGCCCTATTGAGTCCACTCAGAGCTTGACACGTGTTTTGACAGTACTTTTCCATGCAAGTTGATGAACGTATCCAGTAATATCTTCCAAGTCTTCATAGCAGACCACAGAGGCTCTGTAAGGCATTACAGAGGTTCTATGGTCTGACCTTCTGTGGAGCAGTCCACTTGTTTCCGAGTTGATCTTCTTCTTGCGCACTACAGAGGTTCTGTGATTACCTCTGTAGCTTCTGTGGCTTTCTGGACTTGATCTTCTGGAAGAAGTGGCAGAGCCTCTGTGAGAGGCTTTTCTATACTTAGCCTATTTTTCACTACTTCTAAGTATTTCTATGATTAGGAAGATTGAAGCTAACAGTTTCCATCGTAGTCTAGAAAGAATATACCATATGGATCACTTACAACTGTGCCAGGAATGAAAGTTTCTCCAGGTGGTAGGGAGGTGTCAAGCGCTAAGAAATCAGCATCAGGGCCAAGAACTTCAGCACGAGAGAAACTAATACCTGTTTCATTCCGTATAGGAGGACCTGAATCAGAGACTTTCTTTTTCTTAGCAGAGACTTTTCTTTGTTGAGGAGGAAGAGGAGGAATATCCACAACCGAGGAAAGCAGGTCAATCTGTTTGTTTAAGATCTTCTCGACATGTCTTTTGAACTTTGAGCGCGATCCCTGAATGGCTAATTTCGTTTCTAACCATTCAGAGAGACCAAACTTTTCTAAGGTAGCAGCATAGAAAGTTTGCTTGGTCTTGTCTTCTATGTAGACATCCACTTCAACAACAGGAACGTCGGCGTACAGTCTTCCTCTGATGTTTACTTTGATGATTTTGGATGGTCTAGATCGATAGGTCAGCATTTGTTTATCCCATTCCAAAGTCATGTCAGAGACCTTAGTCTTTTCTCTAACGATCTTTTGAGCATCATACCATAGCTGACGTTGAACATCAATGAGAACTCTTTTCAGCTTGGGGTCTTTTATTGATCGTTGAGTAAGCTTGATGGCGTATTCTCTATATTTTTCTTTAGCTTCCTTTCTTTCAGCGATTAAGCGTTCAGCTCTGAGGTGTTCCTTGTATTCCTTTTGGGAAACTCTGAACTTTAGAGGAACGGAAGGAAGTTGATCACGCTTCAGAATGATTCGCTGATCTTCGAGTCTCTTGATCATTGCATCTCTCTTTTCTTAATCCTCTTCACTTAGCTTTTGAGGAGCCAAGGAAGGTCTGTTTTTGTGAGAGAGCATCTGTTCTTCAGGTTCATCAGTCTCAGAGATTAAATCTAAGACTGGGATTATTTCTTCAGCGTTGGGAGCTGGGATTATTGTTGATGAAGTCGCAGCTGTAGGAACTTCAGCGATATCCTCAAACAGGGGAGAGGACTAGCTGAAATGCAGCGATCTTACAAGTAAGAACATGGGTAGAACAGAGATGGAAAGAATGGGATTGTGTATAGAGGTTTGCGGAGGTAGAGAACTGATAAAGTGTATAGAGGAGGGATGTTGTGTAAGATTAATGTACCTGACAAACCGGCTTGTTAAGCAAGATCATCAGATTTTCATCTTCAGCGACACCTTTTCCTTTGCCTTTGTCAGCTTCAGATGTTGATGGCTTTGTCTTTGTCCGCTCCCCTGAAGGTTCATTTATCAGAATCCTTTTAAGAGCTTTAGTTCTCTGAGCAGGTTGACGATAAAAGAATCATCATCATCGTCATCTTTGTCATCATCATTCTTTGGAGAAGAGGATGGTTCAGCATCAGACAAGTCGATGGCTTCTTCATCTTCAGCTTCAGACTCAGTTTCTTCAGCTTCTTCTTTGAGTTTCTCCCCCTCAGATACAGAGGCGAGCTTCTCGGTTCCCTCAGGGTGTTCATCTCCCCGAGGTCCAGCGACTGCTTCAGCTTCAATAGTCTTCTCACCCTCTTTAGTGAAGGCGAGGTCTTCATTCTTCTCTCCCCTGATAGATTCATCATGGGAAAGGTCTTCAGCGCTCTTGGAAGGGTCTTCAACGCTCTTCTCCCCCTCTTTTTCATGATGACTGGGGGAGGAATGAGATGATTCAGCAGCCGTGGTTTTCTCCCTGTCTTCTTGGCCAGGGACCCCACATAAGTCTCAATCGTTGATAATCTGGTTTGAAGAACAGAAATACTAGGATTGATTTTGACGAGTTCAGCACGATCTGGCGGAGTAAAATGCTCAGGAGCAGGGGCAGGGGCAGGTGCAGGGGCGGTTGTGTTGGTCAGGATCTGCTGCAACAAGTTCTGAATAGAAGAGATGTCATTCTTCATCGTGTTGACATCAGTCTTCACATAACTCATATCAGTTTTTACTGAACTGACATCAGCCTTTACAGCAGACATATCACCTCCGAGTGTGCCAACCGATGTCTTCAGCGTTGTGACTTTGCTGGACATGGTGTCAACTGATTTCTTGATGTCGAGGTAGTCTGTGTAGATGTCAGCTAGAACTTTGGAAAAATCACCGAGTGATTTATCAACCTTCTCCACATCAGCTTTGGAGGCATTCTTTTCGACAACGGTTGTAAGCTTTGTAAGATTTTCTCCAGCGATTTTTACCGCTGAAGAGTTGCCGGAAAGAGTAGACGTGAGACCTGTCAGCTTTGTCTCTACAGTCTTCAGAGACGCGTTGATGTCTCCCAAATTAGGACCTGTAACATATAAAAACTTGTGAACAGAGGAAAACTCAGAAGTTTGGGGTTTAGTAACAGTGTATAGGGGTTGGTGCGTACCTGCAGGAGGATTGGTGAATTCATCAAAATCACGGGTTCCTGAGTAAAGTTCCATATCGTCAGCGAGAGTACGTGGACGTATGGTCAGCTCTGCAGGTCCTATGCCCATCACTCCTTGAAGAGTATTTTCTTTAGCTTCTGGAGGAATGACATGTGCTTCAGTGATAACTGGAGTTGTGTCCAAATGAGTGGAGGGAGAAGCGAAGGATAAGAATGGAGGTTGGTTACTGAGTTCAGCGTTGGAATCGCTGAGAATCACTTCATCAGTCTTTTGAGAGACTGAGGGAGGTTGGGTAGTTTCCAAGTTTGTAACCTCAGCGTTTGGAGACGCTGAAGTCGGGATAGAGTGGGTGGCTTGTTCAGGTGTGGCAGAGCGTACCACTGAACTTTCCTTCAGCTCAACAGGAGGAGCTGAGGAGACTTTAGCAGGAGATTGCTTGGATTGCTCCTTGGGTTTCTTAGTTCTTGTTGGAACCCAGATACACTTAATCAAGATTAACAGTCTATTAGTTGAGTTTAGAGTTTGATGCGGAAGCGTATTAAACTAACAGATATGTTTGATAGATATTAGAACGCACACATATAAAGAAAACAGTAAAGAATGAAAAGGATTTCTTGAACAGTTACTGTTATTCAATATATAATAACAACACGAAGAACAAATTAAGAACTGTTGGTGTGTGTGAGAATATAACACTCAGATATTTGACAATAAACCTTGAGAGTATTAGTGATTCCTTGTGTAATCGTCCTTAGGAAGATCTCAACATGAGACTTCCTTTTATACTACTCTTAGAAGACTATGAAGTAGGTCACTGTTCCTTTTACGGCATGAACAGTTGACTGGATGGTGTGAGCAGTTGTTTGAGCCATGCGCATTTAATGGAGCAGATGTACTATTGGTAAATGCATTAAATGGCGCATACGTCTATTTTGTACCATGCCCTATTGAGTCCACTCAGAGCTTGACACGTGTTTTGATAGTACTTTTCCATGCAAGTTGATGAACGTATCCAGTAATATCTTCCAAGTCTTCATAGCAGACCACAGAGGCTCTGTAAGGCATTACAGAGGTTCTATGGTCTGACCTTCTGTGGAGCAGTCCACTTGTTTCTGAGTTGATCTTCTTCTTGCGCACTACAGAGGTTCTGTGATTACCTCTGTAGCTTCTGTGGCTTTCTGGACTTGATCTTCTGGAAGAAGTGGCAGAGCCTCTGTGAGAGGCTTTTCTATACTTAGCCTATTTTTCACTACTTCTAAGTATTTCTATGATTAGGAAGATTGAAGCTAACAATCTCCCCCTAAGTAGTGAAAAATAAAAAACTTGACTCTTAAGTTCTTTTAAGGCTAAGTATTTAAATTACAGAGGTTAAACAATACCTCGAATGCTCTTTCATTCAAAGAAGTGCCATAGGCATTTTACATTTGAGTACATTGAAAGAAACGTTGACAGAGATTCTTTGAAGAGACTCAGATTTTTGCATTTGGGAAGTCGTCGAACTTTCTGTTGTCTTTTCCTACTTCCTTGAGTTCTTCATAGAATTTGAGGCAGAGATTTCGTAAGCCGAGTGTAGCATCAATCTTTTTGATCATCATCAGAGCAGATTCTTCGTTCATAAGCTCTGTTGCTTTATTCTCCTCTAGTATCTTTCTGAACATGTTCAGAGTACGGGTTGTGTACTTCTGACAGTCCATTGTCACAAACAGTTTCAGTTGATCAGCAGGATTCTTGAATACTAACCCGTACCTTGGAGTTTTGATGATTGAATTGGGTATGGCATTGGGTGGGCAGAAATCCTCTGGTGGTCTGATACTTAGAATAGTTATGCCCAGATCGATGGCTAGTTGAATGTCGAGCATGCTGTAGATTAGGAGCTTTTCACGCATCGCCTTTCTGAGAACTCGATAAGACCTTTTGTGGCAGTCGTCATTGAAGTTGTCTTTTGTCCATTGCAGAAGGTCAGGTAAGTCATAGGGATTGAGGTTTCGGATATCAGCATCAGAGAATTGATTCTCTGATCTGTCAGACCTTTTGACTTTCCAGATGGTATACACCGTATGAGGATAGGTTCTCATTTTGGAGTATTTGCAATAGATTACCTTCTTTATTTTGTGAATGGAGTAAACTTGATTGACTGGTTTTGACTTTGTAGAGGTGAAGATTGCATCGAATTCCTCTCTGAGCTTCTGATCTCGGACATGGGCTGGCAGATCGCTCTGGAAGTGTTGTCTGTAGAGATAACTGTAGACTTGTTCTTCCATTTGTTCAATGGTTGAAGTAGATATTGGAATTGGTCTCCTTAGCTCATCCATCTTTCGAGTGATGTCTGCTACTCTACCTTCTGTTACCTTAGCTGTGGGATTCAGGGATGGGTTTTCTGACAGAGGATTCAAGTTGAATGCCCAGTCTTCCTCTTCGGGTTTAGGAGTGACGAAGGCATTAAATGCACCTTTCATCAATTTCTCTGTAGCAACTGGCATTTTCTTCTTTGGCTCTTCTTCTGTCATTATTCCCTTGCCTTTATCTTTTGGCTTTGAGGTTTCAGATATTGGGTTTTGGATTTGTGTGGGTGGAACCTCTGTTGATTTGACAATTGGAGGTTCTTTGGGTTTTGGGGTTGGATGCTCTGATGTTTTGGTTGTTGCCTCTGAAGGTTTTGATACTTCGGGTTGTGAGGACTCTGTTGGTTCTTTGGGTGAGGGTGGAGTTTGTTCTGAGGATGAGGATGCAAGATTGATTACCTTAGGTTCTGTGGTTGGTGCATCCTCTGGTGAGATAGAGGTGTTTTGCCTCTGTTGTTTTCCCTTCTGGGTTTCTGTCGTAGAGGGTTCTGCAGTTTTCTCTATAGTTTTTGCAGAAGCAGCCTCCGTTGTTTCCTTTGTTTTCTCCCCCTCAGGATGACCAGATGCTCCATCATCAGGATCATCCTGCCTTCTTTTAGCAGCAACTTCTGTTCTGCAGGTGTCTTGAGCTGCTTGCCTTGCTGCATTTTTCTTCATTGTTTCAAAGTAGATTGCGATCGCAGTTTTGAAGGCTTTGGTCGCACTTTTCTCGAACTCTGCAGCGGTTGTTTTGGCAATGTTAGTGACAGAGGCGATGACAGCAGCAGCAGAAGTTTCTGTAGTTGACTTCATTTCTGCAAGGGCTCCTTTAACCTCTGTGGATAAGGTATCCACTTTGGTATTTAATCCTGTAAGCGCGCCTGAAGTTGACTCTGTAAAAGACGTGAATGAGCTTTGCAACTCATTCAATGTTTGAGTTACATAGGTTACAAAGGCTTGGAACTCATCCTTTGTAACATGTTCCTCTGGGTAACCTCTGGAGGAACAACTCCTTCTCCATAGTGAGTCCCTATTCCTGGGACACCTTCGTTCACCCTTGTTTGTACGTTGGGGGTGGAAGGATTTCCATCTGATCCTCGAGAAGAAACCTGAGTTTTAGTCTCTATAGAAGTTCTGTAAAGAACATTGTCCAAATCCACTCTAGAGGTGGGTATCGGAATATTCTTCTGTTGACTCGGAGACTTGTCTAGAGTCTCTTCGTCATGGTGCTCTCTACTTCTCTCTGAAAGAAGTTTTGGCCCTATATTGTGCGTGTCAGAGGAAACGAATTCTTCTGTAGGGTGTTCTAGTGTGATCTGGGGCGATGGATCACGAACTATAGGTGAGTCTCTCTGAGGAGACTCCCTAGGAATGGATTCCCCGGCTTCTGTGGGCGCAGAAGTCGAAAGAGTGACTTCTGGCTGTTTGGTTTGGGTAAGGATCGAGCTGTGCTGCTCTATTTCAATGACACCTTCTGCAGCTAGACCTGCAGTGTCAGATGTGTGGGTTGCACTGGGAGGGGTTGAGGGATGTGTGCCTTCTGTAACTTCGGCATCTTTTTCTTTTTCATTTCCTCCAGACGTTTCTACCCTATCCTCTAAACCTTTTTGCACCTCTTCTTCTGCAGTCTCTTGTCTTGGCAGAAGTGAATCAAGAACCTATGTGAAGATTGGAGTTTGCAGAGGTGGGTCGATTCCTTCTGTTATTGTTTGCAGAGGAGAAGATGGTTTCGTCTTTGATTTTCTTTTCTTTGGTTTTGGTGCCCCCTCCTCTGAAGATTTTGACTTCCTTTTTCTTTTGGAAGAGGGAGGGGCAGAGGGTGGTTGGATAGCAGAGGCAAGTGGTTCCTCTGTAGGGTTCTTGGATTTCTTTCCCTTTTTCTTCTTTTCTTTAGATTCTTCAGAAGACTTCCTTTTTGAAGGATAAAGGTCTTTCCTTAGATTTCTGAAGTTCTTCTGGTTGGCCTTGTGTTTAGCCAACTTTATCTTCCATTCTTCTTCTGTAAGTCTCTCTATTATACTTACTCCTATTGGCACTCCTATACGCGGGGGTGTTACAGAACTGGGTTCAGGAGTTCTGTAAACGCGTATGTACTCACTAACTAGTTCCTCATCACTAGCATAACCTAACATTACCTTTGACAGTGGCCTGCTGTGCGGGTAGCCGTCTTCATGTTCTGTAGGGGTGTTCTTGGACATAGGAAATTGCTTAGGTTTGGGACCGTCCATTGGCCATTTTTGGATAAGGAGTAGGGGTTCGAAAAGTACACTGAGGATTCGCTGGAACTGCAGAGGGGGTAACCAGTTGTGATCAGACATTTTGGCTTTCTGGGAGGCAATTTTGCGATCGATGGTGTTGATGATCTCTTGCATCATTATGGTGGCATAATCTAGGGGTAGATCATAGTACACACCATACATGATTGAGAGAATTTGAGGTGAGCTTTGATCGATGCTTCCGATTTTGCCCGTGAGGCAACGATTTAGGATGGAGAATAAGGTATTCCACACAGGGGGTAGTCTTGCTCTGCGGAAATCGTTCCTCTTTTTCAACTGTTGGTTGTACCCTAACATGTGCAGAAAGTCGACAAGTTCTTCATTTGTTGGTTGGGGTGCATACTTTTTGATTCCCATGAGTCCACTTGTTGGAAGGCCAAATTCTAATGAGAACATGGTGCGATTGAACATCAGTTCAAGGCTCTTACTTTGGTCAGGTTTAGAAATGTAGCCTCTGATCAAATCGGTGTCAGCGTCATAACGGCAAGATTGCAAAAACTGATGTAGGTAACGTACTGGTATTTGTTCAACGGTTTTGCTCAGAAGAGGGTAAAGAAAGTGGTTCTCTAGGATGTTTAGCAGGATGGCATGTTCTTTGCCAAATGCCGTAGGAGAAGGAACAAGATAACAGTTGTTCGATTTAATGGGAAGGGTTTGCTCGAAATGGTCATTTGAGAAAAATTGTTGCAGGTGGGTAGTGGGTACGAAGGATGCCTCGTCGCCGGAGTCATGTCTGTCGGCATCGGCGGCGATGTGTGGGTTGTGGGAGTGCTCAGAATGCACTGGAGAGGGTGTCGGAGAGTTCGTTGGAGAAACGTGAGCAGATTTGGAACTGGAAGCCATTTGTAGGTTTGAAAGTTCTAGGTTTTCAGAAAGAAATAAGCAAGTTCGCCGGAGAAGATGAGAGAATAGTACAGTTTTGAAAGTGATTTTAACTTGGGTTTTATACTGTGGTAACGGATAGAATTCGGAACGGTGAAAATGTGAGAAAGTTAATAAAATTTGAGGTCCACACTCGAGTTCATTCGGCGTGGTGCAAGTTTCTAGGACGACGTGATATGTACGTCAATGAAAACTTGACACGTCATCAATGTCAGTGACGACGAGACGTCGTGGACGGCCACATTAAATGAAAAACGCGTGGGTTTTAAATTTTCACCACAGAAAAGTTACCGTTACAGATACAGAAATTCCCAAGTGGAAATCTTTACAGAGGCTCTGTGGGTACAAAAGCTCTGTGATTTTGAAAAACGTTTATCTCTGTAGATTGTATCTTTAATGAAAATCGTTTGAAAAAACACGGAGAGGATCAATAAATTTTTAGTAGAGAGAAATTATCCTACAGAGGTTTTTGGACCTCTGCCAGAGCCAGCAGAGGCTCTGTGACAGGAAATTTCTAAAAACTAATAATTTATAAACATTTTTAATCATCCAAGTTTTTGATCAGTTTTAACAATGTATTTAGGACTTATTTGAAAGTTGGTGTCCTAGAAAATTGTAAATCTCAAAGATTTTGTGCAGCAGAAGTCATTTGAATGATTTGAGTGATCTATAGAGGTTCTTTGGTTGAAAGAACTCTGTGGCTTATGACTTCTGTGGCATTTTTTGAGTGCGAGATACCAACCTATTTCTTTTTGATCGGCGAATGTGATCTCTTCTGTCGCATTCTTAGCTCCCCCTTGACTAATGAATCTCTGTAGATTCAGCAAGGTCTCCTTTTTCGCTCCCCCTTGATCTAACAACCTCTGTAGGATTGATCTCTGTGGTTTGAAACCTGCCTTTTTATTTCTTGAAGCTTGTACTTTTACCAAAAACGTTTGAAAAACATTGGAGAGGATCGATAAATCTTTAGTAGAGAGAAATTATCCTACAGAGGTTTTTTTGGACCTCTGCCAGAGCCAGCAGAGGCTCTGTGACAGGAAATTTCTAATAACTAATAATTTATAAAACTTTTTGATCATCCAAAGTTTTTTATGGTTTTAAACTTTGTTTTTAGGACATATTTAGAAATTTTTGTCCTGGAAAACTGTTTTGGAAAAAGATTTTGTGCGACACATACCTTTTAGAGTGTCTAGTTTGGACGACAGAGACTCTTGTTGATCATAATCCTCCTTTGGCTCCCCCTTGAATGATCAACCTCTGTAGATCAATTTGAGGTCTCCTTCTGCTCCCCCTTGACCTATGCTTGAATCAATAGAGATAAATAATGCACAGAACATAGGTCATGTTTTTCAGAGGTTCTGTAGGGGTCGTCAGAGGTTCTGAGTTGACTTACAGAAGCTCTGTGATTTTTAAGAACTGTTTAAGGTTTTAAGAATTTACATACAAAAGTAGAATCAATCAAAGCAATAAATTAAGCAATGTATTTACTTATTATTTACAGAAAATACAGAGTATCTAGGTTATACTTACAGAGGTTTTGGGTACCCATATTCGAATCGGTCCTATTGTATGAAACGCCTTTATGCACTTGTCATACATACCAGAAATGAAAGGCTTTTTGTCATTTTGAATATTTTGAACAGGTATAGAGCCTTTCACTATCCAAACCTTTTTCACCTTTTTAAAAGTTTGATTAACTAATTTGTCCAACCTATGATCATAAATTTTTTTTTGATGTAGAGGTCTGAAGTTTTGAAAAAACATATTTGGCTTAAAAGATCTTTCAAAATTAAATTTCTTGATCCGTTTAGCAAAAATTATCTTTTTCCTTAAATTTTCCTCAAGCATCTTTTGGAGATTAGATTTGCATCTTTTCGCCAACATGATTTCAGTTGATAAATTAGAGAGTCCTTTTGTTAGTTTGGATATTTCTGTTTTAAAGATCCTTCTCTCTTTTTCAAAGTCATCTTTTTGACTTAAATCTTGAAATCTTTGAACCTTCAGCTGTTCAGATTCTTTTCTTTCAGAGTCCGATTCTTTCCTTTCTTTTTCAAGAATATTCTGCAATTCTGAGATTTTACATGTAAGCTCCATAGACTTTGTTTCATGAACAGTTTTCTTCTCTTTATAATTTCCTCTTTCATTTACCACAATCTTTTCAAAATTGGAAATTAGTTTAGAGAAATTTAAACATTTTAGTTCAAGTCTTTCTTTTCTTCATCTGACATAGATAAGTTCCTTTTTAGTTCAAGATTTTCATAGTTTAAGATTTTAACAGATTCTTCAAGCTTGGCAATGTTGTCTGAGTTAATAAGAATGATCTTGTTTCTTTCCTCTAATTCTTTCTCAAGAGAAGGAATTATTTTCCTAAAATTTGTACTGAGTCTTGAATAAAAAAGAGAATCAGCATCAGCACTAAATTTTAGTTTAGACATTTTTGATGTTTGAAAGATCGAGAGAGAAAAGAATAACGATTTAGAATAATATTTATCACGAATCTTGATAAGAGGATTTCTTGATATTGAAAATCAAGGCAGGCTCTGATACCAATTGTTGGAACCCAGATACACTTAATCAAGATTAATAGTCTATTAGTTGAGTTTAGAGTTTGATGCGGAAACGTATTAAACTAACAGATATGTTTGATAGATATTAGAACGCACACATATAAAGAAAACAGTAAAGAATGAAAAGGATTTCTTGAACAGTTACTGTTATTCAATATATAATAACAACACGAAGAACAGATTAAGAACTGTTGGTGTGTGTGAGAATATAACACTCAGATATTTGACAATAAAGCTTGAGAGTATTAGTGATTCCTTGTGTAATCGTCCTTAGGAAGATCTCAACATGAGACTTCCTTTTATACTACTCTTAGAAGACTATGAAGTAGGTCACTGTTCCTTTTACGGCATGAACAGTTGACTGGATGGTGTGAACAGTTGACTGGATGGTGTGAGCAGTTGTTTGAGCCATGCGCATTTAATGGAGCAGATGTACTATTGGTAAATGCATTAAATGGCGCAGACGTCTATTTTGTACCATGCCCTATTGAGTCCACTCAGAGCTTGACACGTGTTTTGATAGTACTTTTCCATGCAAGTTGATGAACGTATCCAGTAATATCTTCCAAGTCTTCATAGCAGACCACAGAGGCTCTGTAAGGCATTACAGAGGTTCTATGGTCTGACCTTCTGTGGAGCAGTCCACTTGTTTCTGAGTTGATCTTCTTCTTGCGCACTACAGAGGTTCTGTGATTACCTCTGTAGCTTCTGTGGCTTTCTGGACTTGATCTTCTGGACTTTACAGAGGTCAAGCGACAGAAACTACAGAGGTAATGACCGACAGAGGTCAGATGACAAGGTGAGCCACATACAACAAGAATTCTACAAGTGTGGCAAGCCTGGTCATTACGCAAACGAATGCCGAACGGAGAAAGGTGGAGACCGACAGAAGTCCGACGACCGTGCTGGAAACACTTCCCAAGGTTGTTTCAACTGCGGGAAGCCAGGCCATTTCGCAAATGAATGCAGAAGTAGACCAAATCGCCCACAGAAGGACTCAGCGTTTTACAAAAAGAAGGCTCTCATATTATGCGCAAAAATCCCTAATGGCGAACAAAGGGAATTCTGAGGCGAACAAGGAGGACTTCGAGTCAGACTTTACCTCTGACGATGAATACACCACCAATGCCCTATTCTATGGCATGGCAGAAGTCGACTCCGACACTGACACTGAGGTATCCACTTCAAACTCTACCTCTTGTACTAATTCTGTAGATGATAATTTACTTAAACTTAACATTGAACTGATTGAACTAAAAGAGATAAATGAAAGCATTCAGAAAAGACTCACCTTTAATGAGAGAGAAGTAAGGCTTCTCACTCAAGAAAAAGCCAAAATTTTTGAAGAAAAGGAAATGTAACGTCCCAAAAATTACAAGGAATTTAAATTTTTTAAAACATGCACTTCATTATAAAACAATCATAATTTAACAATTCGCAACTTATTTGGAAATAATGTCGTTAACCCAAATAGCCAATAAAGTTTATACAGCGGAAATTTTATAAACTAAAATCCAAAGGGTTGAAAGTGAAATTTTAAACAACTCTCGGCACTTCGCGCGTAGTGTGTGTGTACCGTCATGCCCGACCGCCACTCGCACCTGAAACCACAACAAATTGGGAAAAGGGTAAGCTAAATGCTTAGTGAGTCCTATCACACACGCAGGTAGCAACCCCACGTATAACGCCCCTACCCGTAAGTAGGCAACATCACCACTACCATGAGTTTGAAGCCACATAATGATTCATGAATACATACAAACCTCGGTCCCACCGAGTACACAAAATATAACAATACTAGCTCAGTCCCACCGAGCCCCCGGTCCCACCGAGTAAAGGTAAATAGTTGTACTAGCTCAGTCCCACCGAGCCCCTCAGTCCCACTGAGGTGTACGCAAGCACAAATAATTCACATATAATTTTAATAATCACAGCTAAATCATCCCATCCAAATTGGTCCACGTAAACACGTAATAACACATAGCACAAAAACAACGATATACATGAAATTCCTAACTACGCGGTGAGAGAACTCACCTCCAAGCAAAACAACGCGCTCACGAGCCGCAACACCAGCACGTCAACCTTCCTCACCTTCTCCCACCTAAATACGCACTAAAAACGTCAACGGAAAGTCCCAACTCACGACCCGTTTACTAATTTAACAAAACTAAAATTCCAGCTTTTATACTAGAAACGCAGGTCAGTTCGGGACCCATTTTACCCCTGTTAAACTGATCAAACCAAAAATCTAATTCCACCTTCAGGAAGTTCAATGTCTTACGGTTCTAGGGACGTATCGCACGCGTCCCAACGCTATGCCTAGCACTCTATATGAATTTTACACAAATACCTCGCAGTGCAGCTAAAACAGGACCTGTCAGTATAAAATGGCAATTTGACACTAGCTATGGTCCGAACCGGTTTTTCCCCAAAACATATAAAAGTTACTAGACTCAGAATTGGAACTTTTGGCAGCAGCTCCACCCCAATCCGACATTCCTAGCAAAAGTTATAGCCTTTAAAAAACAGGGCAGAAACTGTACAATTTACATAAAATGATAACCTTTTGAACTTGAACCCAATAAGACGTCTTAATCCAAACAGACCCGCAAAGCAACATGACTTACTGTTTTAGGGTTAACATGGGCTGAACCACACCATGCATCACCCACTGCCGCCTCCGGCGGTGGTGGTGGTTGGCGGCGACGACGGTGGTTGCGGTCGATAACCTCCGGCAAAACCTCCCAACATCACCCGCAACCCCACACCCGCACACACCCACACACCCGCAAGCGCACGCACTCTCTGCCGCCATCGCGGCGGCCCCACCGCCGGCAGCCGTGGCTGCGGCGGTGGTGGTGGCGGTTTACATTATCCGACGAGGAAAAACATCAAATAAAACGAACGGGACACTTACCTTAACGGAATCCCTCTTCTTCCTCCTTTTCGACCACTCCCGACGCTGGTTCCCTCACGCCGGCGATCGCCTCCTTCCTCCTCTCGACCCTTGCTCTCTTTCTCTCTCGGTTTCTCTTTCTTCTCTTTTGGCCGAAAACAACAAGGGGGAGGGGGATGGTAGCATGAAGAACAAAGAAGAGGAGGGGGAAGGGTCGGTCCCCTTCTCTTGGCCGATCACTTGCCCCCTCATAAACACCATTTTCACACTTACCCCCTAGTCTCAACACTTTGACACTTTTGGTCCCTGAATTTCCATAATATTGCAAAAGAGAGTAAGGTTTGCCACACATAACATTCAAGGTCTCCTTTGACAACTTCCGTTAACAAGACTCGCTTTAAACGATAAAAAAAATAAATGTATTACGCAAAATTTAAAACCATACCGGGGCACGGGCTTTACAACTCTCCCCCGCTTGAGTTAGACTTCGTCCTCAAAGTCTACACCCGTAAACAGCTCCGGATAGTTCTCTCGCATCTCCGCTTCAGGCTCCCAAGTCCACTCGGAACCCTTCCGGTGTTGCCATTGCACCTTCACTAACCCAATGACTTTGTTGCGCATATTTTTCGTCTTCCTCTCAATGACAGCTATTGGTTTCTCCACGTAGTTGAGCCTCTCGTCAATCTGAATGTCCTCGAGGGGGATCACTGCGGCCTCGTCCATTACACACTTCCGCAATTGAGAAACATGGAAGGTGTCGTGAATCAAGCTCAGTTCTTCAGGTAGCTCTAAACGGTAAGCTACCTTCCCCACACGGGCGATAATCCGGTAAGGCCCAATATAACAAGGCCCTAGCTTCCCTCGCTTACGAAACCGGATCACCCCTTTCCAGGGAGAAACCTTCAACAACACATAATCGCCCACCTGAAACTCCAAGTCTGATCGCCTTTTGTCGGCGTAGCTCTTCTGTCGACTCTGAGCAGTAACCAAACGGTCCCGCACCATCTGTATCATCTCGGTCGTCTTTAATACAATGTCGGTGCTCCCTAACACCCGATGACCAACCTCGCCCCAACAGACGGGCGTCCTGCACTTCCTACCGTACAACAACTCGTACGGCGGCATGCCAATACTAGAGTGATAGCTGTTGTTGTAGGAGAATTCTGCCAAAGGTAGGTACTGATCCCAACTACCTCCAAAATTAATGACACAAGCTCGAAGCATATCCTCGAGGGTCTGAATGGTTCGCTCGCTCTGTCCGTCCGTCTGTGGATGAAAGGCCGTGCTAAAGTGTAACCGTATACCCATCTCCGACTGGAACTTCTCCCAAAACCGGGAGGTAAAACGAGTGTCCCTGTCGGAGACAATCGAAACTGGCACCCCGTGCCTGGCCACGATCTTGTGTACAAATACCTCCGCAAGTTTCTCCGCCGAGGAGCTCTCCCTGATGGCCAAGAAGTGAGCACTCTTGGTCAGACGGTCAACGATCACCCAAATGGCATCGTTCCCACGGGGAGTCCTTGGGGAGTTTTGTTATGAAATCCATAGTAATCCTTTCCCATTTCCAAACCGGGACCTCCAACGGTTGTAATTTCCCATGTGGTCGTTGATGTTCCGCTTTGACCTTCCGACAGGTCATACATACCTCAACACATCTAGCAACATCCCGCTTCATGCCGGGCCACCAGTAACCTTCATGCAAATCTCTGTACATCTTTGTAGCTCCCGGGTGAATCGAGAACTTGGACTTATGTGCCTCATCCATTAGTACCTGCCCACCGATGAATGGAACCCAAACCCTACCATGTCGAGTTAACAACCCCCGACTGTCACGAACAAAATTCGGGATTTCCCCCGACACTCTTTCCCGCTTTGCATTTTCCTCCAAAACAGCCACCTCCTGAGCACTTCCTATCGACTCCATAATCGGTGTAACCACTGTCAATCGCTGACATAAACCCCTCAGTGGCTCACCGACCGGATGTCGGCTGAGTGCGTCTGCAACCACGTTCGCTTTACCCGGGTGGTAAAGTATCTCGCAGTCATAATCCTTGACCACATCGAGCCACCTTCGCTGACGCATATTAAGGTTCTGCTGATCCATCAAGTACTTGAGGCTCTTATGGTCAGTGTAGATCGTACACTTGACACCATAGAGATAGTGCCTCCAAATTTTAAGGGCAAACACTACCGCTCCGAACTCCAGGTCATGAGTCGGGTAATTTGCTTCGTGAGGCTTCAATAGCCTAGAAGCGTAGGCTATCCTCTTGCCGCGCTGCATAAGCACGGCACCCAAACCCTGATGTGAGGCGTCGCAATATACTACCAAATCCTCCATGCCTTCGGGCAAGGTTAACACAGGAGCCTCGCACAAATACCTGCGTAGCTCCTCGAACGCCTTCTGTTGTTCCTCACCCCAACTGAAAGCCGCAGATTTCTTCGTCAATCACATCATAGGCAACGCTATCATGGAGAAATCCTGAATAAACCTTCGGTAATACCCCGCCAAGCCTATAAAGCTTCGCACCTTGGTAGGAGTCTTCGGCACCTCCCACCGCATCACCGCTGAAATCTTAGCTGGGTCGACCTTAATACCATCCTGATTCACGACATGTCCTAGGAACTGGACCTCTCGTAACCAGAACTCGCACTTGGAAAACTTAGCGTATAACTTTTCTCGCCTCAATACTTCCAACACTTCTCGAAGATGCACCTCGTGCTCCTCCCTGGACTTTGAATACACCAGAATATCGTCGATGAACACAATCACCGATCAGTCCAACATCGGACTACACACTCGGTTCATGAGGTCCATGAACGCTGCCGGTGCATTGGTGAGCCCAAAAGGCATCACCACGAACTCGTAATGACCGTACCGCGTACGGAAGGCCGTCTTCTCCGTGTCCTTACTCCTGACCCGCATCTGGTGGTACCCCGACCGTAAATCAATCTTAGAGAACCACGAGGCCCCCTGAAGCTGGTCGAACAAATCGTCAATCCTTGGCAAAGGATAACGATTCTTTACCGTAAGCTTATTCAGTTCCCGGTAGTCTATGCACATCCGCTGTGACCCGTCCTTCTTCCTCACGAATAAGATAGGTGATCCCCACGGCGAACAGCTCGGCCTAATGAACTCCTTTTCAAGAAGTTCCTGTAACTGGGCGTGCAGCTCTTTCATTTCCGGTGGGGCCAGGCGATAGGGTGCTTTGGCCACCGGGGCAGCACCCGGGATCAGATCGATCCGAAACTCTACCTGTCGTTCGGGAGGTATCCCTGGCAAATCCTCGGGAAATACGTCGGTGAACTCCCGTACAACTGGCACGTCTTCAACAGCCTCCTTCGCCTCCCCAACTCGCGTGTCTAACACATAAGCCAAGTATCCTTGCCCACTGTGCTGAAGGTATCTCCGAGCTCTCGCAGCTGAACATATTGCCGCAGTCCGTCTAGCCGAGTCTCCCTGTACTAACAGTTCTCCCCTGCTTGGGGTTCGAACTCGCACTTGTTTGTGACGACAAACAATCTCTGCATCAAACTTATCCATCCAGTCCACGCCCACAATCACACAAAGTTCCCGCATGGCAATCGGGATCAGGTCAATGGGAAACCGCACTCCTGAGATCTCTAAGGTACACCCGCAAAACACGTCCGTGACCGTCAAGGTCCTATCATCGGCCACCTCAACAACAAGAGGATGGCTCAAACGTCCTACAACTCGGCCCAAACCCTCGCTAAAAGTGCTAGACACAAAAGAGTGAGTAGCCCCGCTATCAAACATCACAACCGCAGGCACCGAGTTAACTAGGAATGTGCCTAACATATAATTCAAACACAAAATAAATATATGACATGGAAAGGAAAGACAAGAAGAAAGAAGCAGGGAATATACTTGTAACCACTTTAGGCGTCACTTGCGCCTCATCCACCGTCAACTGGTGAACTCTACCCCGAGCCGCTCCCGCCCCCGGCTGACCAGCTCGACCATCAGTGATGCGTAACGGGGCATTCCCAGGCGTCCTCTGAGCTCCAACCCCAACAGCTACTCCGGCTCTAGGAAAGTTGGCCTTTACATGGCCCGTCTGGTTACAGTTGAAGCAGACCACTAGCGGCACCTTACAATCCCGGCTAAGGTGACCGGGTTGGCCACACTTAAAACACCCCTCCACTCTCCTCACTCCGGTATCCCGGGGCTTAAACCTGCCACTCCTAGAACCCGTGCGCGTATCAGTGAACCTCGAACGCTTCGGCACTGCCGAGATAGGCATCACCGGCTGTGCCGCCTTCCGCTTCTTCGCTTGGGTCTCCAGTTCAAGCTCCCTCCTCCGAGCCGCGTCCATCATGGCAGATAACGACGCATACTGAGCAGTGCTAACAAATTCCCGGATTTCCGTGCGTAACATATCTTTATACCGCGACATCTTCATCTCTTCCGAGGCGGCATACTGGGGACAAAACAATGCCATCTCGGTGAATTTTCTGTTCATCTCCTTTACCGTCTCTGTTGTCTATGTGAGCTCTAGGAATTCCTTAGCGATTCGCTCCATCTCTACCGGCGGTACGTACTCTGCACGGAAGCGAGTGACAAACTCGTCCCAGGCCAAGGTAGTGCGCTCGGCAGGCGTCAATGCCGTGGCGCACCAATCCTTGGCGCCGTCACGAAGTAGGTTCACTGCAAAGCGGACCTTTAGGTTATCCGGGCAGCCGCTGGTCAGAAAAGCGAACTCCATGTCAGATACCCATCGCATGCTGGTAATCGAATTCGGGTCTCCCTTAAACTCCGGCGGGGAGCAGGCAGAGAGATCCCGATACTGGAACTCCCGGGTACGGGGCTGACCCTCCGTAGGCAGTGGAATAGCTACAATACGCTCTTCCAGTAGGGTCACCACCTCATCTCGAATGGCGGTGATGATCTCGGGAATCGCCTCCCCGATCGCGTGAGATACCTCAGTAGCAATCAGCTCCCTAATACGCTCCTCAGTAATCCCTGCCTCAGCCTGCGGCTCAGCCGCGCGGTTCCTTCTAATGTTGACCATTCTAGGAAAAAGAAATTTCAGAGAGTCATTAGCACAAATAACTCACCCCACTACGCTCACGCTCCACTCCTTGGCTTCCTCGTGACTCTCCCCGACCCGAGTATGGATCCTGTGCTTCAGATAGTAGGAGCTCTACTACTACCCTTCACACCTATCCTTACTCGTTCCGAGTCCTGTCCCGGGACGTCCAAGTAGTTGCTTACCACAAACAAACGCATATGCCCAATCCGGCATATGCAAACACTTTTCCTAGCTCCCTAGAGAAGTCGCAATACCCCACTACCCTTGCTAGAACGGAACCCCCACTAGCCCTGACGAGTCGCCTCGTAAACGCACAGTCGTATACAGTGAAACCAGATAGACATTCGAATATAAGATTCTATCCTACAACGGTTGGACTCAAACAAGAGCTGTGCAATAGAACTAAATCCAGCATTCTAAGGCTATTCAGTTCCTACTGCATACAACCTAAGGTGCATTCACATAACAACCTATCAAGACTAGCATGAGTTCCTAATAGCAAGTAACAAGCATACAGTACCACAAAATCCACGTAAGCAATCTAGCATGCATACCCTATGCCTAGAAAGCAATAAATACACTAAGTGTTGTACCTTCCCAATTGGCGTCGGCTGACTGTACACACTGCGCCCTCGATCACCGTTTCCCAAACGGGTTTTCCTTTTTCCTTTATTCTCAAAGATTTTAATAAAAGAGTTTTAAAAAAAAACTTCATAGCCGCAACTTGAGACCAAACACACCGAGATGTGTTTGATTCACTCAAGCTGTGCTCTGATACCAAGTTGTAACGTCCCAAAAATTACAAGGAATTTAATTTTTTTAAAGCATGCACTTCATTATAAAACAACCATAATTTAACAATTCGCAACTTATTTGGAAATAATGTCGTTAACCCAAATAGCCAATAAAGTTTATACAGCGGAAATTTTATATATTAAAATCCAAAGGGTTGAAAGTGAAATTTTAAACAACTCACGGCACTCCGCGCGTAGTGTGTGTGTACCGTCATGCCCGACCGCCACTCGAACCTGAAACCACAACAAATTGGGAAAAGGGTAAGTTAAATGCTTAGTGAGTCCTATCACACACGCATGTAGCAACCCCACGTATAACGCCCCTACCCGTAAGTAGGCAACATCACCACTACCATGAGTTTGAAGCCACATAATGATTCATGCATACATACAAACCTCGGTCCCACCGAGTACACAAAATATAACAATACCAGCTCAGTCCCACCGAGCCCCCGGTCCCACCGAGTAAAGGTAAATAGTTGTACTAGCTCAGTCCCACCGAGCCCCCGGTCCCACCGAGTAAAGGTAAATAGTTGTACTAGCTCAGTCCCACCGAGCCCTCGGTCCCACCGAGCCCCTCAGTCCCACTGAGGTGTACGCAAGCACAAATAATTCACATATAATTTCAACAATCACAGCTAAATCATCCCATCCAAATTGGTCCACGTAAACACGTAATAACACGTAATAACACATAGCACAAAAACAACGATATACATGAAATTCCTAACTACGCGGTGAGAGAACTCACCTCCAAGCAAAGCAACGCGCTCACGAGCCGCAACACCAGCACGTCAACCTTCCTCACCTTCTCCCACCTAAATACGCACTAAAAACGTCAACGGAAAGTCCCAACTCACGACCCATTTACTAATTTAACAAAACTAAAATTCCAGCTTTTATACTAGAAACGCAGGTCAGTTCGGGACCCATTTTACACCTGTTAAACTGATCAAACCAAAAATCTAATTCCACCTTCAGGAAATTCAATGTCTTACGGTTCCAGGGACGTATCGCACGAGTCCCAACGCTATGCCTAGCACTCTATATGAATTTTACACAAATACCTCGCAGTGCAGCTAAAACAGGACCTATCAGTATAAAATGGCAATTTGACACTAGCTATGATCCGAACCGGTTTTTCCCCAAAACATATAAAAGTTTCTAGACTCAGAATGGGAACTTTTGGCAGCAGCTCCACCCCAATCCGACATTCCTAGCAAAAGTTATAGCTTTTACAAAACAGGGCAGAAACTGTACAATTTACATAAAATGATAACCTTTTGAACTTGAACCCAATAAGACGTCTTAATCCAAACAGACCCTCCAAGCAACATGAATTACTGTTTTAGGGTTGACATGGGCTGAACCACACCATGCACCACCCACTGCCGCCTCCGGCGGTATTGGTGGTTGGCGGCGACGACGGTGGTTGCGGTCAATAACCTCCGGCGAAACCTCCCAACATCACCCGCAACCCCACACCCGCACACACCCACACACCCGCAAGCGCACGCACTCTCTGCCGCCATCGCGGCGGCGTGCAGCGGCGGCCCCACCGCCGGCAGCCATGGCTGCGGCGGTGGTGGTGGCGGTTTACATTATCCGACGAGGAAAAACATCAAATAAAACGAACGGGACACTTACCTTAACGGAATCCCTCTTCTTCCTACTTTCCGACCACTCCCGACGCTGGTTCCCTCACGCCGGCGATCGCCTCCTTCCTCCTCTCGACCCTTGCTCTCTTTCTCTCTCGGTTTCACTTTCTTCTCTTTTGGCCGAAAACAACAAGGGGGGGGGGGGATGGTAGCATGGAGAACAAAGAAGAGGAGGGGGAAGGGTCGGTCCCCTTCTCTTGGCCGATCACTTGCCCCCCCATAAACACCATTTTCACACTTACCCCCTAGTCTCAACACTTTGACACTTTTGGTCCCTGAATTTCCATAATATTGCAAAAGAGAGTAAGGTTTGCCACACATAACATTCAAGGTCTCCTTTGACAACTTCCGTTAACAAGACTCGCTTTAAACGATAAAAAATAAATAAATGTATTACGCAAAATTTAAAACCATACCGGGGCACGGGCTTTACAGGAAAGAGTAGAAAAGAATTGGAACAAAAATCTAGATCCTTTAAAAAGGCAAATTTCTAAATTAACCTCTGCTCTAAAAGTCAAAACAAAAGAACTTTCAGTTTCTAGGAGTGAAACAACAGACATAAGAGCTCTCAAAGAATACTTTCAAAAGAGAGAGATACTTTGGCAAGATCTACTCAGAAGAGAAGTTTTACTTAAAAACTATAAAGAAGCACAGAAGGTGTATGAGAAAGTAAAATCACAAATAGGAAGACGGGGTATAGGGTACGATGATATTACCATAGGTGTTGAAGGCAAAAGAATTAAACCTCTGTCTTCTCTGTTTGTGTTAGGAAAAACGAACAGACCAGATTTTCCAAACTTACTCTCTGTAAGTAAAAGAGCTAAAATCTCTGTGGAACCTCACTTGAGGAAACATACGAAGATGATCAATGTGTGGTTTGAAAACCCAGATTCATCATCTTCAACCTCTATCAATAGAGGAATCAAACCAAAGAAATATCTGAAAACACAAGATCAGATTGGTATCTTTAAGTTTGGTAAACCAGAGACTCAAACGCAGGTTGCTTTTGTCTGTATGATAAATGTCGAAAAGAAATTGTCGACAGAAGCTCCTGAGTTTAAACCCACCTTTTCAGAAGAAAAACTTAAAGAAACAATTGAAAAGGAAATTTTGGAAGTATGGAAAACAAACGTTTTAGAAAACTTTTGTATATCTTCTGTAGATAAAATTCTCGCTGAAGAGATCTTATCAGAAACCTCTGCCGTCTATGAAAGTTATTCTACAGAGGAAGAAAGCTCGTACGATACATGCTCGGAAAATCCAGCATCTGTCGAAAGAGATGACTCAACCTCTGTATTTGAGGACGATTCATCTTCTGACGACTCAGAGACAGATGTTACATCAGGGATAGTTCAGTATGACATAGAGGATGTTAAATTCTCCTCTGAAGTTCTTAACAGAACTATTTCTCCAAAAGAGAAAATCACAGAGATGCCTATCTGCCCAGATTTTCTAAACTTGTATTTACAAGTCAAAACCTCTGCTGAGCTTGATGTGTTAAATCTTAAAAAGAAGACCTCTGTAGATCCTAAAAGTTCAAAATTTTCAAAACCTTTAAGGCAAATTAACAAAAATCCCACTTGGCAACAAAAGGGAAAATGTCCTAAAGTTAACAAATCTTTTTCCTCTGTGACAGTGGAGAAAGATGTTCACCACAGAAGAGACTCACAGAAGGAAGGAACTAAACAAAGCTTTTGCAAACAACATTCTAGTATTCATAGATCTTCTTGTAATAGGAAATCTAGTGTTAAGAAAGAATGTAATGCCTCTGTGGCTCAGTTCAATGAATTCAATGAAAAGTTTGTTAAATCCCAAATCTCTAGCAATAAGATATGAATGTAGTGAGAGATAATCTAGAGAGCAAATATGTCATCCATGTATTGATCTCAAAGGATTACAAAAGGTTTCTAAAGGGATCTAGATTCACACTAACTAAGAACTAGACATGCCTATTTATACCCATAACATACAAGGTATAAAGGCACAGCTAACAAATACAGTACATTGACTTTTACAGTAAATCTTGAATACAACAATGCTCTAACAATCTCCCCCTTTGGATTCAAGATTTAAAAAATATGACAGCAGTCTTCAGCTCTTTGTAAAGTCAATCTTCTCAAACAGACACTCTATCAAACCATATTCAAATAGCTTTATCTCCACTAGTTCACGGTGAACTATATGCTTTGACACTCTTTAAGAACTCAACTTTGAAGAATCTTCAGACAAACATGAAAAGTCATTGTCTTTTTCTTTGAAAAATCAACCTTCTTCAATACAATCTTCAACAGATTGTCTTCAAGTCTTGAACATGGATTTCATATCTTTATATAGAACCATCAATTCGGAACAAGATAAATCAGAAACGATTAGAGTTTGGATCAGAAAGATGTGAAACCATCCACATTGTTGAACTTTTAGGTGTAAGCGCATTCCGATAACCACTCAGAACTAAGATAACCAAATTCAGCAACATTTGGACTTCACATGATCCTTCTCCCCAATCTTCAGTCTTTGTTCACGAATCTTTGACTTGAAATATCTTTGATTTGAAAATCCTTTGACATGAAATTGAAATTAAACTTTTCTCCCCCTTTTTCGATGATGGTGAGCATCATAATCATCGAAAACCATTTTCAATTTCAGTCGTGTCTTTGAGTATTGCTAACAATCTCCTCCTTACAGAATAACCTTGCTCCCCCTCAAAATAAGAATTCTGGAGCAATTTGTTTTCTCCCCCTGAAAGTATGCATATATTTCAATAACGTACAGTATTTGAAATTGTAGCACAAATTTTAAAACAAATTTACACAAGGAAAATAACATTCATTGAATTTTATTTTATAACTACAAACATTTGATCATTTGAAAACTTTACAAAAGAAATCCAACTTAATGAAATTTAACAGATTTTTCAATCAAATGAAATCAAATGCATGTGTTTGGATTCAAGAACAAGTCATCATTGTATATCAAGTTAAAAAATGTTCAGTTTCAACCCCTTTATTAAATCTATTTGGTGTGCTAGCATGGGAAATATGATTAGCTTCAAGCATATGCAATTCTAAAACATATAAGAATATTTTGCTCTACTCACACTATTTGTCCAAAATCAGAATTTTCACAAATTTACGGGTTTATCGCGACTTTGTATTTTCCCAAGTTTCAAGAGATGTGTGCTCATTGGCATCTTTTGTTTTGTGCTCATTGGCATCTTTTGATTTGTGCAAATTGGCATCTTTTGATTTTGTGCTCATTGGCATTTTTTGATCAAAAAGTTTAGTAAGAATAAGATACACCGTTAAACATGACTTTCTATCTGGTTCTATAGCAGGATTTGGGTCAGCATATCCCAAACCAGTTGGCCTTAGGTGCTAGGTGACGAGCACCCCTTAGAACTTAATTTCCCAAACCAGAAAGGCCACATCGATATATCTTAAACCCATTTGTACCAGTAAAACATGGCTTTCTATCTGATTCTATTGCAGGATTTGGGTCAGCCGATCCCAGACCAGTTGATCTTAGGGACTAGGTGTCGAGCACCCCTTAGGACTTACTCTCCCAAACCAGAAAGGCCACAGGCACAAACTTTCAAACTAAATGATATTCTATATAAGTTCGAATTTCCATCACAAAATATGAATGATATCTCAATCACTTGGTTCTTAATCATAGTGCTTCCCCCATATTTTCGTTTCCATTCATCATTCTGATAAATAGGCTTTTTGAGCATTATATTCTATATAAGTCCAGATTCACATATCTTTGAGCATTCAACATAATTTCATTCATGTTTTGCTGACCTTTCGATTTATTTCAGAGGTGAAAGATGAAACAAATATAACTCAGATAAAACAAAAACACTTGTAAAATCATCTTTTAGCACACATTTAATTCATTGAATGAAAATTGAAAATTTTATCTCATTGAATTAAATTTATAAAGATTCAAATTTTCAAAGTGGTAGAAACAAAATATAATCCAATGTTACCTTTTACCACGTTCCTTGAAACAGAAAGATGTAACAGTTAAGGATATCACCTGAGAAGTGTGAGTTCTAAACTGATTTGTTTAGAAGTCTTAGTCGTTGAAGTACGGGTCCTGAACTGAATTGTTCAGAAGCCATAGTCGTTGAAGCACGGGTTTTGAACTGATATGTTCAAAAGCCATTAATATTTGTCTCCCCCTTAATGGTACAAATATTTTTCAAAAAATACGCCGCTTCTATTCTGTTTTCAGTCATGTGTGTGGTATGTATCTACAATTCAGTACAACACATGAAGAACCTGCAAAACAGATTAAGCAGATTTTGGTACCCAATGGCATTTGGGTCCTAGTGGGTTAGGTGTAGATTTCTTACAAGGAATACTGTAAGAACCATACCAATAAGAAGAATAATCTTTATGCACAAAGTCATTTGATCCACAGTAAGAACAACAGATTTTCTTATGTGCCAACCTAATCAGATGATTTACATAATGAATCGGATTAGGTTTAGCATAAGATTTACCTTTTGGCGTATTGTTCTTCTTTGCATTTGATGTGGATACTGATGATTTTGGCACTTCTTTCTTTGGAACTGTTGTGCCTTTTACTCTCCATTCCATCTTCACCCTTTTGAAGATTGGAACTTCTTCAGGTTTGGAAGTATTAACTTTAGGCACTTTTGTTTTGTTATCTGATTTATCATACAGAGGATTATAGAAGAGATTTGTTGAACGAATCCGACCTTTTGAGAAATCTGTTGATCTATTAAATTGTTTAGAAGAAATGTTTTTAAAACTTGAACTTGAAGCAGTTTTAAAAGAGCATTCAGAATCATTTGAATCAACAAATGGAGTCTGAAAGATAGAATTATGACCGGTCTGCTTTGAGACATCAAATTTAAAAATGACGTCTTCAAGTTCTTTGACTTTGTTTATTAAAACATTTTTCTCTTTAGAAATTAGATCAAATTTCTTTTGGAGATCAGATTTGATCAACTGATCCTTCATAATATCAGCTGATAAACCAGATAATCTTTTGGTAAGATTAAGAATCACATCTTCAAAATATTCACGTTCCGATTCAAAATCTTTTTCCAAAAACTTTCTTTTATCAATAATCTCTTTGAAAATTTCCATATTTTTCTTTTTAAGAGTTTTACTTTCCTTTTCAAAGAGATTTTTCTTTTCCGTGAAATCTTTTCTTTCCTTTTCCAAAAGATTTTCTAATTCAGAGATTTTCACGGAAAGTTCAGAACTTTTAATCTCAAAAGATTTTCGTTCAGTTTCAAATTTAGCTCTTTCTTTTTCGAGCTTGTCTTTTTCTAAAAATAAAACTTTCTCAAGATTAGAAATTTGTTTTGAAAGTTTTATATATTTAAGCTCAATTACTTCATTTTCTTTAAGAACTTTCATTGAAGAAAGTGACTCTCTTTCACGTTCTGTAAGCTTCTTCTTCAATTCAACGTTTTCACCTTCCAACGTTGTTCTTTTCTCTTGAACTTCTTTTAATTGATCGTGCAGACATGAGTTGTCTTTCTTTGCTTCAAGATCTGCAATATACGCTTCAAGATCAGTTATTCTTTTACTAAATTTAGCATTTGAAGAAGAAATGTCTAAAATTTGTCTTTTCAGATTAACATTTTCTTCTTCCAATGCTTTATTTAAAATAGGAGTTGAAGAATTTGAAGCATTGTCTTTAGAAGGAGTTTAAGGATGATTCTGTTAAAATGACTTGTTGCAACACTACATTATTTGGTTTAACAGAAACATGTGGTTTAGAAGGTGTTTCTGTTATAATAACTTGTTGCAACATTTTATTATTTGGTTTAACAAAAACTTTTGCAATTGGAGGAATCTCCTTTTTCAAAGTTTGCTTCAAATCTTCACCACTGCTTTTAACAATAACTTGTTGTAAAACCATTTTGAAAATTGCTAGAAATTGATCGTTCAGAAGATCAAGCAGTTAGTGTAAGAAAAATTACACTTATGAGAATTTAACCAACATTCCTAAGAATTCGGATGCTCAATTCGGATGCTCAATTCGGATGCTCAATTCGGATAATCAATTCGGACTTGATAGATTTCGAAATCCTCCAATTCGAACTTAACAGCGTTCGAATTCACTCAATTCGGATGTACTAAGGTTCGAATTCACTCAATTCGAATGTACTTAGGTTCGAATTCACTCAATTCGAATGTACTTAGGTTCGAATTCACTCAATTCGAATGTACTTAGGTTCGAATTCACTCAATTCGAATGTACTTAGGTTCGAATTCACTCAATTCGAATGTACTTAGGTTCGAATTCACTCAACTCGAATGTACTTAGGTTCGAATTCACTCAATTCGAATGTACTTAGGTTCGAATTCACTCAATTCGAACTCAACAAGGTTCGAATTCTATACTTAGGAAAATTTAATCAACTCAAATCAATACACAAGTTCTCAATTCGAATCTAACAGGGTTCGAATTCTCTACAATTCGAATCTAATAGGGTTCGAATTCTATGAATTCGAATTCTTCTTGAGTCGAATTCTACACTTGTGATGCCAAGAACAATCCGAATTCTCTATGAATGTTCCGAATTCTCTTTGAATGATCCGAATTCACCAAGAATGATCCGAATTCTGCACTTCGAACTTCAAAATCACTTAATCTGCCATAACTTCTTCAATTATTGATCAATTGTGATGAATCTTATATCAAATTGTTCGTAATTGAAATCCGCACACTTTTTCTGTTGATTGCAATTCACAATTCGATCAATTTGAACAGATTAAGATCAAAACAGTGATCTTGAAGTTTTCGAAAAAAAAAAATTCAAGAATCGATTAGATCTGTCAATTCTGTGCAGATTTTGATGTTAATCCAAGAATTAAAAGTGTTCAGGAAGCAAATCCGAATGCCATGATGCAAAGAATTGATTCAAAAACTCAAAATCCGGAAAAACTTCATGTCTGAATGATAAGACTTCAGATGAACAGTAAAAGCCACTTGGTCCGAATTTTTGAAGAACAGTGTAAAAATTCTTCAATTTGGTCTTCGATCTGCTTGAATCTTCTGTTTAGCTCTGATACCAATTGTTAAATCCCAAATCTCTAGCAATAAGATATGAATGTAGTGAGAGAGAATCTAGAGAGCAAATATGTCATCCATGTATTGATCTCAAAGGATTACAAAAGGTTTCTAAAGGGATCTAGATTCACACTAACTAAGAACCAGACATGCCTATTTATACCCATAACATACAAGGTATAAAGGCACAGCTAACAAATACAGTACATTGACTTTTACAGTAAATCTTGAATACAACAATGCTCTAACAAAGTTCAAGCAAATCACGTCTCATATTCAATATTGTCATTGCTTTGATCTTATGTTCAACCTAAATAATCACTTCTCCAGTCAAGATTGTTTACTCTCTACTCAAATTCAAAAGTCAAAACCTACAAAGAAACAATCTGATTCTTCTACAAAAGATAAAATGTATTTCAAGAATGCTAAGGCAAACTTGAAAAATTCTAACAATATTGGACCCATGTGGATATGGGTACCTAAGTCTCTGTGATTGTCTTGCAGAATCGGTATGTGCCAATCTGGTATCTAGACTCCGGATGCTCAAGGCACATGACTGGCGACAGAAGTTTACTATCCACGTACAAAGAAACACTCGATGGTGGATCTGTAACTTTTGGAGACGACAAAAAGGGACACATCAAAGGCTATGGAGTCATAAAGAAGGAAAACGTTTATGTATACAAAGTTGCATATGTGAATGGCCTTAAACACAACCTGCTCAGTGTAAGCCAACTTTGTGATACAGGATTCGATGTGTTATTCAAAAGAACTTTCTACTCTCTGAAAAGTGAAGACACAGGAATGGAACTTCTGCGAGCCGACAAAAGAGGTGATCTATATCTGATGAATTTCAGTTCCAAGAACAAGGACAAAGTTTGTCTTGTAGCCTGCAAAAGCGAGGAAGCCTGGTTATGGCATAACAGGTTCTGTCACTTAAACTTTCACACCTTGGATAAACTGGTCAAACTTGATCTAGTTAAAGGTTTGCCTAATGTTAAATTTAATAAGGATCATTTGTGTTTTGCCTGTGAAATGGGAAAACTCAGAAGAGCTTCCCACAGAGGCAAAACAGATGTGTCTTGCACTAGGCCTCTGTACATGCTTCATGTCGACCTCTGCGGTCCCATTGCCATACAGAGCCTAGGTGGCAAGAAATACATACTTGTCTTAATTGATGAGTATTCGCGATTCACATGGGTTGAATTTGTCCGAAAGAATGCAGATTTTCCAATCATCTTGATTAATCTAATGAAAAGAATCCAAGTTCTTTATGAATGCAGAATACAGAAGTTAAGAAGTGATAATGGCACAGAATTTCGAAACTCTGTCATTGAAGCCTATCTTTCTATAGAAGGAATATCACAGAACTTCTCTGCCGCACGCACTCCACAGCAGAACGGCGTAGTCGAAAGAAAGAATCGAACGCTCGTGGAGGCCGCAAGAACTATGCTATCAGCATGCGGATTACCGATGAACTTTTGGGCAGAAGCGATTTCTACCGCTTGTTATACACAGAATCGTTCAACCATTGTGAAAAGTCACATCAAGACTCCTTACGAACTGATCAACAAAAGTCGGCCAAACATCAAGTTTTTCCATGTGTTTGGATGTAAATGCTTTGTTTTAAACGACAGAGATTCCAGAGGAAAGTTTGAGGTAAAAGCTGACGAAGGAAAATTCATTGGATACTTTGCCACTTCCAAAGCCTACAGAGTATACCTTACAAAGTCTCGCAAGATCGTAGAAAGCATCAATGTTTCTTTTGATGATTCATTCCAAATGACTTCTGAGCAAATCAGTTCAGAACTCGGACTTAAAGGGGAATCCTCTGGCATCTCACAAACAAAAGAAGACTTAAATCTTCTATTTCTAGAGATGTTCCACGACGACATTGATCCCTCTGTTGGAACCATCAGAGCTTATGCAGAACAATCTTCTGTCGGTCAAAATCCTACAGGTATGACTCTAACTGGTCCAAATAATGCTTCATCTTCTTCTGTAAATGCTACAGATGCAAATGCTGAGGAAGAGTCTACAGAAGATGAAACACAAAGGAAAACGACCACAGAAGCTGCTGAAGAACAAACTCCACAATCCACAGAGGAACCAATAACAGAGGATATAGAGGACCAAGTCTATACGCCTTCAGAGGAACAAACTCCACCACCACTCATACCAATCATTCCACAAACTGTAGGATCAACTACAAAGGCACGCACTACGATAGAGGCTACACCAGAAGAAGAAGAACAACAAGAAGCCTCTGAAGAACAATTCGATGACATTGGTGACCATCATCCACGCACAACTCAGTGGACAAAAAGCCATCCTCCAAGCCAAATAATTTGTGAACCCTCTGACACGGTAAAAACAAGGTCTGCCACTGCAAATTTTTGTTTCTTTACGAACTTTATTAGTGTGATAGAGCCAAAGAAGATTTCTGAAGCCCTTGACGACCCAAACTGGGTAGACGCCATGCAAGATGAGCTTCTGCAGTTTGAGCGCAACAAATTCTGGACTCTAGTACCTCTGCCATGGGGGCAACAGGCCATTGGGACTAAGTGGGTCTACAGAAATAAGAAGGATGAAGATGGAGTGGTCATCAGAAACAAAGCACGATTAGTGGCCAAGGGATATAGACAAGAAGAAGGCATAGACTACGATGAGACTTTTGCCCCTGTCGCACGACTCGAAGCAATAAGAATATTCTTAGCCTTCGCAGCCCACAGAGGTTTCAAAGTCTATCAGATGGACGTGAAATCAGCTTTTCTCAACGGTGAAATCCAAGAAGAGGTTTACGTAAATCAGCCACCAGGGTTTGATAGCTCAAAGTTCCCAAGGCATGTGTACTACCTTGAAAAGGCTCTGTACGGACTGAAACAGACTCTAAGAGCATGATACGAACGACTTTCTACCTTTCTTCTAGTCAATGGCTACGACAGAGGTGCAACAGATACTACCTTATTCTATAAACGTAAAAACAGTGAAATAATGCTTGTACAAATCTATGTGGACGACATAATTTTTGGGTCTACTAATACAGAAGAGTGCAAAAGTTTTGAAAAACTCATGCAAAGTGAGTTTGAAATGAGTATGATGGGAGAATTAACATTCTTCCTCGGACTCCAAGTCAAACAATCATCAGAGGGAATTTTTATAAATCAGGCCAAATATGTCTCTGACATTCTTTCCATGTATAGCCTCTCTGATACCTCTGCCATGAAAACTCCAATGGCCACTGGAAATAAGTTATTCTTAGATCCAGATGGCATCTCTGTAGAATGCACTCTCTACAGAGGCATGATTGGATCTCTGTTATACTTAACTGCTAGCAGACCTGACATTATGCATGCCACATGTCTTTGTGCACGTTATCAAGCTAATCCTAAGAAATCACATTATGATGCTGTTAAGAGAATCTTTAGATACCTAAAGGGGACCAAAAATCTTGGTCTCTGGTATCCACAGAACTCTGGCTTTTGTCTTAAAGCTTATACAGATTCAGACTATGGAGGATGCATGCTCGACAGAAAGAGTACCTCTGGGAGTTATCAATTCCTAGGTGGTAAGCTAGTCAGTTGGACCTCCAAGAAGCAGAATTGTGTGTCAACATCTACGGCATAAGCTGAATACGTTGCTGCTGCTAGCTGTTGTTCTCAGGTTCTGTGGATGAAGACTCAGCTAAAAGACTACGGCCACATCCTACTCAAGATACCCATCTTCTGTGATTCCAAAAGTGCCATTGCCATCTCTGCCAATCCTGTGCAACATTCAAAAACCAAGCATATCGATATAAGGTACCACTTCTTGAAACATCATGTTGAATACGGTACAATCGAGATGCATTTCGTGCCCACAGAATACCAACTCGCGGACTTATTCACCAAAGCTTTAGACGAGAAAATATTCAATTTCTTGGTGGGTAAGTTAGGAATGATCAATATGACGTGAAAATCCTCTGTAAGTATAGCTTATCTTCTGTAAATTTGTGTATAAATATATTGCTTTATTTATTGCTTTGATTGATTTCTTTCTGTATGTAAATTCTCAATCTTAAATAGTTCTTGAAATCACAGAGCTTCTGTGGGTCTGCTCAGAACCTCTGACGACCCCTACAGAACCTCTGGTAAACATGACCTATGTACTATGCAAAACTTATCCTATTTTGATCCAAGCATAGGTCAAGGGGGAGCAGAAGGAAATTACTTGATCTACAGAGATGGTTAGATCAAGGGGAGCAAAAGAAACCTTGAAATGATCTACATAGGTTAATCTTTCAAGGGGGAGCCAAAGAAGAGTGTCGATGAATCTATATCGTCAGAAGTCAGACATCACTGCCGAGAAAAGAAGAACCAAAAGGTATGTCTCGTACAAAAGGTTTTTGAAAACAGTTTTTTGGGACAAAAATTGTCAAATACGTCCTAAAAATACTGGGAATAACATTTCAAAAATAAAATTATTAAAACTTTTAATAATTTTTGAATTATGAGAAATTTGAGGTCATAGAGCTTCTGCTGAGCTCAACAGAAGTTCTGCCAGAACACTGCTCTGTAATCGCAAATTTAACTCGGAAACCGAATATGCACAAATACACACACCATGACCTTCTCGCACAAAACTTTTTCCAAAACAGTTTTCTCGGACACAAACTTTCAAATATGTCCGAAAAACATTTCTTAATGCAAATCAAAACTTGGATGATCAAAATTGTTAATAGATTTTTAGTTATGAGAAATTTTCACTCATAGAGCTTCTGCTGGCCCTGACAGAGCTTCTGCAAATTCCTACAGAGCCTCAAAACCTCTGTGAACGAAATTTCTTCACTAAAATCCTATTAATCCTCTCCAATGCTTTTACAAATGTTTTGGTCAAAATAGAACCTACAGAGTCATGATAACAATGAGATATAAGAAAAAGGGTGAAAATCCAAGATTTTCAAAATCACAGATCTTCTGTAAACCACAGAGCTTCTGTGAATTTGGTATTTGGGCATTTCTGTAAACAGTAACGGTTACTTTTACTGAGAGTGAAAATCATGTGGCTAAGAACAACCCCACGCGCCTAGCATTAATGGGCCGCGCACGACGTCCTGTCATCCTCTGACATGGCCTACATGTCTCATTTTCATTGGGCGTACATGGCACGATTTTTTTTGGAAAGTTGAACCCGCCGTTCTAACTCAAGTACAGATTCCAAATATTTATCCATTGCCAAATATTTTTACCCTTTCGAATTCTACCGTTTTACCCACCTATAAAACCCAAGCTTACCCTCTCATAAAATCTTTACGAACCCTCATTCTTCTCCGGCGGAACCCTGCAAAAACCTGCAAGTATCTTATTCTCATTACCAATGGCTTCATCTTCTCAAGCTATCTCCCCTGCACACTCTCCGACAAACTCACCGGAACACTCCCCTGCTCATTCTGAACATTCAGAAAACCCCCACCTCGCCAAAAATGCCGAACAAGAAGATTCTGGTGACTCAGCAGACTTTGCTCCGACCACCCATCTCCAAAACTTTATCGCAAAGGAGCACTTTGAAAAGGTACTACCCATCAAATCCAATGACTGCTATTTGGTCCCCTCACTCACTGCTTTCGGCGAAGCCCATGCCCTTCTTCTAAACATCATGGAAAACCACATTCTCTTTCCTTTACTCTCAAGAACCCCAAAGAAAATACCTGTTAGGTATTTGAACCAATTTTGGCAAAGTTGCCGATATGATAAAGATGATTCTCTTTTCAAAGGGTACATCTCAAAGCCAGACAAATCTGAACATTTGGAACTCAAGTTCAATAGAACAATGTTTTCTCTTGAGTTCAATCTACCAACAAGGGGTCTTCTTGGACTGAAAACATATGCAGAACAACCAACAGACGACGAGCTCTGTCGTTTTGTAGAAATGCTTGGGTACAACACCCACCTAAGGAAGAGAAATGACTTCCGCAGAGGCAGACTAGCACCTCTGTGGAACACCTTGTTTTCGATCCTCAACAGATGCCTTACAGGGAAGATAGGCAGCATTGACCAGAGCTCGCACCAGATCTTAACCATCATGTACGAGGTCTACTACGATCTCCCACTCGATTACGCGACCATCATGTTGCAGGAGATCATCAATACGATCGACAGAAAGAACAACACCAAAAAGGCAAGAGAGAACGATCCTAAGTATCTACCGCCTCTGCAATTCCAAAGGATATTGGGAGTCATGTTCGAACCTCTGCTGATGATGCAGAACTGGCCAATGGAAGGGCCAACTCCCAAACAGTTCCCAATGAACAAAAACATCCCCACCGATCATGTAGATGGCTACACCCACTGCAGACCTCCGTCAAAGAAGCTTCTGAGCTATGCCAAGAACAAAACCCTTAAGTTAGAGTATATACGCGATCATAGGACTCCAAAACCGAGCCCTGTGACACCCCCGCGTTTAGGTGTCCCCCTAGGAACAATAGTTGCAGAACCCCTCTCTACAGAAGTGAAGGAGCAGAAACTGGCAAAACACATGGCAATCCAACTTAGTTTTATAGCCAAACGAGTCGAGCTCATGGGAAAGAAGTCTTCTTCTAAAGCCTCTGAATCTACCCCAAAAACCAAGAAGAGGAAAACTGAAGAAGGCACCTCTACAAGCATTACAGAAACTCAACCTTCACCTCCTCATGCCACAGAAGTTGGCCCCTCTGCTCCTCCCTCTTCTCCAAAACAAAAGAAGAAAAGGAAATCAAAACCCACAGAAGGAGGGGCACCAAAACCCAAGAGGAGGAAGACCAAAAAGAAGCATGGGAAACCACTTGATCAAATGGTTACCATCGCAGAAGAGGCAGCTGCAGAAGTTGGTGAAGAAGAGGTCGCAGAGACCCGGGTCGAAGAAACCGCAGAGGAAGAGACTGCAGAAAAAGAAGTTGCAGAAGAGGGATATCAATCACCTTATCAATCCCCAGATCGATTCGCTCATCAAGGTAGCTTAAACGATTTCCTTCAACACCCTGACATTGCTGACACCCTAAATACAGCTGACCACTTGACCACCACACCACAGAAGAACCAGACTTCTCTATCTCTGACGTTGACACAAATCTGCAAGATGATGACCAAACCCCCAGAGGTCAACCGGCTAAAACTCCAAACATTCTACAGAACCCCTTCATCCAACAGGGATTGAACGTCCACAGAAGGAGTCCAAGCCCAGCTTCAGAAGAAGGTATAGAAGAAATCGATATGTCAGATGATGCCACTAGGGAAAGGATTAGGCTACAAGCAGAAGCTGAGTGGAATAGAGATGAGGTTACAGAGGCTTTAGATAGAATGGGAGGAAAAGAAAAAGGGACAGAAAAAGATGCCGTAGAAGTAGAAGGCACACATCCTCAAACCCCTCCCAGTGCAACCCACACTGCTAACACCGCAGGTCTAGCTGCAGAAGGTGTTATTGAACAAGAGCAGCACAGCTCGATCCAAACCCAACCCATCCAGCCAGAGGTTACTCATTCCACCTCTGCGCCCACAGAAACCGGGGAATCCATTCCTAGGGAGTCTCCTCAGAGAGACTCACCTATAGTTCATGATCAATCGTCCCAGATCACACCAAAACCCAAGAGGAGGAAGACCAAAAAGAAGCATGGGAAACCACTTGATCAAATGGTTACCATCGCAGAAGAGGCAACTGCAGAAGTTGGTGAAGAAGAGGTCGCAGAGACCCGGGTCGAAGAAACTGCAGAGGAAGAGACTGCAGAAAAAGAAGTTGCAGAAGAGGGATATCAATCACCTTATCAATCCCCAGATCGATTCGCTCATCAAGGTAGCTTAAACGATTTCTTTCAACACCCTGACATTGCTGACACCCTAAATACAGCTGGGTGGAATGCACCACCACTTGACCACCACACCACAGAAGAACAAGACTTCTCTATCTCTGGCGTTGACACAAATCTGCAAGATGATGACCAAACCCCCGGAGATCAACCGGCTGAAACTCCAAACATTCTACATAACCCATTCATCCAACAGGGATTGAACGTCCACAGAAGGAGTCCAAGCCAAGCTTCAGAAGAAGGTATAGAAGAAATCGATATGTCAGATGATGCCACTAGGGAAAGGATTAGGCTACAAGCAGAAGCTGGGTGGAATAGAGATGAGGTTACAGAGGCTTTAGATAGAATGGGAGAAAAAGAAAAAGAGATAGAAAAAGATGTCGTAGAAGTAGAAGGCACACATCCTCAAACCCCACCCCCCCAGTGCAACCCACACTTCTAACTCTGCAGGTCTAGCTGCAGAAGGAGTTATTGAAAAAGAGTCGCACAACTCGATCCAAACCCAAAGCAAACAGCCAGAGGTCACTCTTTCGACTTCTGCGCCCACAAAAACCGGGGAATCCATTCCTAGGGAGTCTCCTCAAAGAGACTCACATATAGTTCGTGATCCACTGCCCCAGATCACACTAGAACACCCTACAGAGGAATTCGTTTCCTCTGCCACGCACAATTTAGGGCCAAAACTTCTTTCAGAGAGAAGTAGTGAGCACAAAGACGAAGAGACTCTAGACAAGTTTCCAAGTCAAAAGAAGAACATTCCGATACCCACCTATGGAGTGGATTTGGACACTGTTCTTCGCAGAACTTCTATAGAGATTGAAACTCAAATTTCTTCTCGAAGATCAGATGGAAATCCTTCCACCCCCAACGTACAAAAAAGGGTGAACGAAGGTGTCCCAGGAGCAGGGACTAACTCTGGAGACGAATGTGTTCCTCCATAGGTTACCAAAGGAACACACGTATCAAGGGATGAGTTCCAAACCCTTGTCACCTCTGTGAACCAAACCATGAAAGAGTTGCAAAGCTCTTTCAAATCTTTTGCAGAGACAACATCGAAGGCCTTACTAAATCTGAACACCAAAATGGACAATCTGTCCACAGAGGTGAAATCTGCCATTTCCCAGATGAAGTCTTCTGCTGAAACAACTACCACTTCTGCCGCCAAAGAATTCGGGATAGCCGCAACTTCTGCGTTCAAGGAATCAGTCAAACATTTCCTTGAATAACTGAACAAGCAATCCAACAAACCAAAGGGCATTACACCTGCAGATCTACATAAGGCCCTGAAACACGTACAAGAAGAAGCAATGCGCAACACTGTGCTGATGCAGCCTAAAGACTACATGACCAGAGCACAGCTAACAGAGCTCGGGCAGAATGTGATAAACCAGGTCACAGAAGTCATCATCTCCTTCACTACTGCAAATGCCAACTACGTTAAAGAGTTCAGAGCAAGTGTCGGCAGAATGCGCTTCAAGACAGAAGCAGAGCTTGCAACTCTATTTGGCCTCGGTGATGATGTATGCGCAAAGTTGATGGCTGCAGGAGCAGAACTACCAAAGAAACCCAAAGCTTCTTGCAGAGCAGAGGGTACTTCTGATAAGGGGCAGGATAACTCTGATGATGACCACCCTGGTCCATCAGATCATCCTGAGGGGGAGAATACAAGGGAGAAAGCTACGAGCAGAGGACTTCCAGCTACACCAATAGCCGCAGAACCCATCAACCAAGCCCCTCCAAAACAAACCCAACAGCAACAAACTCAACAGACCACAGAGACAACACCCATCTCTGTGGAATCAACTGCTGAAGAAACCCATGTACCAGAAACTGTTCAAAAGACCACAGAAGCAACAACCAACCCTGTGGTAATCATCTTGGAAGAAAGTCCTTCAACAAACCAACAACCCAGAGGTACAGAAGCTCAAAAGACCACAGAGGAAACACCCACCTCTGTGGAATTCCCTACAATGTTTGAAGTAGATGCTCAACATCTGTCATCCTCTTCAGAAGAAGATCTTCCCTCCCCAACTACAAAACCAACAGAAAAACCCCAAACCATCACAAGAAGAAAGTCTATTGCCCTCAAACCAAAAAGAGCAAAGACCTCTGCTTCTTCTATTCTAAGAAATATGCACAACACAATGACTGAACGAATGTCGCAAAGAGCAGAAGAAAGACAGAGGTTTACATCATCTTTCCGAATGGCAAGAAGATTCCACATTCCTCAACCCACAGAAACCGAGCTCACAGAAGAAGTCACCAAAGAACCTCCAACAGAGGTTACAGAGCCAATCAAGCCAACAGAACCAACGCCACAAAAGTCCTCTCAAACACAAGTGTCAAAACCTACAGAGGCAACACCCATCATTCCAACAGAAGCGCTAACACCCAAACCTACAGAGGCAACTGGTTCTGAACCTCTAAAGGCCAAAGACAAGGGAAAGGCGAAACTGACAGAAGAGCCCAAGAAAAAGAAATCATTGCCCAAGCCTACAGAGAAATTGATGAAGAGCGCCTTTGATGCCTTCCAAACTCCAAAGCCTGAAGAAGAGAATTGGGCATATGGATTGAAGCCTCTGTCAGACATTCCACTAACAGGTAGAGCTACAGAAGTTGTTCGACAGATGGAGAGTCTCAGAAGACAAGTACCACCACCTGGTCCAACATACGAAGAAATGGAAGAAGTGGTATACAAATACCTCTACAAACAACCCTTTCAGACCAATCATCCAACAGATCACGTCACATATCCAGAGATCAGAGAAGAATTTGAGAACATCTTCACCAGAACAAAGCCAAGAACCAGAGCAGATGTCTTCTCAATCCACAAAATCAAAAAGGTAATCTTCTGTAGGTACTCCTTTACAAAAACCTATCCAAGGGTCAGGTACAATCTTTACAGAGTCAGAAGGGTAAACAATTCAGAAACCACCTTCGCTGATGCTGACCTAAGGAATCTGAATCCCTATGATCTACCTGACCTTCTGCAATGGACGAAGGACAACTACAACACAGAGCCTGAAAGAACAGGATCTAATCTCACAATCAATATAGAAAGCAGTAATTGAGAAGTTGTATGATCAAACCCAATTGTATTCAATGATGAACAGAAATACAGATCTATGAGAGAGAGAATCTCAAAGATTACAGAGAATGAATACAAAGTTATACGGGAAAAATCAATCAGTTAGCAACATAGAGCTAACTACTATTTATACTGCAACAAACATCTTAAAGCTACAGTACAAATAAGAAAGACTAATAAGAACATAACACGTGTCCTAATTAGTTTATAAAATACTAAGTAAAGTATCTTGTCATAAGTTCTGAACAGGTAGTTCAGAACTTCTGAACATTCTTCTGATAAAGCTTCTCAGATCTTCTGACTGCTCTACTCAGATTATCTGAGTCTTCTACTCAGACCATCTAACTCTTCTTATCAGACATCTGACTTCTCTACTCAGAACATCTGAGTCCTCTTATCAGATCTTCAACACTTGGTTTATTGACAAAACTTCAGATCTAACAGAGCCAAACACCAGAGCCTATCAAGTGTTGAGAAAATCAATGAGGGAAAGGATTCTGATCTACAGTTTGACAGACTTTTAGCTAGGAAAGGATCTTGTTCTCAAACATCTGAACCTTCGACCACCAGAGGATCGCTGCCCACCCGACGCTGTGCCCAACTCAATCATTACAGAACCAAGGTTCGGGTTAGTATTTCAAAACCCACGAGGCGAAGTCAAACTTTTTGTGACCATGGACTATCAGAAGTACGCAACCAGTACTCTGAACATGTTCAGAGCAAACCTTGTAAAATACAGAGATACCGAGCAAATGGATAGAGACGCTGCAGATGCTTTCATCAGAGAGATTGATGCTACAATCCGCTTAAGAGAACTCTGCATCAGTTTCTACAACGAGATCAGAGAAGTCGGAAGAGACAACAGAAGCTACAACGATTTCAAAGACGCCAAAATCTGATTCTCAAACAAAATCTCTGCAAACCATTTTCAGTTTATCTTTCATAATACTCAAATGTAAAATGCCTCTGGCATATTTCTGAATGAAAGAACTTTCGAGGTATTGTTTAACCTCTGTCTTATCTAACTTAGCCTAAAGTACTTCAATGTCAAATTTTTATTTTTCACTACTTAGGGGGAGATTGTTAGCTTCAATCTTCCTAATCGTAGAAGTAGTGAAAAATAGGCTAAGTGAAGAAAGCCTCTTACAAAGGCTCTGCCACTTCCGAATGATCAAGGTCAAGAAGCTACAGAGGTGTCCTATAGAACCTCTGTCTTACGCATAAAGAAGACCAAAGACTCGGAACCCGGTGAAGACTGCTCTACAAAAGGCCAGACATCAGAACCTCTGTAACCCTTTACAGAGCCTCTACGGCTCAGACTGAAGACTTGAAAGATATTTATAATATCTTGCCACTGTTGAAGAAATATCTTGCTACTGTTACTGGATCCGTTCATCAACTTGCAAGGTAGCATGCCCTGTCCAACTTCAACACGTGTCAAACTCTGAGTGGACTCAATAGGGCTTAGTACAACATAGACGTCTGCGGCATTAAATACAATACAGCACGTACAACTGTTCATGCCATCCAGTCTACTAGTAGCTCATGCTTTATGGTCCCCTAGAGTAGTATAAAAGGAAGTCTCTTGTTGAGATCTTCCTTAACATCTTAAGGACTTAAACGAAGAATCTGAGTTTCATGCTTATGCTTTATATCGTCAAACCTTTTAAGCATTACACTCTCTCACACACACCAAACAGTTCTTAATATGTTCTTGGTGTTCTTATTATATATCGAACGACAGTAATCTTCAAGATATCATTTTGTTCTTAAAATACTGTTTCTTTATATTGTGTGTTCTAAATCTATCAAACATATCTGTTAGTTCTTTAAATACGCTTCCGCATCAAACATAAACTCAAACTAATAGATCTGTTAATCTTGTCTAAGCAAAACGGGAACCAACAGACAGTTTATGAGATCTCTTTTTATTGCAGTGTTGCATGTTTTCAGAAAATGCATACTATTTGGTACAAAGTTTACAGATTGATATGTATGGTGTAAAATGATTTTTATTCATGCAAACCATGAACTCACTGAGCTTTTTAAGCTGACTATAGTATGCATCTCAGGGATAGAAGGTTTCAGGTTGGAACAAGCAAATTGGAACGCCTAGAGATTTGTCTAGTCCACTTAAGTTCGATATTTATTTTCAAGCATCTATGATAGATAAATTTGTAACGCAATCCGGAATGGGACGAGTTTGCATAAAGTTACATTTTTATTGTTTTAAAGTCTTCTGCTGTTAAACGGTCTAAAGTTTTAATTTAGCCGAAACTTTGGAGTATCTTTAGAAGAACTGTTTCAGATTACGTAACATTCTTAATGACAAAATTTTGGGTGTTACAAGTTGGTATCAGAGCAGTAGTTCAAGAGAAATAGGTTATGATATATAGCCTAAACTTGAACCGTTTGTTGTAAGAATGATACCTTAGCTTTAGACACAAATCAATATTAGTAACGCTCATATATCGATATAAGCATAACACATGTTAGACGCAACATAACACAACCCAAGTACAGTACAACATTGCATTGTATTATAGTAAGTTTAAGGGTAGTTACACTTGATCTAATTTTTCTTCTCTTGAAGATGATTGGTGTTAATAATGCACGCAGGGTGCTTAGAAGTAAGCCAATGCAGAGTATGGCAGAACAACCACTATGGGTTTAGGGCCAAAAGTAAGACATGTAAGCATTCAGATTTAGAAATATCAAGGCAAATATGATTTTAATAACGTTAGTAGCCTTAGACGGAACTCGAGTTGTTTCTTATGTTTGTTTGTAGTTGAAAAGTTTAGTATTGGTTAGCTTTCAGTTATGCATGTTAGATGGGTATGTGTGTGAAGGGTCGTGTATCGAAGTACCAATTGCTTAGGCAAGGTACTATAAAGATGCATAAATGGTACATGTATCGTGAGGGTGCCTCTGTACACATGTTTATTTAGTTTGGTTAAGTAACATGAACATATTATGGTCAATGTACATTAATGGTTCAGATGGATAGATAACCCTCACACTATACCAGGAGAGTCAAGATCTCAAGAGTGTATAGTCTCGTTATTATGTGTAAAAGTAAAATTGTCCAGAATTTTTAGATACCAGATTTATTGGTTCAGATCAGCTTAAATTTTACATGTTTTGAATTAATGTTTGCCCATGCAAATTTTTTATGTTAAAATCATGGGTTTCCAGCAATGCCTCTAGGTTGAGAAACGCGACTGTAGCGTTATGGACTTAGTGGACATATAGTGTAGACCATACTTAGAGATTTGTTATAGTCGTTAACTGCAATGAGCTCATTTGTTTGAGAAATAAGGTTGTGTATCTATAACGTCAAATGTTGGTCCCACAACCATTAAAGAAGATAAGTTGTAAAAAAAAATCTTGTGAATTATATATATGCAAAGTTTCAGTTTTCTTGGTCACTTAGTTGACAAGAAGGACATTTAAGTAAGAGCCAATACGTTTAGAGGTTTGTTGCATATTTGAAGCAATCAAGATTAATAATCTAGGTAGATGTTTATTTGGGATTCATGGTTATCTGAACTGCAGATCTTAGTGTCAACATAGACCTCAACATCGTAGTAAGTTAGATCGCGACAGAACAGGTCTTTCAGTTATTGGAAGCAAAAATTAAGTTATGTATAAATTTGATGGTTGGCAGAAGGACTAGAAAACCTTGTTCTTAGAAATATCTCGAATTTCGAATCAGACTTAATATTAATGGAACGAGGCAAGTTTATCGGTTACACATTAAATCAACTATAAGAACATGAGAAGACTAATGCAACACATGATAGAGAATTAGCAACATGGTAATTGCACGCGGATTTGTGAGATGTTACCAAGATGGCTCAAAGTGTATTATTTTCACATATCACGATAGTTAAAAGTCCATGTATTAATTGTAAAAGATAAATTTTGAGTTAGAGACGTTGATCACTGAAGAAGTATGATGATGAAATTCACTGTCATTCACATAGGCAATGAAGGGTCATAGCTAATCAGATTGTGAGTGTAGGGCTATCAGATTAAGTTCGAACGGTCAAACTCAAGTAGTTCAGTAAGAAACTATTCGATAAGAGAATGATAAAAAACAAAGTATGATGAACCATCTTGAGTTTTTACTAGTAGACTCAGATGAAATTTGATAGACTTTTGAACAAAGCATGGATTCCAGCATGGAAGGTTTAGGAACTACAATGTTAGAAGGATTATGTAAATCCTCATGCGTGGGAAGACCGATAGCGATAAGATGTCCAAATATTTGAATAGGTGTTTTAGATGTGTAAAAAAACATGTTAAAACGTCAAATCAGTGACAGTAAGTCGGAGAAAGGTCCAAGTTTCAGTAAGGACTAGTATATTCCATAGGTCTTATGTACAAAATCGAATTAGTGAGACAAGCATTGATTCGAGATCCTTTAAGTGAAGCTAAGTGAGAAATACATCATATCTTTCCTACCGTATAAAGAGATGGTAAAGCGAGGTAGAGATTGTATTATAAGTTATGTCGCGGTACCTCAAAAGTAAAGTATAAATGTAAAGTAAGCATTAATGGCTCCATTAATGATCAGTATACGCTTTGAGCATGCATAAGAATATCAACAAGGATTTTAACATTGTGCATCACCTTCGCTAAAGTATTCCTAGTAACACACGCTATGTTTAATCAATGTATTTCAGCCATGAGAGGTTGCTTGCATGGCTCATGTAGTCATACGTGATACACAAGAAGTTGTCCAACATATGTATAAAAGTGAACTAGTCACGTATGTTATCAGTACGAGTAAAGTAACAACATGAGCATAAAAGAATGCATGGAAAGTTGTGCTGATAAGCAGTGCAGACCGCTAGAGTTTCAAGCAACAGACATAACGATGTTAAATACATCACTTTGAAAGGGCATAGTAATATATGACCACTAAGGTGAATAAAGTCAAAGTATGTTGAACCAAAAAGTTCGTTGCAAGAGTTGAGATAGTAGTTTATCAACAAGGTTGACCACAAAGTTATAAGTTTTATTCTCAACACTTTTTCACGTGTTGAATTCGATGGAACGTTTAGATGAGTTTGCTACCATAAATTTGCAAGTTGTCGAGGTTAACGACATGCTCGGTTATATAATGGATACAATCGAAATATTGGCCAGGAAAACGAAATGATTAAGAAACAATAATGCATATTTGTACTAGCGATGGTGTTAATGAAATTAGAATCCAAAAGATTTGGAAATGGCATGGTAATAAAAGATTAGACCAGGACTAAGGATACTCAACACACAATCCACTTTAATTCCGAGGACGGAACTTTTTTTGAAGGAGGGGAGATTTGTGACACCCCAAAATAGGCAAATAAATAATTATGAAAAGAAAGGAAAAAGAAAAAGAAAAAAGAGTTTTATTTTATTGGATAAAAAATATGAAGAAAAGGAAAACGTGAAAAATAGCCAATCATGTCAATTAGAGAAAGTGAGAAATGGATAAAGGAGATTACTTTTAATCGGACTAAAATCGAAAAAGAAAAACTAAATTTGGGTGAAAAGTGTAAAGTTGGCTAAAGTATTGAAGACACGGGGCGAATGTCATTTTTGAAAGTCTAAGGGATGTGTCAGTCGTTAACTGGTCCAAACCAGAAGGGCATGTTATGTAAATAGGACAGATCTGTGAATTGAAAGCAACAAGTCGGTGGCTGAACTTTGAAGCTCTCTATTGGCTCGGTCGGTCAACGAAAAAGGCCAAAAACTCCGGATTTAAGTAGACAATACGACCAATTACTTTTTTTGTTCAGGTAGCTTCAAGAAAAACGAAGAAACGAGAGAGAAACTGGAGCTCAAAGTCGTCGACCGAAATCTCCGTTTATCAACGATTTGAGGTAAATGTAAGACCCCGGGTAAGTTCGTTAGTTAAATTCTAATCCCGTTAAATAAAGTTAACATTAAAATTGGATGTTTAGGGTAAGTTTGGATAAATTTATAAGTTTAGGGGTGTTGGGTCATTATTGAGAAGTTCAAGGTCTATATGGAAAATTTGGTTTGATATTATCTCCTTCAGATTTCAGATATTTCCAGAAATAGAAAATATCAGTTTAGTATATGTGTGTGTGTTTGAGAGAGTAAGAAGAAGAAAGAAATGGTTTTTGGCTAAGACATCAATTGGTGCACTTGGAACTGAATTCAGGTATGTTTCCTTTACAATTTATGTGTGTAATTGCTATTAGGTAGTTTCTATCGGATTAGAATAGTCAATTACATCTCTGGTAATAATTCAGTCGAATTCTGGGTGAAAATGGGATGAACTGACAGTAGTTTCCGGATAGATTAAAGGTGTCCGGGTAGTTTTGTTGTTAGTGTCCGGATGATGTTCTAAAGGTGTCTGGAAGATTCAAGTACCCGGTAAGTTCCTATTTTCCTTAAGGTTTCCGGATGGAATGAGGTACCGGATGGTATCCGGATTGCTTTGGTGTCCGGATGTTATCCGGATTGTCTGTATTGTCCGGAATGTCTGTTATCCGGATTGAGTATGTATCCGGAAAGCCCTGTTGTCCGGATTGTCTGTGTTGTCCGGATAGTTTTGATGTTTGATCAATTTTGAGAGTTTAGATACTTTTAGGTATCCAATGACCTGTGTCTTGTTAATTATTGGATGGGGAATGAATGAGGACTGAATGCATTATGGACTCGACTCAAGTTCGGGTTTGGGGGTAACCTTTGAGGATTAGAGTTATCTAGAGTACCTAGCTTTAGTAAGATGTGTGTGTTCTATTTGGTAAAGAGATATTTGTGTTTAATTATTTTAGATACTGTGAATCGAAGGTGAAAGCTGGGTTCTTTGTGGAAGGAGTTTTGGATAAGCAAACAAGTGAGTTTTTATTTAAAATGTTTTCAACTAGAATACATATATGTGAATGAGTGTAATAATGTGCATATTGTGTTTATATGAGTATTACACTGCATGGGTGCTAGTTGGTCGGGCTTAGGACCGGTGTATGTTGGCTGTACAGAGGGACAGTGGTGTTGGCTGTATTTAGTACAGTGGTGTAAATTGATTAGTTGGCTCGCAACCAATTAATATGGCCAAGAGAATGAGATGGAAAGATACATGATGCATGAGTCTAAATTGGTATTCCTATGTGAATTATGTGTATGATGTTGTGCAAATGGTTTTGTTGGTCCCGAAGGGCTATACAAGTTTGTAGAAGGGGAGGGGGGGGGGTTGAATACAAACACACAGATTTTACTTTTCTAAATTGTTTATTGATAAATCATTAACAATTTACAGCTTGTTGCGGAAACAAGATTAAGGATAAATCCTAAATCTAAACAAGTTGGAAAACTAAGTTTCTTGCACTAAGAAGGAGAAGGAAATTACTAATAATAACCTATCTCAAGATAAGAAGGATGAACTTGTCCAGAGTTAGCCAGTTACTTCAAAATGAAGTGGGTTCTTCTTCTTATATACTGCATGCATTTAATGCATTGCAGTTTACACTTTACACATGGCAGCAGCTGAATGGTTGCATGTCATTGACCTTTGTTGACAACCTTAGTAGCCGCATGTTTGAACAGTGCAGTATCAGAGTGGTTGTACGATTTCAGACAATAGGAGGTTCTTTTCTGACATATCGTACGGAGTCGTGCAAGGGTGGTTAAGACAAAATTACTTTGTACGGAGGACTTCATGATCAGCTTTTCGTTGATTAAGCGATCTATCATTCTTTATCAGCGAATGATAGAATTCAGCGATAGCCAAAGTCCTGTACTTGATACTTCACGTTGAGTGGACAAATCTGAGTCTTCGCTGATCCGCATCAGTTCATTAGGAGACTTGTCGCTGGTTCTTGAGCTTGATCTTCGACTTCAGCGTAGAACCTATGTTGACGTGAAACTTGTCTTCAGGGATCATAAGTAAAACAACTAACTTAACAGCGATCACCATAAGTACTGAACAGACTCAGAGTATTATGGTGAACAGTTTCGCTGAATGTTTAATCTAAAGAACGAGAGTTCCTATCAGCGGTACTGGAAGATCTTAGTACTTATCAGCGATAGTGAAACTCTGATACATATTGTTTACTTACAATTTTCACTAAGTATATATAAGAGAGGGTCATTTATCAAATCACTGAGGGTTTGGATCTACAATCTCCCCCTATTTGATTATGACATAGCAACATAGAAAATTGCTATTTAATGAAAACATAAGGATAAAAAGAACTCATAAAATATTTGTCCCTTTTACTGTTTTCTGGGATCTTTTCTGTACTGATGGAGTAAAGTACGTTCGCTGAAATTTTTCTTTAAACTTTGTAAAGATTACAGAGGGAAGTGGAAAAATTACAAGTACAACGAATAAAATTACAAGTACAAAAGATGTAGACAAATAAGGATAGAAAGAATTACAAGGAGATCCTATCCGTCAAAAGGTTCTTCCTTAATGAGTTGTTCATCAAGGGTCATTGATGTGGCAATCATCCAATCAGGGACATCTACTCCGTTAATCTTTTTCTTCAGAGCTTCTTAAAAAATCAAGGGCTTCAGGTGTCTAGCTTTGATGTCGCGTCTGACTTCACACCAGTATAAGAGATCTCTGAGTTGTTCGATGGGAGCGATGTGGAGCTCATAGATACGTTGAAAGTGATGGTTTCTGTTGGAACCCAGATACACTTAATCAAGATTAACAGTCTATTAGTTGAGTTTAGAGTTTGTTGGTCCCGAAAGGCTTAAACAAGTTTGTAGAAGGGGGGGGGGGGGGGGGGTTGAATACAAACACACTATTTTACTTTTCTAAATTGTTTATTGATAAATCATTAACAATTTACAGCTTGTTGCGGAAACAAGATTAAGGATAAACCTAAATCTAAACAAGTTGGAACACTAAGGTTTTCTTGCACTAAGAAAGATAAGGAGATTACTAATAAAATCCTATCTTGAGAGATTTGAACTTGTCCAGAGTTAGCAAGTTACTTCAAATGAAGTGAGTTCATCTCTTTATATACTGCATGCATTTAATGCAATTCAGTATACACTTTACACGTGTCATCAGCGGATTGGTTGCATGTCATTGACCTTTGTTGACAACCTTAGTAGCCGCATGAATGAACAGTGTAGTATCAGAGTGGTTGTACGATTTCAGATTTTCGGAGGTTCTTTTCTGACATTTCGTACGGTGGCGTGCAAGGGAGGTTAAGACAAAAGTACTTTGTACGGAGGACTTCATGATCAACTTTCGTTGATTCAGCGATTATCATTTACTATTCAGCGAATGATAAAGTTCAGCGATAGCTGAAGTCTTGTACTTGATACTTCACGTTGAGTGGACAAATCTGAGTCTTCGCTGATCCGCATCAGTTCATTAGGAGACTTGTCGCTGGTTCTTGAGCTTGATCTTCGACTTCAGCGTAGAACCTTTGTTGACGTGAATCTTGTCTTCAGGGATCATAAGTAAACAACTAACTTATCAGCGATCACCATTAGGACTGAACAGACTCAGCGATATGGTGAACAATGTTCGCTGAATGTTTAATCTAAAAGTGCGAGAGTTCCTATCAGCAGTACTGTAAGATCTTAGTACTTATCAGCGATAGTGAAACTCTGATACATATTGTTTACTTACAATTTTCACTAATTATTTAAGATAGGGTCATTATCAAATCACTGAGGGTTTGGATCAACAATCTCCCCCTATTTGATTATGACATAGCAACAGAGAAAATTGCTATTTAATGAAAACATAAGGATAAAAAGAACTCATAAAATATTTGTCCCTTTTACTGTTTTCTGGGATCTTTTCAGTACTGATGGAGTAAAGTACATTCGCTGAAATCTTTCTTTAAATCTTTGAATCAGGTTACAATATGAATAAGAAAGATTACAAGTACAAGCGAAATAAATTACAAGTACTGAAGGATGACTGATACAATAGAGAAAAATGGTGATTGTTGTCAGCCTTCAAAGGGTTCTTCCTTAATGAGAAGTTCATCAAGGGTTGTCTTTTCAGTTGGAATCATCCAGTCAGGAACCTTTTCTCCTTTATTCTTTAGCTTCAGAGCAGCTTCAAAAATCAAGGGTTTTAGGTGTCGTGCCTGAATGTCTTTTCTGAAGTCGCACCAGTAGATGAGATCTTTGAGCTGTTCGATTGGAGTGATTGGAAGCTCAGCGATCCGTTGAAAGCATTTACGTCCGTCGTAGTCAAGAAAGAATATTCCATAAGGATTACTGATGACTTTACCAGGGACGAAAAGTTCACATGGTGGCAAAGAGATGTCAAGGGCAGATAGATCAGGATCAGGACCAAGTACTTCAGCGCGAGAGAAACCAATTCCAGTTTCATTTCGTATGACAGGACCTGAGTTTGAATCTTGACGTTTCTTCCTTGGAGAGCCCCTTTTTCTTTTCGGCTTTAGATCAGGAACAGGAGGAATATCCACACAAGAAGATATCAAATCGATCTGTCTGTTTATCAGCTTTTCGACATGATCCTTGTACTTAGATTTTGATGGTTGGATAGCTAACCTCATCTCCAGCCATTCAGAGAGACCATACCTTTTTACAGTGTCAGCACGAAAGGTTTCAGATGAGTCATCTTCTCTGAACAGTTTGATGTCAACAATAGGTACTCCGATGGAGGTTCTTCCAGAGATGAATACCTTGTTGATCTTTGCTGGACGATATCTGAAGTGGATTTTCTCTTTACACCAGATCAGGGTGGTCTGAGAAACTTCAGCTTTCTTTTCCACGATCTTCTGGGCTTGTTCCCAAAGCTTTCGTTGGATTTGAATGGGAATACGCTTCAGCTTGGGGTCTTTGACAGATTCTTGAGTGAGCTTGATGGCGTATTCTCTGTCTTTATCTTCAGCTTCCTTCCTTTCAGCGATGAGGCGTTCAGCTCTGAGATGATCCTGGTATTCAGCTTTTGAAATTCTGAACTTAGGAGGAACTGAAGGTAGTTGATCGCGCCTTAGGATGATTCGCTGATCCTCGAATCGCTTTATCATTTCTTCTCTCCTGTTTTGAGGAACTGAGGAAGGTCTGTTTCTGTGCGAGAGAGGTTGTTCTTCTGATTCATCAGTCTCAGAGATTAAATCTAAGACTGGGATTATGTCTTCAGCGGTAGCTGGAATTATTGGTGAAGTCACAATAGAAGATCTTTCAGCGATATCCTCAAACAGGGGAGAGGACTAGCTGAAACGCAGCGATCTTACAAATAAGAACTGGGTAGAAGAACTTGGGTAGAAAAGATAGAAAAAAAATGTGGATGTGTATGGTGTTTGTGGAATGGATAACTGATTTTTCAGAGATGACCAGGGAAGGAAAAATAAGTTTAGTGTACCTGACAAATCGGCTTTGCAAGTAGGATCGCCAGATTATCATCTTCAGCGATGCCTTTGTCTTTGCTTTTCTCAGCGCCAGAGGCTGAGTGCTTTGTCTTTGTCTTCTCCCCTGAAGGTTCTTTTATTGAAATACCTTTAAGAGCTTTGGTTCGAGGAGCAGGTTTGACAACAAAGAAATCATCGTCATCTTCATCATCATCATCATCGTTCCTTGGAGAGGAGGATGGTTCAGCTTCAGGGATGTCGATGTCTTCGTCTTCTTCTGCTTCGGATTCCTCAGCATCTTCTTCGAGTTGCTCCCCCTCAGATACAGAGGCGAGGTTCTCGGTTCCCTCAGGGTTTTCATCTCCCTGAGGTCCAGTAATCCGATCTTCATTACCCTCTCCCCTGATAGATTCATCATGGGAAAGGTCTTCAGCGCTCTTATTTTGATCTTCAGCGCTCTTCTCCTGTTCAGCGCTTTTCTCCCCCTCTTTCTCATGATGGGCGGGGGAGGAATGGGTAGACTCAGCATTGGTGTTGTCTCTGTCTTCTGGGCCAGAGACTTTCACACAACCTTCAAGCTTAGCTATTCTGTCTTCTAGGCCAGAAATAGCAGGCGTGATTTTCTTCAGCTCTTGGCGATCCTCTGCGGTGAATGAGTCCAAAATAGGTGCAGGGGCCGGAGCAGGAGCTGGATTATTTGCCTTGTTCACCAGCGTCTCGATCATTGTCTTGACAGAACTAAGATCGGTCTTCACTGAGCCCAAGTCGGTCTTGACCACTGACATATCACCTTCGAGTGTACCAACCGATTTCTTCAGCGTTGTAACCTCGCTGGAAATGGTGGAAACTGATGATTTGAGGTTGGTGTAGTCAGTGTAGATGTCGGAGAGCACTTTGGCAAAGTCGGCGAGAGTTTTATCAAGGTCTTTGATTTCATCAGAGGAGGCCTTCTTTTCCACCACAGTAGTCAGCTTCGTCAGATTCTCTCCAGCGTTTGTTACAGCTGTAGAGTTATTTGATAGACCGGTGGTGAGATCCGTAAGTTTCATCTCCATAGACTTCAGAGACTGGTTGATGTCTCCCAAATAAGGACCTGTAACATATAAGTACTTGTGAACAAAGGAAAGCTCAGAAGTTTCAGGTTTAGTTACAGTGTTTAAGGTGGGATCTGTACCTGCAGGAGCGTTGACGAACTCATCAAAGTTTCGAGTCCCTCCATAGTGTTCCATATCTCCCTCAAAAGTTCCGTGAGGGATGGAGATCTCTGCAGGTCCTTTCTTCGTCATTCGCTGAGAAGCTTCAACGGCTTCTTGAATGATGGCATCTCCAGTTTTGACTGGAGGAGTGTCCAAAGAAGTAGAGGGAGGAGCGAAGGATAAGAATTGGGGTTGGGTTTCAAGTTCAGCGTTGGATTCGCTGAGAAGTACTTCATCAGTCTTTTGAGAGACTGACGAAGGTTGGGTAGATTCCAAAGTTCTAACCTCAGCGTTTAAGGACGCTGAAGTAGGTTTAGAAGGGATGGCTTGAATTGGTGTGGCAGAGCGTACCACGGAACTTTCCTTCAGCTCTTCAGAATGAGCTGAGGAGTCTTCAGCATGGAGTTGCTGGGGTTGCTCCTTGGTTTTCTTGATCCTTTTGGAATCAAGAGGGGTAAGAGATTGTTTCCTTTTCTTAGAAGGAATGGATTTTGTGGCCTGGGAATCAGCGAGGGGTATAGTCGCTGAAGGAGCCACAGAAAGCGGAGAATTAAGTAGAGTGAGAAGGGTAGAGAGACGTACCTCGTTGGCGACAGCCTTGAAGTCGAGAACTTTAGGGCCAATCTGAGAGAGTTTCAGATCACCCTCTTCAGGATAGCTGTCCTTCAGGCCATATTGAAAGATGGCGCTGATGAATCGTGGGTAAGGAACCCATGCTGGTCGGTCAGCGGCAGAATCAACACGTTGAATGAGGTCTTCATAGATGATGGAGGCCCAGTCAATGTTGAGACCTTTCAGCAGTGCGTAACCCATGGCCTGCTGAGGTTAAGCGGCTTGATCAGAAGATCCGGATTTCGCTATCATGCAGCTGATCAGGTGAGCGAAGATGAAGTTCATCTCGCTGGGCATCTTGGATTTCTTTATCAGCGTCAGCTTCTTCTCAGGTAGCTTGTCTCTTCCAGTCTCCCAGATGTAACCCATCGCATCAAGGAAAGCAATGATTTCTTCCCTGTCAGCGTGCTTCTTGTGGTCAGGAAATGGAATGAAAGGATTTTCTGAGGTAGCGTTAGGGAATTTCAGAGCTTTGCGGATTATTGCGGGGGTTATCTTGATGGTTCCATACTCAGTATCGCTGAGTATGCAGTCGATGGTTTTAGATGGATCTTTGGCTGAGGGTAGGTCGGTGTGTCTGGCAGAATACCAGAATTGGGATAATAGACGCTGACTGGCAGGAGGTGTGATTGTCAGTGCTGTGTAGATGGGGCTATTCTTCAAAAAATTTACAGCGTCGTCTAGATGGGATACCTGCTTCCGAGGAGGAAACTCGAGAAGCGCTGAAAGGTTGTTTGCCTTTGTCCAGTCTAGTTGATCCAGCTCAAACTTAACCTGAGGAGCTTTGGTGATTTCCAGTTCCTCAGAATCAGCGGAGATGGACTCAGCGGTAACATTCAGCTTTGAAGTTGCCATTTCACTGTATTATCAGTTCAACCAAAGATGTTAACAAATAAGAAATATCTTAATGTGGAAAGAAAATTTCCATTAAGATTTTTCGAATTTTGTCCATTTCATTCAGACAAAAAGTCTTAATGAAGATTAGGGTTTTTCTTGTTTTTTTTTTTTTAAAAAAAAAAACGAATATAACACCTATAAGCCTTGTATTCCAGTTTAAAAAAAAACGGATACGAAAGAAGAACAAGTTTAAGATTTTAGATTTAAAACTTGAAGAACAACCATGAAATGGTTGTGTTTATAAAACCATGAAAGAAAATGATTTTATTTTTGAGTTCTTTTGTTTGATCTTGTGTAAAACAATGATAAGATCGAAAACAAGTTATTCGCATTTGATAATAGATAAGAACATATTAACCTTGAGTTCGAAAAAGAAGATGATGAACAGTTCTTGAAGATTGAGAGCACAAAATGCAACGGTGTTCTTTTCTTGCGGAGAAAGATTGATTCGCGTAAAAGACAAATATAAACTTTGAGAGTGTTTATATAGGAAGAGAGTAGAGAGAGAAAAACTTGAGCGGGAAAGTTTTTCATCATGACACGGACACGTGTTTGCATTTGATTGGATAGACAACGAAACGTGCAAACGTGTGTCAGAAAAAGAGCGTGTCTGGTGTTATCCGTTGCAATGACGTCACAACTGTCCTTTCACATTCTTTCGTTGTCTCTGAGGTTTTGAAAGAAAAACTCAGGGACTCTTTGGAAAATATGAAGCACTGAATAGAAATATCAGTGAGGGTTTTAAGAAATTTCAAAATATCGTTGTTTAAGGAAGAGATATTCAGCGATGAAAGAATTTGAAATCTTGCATTTTCATGCGTTTTGTCAGAGAAAACATACCTTGATATCAGTTTAACCCAATTTATTCAGAGAGAAGATGATGAAATGGATTGTACAAGTTTATTTTATCCAGAGCCTATACAAGAATGTATAAACGTATCGCTGATTAAATGTGAACCGCTGAAGATTTATCCTTCAAAGTTCAGCATTCCAAGCTCGCTGATGAGAAAGTTGAATCTTGTCTCATCAAGAGGTTTGGTAAACAAATCAGCTAACTGATAATCAGTTGGGATAAAATGAAGTTCTATATCACCATTCATAACATGATCTCTGATAAAATGATATCTGATTTCTATGTGTTTTGTCTTTGAGTGTAGCACTGGATTGTTTGCTATAACGATGGCACTTGTGCTGTCGCAATAGATTGGAATTTTGGAGAGCTGAAGATCATAGTCTAGTAGTTGATTTCTCATCCACAAGACTTGAGAACAGCAGCTTCCAGCGGCTACATACTCAGCTTCAGCTGTGGAAGTGGACACTGAGTTTTGCTTCTTACTTGTCCAACTTACCAGCTTTCCACCCAGGAGCTGACATCCTCCTGTGGTGCTTTTCCTATCCATTTTGCAACCTGCAAAATCACTGTCTGAATAGGTGGTTAGATCGAATCCTGAATCTTTGGGATACCAAAGACCTAGATTCGCTGTACCCTTAAGATATCGAAAGATTCGCTTTACAGCTTTCATATGAGATATCTTAGGTTCAGCTTGATATCGTGCGCACAGACATGTTGCAAACATAATATCGGGTCGGCTAGCTGTAAGATACAGTAGTGAGCCGATCATCCCACGGTACAGCGTGACATTGACAGGAACACCCTTTGTGTCCTTATCAAGTATCAGCGGTGGTGCCATAGGGGTTTTCATAGCTGAACTTTCAGTTAAGTCGAATTTTTTCAGCATATCTTTAACATACTTTCCCTGATTTATAAAAGTTCCTTTTTCAGTTTGCTTAATCTGAAGACCAAGGAAATATGTTAGTTCACCCATCATACTCATTTTATATTCATCTTTCATTCTATCAGCGAAACGAGTACAAAGCTCAGGGTTAGTAGAACCAAATATAATGTCATCAACATATATTTGAACTAAAATGATATGACCTTTTATTTTTCTAAAAAACAAAGTTTTGTCAATCTTACCTCTCTCAAATTTTTCAAGGTGGAGATAAGTAGAAAGAGTGTCATACCATGCACGAGGAGCTTGCTTCAAGCAATAAAGTGCCTTATCCAGCTTATATACATAACCTGGACGCTTAGGATCTGAGAATCCTGGAGGTTGTTCCACATAAACTTCTTCATTCAGCTTTCCATTTAGAAACGCTGACTTAACATCCATTTGATGTACAATGAAGTTTTTGTGTACAACATATGCTAAGAAAAGACGAATAGATTCAAGTCTTGCTACTGGAGCAAAGGTTTCGTCATAATCTATACCTTCCTCTTGTCTGTATCCCTGAGCAACAAGACGAGATTTGTTGCGAGTTACAGTACCATGTTCGTCCAACTTGTTTCGATAGACCCACTTAGTGCCTATCACTGTTTTGTCAGTTGGTCTCCGAACAAGTTTCCAAACTTTGTTTCTTTCGAATTCAGTCAGCTCTTCTTGCATAGCGCTGACCCAGTTTGGATCTCTGAGGGCGTCATCTATTTTCTTTGGTTCAGTTAGAGAAATAAAGTTAACAAATAAACAAATATTACCTGCACTTCTACGAGTCTGAATACCAGCGTTGGGATCACCAAGAATTTGATCGATTGGGTGATTTACAGTCCATCGCTGAGCCGGAGCATGCGTCGCTGACTCAGTCTGAACTGGAGAAACTGAAGATGATGCTTCAGCTACTTCTGGATAATCAGCTAAGAGAGGAATGCTTGCATTTGTCACTTCATTCACTGATTGCTGAGAAATAGATGGAATTTCTGAGACATTTGGATCAACTGCGGGTATAGTGTTTATAGGAACAGCTGAGACCCAAGATGTTTCAGCTTCACTATTCTGCATATTGGGAATGATAGTAGGACCATCATTTTCAGTTGTATGAGTATGAGTAGTGGGAACATCTTCTGAATCACAAAGATGAGAAAACATCCATTGATTCAGTTCTTCTGTATCAGCGTTCGGTTTAGAGTTCGCTGAACGGGATTCGTCAAACGTGACGTGAATAGTTTCTTCTACAGTTTGTCTTCTTCGGTTGAAGACTCTGAAGGCTTTGGAAACTGAGGAGTATCCAAGAAAGATTCCATCATCAGCCTTAGGATCAAACTTTCCAAGGGCATCTCTGTTGTTCAGTATGAAACACTGACAACCAAAGATGTGAAGAAAGCTGATTGAAGGCTTTCTCCCATGAAAAAGTTCATAGGCTGTCTTTTTGAATCTTTTGACTATCAGCGACCTGTTTTGCGTAAAACAAGCCGTGTTGACAGCTTCTGCCCAAAACTGAGTAGGCAGGTGAGAATCGCTGAGCATTGAACGTGCAACTTCAATAATTGTTCTATTTCTTCTTTCAGCGACTCCGTTTTGTTGTGGTGTTCTCACTGACGAAAAGTTGTGAGAAATACCCTTGCTCTCAAGGAAGGAATCAAGAGAACTGTTTTTGAATTCAGTTCCATGATCACTCCTTATTGAGCGAACAGTCATATTGTTCAGAGTTTCCATCTTCCGAACAAAGGTGATGAGTTCTTCAGGGGTGTCACTCTTAGAACGGAGAAACATTACCCATGTGTAACGAGAGAATTCATCAACTATGACCAGCGTATATTTCTTTCCAGCGATGGATTGTTTGTTAACGGGGCCAAACAAATCCATATGGAGTAGTTGAAGAGGAGATGACACTGAGGAAACTTGCTTGGACTTAAAGCTTGCCTTGGTCTGCTTCCCTTTTTCACACGCTGAACATAAGGATTCTTTGGCGTATGAATGTTGAGGTAGACTAGTGACTAACTCTTTGGATGAAAGAGTATTCAGTGTCTTGAAGTTGAGATGTGAAAGCCTCTTGTGCCATAGCCAGTTGACATCAGAAGATGCCTTTGAGAAGAAACAGGAGTTCTCAGTGGTTGTTGAGTCCATGTTTATAACGTAAACATTTTCCAAACGATAACCGCTGAGAGCTATCTTCTCCTTTTTGTCAGAGACAAAGCAGGATTCCTTAGTGAAAATCACTTTGTTATCCATGTCGCAAAGCTGACTGATGCTTAGAAGATTATGCTTCAGCCCTTCAACATATGCGACTCTTCTGAAGGATGTTGTACCATTTGAAAGTACACCATACCCTCGGGTGTGTCCTTTTCCATTTCCACCGAAAGTCACAGAGGGACCCTTCTCTTCCTTGTATTCAGCGAGCAGGCTTTTCTTTCCAGTCATGTGTCTAGAGCATCCGCTATCGAGATACCAGATACCCTTCTTAACCTGCAATACAAAGGAAGATTAGTTTTGCTTGGGTACCCACTTCACCATGTATACGCGTTTGTCAGTGGAAGTGGTTCGAATGGGTTCAGAAGTCTTCGCAGCATTTGAAGATTCAACTTTGTCTTTCTTCACTTTGGTCAATTTCTTGACCTCAGCGGTAGGAGTCACCTTGACCTGACTTGCAACTGGTTTGGTCTTCTTGGGTGCTATCTTCACCTTAGCTATCTTATCAGCTTTGGTGGCTGTGGGACACTTACTTGCAATATGATCGGTAAGTCCACAGTGATAACATTTCCTATAACTAAAATTAGTTCTAGGACCACTTGTGTGCTGAGCTTTTAATTTGGAATTAGAAGTGCCAGCACCAAGTACACTATTGGTTCTTGAAATAGGACGAACATTCAGTTCTTCAGATTTCTTACCAAGGACATCTACTCTGAGTCTAGGAGTAGGTCGCTGAACTGATCCAGAGGTCTGATTTCTAGAACCAGATGAATGAATCACTAAGGCTTTGGAAGCATTCAGCTTAGGTACTAAAGTACCCTTCTGAGGATTTTGATAAATTACAATTCCTTTACCTTTATCTTTAGAGACAGAGGTAGGTTTTGAATAAACCATTTTCTCCTTACCTTTTGAGGAGGTAGGAGTTTCCTCAGGGATTGGTGTAACCGACGAGGAGTACTGAGATGAAGAAGTGTCAGCTACTGAGGATACGAACGTTCCAAATTTAAGCATTGAACGTTCAGTGGTTGGTATTGGAGTATCATATTTATAACCCAAACCACGTTTATCACTCAGAGGAATCTGAGCCTTAATTATCTCAGTGATCTTTGTTGAAGAATTACACCATCCTTCAACAGTAGCTTGTTCAGCTTTTAATGCAGCGATAGCTTCCGCTCGTTCGATTTTTACTAGCTGATTTAAATGGACTTGATCTTTAAAATCTTCTTCAAATTTAGAAAGCTTTTCTATTTGAAGGTGGCAATTTTTAAGCTTTTCAGCGAGATCAAGATTTTGGTTTTCAACCACAGCTTTGCCGTTCATGGCTTCGTATAAACTTCTAGTCAGTAGTTCGATTTTACGGAGACTATCAGCTTCATCAATATTTACAATATTGGTAAAGAAGGAGGGTGATACCTGAATGGCAGATGTTGAAGTGGAGGGAATGTCTGAACTTTCTTCCTCTTCTTCAATCTTGGCCATGAGACATTGATTTGCTTCATCATCTTCAGAATCAGATGATGAGGCTTCTTCATCAGAAGCAGCCCAATCATAGTCAGCCATTAGGCCTTTTCCCTTCTTCTTAAAGCTTTTCAGCTTTGCATACTTCTCCTTCAGCTTTAAGTATTTGTCGTATTTATTCCTTGGAACAAAGGATTTCTTTGTAAAGGCTGAAGGTCTCATGATTTTCTTTGACCTGCACTCGTTAGCGAAATGACCTGTCTTTTCGCAGTTAAAACAAGTAGCAGTAGCCTTATCAACAAAAGCTGATGACTTAGGCTTGTCAGCTATAGAAAGAGTTTTGTTCTTTCTAAACAATTTCTTCTTGGCGAATCTCCTGAACTTTTTAGTTAGGAGAGCCAAGGATTCATCATTTGAAGAATCAGAATCTGATGACCTTTCAGAGTTACTTTCTAACTCAGTGATAGTGACCACGGGTCGCTGAGTAGAAGGTTCCTCTGAGATTAAAGCAACAGGGGTGCTTTTGGAATCTTTTACAAGATTCCACTTAAGATGGCTAGATTGCTCATGATTCAGCAATGTGCCATATAAGGTAGCAAGTGTCATTGATCTTAGATCTTTTGACAGCTTGAGACACATGGAATAATTGTCCCAGCTTTCAGGTAAACATTCTAAAAACTTTGTCAGAACTTCAAAGTTAGAATATTCCTTGCCAACCGTTTTAAGATCTATAATTAAGCAATTAAAACGTTGATGTACTTCAGAGAGAGTTTCATTCTTACCAGAGATGAAACTTTCGTATTGTCTTACCAGGTTGATCTTTCTTGAATCCTGGACTTCAGACGTTCCTTCATACTGAACACATATTGTGTCCCACATGGCTTTTGAGGATTTCAGGTTCATGACGGAATGGTAGACTTCGTCAGGAAGGGCCATGGATAGTATGGATCTGGCTTTTGTATCTATAGCCACTTTCTTATTGTCTTCATCGGTCCAATGATGGATTTCCTTTGGAATCAGCCTTTCTGGAATAGCAGCTCTAGTTGCAGTGGATGGAACGGCAGGATCAATCGTTACAGGGATGTGTGGACCGTTTTCAAGATAGTAAGGTATAGTAGGGTCTACACCTTCTAAGAAGAGTGTAATCCTATTTTTCCATAAGTTGAAGTTGTCTCTGGAAAATCTAGGGGGTTTTGCAAGAGAACCATTGTCAATATAGTGAGTGTTTGTGTTTGAGTTGGCCATTTTCAGATAATAGCAAGGAAGAGAAATATCTTAGATTAGATCTTGTTTATGAGATTAAACAAATCTGCTCTGATACCACTTGTTGGTCCCGAAAGGCTTAAACAAGTTTGTAGAAGGGGGGGGGGGGGGGTTGAATACAAACACACTATTTTACTTTTCTAAATTGTTTATTGATAAATCATTAACAATTTACAGCTTGTTGCGGAAACAAGATTAAGGATAAACCTAAATCTAAACAAGTTGGAACACTAAGGTTTTCTTGCACTAAGAAAGATAAGGAGATTACTAATAAAATCCTATCTTGAGAGATTTGAACTTGTCCAGAGTTAGCAAGTTACTTCAAATGAAGTGAGTTCATCTCTTTATATACTGCATGCATTTAATGCAATTCAGTATACACTTTACACGTGTCATCAGCGGATTGGTTGCATGTCATTGACCTTTGTTGACAACCTTAGTAGCCGCATGAATGAATAGTGTAGTATCAGAGTGGTTGTACGATTTCAGATTTTCGGAGGTTCTTTTCTGACATTTCGTACGGTGGCGTGCAAGGGAGGTTAAGACAAAAGTACTTTGTACGGAGGACTTCATGATCAGCTTTCGTTGATTCAGCGATTATCATTTACTATTCAGCGAATGATAAAGTTCAGCGATAACTGAAGTCTTGTACTTGATACTTCACGTTGAGTGGACAAATCTGAGTCTTCGCTGATCCGCATCAGTTCATTAGGAGACTTGTCGCTGGTTCTTGAGCTTGATCTTCGACTTCAGCGTAGAACCTTTGTTGACGTGAATCTTGTCTTCAGGGATCATAAGTAAACAACTAACTTATCAGCGATCACCATAAGGACTGAACAGACTCAGCGATATGGTGAACAGTGTTCGCTGAATGTTTAATCTAAAAGTGCGAGAGTTCCTATCAGCAGTACTGTAAGATCTTAGTACTTATCAGCGATAGTGAAACTCTGATACATATTGTTTACTTACAATTTTCACTAAGTATTTAAGATAGGGTCATTATCAAATCACTGAGGGTTTGGATCAACAGAGTTTGATGCGGAAGCGTATTAAACTAACAGATATGTTTGATAGATACTAGAACGCACATATATAAAGAAAACAGTAAGGAATAAAAAGGATTTCTTGAACAGTTACTGTTATTCAATATATAATAAGAACACGAAGAACAGATTAAGAACTGTTGGTGTGTGTGAGAATATAACACTCAGATATTTGACAATAACGTTTGAGAGTATTAGTGATTCCTTGTTTTTTCGTTCTTAGGAAGATCTCAACATGAGACTTCCTTTTATACTACTCTTAGAAGATTATGAAGTAGGTCACTATTCCTTTTACGGCATGAATAGTGAACTGGATGGTGTGAGCAGTGGACTGGATGGTGTGAGCAGTTGTTTGAGCTATGCGCATTTAATGGAGCAGATGTACTTTTGGTAAATGCATTAAATGGCGCAGACGTCTATTTTGTACCATGCCCTATTGAGTCCACTCAGAGCTTGACACGTGTTTTGACAGTACTTTTCCATGCAAGTTGATGAACGTATCCAGTAATATCTTCCAAGTCTTCATAGCAGACCACAGAGGCTCTGTAAGGCATTACAGAGGTTCTATGGTCTGACCTTCTGTGGAGCAGTCCACTTGTTTCCGAGTTGATCTTCTTCTTGCGCACTACAGAGGTTCTGTGATTACCTCTGTAGCTTCTGTGGCTTTCTGGACTTGATCTTCTGGAAGAAGTGGCAGAGCCTCTGTGAGAGGCTTTTCTATACTTAGCCTATTTTTCACTACTTCTAAGTATTTCTATGATTAGGAAGATTGAAGCTAACAATCTCCCCCTAAGTAGTGAAAAATAAAAATTTGACTTTGAGTTTAGTTAGGCTAAGTTAGATAAGACAGAGGTTAAACAATACCTCGAAATTTCTTTCATTTAGAAATATGCCAGAGGCATTTTACATTTGAGTACAATGAAAGATAAAACTTTGTTTGCAGAGATTGGAGGTCTGAGAATCAGATTTTGGCATCTTTGAAATCGTTGTAGTTTCTGTTGTCTCTGCCGACTTTTCTGATCTCTTTGTAGAATCTGATGCAGAGTTCTCTTAGGCGGATTGTTGAGTCTATTTCTCTGATGAAAGTATCTGCATCATCTCTATCCATTTTCTCTGTACCTCTGTATTTTACAAGGCTTGCTCTGAATTTGCTCAGAGTACTGGTTGCGTACTTCTGACAATCCATGAGTACAAAAAGTTTAACCTGGTGTTGTGGGTTTTGAAATACTAACCCAAATCTTGGTTCTCTGATGATTGAGTTGGGCACAGCGTCTGGTGGGCAGCGATCTTCTGGTGGTCGTAGATCTAGATGTTTGAGACCAAGATCTTTTCCCAGCTGAAAATCTATCATGCTGTATAGCAGAAGCTTTTCCCTCATTGTTTTTCTTAATACTTGATAGGCTCTGGTGTTTGCCTCTGTGTTGTAGTTGTCCTTTGTCCATTGCAGAAGGTCAGGTAGATCGTATGGATTGATGTTTCTTAAGTCAGCGTCAGCGAAGGTAGATTCTGAATTGTTCTCTCTTCTGACTCTGTAAAGATTGTACCTGACCCTTGGATAGGTTCTTGTGAAGGAGAATCTGCAGAAGATCACCTTTTTGATTTTGTGAATTGAGAAGACATCTGCTTTTGCTCTTGGCTTTGTTCTTGTGAAGATGTTCTCAAATTCTTCTCTGATCCTTGGATCTGTCACATGATCTATTGGATAGTTTGTCTGAAAGGATTGTTTGTAGAGGTATTTGTATACCACTTCTTCCATTTCTTCATGTGTTGGACCAGGTCGTGGAATTTGTCTTCTGAGACTCTCCATCTGTTGAACAACTTCTGCAGCTCTACCAGTTAAAGGAGTTTCTGACAGAGGCTTCAATCCATGTGCCCAGTCAACTTCTTCGGGTTTTGGGGTTTGAAAGGCGTCAAACGCACTCTTCATCAGTTTCTCTGTTGGCTTTGACAATGTTTTCTTCTTCTTAGGCTCTTCTGTCAGTATCCCTTTGCCTTTATCTTTTGTTGTCGTGGCAGAACCTGTTGCTTCTGTGGGTTTTGACGATTGTGACTTAGAGGACTTTTGTGGCGATGGTTCTGTTGGCTTGACTTGCTCTGTAACCTCTGTTGGAGGTTGTTTGGTGACTTCTTCTGTGAGCTCAGTTTCTGTTGATGAAGTGTTGTCATTAAATCTTCTTGCCATTCTGAAGGCTAAAGTGAACCTGTGCCTTTCTTCTTCTCTTTTCACCATACGATCACTCATTGTTGTGTGCATCCTTTTCAGAATGTCAGAAGCAGAGGTCGTTGCTCTTTTTGGTTTGGTGGTAATCGACTTTCTTTTGGGTATGGTTTGGGGTGTTTCCACAGAGGTGGGTGTTTTCTCTGTGGTTGGTTCATCTGTTTCTTCCAAAATGATTACCTCAGGGGCGGTTGTTGACTCTGAGGTTTGTTTATCTGCTTCTGTAGTGTTGGGTTCTTCAGAGGTTGAATCCACATAGATGGGTGTATTCTCTGTGGTTTGTTGAGTTTGTTGTTGTCGGGTCTGTTCTGGAGGTGCTTGACTCAGAGGTTCTGCGGCTATTGGTGGACCTGTAAGTCCTCTGCTTGCAGTTTTCTCTGTAGTTTTCTCCCCCTCAGGATGATCTGATGGACCAGGATGGTCATTATCATCAGAGTCATCCTGACCCTTGTCTGATGTACCCTCTGCTCTGCAGGAAGCATCGGGTTTCTTTGGCATTGAGGCTCCGGCAGCGATCAGTTTCGCGCAGACATCATCATAGAGGCCAAGAAGAGTTGCTAGCTCTGCCTCTGTTTTGAATCTCATCCTTCCTACACTTTCTCTGAAATCTTTGACGAAGTTAGCATTGGCAGTGGTGAAGGAAAGGATGACTTCTGTCACTTGATTAATCACGTTCTGCCCAAGCTCTGTCAGCTGTGCTCTTGTCATGTAGTCTTTGGGTTGCATCAGCATGGTATTTCGCATGGCTTCTTCTTGAACTTTTTGTAGGGCCTTCTGTAGATCTGCAGGAGTGATGCCCGTTGATACTGAAGTCTGTTTGTTCAATTGATTAAGGAACTTGTTGATGGAGTTCTCAATCGAAGGAGTAGTTGTTGCGGCAGAAGTGGTGGATGCGGTAGCAGCAGACTTCATCTGTGAGATGGCAGTTTTCACCTCTGTGGACAGGTTGTCCATTTGGGTGTTCAGGTTTAGCAGTGCCAGTGATGTTGTCTCTGCAAAAGATTTGAAAGAGCTTTGCAACTCTTTCAAGGTTTGGTTCACAGAGGTCTCAAGGGTTTGGAACTCATCCCTCGTGACTTGTGTTCCTGTGGTAACCTCTGGAGGAACACATTCGTCTCCATAGTGAATCCCTGTTCCTGGGATACCTTCGTTCACCCTTGTTTGTACGATGGGGGTGGAAGGATTTCCTTCTGATCCTTGAGAAGAAACATGAGTTTCAATCCCTATAGAAGTTCTGAGAAGAACATTGTCCAAATCCACTCCAGAGGTGGGTATTGGAATATCCTTCTGTTGACTAGGAGACTTGTCTAGAGTCTCTTTGTCTTTGTGCTCTCTACTTCTCTCTGAAAGAAGTGTGGGTCTTAATAAGTGCGTGGCAGAGGAAACAAATTTCTCTGTTGGGCGTTCTTCTGTGATCTGGGGCAATTGATCACGAACTATAGGTGAGTCTCTTTGAGGAGACTCCCTAGGAATGGTTTCCCCGATTTTTGTGGGCACAGAGGTTGAAAGAATAACCTCTGGCTGGATGGTTTGGGTGAGGTTCGAGCTGTGCTGCTCTTTTTCAATGACACCTTCTGCAGCTAGACCTGCGGTGTCAGAAATGTGGGTTGCACTGGGAGGGGGTGATTGATGTGTGCCTTCTTCAACTTCGGCATCTTTTCTTGTTTCTTCTTCTGGTTCTGTGGAAGTTCCTTTCTCTGTGCGCAAGGAGTCATACATGTGATGAGATCCGTATAATCTCATGACATGAGGATGATAGAGACCTTTTCGTATCCAGATAGCCTCTTCTTCATCTGAATCCACCTCTGAGATTTCTATCCCTGTTTCTGTGGTTTCTTCTACAGCCGTTGCCTCTGTAACTTCAGTTGTATTCCACTCAGCTTCGGTTTGTTCTGTATCTTCTGAAGCTTGGTTTGGACTTCTTCTGTGGACGTCCAATCCTTGAATGAAAGGGTTTTGTAAAATCACAGGGGTTTCGGCTGGTTGATTTCTGGGTGTTGTGTCATCTTCTTGTAGATGAGTGTCAATACCAGAAATGAAGAAATCATGTTCTTCTGGAGAGTGGTGGTCAAGAGGTTGTGCCGTCCACCCTGCTGTATTAAGGGTGTTTGCAATTTCGGGGTTCTGTAGGAAATCATTCAGGTCTCCCTGGTGAGCAAATCTATCTGGAGATTGATAGGGTGATTGATATCCTTCTTCTGTCATTCCTATTTTTGCATCTTCCTCTTCTGCAGTTTCACCCTCTATGATTGCCTCTTCTGCAATGGTAACCAATTTTTTAAATGATTTACCATGCTTCTTTTTGGTTTTCCTCCTTTTTGGTTTTGGTGCCCCTTCCTCTGTTGATTTGGATCTTTTCTTTTTCTGTTTTGTGAAAAGGGGAGGAGCAGAGGAGCCAATCTCTGTGGCATGGGGAGGTGAAGGTCTATCTTCTGCAGTGCTAGTTGATGTGTCTTCTGCAGTTTTTCTCTTCTTAGCTTTTGGAGTAGAAGCAGAGATCTTTGCTGAAGATTTCTTTCCCATTATTTCTGCGCGTTTGGCTATGAAGCTGAGCTGAATAGCCATGTGTTTTGCTAACTTTTGATCCTTTTCTGCTTGAGTGGAAAGAGGTTTTGCTATCATTGTTCCTAGGGGGACACCTAAACGCGGGGGTGTCATAGGACTCGGTTTTGGAGTTCTATGATCGCGTATATACTCTTTCTTAAGGGATATGTTCGATGCGTAGCGCAGAAGTTTCTTTGACAGAGGTCTGCAGTGTGAGTAGCCATCAGCATGATCAGTGGGGGTATTTTTGTTCATCGGGAACTGTTTGGGAGTTGGCCCTTCCATTGGCCAATTTTGGATTAGCAGCAGAGGTTCGAACAGTACTCCCAATATTCTTTGGAATTGCAGAGGTGGTAGAAAGTTGGGATCGTTCTCTTTGACCCTTTTCGAGTTGTTCTTTCTGTCGATGGTGTTTATGATCTCTTGCATCATTATGGTCGCATAATCTAGTGGAAGATCATAGTAAACCCCATACATGATGCTCAAGATTTGATGTGAGCTCTGGTCAATACTCCCTATCTTTCCTGTCAGACATCTGTTAAGAATAGAGAACAAAGTGTTCCACAGAGGTGGCAATCGGCCTCTGCGGAAGTCATTTCTCTTCCGTAGTTTGGTGTTGTACCCAAGCATTTCCATGAATCGACAGAGCTCTTCGTCTGTTGGTTGCTCTGCGTAACTTTTCAATCCCAGAAGACCCCTTGTTGGTAGGTTGAATTCAAGTGAGAACATTGTTCTGTTGAACTTGATTTCAAGATGCTCAGATTTATCAGGTCTTGAAATGTACCCTTTGATAAGAGAATCGTCTTTATCAAATCGGCAGCTTTGCCAAAATTGGTTCAAATAACGGACTGGAATTCTGTTAGGGGTTCTTGATAGTAGAGGGAAGAGGATATGGTTTTCCATGATGTTCAGAAGTATGGCATGGGCTTCGCCGAAAGTAGTGGGTGAGGGGACCAAATAGCAGTTGTTGGATTTGATAGGAAGAGTGGCTTCGAAATGATCCTTAGCTATGAAGTTTTGCAAGTGTGTCGTCGGAGCAAAGTCTGCTGAGTCCCCGGAATCTTGTTGTTCAATATCTCTTGCAAGGCTGGGGTTTTCAGAATGTTCTGAATGAGCAGGGGAGTTTTCCGTTGAGTTCGCCGGAGAGAGTTCAGAGGATGTAGCTCGAGAAGATGAAGCCATTTGCAAGTGTTTTGGAGGGTATCGCCGGAGAAGAAGATGAGAGTTTGTAAAAGGTTTTATGAGAGGGTAAGGTTTGTTTTTATAGGATGGTAAAACGGTAGACTTCGAAAGGGTGAAATATATGGCAATGGATTAAATATTGGAATCCGCACTCGAGTTTGAGCGGCGGGTTCAACTTACCAAAAAAAAACGTTCCATGTTTGCCCAATGAAAATGGGACACGTAGGCCATGTCAGAAGATGACAGGACGTCGTGCGCGGCCCATTAATGCTAGGCGCGTGGAGTTGTTCTTAGCCATATGAATTTCACTCGCAGTAAAAGTAACCGTTATTACTACAGAGATGCCCAAGTAATCAGATTGACAGAGCTTCTGTAGTTTACAGAGGCTTTGTGATCTTGATAATCTTTGATGTTTATCCCTTTTTCATATACCTCATTGTTATCATGACTTCTGTGGGGTTCTTCTTTAACCAAAACATTGGAGAGGATAAAATCGGATTTTTGTGAAGAAATTTGCTTCGCAGAGGTTTTGTGGCTCTGTTGGAACTTGCAGAAGTTCTGTGAGGGCCAACAGAAGCTCTATGAGAGAAAAAATCTCATAACAAAAATTTTATTAGTATTTTTGATCATCCAATTTTTGATTTGGTTTAAGAGATGTTTTTCGGACATATTTGAAAGTTTGTGTCCGAGAAAACTGTTAAAAAAAACGGTTTGTTCGAGAAGGTCATGGTCTGCGTTTTTGGTTTTCGAGATAACATTCCAAAAGATCGACAGAAGGTTAATTTGTGATCACAGAGCATATTTCCTGCAGAAGCTCTGTTGAGCTCAGTAGAAGCTCTGTTGAGCTCAGTAGAAGCTCTATGACCTTAAATTTCTCCTAATTCGAATTTTGTGAAACTTTTTGAGCTTTTGATTTTTGAAATGTTATTCACAGTATATTTAGGACATATTTGACAATTCTTGTCCTAGAAAATTGTTTTCCAAAAACCTTTTGTGCGAGAGACATACCTTTTGGTTCTTCTTTTCTCGGCAGTGATATCTGACTTCTGTCGATATGGAGTCATCGACATTTTTCTTTGGCTTTCCCTTGAAAGTTTTATCTCTTTAGATCATTTCAGGGTTCCCTTCTGCTCCCCCTTGATCTAATCACCTCTGTAGATCAAGTAATTTCCTTTTGCTCCCCCTTGACCTAATCACCTCTGTAGATCAAGTAATTTCCTTTTGCTCCCCCTTGACCTAATCACCTCTGTAGATCAAGTAATTTCCTTTTGCTCCCCCTTGACCTATGCTTGGATCAAAGAATGATAAGTTTTGCATAGAACATAGGTCATGGTCTTTCAGAGGTTCTGTAGGGGTCGTCAGAGGTTCTGAGTTGACTTACAGAAGCTCTATAGTTTCAAGAACTATTGAAGGTGTTAAGAATTTACATATCGAAGTAGAATCTTTCAAAACAATAATTTAAGCAATGTATTTACTTATTATTTACAGAAGATAAAACTATACTTACTGAGGATTTTCACACCATGTTAATCATTCCTATCTTACCCACCAAGAAGTTGAATCTTTTCTCGTCTAGTGCTTTGGTGAATAAGTCAGCGAGTTGATATTCTGTGGGCACAAAATGCATTTCGATTGTACCGTATTCAGCATGATGTTTCAAGAAGTGATACCTTATATCGATATGCTTGGTTTTTGAGTGTTGCACAGGGTTGGTAGAGATAGCAATAGCACTTTTGGAATCGCAGAAGATGGGTATTTTGAACAGGATGTGGCCGTAGTCTTTTAGATGAGTCTTCATCCATAGAACCTGAGAACAACAGCTAGCGGCAGCAACGTATTCAGCTTCTGCAGTGGATGTGGAAACACAATTCTGCTTCTTGGAGGTCCAACTGACTAGTTTACCACCTAGGAATTGACAACTCCCAGAGGTACTTTTTCTGTCGAGCATGCATCCTCCATAGTCTGAATCTGTATAAGCTTTAAGACCAAAACCAGAGTTCTGTGGATACCAGAGACCAAGATTTTTGGTCCCTTTTAGGTATCTAAAGATTCTCTTTACGGCATCATAATGTGATTTCTCTGGATTAGCTTGATAGCGTGCACAGAGACATGTGGCATGCATAATGTCAGGTCTGCTTGCTGTTAAGTATAACAGAGATCCAATCATGCCTCTGTAGAGAGTGCATTCTACAGAGATGCCATCTGAATCTAAGAATAACTTGTTTCCAGTGGCCATTGGAGTTTTCATTGCAGAGGCATCAGAGAAGCTATACTTGGAAAGAATGTCAGAGACATATTTAGCTTGATTTATAAAAATTCCCTCTGATGATTGTTTGACTTGGAGTCCGAGGAAGAAAGTTAATTCTCCCATCATACTCATTTCAAACTCACTCTGCATGAGTTTTTCAAATCTTTTACACTCTTCTGAATTAGTAGACCCAAAAATTATGTCATCTACGTATATTTGTACAAGCATTATCTCACTACTTTTGCGTTTATAGAATAAGGTAGTATCTGTTGTACCTCTGTTGTAACCATTGACTAGAAGAAAGGTAGAAAGTCGTTCATACCATGCTCGTGGAGCCTGTTTCAGTCCATATAGAGCTTTTTCAAGGTAGTATACATGCCTTGGAAACTTTGAGCTTTCAAATCCTGGTGGCTGATTAACGTAGACCTCTTCTTGGATTTCACCGTTGAGAAAAGCTGATTTTACGTCCATCTGATAGACTTTAAAACCTCTGTGGGCTGCGAAGGCTAAGAATATTCTTATTGCTTCGAGCCGTGCGACAGGGGCAAAAGTTTCATCGTAGTCTATGCCTTCTTCTTGTCTATATCCCTTTGCTACTAATCTTGCTTTGTTTCTGATGACCACTCCATCTTCATCCTTCTTGTTTCTGTAGACCCATTTAGTCCCAATGGCCTGTTTTCCTCTTGGTAGAGGTACTAGAGTCCATACTCTGTTACGCTCAAATTGCAAAAGTTCTTCTTGCATGGCGTCTACCCAGTTTGGGTCATCTAGGGCTTCAGAAATCTTCTTTGGTTCTATCACACTAATAAAATTTGTAAAGAAACAAAAGTTAGCAGTGGCAGACCTTGTTTTTACTGCGTCAGAAGGTTCTCCGATTATTTGACTTGGAGGATGGCTTTTTGTCCATTGAGTTGTGCGTGGAAGATGATCATCAATGTCATTCAGACTTTCTTTAGAGACTTCTTGTGTAGCCTCTGTTGTTCTTCGTGCCTTGGTAGTTGATTCTACTGTTTGTGGAATGATTGGTACGAGTGGTGGTGGAGTTTGTTCCTCTGAGGACGTATAGTCTTGGTCCTCGATTTCCTCTGTAATTGGTTCTTCTGTGGTTTGTGCAGCTTCTGTGGTCGTTTTCCTTGATGTTTCATCTTCTGCACTTTCTTCTGCTTCGGCAATTGCATCTGTAGTATTTACAGAAGAAGATGAAGCATTGTTAGGACCAGTTAGAGACAAACCTGTAGGATTTTGTCCGACAGAGGATGGTTCTTCAGAAACCCTGATTGTTCCAACAGAAGGATCAATGTTTTCGTGGAGCATCTCTAAAAATAGAAGATCCAAGTCTTCTTTTGCTTGTGAGATGACAGAGGATTTCCCTTTAATTCCGAGTTCTGAACTGATTTGTTCAGAAGTCATATGGAATGAATCATCAAAAGAAACATTGATGCTTTCTACAATCTTGTGAGACTTTGTAAGGAATGTTCTGTAGGCTTTGGAAGTGGCAGAGTATCCAATGAATTTGCCTTCATCTGCTTTTACATCAAACTTTCCTCTTGCATCTCTGTCGTTTAAGACGAAGCATTTGCATCCGAATACATGGAAAAATTTGATGTTTGGCCGCCGTTTGTTAAGCAATTCGTAAGGCGTCTTGAGGTGTCTTTTCACAATGGTTGATCGATTTTGAGTATAACACGCAGTAGAAATTGCTTCTGCCCAAAAGTTCATTGATAATCCGCATGCTGACATCATAGTTCTTGCGGCTTCCACAAGTGTTCGATTTTTTCTTTCGACAACACCGTTCTGTTGTGGAGTGCGAGCTGCAGAGAAGTTCTGTGATATTCCTTCTGTTGAAAGATAGGCTTCAATGACAGAGTTTTTAAATTCTGTGCCATTGTCACTTCTTAACTTCTGTATTCTGCAATTATAATGAACTTGGATTCTTTTCATTAGATTTATCAATATATTTGGAACATCTGATTTCTTTCTAACGAATTCAACCCATGTGAAACGCGAATACTCATCAATTAGGACAAGTATGTATTTCTTGCCACCTAGGCTCTGTATGGCAATGGGACCGCAGAGGTCGACATGAAGCATGTACAGAGGTCTAGTGCAAGATACATCTGTTTTGCCTTTGTGGGAAGCTCTTTTGAGTTTTCCCATCTCACAGGCAGAACATAAATGATCCTTATTGAATTTAACATTTGGCAAACCTTTAACTAGATCAAGTTTGACCAGTTTTTCCAATTTGTGAAAATTCAAGTGACAGAACCTGTTGTGCCATAACCAGGCTTCTTCACTTTTGCAGGCAACAAGGCAAACTTTGTCTTTGTTCTTTGAGTTGAAGTTCATTAGATATAGATCACCTATTCTTTCAGCTCGCAGAAGTTCCATACTTGTTTCTTCACTTTGTAGAGAGCAGAAAGTTCTTTTGAACAACACATTGAATCATGTATCACAAAGTTGACTTACACTGAGTAGGTTGTGCTTAAGGCCATCCACATATGCAACTTTGTATACAGAAACGTCTTCTTTCCTTATGACTCCATAGCCTTTTATGTGTCCTTTCTTGTTGTCTCCAAAAGTCACAGATCCACCATCTTGTGTTTCTTTGTACGTGGATAGTGCACTTCTGTCACCAGTCATGTGCCTTGAGCATCCGGAGTCTGGATACCAGATTGGCACATACTTCTTCTGCAGGACAATCACAGAGATTTAGGTACCCATATCCCTATGGGTCCAATATTGTTAGAGTTTTTCAAGTTTAGCTTGGCATTCTTGAAATACATTTTGTTCTCTGCAGAAGAGTCAGATTGTTTCTTTGTGGGATTTGACTTTTGAATTGTCGTAGAGAGTAAACAGACTTGACTTGAAAAATGATTATTAAGTTTAGACATAAGATCAAAGCAATGACAGTATTGAATATGAGATGTAATTTGCTTGAACTTTTCATTGAACTTTTTAAACTCAACCACAGAGGCATTACATTCTTTCTTTACATTAGATTTCCTATTACTAGAAGATCTATGAATACTCGAATGTTGTTTGCAAATGCTCTGTTTAGGACCTGCCTTCTGTGGGTTGCTTCTGTGGTGAACTTCTTTCATCACTGTCACAGAAGAAAAAGATTTATTAACCTTGGGTTTTGAAAATCTAGAACCTATAGGATCAATAGAGGTCTTCTGTAACATTTTAAGCTCAGCAGAGGTTTTGATATGTAGATTCAATTTTAGAAAATCTTGGCAGATTGGAATCTCTGTGAGTTTCTCTTTTGGAGAAATAGTTCTGTGAGGAACTTCAGAGGAGAATTTGACATCCTCTGTGTCACAGTGAATTATCCCTGATTTGAAATCAGTCTCTGAGTTGTCAGAGGATGAATCGTCCTCGTATACAGAGGTTGAGTCAATTCTTTCAATAGAGGCTGGATTTTCTGAGCATGTATCGTACGAGCTTTCTTCCTCTGTAGAATAGTTTTCATAGATTGTAGAGGTTTCTAATAAGATTTCTTCAGTGAGAGTTTTATCTATAGAAGATGTACAGAAATTTTCTAAAACGCTTGATTTCCATATTTCCAAAATTTCTTTTTCAATTAAAATTTTAAAGTTTTCTTCTGAAAAAATGGGTTTAAACTCAGGAGCTTCTACTGATAATTTCTTTTCAATGTTTATCAAACAGACAAAAGCAACCTGTGTTTGGGTCTCTGGTTTACCAAACTTGAAGATACCAATCTGATCTTGTGTTTTCAGATATTTCTTTGGTTTGATACCTCTATTGACAGAGGTTGAAGATGATGAGTCTGTGTTTTCAAACCACACGTTCATCATCTTCTTATGTTTCTTCAAGTAAGGATCCACAGAGATTTTCGCCCTTTTGCTTACAGAGATTAGATTTGGAAAATCTGGTTTGTTCGTTTTTCCAATCACAAATAAAGAGGACAAAGGTTTGTTTCTTTTGCCTTCAACACCTAGGGTGATATCATCATACCCTATACCTCGTCTTCCTATTTGTGAGTTTACTTTTTCATAAACTTTCTGTGCATCTTTATAGTTTTTAATCAAAACTTCTCTTCTGAGTAAATTGTTGGTCCCGAAAGACTTAAACAAGTTTGTAGAAGGGGGGGGGGGGGGGGGTTGAATACAAACACACTATTTTACTTTTCTAAATTGTTTATTGATAAATCATTAACAATTTACAGCTTGTTGCGGAAACAAGATTAAGGATAAACCTAAATCTAAACAAGTTGGAACACTAAGGTTTTCTTGCACTAAGAAAGATAAGGAGATTACTAATAAAATCCTATCTTGAGAGATTTGAACTTGTCCAGAGTTAGCAAGTTACTTCAAATGAAGTGAGTTCATCTCTTTATATACTGCATGCATTTAATGCAATCCAGTATATACTTTACACGTGTCATTAGCGGATTGGTTGCATGTCATTGACCTTTGATGACAACCTTAGTAGCCACATGAATGAACAGTGTAGTATCAGAGTGGTTGTACGATTTCAGATTTTCGGAGGTTCTTTTCTGACATTTCGTACGGTGGCGTGCAAGGGAGGTTAAGACAAAAGTACTTTGTACGGAGGACTTCATGATCAGCTTTCGTTGATTCAGCGATTATCATTTACTATTCAGCAGATGATAAAGTTCAGCGATAGCTGAAGTCTTGTACTTGATACTTCACGTTGAGTGGACAAATCTGAGTCTTCGCTGATCCGCATCAGTTCATTAGGAGACTTGTCGCTGGTTCTTGAGCTTGATCTTCGACTTCAGCGTAGAACCTTTGTTGACGTGAATCTTGTCTTCAGGGATCATAAGTAAACAACTAACTTATCAGCGATCATCATAAGGACTGAACAGACTCAGCGCATTAATGATGAACAGTGTTCGCTGAATGTTTAATCTAAAAGTGCGAGAGTTCCTATCAGCAGTACTGTAAGATCTTAGTACTTATCAGCGATAGTGAAACTCTGATACATATTGTTTACTTACAATTTTCACTAAGTATTTAAGATAGGGTCATTATCAAATCACTGAGGGTTTGGATCAACAATCTTCCCCTATTTGATTATGACATAGCAACAGAGAAAATTGTTATTTAATGAAAACATAAGGATAAAAAGAACTCATAAAATATTTGTCCCTTTTACTGTTTTCTGGGATCTTTTCAGTACTGATGGAGTAAAGTACATTCGCTGAAATCTTTCTTTAAATCTTTGAATCAGGTTACAATATGAATAAGAAAGATTACAAGTACAAGCGAAATAAATTACAAGTACTGAAGGATGACTGATACAATAGAGAAAATGGTGATTGTTGTCACCCTTCAAAGGGTTCTTCCTTAATGAGAAGTTCATCAAGGGTTGTCTTTTCAGTTGGAATCATCCAGTCAGGAACCTTTTCTCCTTTATTCTTTAGCTTCAGAGCAGCTTCAAAAATCAAGGGTTTTAGGTGTCGTGCCTGAATGTCTTTTCTGAAGTCGCATCAGTAGATGAGATCTTTGAGCTGTTCGATTGGAGTGATTGGAAGCTCAGCGATCCGTTGAAAGCATTTACGTCCGTCGTAGTCAAGAAAGAATATTCCATAAGGATTACTGATGACTTTACCAGGGACGAAAAGTTCACATGGTGGCAAAGAGACATCAAGGGCAGATAGATCAGGATCAGGACCAAGTACTTCAGCGCGAGAGAAACCAATTCCAGTTTCATTTCGTATGACAGGACCTGAGTTTGAATCTTGACGTTTCTTCCTTGGAGAGTCCTTTTTTCTTTTCGGTTTTAGATCAGGAACAGGAGGAATATCCACACAAGAAGATATCAAATCGATCTGTCTGTTTATCAGCTTTTCGAAATGATCCTTGTACTTAGATTTTGACGGTTGGATAGCTAACCTCATCTCCAGCCATTCAGAGAGACCATACCTTTTTACAGTGTCAGCACGAAAGGTTTCAGATGAGTCATCTTCTCTGAACAGTTTGATGTCAACAATAGGTACTCCGATGGAGGTTCTTCCAGAGATGAATACCTTGTTGATCTTCGCTGGACGATATCTGAAGTGGATTTTCTCTTTACACCAGATCAGGGTGGTCTGAGAAACTTCAGCTTTCTTTTCCACGATCTTCTGGGCTTGTTCCCAAAGCTTTCGTTGGATTTGAATGGGAATACGCTTCAGCTTGGGGTCTTTGACATATTCTTGAGTGAGCTTGATGGCGTATTCTCTGTCTTTATCTTAAGCTTCCTTCCTTTCAGCGATGAGGCGTTCAACTCTGAGATGATCTTGGTATTCAGCTTTTGAAATTCTGAACTTAGGAGGAACTGAAGGTAGTTGATCGCGCCTTAGGATGATTCGCTGATCCTCGAATCGCTTTATCATTTCTTCTCTCCTCTTTTGATCTTCTTCACTCAGCCTTTGAGCAACTGAGGAAAGTCTGTTTCTGTGCGAGAGAGGTTGTTCTTCTGGTTCATCAGTCTCAGAGATTAAATCTAAGACTGGGATTATGTCTTCAGCGGTAGCTGGAATTATTGGTGAAGTCGCAACAGATCTTTCAGCGATATCCTCAAACAGGGGAGAGGACTAGCTGAAACGCATCGATCTTACAAATAAGAACTAGGTAGAAGAACTTGGGTAGAAAAGATAGAAAAAAATGTGGATGTGTATGGTGTTTGTGGAATGGATAACTGATTTTTCAGAGATGATCAGGGAAGGAAAAATAAGTTTAGTGTACCTGACAAATCGGCTTTGCAAGTAGGATCGCCAGATTATCATCTTCAGCGATGCCTTTGTCTTTGCTTTTCTCAGCGCCAGAGGCTGAGTGCTTTGTCTTTGTCTTCTCCCCTGAAGGTTCTTTTATTGAAATACCTTTAAGAGCTTTGGTTCGAGGAGCAGGTTTGACAACAAAGAAATCATCGTCATCTTCATCATCATCATCATCGTTCCTTGGAGAGGAGGATGGTTCAGCTTCAGGGATGTCGAAGTCTTCGTCTTCTTCTGCTTCAGATTCCTCAGCATCTTCATCGAGTTGCTCCCCCTCAGATATAGAGGCGAGGTTCTCGGTTCCCTCAGGGTTTTCATCTCCCTGAGGTCCAGTAATCCGATCTTCATTACCCTCTCCCCTGATAGATTCATCATGGGAAAGGTCTTCAGCGCTCTTCTCCTGTTCAGCGCTCTTCTCCCCCTCTTTCACATGATGGGCGGGGGAGGAATGGGTAGATTCAGCATTGGTGTTGTCTCTGTCTTCTGGGCCAGAGATTTTCACACAACCTTCAAGCTTAGCTATTCTGTCTTCTAGGCCAGAAATAGCAGGCGTGATTTTCTTCAGCTCTTGGCGATCCTCTGCGGTGAATGAGTCTAAAACAGGTGCAGGGGCCGGAGCAGGAGCTGGATTATTTGCCTTGTTCACCAGCGTCTCGATCATTGTCTTGACAGAACCAAGGTCGGTCTTCACTGAGCCCAAGTCGGTCTTGACCACTGACATATCACCTTCGAGTGTACCAACCGATTTCTTCAGCGTTGTAACTTCGCTGGAAATGGTGGAAACTGATGATTTGAGGTTGGTGTAGTCAGTGTAGATGTCGGAGAGCACTTTGGCAAAGTCGGCGAGAGTTTTATCAAGGTCTTTGATGTCATCAGAGGAGGCCTTCTTTTCCACCACAGTAGTCAGCTTCGTCAGATTCTCTCCAGCGTTTGTTACAGCTGTAGAGTTATTTGATAGACCGGTGGTGAGATCCGTAAGTTTCATCTCCATAGACTTCAGAGACTGGTTGATGTCTCCCAAAAAAGGACCTGTAACATATAAGTACTTGTGAACAAAGGAAAGCTCAGAAGTTTCAGGTTTAGTTACAGTGTTTAAGGTGGGATCTGTACCTGCAGGAGCGTTGACGAACTCATCAAAGTTTCGAGTCCCTCCATAGTGTTCCATATCTCCCTCAAAAGTTCCGTGAGGAATGGAGATCTCTGCAGGTCCTTTCTTCGTCATTCGCTGAGAAGCTTCAACGGCTTCTTGAATGATGGCATCTCCAGTTTTGACTGGAGGAGTGTCCAAAGAAGTAGAGGGAGGAGCGAAGGATAAGAATTGGGGTTGGGGTTCAAGTTCAGCGTTGGATTCGCTGAGAAGTACTTCATCAGTCTTTTGAGAGACTGACGAAGGTTGGGTAGATTCCAAAGTTCTAACCTCAGCGTTTAGGGACGCTGAAGTAGGTTTAGAAGGGATGGCTTGAATTGGTGTGGCAGAGCGTACCACGGAACTTTCCTTCAGCTCTTCAGAATGAGCTGAGGAGTCTTCAGCATGCAACTGCTGGGGTTGCTCCTTGGTTTTCTTGATCCTTTTGGAATCAAGAGGGGTAAGAGATTGTTTCCTTTTCTTAGAAGGAATGGATTTTGTGGCCGGGGTATCAGCGATGGGTATTGTCGCTGAAGGAGCCACAGAAAGCGGAGAATTAAGAAGAGTGAGAAGAGTAGAGAGACGTACCTCGTTGGCGACAGGCTTGAAGTCGAGAACTTTAGGGCCAATCTGAGAGAGTTTCAGATCACCCTCTTCAGGATAGCTGTCCTTCAGGCCATATTGAAAGATGGCGCTGATGAATCGCGGGTAAGGAACCCATGCTGGTCGGTCAGCGGCAGAATCAACACGTTGAATGAGGTCTTCATAGATGATGGAGGCCCAGTCAATGTTGAGACCTTTCAGCAGTGCGTAACCCATGGCCTGCTGAGGTTGAGCGGCTTGATCAGAAGATCCGGATTTCGCTGTCATGCAGCTGATCAGGTGAGCGAAGATGAAGTTCATCTCGCTGGGCATCTTGGATTTCTTTATCAGCGTCAGCTTCTTCTCAGGTAGCTTGTCTCTTCCAGTCTCCCAGATGTAACCCATCGCATCAAGGAAAGCAATGATTTCTTCCCTGTCAGCGTGCTTCTTGTGGTCAGGAAATGGAATGAAAGGATTTGCTGAGGTAGCGTTAGGGAATTTCAGAGCTTTACGGATTATTGCGGGGGTTATCTTGATTGTGCCATACTCAGTATCGCTGAGTATGCAGCCGATGGTTTTAGAGGGTAGGTTGGTGTGTCTGGCAGAGTACCAGAATTGGGATAATAGACGCTGACTGGCAGGAGGTGTGATTGTCAGTGCTGTGTATATGGGGCTATTCTTCAAAAAAATCACAGCGTCGTCTAGATGGGATACCTGCTTCCGAGGAGGAAACTCGAGAAGCGCTGAAAGGTTGTTTGCCTTTGTCCAGTCTAGTTGATCCAGCTCAAACTTAACCTGAGGAGCTTTGGTGATTTCCAGTTCCTCAGAATCACTGGAGATGGACTCAGCGGTAACATTCAGCTTTGAAGTTGCCATTTCACTGTATTATCAGTTCAACCAAAGATGTTAACAAATAAGAAATATCTTAATGTGGAAAGAAATTTCCATTAAGATTTTTCGAATTTTGTCCATTTCATTCAGACAAAAAAGTCTTAATGAAGATTAGGGTTTTTCTTGTTTTTAAAGAAAACGAATATAACACCTATAAGCCTTGTATACCAGTTTTTAAAAAAAATGGATACGAAAGAAGAACAAGTTTAAGATTTTAGATTTAAAACTTGAAGAACAACCATGAAATGGTTGTGTTTATAAAACCATGAAAGAAAATGATTTTATTTTTGAGTTCTTTTGTTTGATCTTGTGTAAAACAATGATAAGATCGAAAACAAGTTATTTGCATTTGATAAGAGATAAGAACATATTGACCTTGAGTTTGATGAAGAAGATGATGAACAGTTCTTGAAGATCGAGAGCACAAAATGCAACAGTGTTCTTTTCTTGCGGAGAAAGATTGATTCGCATAAAAGACAAATATAAACTTTGAGAGAGTTTATATAGGAAGAGAGTAGAGAGAGAAAAACTTGAGCGGGAAAGTTTTTCATCATGACACGGACACATGTTTGCATTTGATTGGATAGACAACGAAACGTGCAAACGTGTGTCAGAAAAAGAAACGTGCCTGGTGTTATCCGTTGCAATGACGTCACAACTGTCCTTTCACATTCTTTCGTTGTCTCTGAGGTTTTGAAAGAAAAACTCAGGGACTCTTTGGAAAATATGAAGCACTGAATAGAAATATCAGTGAGGGTTTTAAGAAATTTCAAAATATTATTCAGCGATGAAAGAATTTGAAATCTTGCATTTTCATGCGTTTTGTCAGAGAAAACATACCTTGATATCAGTTTAACCCAATTTATTCAGAGAGAAGATGATGAAATGGATTGTACTAGTTTATTTTATCCAGAGCCTATACAAGAATGTATAAACGTATCGCTGATTAAATGTGAACCGCTGAAGATTTATCCTTCAAAGTTCAGCATTCCAAGCTCGCTGATGAGAAAGTTGAATCTTGTCTCATCAAGAGGTTTGGTAAACAAATCAGCTAACTGATAATCAGTTGGGATAAAATGAAGTTCTATATCACCATTCATCACATGATCTCTGATAAAATGATATCTGATTTCTATGTGTTTTGTCTTTGAGTGTAGCACTGGATTGTTTGCTATAGCGATGGCACTTGTGCTGTCGCAATAGATTGGAATTTTGGAGAGCTGAAGATCATAGTCTAGTAGTTGATTTCTCATCCACAAGACTTGAGAACAGCAGCTTCCAGCGGCTACATACTCAGCTTCAGCTGTGGAAGTGGACACCGAGTTTTGCTTCTTACTTGTCCAACTTACCAGCTTTCCACCCAGGAGCTGACATCCTCCTGTGGTGCTTTTCCTATCCATTTTGCAACCTGCAAAATCACTGTCTGAATAGGCGGTTAGATCGAATCCTGAATCTTTGGGATACCAAAGACCTAGATTCGCTGTACCCTTAAGATATCGAAAGATTCGCTTTACAGCTTTCATATGAGATATCTTAGGTTCAGCTTGATATCGTGCGCACAGACATGTTGCAAACATAATATCGGGTCGGCTAGCTGTAAGATACAGTAGTGAGCCGATCATCCCACGGTACAGCGTGACATTGACAGGAACACCCTTTGTGTCCTTATCAAGTATCAGCGGTGGTGCCATAGGGGTTTTCATAGCTGAACTTTCAGTTAAGTCGAATTTTTTCAGCATATCTTTAACATACTTTCCCTGATTTATAAAAGTTCCTTTTTCAGTTTGCTTAATCTGAAGACCAAGGAAATATGTTAGTTCACCCATCATACTCATTTTATACTCATCTTTCATTCTATCAGCGAAACGAGTACAAAGCTCAGGGTTAGTAGAACCAAATATAATGTCATCAACATATATTTGAACTAAAATGATATGACCTTTTATTTTTCTAAAAAACAAAGTTTTGTCAATCTTACCTCTCTCAAATTTTTCAAGGTGGAGATACGTAGAAAGAGTGTCATACCATGCACGAGGAGCTTGCTTCAAGCCATAAAGTGCCTTATCCAGCTTATAAACATAACCTGGACGCTTAGGATCTGAGAATCCTGGAGGTTGTTCCACATAAACTTCTTCATTCAGCTTTCCATTTAGAAACGCTGACTTAACATCCATTTGATGTACAGTGAAGTTTTTGTGTACAGCATATGCTAAGAAAAGACGAATAGATTCAAGTCTTGCTACAGGAGCAAAGGTTTCGTCATAATCTATACCTTCCTCTTGTCTGTATCCCTGAGCAACAAGACGAGCTTTGTTGCGAGTTACAGTACCATGTTCGTCCAACTTGTTTCGATAGACCCACTTAGTGCCTATCACTGTTTTGTCAGTTGGTCTCCGAACAAGTTTCCAAACTTTGTTTCTTTCGAATTCAGTCAGCTCTTCTTGCATAGCGCTGACCCAGTTTGGATCTCTGAGGGCATCATCTATTTTCTTTGGTTCAGTTAGAGAAATAAAGTTAACAAATAAACAAATATTACCTGCACTTCTACGAGTCTGAATACCAGCGTTGGGATCACCAAGAATTTGATCGATTGGGTGATTTACAGTCCATCGCTGAGCCGGAACATGTGTCGCTGACTCAGTCTGAACTGGAGAAACTGAAGATGAGGCTTCAGCTACTTCTGGATAATCAGCTAAGAGAGGAATGCTTGCATTTGTCACTTCATTCACTGATTGCTGAGAAATAGATGGAATTTCTGAGACATTTGGATCAACTGCGGGTATAGTATTTATAGGAACAGCTGAGACCCAAGATGTTTCAGCTTCACTATTCTGCATATTGGGAATGATAGTAGGACCATCATTTTCAGTTGTATGAGTATGAGTAGTGGGAACATCTTCTGAATCACCAAGATGAGAAAACATCCATTGATTCAGTTCTTCTGTATCAGCGTTCGGTTTAGAGTTCGCTGAACGGGATTCGTCAAACGTGACGTGAATAGTTTCTTCTACAGTTTGTCTTCTTCGGTTGAAGACTCTGAAGGCTTTGGAAACTGAGGAGTATCCAAGAAAGATTCCATCATCAGCCTTAGGATCAAACTTTCCAAGGGCATCTCTGTTGTTCAGTATGAAACACTGACAACCAAAGATGTGAAGAAAGCTGATTGAAGGCTTTCTCCCATGAAAAAGTTCATAGGCTGTCTTTTTGAATCTTTTGACTATCAGCGACCTGTTTTGCGTAAAACAAGCCGTGTTGACAGCTTCTGCCCAAAACTGAGTAGGCAGGTGAGAATCGCTGAGCATTGAACGTGCAACTTCAATAATTGTTCTATTTTTTCTTTCAGCGACTCCGTTTTGTTGTGGTGTTCTCACTGACGAAAAGTTATGAGAAATACCCTTGCTCTCAAGGAAGGAATCAAGAGAACTGTTTTTGAATTCAGTTCCATGATCACTCCTTATTGAGCGAACAGTCATATTGTTCAGAGTTTCCATCTTCCGAACAAAGGTGATGAGTTCTTAGGGGTGTCACTCTTAGAACGGAGAAACATTACCCATGTATAACGAGAGAATTCATCAACTATGACCAGCGTATATTTCTTTCCAGCGATGGATTGTTTGTTAACGGGGCCAAACAAATCCATATGGAGTAGTTGAAGAGGAGATGACACTGAGGAAACTTGCTTGGACTTAAAGCTTGCCTTGGTCTGCTTCCCTTTTTCACACGCTGAACATAAGGATTCTTTGGCGTATGAATGTTGAGGTAGACCAGTGACTAACTCTTTGGATGAAAGAGTATTTAGTGTCTTGAAGTTGAGATGTGAGAGTCTCTTGTGCCATAGCCAGTTGACATCAGAAGATGCCTTTGAGAAGAAACAGGAGTTCTCAGTGGTTGTTGAGTCCATGTTTATAACGTAAACATTTTCCAAACGATAACCGCTGAGAGCTATCTTCTCCTTTTTGTCAGAGACAAAGCAGGATTCCTTGGTGAAAATCACTTTGTTATCCATGTCGCAAAGCTGACTGATGCTCAGAAGATTATGCTTCAGCCCTTCAACATATGAGACTCTTCTGAAGGATGTTGTACCATTTGAAAGTACACCATACCCTCGGGTGTGTCCTTTTCCATTTCCACCGAAAGTTACAGAGGGACCCTTCTCTTCCTTGTATTCAGCGAGCAGGCTTTTCTTTCCAGTCATGTGTCTAGAGCATCCGCTATCGAGATACCAGATACCCTTCTTAACCTGCAATACAAAGGAAGATTAGTTTTGCTTGGGTACCCACTTCACCATGTATACGCGTTTGTCAGTGGAAGTGGTTGGAATGGGTTCAGCAGTCTTCGCAGCATTTGAAGATTCAACTTTGTCTTTCTTCACTTTGGTCAATTTCTTGACCTCAGCGGTATGAGTCACCTTGACCTGACTTGCAACTGGTTTGGTCTTCTTTGGTGCTATCTTCACCTTAGCTATCTTATCAGCTTTGGTGGCTGTGGGACACTTACTTGCAATATGATCGGTAAGTCCACAGTGATAACATTTCCTATAACTAAAATTAGTTCTAGGACCACTTGTGTGCTGAGCTTTTAATTTGGAATTAGAAGTGCCAGCACCAAGTACACTATTGGTTTTTGAAATAGGACGAACATTCAGTTCTTCAGATTTCTTACCAAGGACATCTACTCTGAGTCTAGGAGTAGGTCGCTGAACTGATCCAGAGGTCTGATTTCTAGAACCAGATGAATGAATCACTAAGGCTTTGGAAGCATTCAGCTTAGGTACTAAAGTACCCTTCTGAGGATTTTGATAAATTACAATTCCTTTACCTTTATCTTTAGAGACAGAGGTAGGTTTTGAATAAACCATTTTCTCCTTACCTTTTGAGGAGGTAGGAGTTTCCTCAGGGATTGGTGTAATCGACGAGGAGTACTGAGATGAAGAAGTGTCAGCTACCGAGGATACGAACGTTCCAAATTTAAGCATTGAACGTTCAGTGGTTGGTATTGGAGTATCATATTTATAACCCAGACCACGTTTATCACTCAGAGGAATCTGGGCCTTAATTATCTCAGTGATCTTTGTTGAAGAATTACACCATCCTTCAACAGTAGCTTGTTCAGCTTTTAATGCAGCGATAGCTTCCGCTCGTTCAATTTTGACTAGCTGATTTAAATGGACTTGATCTTTAAAATCTTCTTCAAATTTAGAAAGCTTTTCTATTTGAAGGTGGCAATTTTTAAGCTTTTCAGCGAGATCAAGATTTTGGTTTTCAACCACAGCTTTGCCGTTCATGGCTTCGTATAAGCTTCTAGTCAGTAGTTCGATTTTACGGAGACTATCAGCTTCATCAATATTTACAATATTGGTAAAGAAGGAAGGTGATACCTGAATGGCAGATGTTGAAGTGGAGGGAATGTCTGAACTTTCTTCCTCTTCTTCAATCTTGGCCATGAGACATTGATTTGCTTCATCATATTCAGAATCAGATGATGAGGCTTCTTCATCAGAAGCAGCCCAATCATAGTCAGCCATTAGGCCTTTTCCCTTCTTCTTAAAGCTTTTCAGCTTTGCATACTTCTCCTTCAGCTTTAAGTATTTGTCGTCTTTATTCCTTGGAACAAAGGATTTCTTTGTAAAGGCTGAAGGTCTCATGATTTTCTTTGACCTGCACTCGTTAGCGAAATGACCTGTCTTTTCGCAGTTAAAACAAGTAGCAGTAGCCTTATCAACAAAAGCTGATGACTTAGGCTTGTCAGCTATAGAAAGAGTTTTGTTCTTTCTAAACATTTTCTTCTTGGCGAATCTCCTGAACTTTTTAGTTAGGAGAGCCAAGGATTCATCATCTGAAGAATCAGAATCTGATGATCTTTCAGAGTTACTTTCTAACTCAGTGATAGTGACCACGGGTCGCTGAGTAGAAGGTTCCTCTGAGATTAAAGCAACAGGGGTGCTTTTGGAATCTTTTACAAGATTCTTCTTAAGATGGCTAGATTGCTCATGATTCAGCAATGTGCCATATAAGGTAGCGAGTGTCATTGATCTTAGATCTTTTGACAGCTTGAGACACATGGAATAATTGTCCCAGCTTTCAGGTAAACATTCTAAAAACTTTGTCAGAACTTCAAAGTTAGAATATTCCTTACCAACCGTTTTAAGATCTATAATTAAGCAGTTAAAACGTTGATGTACTTCAGAGAGAGTTTCATTCTTACCAGAGATGAAACTTTCGTATTGTCTTACCAGGTTGTGTCCCACATGGCCTTCGAGGATTTCAGGTTCATGACGGAATGGTAGACTTCGTCAGGAAGGGCCATGGATAGTATGGATCTGGCTTTTGTATCTATAGCCATTTTCTTCTTGTCTTCATCGGTCCAATGATGGATTTCCTTTGGAATCGGCCTTTCTGGAATAGCAGCTCTAGTTGCAGTGGCTGGAACGGCAGGATCAATCGTTACAGGGATGTGTGGACCGTTTTCAAGATAGTAAGGTATAGTAGGGTCTACACCTTCTAAGAAGAGTGTCATCCTATTTTTCCATAAGTTGAAGTTGTCTCTGGAAAATCTAGGGGGTTTTGCAAGAGAACCATTGTCGATATAGTGAGTGTTTGTGTTTGAGTTGGCCATTTTCAGATAATAGCAAGGAAGAGAAAATATCTTAGATTAGATCTTGTTTATGAGATTAAACAAATCCGCTCTGATACCACTTGTTGGTCCCGAAAGGCTTAAACAAGTCTGTAGAAGGGGGGGGGGGGGGGGGGGGTTGAATACAAACACACTATTTTACTTTTCTAAATTGTTTATTGATAAATCATTAACAATTTACAGCTTGTTGCGGAAACAAGATTAAGGATAAACCTAAATCTAAACAAGTTGGAACACTAAGGTTTTCTTGCACTAAGAAAGATAAGGAGATTACTAATAAAATCCTATCTTGAGAGATTTGAACTTGTCCAGAGTTAGCAAGTTACTTCAAATGAAGTGAGTTCATCTCTTTATATACTGCATGCATTTAATGCAATCCAGTATATACTTTACACGTGTCATTAGCGGATTGGTTGCATGTCATTGACCTTTGATGACAACCTTAGTAGCCGCATGAATGAACAGTGTAGTATCAGAGTGGTTGTACGATTTCAGATTTTCGGAGGTTCTTTTCTGACATTTCGTACGGTGGCGTGCAAGGGAGGTTAAGACAAAAGTACTTTGTACGGAGGACTTCATGATCAGCTTTCGTTGATTCAGCGATTATCATTTACTATTCAGCAGATGTCAAAGTTCAGCGATAGCTGAAGTCTTGTACTTGATACTTCACGTTGAGTGGACAAATCTGAGTCTTCGCTGATCCGCATCAGTTCATTAGGAGACTTGTCGTTGGTTCTTGAGCTTGATCTTCGACTTCAGCGTAGAACCTTTGTTGACGTGAATCTTGTCTTCAGGGATCATAAGTAAACAACTAACTTATCAGCGATCATCATAAGGACTGAACAGACTCAGCGCATTAATGATGAACAGTGTTCGCTGAATGTTTAATCTAAAAGTGCAAGAGTTCCTATCAGCAGTACTGTAAGATCTTAGTACTTATCAGCGATAGTGAAACTCTGATACATATTGTTTACTTACAATTTTCACTAAGTATTTAAGATAGGGTCATTATCAAATCACTGAGGGTTTGGATCAACATAAATCTTGCCATAATACCTCTCTTTCTCTTTGAAAGTATTCTTTAAGAGCTCTTATGTCATTAGTTTCGCTCCTTGAAACTGAAAGTTCTTTTGCTTTATCTTTTAACGTATTGGTTAATTCAGAAATTTGTTTTTTAAAGGATCTAGAGTTTTGTTCCAATTCTTTTCTATTCTCTCTTTTTCCTCAAAAATCTTTGCTTTTTCTTGAGTGAGAAGCCGTACTTCTCTCTCATTGAAGGTGAGTCTTTTCTGAATACTTTGATTTATCTCTTTCAGTTCAATTAATTCAATGTTAATTCTAAGTGTATTATCATCTACAGAGGTAATACAAGAGTTGGAATTTGAAGTAGATACCTCAGAGTCAGTGCAGGAGTCGACTTCTGCCATGCCACAGAAGAGGGCATTGGCGGTATGTTCATCGTCAGAAGTAGAGTCTGACTGGAAGTCTTCTGTGTTCTCCTCAGAATGTCCTTTTGCCATTAAGGATTTTTGAGCATAATACTCGGCTTTCTTTTTGTAGAAAGCAGAGTCCCTCTGTGGGCGATTTGATCTGCTTCTGCATTCATTCGCAAAATGGCCGGGTTTGCCGCAGTTAAAACACCCTTGAGGAGTGTTTCCTGTTCGATCATTGGACTTCTGTAGGTCTCCGCCTTTCTCTGGTCTACATTCATTTGCATAGTGACCAGGTTTGCCGCATTTGTAGCATTCTTGCTGTATGTGGCTTACCGAGTCATCTGACCTCTGTCGGTCATTTCCTCTGTAATGTCTTTCGCTTGACCTCTGTCGGCCACTCGATTCTTCTTCTCTTCTATCATCTCTTCTGTTTTCTCTATCATATCTTTCATTTCCGGAACCTCTTCTGTTTCCTCTGAACTCTTTTGTCAATAGAGCTAAAGATTTAGCTAGTGACGCAAGAGTTATTTCTTTTTCTGCTTGCTCTTCTTCTTCACTGTCTATTCTCACCATCTTCTTCTTCTCCTCTGTGGCTTTTTCATTTCTTGGTCTCTGTGCATCTTCTTTAGTTTTACTAACCAATGCATATGGTACAATGGTTAGTGTTTTAGCCTGTGCTATCTGAGGTTCTTGTGCGGCTAATGTTCCGTAAAGATCAGAGAGAGTCCAGGTGTCTAGATCCTGATTTGTCTGTAGGGACATAGACAGCTGGAGCCATTCTTCATTTAGACTTTTTAAAAACATGACATTGTTTTCTTCAGAAGTTCTGTCAATGCCTGATTTTCTGCACTTGTTGATTAGAGAGTTGAATCTGTCGTATGTTGTTTGCAGAGATTCTGTTGAAGAGGCTCTGAATGCATGACATTCATTGATGTACTGTGCTCTTCGGTTTTTTTGTGTTTTAGCACCTCCTTCCAACTGTCTTTCCAGTTCTTTCCACAGATCATGCGCTGTTTCACATGAATCCAAGGATTGAAAGAGTTCGTTGGGTATTGCCATAATCAATGTCCTCTTGGTTTTCTGAGAAACTTCATCTTCTGCTTTATCTTCGGTTGACCACTCCCCTTTTGGCTTTGGTTTTTGATGTTCGGGGATTTCGGCAGATTCAGCAGTAGCAGGTATACGAGGTACTACTGTCATGGGAATAGGAGGAGGATTGTACATATATTGTACTTGATTTTTTTCAGTGCCCTCGAAAAAATGGACCATTCTTATTTTCCACTGAGGATACTCATCTCGAAGGAGACTAGGAGGTTTAGTGAGAGAACCAGTAATAAAGAAATTATTTGTATTTGTCATTTTGAAGATTTTAGAAAGAAGGTATGACTAAAGAGTTACTTCGATGAACTTGAAGATTTTCTGAGTTTAAGCAGTTTCCAGACACAATAATATCTATCACGAATCTTGATAAGTGGATCACTTGATATTGAAAATCAAGAGTGGCTCTGATACCAATTGTTGGAACCCAGATACATTTAATCAAGATTAACAGTCTATTAGTTGAGTTTAGAGTTTGATGCGGAAGCGTATTAAACTAACAGATATGTTTGATAGATATTAGAACGCACATATATAAAGAAAACAGTAAGGAATAAAAAGGATTTCTTGAACAGTTACTGTTATTCAATATATAATAAGAACACGAAGAACAGATTAAGAACTGTTGGTGTATGTGAGAATATAACACTCAGATATTTGACAATAACGTTTGAGAGTATTAGTGATTCCTTGTTTTTTCGTTCTTAGGAAGATCTCAACATGAGACTTCCTTTTATACTACTCTTAGAAGATTATGAAGTAGGTCACTATTCCTTTTACGGCATGAATAGTGAACTGGATGGTGTGAGCAGTGGACTGGATGGTGTGAGCAGTTGTTTGAGCTATGCGCATTTAATGGAGCAGATGTACTTTTGGTAAATGCATTAAATGGCGCAGACGTCTATTTTGTACCATGCCCTATTGAGTCCACTCAGAGCTTGACACGTGTTTTGACAGTACTTTTCCATGCAAGTTGATGAACGTATCCAGTAATATCTTCCAAGTCTTCATAGCAGACCACAGAGGCTCTGTAAGGCATTACAGAGGTTCTATGGTCTGACCTTCTGTGGAGCAGTCCACTTGTTTCCGAGTTGATCTTCTTCTTGCGCACTACAGAGGTTCTGTGATTACCTCTGTAGCTTCTGTGGCTTTCTGGACTTGATCTTCTGGAAGAAGTGGCAGAGCCTCTGTGAGAGGCTTTTCTATACTTAGCCTATTTTTCACTACTTCTAAGTATTTCTATGATTAGGAAGATTGAAGCTAACAGTTTCCATCGTAGTCTAGAAAGAATATACCATATGGATCACTTACAACTGTGCCAGGAATGAAAGTTTCTCCAGGTGGTAGGGAGGTGTCAAGCGCTAAGAAATCAGCATCAGGGCCAAGAACTTCAGCACGAGAGAAACTAATACCTGTTTCATTCCGTATAGGAGGACCTGAATCAGAGACTTTCTTTTTCTTAGCAGAGACTTTTCTTTGTTGAGGAGGAAGAGGAGGAATATCCACAACCGAGGAAAGCAGGTCAATCTGTTTGTTTAAGATCTTCTCGACATGTCTTTTGAACTTTGAGCGCGATCCCTGAATGGCTAATTTCGTTTCTAACCATTCAGAGAGACCAAACTTTTCTAAGGTAGCAGCATAGAAAGTTTGCTTGGTCTTGTCTTCTATGTAGACATCCACTTCAACAACAGGAACGTCGGCGTACAGTCTTCCTCTGATGTTTACTTTGATGATTTTGGATGGTCTAGATCGATAGGTCAGCATTTGTTTATCCCATTCCAAAGTCATGTCAGAGACCTTAGTCTTTTCTCTAACGATCTTTTGAGCATCATACCATAGCTGACGTTTAACATCAATGGGAACTCTTTTCAGCTTGGGGTCTTTTATTGATCGTTGAGTAAGCTTGATGGCGTATTCTCTATATTTTTCTTTAGCTTCCTTTCTTTCAGCGATTAAGCGTTCAGCTCTGAGGTGTTCCTTGTATTCCTTTTGGGAAACTCTGAACTTTAGAGGAACGGAAGGAAGTTGATCACGCTTCAGAATGATTCGCTGATCTTCGAGTCTCTTGATCATTGCATCTCTCTTTTCTTAATCCTCTTCACTTAGCTTTTGAGGAGCCAAGGAAGGTCTGTTTTTGTGAGAGAGCATCTGTTCTTCAGGTTCATCAGTCTCAGAGATTAAATCTAAGACTGGGATTATTTCTTCAGCGTTGGGAGCTGGGATTATTGTTGATGAAGTCGCAGCTGTAGGAACTTCAGCGATATCCTCAAACAGGGGAGAGGACTAGCTGAAATGCAGCGATCTTACAAGTAAGAACATGGGTAGAACAGAGATGGAAAGAATGGGATTGTGTATAGAGGTTTGCGGAGGTAGAGAACTGATAAAGTGTATAGAGGAGGGATGTTGTGTAAGATTAATGTACCTGACAAACCGGCTTGTTAAGCAAGATCATCAGATTTTCATCTTCAGCGACACCTTTTCCTTTGCCTTTGTCAGCTTCAGATGTTGATGGCTTTGTCTTTGTCCGCTCCCCTGAAGGTTCATTTATCAGAATCCTTTTAAGAGCTTTAGTTCTCTGAGCAGGTTGACGATAAAAGAATCATCATCATCGTCATCTTTGTCATCATCATTCTTTGGAGAAGAGGATGGTTCAGCATCAGACAAGTCGATGGCTTCTTCATCTTCAGCTTCAGACTCAGTTTCTTCAGCTTCTTCTTTGAGTTTCTCCCCCTCAGATACAGAGGCGAGCTTCTCGGTTCCCTCAGGGTGTTCATCTCCCCGAGGTCCAGCGACTGCTTCAGCTTCAATAGTCTTCTCACCCTCTTTAGTGAAGGCGAGGTCTTCATTCTTCTCTCCCCTGATAGATTCATCATGGGAAAGGTCTTCAGCGCTCTTGGAAGGGTCTTCAACGCTCTTCTCCCCCTCTTTTTCATGATGACTGGGGGAGGAATGAGATGATTCAGCAGCCGTGGTTTTCTCCCTGTCTTCTTGGCCAGGGACCCCACATAAGTCTCAATCGTTGATAATCTGGTTTGAAGAACAGAAATACTAGGATTGATTTTGACGAGTTCAGCACGATCTGGCGGAGTAAAATGCTCAGGAGCAGGGGCAGGGGCAGGTGCAGGGGCGGTTGTGTTGGTCAGGATCTGCTGCAACAAGTTCTGAATAGAAGAGATGTCATTCTTCATCGTGTTGACATCAGTCTTCACATAACTCATATCAGTTTTTACTGAACTGACATCAGCCTTTACAGCAGACATATCACCTTCGAGTGTGCCAACCGATGTCTTCAGCGTTGTGACTTTGCTGGACATGGTGTCAACTGATTTCTTGATGTCGAGGTAGTCTGTGTAGATGTCAGCTAGAACTTTGGAAAAATCACCGAGTGATTTATCAACCTTCTCCACATCAGCTTTGGAGGCATTCTTTTCGACAACGGTTGTAAGCTTTGTAAGATTTTCTCCAGCGATTTTTACCGCTGAAGAGTTGCCGGAAAGAGTAGACGTGAGACCTGTCAGCTTTGTCTCTACAGTCTTCAGAGACGCGTTGATGTCTCCCAAATTAGGACCTGTAACATATAAAAACTTGTGAACAGAGGAAAGCTCAGAAGTTTGGGGTTTAGTAACAGTGTATAGGGGTTGGTGCGTACCTGCAGGAGGATTGGTGAATTCATCAAAATCACGGGTTCCTGAGTAAAGTTCCATATCGTCAGCGAGAGTACGTGGACGTATGGTCAGCTCTGCAGGTCCTATGCCCATCACTCCTTGAAGAGTATTTTCTTTAGCTTCTGGAGGAATGACATGTGCTTCAGTGATAACTGGAGTTGTGTCCAAATGAGTGGAGGGAGAAGCGAAGGATAAGAATGGAGGTTGGTTACTGAGTTCAGCGTTGGAATCGCTGAGAATCACTTCATCAGTCTTTTGAGAGACTGAGGGAGGTTGGGTAGTTTCCAAGTTTGTAACCTCAGCGTTTGGAGACGCTGAAGTCGGGATAGAGTGGGTGGCTTGTTCATGTGTGGCAGAGCGTACCACTGAACTTTCCTTCAGCTCAACAGGAGGAGCTGAGGAGACTTTAGCAGGAGATTGCTTGGATTGCTCCTTGGGTTTCTTAGTTCTTGTTGGAACCCAGATACACTTAATCAAGATTAACAGTCTATTAGTTGAGTTTAGAGTTTGATGCGGAAGCGTATTAAACTAACAGATATGTTTGATAGATATTAGAACGCACACATATAAAGAAAACAGTAAAGAATGAAAAGGATTTCTTGAACAGTTACTGTTATTCAATATATAATAACAACACGAAGAACAAATTAAGAACTGTTGGTGTGTGTGAGAATATAACACTCAGATATTTGACAATAAAGCTTGAGAGTATTAGTGATTCCTTGTGTAATCGTCCTTAGGAAGATCTCAACATGAGACTTCCTTTTATACTACTCTTAGAAGACTATGAAGTAGGTCACTGTTCCTTTTACGGCATGAACAGTTGACTGGATGGTGTGAGCAGTTGTTTGAGCCATGCGCATTTAATGGAGCAGATGTACTATTGGTAAATGCATTAAATGGCGCATACGTCTATTTTGTACCATGCCCTATTGAGTCCACTCAGAGCTTGACACGTGTTTTGATAGTACTTTTCCATGCAAGTTGATGAACGTATCCAGTAATATCTTCCAAGTCTTCATAGCAGACCACAGAGGCTCTGTAAGGCATTACAGAGGTTCTATGGTCTGACCTTCTGTGGAGCAGTCCACTTGTTTCTGAGTTGATCTTCTTCTTGCGCACTACAGAGGTTCTGTGATTACCTCTGTAGCTTCTGTGGCTTTCTGGACTTGATCTTCTGGAAGAAGTGGCAGAGCCTCTGTGAGAGGCTTTTCTATACTTAGCCTATTTTTCACTATTTCTAAGTATTTCTATGATTAGGAAGATTGAAGCTAACAATCTCCCCCTAAGTAGTGAAAAATAAAAAACTTGACTCTTAAGTTCTTTTAAGGCTAAGTATTTAAATTACAGAGGTTAAACAATACCTCGAATGCTCTTTCATTCAAAGAAGTGCCATAGGCATTTTACATTTGAGTACATTGAAAGAAACGTTGACAGAGATTCTTTGAAGAGACTCAGATTTTTGCATTTGGGAAGTCGTCGAACTTTCTGTTGTCTTTTCCTACTTCCTTGAGTTCTTCATAGAATTTGAGGCAGAGATTTCGTAAGCCGAGTGTAGCATCAATCTTTTTGATCATCATCAGAGCAGATTCTTCGTTCATAAGCTCTGTTGCTTTATTCTCCTCTAGTATCTTTCTGAACATGTTCAGAGTACGGGTTGTGTACTTCTGACAGTCCATTGTCACAAACAGTTTCAGTTGATCAGCAGGATTCTTGAATACTAACCCGTACCTTGGAGTTTTGATGATTGAATTGGGTATGGCATTGGGTGGGCAGAAATCCTCTGGTGGTCTGATACTTAGAATAGTTATGCCCAGATCGATGGCTAGTTGAATGTCGAGCATGCTGTAGATTAGGAGCTTTTCACGCATCGCCTTTCTGAGAACTCGATAAGACCTTTTGTGGCAGTCGTCATTGAAGTTGTCTTTTGTCCATTGCAGAAGGTCAGGTAAGTCATAGGGATTGAGGTTTCGGATATCAGCATCAGAGAATTGATTCTCTGATCTGTCAGACCTTTTGACTTTCCAGATGGTATACACCGTATGAGGATAGGTTCTCATTTTGGAGTATTTGCAATAGATTACCTTCTTTATTTTGTGAATGGAGTAAACTTGATTGACTGGTTTTGACTTTGTAGAGGTGAAGATTGCATCGAATTCCTCTCTGAGCTTCTGATCTCGGACATGGGCTGGCAGATCGCTCTGGAAGTGTTGTCTGTAGAGATAACTGTAGACTTGTTCTTCCATTTGTTCAATGGTTGAAGTAGATATTGGAATTGGTCTCCTTAGCTCATCCATCTTTCGAGTGATGTCTGCTACTCTACCTTCTGTTACCTTAGCTGTGGGATTCAGGGATGGGTTTTCTGACAGAGGATTCAAGTTGAATGCCCAGTCTTCCTCTTCGGGTTTAGGAGTGACGAAGGCATTAAATGCACCTTTCATCAATTTCTCTGTAGCAACTGGCATTTTCTTCTTTGGCTCTTCTTCTGTCATTATTCCCTTGCCTTTATCTTTTGGCTTTGAGGTTTCAGATATTGGGTTTTGGATTTGTGTGGGTGGAACCTCTGTTGATTTGACAATTGGAGGTTCTTTGGGTTTTGGGGTTGGATGCTCTGATGTTTTGGTTGTTGCCTCTGAAGGTTTTGATACTTCGGGTTGTGAGGACTCTGTTGGTTCTTTGGGTGAGGGTGGAGTTTGTTCTGAGGATGAGGATGCAAGATTGATTACCTTAGGTTCTGTGGTTGGTGCATCCTCTGGTGAGATCGAGGTGTTTTGCCTCTGTTGTTTTCCCTTCTGGGTTTCTGTCGTAGAGGGTTCTGCAGTTTTCTCTATAGTTTTTGCAGAAGCAGCCTCCGTTGTTTCCTTTGTTTTCTCCCCCTCAGGATGACCAGATGCTCCATCATCAGGATCATCCTGCCTTCTTTTAGCAGCAACTTCTGTTCTGCAGGTGTCTTGAGCTGCTTGCCTTGCTGCATTTTTCTTCATTGTTTCAAAGTAGATTGCGATCGCAGTTTTGAAGGCTTTGGTCGCACTTTTCTCGAACTCTGCAGCGGTTGTTTTGGCAATGTTAGTGGCAGAGGCGATGACAGCAGCAGCAGAAGTTTCTGTAGTTGACTTCATTTCTGCAAGGGCTGCTTTAACCTCTGTGGATAAGGTATCCACTTTGGTATTTAATCCTGTAAGCGCGCCTGAAGTTGACTCTGTAAAAGACGTGAATGAGCTTTGCAACTCATTCAATGTTTGAGTTACATAGGTTACAAAGGCTTGGAACTCATCCTTTGTAACATGTTCCTCTGGGGTAACCTCTGGAGGAACAACTCCTTCTCCAGAGTGAGTCCCTATTCCTGGGACACCTTCGTTCACCCTTGTTTGTACGTTGGGGGTGGAAGGATTTCCATCTGATCCTCGAGAAGAAACCTGAGTTTTAGTCTCTATAGAAGTTCTGTAAAGAACATTGTCCAAATCCACTCCAGAGGTGGGTATCGGAATATTCTTCTGTTGACTCGGAGACTTGTCTAGAGTCTCTTCGTCATGGTGCTCTCTACTTCTCTCTGAAAGAAGTTTTGGCCCTATATTGTGCGTGTCAGAGGAAACGAATTCTTCTGTAGGGTGTTCTAGTGTGATCTGGGGCGATGGATCACGAACTATAGGTGAGTCTCTCTGAGGAGACTCCCTAGGAATGGATTCCCCGGCTTCTGTGGGCGCAGAAGTCGAAAGAGTGACTTCTGGCTGTTTGGTTTGGGTAAGGATCGAGCTGTGCTGCTCTATTTCAATGACACCTTCTGCAGCTAGACCTGCAGTGTCAGATGTGTGGGTTGCACTGGGAGGGGTTGAGGGATGTGTGCCTTCTGTAACTTCGGCATCTTTTTCTTTTTCATTTCCTCCAGACGTTTCTACCCTATCCTCTAAACCTTTTTGCACCTCTTCTTCTGCAGTCTCTTGTCTTGGCAGAAGTGAATCAAGAACCTATGTGAAGATTGGAGTTTGCAGAGGTGGGTCGATTCATTCTGTTATTGTTTGCAGAGGAGAAGATGGTTTCGTCTTTGATTTTCTTTTCTTTGGTTTTGGTGCCCCCTCCTCTGAAGATTTTGACTTCCTTTTTCTTTTGGAAGAGGGAGGGGCAGAGGGTGGTTGGATAGCAGAGGCAAGTGGTTCCTCTGTAGGGTTCTTGGATTTCTTTCCCTTTTTCTTCTTTTCTTTAGATTCTTCAGAAGACTTCCTTTTTGAAGGATAAAGGTCTTTCCTTAGATTTCTGAAGTTCTTCTGGTTGGCCTTGTGTTTAGCCAACTTTATCTTCCATTCTTCTTCTGTAAGTCTCTCTATTATACTTACTCCTATTGGCACTCCTATACGCGGGGGTGTTACAGAACTGGGTTCAGGAGTTCTGTAAACGCGTATGTACTCACTAACTAGTTCCTCATCACTAGCATAACCTAACATTACCTTTGACAGTGGCCTGCTGTGCGGGTAGCCGTCTTCATGTTCTGTAGGGGTGTTCTTGGACATAGGAAATTGCTTAGGTTTGGGACCGTCCATTGGCCATTTTTGGATAAGGAGTAGGGGTTCGAAAAGTACACTGAGGATTCGCTGGAACTGCAGAGGGGGTAACCAGTTGTGATCAGACATTTTGGCTTTCTGGGAGGCAATTTTGCGATCGATGGTGTTGATGATCTCTTGCATCATTATGGTGGCATAATCTAGGGGTAGATCATAGTACACACCATACATGATTGAGAGAATTTGAGGTGAGCTTTGATCGATGCTTCCGATTTTGCCCGTGAGGCAACGATTTAGGATGGAGAATAAGGTATTCCACACAGGGGGTAGTCTTGCTCTGCGGAAATCGTTCCTCTTTTTCAACTGTTGGTTGTACCCTAACATGTGCAGAAAGTCGACAAGTTCTTCATTTGTTGGTTGGGGTGCATACTTTTTGATTCCCATGAGTCCACTTGTTGGAAGGCCAAATTCTAATGAGAACATGGTGCGATTGAACATCAGTTCAAGGCTCTTACTTTGGTCAGGTTTAGAAATGTAGCCTCTGATCAAATCGGTGTCAGCGTCATAACGGCAAGATTGCAAAAACTGATGTAGGTAACGTACTGGTATTTGTTCAACGGTTTTGCTCAGAAGAGGGTAAAGAAAGTGGTTCTCTAGGATGTTTAGCAGGATGGCATGTTCTTTGCCAAATGCCGTAGGAGAAGGAACAAGATAACAGTTGTTCGATTTAATGGGAAGGGTTTGCTCGAAATGGTCATTTGAGAAAAATTGTTGCAGGTGGGTAGTGGGTACGAAGGATGCCTCGTCGCCGGAGTCATGTCTGTCGGCATCGGCGGCGATGTGTGGGTTGTGGGAGTGCTCAGAATGCACTGGAGAGGGTGTCGGAGAGTTCGTTGGTGAAACGTGAGCAGATTTGGAACTGGAAGCCATTTGTAGGTTTGAAAGTTCTAGGTTTTCAGAAAGAAATAAGCAAGTTCGCCGGAGAAGATGAGAGAATAGTACAGTTTTGAAAGTGATTTTAACTTGGGTTTTATACTGTGGTAACGGATAGAATTCGGAACGGTGAAAATGTGAGAAAGTTAATAAAATTTGAGGTCCACACTCGAGTTCATTCGGCGTGGTGCAAGTTTCTAGGACGACGTGATATGTACGTCAATGAAAACTTGACACGTCATCAATGTCAGTGACGACGAGACGTCGTGGACGGCCACATTAAATGAAAAACGCGTGGGTTTTAAATTTTCACCACAGAAAAGTTACCGTTACAGATACAGAAATTCCCAAGTGGAAATCTTTACAGAGGCTCTGTGGGTACAGAAGCTCTGTGATTTTGAAAAACGTTTATCTCTGTAGATTGTATCTTTAATGAAAATCGTTTGAAAAAACACGGAGAGGATCAATAAATTTTTAGTAGAGAGAAATTATCCTACAGAGGTTTTTGGACCTCTGCCAGAGCCAGCAGAGGCTCTGTGACAGGAAATTTCTAAAAACTAATAATTTATAAACATTTTTAATCATCCAAGTTTTTGATCAGTTTTAACAATGTATTTAGGACTTATTTGAAAGTTGGTGTCCTAGAAAATTGTAAATCTCAAAGATTTTGTGCAGCAGAAGTCATTTGAATGATTTGAGTGATCTATAGAGGTTCTTTGGTTGAAAGAACTCTGTGGCTTATGACTTCTGTGGCATTTTTTGAGTGCGAGATACCAACCTATTTCTTTTTGATCGGCGAATGTGATCTCTTCTGTCGCATTCTTAGCTCCCCCTTGACTTATGAATCTCTGTAGATTCAGCAAGGTCTCCTTTTTCGCTCCCCCTTGATCTAACAACCTCTGTAGGATTGATCTCTGTGGTTTGAAACCTGCCTTTTTATCTCTTGAAGCTTGTACTTTTACCAAAAACGTTTGAAAAACATTGGAGAGGATCGATAAATCTTTAGTAGAGAGAAATTATCCTACAGAGGTTTTTTTGGACCTCTGCCAGAGCCAGCAGAGGCTCTGTGACAGGAAATTTCTAATAACTAATAATTTATAAAACTTTTTGATCATCCAAAGTTTTTTATGGTTTTAAACTTTGTTTTTAGGACATATTTAGAAATTTTTGTCCTGGAAAACTGTTTTGGAAAAAGATTTTGTGCGACACATACCTTTTAGAGTGTCTAGTTTGGACGACAGAGACTCTTGTTGATCATAATCCTCCTTTGGCTCCCCCTTGAATGATCAACCTCTGTAGATCAATTTGAGGTCTCCTTCTGCTCCCCCTTGACCTATGCTTGAATCAATAGAGATAAATAATGCACAGAACATAGGTCATGTTTTTCAGAGGTTCTGTAGGGGTCGTCAGAGGTTCTGAGTTGACTTACAGAAGCTCTGTGATTTTTAAGAACTGTTTAAGGTTTTAAGAATTTACATACAAAAGTAGAATCAATCAAAGCAATAAATTAAGCAATGTATTTACTTATTATTTACAGAAAATACAGAGTATCTAGGTTATACTTACAGAGGTTTTGGGTACCCATATTCGAATCGGTCCTATTGTATGAAACGCCTTTATGCACTTGTCATACATACCAGAAATGAAAGGCTTTTTGTCATTTTGAATATTTTGAACAGGTATAGAGCCTTTCACTATCCAAACCTTTTTCACCTTTTTAAAAGTTTGATTAACTAATTTGTCCAACCTATGATCATAATTTTTTTTTTGATGTAGAGGTCTGAAGTTTTGAAAACATATTTGGCTTAAAAGATCTTTCAAAATTAAATTTCTTGATCCGTTTAGCAAAAATTATCTTTTTCCTTAAATTTTCCTCAAGCATCTTTTGGAGATTAGATTTGCATCTTTTCGCCAACATGATTTCAGTTGATAAATTAGAGAGTCCTTTTGTTAGTTTGGATATTTCTGTTTTAAAGATCCTTCTCTCTTTTTCAAAGTCATCTTTTTGACTTAAATCTTGAAATCTTTGAACCTTCAGCTGTTCAGATTCTTTTCTTTCAGAGTCCGATTCTTTCCTTTCTTTTTCAAGAATATTCTGCAATTCTGAGATTTTACATGTAAGCTCCATAGACTTTGTTTCATGAACAGTTTTCTTCTCTTTATAATTTCCTCTTTCATTTACCACAATCTTTTCAAAATTGGAAATTAGTTTAGAGAAATTTAAACATTTTAGTTCAAGTCTTTCTTTTCTTCATCTGACATAGATAAGTTCCTTTTTAGTTCAAGATTTTCATAGTTTAAGATTTTAACAGATTCTTCAAGCTTGGCAATGTTGTCTGAGTTAATAAGAATGATCTTGTTTCTTTCCTCTAATTCTTTCTCAAGAGAAGGAATTATTTTCCTAAAATTTGTACTGAGTCTTGAATAAAAAAGAGAATCAGCATCAGCACTAAATTTTAGTTTAGACATTTTTGATGTTTGAAAGATCGAGAGAGAAAAGAATAACGATTTAGAATAATATTTATCACGAATCTTGATAAGAGGATTTCTTGATATTGAAAATCAAGGCAGGCTCTGATACCAATTGTTGGAACCCAGATACACTTAATCAAGATTAATAGTCTATTAGTTGAGTTTAGAGTTTGATGCGGAAACGTATTAAACTAACAGATATGTTTGATAGATATTAGAACGCACACATATAAAGAAAACAGTAAAGAATGAAAAGGATTTCTTGAACAGTTACTGTTATTCAATATATAATAACAACACGAAGAACAGATTAAGAACTGTTGGTGTGTGTGAGAATATAACACTCAGATATTTGACAATAAAGCTTGAGAGTATTAGTGATTCCTTGTGTAATCGTCCTTAGGAAGATCTCAACATGAGACTTCCTTTTATACTACTCTTAGAAGACTATGAAGTAGGTCACTGTTCCTTTTACGGCATGAACAGTTGACTGGATGGTGTGAACAGTTGACTGGATGGTGTGAGCAGTTGTTTGAGCCATGCGCATTTAATGGAGCAGATGTACTATTGGTAAATGCATTAAATGGCGCAGACGTCTATTTTGTACCATGCCCTATTGAGTCCACTCAGAGCTTGACACGTGTTTTGATAGTACTTTTCCATGCAAGTTGATGAACGTATCCAGTAATATCTTCCAAGTCTTCATAGCAGACCACAGAGGCTCTGTAAGGCATTACAGAGGTTCTATGGTCTGACCTTCTGTGGAGCAGTCCACTTGTTTCTGAGTTGATCTTCTTCTTGCGCACTACAGAGGTTCTGTGATTACCTCTGTAGCTTCTGTGGCTTTCTGGACTTGATCTTCTGGAAGAAGTGGCAGAGCCTCTGTGAGAGGCTTTTCTATACTTAGCCTATTTTTCACTACTTCTAAGTATTTATATGATTAGGAAGATTGAAGCTAACAGTTCTTTTGGAACCAAGTTGGGTGTCAGAATGTTTCCTTTTAAGAGGAATGGAGGTTGCAGCTGGGGTATCAGTGGTGGGTTTGTCCGCTGAAGGAGCAGCAGAAGTAGAAGAAGTAGAGGGATTTAGAAGAGTTAAGAGTGTAGAAAGATGTACCTCATTCGCCACTAGTTTGAAGTCGAGTATCTTAGGGCCAACCTGAGAAAGCTTCAGGTCACCCTCTTGAGGATAGCTGTCCTTCAGACCTTTTTGGAATATGGCGCTGATGAACCGAGGATATGAAACCCATGGAGGTCTGTCAGCGACGGTGTCCACTCTGAGTACCAGGTCATCATAGATGATCGATGCTCGGTCTATATGTAGACCTTTCAGCAATGCATATCCCATTGCTTGCTGAGGTTTAGCGGCTTGGTCAAAGGAGCCGCTCTTGGCAGTCATGCAGCTGATCACATGGGCGAAGATGAAATTCATCTCGCTGGGCATTTTGATTTCTTGATAATGGTCAGCTTCTTCTCGGGCTTCATATCCCCTCCAGTTTCCCATACACAGCCCATTGCATCAAAGAATGCAATGATGGCTTCCCTGTCTGAGTTTTTCTTAGGGTCAGGGAGGGGAACGAAGGGTTTTTTTTTGGTTGCGATGGGAAGGCTGAGGGCTTTGCGAATGATGGCAGGGGTGATCTTCATGGTGCCATATTCGATATCGCAGAGGATGCAGTCAATTGTTTTGGAGGGGTCTTTGGCTGATGGTAACTGAGAGTGTCTGGCAGAGTACCAGAATTGTGATAACAAAAGCTGATGTGCGGGAGGGGTTATGGTCAGGGCTGTGGAGATGCAGCAATTCTTGAGGAATTTCACAGCATCATCTAGATGTGTGACTTGCTTTCGAGGAGGAAACTCGAGAAGCGCATAAAGGTTGTTTACCTTAGTCCAATCCAGCTTGTCAAGAGAGAACTTGACCTGAGGAGCCTTGAGGATTTCCATTTCCTCAGCAGTATCATCAGCAGTAGTGTTTTCAGCGTTGGTGTTCTTGGGAATGTCAGAAGATGTCATTTTCTGTATTATCAGTTCAACCAAAGATTGACAAATAAGAATAATCTTAATGAGGAAAGGGTTTTCCAATAAGATGGTTCGAATTTTGTCCATTTCATTCAGACAAAAATTGTCTTAATGAAGATGAAAGAACAGGATCTAATCTTACAATCAATGTAGAAAGCAGTAATTGAGAATTTGTATGATCAAGCCCAATTGTATTCAATGATGAACAGAATTACAGATCTAAGAGAGACAGAATCTCAAAGATTACAAAGAATGAATACAAAGTTATACAGGAAAAAATCAATCAGTTAGCAACGTAGAGCTAACTACTATTTATACTGCAACGGACATCTTAAAGCTACAGTACAAATAAGAAAGACTAATAAGAACATAACACGTGTCCTAATTAGTTTATAAAATACTAAGTAAAGTATCTCGTCATAAGTTCTGAACAGGTAGTTCAGAACTTCTGAACATTCTTCTGATAACGCTTCTCAGATCTTCTGACTCCTTAACTCAGACATCTGACTTCTCTTCCCAGACTTCTGATTTCACTTATCAATACTTCTGAGCTTTCACAGTCAGACCTCTGACTTCTCTACTCAGAACATCTGAGTCTTTTTATCAGATCTTCAACACTTGGTTTATTGACAAAACTTCATATCTAACAATCTCCCCCTTTTTGTCAAATAAACTTAAACTTTGCATCATCCAGTTCTTTCAGAGCAGGAACAATTTTCTGAAGTAGCACATTTCTCAGATTAAGCCTCTTATCAATTTTGTCAATGATTTCTTGAATAATTTCAACTTGCTGATTGATTACTTCTTGAGTCATGTTTGCTTCCTTCACTTTCAGCATCTTTTTCTCCAAATTATGCTTTATGATTCTTAAAGTTCCAGAACAGTATTTTGCAGTTTCCTTTGCTCTGAAGAAGATCTTTCCACTTTTGTTTTTCAAAAATACTCCCAAATCTGGATATTTGTGAACACTTCCAGTCTTTAACACCTTTTTCTGTTCATGATCTGTGTTGGGATTTGCCAGATAAACACATGACTTTTGTAAGTACAAAGCTATTTGAAAATCTGTATAACAGTGCCACCTTAAGATGTAGAACATGGCCTCAATTACCACACTTCTTGCCTTCCTTTCATTTCTGTCTTTGCTCGACTCTTTGAAGCATAGAAAGCTGTGTAATCTGTAGAAGTCAACCACTGATAGTTTCTCAAAATCTGCATCAGTAAAGTAATAAACCTTGCCATCTTCTCTCAGAACTTCAAAAGATAAGTACTCCATCTTTCTGAATTTCTTAACCCTCAATTCTCTGATTCCAGTAATTAAAAAATCTGAGTAAACGGCTTGCTTTGTTTTGCCAAGACATCTTGATTTTTCAGCCAACCAGATCTGAGTCTCCTTAGGTCTATCATAATACACATCCAAGAATTGTACTTCTTTTGGTTTGAAGAACTCAGGTAGATCAAATTCAAGAAAGTATCCGTTTAGATCAATGGATATTTCATCTTCTTTGGGTTCAGACTGTTCAGCTTGATCAAAACTAGTTATCTGCACATTCTGAGATGTTGTGTTCTGCACTTCTTCAACTTCATCCGACAGAATTTCATTCACTTCATACTCAGCAGGAAACACAAAATCATTATGTAGAATCTTTTTGGGATTCACCTCAGATAGCAACCATTCACTACTGTTTCTGATTTTTCTTCTAAGATCCAACCTCCTCTTCACACAGTTTATACATCTCTTCTTAAGGCTCTCTCTTTCAGTTTCCACACTTACTTCCATTTTAATCAATAACCAATTCAGAGTTGCATCACTGTACTTCACCAACTCTTTTAATCTGAACAATTCAAGCCTTTCGTGAACTGTATATGTGAACCCTTCTGTCTCCATTCCTTCATTCACAAATCCCTTCAAATGCAAACCAAATTCTGTTTTCTTTGTGGGAGAACTCAGATTACTCTTCTCTGTTCTTTCTTCAATAGCTAATTGGAAGTCATACAAGTATATATTTCTGACATAGATACCCAGAAGTCTTCTGCATTCAATTTCTATCAAGGCTTCTTCAGTGCTGGCAAAGAACTTGACTAGAAAGATCTGATCATCAAGCGTCAATCTGTGAAAATCAAAAGTAGACATGGAAACCTTTGTATTTCTTTCTTTCAGTACTTCCATTCTAACAAACATTAAACCATTGAATTCATCTTGTTGAAACATCAGAACTTTCTCAATTCTTTTCTGAATATGCAGTTTTGAGTCAGGAACTCTGAACCTGTTAGAAGCTTCTAAGTAGACCATCTGAGCTCTGTCATCCATAAAACCATCAATGTTACTTTCCAAAGGCTCATACTCTCCTTCTGTGTAGTAGAGATTATCATATAATTCCTCAGGAAAAATATCATCATGAAATTGTTTGGCTAATGGCACATCACTTAACTCTTGAATGAAATCACATACAGGTTCTTCTAGTCTTTGCAAGTTAATCTTTGGAATCTCAATTGGTTTTCTGAATACATACTCAGAAGGCATAAAGAAGTCTTTCACTTTCACATACTCTTCTTCTGTATTTAACTCATCACAAAAGTTAAATCTAAAATCATTTTCAAAATCCTGAGTATAATTCACAGTTCTGTCTTCTTCTCCCATTAGATCAATAGGTCTTACCATTTTTATTCCTTGCTGAACTTTTTGAACATTCAAAGCTCTGACTAAATTATTATGCATCCTTCTGATCAACTCTTCACTTAACCTTCTTTCTTCTAATTCAGAATCTGTCATATTTTCTTTGTTATACACTACAATATCTGTACACATGTTGACCACTTCACTTTCCACTGTCTTTTCTGATCTCAATACAGAATCCTCAATAGCTTCAGTTTCATCTGAGTTTCCTTCCATTTCTATGTCTAAGTTCAATTCCTCTGTTTTATCTGAATCACCACCATCTGTACTTTCCATCTCCATTTCCTCTGTATCTGAGCTATCAATCTGAACTATCTGAGTTATTGCCTTTAAATTTTCCCGTGTCTGATCTTCTGAACTTTTTGTACTAGCTAATTGCATATCTGCCATCTCAAAATCTTCTATGCCAATATCATCATCAGAACTTAACCTTTGTCTTTTCTCCCCCTTTTGATGATCATGAGGCTCATTATCATCAAACTTTCTTTTCAAGTTCTGATTAAAAGTAACTTCAGGTTCAGCTTCTGCAATAGGAACAGGATCAAGAGGCTTTGAAGTAGAAGCCAATGATACACTTAGTGCTTTCAGTATAGATTCCTGCATACCTTGCATTTGTTTTAACATAACTTTTTGAAAACCAGACATTATATCCATGATCTCCTTTTTGTGAGAATCCAAGGATTTGTTTACATCATCTACTTTGGTTTCAACAGAAATCAACTTTTTCTCCAACACAACTTTCAAATCTGACATCTCATCATTCAAATCCTCCACCTTCTTCTCCAAATTTTCTACTTTTTCCCCCATCTCCTTGTTTTGTTTCTGAATCTTTTCAAATTCAGAAGTTTCCAACAGTGAACCTGAACCAACAGATGGTCCAGTTTTCATGTGCCCAGAGGGCTCATGGCCTGTAGATAACACACAGTCATCTTGTACAACAGATGTACGTTTGAATGAGGCTTTTGTAATTTTCACCTCACCAGGACTTCCATCCAATCCTCGACACCCAACATTAGGTATGTCTATGAATGTTGTTTCAGGAATACGAAATTCCTGATTTGTGCAAGTGTCAGAAGGAATTTCAGGCTCAATATGAATAGGACTGTGATATTCAGACTCAATGTGTGAAAAATAGATTGGGATTTATCACCTCCCTCCAAATGAGTTTGGGATGGTTCCCCGGATTTGTGTGAAACAGTAGCATGTTGAAATTCTTCTGAGTGGATATGGATAGGTTGTTCAAGATCCACCACTAGGTCCATGGTGTTTGTTTCAATATTGGACACCAAGAGATGTGAACCAATAGCATTTGTGGTTACCTGGTCAAGATTAGCTGGTTCAGAGGCATCTCTTTCTGTTTGAACCTCTGTTGACAATCTCTCATCCTCATCACTCTCATTCTGTTTTTCCTCACCAAATCTAACCAAGCTCTCAGAATTTTCCCTCTCAAGTCTCTCAGAATGTTCACCCATCTGAACATCCTCCCCCTCTCTAATTCGACTAGACCCCTCACCTCTCTTCTCAGGTTGGTCCTCTTGGGTAGGGATTTGAGGTAATTCAATTCCCATAGAGGTGCAATAAGCTTTTAAAATCTCACTCTCCCTTGGAATATAATTCCTAAGTGATTTTGGCAACAGTTTATGATTGGGATAGTTTTCAAGTCTTGTTACCGCGGTCATCTTACCCAAATAAAATGTAGGACCATGCTCTTCATTTGTTCTTCTTGAGATTGTTCTGTTTTCCTGCATGGCATACCAAATAACAATTTGCCAGTACCTTATATAAGGAATGTATGTCAGTGGAGCATCCTTTGTTTTCTTCTGAATTGCTTTCTGATTCTTCTCAAATGTATTCTTCATGTCTTCCCAAAGTATTAAAGTATAGTCATAATGCCTATTCTTCACTAAACCCTGAAAGATCTGAAAAAATTGTTTAGAACCTTGATCAGCAGAACTATTCTTCCCTGACACACATTTATTTACCACATGAAATAAGCAAGCCCAAATAGGTGGTAATTTGTTTCTTCTGAACAAACTGAGAGTCCTCAATCCTTCATTGTATCCCAACTTCATAAACTCTGCTATTAATTCCTCTGTTAAGGGTGAGTCCTCAAAATCTGTCCTTCTTTGTACATCATCTTTCTCTGGTAAATTCAGCATTTCTCTTAGTGCAGAGATAGATAAGACAAATGTCACTCCTCCAATTTCAGACACAAACTTATTATCTTCTAACCTAAGATGTTTCCACCATTGTTGTATGTACTGAACAGGCACATTTTTACTTCGTGTAAACCATTTTCTGTACGGATGATGTTTGAATAACTCCATGATAATTATGTGTTCAGGCTTAAAACGGCTTTCCTCAAATAATATAACACAGTTATTTTCAGATAATTTCAGCCATTCACTCTCAGGAACAATTCTTTCCACTAAAATAGGTCTATCTGACATAATAGAACCTGCAGCACTCTGTTCATGCTCAATATTAACTTTTACCTCATCCGCATTTCCTTCAGATTCATCCATTTGTTCATCTTCTCCATTATTTCTTATTGCTTCTTCCTCTACAGCTCTATTCTGTACTTCATCATTATCCGAATCAGATGAATCCATTATCGATTTTGTAGAGTGTAGCGAAATTTGACCACTCCTTCGTATTCTAGACATGATTTAAGAAGAAAACAAATTCAAAGAACTCTGGATTTGATTCGTATCTCACTATTCGCTTTGGAATTTGAAAAGATTTGAAATAGGGATTTTAAGACCTATTTAAAATCCGTGAAGTTGAAAGGTTTAACGGAAAAGCGAAATCAATGTTATAACGGAGTCAACACATTTGAAATGCCACAGAGGATTTAAATGAAATGTGTGGCATAATCAAACAAATATGAAGCTGGCACGTGTTAGTGGATAGAATTTTGACTCAAGTCAAAGATCTGAATAACACGCTCAGATGTTTTGACTTTTCTTTATCAGATATCTGATTGTTCTTCTCAGAAGGATTTTACCTTGTAACCTAAATGTCATTTAAAATCAACTTCTGACAAATATAAAACATTTTAAAAAATCATTTAAAATCTTATATCTGAATATGAAAAAAAAAATTAATTCAGATATAGTTTGAATAACAACAAAATTTATCATGAAAAGCTTGTTCTTCTTAGAATAATCAGTGATAGAAAATGAAAGCAACTCTTTTAAGCATCACAAAATGATTTCCAAAAGAATTTTGATGCTCCTCCTTGACTTGAGCATGCATTTGACTATTAATGATACATAAAGATGAGATGAAAAGATAATAGAAGAAGCATAATCCACACAGTTGAAGTATTTTAATTTCTCAAAAATAAATTTTTGAAGGCTAGATTGCTGATGTATTGACTTAGAATCTCTAATCGTACGATTCAGAGGTTCTGATCTCAAGACTCAGAAGTTCTGAACTCAAGACTCAGTAGTTCTGAGTACACTACTCAGACAATTTTACTTAGAAAATTTAGCATTTTTCAGAAAAAAATATTTTCGATTAGGCAGATTAAGCATTCCTATTTTACATATGAGAAAAGAGAACCTTTTGTGATCAAGAGGCTTTGTGAACAAGTCAGCCAATTGATACTTTGTATGCACAAAGTGCATCTCTATAGTTCCTTTTTCCACATAGTCCTTTATAAAATGATACCTCACATCTATATGTTTAGTCTTCGAATGTTGAACAGGGTTCTGAGTAATGGCAATTGCACTTTCTGAGTCACAATAGATTAGAATCTTGTTAAGCTGATATCCATAGTCCATGAGTTGTGTTCTCATCCACAATGTTTGAGAGCATGAAGCAGCAGCAACAACATACTCTGCTTCAGCAGTTGAAGTGGACACACAATTCTGCTTCTTTGATGCCCAACTCACTATTTTATCTCCCAAAAACTGACAAGCACCAGATGTACTCTTTCTGTCCAACCTACTTCCTGCATGATCAGCATCAGTGAAAGCAGTCAATTTGAAGTCAGTTTCTTTTGGATACCATAAACCTAGATCAGGTGTTCCTTTGAGATATCTTAAAATCCTTTTGACAGCCAACATATGTGATTCTTTCGGGTTAGATTGAAATCTAGCACAGAAGCAGGTAGAAAACATGATATCTGGTCTACTTGCAGTCAAATAAAGTAATGACCCAATCATGCCTCTGTAGAGTTTGATATCTGCTGAAACACCTTTGAGATCAGCATCTAACTTTATGTTAGTTGCCATAGGTGTTCTCATAGAAGCACAATCAGACATTTTGAACTTTTTCAGAATATCTCTGACATATTTTCCTTGATTTATAAAAATACCTTTTGGTAATTGTTTGACTTGAAGACCAAGGAAAAAATTCAGCTCACCCATCATGCTCATTTCAAATTCAGATGACATGATTTTTGAAAAATTATCACATAATTCTGGACTGGTAGAACCAAATATTATGTCATCAACATAAATCTGAATCAGAATCAAATCATCACCCTGTTTCTTTAAAAACAAAGTTGTGTCAATCTTACCTTTCTTGAATCCTGAACCTAACAAGTGTTTAGTAAGAGTGTCATACCAGGCTCGTGGTGCTTGTTTTAGACCATATAAAGCTTTGTCTAAAGTATAAACATGATCAGGGAATTCTGGATCAACAAAACCTTCAGGTTGATGGACATACACCTCTTCATTAAGTTTGCCATTTAGAAAGGCTGACTTGACATCCATTTGATACACCTTGAAGTTTTTATGTGCAGCATAGGCCAAAAATATTCTGATTTCCTCTATTCTTGTCACTGGTGCAAATGTCTCATCATAATCAATTCCCTCTTGTTGACAGTATCCCTTAGCAACCAATCTTGCCTTGTTTCTGATGACAACACCTGATTCATCCTTTTTGTTTCTGAACACCCATTTAGTTCCAATAATAGATTTACCTTCAGGCTTTGGAATGAGTCTCCAAACTTTATTTCTTTCAAATTGAAGCAATTCCTCTTGCATTGCTGAAATCCAGTCTGGATCCTCTAGGGCTTCATTAGCTTTCTTTGGTTCAATCACACTCAAGAAACCAGCAAACATTGCTTCATTTGCTGTAGCTGATCTGGTTTTTACTCCTGCTGAAGGATCACCTATTACTTGATGAATAGGATGATTTTTAGTCCATTTATTTGCACTAGGGAGTACATCAATCTCTGAATAATTGTTGTTTGCATCATTCTCATCAATGATTGCTTGTAATTCTGAACTGTCCCCTTGTTCTGATGTATGAATAGGAGTCATATCCAAGTTTGGGTTCTGATTAATGAAGTCAGAATTCTGAGTGATTTGTTCAGAGTTCTGAGTACAAGAATCAGAATTCTGATTACAAGGTTCAGAATTTTCACCACTTGTATTTATTAGATTTGGACATTCCTCTGATGGACCTTTGTCAGAAATTACAGTTGATTGAACTATTTCTGGAGTCTTATTTTTCATCTCTTTGACCATCTTTGGGTTTTCATATTCTGCATAAGAATCAGAAATTAGTTCACTAAAAGCATCCTTAAACAGTAAATTGAGTTCTGAACAAATAGGATTAGAATTTGTATCAGAAGTCATTTTTGTCTTGTTCAGCATGAGTTCTGAACTGTCTTGTTCAGAAGTCTGCATTCCGGCTTCATCAAAAGTTACATTTATGCTCTCCATCATCATCTTGGTTATTCTATTGTAGATTCTGAATGCTTTAGAAATTAAAGAATAACCCACAAAGTATCCTTCATCTGCCTTTTTATCAAATTTGGCAAGATTTTCTCTGTCTCTAAGAACATAGCACCTGCAACCAAAAACATGAAAGAATTTGATTAATGGTTTTCTTTTATTTATCAGTTCATAAGCAGTCTTATTTAATCTCTTATTGATTAAAGTTCTATTCTGTGTAAAACAAGCAGTTGCAATTGCTTCAGCCCATAGGAAAGTAGGAAGATTTGCATAAGCCAGCATTGTTCTCGCAGCTTCAACTAGAGTTCTATTCTTCCTTTCAACAACACCATTTTGTTGAGGAGTTCTGACAGCAGAAAAATTGTGAGAAATCCCAGAACTTTCTAAAAAATTCTGAAGATTCTCATTTCTGAACTCTGTTCCATTATCACTTCTGATTTTCTGAACTGGAAGTTGTAAGAGAACTTGAATCCTTTTGATAAAATTTATCAATGTAGTAGCAGCTTCTGACTTAGCTCTTAGGAACTCAACCCATGTGTATCTGGAAAATTCATCAACAATCACAAGCATATATTTCTTTCCTCCCATAGATTGAACTGAAATTGGACCACAAAAATCAGTATGAATCATTTCTAATGGTGCTTTGAAAGATGAGTCCATTTTTAATTTGTGAGAACTCTTTTTCATCTTGCCCATTTCAAAAGCTGAGCATAATGATTCTTTTTCAAATTTAAGCTTTGGTAAGCCTTTAACCAGATGTTTTGCAAGGAGATTGTGAAATCCCAGATCTCTAGCAATAAGATATGAATGTAGTGAGAGAGAATCTAGAGAGCAAATATGTCATCCATGTATTGAGCTCAAAGGATTACAAAAGGTTTCTAAAAGATTACAAAAGCTTACTAAAGTATTACTTACAAATGAACTAGACAAGCCTATTTATACCCATGACATACAAGGTATAGAGGCATTCACAATACTGTATAGACTCATACAGTAAATTGACTTTACAGTAAATCTTGAATACAATAATGCTCTAACAATCCCCCCCTTTGGATTCAAGATTTAAAAAATTTGACAGCAGTCTTCAGCTCTTTGTGAAGTCAATCTTCTTCAACAGACACTTTATCAAACTATCTTCAAGCCTTGTACATGAAAACAGATCTTTACAGCTTTATCAGTCTTTAACAAACAGTAACTTCTCGTATCCTTCTTGATGCAAGAACCTTAGTTCTCATATTAACTTTAAGAATCCGAAATCATCAATTCGGATATAGGCAGATCCGAAACCATCAATTCGGATGCTAGAGGATGCGAAATCAGCTCAATTCGGATCAAGTAGGATTCGAATTCAAGTAAGTTGGAACAAGAAGGGTCCGAAATCAGGACAATTCGAATCATGAAGGGTCCGAAATCAGGACAATTCGAATTATGAAGGATTCGAAATCAGGGCAATTCGAATCATGAAGGATGCGAAACCATCTATATTTTTGAACTTTTAGGTGTAAGCGCATTCCGAGAACCACTCAGAACTAAGATAACCAAATTCAGCAATATTTAGACTTCACATGATCCTTCTCCCCTGATTTTCAGTCTTTGTTAACGAATCTTTGACTTGAAAGCTCTTTGACTTGAAAGCTCTTTGACATGAAATATATTTGACTTGAAATATATTTGACTTGAAAGCTCTTTGACATGAAATTGAATTAAACATTTCTCCCCCTTTTTCGATGAAAGTGAGCATCATTATCACCGAAAACCTTCTTCAATTTCAGTCGTGTTTCTGAGTATTACTAACAATCTCCTCCTTAGTGGATAAACTTGCTCCCCCTCAAAATAAGAATTTTGGAGCAATTTATTTTCTCCCCCTGAAAGTATGCATATATTTCAATAACGTATTCATTTCAAATACTGTGCTTTAGAGAAAACATTTATACAAGGAAAATAAAATTCATTGAACCACATTTTATAACTACTAACATTTGATCATTTGAAAGCTGGACAAAAGAAATTCAACTTAATGAAATTTAACAGATTTTTCAATCAAATGAAATCAAATGCATGTGTTTGGATTCAAACACAAGACATCATTGCATATCAAGTTACAAACGTTCAGTTTCAACCTCTTTATCAAATCTATTTGGTGTGCTAGCATGTGAAATATGATTAGCATAAAGCTTATGTATTTCTACAACATATAAGAATTCTTTGCTCTACTCACACTATTTGTCCAAAATCAGAATTTCATAAATTTACAGGTTTATCGCGACTTTGTATTTTCACCAAGTTTCAAGAGATGTGTGCTCTTTGGCATCTTTTGATTTTATGCACATTTGAATCTTTTGATTTTGTGCTCATTGGCATCTTTTGATTTTGTGCGCATTGGCATCTTTTGAAAGAGATTACTGATAAAAGAAAGTTTTTGGAAAAAGATTTTGAATCGGAACGTGAATATTTTGAAGATGTGATTCTTAATCTTACCAAAAGATTATCTGGTTTATCAGCTGATATTATGAAGGATCAGTTGATCAAATCTGATCTCCAAAAGAAATTTGATCTAATTTCTAAAGAGAAAAATGTTTTAATAAACAAAGTCAAAGAACTTGAAGACGTCATTTTTAAATTTGATGTCTCAAAGCAGACCGGTCATAATTCTATCTTTCAGACTCCATTTGTTGATTCAAATGATTCTGAATGCTCTTTTAAAACTGCTTCAAGTTCAAGTTTTAAAAACATTTCTTCTAAACAATTTAATAGATCAACAGATTTCTCAAAAGGTCGGATTCGTTCAACAAATCTCTTCTATAATCCTCTGTATGATAAATCAGATAACAAAACAAAAGTGCCTAAAGTTAATACTTCCAAACCTGAAGAAGTTCCAGTCTTCAAGAGGGTGAAGATGGAATGGAGAGTAAAAGGCACAACAGTTCCAAAGAAAGAAGTGCCAAAATCATCAGTATCCACATCAAATGCAAAGAAGAACAATACGCCAAAAGGTAAATCTTATGCTAAACCTAATCCGATTCATTATGTAAATCATCTGATTAGGTTGGCACATAAGAAAATCTGTTGTTCTTACTGTGGATCAAATGACTTTGTGCATAAAGATTATTCTTCTTATTGGTATGGTTCTTACAGTATTCCTTGTAAGAAATCTACACCTAACCCACTAGGACCCAAATGCCATTGGGTACCAAAATCTGCTTAATCTGTTTTGCAGGTTCTTCATGTGTTGTACTGAATTGTAGATACATACCACACACATGACTGAAAACAGAATAGAAGCGGCGTATTTTTTGAAAAATATTTGTACCATTAAGGGGGAGACAAATATTAATGGCTTTTGAACATATCAGTTCAAAACCCGTGCTTCAACGACTATGGCTTCTGAACAATTCAGTTCAGGACCCGTACTTCAACGACTAAGACTTCTAAACAAATCAGTTTAGAACTCACACTTCTCAGGTGATATCCTTAACTGTTACATCTTTCTGTTTCAAGGAACGTGGTAAAAGGTAACATTGGATTATATTTTGTTTCTACCACTTTGAAAATTTGAATCTTTATAAATTTAATTCAATGAGATAAAATTTTCAATTTTCATTCAATGAATTAAATGTGTGCTAAAAGATGATTTTACAAGTGTTTTTGTTTTATCTGAGTTATATTTGTTTCATCTTTCACCTCTGAAATAAATCGAAAGGTCAGCAAAACATGAATGAAATTATGTTGAATGCTCAAAGATATGTGAATCTGGACTTATATAGAATATAATGCTCAAAAAGCCTATTTATCAGAATGATGAATGGAAACGAAAATATGGGGGAAGCACTATGATTAAGAACCAAGTGATTGAGATATCATTCATATTTTGTGATGGAAATTCGAACTTATATAGAATATCATTTAGTTTGAAATTTTGTGCCTGTGGCCTTTCTGGTTTGGGAGAGTAAGTCCTAAGGGGTGCTCGACACCTAGTCCCTAAGATCAACTGGTCTGGGATCGGCTGACCCAAATCCTGCAATAGAATCAGATAGAAAGCCATGTTTTACTGGTACAAATGGGTTTAAGATATATCGATGTGGCCTTTCTGGTTTGGGAAATTAAGTTCTAAGGGGTGCTCGTCACCTAGCACCTAAGGCCAACTGGTTTGGGATATGCTGACCCAAATCCTGCTATAGAACCAGATAGAAAGTCATGTTTAACGGTGTATCTTATTCTTACTAAACTTTTTGATCAAAAGATGCCAATGAGCACAAAATCAAAAGATGCCAATTTGCACAAATCAAAAGATGCCAATGAGCACAAAACAAAAGATGCCAATGAGCACACATCTCTTGAAACTTGGGAAAATACAAAGTCGCGATAAACCCGTAAATTTGTGAAAATTCTGATTTTGGACAAATAGTGTGAGTAGAGCAAAATATTCTTATATGTTTTAATTTGCATATGCTTGAAGCTAATCATATTTCCCATGCTAGCACACCAAATAGATTTAATAAAGGGATTGAAACTGAACATTTTTTAACTTGATATACAATGATGACTTGTTCTTGAATCCAAACACATGCATTTGATTTCATTTGATTGAAAAATCTGTTAAATTTCATTAAGTTGGATTTCTTTTGTAAAGTTTTCAAATGATCAAATGTTTGTAGTTATAAAATAAAATTCAATGAATGTTATTTTCCTTGTGTAAATTTGTTTTAAAATTTGTGCTACAATTTCAAATACTGTACGTTATTGAAATATATGCATACTTTCAGGGGGAGAAAACAAATTGCTCCAGAATTCTTATTTTGAGGGGGAGCAAGGTTATTCTGTAAGGAGGAGATTGTTAGCAATACTCAAAGACACGACTGAAATTGAAAATGGTTTTCGATGATTATGATGCTCACCATCATCGAAAAAGGGGGAGAAAAGTTTAATTTCAATTTCATGTCAAAGGATTTTCAAATCAAAGATATTTCAAGTCAAAGATTCGTGAACAAAGACTGAAGATTGGGGAGAAGGATCATGTGAAGTCCAAATGTTGCTGAATTTGGTTATCTTAGTTCTGAGTGGTTATCGGAATGCGCTTACACCTAAAAGTTCAACAATGTGGATGGTTTCACATCTTTCTGATCCAAACTCTAATCGTTTCTGATTTATCTTCTTCCGAATTGATGGTTCTATATAAAGATATGAAATCCATGTTCAAGACTTGAAGACAATCTGTTGAAGATTGTATTGAAGAAGGTTGATTTTTCAAAGAAAAAGACAATGACTTTTCATGTTTGTCTGAAGATTCTTCAAAGCTGAGTTCTTAAAGAGTGTCAAAGCATATAGTTCACCGTGAACTAGTGGAGATAAAGCTATTTGAAGATGGTTTGATAGAGTGTCTGTTTGAGAAGATTGACTTTACAAAGAGCTGAAGACTGCTGTCATATTTTTTAAATCTTGAATCCAAAGGGGGAGATTGTTAGAGCATTGTTGTATTCAAGATTTACTGTAAAAGTCAATGTACTGTATTTGTTAGCTGTGCCTTTATACCTTGTATGTTATGGGTATAAATAGGCATGTCTAGTTCTTAGTTAGTGTGAATCTAGATCCCTTTAGAAACCTTTTGTAATCCTTTGAGATCAATACATGGATGACATATTTGCTCTCTAGATTCTCTCTCACTACATTCATATCTTATTGCTAGAGATTTGGGATTTAACAAACTTTTCATTGAATTCATTGAACTGAGCCACAGAGGCATTACATTCTTTCTTAACACTAGATTTCCTATTACAAGAAGATCTATGAATACTAGAATGTTGTTTGCAAAAGCTTTGTTTAGTTCCTTCCTTCTGTGAGTCTCTTCTGTGGTGAACATCTTTCTCCACTGTCACAGAGGAAAAAGATTTGTTAACTTTAGGACATTTTCCCTTTTGTTGCCAAGTGGGATTTTTGTTAATTTGCCTTAAAGGTTTTGAAAATTTTGAACTTTTAGGATCTACAGAGGTCTTCTTTTTAAGATTTAACACATCAAGCTCAGCAGAGGTTTTGACTTGTAAATACAAGTTTAGAAAATCTGGGCAGATAGGCATCTCTGTGATTTTCTCTTTTGGAGAAATAGTTCTGTTAAGAACTTCAGAGGAGAATTTAACATCCTCTATGTCATACTGAACTATCCCTGATGTAACATCTGTCTCTGAGTCGTCAGAAGATGAATCGTCCTCAAATACAGAGGTTGAGTCATCTCTTTCGACAGATGCTGGATTTTCCGAGCATGTATCGTACGAGCTTTCTTCCTCTGTAGAATAACTTTCATAGACGGCAGAGGTTTCTGATAAGATCTCTTCAGCGAGAATTTTATCTACAGAAGATATACAAAAGTTTTCTAAAACGTTTGTTTTCCATACTTCCAAAATTTCCTTTTCAATTGTTTCTTTAAGTTTTTCTCCTGAAAAGGTGGGTTTAAACTCAGGAGCTTCTGTCGACAATTTCTTTTCGACATTTATCATACAGACAAAAGCAACCTGCGTTTGAGTCTCTGGTTTACCAAACTTAAAGATACCAATCTGATCTTGTGTTTTCAGATATTTCTTTGGTTTGATTCCTCTATTGATAGAGGTTGAAGATGATGAATCTGGGTTTTCAAACCACACATTGATCATCTTCGTATGTTTCCTCAAGTGATCATCTTCGTATGTTTCCTCAAGTGAGGTTCCACACATCTGGGTTTTCAAACCACACATTGATCATCTTCTTTTGTAATCTTTTAGAAACCTTTTGTAATCCTTTGAGCTCAATACATGGATGACATATTTGCTCTCTAGATTCTCTCTCACTACATTCATATCTTATTGCTAGAGATCTGGGATTTCACAATTGGTATCAGAGCTAAACAGAAGATTCAAGCAGATCGAAGACCAAATTGAAGATTTTTTACACTAAAGCTGAAGAATTCGGATTGGGTGTTCATCACTATTCATCACTGTTCATCAAGAATTCTGACCCTTCTTCATTTACTATTCATCCAGATTTCATCTTTTCTTTAATTTTTGATCTTTTGGATTGATTCTTGACATCATTGCACTCGGATTTGATTCCTAAACATCTTTAATTCTTGGATTAACACCAAAATCTGCACAGAATTTGCAGATCTGATCATTTTATATCATTTTTGTTCGAAAACTTTTTCTACTATTTTTGAATCAAAATTCGATTAAATTGATCGAATTAGGATTTGTGATTATCTAAGAAAGTGTGTGGAATCAAATTTCGAACAAATCTGTGCAAATTTCATAACAATTGATCAAGAATTGAAAAAGTTATGGCTGATTTAGTGATTTTCGTGTTCGAAGTGCATAATTCGGATCATTCTTGGTGAATTCGGATCATTCATACGGAATTCGGACCATTCAAGGGATTTTCTACTTGATTTTAGTCAATTCGGAGTGTTCTTGATTTTTTTTGAAGTGTTGAATTCGAACTCTTAAGCATCCGAATTCATAGAATTCGAACCAAGTTAAGTCCGAATTGAGTGATTTCGAATCCTTCTTCATCCGAATTCATAGATTTCGAACCCTTAAGCATCCGAATTCATTGAATTCGAACCCTTAAGCATCCGAATTCATTGAATTCGAACCCTTAAGCATCCGAATTCATAGAATTCGAACCCTTAAGCATCTGAATTCATAGAATTCGAACCCTTAAGCATCCGAATTCATTGAATTCGAACCAAGTTAAGTCCGAATTGAGTGATTTCGAATCCTTCTTCATCCGAATTCATTGATTTCGAATCCTTATTCATCCGAATTCTTGTGATTTAAAAAAAAAAAAAAAATTTGAGAAAAAATTTTATCCCGAAATTTTTCCTATAGTGTATTTCATACACTGTAAGAGCTTTTCAAGAAAAATTTTTATATAATTGTTTTGTGTATTTTCATACACTGTCTGCTTGATCTTCTGAACGATCAATTTCTAGCAATATTCAAAATGGTTTTACAACAAGTTATTGTTAAAAGCAGTGGTGAAGATTTGAAGCAAACTCTGAAAAAGGAGATTCCTCCAATTGCAAAAGTTTTTGTTAAACCAAATGTAAAGTTGCAACAAGTCATTATAACAGAAACATCTGTTAATTCACATGTATCTGTTAAACCAAATAATGAAGTGTTGCAACAAGTCATAATAACAAAAACACCTCCAAAGCCACTTGAAAAAGCTAAGGCAAATAATGGAATTTTGCAACAAGTTATTTTATCAGAAACATCTCCTATATCAGAAACTCCTGTTAAAGATAATGTTTCAAATTCTTCAACTCCTATTTTAAATAAAGCATTGGAAGAAGAAAATGTTAATCTGAAAAGACAAATTTTAGACATTTCTTCTTCAAATACTAAACTTACTAAAAGAATAACTGATCTTGAAGTTTATATTGCAGGTCTTGAAACAAAGAAAGACAAAGACAACTCAAGTCTGCACGATCAAATCGAGAAACTTCAAGAGAAAGTAACAACTCTTAAAAAGGAAAATGCTGATCTGAAGAGCATTGAAGACAGGAGAGAGAAGATTCTTAAAGAAAAGGAGATAATTGAACTTAATTGTATAAAACTTTCAAAACAAGTTTCTGACTTTGAGAAAGTTTTATTTTTAGAAAAAGACAAGCTCGAAAAAGAAAGAGCTAAATTTGAAACTGAACGAAATTTTTTTGATATCAAAAGTTCTGAACTTTCCGTGAAAATTTCTGAATTAGAAAATCTTTTGGAAAAGGAAAGAAAAGATTTCACGGAAAAGCAAAATCTCTTTGAAAAGGAAAGTAAAACCCTTAAAAAGAAAAATATGGAATTTTTCAAAGAGATTACTGATAAAAGAAGGTTTTTGGAAAAAGATTTTGAATCGGAACGTGTATATTTTGAAGATGTGATTCTTAATCTTACCAAAAAATTATCTGGTTTATCAGCTGATATTATGAAGGATCAGTTGATCAAATCTGATCTCCAAAAGAAATTTGATCTATATTCTAAAGAGAAAAATGTTTTAATAAACAAAGTCAAAGAACTTGAAGACGTCATTTTTAAATTTGATGTCTCAAAGCAGACCAGTCATAATTCTATCTTTCAGACTCCATTTGTTGATTCAAATGATTCTGAATGTTCTTTTAAAACTGCTTCAAGTTCAAGTTTTAAAAACATTCCTTCTAAACAACTTAATAGATCAACAGATTTCTCAAAAGGTCAGATTCGTTCGTCTAATCTTTTCTATAATCCTCTGTTTGATAAATCGGATGATATTGTTAAGGTGCCTAAAATTAATACTTCCAAATCTGAAGAAGTTCCAGTCTTCAAGAGGGTGAAGATGGAATGGAGAATCAAAGGCACAACAATTCCAAAGAAAGATGTGCCTTTGATTCTCCATTCCATCTTCACCCTCTTGAAGACTGGAACTTCTTCAGGTTTGGAAGTATTAACTTTAGGCACTTTTGTTTTGTTATCTGATTTATCATACAGAGGATTATAGAAGAGATTTGTTGAACGAATCCGACCTTTTGAGAAATCTGTTGATCTATTAAATTGTTTAGAAGAAATGTTTTTAAAACTTGAACTTGAAGCAGTTTTAAAAGAGCATTCAGAATCATTTGAATCAACAAATGGAGTCTGAAAGATAGAATTATGACCGGTCTGCTTTGAGACATCAAATTTAAAAATGACGTCTTCAAGTTCTTTGACTTTGTTTATTAAAACATTTTTCTCTTTAGAAATTAGATCAAATTTCTTTTGGAGATCAGATTTGATCAACTGATCCTTCATAATATCAGCTGATAAACCAGATAATCTTTTGGTAAGATTAAGAATCACATCTTCAAAATATTCACGTTCCGATTCAAAATCTTTTTCCAAAAACTTTCTTTTATCAGTAATCTCTTTGAAAATTTCCATATTTTTCTTTTTAAGAGTTTTACTTTCCTTTTCAAAGAGATTTTTCTTTTCCGTGAAATCTTTTCTTTCCTTTTCCAAAAGATTTTCTAATTCAGAGATTTTCACGGAAAGTTCAGAACTTTTAATCTCAAAAGATTTTCGTTCAGTTTCAAATTTAGCTCTTTCTTTTTCGAGCTTGTCTTTTTCTAAAAATAAAACTTTCTCAAGATTAGAAATTTGTTTTGAAAGTTTTATATATTTAAGCTCAATTACTTCATTTTCTTTAAGAACTTTCATTGAAGAAAGTGACTCTCTTTCACGTTCTGTAAGCTTCTTCTTCAATTCAACGTTTTCACCTTCCAACGTTGTTCTTTTCTCTTGAACTTCTTTTAATTGATCGTGCAGACATGAGTTGTCTTTCTTTGCTTCAAGATCTGCAATATAAGCTTCAAGATCAGTTATTCTTTTACTAAATTTAGCATTTGAAGAAGAAATGTCTAAAATTTGTCTTTTCAGATTAACATTTTCTTCTTCCAATGCTTTATTTAAAATAGGAGTTGAAGAATTTGAAGCATTGTCTTTAGAAGGAGTTTAAGGATGATTCTGTTAAAATGACTTGTTGCAACACTACATTATTTGGTTTAACAGAAACATGTGGTTTAGAAGGTGTTTCTGTTATAATAACTTGTTGCAACATTTTATTATTTGGTTTAACAAAAACTTTTGCAATTGGAGGAATCTCCTTTTTCAAAGTTTGCTTCAAATCTTCACCACTGCTTTTAACAATAACTTGTTGTAAAACCATTTTGAAAATTGCTAGAAATTGATCGTTCAGAAGATCAAGCAGTTAGTGTAAGAAAAATTACACTTATGAGAATTTAACCAACATTCCTAAGAATTCGGATGCTCAATTCGGATGCTCAATTCGGATGATCAATTCGGATGCTCAATTCGGATAATCAATTCGGACTTGATAGATTTCGAAATCCTCCAATTCGAACTTAACAGCGTTCGAATTCACTCAATTCGGATGTACTAAGGTTCGAATTCACTCAATTCGAATGTACTTAGGTTCGAATTCACTCAATTCGAATGTACTTAGGTTCGAATTCACTCAATTCGAATGTACTTAGGTTCGAATTCACTCAATTCGAATGTACTTAGGTTCGAATTCACTCAATTCGAATGTACTTAGGTTCGAATTCACTCAACTCGAATGTACTTAGGTTCGAATTCACTCAATTCGAATGTACTTAGGTTCGAATTCACTCAATTCGAATGTACTTAGGATCGAATTCACTCAATTCGAACTCAACAAGGTTCGAATTCTATACTTAGGAAAATTTAATCAACTCAAATCAATACACAAGTTCTCAATTCGAATCTAACAGGGTTCGAATTCTCTACAATTCGAATCTAATAGGGTTCGAATTCTATGAATTCGAATTCTTCTTGAGTCGAATTCTACACTTGTGATGCCAAGAACAATCCGAATTCTCTATGAATGTTCCGAATTCTCTTTGAATGATCCGAATTCACCAAGAATGATCCGAATTCTGCACTTCGAACTTCAAAATCACTTAATCTGCCATAACTTCTTCAATTCTTGATCAATTGTGATGAATCTTATATCAAATTGTTCGTAATTGAAATCCGCACACTTTTTCTGTTGATTGCAATTCACAATTCGATCAATTTGAACAGATTAAGATCAAAACAGTGATCTTGAAGTTTTCGAAAAAAAAAATTCAAGAATCGATTAGATCTGTCAATTCTGTGCAGATTTTGATGTTAATCCAAGAATTAAAAGTGTTCAGGAAGCAAATCCGAATGCCATGATGCAAAGAATTGATTCAAAAACTCAAAATCTGGAAAAACTTCATGTCTGAATGATAAGACTTCAGATGAACAGTAAAAGCCACTTGGTCCGAATTTTTGAAGAACAGTGTAAAAATTCTTCAATTTGGTCTTCGATCTGCTTGAATCTTCTGTTTAGCTCTGATACCAATTGTTAAATCCCAAATCTCTAGCAATAAGATATGAATGTAGTGAGAGAGAATCTAGAGAGAAAATATGTCATCCATGTATTGATCTCAAAGGATTACAAAAGGTTTCTAAAGGGATCTAGATTCACACTAACTAAGAACTAGACATGCCTATTTATACCCATAACATACAAGGTATAAAGGCACAGCTAACAAATACAGTACATTGACTTTTACAGTAAATCTTGAATACAACAATGCTCTAACAAAGTTCAAGCAAATCACGTCTCATATTCAATATTGTCATTGCTTTGATCTTATGTTCAACCTAAATAATCACTTCTCCAGTCAAGATTGTTTACTCTCTACTCAAATTCAAAAGTCAAAACCTACAAAGAAACAATCTGATTCTTCTACAAAAGATAAAATGTATTTCAAGAATGCTAAGGCAAACTTGAAAAATTCTAACAATATTGGACCCATGTGGATATGGGTACCTAAGTCTCTGTGATTGTCTTGCAGAATCGGTATGTGCCAATCTGGTATCTAGACTCCGGAAGCTCAAGGCACATGACTGGCGACAGAAGTTTACTATCCACGTACAAAGAAACACTCGATGGTGGATCTGTAACTTTTGGAGACGACAAAAAGGGACACATCAAAGGCTATGGAGTCATAAAGAAGGAAAACGTTTATGTATACAAAGTTGCATATGTGAATGGCCTTAAACACAACCTGCTCAGTGTAAGCCAACTTTGTGATACAGGATTCGATGTGTTATTCAAAAGAACTTTCTACTCTCTGAAAAGTGAAGACACAGGAATGGAACTTCTGCGAGCCGACAAAAGAGGTGATCTATATCTGATGAATTTCAGTTCCAAGAACAAGGACAAAGTTTGTCTTGTAGCCTGCAAAAGCGAGGAAGCCTGGTTATGGCATAACAGGTTCTGTCACTTAAACTTTCACACCTTGGATAAACTGGTCAAACTTGATCTAGTTAAAGGTTTGCCTAATGTTAAATTTAATAAGGATCATTTGTGTTTTGCCTGTGAAATGGGAAAACTCAGAAGAGCTTCCCACAGAGGCAAAACAGATGTGTCTTGCACTAGGCCTCTGTACATGCTTCATGTCGACCTCTGCGGTCCCATTGCCATACAGAGCCTAGGTGGCAAGAAATACATACTTGTCTTAATTGATGAGTATTCGCGATTCACATGGGTTGAATTTGTCCGAAAGAATGCAGATTTTCCAATCATCTTGATTAATCTAATGAAAAGAATCCAAGTTCTTTATGAATGCAGAATACAGAAGTTAAGAAGTGATAATGGCACAGAATTTCGAAACTCTGTCATTGAAGCCTATCTTTCTACAGAAGGAATATCACAGAACTTCTCTGCCGCACGCACTCCACAGCAGAACGGCGTAGTCGAAAGAAAGAATCGAACGCTCGTGGAGGCCGCAAGAACTATGCTATCAGCATGCGGATTACCGATGAACTTTTGGGCAGAAGCGATTTCTACCGCTTGTTATACACAGAATCGTTCAACCATTGTGAAAAGTCACATCAAGACTCCTTACGAACTGATCAACAAAAGTCGGCCAAACATCAAGTTTTTCCATGTGTTTGGATGTAAATGCTTTGTTTTAAACGACAGAGATTCCAGAGGAAAGTTTGAGGTAAAAGCTGACGAAGGAAAATTCATTGGATACTTTGCCACTTCCAAAGCCTACAGAGTATACCTTACAAAGTCTCGCAAGATCGTAGAAAGCATCAATGTTTCTTTTGATGATTCATTCCAAATGACTTCTGAGCAAATCAGTTCAGAACTCGGACTTAAAGGGGAATCCTCTGGCATCTCACAAACAAAAGAAGACTTAAATCTTCTATTTCTAGAGATGTTCCACGACGACATTGATCCCTCTGTTGGAACCATCAGAGCTTATGCAGAACAATCTTCTGTCGGTCAAAATCCTACAGGTATGACTCTAACTGGTCCAAATAATGCTTCATCTTCTTCTGTAAATGCTACAGATGCAAATGCTGAGGAAGAGTCTACAGAAGATGAAACACAAAGGAAAACGACCACAGAAGCTGCTGAAGAACAAACTCCACAATCCACAGAGGAACCAATAACAGAGGATATAGAGGACCAAGTCTATACGCCTTCAGAGGAACAAACTCCACCACCACTCATACCAATCATTCCACAAACTGTAGGATCAACTACAAAGGCACGCACTACGATAGAGGCTACACCAGAAGAAGAAGAACAACAAGAAGCCTCTGAAGAACAATTCGATGACATTGGTGACCATCATCCACGCACAACTCAGTGGACAAAAAGCCATCCTCCAAGCCAAATAATTTGTGAACCCTCTGACACGGTAAAAACAAGGTCTGCCACTGCAAATTTTTGTTTCTTTACGAACTTTATTAGTGTGATAGAGCCAAAGAAGATTTCTGAAGCCCTTGACGACCCAAACTGGGTAGACGCCATGCAAGATGAGCTTCTGCAGTTTGAGCGCAACAAATTCTGGACTCTAGTACCTCTGCCATGGGGGCAACAGGCCATTGGGACTAAGTGGGTCTACAGAAATAAGAAGGATGAAGATGGAGTGGTCATCAGAAACAAAGCACGATTAGTGGCCAAGGGATATAGACAAGAAGAAGGCATAGACTACGATGAGACTTTTGCCCCTGTCGCACGACTCGAAGCAATAAGAATATTCTTAGCCTTCGCAGCCCACAGAGGTTTCAAAGTCTATCAGATGGACGTGAAATCAGCTTTTCTCAACGGTGAAATCCAAGAAGAGGTTTACGTAAATCAGCCACCAGGGTTTGATAGCTCAAAGTTCCCAAGGCATGTGTACTACCTTGAAAAGGCTCTGTACGGACTGAAACAGACTCTAAGAGCATGATACGAACGACTTTCTACCTTTCTTCTAGTCAATGGCTACGACAGAGGTGCAACAGATACTACCTTATTCTATAAACGTAAAAACAGTGAAATAATGCTTGTACAAATCTATGTGGACGACATAATTTTTGGGTCTACTAATACAGAAGAGTGCAAAAGTTTTGAAAAACTCATGCAAAGTGAGTTTGAAATGAGTATGATGGGAGAATTAACATTCTTCCTCGGACTCCAAGTCAAACAATCATCAGAGGGAATTTTTATAAATCAGGCCAAATATGTCTCTGACATTCTTTCCATGTATAGCCTCTCTGATACCTCTGCCATGAAAACTCCAATGGCCACTGGAAATAAGTTATTCTTAGATCCAGATGGCATCTCTGTAGAATGCACTCTCTACAGAGGCATGATTGGATCTCTGTTATACTTAACTGCTAGCAGACCTGACATTATGCATGCCACATGTCTTTGTGCACGTTATCAAGCTAATCCTAAGAAATCACATTATGATGCTGTTAAGAGAATCTTTAGATACCTAAAGGGGACCAAAAATCTTGGTCTCTGGTATCCACAGAACTCTGGCTTTTGTCTTAAAGCTTATACAGATTCAGACTATGGAGGATGCATGCTCGACAGAAAGAGTACCTCTGGGAGTTATCAATTCCTAGGTGGTAAGCTAGTCAGTTGGACCTCCAAGAAGCAGAATTGTGTGTCAACATCTACGGCATAAGCTGAATACGTTGCTGCTGCTAGCTGTTGTTCTCAGGTTCTGTGGATGAAGACTCAGCTAAAAGACTACGGCCACATCCTACTCAAGATACCCATCTTCTGTGATTCCAAAAGTGCCATTGCCATCTTTGCCAATCCTGTGCAACATTCAAAAACCAAGCATATCGATATAAGGTACCACTTCTTGAAACATCATGTTGAATACGGTACAATCGAGATGCATTTCGTGCCCACAGAATACCAACTCGCGGACTTATTCACCAAAGCTTTAGACGAGAAAATATTCAATTTCTTGGTGGGTAAGTTAGGAATGATCAATATGACGTGAAAATCCTCTGTAAGTATAGCTTATCTTCTGTAAATTTGTGTATAAATATATTGCTTTATTTATTGCTTTGATTGATTTCTTTCTGTATGTAAATTCTCAATCTTAAATAGTTCTTGAAATCACAGAGCTTCTGTGGGTCTGCTCAGAACCTCTGACGACCCCTACAGAACCTCTGGTAAACATGACCTATGTACTATGCAAAACTTATCCTATTTTGATCCAAGCATAGGTCAAGGGGGAGCAGAAGGAAATTACTTGATCTACAGAGATGGTTAGATCAAGGGGAGCAAAAGAAACCTTGAAATGATCTACATAGGTTAATCTTTCAAGGGGGAGCCAAAGAAGAGTGTCGATGAATCTATATCGTCAGAAGTCAGACATCACTGCCGAGAAAAGAAGAACCAAAAGGTATGTCTCGTACAAAAGGTTTTTGAAAACAGTTTTTTGGGACAAAAATTGTCAAATACGTCCTAAAAATACTGGGAATAACATTTCAAAAATAAAATTATTAAAACTTTTAATAATTTTTGAATTATGAGAAATTTGAGGTCATAGAGCTTCTGCTGAGCTCAACAGAAGTTCTGCCAGAACACTGCTCTGTAATCGCAAATTTAACTCGGAAACCGAATATGCACAAATACACACACCATGACCTTCTCGCACAAAACTTTTTCCAAAACAGTTTTCTCGGACACAAACTTTCAAATATGTCCGAAAAACATTTCTTAATGCAAATCAAAACTTGGATGATCAAAATTGTTAATAGATTTTTAGTTATGAGAAATTTTCACTCATAGAGCTTCTGCTGGCCCTGACAGAGCTTCTGCAAATTCCTACAGAGCCTCAAAACCTCTGTGAACGGAATTTCTTCACTAAAATCCTATTAATCCTCTCCAATGCTTTTACAAATGTTTTGGTCAAAATAGAACCTACAGAGTCATGATAACAATGAGATATATGAAAAAAGGGTGAAAATCCAAGATTTTCAAAATCACAGATCTTCTGTAAACCACAGAGCTTCTGTGAATTTGGTATTTGGGCATTTCTGTAAACAGTAACGGTTACTTTTACTGAGAGTGAAAATCATGTGGCTAAGAACAACCCCACGCGCCTAGCATTAATGGGCCGCGCACGACGTCCTGTCATCCTCTGACATGGCCTACATGTCTCATTTTCATTGGGCGTACATGGCACGATTTTTTTTGGAAAGTTGAACCCGCCGTTCTAACTCAAGTACAGATTCCAAATATTTATCCATTGCCAAATATTTTTACCCTTTCGAATTCTACCGTTTTACCCACCTATAAAACCCAAGCTTACCCTCTCATAAAATCTTTACGAACCCTCATTCTTCTCCGGCGGAACCCTGCAAAAACCTGCAAGTATCTTATTCTCATTACCAATGGCTTCATCTTCTCAAGCTATCTCCCCTGCACACTCTCCGACAAACTCACCGGAACACTCCCCTGCTCATTCTGAACATTCAGAAAACCCCCACCTCGCCAAAAATGCCGAACAAGAAGATTCTGGTGACTCAGCAGACTTTGCTCCGACCACCCATCTCCAAAACTTTATCGCAAAGGAGCACTTTGAAAAGGTACTACCCATCAAATCCAATGACTGCTATTTGGTCCCCTCACTCACTGCTTTCGGCGAAGCCCATGCCCTTCTTCTAAACATCATGGAAAACCACATTCTCTTTCCTTTACTCTCAAGAACCCCAAAGAAAATACCTGTTAGGTATTTGAACCAATTTTGGCAAAGTTGCCGATATGATAAAGATGATTCTCTTTTCAAAGGGTACATCTCAAAGCCAGACAAATCTGAACATTTGGAACTCAAGTTCAATAGAACAATGTTTTCTCTTGAGTTCAATCTACCAACAAGGGGTCTTCTTGGACTGAAAACATATGCAGAACAACCAACAGACGACGAGCTCTGTCGTTTTGTAGAAATGCTTGGGTACAACACCCACCTAAGGAAGAGAAATGACTTCCGCAGAGGCAGACTAGCACCTCTGTGGAACACCTTGTTTTCGATCCTCAACAGATGCCTTACAGGGAAGATAGGCAGCATTGACCAGAGCTCGCACCAGATCTTAACCATCATGTACGAGGTCTACTACGATCTCCCACTCGATTACGCGACCATCATGTTGCAGGAGATCATCAATACGATCGACAAAAAGAACAACACCAAAAAGGCAAGAGAGAACGATCCTAAGTATCTACCGCCTCTGCAATTCCAAAGGATATTGGGAGTCATGTTCGAACCTCTGCTGATGATGCAGAACTGGCCAATGGAAGGGCCAACTCCCAAACAGTTCCCAATGAACAAAAACATCCCCACCGATCATGTAGATGGCTACACCCACTGCAGACCTCCGTCAAAGAAGCTTCTGAGCTATGCCAAGAACAAAACCCTTAAGTTAGAGTATATACGCGATCATAGGACTCCAAAACCGAGCCCTGTGACACCCCCGCGTTTAGGTGTCCCCCTAGGAACAATAGTTGCAGAACCCCTCTCTACAGAAGTGAAGGAGCAGAAACTGGCAAAACACATGGCAATCCAACTTAGTTTTATAGCCAAACGAGTCGAGCTCATGGGAAAGAAGTCTTCTTCTAAAGCCTCTGAATCTACCCCAAAAACCAAGAAGAGGAAAACTGAAGAAGGCACCTCTACAAGCATTACAGAAACTCAACCTTCACCTCCTCATGCCACAGAAGTTGGCCCCTCTGCTCCTCCCTCTTCTCCAAAACAAAAGAAGAAAAGGAAATCAAAACCCACAGAAGGAGGGGCACCAAAACCCAAGAGGAGGAAGACCAAAAAGAAGCATGGGAAACCACTTGATCAAATGGTTACCATCGCAGAAGAGGCAGCTGCAGAAGTTGGTGAAGAAGAGGTCGCAGAGACCCGGGTCGAAGAAACTGCAGAGGAAGAGACTGCAGAAAAAGAAGTTGCAGAAGAGGGATATCAATCACCTTATCAATCCCCAGATCGATTCGCTCATCAAGGTAGCTTAAACGATTTCCTTCAACACCCTGACATTGCTGACACCCTAAATACAGCTGGGTGGAATGCACCACCACTTGACCACCACACCACAGAAGAACCAGACTTCTCTATCTCTGACGTTGACACAAATCTGCAAGATGATGACCAAACCCCCAGAGGTCAACCGGCTAAAACTCCAAACATTCTACAGAACCCCTTCATCCAACAGGGATTGAACGTCCACAGAAGGAGTCCAAGCCCAGCTTCAGAAGAAGGTATAGAAGAAATCGATATGTCAGATGATGCCACTAGGGAAAGGATTAGGCTACAAGCAGAAGCTGAGTGGAATAGAGATGAGGTTACAGAGGCTTTAGATAGAATGGGAGGAAAAGAAAAAGGGACAGAAAAAGATGCCGTAGAAGTAGAAGGCACACATCCTCAAACCCCTCCCAGTGCAACCCACACTGCTAACACCGCAGGTCTAGCTGCAGAAGGTGTTATTGAACAAGAGCAGCACAGCTCGATCCAAACCCAACCCATCCAGCCAGAGGTTACTCATTCCACCTCTGCGCCCACAGAAACCGGGGAATCCATTCCTAGGGAGTCTCCTCAGAGAGACTCACCTATAGTTCATGATCAATCGTCCCAGATCACACCAAAACCCAAGAGGAGGAAGACCAAAAAGAAGCATGGGAAACCACTTGATCAAATGGTTACCATCGCAGAAGAGGCAACTGCAGAAGTTGGTGAAGAAGAGGTCGCAGAGACCCGGGTCGAAGAAACTGCAGAGGAAGAGACTGCAGAAAAAGAAGTTGCAGAAGAGGGATATCAATCACCTTATCAATCCCCAGATCGATTCGCTCATCAAGGTAGCTTAAACGATTTCTTTCAACACCCTGACATTGCTGACACCCTAAATACAGCTGGGTGGAATGCACCACCACTTGACCACCACACCACAGAAGAACAAGACTTCTCTATCTCTGGCGTTGACACAAATCTGCAAGATGATGACCAAACCCCCGGAGATCAACCGGCTGAAACTCCAAACATTCTACATAACCCATTCATCCAACAGGGATTGAACGTCCACAGAAGGAGTCCAAGCCAAGCTTCAGAAGAAGGTATAGAAGAAATCGATATGTCAGATGATGCCACTAGGGAAAGGATTAGGCTACAAGCAGAAGCTGGGTGGAATAGAGATGAGGTTACAGAGGCTTTAGATAGAATGGGAGAAAAAGAAAAAGAGATAGAAAAAGATGTCGTAGAAGTAGAAGGCACACATCCTCAAACCCCCCCCAGTGCAACCCACACTTCTAACTCTGCAGGTCTAGCTGCAGAAGGAGTTATTGAAAAAGAGTCGCACAACTCGATCCAAACCCAAAGCAAACAGCCAGAGGTCACTCTTTCGACTTCTGCGCCCACAAAAACCGGGGAATCCATTCCTAGGGAGTCTCCTCAAAGAGACTCACATATAGTTCGTGATCCACTGCCCCAGATCACACTAGAACACCCTACAGAGGAATTCGTTTCCTCTGCCACGCACAATTTAGGGCCAAAACTTCTTTCAGAGAGAAGTAGTGAGCACAAAGACGAAGAGACTCTAGACAAGTTTCCAAGTCAAAAGAAGAACATTCCGATACCCACCTATGGAGTGGATTTGGACACTGTTCTTCGCAGAACTTCTATAGAGATTGAAACTCAAATTTCTTCTCGAAGATCAGATGGAAATCCTTCCACCCCCAACGTACAAACAAGGGTGAACGAAGGTGTCCCAGGAGCAGGGACTAACTCTGGAGACGAATGTGTTCCTCCATAGGTTACCAAAGGAACACACGTATCAAGGGATGAGTTCCAAACCCTTGTCACCTCTGTGAACCAAACCATGAAAGAGTTGCAAAGCTCTTTCAAATCTTTTGCAGAGACAACATCGAAGGCCTTACTAAATCTGAACACCAAAATGGACAATCTGTCCACAGAGGTGAAATCTGCCATTTCCCAGATGAAGTCTTCTGCTGAAACAACTACCACTTCTGCCGCCAAAGAATTCGGGATAGCCGCAACTTCTGCGTTCAAGGAATCAGTCAAACATTTCCTTGAATAACTGAACAAGCAATCCAACAAACCAAAGGGCATTACACCTGCAGATCTACAGAAGGCCCTGAAACACGTACAAGAAGAAGCAATGCGCAACACTGTGCTGATGCAGCCTAAAGACTACATGACCAGAGCACAGCTAACAGAGCTCGGGCAGAATGTGATAAACCAGGTCACAGAAGTCATCATCTCCTTCACTACTGCAAATGCCAACTACGTTAAAGAGTTCAGAGCAAGTGTCGGCAGAATGCGCTTCAACACAGAAGCAGAGCTTGCAACTCTATTTGGCCTCGGTGATGATGTATGCGCAAAGTTGATGGCTGCAGGAGCAGAACTACCAAAGAAACCCAAAGCTTCTTGCAGAGCAGAGGGTACTTCTGATAAGGGTCAGGATAACTCTGATGATGACCACCCTGGTCCATCAGATCATCCTGAGGGGGAGAATACAAGGGAGAAAGCTACGAGCAGAGGACTTCCAGCTACACCAATAGCCGCAGAACCCATCAACCAAGCCCCTCCAAAACAAACCCAACAGCAACAAACTCAACAGACCACAGAGACAACACCCATCTCTGTGGAATCAACTGCTGAAGAAACCCATGTACCAAAAACTGTTCAAAAGACCACAGAAGCAACAACCAACCCTGTGGTAATCATCTTGGAAGAAAGTCCTTCAACAAACCAACAACCCAGAGGTACAGAAGCTCAAAAGACCACAGAGGAAACACCCACCTCTGTGGAATTCCCTACAATGTTTGAAGTAGATGCTCAACATCTGTCATCCTCTTCAGAAGAAGATCTTCCCTCCCCAACTACAAAACCAACAGAAAAACCCCAAACCATCACAAGAAGAAAGTCTATTGCCCTCAAACCAAAAAGAGCAAAGACCTCTGCTTCTTCTATTCTAAGAAATATGCACAACACAATGACTGAACGAATGTCGCAAAGAGCAGAAGAAAGACAGAGGTTTACATCATCTTTCCGAATGGCAAGAAGATTCCACATTCCTCAACCCACAGAAACCGAGCTCACAGAAGAAGTCACCAAAGAACCTCCAACAGAGGTTACAGAGCCAATCAAGCCAACAGAACCAACGCCACAAAAGTCCTCTCAAACACAAGTGTCAAAACCTACAGAGGCAACACCCATCATTCCAACAGAAGCGCTAACACCCAAACCTACAGAGGCAACTGGTTCTGAACCTCTAAAGGCCAAAGACAAGGGAAAGGCGAAACTGACAGAAGAGCCCAAGAAAAAGAAATCATTGCCCAAGCCTACAGAGAAATTGATGAAGAGCGCCTTTGATGCCTTCCAAACTCCAAAGCCTGAAGAAGAGAATTGGGCATATGGATTGAAGCCTCTGTCAGACATTCCACTAACAGGTAGAGCTACAGAAGTTGTTCGACAGATGGAGAGTCTCAGAAGACAAGTACCACCACCTGGTCCAACATACGAAGAAATGGAAGAAGTGGTATACAAATACCTCTACAAACAACCCTTTCAGACCAATCATCCAACAGATCACGTCACATATCCAGAGATCAGAGAAGAATTTGAGAACATCTTCACCAGAACAAAGCCAAGAACCAGAGCAGATGTCTTCTCAATCCACAAAATCAAAAAGGTAATCTTCTGTAGGTACTCCTTTACAAAAACCTATCCAAGGGTCAGGTACAATCTTTACAGAGTCAGAAGGGTAAACAATTCAGAAACCACCTTCGCTGATGCTGACCTAAGGAATCTGAATCCCTATGATCTACCTGACCTTCTGCAATGGACGAAGGACAACTACAACACAGAGCCTGAAAGAACAGGATCTAATCTCACAATCAATATAGAAAGCAGTAATTGAGAAGTTGTATGATCAAACCCAATTGTATTCAATGATGAACAGAAATACAGATCTATGAGAGAGAGAATCTCAAAGATTACAGAGAATGAATACAAAGTTATACGGGAAAAATCAATCAGTTAGCAACATAGAGCTAACTACTATTTATACTGCAACAAACATCTTAAAGCTACAGTACAAATAAGAAAGACTAATAAGAACATAACACGTGTCCTAATTAGTTTATAAAATACTAAGTAAAGTATCTTGTCATAAGTTCTGAACAGGTAGTTCAGAACTTCTGAACATTCTTCTGATAAAGCTTCTCAGATCTTCTGACTGCTCTACTCAGATTATCTGAGTCTTCTACTCAGACCATCTGACTCTTCTTATCAGACATCTGACTTCTCTACTCAGAACATCTGAGTCCTCTTATCAGATCTTCAACACTTGGTTTATTGACAAAACTTCAGATCTAACAGAGCCAAACACCAGAGCCTATCAAGTGTTGAGAAAATCAATGAGGGAAAGGATTCTGATCTACAGTTTGACAGACTTTTAGCTAGGAAAGGATCTTGGTCTCAAACATCTGAACCTTCGACCACCAGAGGATCGCTGCCCACCCGACGCTGTGCCCAACTCAATCATTACAGAACCAAGGTTCGGGTTAGTATTTCAAAACCCACGAGGCGAAGTCAAACTTTTTGTGACCATGGACTATCAGAAGTACGCAACCAGTACTCTGAACATGTTCAGAGCAAACCTTGTAAAATACAGAGATACCGAGCAAATGGATAGAGACGCTGCAGATGCTTTCATCAGAGAGATTGATGCTACAATCCGCTTAAGAGAACTCTGCATCAGTTTCTACAACGAGATCAGAGAAGTCGGAAGAGACAACAGAAGCTACAACGATTTCAAAGACGCCAAAACCTGATTCTCAAACAAAATCTCTGCAAACCATTTTCAGTTTATCTTTCATAATACTCAAATGTAAAATGCCTCTGGCATATTTCTGAATGAAAGAACTTTCGAGGTATTGTTTAACCTCTGTCTTATCTAACTTAGCCTAAAGTACTTCAATGTCAAATTTTTATTTTTCACTACTTAGGGGGAGATTGTTAGCTTCAATCTTCCTAATCGTAGAAGTAGTGAAAAATAGGCTAAGTGAAGAAAGCCTCTTACAAAGGCTCTGCCACTTCCGAATGATCAAGGTCAAGAAGCTACAGAGGTGTCCTATAGAACCTCTGTCTTACGCATAAAGAAGACCAAAGACTCGGAACCCGGTGAAGACTGCTCTACAAAAGGCCAGACATCAGAACCTCTGTAACCCTTTACAGAGCCTCTACGGCTCAGACTGAAGACTTGAAAGATATTTATAATATCTTGCCACTGTTGAAGAAATATCTTGCTACTGTTACTGGATCCGTTCATCAACTTGCAAGGTAGCATGCCCTGTCCAACTTCAACACGTGTCAAACTCTGAGTGGACTCAATAGGGCTTAGTACAACATAGACGTCTGCGGCATTAAATACAATACAGCACGTACAACTGTTCATGCCATCCAGTCTACTAGTAGCTCATGCTTTATGGTCCCCTAGAGTAGTATAAAAGGAAGTCTCTTGTTGAGATCTTCCTTAACATCTTAAGGACTTAAACGAAGAATCTGAGTTTCATGCTTATGCTTTATATCGTCAAACCTTTTAAGCATTACACTCTCTCACACACACCAAACAGTTCTTAATATGTTCTTGGTGTTCTTATTATATATCGAACGACAGTAATCTTCAAGATATCATTTTGTTCTTAAAATACTGTTTCTTTATATTGTGTGTTCTAAATCTATCAAACATATCTGTTAGTTCTTTAAATACGCTTCCGCATCAAACATAAACTCAAACTAATAGATCTGTTAATCTTGTCTAAGCAAAACGGGAACCAACAGACAGTTTATGAGATCTCTTTTTATTGCAGTGTTGCATGTTTTCAGAAAATGCATACTATTTGGTACAAAGTTTACAGATTGATATGTATGGTGTAAAATGATTTTTATTCATGCAAACCATGAACTCACTGAGCTTTTTAAGCTGACTATAGTATGCATCTCAGGGATAGAAGGTTTCAGGTTGGAACAAGCAAATTGGAACGCCTAGAGATTTGTCTAGTCCACTTAAGTTCGATATTTATTTTCAAGCATCTATGATAGATAAATTTGTAACGCAATCCGGAATGGGACGAGTTTGCATAAAGTTACATTTTTATTGTTTTAAAGTCTTCTGCTGTTAAACGGTCTAAAGTTTTAATTTAGCCGAAACTTTGGAGTATCTTTAGAAGAACTGTTTCAGATTACGTAACATTCTTAATGACAAAATTTTGGGTGTTACAAGTTGGTATCAGAGCAGTAGTTCAAGAGAAATAGGTTATGATATATAGCCTAAACTTGAACCGTTTGTTGTAAGAATGATACCTTAGCTTTAGACACAAATCAATATTAGTAACGCTCATATTTCGATATAAGCATAACACATGTTAGACGCAACATAACACAACCCAAGTACAGTACAACATTGCATTGTATTATAGTAAGTTTAAGGGTAGTTACACTTGATCTAATTTTTCTTCTCTTGAAGATGATTGGTGTTAATAATGCACGCAGGGTGCTTAGAAGTAAGCCAATGCAGAGTATGGCAGAACAACCACTATGGGTTTAGGGCCAAAAGTAAGACATGTAAGCATTCAGATTTAGAAATATCAAGGCAAATATGATTTTAATAACGTTAGTAGCCTTAGACGAAACTCGAGTTGTTTCTTATGTTTGTTTGTAGTTGAAAAGTTTAGTATTGGTTAGCTTTCAGTTATGCATGTTAGATGGGTATGTGTGTGAAGGGTCGTGTATCGAAGTACCAATTGCTTAGGCAAGGTACTATAAAGATGCATAAATGGTACATGTATCGTGAGGGTGCCTCTGTACACATGTTTATTTAGTTTGGTTAAGTAACATGAACATATTATGGTCAATGTACATTAATGGTTCAGATGGATAGATAACCCTCACACTATACCAGGAGAGTCAAGATCTCAAGAGTGTATAGTCTCGTTATTATGTGTAAAAGTAAAATTGTCCAGAATTTTTAGATACCAGATTTATTGGTTCAGATCAGCTTAAATTTTACATGTTTTGAATTAATGTTTGCCCATGCAAATTTTTTATGTTAAAATCATGGGTTTCCAGCAATGCCTCTAGGTTGAGAAACGCGACTGTAGCGTTATGGACTTAGTGGACATATAGTGTAGACCATACTTAGAGATTTGTTATAGTCGTTAACTGCAATGAGCTCATTTGTTTGAGAAATAAGGTTGTGTATCTATAACGTCAAATGTTGGTCCCACAACCATTAAAGAAGATAAGTTGTAAAAAAAAATCTTGTGAATTATATATATGCAAAGTTTCAGTTTTCTTGGTCACTTAGTTGACAAGAAGGACATTTAAGTAAGAGCCAATACGTTTAGAGGTTTGTTGCATATTTGAAGCAATCAAGATTAATAATCTAGGTAGATGTTTATTTGGGATTCATGGTTATCTGAACTGCAGATCTTAGTGTCAACATAGACCTCAACATCGTAGTAAGTTAGATCGCGACAGAACAGGTCTTTCAGTTATTGGAAGCAAAAATTAAGTTATGTATAAATTTGATGGTTGGCAGAAGGACTAGAAAACCTTGTTCTTAGAAATATCTCGAATTTCGAATCAGACTTAATATTAATGGAACGAGGCAAGTTTATCGGTTACACATTAAATCAACTATAAGAACATGAGAAGACTAATGCAACACATGATAGAGAATTAGCAACATGGTAATTGCACGCGGATTTGTGAGATGTTACCAAGATGGCTCAAAGTGTATTATTTTCACATATCACGATAGTTAAAAGTCCATGTATTAATTGTAAAAGATAAATTTTGAGTTAGAGACGTTGATCACTGAAGAAGTATGATGATGAAATTCACTGTCATTCACATAGGCAATGAAGGGTCATAGCTAATCAGATTGTGAGTGTAGGGCTATCAGATTAAGTTCGAACGGTCAAACTCAAGTAGTTCAGTAAGAAACTATTCGATAAGAGAATGATAAAAAACAAAGTATGATGAACCATCTTGAGTTTTTACTAGTAGACTCAGATGAAATTTGATAGACTTTTGAACAAAGCATGGATTCCAGCATGGAAGGTTTAGGAACTACAATGTTAGAAGGATTATGTAAATCCTCATGCGTGGGAAGACCGATAGCGATAAGATGTCCAAATATTTGAATAGGTGTTTTAGATGTGTAAAAAAACATGTTAAAACGTCAAATCAGTGACAGTAAGTCGGAGAAAGGTCCAAGTTTCAGTAAGGACTAGTATATGCCATAGGTCTTATGTACAAAATCGAATTAGTGAGACAAGCATTGATTCGAGATCCTTTAAGTGAAGCTAAGTGAGAAATACATCATATCTTTCCTACCGTATAAAGAGATGGTAAAGCGAGGTAGAGTTTGTATTATAAGTTATGTCGCGGTACCTCAAAAGTAAAGTATAAATGTAAAGTAAGCATTAATGGCTCCATTAATGATCAGTATACGCTTTGAGCATGCATAAGAATATCAACAAGGATTTTAACATTGTGCATCACCTTCGCTAAAGTATTCCTAGTAACACACGCTATGTTTAATCAATGTATTTCAGCCATGAGAGGTTGCTTGCATGGCTCATGTAGTCATACGTGATACACAAGAAGTTGTCCAACATATGTATAAAAGTGAACTAGTCACGTATGTTATCAGTACGAGTAAAGTAACAACATGAGCATAAAAGAATGCATGGAAAGTTGTGCTGATAAGCAGTGCAGACCGCTAGAGTTTCAAGCAACAGACATAACGATGTTAAATACATCACTTTGAAAGGGCATAGTAATATATGACCACTAAGGTGAATAAAGTCAAAGTATGTTGAACCAAAAAGTTCGTTGCAAGAGTTGAGATAGTAGTTTATCAACAAGGTTGACCACAAAGTTATAAGTTTTATTCTCAACACTTTTTCACGTGTTGAATTCGATGGAACGTTTAGATGAGTTTGCTACCATAAATTTGCAAGTTGTCGAGGTTAACGACATGCTCGGTTATATAATGGATACAATCGAAATATTGGCCAGGAAAACGAAATGATTAAGAAACAATAATGCATATTTGTACTAGCGATGGTGTTAATGAAATTAGAATCCAAAAGATTTGGAAATGGCATGGTAATAAAAGATTAGACCAGGACTAAGGATACTCAACACACAATCCACTTTAATTCCGAGGACGGAACTTTTTTTGAAGGAGGGGAGATTTGTGACACCCCAAAATAGGCAAATAAATAATTATGAAAAGAAAGGAAAAAGAAAAAGAAAAAAGAGTTTTATTTTATTGGATAAAAAATATGAAGAAAAGGAAAACGTGAAAAATAGCCAATCATGTCAATTAGAGAAAGTGAGAAATGGATAAAGGAGATTACTTTTAATCGGACTAAAATCGAAAAAGAAAAACTAAATTTGGGTGAAAAGTGTAAAGTTGGCTAAAGTATTGAAGACACGGGGCGAATGTCATTTTTGAAAGTCTAAGGGATGTGTCAGTCGTTAACTGGTCCAAACCAGAAGGGCCTGTTATGTAAATAGGACAGATCTGTGAATTGAAAGCAACAAGTCGGTGGCTGAACTTTGAAGCTCTCTATTGGCTCGGTCGGTCAACGAAAAAGGCCAAAAACTCCGGATTTAAGTAGACAATACGACCAATTACTTTTTTTGTTCAGGTAGCTTCAAGAAAAACGAAGAAACGAGAGAGAAACTGGAGCTCAAAGTCGTCGACCGAAATCTCCGTTTATCAACGATTTGAGGTAAATGTAAGACCCCGGGTAAGTTCGTTAGTTAAATTCTAATCCCGTTAAATAAAGTTAACTTTAAAATTGGATGTTTAGGGTAAGTTTGGATAAATTTATAAGTTTAGGGGTGTTGGGTCATTATTGAGAAGTTCAAGGTCTATATGGAAAATTTGGTTTGATATTATCTCCTTCAGATTTCAGATATTTCCAGAAATAGAAAATATCAGTTTAGTATATGTGTGTGTGTTTGAGAGAGTAAGAAGAAGAAAGAAATGGTTTTTGGCTAAGACATCAATTGGTGCACTTGGAACTGAATTCAGGTATGTTTCCTTTACAATTTATGTGTGTAATTGCTATTAGGTAGTTTCTATCGGATTAGAATAGTCAATTACATCTCTGGTAATAATTCAGTCGAATTCTGGGTGAAAATGGGATGAACTGACAGTAGTTTCCGGATAGATTAAAGGTGTCCGGGTAGTTTTGTTGTTAGTGTCCGGATGATGTTCTAAAGGTGTCTGGAAGATTCAAGTACCCGGTAAGTTCCTATTTTCCTTAAGGTTTCCGGATGGAATGAGGTACCGGATGGTATCCGGATTGCTTTGGTGTCCGGATGTTATCCGGATTGTCTGTATTGTCCGGAATGTCTGTTATCCGGATTGAGTATGTATCCGGAAAGCCCTGTTGTCCGGATTGTCTGTGTTGTCCGGATAGTTTTGATGTTTGATCAATTTTGAGAGTTTAGATACTTTTAGGTATCCAATGACCTGTGTCTTGTTAATTATTGGATGGGGAATGAATGAGGACTGAATGCATTATGGACTCGACTCAAGTTCGGGTTTGGGGGTAACCTTTGAGGATTAGAGTTATCTAGAGTACCTAGCTTTAGTAAGATGTGTGTGTTCTATTTGGTAAAGAGATATTCGTGTTTAATTATTTTAGATACTGTGAATCGAAGGTGAAAGCTGGGTTCTTTGTGGAAGGAGTTTTGGATAAGCAAACAAGTGAGTTTTTATTTAAAATGTTTTCAACTAGAATACATATATGTGAATGAGTGTAATAATGTGCATATTGTGTTTATATGAGTATTACACTGCATGGGTGCTAGTTGGTCGGGCTTAGGACCGGTGTATGTTGGCTGTACAGAGGGACAGTGGTGTTGGCTGTATTTAGTACAGTGGTGTAAATTGATTAGTTGGCTCGCAACCAATTAATATGGCCAAGAGAATGAGATGGAAAGATACATGATGCATGAGTCTAAATTGGTATTCCTATGTGAATTATGTGTATGATGTTGTGCAAATGGTTTTGTTGGTCCCGAAGGGCTATACAAGTTTGTAGAAGGGGAGGGGGGGGGGGGGGTTGAATACAAACACACAGATTTTACTTTTCTAAATTGTTTATTGATAAATCATTAACAATTTACAGCTTGTTGCGGAAACAAGATTAAGGATAAATCCTAAATCTAAACAAGTTGGAAAACTAAGTTTCTTGCACTAAGAAGGAGAAGGAAATTACTAATAATAACCTATCTCAAGATAAGAAGGATGAACTTGTCCAGAGTTAGCCAGTTACTTCAAAATGAAGTGGGTTCTTCTTCTTATATACTTCATGCATTTAATGCATTGCAGTTTACACTTTACACATGGCAGCAGCTGAATGGTTGCATGTCATTGACCTTTGTTGACAACCTTAGTAGCCGCATGTTTGAACAGTGCAGTATCAGAGTGGTTGTACGATTTCAGACAATAGGAGGTTCTTTTCTGACATATCGTACGGAGTCGTGCAAGGGTGGTTAAGACAAAAGTACTTTGTACGGAGGACTTCATGATCAGCTTTTCGTTGATTAAGCGATCTATCATTCTTTATCAGCGAATGATAGAATTCAGCGATAGCCAAAGTCCTGTACTTGATACTTCACGTTGAGTGGACAAATCTGAGTCTTCGCTGATCCGCATCAGTTCATTAGGAGACTTGTCGCTGGTTCTTGAGCTTGATCTTCGACTTCAGCGTAGAACCTATGTTGACGTGAAACTTGTCTTCAGGGATCATAAGTAAAACAACTAACTTAACAGCGATCACCATAAGTACTGAACAGACTCAGAGTATTATGGTGAACAGTTTCGCTGAATGTTTAATCTAAAGAACGAGAGTTCCTATCAGCGGTACTGGAAGATCTTAGTACTTATCAGCGATAGTGAAACTCTGATACATATTGTTTACTTACAATTTTCACTAAGTATATATAAGAGAGGGTCATTTATCAAATCACTGAGGGTTTGGATCTACAATCTCCCCCTATTTGATTATGACATAGCAACATAGAAAATTGCTATTTAATGAAAACATAAGGATAAAAAGAACTCATAAAATATTTGTCCCTTTTACTGTTTTCTGGGATCTTTTCTGTACTGATGGAGTAAAGTACGTTCGCTGAAATTTTTCTTTAAACTTTGTAAAGATTACAGAGGGAAGTGGAAAAATTACAAGTACAACGAATAAAATTACAAGTACAAAAGATGTAGACAAATAAGGATAGAAAGAATTACAAGGAGATCCTATCCGTCAAAAGGTTCTTCCTTAATGAGTTGTTCATCAAGGGTCATTGATGTGGCAATCATCCAATCAGGGACATCTACTCCTTTAATCCTTTTCTTCAGAGCTTCTTCAAAAATCAAGGGCTTCAGGTGTCTAGCTTTGATGTCGCGTCTGACTTCACACCAGTATAAGAGATCTCTGAGTTGTTCGATGGGAGCGATGTGGAGCTCATAGATACGTTGAAAGTGATGGTTTCTGTTGGAACCCAGATACACTTAATCAAGATTAACAGTCTATTAGTTGAGTTTAGAGTTTGTTGGTCCCGAAAGGCTTAAACAAGTTTGTAGAAGGGGGGGGGGGTTGAATACAAACACACTATTTTACTTTTCTAAATTGTTTATTGATAAATCATTAACAATTTACAGCTTGTTGCGGAAACAAGATTAAGGATAAACCTAAATCTAAACAAGTTGGAACACTAAGGTTTTCTTGCACTAAGAAAGATAAGGAGATTACTAATAAAATCCTATCTTGAGAGATTTGAACTTGTCCAGAGTTAGCAAGTTACTTCAAATGAAGTGAGTTCATCTCTTTATATACTGCATGCATTTAATGCAATTCAGTATACACTTTACACGTGTCATCAGCGGATTGGTTGCATGTCATTGACCTTTGTTGACAACCTTAGTAGCCGCATGAATGAACAGTGTAGTATCAGAGTGGTTGTACGATTTCAGATTTTCGGAGGTTCTTTTCTGACATTTCGTACGGTGGCGTGCAAGGGAGGTTAAGACAAAAGTACTTTGTACGGAGGACTTCATGATCAACTTTCGTTGATTCAGCGATTATCATTTACTATTCAGCGAATGATAAAGTTCAGCGATAGTTGAAGTCTTGTACTTGATACTTCACGTTGAGTGGACAAATCTGAGTCTTCGCTGATCCGCATCAGTTCATTAGGAGACTTGTCGCTGGTTCTTGAGCTTGATCTTCGACTTCAGCGTAGAACCTTTGTTGACGTGAATCTTGTCTTCAGGGATCATAAGTAAACAACTAACTTATCAGCGATCACCATTAGGACTGAACAGACTCAGCGATATGGTGAACAGTGTTCGCTGAATGTTTAATCTAAAAGTGCGAGAGTTCCTATCAGCAGTACTGTAAGATCTTAGTACTTATCAGCGATAGTGAAACTCTGATACATATTGTTTACTTACAATTTTCACTAATTATTTAAGATAGGGTCATTATCAAATCACTGAGGGTTTGGATCAACAATCTCCCCCTATTTGATTATGACATAGCAACAGAGAAAATTGCTATTTAATGAAAACATAAGGATAAAAAGAACTCATAAAATATTTGTCCCTTTTACTGTTTTCTGGGATCTTTTCAGTACTGATGGAGTAAAGTACATTCGCTGAAATCTTTCTTTAAATCTTTGAATCAGGTTACAATATGAATAAGAAAGATTACAAGTACAAGCGAAATAAATTACAAGTACTGAAGGATGACTGATACAATAGAGAAAAATGGTGATTGTTGTCAGCCTTCAAAGGGTTCTTCCTTAATGAGAAGTTCATCAAGGGTTGTCTTTTCAGTTGGAATCATCCAGTCAGGAACCTTTTCTCCTTTATTCTTTAGCTTCAGAGCAGCTTCAAAAATCAAGGGTTTTAGGTGTCGTGCCTGAATGTCTTTTCTGAAGTCGCACCAGTAGATGAGATCTTTGAGCTGTTCGATTGGAGTGATTGGAAGCTCAGCGATCCGTTGAAAGCATTTACGTCCGTCGTAGTCAAGAAAGAATATTCCATAAGGATTACTGATGACTTTACCAGGGACGAAAAGTTCACATGGTGGCAAAGAGATGTCAAGGGCAGATAGATCAGGATCAGGACCAAGTACTTCAGCGCGAGAGAAACCAATTCCAGTTTCATTTCGTATGACAGGACCTGAGTTTGAATCTTGACGTTTCTTCCTTGGAGAGCCCCTTTTTCTTTTCGGCTTTAGATCAGGAACAGGAGGAATATCCACACAAGAAGATATCAAATCGATCTGTCTGTTTATCAGCTTTTCGAAATGATCCTTGTACTTAGATTTTGATGGTTGGATAGCTAACCTCATCTCCAGCCATTCAGAGAGACCATACCTTTTTACAGTGTCAGCACGAAAGGTTTCAGATGAGTCATCTTCTCTGAACAGTTTGATGTCAACAATAGGTACTCCGATGGAGGTTCTTCCAGAGATGAATACCTTGTTGATCTTTGCTGGACGATATCTGAAGTGGATTTTCTCTTTACACCAGATCAGGGTGGTCTGAGAAACTTCAGCTTTCTTTTCCACGATCTTCTGGGCTTGTTCCCAAAGCTTTCGTTGGATTTGAATGGGAATACGCTTCAGCTTGGGGTCTTTGACAGATTCTTGAGTGAGCTTGATGGCGTATTCTCTGTCTTTATCTTCAGCTTCCTTCCTTTCAGTGATGAGGCGTTCAGCTCTGAGATGATCCTGGTATTCAGCTTTTGAAATTCTGAACTTAGGAGGAACTGAAGGTAGTTGATCGCGCCTTAGGATGATTCGCTGATCCTCGAATCGCTTTATCATTTCTTCTCTCCTGTTTTGAGGAACTGAGGAAGGTCTGTTTCTGTGCGAGAGAGGTTGTTCTTCTGATTCATCAGTCTCAGAGATTAAATCTAAGACTGGGATTATGTCTTCAGCGGTAGCTGGAATTATTGGTGAAGTCACAATAGAAGATCTTTCAGCGATATCCTCAAACAGGGGAGAGGACTAGCTGAAACGCAGCGATCTTACAAATAAGAACTGGGTAGAAGAACTTGGGTAGAAAAGATAGAAAAAAAATGTGGATGTGTATGGTGTTTGTGGAATGGATAACTGATTTTTCAGAGATGACCAGGGAAGGAAAAATAAGTTTAGTGTACCTGACAAATCGGCTTTGCAAGTAGGATCGCCAGATTATCATCTTCAGCGATGCCTTTGTCTTTGCTTTTCTCAGCGCCAGAGGCTGAGTGCTTTGTCTTTGTCTTCTCCCCTGAAGGTTCTTTTATTGAAATACCTTTAAGAGCTTTGGTTCGAGGAGCAGGTTTGACAACAAAGAAATCATCGTCATCTTCATCATCATCATCATCGTTCCTTGGAGAGGAGGATGGTTCAGCTTCAGGGATGTCGATGTCTTCGTCTTCTTCTGCTTCGGATTCCTCAGCATCTTCTTCGAGTTGCTCCCCCTCAGATACAGAGGCGAGGTTCTCGGTTCCCTCAGGGTTTTCATCTCCCTGAGGTCCAGTAATCCGATCTTCATTACCCTCTCCCCTGATAGATTCATCATGGGAAAGGTCTTCAGCGCTCTTATTTTGATCTTCAGCGCTCTTCTCCTGTTCAGCGCTTTTCTCCCCCTCTTTCTCATGATGGGCGGGGGAGGAATGGGTAGACTCAACATTGGTGTTGTCTCTGTCTTCTGGGCCAGAGACTTTCACACAACCTTCAAGCTTAGCTATTCTGTCTTCTAGGCCAGAAATAGCAGGCGTGATTTTCTTCAGCTCTTGGCGATCCTCTGCGGTGAATGAGTCCAAAATAGGTGCAGGGGCCGGAGCAGGAGCTGGATTATTTGCCTTGTTCACCAGCGTCTCGATCATTGTCTTGACAGAACTAAGATCGGTCTTCACTGAGCCCAAGTCGGTCTTGACCACTGACATATCACCTTCGAGTGTACCAACCGATTTCTTCAGCGTTGTAACCTCGCTGGAAATGGTGGAAACTGATGATTTGAGGTTGGTGTAGTCAGTGTAGATGTCGGAGAGCACTTTGGCAAAGTCGGCGAGAGTTTTATCAAGGTCTTTGATTTCATCAGAGGAGGCCTTCTTTTCCACCACAGTAGTCAGCTTCGTCAGATTCTCTCCAGCGTTTGTTACAGCTGTAGAGTTATTTGATAGACCGGTGGTGAGATCCGTAAGTTTCATCTCCATAGACTTCAGAGACTGGTTGATGTCTCCCAAATAAGGACCTGTAACATATAAGTACTTGTGAACAAAGGAAAGCTCAGAAGTTTCAGGTTTAGTTACAGTGTTTAAGGTGGGATCTGTACCTGCAGGAGCGTTGACGAACTCATCAAAGTTTCGAGTCCCTCCATAGTGTTCCATATCTCCCTCAAAAGTTCCGTGAGGGATGGAGATCTCTGCAGGTCCTTTCTTCGTCATTCGCTGAGAAGCTTCAACGGCTTCTTGAATGATGGCATCTCCAGTTTTGACTGGAGGAGTGTCCAAAGAAGTAGAGGGAGGAGCGAAGGATAAGAATTGGGGTTGGGTTTCAAGTTCAGCGTTGGATTCGCTGAGAAGTACTTCATCAGTCTTTTGAGAGACTGACGAAGGTTGGGTAGATTCCAAAGTTCTAACCTCAGCGTTTAAGGACGCTGAAGTAGGTTTAGAAGGGATGGCTTGAATTGGTGTGGCAGAGCGTACCACGGAACTTTCCTTCAGCTCTTCAGAATGAGCTGAGGAGTCTTCAGCATGGAGTTGCTGGGGTTGCTCCTTGGTTTTCTTGATCCTTTTGGAATCAAGAGGGGTAAGAGATTGTTTCCTTTTCTTAGAAGGAATGGATTTTGTGGCCTGGGAATCAGCGAGGGGTATAGTCGCTGAAGGAGCCACAGAAAGCGGAGAATTAAGTAGAGTGAGAAGGGTAGAGAGACGTACCTCGTTGGCGACAGCCTTGAAGTCGAGAACTTTAGGGCCAATCTGAGAGAGTTTCAGATCACCCTCTTCAGGATAGCTGTCCTTCAGGCCATATTGAAAGATGGCGCTGATGAATCGTGGGTAAGGAACCCATGCTGGTCGGTCAGCGGCAGAATCAACACGTTGAATGAGGTCTTCATAGATGATGGAGGCCCAGTCAATGTTGAGACCTTTCAGCAGTGCGTAACCCATGGCCTGCTGAGGTTAAGAGGCTTGATCAGAAGATCCGGATTTCGCTATCATGCAGCTGATCAGGTGAGCGAAGATGAAGTTCATCTCGCTGGGCATCTTGGATTTCTTTATCAGCGTCAGCTTCTTCTCAGGTAGCTTGTCTCTTCCAGTCTCCCAGATGTAACCCATCGCATCAAGGAAAGCAATGATTTCTTCCCTGTCAGCGTGCTTCTTGTGGTCAGGAAATGGAATGAAAGGATTTTCTGAGGTAGCGTTAGGGAATTTCAGAGCTTTGCGGATTATTGCGGGGGTTATCTTGATGGTGCCATACTCAGTATCGCTGAGTATGCAGTCGATGGTTTTAGATGGATCTTTGGCTGAGGGTAGGTCGGTGTGTCTGGCAGAATACCAGAATTGGGATAATAGACGCTGACTGGCAGGAGGTGTGATTGTCAGTGCTGTGTAGATGGGGCTATTCTTCAAAAAATTTACAGCGTCGTCTAGATGGGATACCTGCTTCCGAGGAGGAAACTCGAGAAGCGCTGAAAGGTTGTTTGCCTTTGTCCAGTCTAGTTGATCCAGCTCAAACTTAACCTGAGGAGCTTTGGTGATTTCCAGTTCCTCAGAATCAGCGGAGATGGACTCAGCGGTAATATTCAGCTTTGAAGTTGCCATTTCACTGTATTATCAGTTCAACCAAAGATGTTAACAAATAAGAAATATCTTAATGTGGAAAGAAAATTTCCATTAAGATTTTTCGAATTTTGTCCATTTCATTCAGACAAAAAGTCTTAATGAAGATTAGGGTTTTTCTTGTTTTTTTTTTTTTAAAAAAAAAACGAATATAACACCTATAAGCCTTGTATTCCAGTTTAAAAAAAAAACGGATACGAAAGAAGAACAAGTTTAAGATTTTAGATTTAAAACTTGAAGAACAACCATGAAATGGTTGTGTTTATAAAACCATGAAAGAAAATGATTTTATTTTTGAGTTCTTTTGTTTGATCTTGTGTAAAACAATGATAAGATCGAAAACAAGTTATTCGCATTTGATAATAGATAAGAACATATTAACCTTGAGTTCGAAGAAGAAGATGATGAACAGTTCTTGAAGATTGAGAGCACAAAATGCAACGGTGTTCTTTTCTTGCGGAGAAAGATTGATTCGCGTAAAAGACAAATATAAACTTTGAGAGTGTTTATATAGGAAGAGAGTAGAGAGAGAAAAACTTGAGCGGGAAAGTTTTTCATCATGACACGGACACGTGTTTGCATTTGATTGGATAGACAACGAAACGTGCAAACGTGTGTCAGAAAAAGAGCGTGCCTGGTGTTATCCGTTGCAATGACGTCACAACTGTCCTTTCACATTCTTTCGTTGTCTCTGAGGTTTTGAAAGAAAAACTCAGGGACTCTTTGGAAAATATGAAGCACTGAATAGAAATATCAGTGAGGGTTTTAAGAAATTTCAAAATATCGTTGTTTAAGGAAGAGATATTCAGCGATGAAAGAATTTGAAATCTTGCATTTTCATGCGTTTTGTCAGAGAAAACATACCTTGATATCAGTTTAACCCAATTTATTCAGAGAGAAGATGATGAAATGGATTGTACAAGTTTATTTTATCCCGAGCCTATACAAGAATGTATAAACGTATCGCTGATTAAATGTGAACCGCTGAAGATTTATCCTTCAAAGTTCAGCATTCCAAGCTCGCTGATGAGAAAGTTGAATCTTGTCTCATCAAGAGGTTTGGTAAACAAATCAGCTAACTGATAATCAGTTGGGATAAAATGAAGTTCTATATCACCATTCATAACATGATCTCTGATAAAATGATATCTGATTTCTATGTGTTTTGTCTTTGAGTGTAGCACTGGATTGTTTGCTATAACGATGGCACTTGTGCTGTCGCAATAGATTGGAATTTTGGAGAGCTGAAGATCATAGTCTAGTAGTTGATTTCTCATCCACAAGACTTGAGAACAGCAGCTTCCAGCGGCTACATACTCAGCTTCAGCTGTGGAAGTGGACACTGAGTTTTGCTTCTTACTTGTCCAACTTACCAGCTTTCCACCCAGGAGCTGACATCCTCCTGTGGTGCTTTTCCTATCCATTTTGCAACCTGCAAAATCACTGTCTGAATAGGTGGTTAGATCGAATCCTGAATCTTTGGGATACCAAAGACCTAGATTCGCTGTACCCTTAAGATATCGAAAGATTCGCTTTACAGCTTTCATATGAGATATCTTAGGTTCAGCTTGATATCGTACGCACAGACATGTTGCAAACATAATATCGGGTCGGCTAGCTGTAAGATACAGTAGTGAGCCGATCATCCCACGGTACAGCGTGACATTGACAGGAACACCCTTTGTGTCCTTATCAAGTATCAGCGGTGGTGCCATAGGGGTTTTCATAGCTGAACTTTCAGTTAAGTCGAATTTTTTCAGCATATCTTTAACATACTTTCCCTGATTTATAAAAGTTCCTTTTTCAGTTTGCTTAATCTGAAGACCAAGGAAATATGTTAGTTCACCCATCATACTCATTTTATATTCATCTTTCATTCTATCAGCGAAACGAGTACAAAGCTCAGGGTTAGTAGAACCAAATATAATGTCATCAACATATATTTGAACTAAAATGATATGACCTTTTATTTTTCTAAAAAACAAAGTTTTGTCAATCTTACCTCTCTCAAATTTTTCAAGGTGGAGATAAGTAGAAAGAGTGTCATACCATGCACGAGGAGCTTGCTTCAAGCCATAAAGTGCCTTATCCAGCTTATAAACATAACCTGGACGCTTAGGATCTGAGAATCCTGGAGGTTGTTCCACATAAACTTCTTCATTCAGCTTTCCATTTAGAAACGCTGACTTAACATCCATTTGATGTACAATGAAGTTTTTGTGTACAACATATGCTAAGAAAAGACGAATAGATTCAAGTCTTGCTACTGGAGCAAAGGTTTCGTCATAATCTATACCTTCCTCTTGTCTGTATCCCTGAGCAACAAGACGAGCTTTGTTGCGAGTTACAGTACCATGTTCGTCCAACTTGTTTCGATAGACCCACTTAGTGCCTATCACTGTTTTGTCAGTTGGTCTCCGAACAAGTTTCCAAACTTTGTTTCTTTCGAATTCAGTCAGCTCTTCTTGCATAGCGCTGACCCAGTTTGGATCTCTGAGGGCGTCATCTATTTTCTTTGGTCCAGTTAGAGAAATAAAGTTAACAAATAAACAAATATTACCTGCACTTCTACGAGTCTGAATACCAGCGTTGGGATCACCAAGAATTTGATCGATTGGGTGATTTACAGTCCATCGCTGAGCCGGAGCATGCGTCGCTGACTCAGTCTGAACTGGAGAAACTGAAGATGATGCTTCAGCTACTTCTGGATAATCAGCTAAGAGAGGAATGCTTGCATTTGTCACTTCATTCACTGATTGCTGAGAAATAGATGGAATTTCTGAGACATTTGGATCAACTGCGGGTATAGTGTTTATAGGAACAGCTGAGACCCAAGATGTTTCAGCTTCACTATTCTGCATATTGGGAATGATAGTAGGACCATCATTTTCAGTTGTATGAGTATGAGTAGTGGGAACATCTTCTGAATCACAAAGATGAGAAAACATCCATTGATTCAGTTCTTCTGTATCAGCGTTCGGTTTAGAGTTCGCTGAACGGGATTCGTCAAACGTGACGTGAATAGTTTCTTCTACAGTTTGTCTTCTTAAGTTGAAGACTCTGAAGGCTTTGGAAACTGAGGAGTATCCAAGAAAGATTCCATCATCAGCCTTAGGATCAAACTTTCCAAGGGCATCTCTGTTGTTCAGTATGAAACACTGACAACCAAAGATGTGAAGAAAGCTGATTGAAGGCTTTCTCCCATGAAAAAGTTCATAGGCTGTCTTTTTGAATCTTTTGACTATCAGCGACCTGTTTTGCGTAAAACAAGCCGTGTTGACAGCTTCTGCCCAAAACTGAGTAGGCAGGTGAGAATCGCTGAGCATTGAACGTGCAACTTCAATAATTGTTCTATTTCTTCTTTCAGCGACTCCGTTTTGTTGTGGTGTTCTCACTGACGAAAAGTTGTGAGAAATACCCTTGCTCTCAAGGAAGGAATCAAGAGAACTGTTTTTGAATTCAGTTCCATGATCACTCCTTATTGAGCGAACAGTCATATTGTTCAGAGTTTCCATCTTCCGAACAAAGGTGATGAGTTCTTCAGGGGTGTCACTCTTAGAACGGAGAAACATTACCCATGTGTAACGAGAGAATTCATCAACTATGACCAGCGTATATTTCTTTCCAGCGATGGATTGTTTGTTAACGGGGCCAAACAAATCCATATGGAGTAGTTGAAGAGGAGATGACACTGAGGAAACTTGCTTGGACTTAAAGCTTGCCTTGGTCTGCTTCCCTTTTTCACACGCTGAACATAAGGATTCTTTGGCGTATGAATGTTGAGGTAGACTAGTGACTAACTCTTTGGATGAAAGAGTATTCAGTGTCTTGAAGTTGAGATGTGAAAGCCTCTTGTGCCATAGCCAGTTGACATCAGAAGATGCCTTTGAGAAGAAACAGGAGTTCTCAGTGGTTGTTGAGTCCATGTTTATAACGTAAACATTTTCCAAACGATAACCGCTGAGAGCTATCTTCTCCTTTTTGTCAAAGACAAAGCAGGATTCCTTAGTGAAAATCACTTTGTTATCCATGTCGCAAAGCTGACTGATGCTTAGAAGATTATGCTTCAGCCCTTCAACATATGCGACTCTTCTGAAGGATGTTGTACCATTTGAAAGTACACCATACCCTCGGGTGTGTCCTTTTCCATTTCCACCGAAAGTCACAGAGGGACCCTTCTCTTCCTTGTATTCAGCGAGCAGGCTTTTCTTTCCAGTCATGTGTCTAGAGCATCCGCTATCGAGATACCAGATACCCTTCTTAACCTGCAATACAAAGGAAGATTAGTTTTGCTTGGGTACCCACTTCACCATGTATACGCGTTTGTCAGTGGAAGTGGTTGGAATGGGTTCAGAAGTCATCGCAGCATTTGAAGATTCAACTTTGTCTTTCTTCACTTTGGTCAATTTCTTGACCTCAGCGGTAGGAGTCACCTTGACCTGACTTGCAACTGGTTTGGTCTTCCTGGGTGCTATCTTCACCTTAGCTATCTTATCAGCTTTGGTGGCTGTGGGACACTTACTTGCAATATGATCGGTAAGTCCACAGTGATAACATTTCCTATAACTAAAATTAGTTCTAGGACCACTTGTGTGCTGAGCTTTTAATTTGGAATTAGAAGTGCCAGCACCAAGTACACTATTGGTTCTTGAAATAGGACGAACATTCAGTTCTTCAGATTTCTTACCAAGGACATCTACTCTGAGTCTAGGAGTAGGTCGCTGAACTGATCCAGAGGTCTGATTTCTAGAACCAGATGAATGAATCACTAAGGCTTTGGAAGCATTCAGCTTATGTACTAAAGTACCCTTCTGAGGATTTTGATAAATTACAATTCCTTTACCTTTATCTTTAGAGACAGAGGTAGGTTTTGAATAAACCATTTTCTCCTTACCTTTTGAGGAGGTAGGAGTTTCCTCAGGGATTGGTGTAACCGACGAGGAGTACTGAGATGAAGAAGTGTCAGCTACTGAGGATACGAACGTTCCAAATTTAAGCATTGAACGTTCAGTGGTTGGTATTGGAGTATCATATTTATAACCCAAACCACGTTTATCACTCAGAGGAATCTGAGCCTTAATTATCTCAGTGATCTTTGTTGAAGAATTACACCATCCTTCAACAGTAGCTTGTTCAGCTTTTAATGCAGCGATAGCTTCCGCTCGTTCGATTTTTACTAGCTGATTTAAATAGACTTGATCTTTAAAATCTTCTTCAAATTTAGAAAGCTTTTCTATTTGAAGGTGGCAATTTTTAAGCTTTTCAGCGAGATCAAGATTTTGGTTTTCAACCACAGCTTTGCCGTTCATGGCTTCGTATAAACTTCTAGTCAGTAGTTCGATTTTACGGAGACTATCAGCTTCATCAATATTTACAATATTGGTAAAGAAGGAGGGTGATACCTGAATGGCAGATGTTGAAGTGGAGGGAATGTCTGAACTTTCTTCCTCTTCTTCAATCTTGGCCATGAGACATTGATTTGCTTCATCATCTTCAGAATCAGATGATGAGGCTTCTTCATCAGAAGCAGCCCAATCATAGTCAGCCATTAGGCCTTTTCCCTTCTTCTTAAAGCTTTTCAGCTTTGCATACTTCTCCTTCAGCTTTAAGTATTTGTCGTATTTATTCCTTGGAACAAAGGATTTCTTTGTAAAGGCTGAAGGTCTCATGATTTTCTTTGACCTGCACTCGTTAGCGAAATGACCTGTCTTTTCGCAGTTAAAACAAGTAGCAGTAGCCTTATCAACAAAAGCTGATGACTTAGGCTTGTCAGCTATAGAAAGAGTTTTGTTCTTTCTAAACAATTTCTTCTTGGCGAATCTCCTGAACTTTTTAGTTAGGAGAGCCAAGGATTCATCATTTGAAGAATCAGAATCTGATGACCTTTCAGAGTTACTTTCTAACTCAGTGATAGTGACCACGGGTCGCTGAGTAGAAGGTTCCTCTGAGATTAAAGCAACAGGGGTGCTTTTGGAATCTTTTACAAGATTCTTCTTAAGATGGCTAGATTGCTCATGATTCAGCAATGTGCCATATAAGGTAGCAAGTGTCATTGATCTTAGATCTTTTGACAGCTTGAGACACATGGAATAATTGTCCCAGCTTTCAGGTAAACATTCTAAAAACTTTGTCAGAACTTCAAAGTTAGAATATTCCTTGCCAACCGTTTTAAGATCTATAATTAAGCAATTAAAACGTTGATGTACTTCAGAGAGAGTTTCATTCTTACCAGAGATGAAACTTTCGTATTGTCTTACCAGGTTGATCTTTCTTGAATCCTGGACTTCAGACGTTCCTTCATACTGAACACATATTGTGTCCCACATGGCTTTTGAGGATTTCAGGTTCATGACGGAATGGTAGACTTCGTCAGGAAGGGCCATGGATAGTATGGATCTGGCTTTTGTATCTATAGCCACTTTCTTCTTGTCTTCATCGGTCCAATGATGGATTTCCTTTGGAATCAGCCTTTCTGGAATAGCAGCTCTAGTTGCAGTGGCTGGAACGGCAGGATCAATCGTTACAGGGATGTGTGGACCGTTTTCAAGATAGTAAGGTATAGTAGGGTCTACACCTTCTAAGAAGAGTGTCATCCTATTTTTCCATAAGTTGAAGTTGTCTCTGGAAAATCTAGGGGGTTTTGCAAGAGAACCATTGTCAATATAGTGAGTGTTTGTGTTTGAGTTGGCCATTTTCAGATAATAGCAAGGAAGAGAAATATCTTAGATTAGATCTTGTTTATGAGATTAAACAAATCTGCTCTGATACCACTTGTTGGTCCCGAAAGGCTTAAACAAGTTTGTAGAAGGGGGGGGGGGGGGGGGGGGGTTGAATACAAACACACTATTTTACTTTTCTAAATTGTTTATTGATAAATCATTAACAATTTACAGCTTGTTGCGGAAACAAGATTAAGGATAAACCTAAATCTAAACAAGTTGGAACACTAAGGTTTTCTTGCACTAAGAAAGATAAGGAGATTACTAATAAAATCCTATCTTGAGAGATTTGAACTTGTCCAGAGTTAGCAAGTTACTTCAAATGAAGTGAGTTCATCTCTTTATATACTGCATGCATTTAATGCAATTCAGTATACACTTTACACGTGTCATCAGCGGATTGGTTGCATGTCATTGACCTTTGTTGACAACCTTAGTAGCCGCATGAATGAATAGTGTAGTATCAGAGTGGTTGTACGATTTCAGATTTTCGGAGGTTCTTTTCTGACATTTCGTACGGTGGCGTGCAAGGGAGGTTAAGACAAAAGTACTTTGTACGGAGGACTTCATGATCAGCTTTCGTTGATTCAGCGATTATCATTTACTATTCAGCGAATGATAAAGTTCAGCGATAACTGAAGTCTTGTACTTGATACTTCACGTTGAGTGGACAAATCTGAGTCTTCGCTGATCCGCATCAGTTCATTAGGAGACTTGTCGCTGGTTCTTGAGCTTGATCTTCGACTTCAGCGTAGAACCTTTGTTAACGTGAATCTTGTCTTCAGGGATCATAAGTAAACAACTAACTTATCAGCGATCACCATAAGGACTGAACAGACTCAGCGATATGGTGAACAGTGTTCGCTGAATGTTTAATCTAAAAGTGCGAGAGTTCCTATCAGCAGTACTGTAAGATCTTAGTACTTATCAGCGATAGTGAAACTCTGATACATATTGTTTACTTACAATTTTCACTAAGTATTTAAGATAGGGTCATTATCAAATCACTGAGGGTTTGGATCAACAGAGTTTGATGCGGAAGCGTATTAAACTAACAGATATGTTTGATAGATACTAGAACGCACATATATAAAGAAAACAGTAAGGAATAAAAAGGATTTCTTGAACAGTTACTGTTATTCAATATATAATAAGAACACGAAGAACAGATTAAGAACTGTTGGTGTGTGTGAGAATATAACACTCAGATATTTGACAATAACGTTTGAGAGTATTAGTGATTCCTTGTTTTTTCGTTCTTAGGAAGATCTCAACATGAGACTTCCTTTTATACTACTCTTAGAAGATTATGAAGTAGGTCACTATTCCTTTTACGGCATGAATAGTGAACTGGATGGTGTGAGCAGTGGACTGGATGGTGTGAGCAGTTGTTTGAGCTATGCGCATTTAATGGAGCAGATGTACTTTTGGTAAATGCATTAAATGGCGCAGACGTCTATTTTGTACCATGCCCTATTGAGTCCACTCAGAGCTTGACACGTGTTTTGACAGTACTTTTCCATGCAAGTTGATGAACGTATCCAGTAATATCTTCCAAGTCTTCATAGCAGACCACAGAGGCTCTGTAAGGCATTACAGAGGTTCTATGGTCTGACCTTCTGTGGAGCAGTCCACTTGTTTCCGAGTTGATCTTCTTCTTGCGCACTACAGAGGTTCTGTGATTACCTCTGTAGCTTATGTGGCTTTCTGGACTTGATCTTCTGGAAGAAGTGGCAGAGCCTCTGTGAGAGGCTTTTCTATACTTAGCCTATTTTTCACTACTTCTAAGTATTTCTATGATTAGGAAGATTGAAGCTAACAATCTCCCCCTAAGTAGTGAAAAATAAAAATTTGACTTTGAGTTTAGTTAGGCTAAGTTAGATAAGACAGAGGTTAAACAATACCTCGAAATTTCTTTCATTTAGAAATATGCCAGAGGCATTTTACATTTGAGTACAATGAAAGATAAAACTTTGTTTGCAGAGATTGGAGGTCTGAGAATCAGATTTTGGCATCTTTGAAATCGTTGTAGTTTCTGTTGTCTCTGCCGACTTTTCTGATCTCTTTGTAGAATCTGATGCAGAGTTCTCTTAGGCGGATTGTTGAGTCTATTTCTCTGATGAAAGTATCTGCATCATCTCTATCCATTTTCTCTGTACCTCTGTATTTTACAAGGCTTGCTCTGAATTTGCTCAGAGTACTGGTTGCGTACTTCTGACAATCCATGAGTACAAAAAGTTTAACCTGGTGTTGTGGGTTTTGAAATACTAACCCAAATCTTGGTTCTCTGATGATTGAGTTGGGCACAGCGTCTGGTGGGCAGCGATCTTCTGGTGGTCGTAGATCTAGATGTTTGAGACCAAGATCTTTTCCCAGCTGAAAATCTATCATGCTGTATAGCAGAAGCTTTTCCCTCATTGTTTTTCTTAATACTTGATAGGCTCTGGTGTTTGCCTCTGTGTTGTAGTTGTCCTTTGTCCATTGCAGAAGGTCAGGTAGATCGTATGGATTGATGTTTCTTAAGTCAGCGTCAGCGAAGGTAGATTCTGAATTGTTCTCTCTTCTGACTCTGTAAAGATTGTACCTGACCCTTGGATAGGTTCTTGTGAAGGAGAATCTGCAGAAGATCACCTTTTTGATTTTGTGAATTGAGAAGACATCTGCTTTGGCTCTTGGCTTTGTTCTTGTGAAGATGTTCTCAAATTCTTCTCTGATCCTTGGATCTGTCACATGATCTATTGGATAGTTTGTCTGAAAGGATTGTTTGTAGAGGTATTTGTATACCACTTCTTCCATTTCTTCATGTGTTGGACCAGGTCGTGGAATTTGTCTTCTGAGACTCTCCATCTGTTGAACAACTTCTGCAGCTCTACCAGTTAAAGGAGTTTCTGACAGAGGCTTCAATCCATGTGCCCAGTCAACTTCTTCGGGTTTTGGGGTTTGAAAGGCGTCAAACGCACTCTTCATCAGTTTCTCTGTTGGCTTTGACAATGTTTTCTTCTTCTTAGGCTCTTCTGTCAGTATCCCTTTGCCTTTATCTTTTGTTGTCGTGGCAGAACCTGTTGCTTCTGTGGGTTTTGACGATTGTGACTTAGAGGACTTTTGTGGCGATGGTTCTGTTGGCTTGACTTGCTCTGTAACCTCTGTTGGAGGTTGTTTGGTGACTTCTTCTGTGAGCTCAGTTTCTGTTGATGAAGTGTTGTCATTAAATCTTCTTGCCATTCTGAAGGCTAAAGTGAACCTGTGCCTTTCTTCTTCTCTTTTCACCATACGATCACTCATTGTTGTGTGCATCCTTTTCAGAATGTCAGAAGCAGAGGTCGTTGCTCTTTTTGGTTTGGTGGCAATCGACTTTCTTCTGGGTATGGTTTGGGGTGTTTCCACAGAGGTGGGTGTTTTCTCTGTGGTTGGTTCATCTGTTTCTTCCAAAATGATTACCTCAGGGGCGGTTGTTGCCTCTGAGGTTTGTTTATCTGCTTCTGTAGTGTTGGGTTCTTCAGAGGTTGAATCCACATAGATGGGTGTATTCTCTGTGGTTTGTTGAGTTTGTTGTTGTCGGGTCTGTTCTGGAGGTGCTTGACTCAGAGGTTCTGCGGCTATTGGTGGACCTGTAAGTCCTCTGCTTGCAGTTTTCTCTGTAGTTTTCTCCCCCTCAGGATGATCTGATGGACCAGGATGGTCATTATCATCAGAGTCATCCTGACCCTTGTCTGATGTACCCTCTGCTCTGCAGGAAGCATCGGGTTTCTTTGGCATTGAGGCTCCGGCAGCGATCAGTTTCGCGCAGACATCATCACAGAGGCCAAGAAGAGTTGCTAGCTCTGCCTCTGTTTTGAATCTCATCCTTCCTACACTTTCTCTGAAATCTTTGACGAAGTTAGCATTGGCAGTGGTGAAGGAAAGGATGACTTCTGTCACTTGATTAATCACGTTCTGCCCAAGCTCTGTCAGCTGTGCTCTTGTCATGTAGTCTTTGGGTTGCATCAGCATGGTATTTCGCATGGCTTCTTCTTGAACTTTTTGTAGGGCCTTCTGTAGATCTGCAGGAGTGATGCCCGTTGATACTGAAGTCTGTTTGTTCAATTGATTAAGGAACTTGTTGATGGAGTTCTCAATCGAAGGAGTAGTTGTTGCGGCAGAAGTGGTGGATGCGGTAGCAGCAGACTTCATCTGTGAGATGGCAGTTTTCACCTCTGTGGACAGGTTGTCCATTTGGGTGTTCAGGTTTAGCAGTGCCAGTGATGTTGTCTCTGCAAAAGATTTGAAAGAGCTTTGCAACTCTTTCAAGGTTTGGTTCACAGAGGTCTCAAGGGTTTGGAACTCATCCCTTGTGACTTGTGTTCCTGTGGTAACCTCTGGAGGAACACATTCGTCTCCAGAGTGAATCCCTGTTCCTGGGATACCTTCGTTCACCCTTGTTTGTACGATGGGGGTGGAAGGATTTCCTTCTGATCCTTGAGAAGAAACATGAGTTTCAATCCCTACAGAAGTTCTGAGAAGAACATTGTCCAAATCCACTCCAGAGGTGGGTATTGGAATATCCTTCTGTTGACTAGGAGACTTGTCTAGAGTCTCTTTGTCTTTGTGCTCTCTACTTCTCTCTGAAAGAAGTGTGGGTCTTAATAAGTGCGTGGCAGAGGAAACAAATTTCTCTGTTGGGCGTTCTTCTGTGATCTGGGGCAATTGATCACGAACTATAGGTGAGTCTCTTTGAGGAGACTCCCTAGGAATGGTTTCCCCGGTTTTTGTGGGCACAGAGGTTGAAAGAATAACCTCTGGCTGGATGGTTTGGGTGAGGTTCGAGCTGTGCTGCTCTTTTTCAATGACACCTTCTGTAGCTAGACCTGCGGTGTCAGAAATGTGGGTTGCACTGGGAGGGGGTGATTGATGTGTGCCTTCTTCAACTTCGGCATCTTTTCTTGTTTCTTCTTCTGGTTCTGTGGAAGTTCCTTTCTCTGTGCGCAAGGAGTCATACATGTGATGAGATCCGTATAATCTCATGACATGAGGATGATAGAGACCTTTTCGTATCCAGATAGCCTCTTCTTCATCTGAATCCACCTCTGAGATTTCTATCCCTGTTTCTGTGGTTTCTTCTACAGCCGTTGCCTCTGTAACTTCAGTTGTATTCCACTCAGCTTCGGTTTGTTCTGTATCTTCTGAAGCTTGGTTTGGACTTCTTCTGTGGACGCCCAATCCTTGAATGAAAGGGTTTTGTAAAATCACAGGGGTTTCGGCTGGTTGATTTCTGGGTGTTGTGTCATCTTCTTGTAGATGAGTGTCAATACCAGAAATGAAGAAATCATGTTCTTCTGGAGAGTGGTGGTCAAGAGGTTGTGCCGTCCACCCTGCTGTATTAAGGGTGTTTGCAATTTCGGGGTTCTGTAGGAAATCATTCAGGTCTCCCTGGTGAGCAAATCTATCTGGAGATTGATAGGGTGATTGATATCCTTCTTCTGTCATTCCTATTTTTGCATCTTCCTCTTCTGCAGTTTCACCCTCTATGATTGCCTCTTCTGCAATGGTAACCAATTTTTTAAATGATTTACCATGCTTCTTTTTGGTTTTCCTCCTTTTTGGTTTTGGTGCCCCTTCCTCTGTTGATTTGGATCTTTTCTTTTTCTGTTTTGTGAAAAGGGGAGGAGCAGAGGAGCCAATCTCTGTGGCATGGGGAGGTGAAGGTCTATCTTCTGCAGTGCTAGTTGATGTGTCTTCTGCAGTTTTTCTCTTCTTAGCTTTTGGAGTAGAAGCAGAGATCTTTGCTGAAGATTTCTTTCCCATTATTTCTGCGCGTTTGGCTATGAAGCTGAGCTGAATAGCCATGTGTTTTGCTAACTTTTGATCCTTTTCTGCTTGAGTGGAAAGAGGTTTTGCTATCATTGTTCCTAGGGGGACACCTAAACGCGGGGGTGTCATAGGACTCGGTTTTGGAGTTCTATGATCGCGTATATACTCTTTCTTAAGGGATATGTTCGATGCGTAGCGCAGAAGTTTCTTTGACAGAGGTCTGCAGTGTGAGTAGCCATCAGCATGATCAGTGGGGGTATTTTTGTTCATCGGGAACTGTTTGGGAGTTGGCCCTTCCATTGGCCAATTTTGGATTAGCAGCAGAGGTTCGAACAGTACTCCCAATATTCTTTGGAATTGCAGAGGTGGTAGAAAGTTGGGATCGTTCTCTTTGACCCTTTTCGAGTTGTTCTTTCTGTCGATGGTGTTTATGATCTCTTGCATCATTATGGTCGCATAATCTAGTGGAAGATCATAGTAAACCCCATACATGATGCTCAAGATTTGATGTGAGCTCTGGTCAATACTCCCTATCTTTCCTGTCAGACATCTGTTAAGAATAGAGAACAAAGTGTTCCACAGAGGTGGCAATCGGCCTCTGCGGAAGTCATTTCTCTTCCGTAGTTTGGTGTTGTACCCAAGCATTTCCATGAATCGACAGAGCTCTTCGTCTGTTGGTTGCTCTGCGTAACTTTTCAATCCCAGAAGACCCCTTGTTGGTAGGTTGAATTCAAGTGAGAACATTGTTCTGTTGAACTTGATTTCAAGATGCTCAGATTTATCAGGTCTTGAAATGTACCCTTTGATAAGAGAATCGTCTTTATCAAATCGGCAGCTTTGCCAAAATTGGTTCAAATAACGGACTGGAATTCTGTTAGGGGTTCTTGATAGTAGAGGGAAGAGGATATGGTTTTCCATGATGTTCAGAAGTATGGCATGGGCTTCGCCGAAAGTAGTGGGTGAGGGGACCAAATAGCAGTTGTTGGATTTGATAGGAAGAGTGGCTTCGAAATGATCCTTAGCTATGAAGTTTTGCAAGTGTGTCGTCGGAGCAAAGTCTGCTGAGTCCCCGGAATCTTGTTGTTCAATATCTCTTGCAAGGCTGGGGTTTTCAGAATGTTCTGAATGAGCAGGGGAGTTTTCCGTTGAGTTCGCCGGAGAGAGTTCAGAGGATGTAGCTCGAGAAGATGAAGCCATTTGCAAGTGTTTTGGAGGGTATCGCCGGAGAAGAAGATGAGAGTTTGTAAAAGGTTTTATGAGAGGGTAAGGTTTGTTTTTATAGGATGGTAAAACGGTAGACTTCGAAAGGGTGAAATATATGGCAATGGATTAAATATTGGAATCCGCACTCGAGTTTGAGCGGCGGGTTCAACTTACCAAAAAAAAACGTTCCATGTTTGCCCAATGAAAATGGGACACGTAGGCCATGTCAGAAGATGACAGGACGTCGTGCGCGGCCCATTAATGCTAGGCGCGTGGAGTTGTTCTTAGCCATATGAATTTCACTCGCAGTAAAAGTAACCGTTATTACTACAGAGATGCCCAAGTAATCAGATTGACAGAGCTTCTGTAGTTTACAGAGGCTTTGTGATCTTGATAATCTTTGATGTTTATCCCTTTTTCATATACCTCATTGTTATCATGACTTCTGTGGGGTTCTTCTTTAACCAAAACATTGGAGAGGATAAAATCGGATTTTTGTGAAGAAATTTGCTTCGCAGAGGTTTTGTGGCTCTGTTGGAACTTGCAGAAGTTCTGTGAGGGCCAGCAGAAGCTCTATGAGAGAAAAAATCTCATAACAAAAATTTTATTAGTATTTTTGATCATCCAATTTTTGATTTGGTTTAAGAGATGTTTTTCGGACATATTTGAAAGTTTGTGTCCGAGAAAACTGTTAAAAAAAACGGTTTGTTCGAGAAGGTCATGGTCTGCGTTTTTGGTTTTCGAGATAACATTCCAAAAGATCGACAGAAGGTTAATTTGTGATCACAGAGCATATTTCCTGCAGAAGCTCTGTTGAGCTCAGTAGAAGCTCTGTTGAGCTCAGTAGAAGCTCTATGACCTTAAATTTCTCCTAATTCGAATTTTGTGAAACTTTTTGAGCTTTTGATTTTTGAAATGTTATTCACAGTATATTTAGGACATATTTGACAATTCTTGTCCTAGAAAATTGTTTTCCAAAAACCTTTTGTGCGAGAGACATACCTTTTGGTTCTTCTTTTCTCGGCAGTGATATCTGACTTCTGTCGATATGGAGTCATCGACATTTTTCTTTGGCTTTCCCTTGAAAGTTTTATCTCTTTAGATCATTTCAGGGTTCCCTTCTGCTCCCCCTTGATCTAATCACCTCTGTAGATCAAGTAATTTCCTTTTGCTCCCCCTTGACCTAATCACCTCTGTAGATCAAGTAATTTCCTTTTGCTCCCCCTTGACCTAATCACCTCTGTAGATCAAGTAATTTCCTTTTGCTCCCCCTTGACCTATGCTTGGATCAAAGAATGATAAGTTTTGCATAGAACATAGGTCATGGTCTTTCAGAGGTTCTGTAGGGGTCGTCAGAGGTTCTGAGTTGACTTACAGAAGCTCTATAGTTTCAAGAACTATTGAAGGTGTTAAGAATTTACATATCGAAGTAGAATCTTTCAAAACAATAATTTAAGCAATGTATTTACTTATTATTTACAGAAGATAAAACTATACTTACTGAGGATTTTCACACCATGTTAATCATTCCTATCTTACCCACCAAGAAGTTGAATCTTTTCTCGTCTAGTGCTTTGGTGAATAAGTCAGCGAGTTGATATTCTGTGGGCACAAAATGCATTTCGATTGTACCGTATTCAACATGATGTTTCAAGAAGTGATACCTTATATCGATATGCTTGGTTTTTGAGTGTTGCACAGGGTTGGTAGAGATAGCAATAGCACTTTTGGAATCGCAGAAGATGGGTATTTTGAACAGGATGTGGCCGTAGTCTTTTAGCTGAGTCTTCATCCATAGAACCTGAGAACAACAGCTAGCGGCAGCAACGTATTCAGCTTCTGCAGTGGATGTGGAAACACAATTCTGCTTCTTGGAGGTCCAACTGACTAGTTTACCACCTAGGAATTGACAACTCCCAGAGGTACTTTTTCTGTCGAGCATGCATCCTCCATAGTCTGAATCTGTATAAGCTTTAAGACCAAAACCATAGTTCTGTGGATACCAGAGACCAAGATTTTTGGTCCCTTTTAGGTATCTAAAGATTCTCTTTACGGCATCATAATGTGATTTCTTTGGATTAGCTTGATAGCGTGCACAGAGACATGTGGCATGCATAATGTCAGGTCTGCTTGCTGTTAAGTATAACAGAGATCCAATCATGCCTCTGTAGAGAGTGCATTCTACAGAGATGCCATCTGAATCTAAGAATAACTTGTTTCCAGTGGCCATTGGAGTTTTCATTGCAGAGGCATCAGAGAAGCTATACTTGGAAAGAATGTCAGAGACATATTTAGCTTGATTTATAAAAATTCCCTCTGATGATTGTTTGACTTGGAGTCCGAGGAAGAAAGTTAATTCTCCCATCATACTCATTTCAAACTCACTCTGCATGAGTTTTTCAAATCTTTTACACTCTTCTGAATTAGTAGACCCAAAAATTATGTCATCTACGTATATTTGTACAAGCATTATCTCACTACTTTTGCGTTTATAGAATAAGGTAGTATCTGTTGTACCTCTGTTGTAACCATTGACTAGAAGAAAGGTAGAAAGTCGTTCATACCATGCTCGTGGAGCCTGTTTCAGTCCATATAGAGCTTTTTCAAGGTAGTATACATGCCTTGGAAACTTTGAGCTTTCAAATCCTGGTGGCTGATTAACGTAGACCTCTTCTTGGATTTCACCGTTGAGAAAAGCTGATTTTACGTCCATCTGATAGACTTTAAAACCTCTGTGGGCTGCGAAGGCTAAGAATATTCTTATTGCTTCGAGCCGTGCGACAGGGGCAAAAGTTTCATCGTAGTCTATGCCTTCTTCTTGTCTATATCCCTTTGCTACTAATCTTGCTTTGTTTCTGATGACCACTCCATCTTCATCCTTCTTGTTTCTGTAGACCCATTTAGTCCCAATGGCCTGTTTTCCTCTTGGTAGAGGTACTAGAGTCCATACTCTGTTACGCTCAAATTGCAAAAGTTCTTCTTGCATGGCGTCTACCCAGTTTGGGTCATCTAGGGCTTCAGAAATCTTCTTTGGTTCTATCACACTAATAAAATTTGTAAAGAAACAAAAGTTAGCAGTGGCAGACCTTGTTTTTACTGCGTCAGAAGGTTCTCCGATTATTTGACTTGGAGGATGGCTTTTTGTCCATTGAGTTGTGCGTGGAAGATGATCATCAATGTCATTCAGACTTTCTTTAGAGACTTCTTGTGTAGCCTCTGTTGTTCTTCGTGCCTTGGTAGTTGATTCTACTGTTTGTGGAATGATTGGTACGAGTGGTGGTGGAGTTTGTTCCTCTGAGGACGTATAGTCTTGGTCCTCGATTTCCTCTGTAATTGGTTCTTCTGTGGTTTGTGCAGCTTCTGTGGTCGTTTTCCTTGATGTTTCATCTTCGGCACTTTCTTCTGCTTCGGCAATTGCATCTGTAGTATTTACAGAAGAAGATGAAGCATTGTTAGGACCAGTTAGAGACAAACCTGTAGGATTTTGTCCGACAGAGGATGGTTCTTCAGAAACCCTGATTGTTCCAACAGAAGGATCAATGTTTTCGTGGAGCATCTCTAAAAATAGAAGATCCAAGTCTTCTTTTGCTTGTGAGATGACAGAGGATTTCCCTTTAATTCCGAGTTCTGAACTGATTTGTTCAGAAGTCATATGGAATGAATCATCAAAAGAAACATTGATGCTTTCTACAATCTTGTGAGACTTTGTAAGGAATGTTCTGTAGGCTTTGGAAGTGGCAGAGTATCCAATGAATTTGCCTTCATCTGCTTTTACATCAAACTTTCCTCTTGCATCTCTGTCGTTTAAGACGAAGCATTTGCATCCGAATACATGGAAAAATTTGATGTTTGGCCGCCGTTTGTTAAGCAATTCGTAAGGCGTCTTGAGGTGTCTTTTCACAATGGTTGATCGATTTTGAGTATAACACGCAGTAGAAATTGCTTCTGCCCAAAAGTTCATTGATAATCCGCATGCTGACATCATAGTTCTTGCGGCTTCCACAAGTGTTCGATTTTTTCTTTCGACAACACCGTTCTGTTGTGGAGTGCGAGCTGCAGAGAAGTTCTGTGATATTCCTTCTGTTGAAAGATAGGCTTCAATGACAGAGTTTTTAAATTCTGTGCCATTGTCACTTCTTAACTTCTGTATTCTGCAATTATAATGAACTTGGATTCTTTTCATTAGATTTATCAATATATTTGGAACATCTGATTTCTTTCTAACGAATTCAACCCATGTGAAACGCGAATACTCATCAATTAGGACAAGTATGTATTTCTTGCCACCTAGGCTCTGTATGGCAATGGGACCGCAGAGGTCGACATGAAGCATGTACAGAGGTCTAGTGCAAGATATATCTGTTTTGCCTTTGTGGGAAGCTCTTTTGAGTTTTCCCATCTCACAGGCAGAACATAAATGATCCTTATTGAATTTAACATTTGGCAAACCTTTAACTAGATCAAGTTTGACCAGTTTTTCCAATTTGTGAAAATTCAAGTGACAGAACCTGTTGTGCCATAACCAGGCTTCTTCACTTTTGCAGGCAACAAGGCAAACTTTGTCTTTGTTCTTTGAGTTGAAGTTCATTAGATATAGATCACCTATTCTTTCAGCTCGCAGAAGTTCCATACTTGTTTCTTCACTTTGTAGAGAGCAGAAAGTTCTTTTGAACAACACATTGAATCATGTATCACAAAGTTGACTTACACTGAGTAGGTTGTGCTTAAGGCCATCCACATATGCAACTTTGTATACAGAAACGTCTTCTTTCCTTATGACTCCATAGCCTTTTATGTGTCCTTTCTTGTTGTCTCCAAAAGTCACAGATCCACCATCTTGTGTTTCTTTGTACGTGGATAGTGCACTTCTGTCACCAGTCATGTGCCTTGAGCATCCGGAGTCTAGATACCAGATTGGCACATACTTCTTCTGCAGGACAATCACAGAGATTTAGGTACCCATATCCCTATGGGTCCAATATTGTTAGAGTTTTTCAAGTTTGCCTTGGCATTCTTGAAATACATTTTGTTCTCTGCAGAAGAGTCAGATTGTTTCTTTGTGGGATTTGACTTTTGAATTGTCGTAGAGAGTAAACAGACTTGACTTGAAAAATGATTATTAAGTTTAGACATAAGATCAAAGCAATGACAGTATTGAATATGAGATGTAATTTGCTTGAACTTTTCATTGAACTTTTTAAACTCAGCCACAGAGGCATTACATTCTTTCTTTACATTAGATTTCCTATTACTAGAAGATCTATGAATACTCGAATGTTGTTTGCAAATGCTCTGTTTAGGACCTGCCTTCTGTGGGTTGCTTCTGTGGTGAACTTCTTTCATCACTGTCACAGAAGAAAAAGATTTATTAACCTTGGGTTTTGAAAATCTAGAACTTATAGGATCAATAGAGGTCTTCTGTAACATTTTAAGCTCAGCAGAGGTTTTGATATGTAGATTCAATTTTAGAAAATCTTGGCAGATTGGAATCTCTGTGAGTTTCTCTTTTGGAGAAATAGTTCTGTGAGGAACTTCAGAGGAGAATTTGACATCCTCTGTGTCACAGGGAATTATCCCTGATTTGAAATCAGTCTCTGAGTTGTCAGATGATGAATCGTCCTCGTATACAGAGGTTGAGTCAATTCTTTCAATAGAGGCTGGATTTTCTGAGCATGTATCGTACGAGCTTTCTTCCTCTGTAGAATAGTTTTCATAGATTGCAGAGGTTTCTAATAAGATTTCTTCAGTGAGAGTTTTATCTATAGAAGATGTACAGAAATTTTCTAAAACGCTTGATTTCCATATTTCCAAAATTTCTTTTTCAATTAAAATTTTAAAGTTTTCTTCTGAAAAAATGGGTTTAAACTCAGGAGCTTCTACTGATAATTTCTTTTCAATGTTTATCAAACAGACAAAAGCAACCTGTGTTTGGGTCTCTGGTTTACCAAACTTGAAGATACCAATCTGATCTTGTGTTTTCAGATATTTCTTTGGTTTGATACCTCTATTGACAGAGGTTGAAGATGATGAGTCTGTGTTTTCAAACCACACGTTCATCATCTTCTTATGTTTCTTCAAGTAAGGATCCACAGAGATTTTCGCCCTTTTGCTTACAGAGATTAGATTTGGAAAATCTGGTTTGTTCGTTTTTCCAATCACAAATAAAGAGGACAAAGGTTTGTTTCTTTTGCCTTCAACACCTAGGGTGATATCATCATACCCTATACCTCGTCTTCCTATTTGTGAGTTTACTTTTTCATAAACTTTCTGTGCATCTTTATAGTTTTTAATCAAAACTTCTCTTCTGAGTAAATTGTTGGTCCCGAAAGACTTAAACAAGTTTGTAGAAGGGGGGGGGGGGGGTTGAATACAAACACACTATTTTACTTTTCTAAATTGTTTATTGATAAATCATTAACAATTTACAGCTTGTTGCGGAAACAAGATTAAGGATAAACCTAAATCTAAACAAGTTGGAACACTAAGGTTTTCTTGCACTAAGAAAGATAAGGAGATTACTAATAAAATCCTATCTTGAGAGATTTGAACTTGTCCAGAGTTAGCAAGTTACTTCAAATGAAGTGAGTTCATCTCTTTATATACTGCATGCATTTAATGCAATCCAGTATATACTTTACACGTGTCATTAGCGGATTGGTTGCATGTCATTGACCTTTGATGACAACCTTAGTAGCCACATGAATGAACAGTGTAGTATCAGAGTGGTTGTACGATTTCAGATTTTCGGAGGTTCTTTTCTGACATTTCGTACGGTGGCGTGCAAGGGAGGTTAAGACAAAAGTACTTTGTACGGAGGACTTCATGATCAGCTTTCGTTGATTCAGCGATTATCATTTACTATTCAGCAGATGATAAAGTTCAGCGATAGCTGAAGTCTTGTACTTGATACTTCACGTTGAGTGGACAAATCTGAGTCTTCGCTGATCCGCATCAGTTCATTAGGAGACTTGTCGCTGGTTCTTGAGCTTGATCTTCGACTTCAGCGTAGAACCTTTGTTGACGTGAATCTTGTCTTCAGGGATCATAAGTAAACAACTAACTTATCAGCGATCATCATAAGGACTGAACAGACTCAGCGCATTAATGATGAACAGTGTTCGCTGAATGTTTAATCTAAAAGTGCGAGAGTTCCTATCAGCAGTACTGTAAGATCTTAGTACTTATCAGCGATAGTGAAACTCTGATACATATTGTTTACTTACAATTTTCACTAAGTATTTAAGATAGGGTCATTATCAAATCACTGAGGGTTTGGATCAACAATCTCCCCCTATTTGATTATGACATAGCAACAGAGAAAATTGCTATTTAATGAAAACATAAGGATAAAAAGAACTCATAAAATATTTGTCCCTTTTACTGTTTTCTGGGATCTTTTCAGTACTGATGGAGTAAAGTACATTCGCTGAAATCTTTCTTTAAATCTTTGAATCAGGTTACAATATGAATAAGAAAGATTACAAGTACAAGCGAAATAAATTACAAGTACTGAAGGATGACTGATACAATAGAGAAAATGGTGATTGTTGTCACCCTTCAAAGGGTTCTTCCTTAATGAGAAGTTCATCAAGGGTTGTCTTTTCAGTTGGAATCATCCAGTCAGGAACCTTTTCTCCTTTATTCTTTAGCTTCAGAGCAGCTTCAAAAATCAAGGGTTTTAGGTGTCGTGCCTGAATGTCTTTTCTGAAGTCGCACCAGTAGATGAGATCTTTGAGCTGTTCGATTGGAGTGATTGGAAGCTCAGCGATCCGTTGAAAGCATTTACGTCCGTCGTAGTCAAGAAAGAATATTCCATAAGGATTACTGATGACTTTACCAGGGACGAAAAGTTCACATGGTGGCAAAGAGACATCAAGGGCAGATAGATCAGGATCAGGACCAAGTACTTCAGCGCGAGAGAAACCAATTCCAGTTTCATTTCGTATGACAGGACCTGAGTTTGAATCTTGACGTTTCTTCCTTGGAGAGTCCTTTTTTCTTTTCGGTTTTAGATCAGGAACAGGAGGAATATCCACACAAGAAGATATCAAATCGATCTGTCTGTTTATCAGCTTTTCGAAATGATCCTTGTACTTAGATTTTGACGGTTGGATAGCTAACCTCATCTCCAGCCATTCAGAGAGACCATACCTTTTTACAGTGTCAGCACGAAAGGTTTCAGATGAGTCATCTTCTCTGAACAGTTTGATGTCAACAATAGGTACTCCGATGGAGGTTCTTCCAGAGATGAATACCTTGTTGATCTTCGCTGGACGATATCTGAAGTGGATTTTCTCTTTACACCAGATCAGGGTGGTCTGAGAAACTTCAGCTTTCTTTTCCACGATCTTCTGGGCTTGTTCCCAAAGCTTTCGTTGGATTTGAATGGGAATACGCTTCAGCTTGGGGTCTTTGACAGATTCTTGAGTGAGCTTGATGGCGTATTCTCTGTCTTTATCTTAAGCTTCCTTCCTTTCAGCGATGAGGCGTTCAACTCTGAGATGATCTTGGTATTCAGCTTTTGAAATTCTGAACTTAGGAGGAACTGAAGGTAGTTGATCGCGCCTTAGGATGATTCGCTGATCCTCGAATCGCTTTATCATTTCTTCTCTCCTCTTTTGATCTTCTTCACTCAGCCTTTGAGCAACTGAGGAAAGTCTGTTTCTGTGCGAGAGAGGTGGTTCTTCTGGTTCATCAGTCTCAGAGATTAAATCTAAGACTGGGATTATGTCTTCAGCGGTAGCTGGAATTATTGGTGAAGTCGCAACAGATCTTTCAGCGATATCCTCAAACAGGGGAGAGGACTAGCTGAAACGCATCGATCTTACAAATAAGAACTGGGTAGAAGAACTTGGGTAGAAAAGATAGAAAAAAATGTGGATGTGTATGGTGTTTGTGGAATGGATAACTGATTTTTCAGAGATGATCAGGGAAGGAAAAATAAGTTTAGTGTACCTGACAAATCGGCTTTGCAAGTAGGATCGCCAGATTATCATCTTCAGCGATGCCTTTGTCTTTGCTTTTCTCAGCGCCAGAGGCTGAGTGCTTTGTCTTTGTCTTCTCCCCTGAAGGTTCTTTTATTGAAATACCTTTAAGAGCTTTGGTTCGAGGAGCAGGTTTGACAACAAAGAAATCATCGTCATCTTCATCATCATCATCATCGTTCCTTGGAGAGGAGGATGGTTCAGCTTCAGGGATGTCGAAGTCTTCGTCTTCTTCTGCTTCAGATTCCTCAGCATCTTCATCGAGTTGCTCCCCCTCAGATATAGAGGCGAGGTTCTCGGTTCCCTCAGTGTTTTCATCTCCCTGCGGTCCAGTAATCCGATCTTCATTACCCTCTCCCCTGATAGATTCATCATGGGAAAGGTCTTCAGCGCTCTTCTCCTGTTCAGCGCTCTTCTCCCCCTCTTTCACATGATGGGCGGGGGAGGAATGGGTAGATTCAGCATTGGTGTTGTCTCTGTCTTCTGGGCCAGAGATTTTCACACAACCTTCAAGCTTAGCTATTCTGTCTTCTAGGCCAGAAATAGCAGGCGTGATTTTCTTCAGCTCTTGGCGATCCTCTGCGGTGAATGAGTCTAAAACAGGTGCAGGGGCCGGAGCAGGAGCTGGATTATTTGCCTTGTTCACCAGCGTCTCGATCATTGTCTTGACAGAACCAAGGTCGGTCTTCACTGAGCCCAAGTCGGTCTTGACCACTGACATATCACCTTCGAGTGTACCAACCGATTTCTTCAGCGTTGTAACTTCGCTGGAAATGGTGGAAACTGATGATTTGAGGTTGGTGTAGTCAGTGTAGATGTCGGAGAGCACTTTGGCAAAGTCGGCGAGAGTTTTATCAAGGTCTTTGATGTCATCAGAGGAGGCATTCTTTTCCACCACAGTAGTCAGCTTCGTCAGATTCTCTCCAGCGTTTGTTACAGCTGTAGAGTTATTTGATAGACCGGTGGTGAGATCCGTAAGTTTCATCTCCATAGACTTCAGAGACTGGTTGATGTCTCCCAAAAAAGGACCTGTAACATATAAGTACTTGTGAACAAAGGAAAGCTCAGAAGTTTCAGGTTTAGTTACAGTGTTTAAGGTGGGATCTGTACCTGCAGGAGCGTTGACGAACTCATCAAAGTTTCGAGTCCCTCCATAGTGTTCCATATCTCCCTCAAAAGTTCCGTGAGGAATGGAGATCTCTGCAGGTCCTTTCTTCGTCATTCGCTGAGAAGCTTCAACGGCTTCTTGAATGATGGCATCTCCAGTTTTGACTGGAGGAGTGTCCAAAGAAGTAGAGGGAGGAGCGAAGGATAAGAATTGGGGTTGGGGTTCAAGTTCAGCGTTGGATTCGCTGAGAAGTACTTCATCAGTCTTTTGAGAGACTGACGAAGGTTGGGTAGATTCCAAAGTTCTAACCTCAGCGTTTAGGGACGCTGAAGTAGGTTTAGAAGGGATGGCTTGAATTGGTGTGGCAGAGCGTACCACGGAACTTTCCTTCAGCTCTTCAGAATGAGCTGAGGAGTCTTCAGCATGCAACTGCTGGGGTTGCTCCTTGGTTTTCTTGATCCTTTTGGAATCAAGAGGGGTAAGAGATTGTTTCCTTTTCTTAGAAGGAATGGATTTTGTGGCCGGGGTATCAGCGATGGGTATTGTCGCTGAAGGAGCCACAGAAAGCGGAGAATTAAGAAGAGTGAGAAGAGTAGAGAGACGTACCTCGTTGGCGACAGGCTTGAAGTCGAGAACTTTAGGGCCAATCTGAGAGAGTTTCAGATCACCCTCTTCAGGATAGCTGTCCTTCAGGCCATATTGAAAGATGGCGCTGATGAATCGCGGGTAAGGAACCCATGCTGGTCGGTCAGCGGCAGAATCAACACGTTGAATGAGGTCTTCATAGATGATGGAGGCCCAGTCAATGTTGAGACCTTTCAGCAGTGCGTAACCCATGGCCTGCTGAGGTTGAGCGGCTTGATCAGAAGATCCGGATTTCGCTGTCATGCAGCTGATCAGGTGAGCGAAGATGAAGTTCATCTCGCTGGGCATCTTGGATTTCTTTATCAGCGTCAGCTTCTTCTCAGGTAGCTTGTCTCTTCCAGTCTCCCAGATGTAACCCATCGCATCAAGGAAAGCAATGATTTCTTCCCTGTCAGCGTGCTTCTTGTGGTCAGGAAATGGAATGAAAGGATTTGATGAGGTAGCGTTAGGGAATTTCAGAGCTTTACGGATTATTGCGGGGGTTATCTTGATTGTGCCATACTCAGTATCGCTGAGTATGCAGCCGATGGTTTTAGAGGGTAGGTTGGTGTGTCTGGCAGAGTACCAGAATTGGGATAATAGACGCTGACTGGCAGGAGGTGTGATTGTCAGTGCTGTGTATATGGGGCTATTCTTCAAAAAAATCACAGCGTCGTCTAGATGGGATACCTGCTTCCGAGGAGGAAACTCGAGAAGCGCTGAAAGGTTGTTTGCCTTTGTCCAGTCTAGTTGATCCAGCTCAAACTTAACCTGAGGAGCTTTGGTGATTTCCAGTTCCTCAGAATCACTAGAGATGGACTCAGCGGTAACATTCAGCTTTGAAGTTGCCATTTCACTGTATTATCAGTTCAACCAAAGATGTTAACAAATAAGAAATATCTTAATGTGGAAAGAAATTTCCATTAAGATTTTTCGAATTTTGTCCATTTCATTCAGACAAAAAAGTCTTAATGAAGATTAGGGTTTTTCTTGTTTTTAAAGAAAACGAATATAACACCTATAAGCCTTGTATACCAGTTTTTAAAAAAAATGGATACGAAAGAAGAACAAGTTTAAGATTTTAGATTTAAAACTTGAAGAACAACCATGAAATGGTTGTGTTTATAAAACCATGAAAGAAAATGATTTTATTTTTGAGTTCTTTTGTTTGATCTTGTGTAAAACAATGATAAGATCGAAAACAAGTTATTTGCATTTGATAAGAGATAAGAACATATTGACCTTGAGTTTGATGAAGAAGATGATGAACAGTTCTTGAAGATCGAGAGCACAAAATGCAACAGTGTTCTTTTCTTGCGGAGAAAGATTGATTCGCATAAAAGACAAATATAAACTTTGAGAGAGTTTATATAGGAAGAGAGTAGAGAGAGAAAAACTTGAGCGGGAAAGTTTTTCATCATGACACGGACACATGTTTGCATTTGATTGGATAGACAACGAAACGTGCAAACGTGTGTCAGAAAAAGAAACGTGCCTGGTGTTATCCGTTGCAATGACGTCACAACTGTCCTTTCACATTCTTTCGTTGTCTCTGAGGTTTTGAAAGAAAAACTCAGGGACTCTTTGGAAAATATGAAGCACTGAATAGAAATATCAGTGAGGGTTTTAAGAAATTTCAAAATATTATTCAGCGATGAAAGAATTTGAAATCTTGCATTTTCATGCGTTTTGTCAGAGAAAACATACCTTGATATCAGTTTAACCCAATTTATTCAGAGAGAAGATGATGAAATGGATTGTACTAGTTTATTTTATCCAGAGCCTATACAAGAATGTATAAACGTATCGCTGATTAAATGTGAACCGCTGAAGATTTATCCTTCAAAGTTCAGCATTCCAAGCTCGCTGATGAGAAAGTTGAATCTTGTCTCATCAAGAGGTTTGGTAAACAAATCAGCTAACTGATAATCAGTTGGGATAAAATGAAGTTCTATATCACCATTCATCACATGATCTCTGATAAAATGATATCTGATTTCTATGTGTTTTGTCTTTGAGTGTAGCACTGGATTGTTTGCTATAGCGATGGCACTTGTGCTGTCGCAATAGATTGGAATTTTGGAGAGCTGAAGATCATAGTCTAGTAGTTGATTTCTCATCCACAAGACTTGAGAACAGCAGCTTCCAGCGGCTACATACTCAGCTTCAGCTGTGGAAGTGGACACCGAGTTTTGCTTCTTACTTGTCCAACTTACCAGCTTTCCACCCAGGAGCTGACATCCTCCTGTGGTGCTTTTCCTATCCATTTTGCAACCTGCAAAATCACTGTCTGAATAGGCGGTTAGATCGAATCCTGAATCTTTGGGATACCAAAGACCTAGATTCGCTGTACCCTTAAGATATCGAAAGATTCGCTTTACAGCTTTCATATGAGATATCTTAGGTTCAGCTTGATATCGTGCGCACAGACATGTTGCAAACATAATATCGGGTCGGCTAGCTGTAAGATACAGTAGTGAGCCGATCATCACACGGTACAACGTGACATTGACAGGAACACCCTTTGTGTCCTTATCAAGTATCAGCGGTGGTGCCATAGGGGTTTTCATAGCTGAACTTTCAGTTAAGTCGAATTTTTTCAGCATATCTTTAACATACTTTCCCTGATTTATAAAAGTTCCTTTTTCAGTTTGCTTAATCTGAAGACCAAGGAAATATGTTAGTTCACCCATCATACTCATTTTATACTCATCTTTCATTCTATCAGCGAAACGAGTACAAAGCTCAGGGTTAGTAGAACCAAATATAATGTCATCAACATATATTTGAACTAAAATGATATGACCTTTTATTTTTCTAAAAAACAAAGTTTTGTCAATCTTACCTCTCTCAAATTTTTCAAGGTGGAGATACGTAGAAAGAGATGTCATACCATGCACGAGGAGCTTGCTTCAAGCCATAAAGTGCCTTATCCAGCTTATAAACATAACCTGGACGCTTAGGATATGAGAATCCTGGAGGTTGTTCCACATAAACTTCTTCATTCAGCTTTCCATTTAGAAACGCTGACTTAACATCCATTTGATGTACAGTGAAGTTTTTGTGTACAACATATGCTAAGAAAAGACGAATAGATTCAAGTCTTGCTACAGGAGCAAAGGTTTCGTCATAATCTATACCTTCCTCTTGTCTGTATCCCTGAGCAACAAGACGAGCTTTGTTGCGAGTTACAGTACCATGTTCGTCCAACTTGTTTCGATAGACCCACTTAGTGCCTATCACTGTTTTGTCAGTTGGTCTCCGAACAAGTTTCCAAACTTTGTTTCTTTCGAATTCAGTCAGCTCTTCTTGCATAGCGCTGACCCAGTTTGGATCTCTGAGGGCATCATCTATTTTCTTTGGTTCAGTTAGAGAAATAAAGTTAACAAATAAACAAATATTACCTGCACTTCTACGAGTCTGAATACCAGCGTTGGGATCACCAAGAATTTGATCGATTGGGTGATTTACAGTCCATCGCTGAGCCGGAACATGCGTCGCTGACTCAGTCTGAACTGGAGAAACTGAAGATGAGGCTTCAGCTACTTCTGGATAATCAGCTAAGAGAGGAATGCTTGCATTTGTCACTTCATTCACTGATTGCTGAGAAATAGATGGAATTTCTGAGACATTTGGATCAACTGCGGGTATAGTATTTATAGGAACAGCTGAGACCCAAGATGTTTCAGCTTCACTATTCTGCATATTGGGAATGATAGTAGGACCATCATTTTCAGTTGTATGAGTATGAGTAGTGGGAACATCTTCTGAATCACCAAGATGAGAAAACATCCATTGATTCAGTTCTTCTGTATCAGCGTTCGGTTTAGAGTTCGCTGAACGGGATTCGTCAAACGTGACGTGAATAGTTTCTTCTACAGTTTGTCTTCTTCGGTTGAAGACTCTGAAGGCTTTGGAAACTGAGGAGTATCCAAGAAAGATTCCATCATCAGCCTTAGGATCAAACTTTCCAAGGGCATCTCTGTTGTTCAGTATGAAACACTGACAACCAAAGATGTGAAGAAAGCTGATTGAAGGCTTTCTCCCATGAAAAAGTTCATAGGCTGTCTTTTTGAATCTTTTGACTATCAGCGACCTGTTTTGCGTAAAACAAGCCGTGTTGACAGCTTCTGCCCAAAACTGAGTAGGCAGGTGAGAATCGCTGAGCATTGAACGTGCAACTTCAATAATTGTTCTATTTTTTCTTTCAGCGACTCCGTTTTGTTGTGGTGTTCTCACTGACGAAAAGTTATGAGAAATACCCTTGCTCTCAAGGAAGGAATCAAGAGAACTGTTTTTGAATTCAGTTCCATGATCACTCCTTATTGAGCGAACAGTCATATTGTTCAGAGTTTCCATCTTCCGAACAAAGGTGATGAGTTCTTAGGGGTGTCACTCTTAGAACGGAGAAACATTACCCATGTATAACGAGAGAATTCATCAACTATGACCAGCGTATATTTCTTTCCAGCGATGGATTGTTTGTTAACGGGGCCAAACAAATCCATATGGAGTAGTTGAAGAGGAGATGACACTGAGGAAACTTGCTTGGACTTAAAGCTTGCCTTGGTCTGCTTCCCTTTTTCACACGCTGAACATAAGGATTCTTTGGCGTATGAATGTTGAGGTAGACCAGTGACTAACTCTTTGGATGAAAGAGTATTTAGTGTCTTGAAGTTGAGATGTGAGAGTCTCTTGTGCCATAGCCAGTTGACATCAGAAGATGCCTTTGAGAAGAAACAGGAGTTCTCAGTGGTTGTTGAGTCCATGTTTATAACGTAAACATTTTCCAAACGATAACCGCTGAGAGCTATCTTCTCCTTTTTGTCAGAGACAAAGCAGGATTCCTTGGTGAAAATCACTTTGTTATCCATGTCGCAAAGCTGACTGATGCTCAGAAGATTATGCTTCAGCCCTTCAACATATGAGACTCTTCTGAAGGATGTTGTACCATTTGAAAGTACACCATACCCTCGGGTGTGTCCTTTTCCATTTCCACCGAAAGTTACAGAGGGACCCTTCTCTTCCTTGTATTCAGCGAGCAGGCTTTTCTTTCCAGTCATGTGTCTAGAGCATCCGCTATCGAGATACCAGATACCCTTCTTAACCTGCAATACAAAGGAAGATTAGTTTTGCTTGGGTACCCACTTCACCATGTATACGCGTTTGTCAGTGGAAGTGGTTGGAATGGGTTCAGCAGTCTTCGCAGCATTTGAAGATTCAGCTTTGTCTTTCTTCACTTTGGTCAATTTCTTGACCTCAGCGGTATGAGTCACCTTGACCTGACTTGCAACTGGTTTGGTCTTCTTTGGTGCTATCTTCACCTTAGCTATCTTATCAGCTTTGGTGGCTGTGGGACACTTACTTGCAATATGATCGGTAAGTCCACAGTGATAACATTTCCTATAACTAAAATTAGTTCTAGGACCACTTGTGTGCTGAGCTTTTAATTTGGAATTAGAAGTGCCAGCACCAAGTACACTATTGGTTTTTGAAATAGGACGAACATTCAGTTCTTCAGATTTCTTACCAAGGACATCTACTCTGAGTCTAGGAGTAGGTCGCTGAACTGATCCAGAGGTCTGATTTCTAGAACCAGATGAATGAATCACTAAGGCTTTGGAAGCATTCAGCTTAGGTACTAAAGTACCCTTCTGAGGATTTTGATAAATTACAATTCCTTTACCTTTATCTTTAGAGACAGAGGTAGGTTTTGAATAAACCATTTTCTCCTTACCTTTTGAGGAGGTAGGAGTTTCCTCAGGGATTGGTGTAATCGACGAGGAGTACTGAGATGAAGAAGTGTCAGCTACCGAGGATACGAACGTTCCAAATTTAAGCATTGAACGTTCAGTGGTTGGTATTGGAGTATCATATTTATAACCCAGACCACGTTTATCACTCAGAGGAATCTGAGCCTTAATTATCTCAGTGATCTTTGTTGAAGAATTACACCATCCTTCAACAGTAGCTTGTTCAGCTTTTAATGCAGCGATAGCTTCCGCTCGTTCAATTTTGACTAGCTGATTTAAATGGACTTGATCTTTAAAATCTTCTTCAAATTTAGAAAGCTTTTCTATTTGAAGGTGGCAATTTTTAAGCTTTTCAGCGAGATCAAGATTTTGGTTTTCAACCACAGCTTTGCCGTTCATGGCTTCGTATAAGCTTCTAGTCAGTAGTTCGATTTTACGGAGACTATCAGCTTCATCAATATTTACAATATTGGTAAAGAAGGAAGGTGATACCTGAATGGCAGATGTTGAAGTGGAGGGAATGTCTGAACTTTCTTCCTCTTCTTCAATCTTGGCCATGAGACATTGATTTGCTTCATCATATTCAGAATCAGATGATGAGGCTTCTTCATCAGAAGCAGCCCAATCGTAGTCAGCCATTAGGCCTTTTCCCTTCTTCTTAAATCTTTTCAGCTTTGCATACTTCTCCTTCAGCTTTAAGTATTTGTCGTCTTTATTCCTTGGAACAAAGGATTTCTTTGTAAAGGCTGAAGGTCTCATGATTTTCTTTGACCTGCACTCGTTAGCGAAATGACCTGTCTTTTCGCAGTTAAAACAAGTAGCAGTAGCCTTATCAACAAAAGCTGATGACTTAGGCTTGTCAGCTATAGAAAGAGTTTTGTTCTTTCTAAACATTTTCTTCTTGGCGAATCTCCTGAACTTTTTAGTTAGGAGAGCCAAGGATTCATCATCTGAAGAATCAGAATCTGATGATCTTTCAGAGTTACTTTCTAACTCAGTGATAGTGACCACGGGTCGCTGAGTAGAAGGTTCCTCTAAGATTAAAGCAACAGGGGTGCTTTTGGAATCTTTTACAAGATTCTTCTTAAGATGGCTAGATTGCTCATGATTCAGCAATGTGCCATATAAGGTAGCGAGTGTCATTGATCTTAGATCTTTTGACAGCTTGAGACACATGGAATAATTGTCCCAGCTTTCAGGTAAACATTCTAAAAACTTTGTCAGAACTTCAAAGTTAGAATATTCCTTACCAACCGTTTTAAGATCTATAATTAAGCAGTTAAAACGTTGATGTACTTCAGAGAGAGTTTCATTCTTACCAGAGATGAAACTTTCGTATTGTCTTACCAGGTTGTGTCCCACATGGCCTTCGAGGATTTCAGGTTCATGACGGAATGGTAGACTTCGTCAGGAAGGGCCATGGATAGTATGGATCTGGCTTTTGTATCTATAGCCACTTTCTTCTTGTCTTCATCGGTCCAATGATGGATTTCCTTTGGAATCAGCCTTTCTGGAATAGCAGCTCTAGTTGCAGTGGCTGGAACGGCAGGATCAATCGTTACAGGGATGTGTGGACCGTTTTCAAGATAGTAAGGTATAGTAGGGTCTACACCTTCTAAGAAGAGTGTCATCCTATTTTTCCATAAGTTGAAGTTGTCTCTGGAAAATCTAGGGGGTTTTGCAAGAGAACCATTGTCGATATAGTGAGTGTTTGTGTTTGAGTTGGCCATTTTCAGATAATAGCAAGGAAGAGAAAATATCTTAGATTAGATCTTGTTTATGAGATTAAACAAATCCGCTCTGATACCACTTGTTGGTCCCGAAAGGCTTAAACAAGTTTGTAGAAGGGGGGGGGGGGGGGGGGGGGGTTGAATACAAACACACTATTTTACTTTTCTAAATTGTTTATTGATAAATCATTAACAATTTACAGCTTGTTGCGGAAACAAGATTAAGGATAAACCTAAATCTAAACAAGTTGGAACACTAAGGTTTTCTTGCACTAAGAAAGATAAGGAGATTACTAATAAAATCCTATCTTGAGAGATTTGAACTTGTCCAGAGTTAGCAAGTTACTTCAAATGAAGTGAGTTCATCTCTTTATATACTGCATGCATTTAATGCAATCCAGTATATACTTTACACGTGTCATTAGCGGATTGGTTGCATGTCATTGACCTTTGATGACAACCTTAGTAGCCGCATGAATGAACAGTGTAGTATCAGAGTGGTTGTACGATTTCAGATTTTCGGAGGTTCTTTTCTGACATTTCGTACGGTGGCGTGCAAGGGAGGTTAAGACAAAAGTACTTTGTACGGAGGACTTCATGATCAGCTTTCGTTGATTCAGCGATTATCATTTACTATTCAGCAGATGTCAAAGTTCAGCGATAGCTGAAGTCTTGTACTTGATACTTCACGTTGAGTGGACAAATCTGAGTCTTCGCTGATCCGCATCAGTTCATTAGGAGACTTGTCGTTGGTTCTTGAGCTTGATCTTCGACTTCAGCGTAGAACCTTTGTTGACGTGAATCTTGTCTTCAGGGATCATAAGTAAACAACTAACTTATCAGCGATCATCATAAGGACTGAACAGACTCAGCGCATTAATGATGAACAGTGTTCGCTGAATGTTTAATCTAAAAGTGCAAGAGTTCCTATCAGCAGTACTGTAAGATCTTAGTACTTATCAGCGATAGTGAAACTCTGATACATATTGTTTACTTACAATTTTCACTAAGTATTTAAGATAGGGTCATTATCAAATCACTGAGGGTTTGGATCAACATAAATCTTGCCATAATACCTCTCTTTCTCTTTGAAAGTATTCTTTAAGAGCTCTTATGTCATTAGTTTCGCTCCTTGAAACTGAAAGTTCTTTTGCTTTATCTTTTAACGTATTGGTTAATTCAGAAATTTGTTTTTTAAAGGATCTAGAGTTTTGTTCCAATTCTTTTCTATTCTCTCTTTTTCCTCAAAAATCATTGCTTTTTCTTGAGTGAGAAGCCGTACTTCTCTCTCATTGAAGGTGAGTCTTTTCTGAATACTTTGATTTATCTCTTTCAGTTCAATTAATTCAATGTTAATTCTAAGTGTATTATCATCTACAGAGGTAATACAAGAGTTGGAATTTGAAGTAGATACCTCAGAGTCAGTGCAGGAGTCGACTTCTGCCATGCCACAGAAGAGGGCATTGGCGGTATGTTCATCGTCAGAAGTAGAGTCTGACTGGAAGTCTTCTGTGTTCTCCTCAGAATGTCCTTTTGCCATTAAGGATTTTTGAGCATAATACTCGGCTTTCTTTTTGTAGAAAGCAGAGTCCCTCTGTGGGCGATTTGATCTGCTTCTGCATTCATTCGCAAAATGGCCGGGTTTGCCGCAGTTAAAACACCCTTGAGGAGTGTTTCCTGTTCGATCATTGGACTTCTGTAGGTCTCCGCCTTTCTCTGGTCTACATTCATTTGCATAGTGACCAGGTTTGCCGCATTTGTAGCATTCTTGCTGTATGTGGCTTACCGAGTCATCTGACCTCTGTCGGTCATTTCCTCTGTAATGTCTTTCGCTTGACCTCTGTCGGCCACTCGATTCTTCTTCTCTTCTGTCATCTCTTCTGTTTTCTCTATCATATCTTTCATTTCCGGAACCTCTTCTGTTTCCTCTGAACTCTTTTGTCAATAGAGCTAAAGATTTAGCTAGTGACGCAAGAGTTATTTCTTTTTCTGCTTGCTCTTCTTCTTCACTGTCTATTCTCACCATCTTCTTCTTCTCCTTCTTCTTCTCCTCTGTGGCTTTTTCATTTCTTGGTCTCTGTGCATCTTCTTTAGTTTTACTAACCAATGCATATGGTACAATGGTTAGTGTTTTAGCCTGTGCTATCTGAGGTTCTTGTGCGGCTAATGTTCCGTAAAGATCAGAGAGAGTCCAGGTGTCTAGATCCTGATTTGTCTGTAGGGACATAGACAGCTGGAGCCATTCTTCATTTAGACTTTTTAAAAACATGACATTGTTTTCTTCAGAAGTTCTGTCAATGCCTGATTTTCTGCACTTGTTGATTAGAGAGTTGAATCTGTCGTATGTTGTTTGCAGAGATTCTGTTGAAGAGGCTCTGAATGCATGACATTCATTGATGTACTGTGCTCTTCGGTTTTTTTGTGTTTTAGCACCTCCTTCCAACTGTCTTTCCAGTTCTTTCCACAGATCATGCGCTGTTTCACATGAATCCAAGGATTGAAAGAGTTCGTTGGGTATTGCCATAATCAATGTCCTCTTGGTTTTCTGAGAAACTTCATCTTCTGCTTTATCTTCGGTTGACCACTCCCCTTTTGGCTTTGGTTTTTGATGTTCGGGGATTTCGGCAGATTCAGCAGTAGCAGGTATACGAGGTACTACTGTCATGGGAATAGGAGGAGGATTGTACAGATATTGTACTTGATTTTTTTCAGTGCCCTCGAAAAAATGGACCATTCTTATTTTCCACTGAGGATACTCATCTCGAAGGAGACTAGGAGGTTTAGTGAGAGAACCAGTAATAAAGAAATTATTTGTATTTGTCATTTTTGAAGATTTTAGAAAGAAGGTATGACTAAAGAGTTACTTCGATGAACTTGAAGATTTTCTGAGTTTAAGCAGTTTCCAGACACAATAATATCTATCACGAATCTTGATAAGTGGATCACTTGATATTGAAAATCAAGAGTGGCTCTGATACCAATTGTTGGAACCCAGATACATTTAATCAAGATTAACAGTCTATTAGTTGAGTTTAGAGTTTGATGCGGAAGCGTATTAAACTAACAGATATGTTTGATAGATATTAGAACGCACATATATAAAGAAAACAGTAAGGAATAAAAAGGATTTCTTGAACAGTTACTGTTATTCAATATATAATAAGAACACGAAGAACAGATTAAGAACTGTTGGTGTATGTGAGAATATAACACTCAGATATTTGACAATAACGTTTGAGAGTATTAGTGATTCCTTGTTTTTTCGTTCTTAGGAAGATCTCAACATGAGACTTCCTTTTATACTACTCTTAGAAGATTATGAAGTAGGTCACTATTCCTTTTACGGCATGAATAGTGAACTGGATGGTGTGAGCAGTGGACTGGATGGTGTGAGCAGTTGTTTGAGCTATGCGCATTTAATGGAGCAGATGTACTTTTGGTAAATGCATTAAATGGCGCAGACGTCTATTTTGTACCATGCCCTATTGAGTCCACTCAGAGCTTGACACGTGTTTTGACAGTACTTTTCCATGCAAGTTGATGAACGTATCCAGTAATATCTTCCAAGTCTTCATAGCAGACCACAGAGGCTCTGTAAGGCATTACAGAGGTTCTATGGTCTGACCTTCTGTGGAGCAGTCCACTTGTTTCCGAGTTGATCTTCTTCTTGCGCACTACAGAGGTTCTGTGATTACCTCTGTAGCTTCTGTGGCTTTCTGGACTTGATCTTCTGGAAGAAGTGGCAGAGCCTCTGTGAGAGGCTTTTCTATACTTAGCCTATTTTTCACTACTTCTAAGTATTTCTATGATTAGGAAGATTGAAGCTAACAGTTTCCATCGTAGTCTAGAAAGAATATACCATATGGATCACTTACAACTGTGCCAGGAATGAAAGTTTCTCCAGGTGGTAGGGAGGTGTCAAGCGCTAAGAAATCAGCATCAGGGCCAAGAACTTCAGCACGAGAGAAACTAATACCTGTTTCATTCCGTATAGGAGGACCTGAATCAGAGACTTTCTTTTTCTTAGCAGAGACTTTTCTTTGTTGAGGAGGAAGAGGAGGAATATCCACAACCGAGGAAAGCAGGTCAATCTGTTTGTTTAAGATCTTCTCGACATGTCTTTTGAACTTTGAGCGCGATCCCTGAATGGCTAATTTCGTTTCTAACCATTCAGAGAGACCAAACTTTTCTAAGGTAGCAGCATAGAAAGTTTGCTTGGTCTTGTCTTCTATGTAGACATCCACTTCAACAACAGGAACGTCGGCGTACAGTCTTCCTCTGATGTTTACTTTGATGATTTTGGATGGTCTAGATCGATAGGTCAGCATTTGTTTATCCCATTCCAAAGTCATGTCAGAGACCTTAGTCTTTTCTCTAACGATCTTTTGAGCATCATACCATAGCTGACGTTGAACATCAATGAGAACTCTTTTCAGCTTGGGGTCTTTTATTGATCGTTGAGTAAGCTTGATGGCGTATTCTCTATATTTTTCTTTAGCTTCCTTTCTTTCAGCGATTAAGCGTTCAGCTCTGAGGTGTTCCTTGTATTCCTTTTGGGAAACTCTGAACTTTAGAGGAACGGAAGGAAGTTGATCACGCTTCAGAATGATTCGCTGATCTTCGAGTCTCTTGATCATTGCATCTCTCTTTTCTTAATCCTCTTCACTTAGCTTTTGAGGAGCCAAGGAAGGTCTGTTTTTGTGAGAGAGCATCTGTTCTTCAGGTTCATCAGTCTCAGAGATTAAATCTAAGACTGGGATTATTTCTTCAGCGTTGGGAGCTGGGATTATTGTTGATGAAGTCGCAGCTGTAGGAACTTCAGCGATATCCTCAAACAGGGGAGAGGACTAGCTGAAATGCAGCGATCTTACAAGTAAGAACATGGGTAGAACAGAGATGGAAAGAATGGGATTGTGTATAGAGGTTTGCGGAGGTAGAGAACTGATAAAGTGTATAGAGGAGGGATGTTGTGTAAGATTAATGTACCTGACAAACCGGCTTGTTAAGCAAGATCATCAGATTTTCATCTTCAGCGACACCTTTTCCTTTGCCTTTGTCAGCTTCAGATGTTGATGGCTTTGTCTTTGTCCGCTCCCCTGAAGGTTCATTTATCAGAATCCTTTTAAGAGCTTTAGTTCTCTGAGCAGGTTGACGATAAAAGAATCATCATCATCGTCATCTTTGTCATCATCATTCTTTGGAGAAGAGGATGGTTCAGCATCAGACAAGTCGATGGCTTCTTCATCTTCAGCTTCAGACTCAGTTTCTTCAGCTTCTTCTTTGAGTTTCTCCCCCTCAGATACAGAGGCGAGCTTCTCGGTTCCCTCAGGGTGTTCATCTCCCCGAGGTCCAGCGACTGCTTCAGCTTCAATAGTCTTCTCACCCTCTTTAGTGAAGGCGAGGTCTTCATTCTTCTCTCCCCTGATAGATTCATCATGGGAAAGGTCTTCAGCGCTCTTGGAAGGGTCTTCAACGCTCTTCTCCCCCTCTTTTTCATGATGACTGGGGGAGGAATGAGATGATTCAGCAGCCGTGGTTTTCTCCCTGTCTTCTTGGCCAGGGACCCCACATAAGTCTCAATCGTTGATAATCTGGTTTGAAGAACAGAAATACTAGGATTGATTTTGACGAGTTCAGCACGATCTGGCGGAGTAAAATGCTCAGGAGCAGGGGCAGGGGCAGGTGCAGGGGCGGTTGTGTTGGTCAGGATCTGCTGCAACAAGTTCTGAATAGAAGAGATGTCATTCTTCATCGTGTTGACATCAGTCTTCACATAACTCATATCAGTTTTTACTGAACTGACATCAGCCTTTACAGCAGACATATCACCTCCGAGTGTGCCAACCGATGTCTTCAGCGTTGTGACTTTGCTGGACATGGTGTCAACTGATTTCTTGATGTCGAGGTAGTCTGTGTAGATGTCAGCTAGAACTTTGGAAAAATCACCGAGTGATTTATCAACCTTCTCCACATCAGCTTTGGAGGCATTCTTTTCGACAACGGTTGTAAGCTTTGTAAGATTTTCTCCAGCGATTTTTACCGCTGAAGAGTTGCCGGAAAGAGTAGACGTGAGACCTGTCAGCTTTGTCTCTACAGTCTTCAGAGACGCGTTGATGTCTCCCAACTTGTGAACAGAGGAAAGCTCAGAAGTTTGGGGTTTAGTAACAGTGTATAGGGGTTGGTGCGTACCTGCAGGAGGATTGGTGAATTCATCAAAATCACGGGTTCCTGAGTAAAGTTCCATATCGTCAGCGAGAGTACGTGGACGTATGGTCAGCTCTGCAGGTCCTATGCCCATCACTCCTTGAAGAGTATTTTCTTTAGCTTCTGGAGGAATGACATGTGCTTCAGTGATAACTGGAGTTGTGTCCAAATGAGTGGAGGGAGAAGCGAAGGATAAGAATGGAGGTTGGTTACTGAGTTCAGCGTTGGAATCGCTGAGAATCACTTCATCAGTCTTTTGAGAGACTGAGGGAGGTTGGGTAGTTTCCAAGTTTGTAACCTCAGCGTTTGGAGACGCTGAAGTCGGGATAGAGTGGGTGGCTTGTTCAGGTGTGGCAGAGCGTACCACTGAACTTTCCTTCAGCTCAACAGGAGGAGCTGAGGAGACTTTAGCAGGAGATTGCTTGGATTGCTCCTTGGGTTTCTTAGTTCTTGTTGGAACCCAGATACACTTAATCAAGATTAACAGTCTATTAGTTGAGTTTAGAGTTTGATGCGGAAGCGTATTAAACTAACAGATATGTTTGATAGATATTAGAACGCACACATATAAAGAAAACAGTAAAGAATGAAAAGGATTTCTTGAACAGTTACTGTTATTCAATATATAATAACAACACGAAGAACAAATTAAGAACTGTTGGTGTGTGTGAGAATATAACACTCAGATATTTGACAATAAACCTTGAGAGTATTAGTGATTCCTTGTGTAATCGTCCTTAGGAAGATCTCAACATGAGACTTCCTTTTATACTACTCTTAGAAGACTATGAAGTAGGTCACTGTTCCTTTTACGGCATGAACAGTTGACTGGATGGTGTGAGCAGTTGTTTGAGCCATGCGCATTTAATGGAGCAGATGTACTATTGGTAAATGCATTAAATGGCGCATACGTCTATTTTGTACCATGCCCTATTGAGTCCACTCAGAGCTTGACACGTGTTTTGATAGTACTTTTCCATGCAAGTTGATGAACGTATCCAGTAATATCTTCCAAGTCTTCATAGCAGACCACAGAGGCTCTGTAAGGCATTACAGAGGTTCTATGGTCTGACCTTCTGTGGAGCAGTCCACTTGTTTCTGAGTTGATCTTCTTCTTGCGCACTACAGAGGTTCTGTGATTACCTCTGTAGCTTCTGTGGCTTTCTGGACTTGATCTTCTGGAAGAAGTGGCAGAGCCTCTGTGAGAGGCTTTTCTATACTTAGCCTATTTTTCACTACTTCTAAGTATTTCTATGATTAGGAAGATTGAAGCTAACAATCTCCCCCTAAGTAGTGAAAAATAAAAAACTTGACTCTTAAGTTCTTTTAAGGCTAAGTATTTAAATTACAGAGGTTAAACAATACCTCGAATGCTCTTTCATTCAAAGAAGTGCCATAGGCATTTTACATTTGAGTACATTGAAAGAAACGTTGACAGAGATTCTTTGAAGAGACTCAGATTTTTGCATTTGGGAAGTCGTCGAACTTTCTGTTGTCTTTTCCTACTTCCTTGAGTTCTTCATAGAATTTGAGGCAGAGATTTCGTAAGCCGAGTGTAGCATCAATCTTTTTGATCATCATCAGAGCAGATTCTTCGTTCATAAGCTCTGTTGCTTTATTCTCCTCTAGTATCTTTCTGAACATGTTCAGAGTACGGGTTGTGTACTTCTGACAGTCCATTGTCACAAACAGTTTCAGTTGATCAGCAGGATTCTTGAATACTAACCCGTACCTTGGAGTTTTGATGATTGAATTGGGTATGGCATTGGGTGGGCAGAAATCCTCTGGTGGTCTGATACTTAGAATAGTTATGCCCAGATCGATGGCTAGTTGAATGTCGAGCATGCTGTAGATTAGGAGCTTTTCACGCATCTCCTTTCTGAGAACTCGATAAGACCTTTTGTGGCAGTCGTCATTGAAGTTGTCTTTTGTCCATTGCAGAAGGTCAGGTAAGTCATAGGGATTGAGGTTTCGGATATCAGCATCAGAGAATTGATTCTCTGATCTGTCAGACCTTTTGACTTTCCAGATGGTATACACCGTATGAGGATAGGTTCTCATTTTGGAGTATTTGCAATAGATTACCTTCTTTATTTTGTGAATGGAGTAAACTTGATTGACTGGTTTTGACTTTGTAGAGGTGAAGATTGCATCGAATTCCTCTTTGAGCTTCTGATCTCGGACATGGGCTGGCAGATCGCTCTGGAAGTGTTGTCTGTAGAGATAACTGTAGACTTGTTCTTCCATTTGTTCAATGGTTGAAGTAGATATTGGAATTGGTCTCCTTAGCTCATCCATCTTTCGAGTGATGTCTGCTACTCTACCTTCTGTTACCTTAGCTGTGGGATTCAGGGATGGGTTTTCTGACAGAGGATTCAAGTTGAATGCCCAGTCTTCCTCTTCGGGTTTAGGAGTGACGAAGGCATTAAATGCACCTTTCATCAATTTCTCTGTAGCAACTGGCATTTTCTTCTTTGGCTCTTCTTCTGTCATTATTCCCTTGCCTTTATCTTTTGGCTTTGAGGTTTCAGATATTGGGTTTTGGATTTGTGTGGGTGGAACCTCTGTTGATTTGACAATTGGAGGTTCTTTGGGTTTTGGGGTTGGATGCTCTGATGTTTTGGTTGTTGCCTCTGAAGGTTTTGATACTTCGGGTTGTGAGGACTCTGTTGGTTCTTTGGGTGAGGGTGGAGTTTGTTCTGAGGATGAGGATGCAAGATTGATTACCTTAGGTTCTGTGGTTGGTGCATCCTCTGGTGAGATAGAGGTGTTTTGCCTCTGTTGTTTTCCCTTCTGGGTTTCTGTCGTAGAGGGTTCTGCAGTTTTCTCTATAGTTTTTGCAGAAGCAGCCTCCGTTGTTTCCTTTGTTTTCTCCCCCTCAGGATGACCAGATGCTCCATCATCAGGATCATCCTGCCTTCTTTTAGCAGCAACTTCTGTTCTGCAGGTGTCTTGAGCTGCTTGCCTTGCTGCATTTTTCTTCATTGTTTCAAAGTAGATTGCGATCGCAGTTTTGAAGGCTTTGGTCGCACTTTTCTCGAACTCTGCAGCGGTTGTTTTGGCAATGTTAGTGGCAGAGGCGATGACAGCAGCAGCAGAAGTTTCTGTAGTTGACTTCATTTCTGCAAGGGCTGCTTTAACCTCTGTGGATAAGGTATCCACTTTGGTATTTAATCCTGTAAGCGCGCCTGAAGTTGACTCTGTAAAAGACGTGAATGAGCTTTGCAACTCATTCAATGTTTGAGTTACATAGGTTACAAAGGCTTGGAACTCATCCTTTGTAACATGTTCCTCTGGGTAACCTCTGGAGGAACAACTCCTTCTCCATAGTGAGTCCCTATTCCTGGGACACCTTCGTTCACCCTTGTTTGTACGTTGGGGGTGGAAGGATTTCCATCTGATCCTCGAGAAGAAACCTGAGTTTTAGTCTCTATAGAAGTTCTGTAAAGAACATTGTCCAAATCCACTCTAGAGGTGGGTATCGGAATATTCTTCTGTTGACTCGGAGACTTGTCTAGAGTCTCTTCGTCATGGTGCTCTCTACTTCTCTCTGAAAGACGTTTTGGCCCTATATTGTGCGTGTCAGAGGAAACGAATTCTTCTGTAGGGTGTTCTAGTGTGATCTGGGGCGATGGATCACGAACTATAGGTGAGTCTCTCTGAGGAGACTCCCTAGGAATGGATTCCCCGGCTTCTGTGGGCGCAGAAGTCGAAAGAGTGACTTCTGGCTGTTTGGTTTGGGTAAGGATCGAGCTGTGCTGCTCTATTTCAATGACACCTTCTGCAGCTAGACCTGCAGTGTCAGATGTGTGGGTTGCACTGGGAGGGGTTGAGGGATGTGTGCCTTCTGTAACTTCGGCATCTTTTTCTTTTTCATTTCCTCCAGACGTTTCTACCCTATCCTCTAAACCTTTTTGCACCTCTTCTTCTGCAGTCTCTTGTCTTGGCAGAAGTGAATCAAGAACCTATGTGAAGATTGGAGTTTGCAGAGGTGGGTCGATTCCTTCTGTTATTGTTTGCAGAGGAGAAGATGGTTTCGTCTTTGATTTTCTTTTCTTTGGTTTTGGTGCCCCCTCCTCTGAAGATTTTGACTTCCTTTTTCTTTTGGAAGAGGGAGGGGCAGAGGGTGGTTGGATAGCAGAGGCAAGTGGTTCCTCTGTAGGGTTCTTGGATTTCTTTCCCTTTTTCTTCTTTTCTTTAGATTCTTCAGAAGACTTCCTTTTTGAAGGATAAAGGTCTTTCCTTAGATTTCTGAAGTTCTTCTGGTTGGCCTTGTGTTTAGCCAACTTTATCTTCCATTCTTCTTCTGTAAGTCTCTCTATTATACTTACTCCTATTGGCACTCCTATACGCGGGGGTGTTACAGAACTGGGTTCAGGAGTTCTGTAAACGCGTATGTACTCACTAACTAGTTCCTCATCACTAGCATAACCTAACATTACCTTTGACAGTGGCCTGCTGTGCGGGTAGCCGTCTTCATGTTCTGTAGGGGTGTTCTTGGACATAGGAAATTGCTTAGGTTTGGGACCGTCCATTGGCCATTTTTGGATAAGGAGTAGGGGTTCGAAAAGTACACTGAGGATTCGCTGGAACTGCAGAGGGGGTAACCAGTTGTGATCAGACATTTTGGCTTTCTGGGAGGCAATTTTGCGATCGATGGTGTTGATGATCTCTTGCATCATTATGGTGGCATAATCTAGGGGTAGATCATAGTACACACCATACATGATTGAGAGAATTTGAGGTGAGCTTTGATCGATGCTTCCGATTTTGCCCGTGAGGCAACGATTTAGGATGGAGAATAAGGTATTCCACACAGGGGGTAGTCTTGCTCTGCGGAAATCGTTCCTCTTTTTCAACTGTTGGTTGTACCCTAACATGTGCAGAAAGTCGACAAGTTCTTCATTTGTTGGTTGGGGTGCATACTTTTTGATTCCCATGAGTCCACTTGTTGGAAGGCCAAATTCTAATGAGAACATGGTGCGATTGAACATCAGTTCAAGGCTCTTACTTTGGTCAGGTTTAGAAATGTAGCCTCTGATCAAATCGGTGTCAGCGTCATAACGGCAAGATTGCAAAAACTGATGTAGGTAACGTACTGGTATTTGTTCAACGGTTTTGCTCAGAAGAGGGTAAAGAAAGTGGTTCTCTAGGATGTTTAGCAGGATGGCATGTTCTTTGCCAAATGCCGTAGGAGAAGGAACAAGATAACAGTTGTTCGATTTAATGGGAAGGGTTTGCTCGAAATGGTCATTTGAGAAAAATTGTTGCAGGTGGGTAGTGGGTACGAAGGATGCCTCGTCGCCGGAGTCATGTCTGTCGGCATCGGCGGCGATGTGTGGGTTGTGGGAGTGCTCAGAATGCACTGGAGAGGGTGTCGGAGAGTTCGTTGGAGAAACGTGAGCAGATTTGGAACTGGAAGCCATTTGTAGGTTTGAAAGTTCTAGGTTTTCAGAAAGAAATAAGCAAGTTCGCCGGAGAAGATGAGAGAATAGTACAGTTTTGAAAGTGATTTTAACTTGGGTTTTATACTGTGGTAACGGATAGAATTCGGAACGGTGAAAATGTGAGAAAGTTAATAAAATTTGAGGTCCACACTCGAGTTCATTCGGCGTGGTGCAAGTTTCTAGGACGACGTGATATGTACGTCAATGAAAACTTGACACGTCATCAATGTCAGTGACGACGAGACATCGTGGACGGCCACATTAAATGAAAAACGCGTGGGTTTTAAATTTTCACCACAGAAAAGTTACCGTTACAGATACAGAAATTCCCAAGTGGAAATCTTTACAGAGGCTCTGTGGGTACAAAAGCTCTGTGATTTTGAAAAACGTTTATCTCTGTAGATTGTATCTTTAATGAAAATCGTTTGAAAAAACACGGAGAGGATCAATAAATTTTTAGTAGAGAGAAATTATCCTACAGAGGTTTTTGGACCTCTGCCAGAGCCAGCAGAGGCTCTGTGACAGGAAATTTCTAAAAACTAATAATTTATAAACATTTTTAATCATCCAAGTTTTTGATCAGTTTTAACAATGTATTTAGGACTTATTTGAAAGTTGGTGTCCTAGAAAATTGTAAATCTCAAAGATTTTGTGCAGCAGAAGTCATTTGAATGATTTGAGTGATCTATAGAGGTTCTTTGGTTGAAAGAACTCTGTGGCTTATGACTTCTGTGGCATTTTTTGAGTGCGAGATACCAACCTATTTCTTTTTGATCGGCGAATGTGATCTCTTCTGTCGCATTCTTAGCTCCCCCTTGACTAATGAATCTCTGTAGATTCAGCAAGGTCTCCTTTTTCGCTCCCCCTTGATCTAACAACCTCTGTAGGATTGATCTCTGTGGTTTGAAACCTGCCTTTTTATTTCTTGAAGCTTGTACTTTTACCAAAAACGTTTGAAAAACATTGGAGAGGATCGATAAATCTTTAGTAGAGAGAAATTATCCTACAGAGGTTTTTTTGGACCTCTGCCAGAGCCAGCAGAGGCTCTGTGACAGGAAATTTCTAATAACTAATAATTTATAAAACTTTTTGATCATCCAAAGTTTTTTATGGTTTTAAACTTTGTTTTTAGGACATATTTAGAAATTTTTGTCCTGGAAAACTGTTTTGGAAAAAGATTTTGTGCGACACATACCTTTTAGAGTGTCTAGTTTGGACGACAGAGACTCTTGTTGATCATAATCCTCCTTTGGCTCCCCCTTGAATGATCAACCTCTGTAGATCAATTTGAGGTCTCCTTCTGCTCCCCCTTGACCTATGCTTGAATCAATAGAGATAAATAATGCACAGAACATAGGTCATGTTTTTCAGAGGTTCTGTAGGGGTCGTCAGAGGTTCTGAGTTGACTTACAGAAGCTCTGTGATTTTTAAGAACTGTTTAAGGTTTTAAGAATTTACATACAAAAGTAGAATCAATCAAAGCAATAAATTAAGCAATGTATTTACTTATTATTTACAGAAAATACAGAGTATCTAGGTTATACTTACAGAGGTTTTGGGTACCCATATTCGAATCGGTCCTATTGTATGAAACGCCTTTATGCACTTGTCATACATACCAGAAATGAAAGGCTTTTTGTCATTTTGAATATTTTGAACAGGTATAGAGCCTTTCACTATCCAAACCTTTTTCACCTTTTTAAAAGTTTGATTAACTAATTTGTCCAACCTATGATCATAAAAAAATTTTTGATGTAGAGGTCTGAAGTTTTGAAAACATATTTGGCTTAAAAGATCTTTCAAAATTAAATTTCTTGATCCGTTTAGCAAAAATTATCTTTTTCCTTAAATTTTCCTCAAGCATCTTTTGGAGATTAGATTTGCATCTTTTCGCCAACATGATTTCAGTTGATAAATTAGAGAGTCCTTTTGTTAGTTTGGATATTTCTGTTTTAAAGATCCTTCTCTCTTTTTCAAAGTCATCTTTTTGACTTAAATCTTGAAATCTTTGAACCTTCAGCTGTTCAGATTCTTTTCTTTCAGAGTCCGATTCTTTCCTTTCTTTTTCAAGAATATTCTGCAATTCTGAGATTTTACATGTAAGCTCCATAGACTTTGTTTCATGAACAGTTTTCTTCTCTTTATAATTTCCTCTTTCATTTACCACAATCTTTTCAAAATTGGAAATTAGTTTAGAGAAATTTAAACATTTTAGTTCAAGTCTTTCTTTTCTTCATCTGACATAGATAAGTTCCTTTTTAGTTCAAGATTTTCATAGTTTAAGATTTTAACAGATTCTTCAAGCTTGGCAATGTTGTCTGAGTTAATAAGAATGATCTTGTTTCTTTCCTCTAATTCTTTCTCAAGAGAAGGAATTATTTTCCTAAAATTTGTACTGAGTCTTGAATAAAAAAGAGAATCAGCATCAGCACTAAATTTTAGTTTAGACATTTTTGATGTTTGAAAGATCGAGAGAGAAAAGAATAACGATTTAGAATAATATTTATCACGAATCTTGATAAGAGGATTTCTTGATATTGAAAATCAAGGCAGGCTCTGATACCAATTGTTGGAACCCAGATACACTTAATCAAGATTAATAGTCTATTAGTTGAGTTTAGAGTTTGATGCGGAAACGTATTAAACTAACAGATATGTTTGATAGATATTAGAACGCACACATATAAAGAAAACAGTAAAGAATGAAAAGGATTTCTTGAACAGTTACTGTTATTCAATATATAATAACAACACGAAGAACAGATTAAGAACTGTTGGTGTGTGTGAGAATATAACACTCAGATATTTGACAATAAAGCTTGAGAGTATTAGTGATTCCTTGTGTAATCGTCCTTAGGAAGATCTCAACATGAGACTTCCTTTTATACTACTCTTAGAAGACTATGAAGTAGGTCACTGTTCCTTTTACGGCATGAACAGTTGTTAGGTCTAGAGTTTTGTCAAAAACACAACTGTTAAGATCTGATCTGAAGAATCAGAATTCTGAGTAAGAAGACTCAGAAGTTCTGATCAGAGAATAATGAAAAGATTACAAGTATGGAAGTTGCTCAGAAGACTCAGAGTTCTGAGTAGAAGACTCAGAAGTTCTGAGTGAGAAATCTCAAAAAGATTCTAAGTGTTGGATTCTTGAATTCGTTTCTATCATTGATTCAAGAAATTTGAATTTGTCTTTCTGTTGAATCGATATCTTACAATCAAGTCATCCAAAGATTTTCTCTCTATGCTGATTAATTCTCGAAATTAAACAGAGATCACCGGTATGTTTTCGAAATTCTTGATTGGTTTCTTGATCAAAGTGATTATATCTGCTGCATGTTGATTAGTATTCATATTTTTTGTTGAAAAGAAGATTTCATTAATTCATGTACTCTAACTGTTTGATGAAATGCATGTGACAGATTTGATTAATTCTTGCATGTTCTAGATTTGTGTTGATTCTCATTTTTGATCATAATTGATATTTGAATTTGTCATTTCATCATGCCTGAGATTGTTGAAGTTTTTGTGAGACCTGCAATTTCTATAACCAGTTCAGACAATTTACAAAAATTAAGTCCTGTAAAAGCAAAAGAAACAATTTCTGAACCAAAAACTGAGATTGTTCATTTTGAAAGCAAGATTGCTAATCTTCAAGCAAAACAAGACGAAAATGCAAAAGTTATAAAGATTTTGCAAAAAGAGAAATCTGATTTTCTAAAGGATTTTGAAAAGGTTCAAGAAAACATAAAATTGTTAGAAAAAGAGAATGTTGATTTGAAAGAGAAAGGAAATTTTAGAAGAAAGATGTTGACAGAGTCTGAAAATAGAATCAAATCATGTGAAATGAAAAATTGTCAACTCTTGAAACAGATCTATGATTTTGAACAAGTACTTATACTTGAAAGAGTGAAATTTGAGAAAGAGAGAAGAGACTTTCAAATTGAGAGGAAAGGTTTTGAAACAAAGTCTGTTGAATTATCTTTGAAAATTTCTGATTTGGAGAAAATTCTTGCAAAAGAAAGAAAAGAATTTGAATGCAAGAAAAATGTTTTTCAAAAAGAAAAGAATGGTTTTGAGAAGAAGAAAACAGGAATGTTAAATGAGTTTTCTGTAAAAATCAATGAGTTGGAGAAAGAGTTAGAAGATGGAAGGAAAGAGACTGAAAAGAAGAAGGTAAATGGCTTTAAAGAAAAATGCTTAAAAGATGAGTTTGAGAAGGAAAAGAAAGTTTTTCATTTGGAGATAAGGAGGCTTATTAAGAAATTATCTGATTTATCAACTAAAATCATGATAGAGAGGAAGTCCAAATCTGATTTGCAGTCAAGGTTTGATTTGTATGTTAAAAAGTTTAGGGAATTTGAAACGAAAGTTGTTGACAAATCAAATCATAGTTCAAAAGATCAGATTCGTTCTTCTAATCTGTTTTATGATTCTGCTATTGATAAATCTTATAATTGTTCTTTTAAAAAGATAAAAATGGAATGGAGAGTTAAAGGAACAACTTCCAAGAAAGAAGTGCCAAAATCAAAAGTTCCTAATTCAAATGTTAAGAAGAACAATACATTTCAAAGAAAATCTTTTGTTAAACCTGATGTGATTTATTCTGTAAATCAATTAGTCAGAGTTGCACAAAAGAAACTTTGTTGTTCATATTGTGGGACTAATGATTTTGTGAACAAAAATTTTATTCAGCACTGGTATGGTTCTTATAGAATATCTGCATATACCACTGCACCTAACAAACCTGGACCCAAGTTCATATGGGTACCAAAGTCAACTTAATCTGTTTTGTAGGTTATTCATGTGTAGAGATGAATGAATGATCCATACCGACACATGACTGAAAACAGATGTTGTGCTTAATTGAGAATTTTGACTTTTGGATAATTCAGTCCAAAACTCGGTCTGAATGTAATTATGGATTTCTTATTCATATAGATCAATTTGTTGATTTTGAAGATTTTTTTTGAAAAAGTTATGTTTGCTATGAGGTTATCGAACTCATAGATGTGAGTGTTTTTCGTAGAAAACATTTCCAGAGAATGTGTTCAGAATCACATTTTAAGCAACCCTGCAAATTTTGGTTGAAAAATTATGATTTTTGAGCAAGTTATGGTGATTTGAAGTTCAGAATGTTCAAAAATCACAAAATCCAAACATTTTTCTAAGGCATTTTCTCTGGATAGTTTTATCAGAATTCTGACTCTGTTACTCAGAAGTTCTGACTCTACTACTCAGAAGTTCTGACTCTACTACTCAGAATTCTGACTCAACTAATCAGAATTCTGACTCTGATACTTAGAATTTTGAACAAGTTACTCAGACTTCTGACTATACTACTCAGAATTCTGACTCAACTAATCAGAATTCAGACTCTGATACTTAGAATTTTGAGCAAGTTACTCAGAATTCTGACTCTTCTAATCAGAATTCTGACTCTACTACTCAGAATTTTTTTTGATAACTAATGAGGAATCATCGTAGATGATTACCAAAATCTCTTGATTTTGCAGGATTATCTTGATTTCAGAGGAAGCATTGACTCAAAATTTGATCTGATTGTTTCAAGATGAAGTTCAAAACCCGTGCTTCAACGTTTTAGGCTTTTGAACATATCAGTTCAAAACCCGTACTTAAATGACAATGGCTTCTGAATAATTCAGTTCAGGACCCGTACTTCAGAGACTAAGACTTCTAAACAAATCAGTTTAGAACTCATATTTCTCAGGTGATATCCTTAACTGTCATATTTTTATGTTTCAAGGAACAAGTGGTGAAAGGTAACATTGCATTACGTTTATTTCTATTGCTTTGAATGTTTGAATCTTAACAAATTTAATTCAATGATATGAATTTTTTTAATTTTCATTCAATGAATAAATGTGTGTCAAAGAGTGATTTTACAAGTATTTTGTATTATCTGAGCTATATTTGTTTCAACTTTCACTTCTGAATTAAATCGAAAGGTAAGCAAAACATGAATGAAATTATGCCGAATGCTCAATGTTATGAAATCTATACTTATATAGAATATAATGCTCAAAAAGCCTAAATGTCAGAATGATGGATGGAAACAAAAATATGGGGGAAGTACTACGTTTTAGTACCAAGTGATTGAGATGAAATATAAATATATATAAAATCATTTAGTTTGAAAGTTTGTACCTGTGGCCTTTCTGGTTTGGGAGATTAAGTCCTAAGGGGTGCTAGTCACCTAGTCCCTAAGATCAACTGGTCTAGGATCGGCTGACCCAAATCCTTCTATAGAACCAGATAGAAAGCCATGTTCTACTGGTACAGATGGGTTTAAGATATATCGATGTGGCCTTTCTGGTTTGGGAAATTAAGTTCCAAGGGGTGCTTGTCACCTAGCACCTAAGACTAACTGGTCTGGGATATGCTGACCCAAATCCTGCTATAGAACCAGATAGAAAGTCATGTTTAACGATGTATCTTATTCTTACTAAACTTTTTGATTAAAAGATGCCAATGTGCACAAAATTAAAAGATGCCAATGAGCACATATCTCTTGAAACTTTGGGAAAATTCAAAGTCGCAATAAACCTGTAAATTTGTGAAAATCCTGATTTTGGACAAATAGTGTGAGTAGAGCAAAGTACTCTTATATGTTTTAGAATTGCATATGCTTGAAGCTAATCATATTTCGCATGCTAAGCACACCAAACAGATTTAATAAAGGGATTGAAACTGAACATCTTTAACTTGATATGCAATGATGACTTGTATTTGAATCCAAACACATGCATTTGATTTTATTTGATTGAAAAATCTGATAAAATTCATTAAGTTGGATTTCTTTTGTAAAATTTTCAAATGATCAAATGTTAGTAGTTATCAAGTGTAATTCAGTGAATCTTATTTTCCTTGTATAAATATATTTGAAATGAATAATTTTAATGAAATATATGCATATTTTCAGGGGGAGAAAACAAATTGCTCCATAATTCTCATTTTGAGGGGGAGCAAGGTTATGCATTAAGGAGGAGAAAAAGCATAGACTTCATTCGAAGAAAAAGCATCGCTAAAGTTTTGAAAATCAAGGGGGAGAAAAGCTAAAGATTTTGAAGATGATTTTGCTTTCCAAAACTTTAGGGGGAGAAAAGCTAAAGATTTTGAAGATTGATATGATTGAAAAATCTGATTGATTGATTAAAAAAAAGGGGGAGAAGAAAGTCAGAAAGTCATAAAAAGACAGAAATTTGACTTTATCACATGAAGATAAGATTTGTCATTTCAAGGGGGAGCAAAGAAAAAGCAAATATGTAACAGAAATCAGTTTGGAAATCATTGCTGCTGCTGATTAAAGACTGACCAGAAGTTGTTAACTCAGATTATTCAGAATTCTGAGCAAAAGTTGTCAAAGCATTCAGAAGAGCTCCTTCTGAAGATTGTTCCTGCTCTAAGAATTTGATGATGAAAAATATAAGTGTGTTTGACAAAAAGGGGGAGATTGTTAGGTCTAGAGTTTTGTCAAAAACACAACTGTTAAGATCTGATCTGAAGAATCAGAATTCTGAGTAAGAAGACTCAGAAGTTCTGATCAGAGAATAATGAAAAGATTACAAGTATGGAAGTTGCTCAGAAGACTCAGAAGTTCTGAGTAGAAGACTCAGAAGTTCTGAGTGAGAAATCTCAAAAAGATTCTAAGTGTTGGATTCTGACTAGAAGGTTCAGAGTTCTGAGTAGGAGACTCAGAACTTCTGACTATGAAGACAAATGTTCTGAAGCGCTTATTCAGAAGTATGTTCAGAATTCATATCTTGGGATATTATCTGTTATATTCAGTTACTAATTAGGACACGTGTAATTGTTCTATTAGTCTGTTTCTTATATGTACTGTAGCTTTAGCTATTCTCTACAGTATATATAGGAGTTAGCAACTGTAGCTAATAGAATCTTTGGCTAATCTTTAAAGAATCTTTAGAGAATCTTTGGAAAGAATCTTTGGAGAGAATCTTTGACATAATCTTTGGTGAATCCATTTAGAGAAATTCATTGTAATATCTTGTAATTCACAGATTGTTAATAAATCATATGACCAGTTGCTGTGAATACGATCTTGAATGTTCATATTTGATTGTAAGAGTGTATCCTGGACTTTCAACAGTTGACTGGATGGTGTGAACAGTTGACTGGATGGTGTGAGCAGTTGTTTGAGCCATGCGCATTTAATGGAGCAGATGTACTATTGGTAAATGCATTAAATGGCGCAGACGTCTATTTTGTACCATGCCCTATTGAGTCCACTCAAGGCTTGACACGTGTTTTGATAGTACTTTTCCATGCAAGTTGATGAACGTATCCAGTAATATCTTCCAAGTCTTCATAGCAGACCACAGAGGCTCTGTAAGGCATTACAGAGGTTCTATGGTCTGACCTTCTGTGGAGCAGTCCACTTGTTTCTGAGTTGATCTTCTTCTTGCGCACTACAGAGGTTCTGTGATTACCTCTGTAGCTTCTGTGGCTTTCTGGACTTGATCTTCTGGAAGAAGTGGCAGAGCCTCTGTGAGAGGCTTTTCTATACTTAGCCTATTTTTCACTACTTATAAGTATTTATATGATTAGGAAGATTGAAGCTAACAGTTCTTTTGGAACCAAGTTGGGTGTCAGAATGTTTCCTTTTAAGAGGAATGGAGGTTGCAGCTGGGGTATCAGTGGTGGGTTTGTCCGCTGAAGGAGCAGCAGAAGTAGAAGAAGTAGAGGGATTTAGAAGAGTTAAGAGTGTAGAAAGATGTACCTCATTCGCCACTAGTTTGAAGTCGAGTATCTTAGGGCCAACCTGAGAAAGCTTCAGGTCACCCTCTTGAGGATAGCTGTCCTTCAGACCTTTTTGGAATATGGCGCTGATGAACCGAGGATATGAAACCCATGGAGGTCTGTCAGCGACGGTGTCCACTCTGAGTACCAGGTCATCATAGATGATCGATGCTTGGTCTATATGTAGACCTTTCAGCAATGCATATCCCATTGCTTGCTGAGGTTTAGCGGCTTGGTCAAAGGAGCCGCTCTTGGCAGTCATGCAGCTGATCACATGGGCGAAGATGAAATTCATCTCGCTGGGCATTTTTGATTTCTTGATAATGGTCAGCTTCTTCTCGGGCTTCATATCCCCTCCAGTTTCCCATACACAGCCCATTGCATCAAAGAATGCAATGATGGCTTCCCTGTCTGAGTTTTTCTTAGGGTCAGGGAGGGGAACGAAGGGTTTTTTTTTGGTTGCGATGGGAAGGCTGAGGGCTTTGCGAATGATGGCAGGGGTGATCTTCATGGTGCCATATTCGATATCGCAGAGGATGCAGTCAATTGTTTTGGAGGGGTCTTTGGCTGATGGTAACTGAGAGTGTCTGGCAGAGTACCAGAATTGTGATAACAAAAGCTGATGTGCGGGAGGGGTTATGGTCAGGGCTGTGGAGATGCAGCAATTCTTGAGGAATTTCACAGCATCATCTAGATGTGTGACTTGCTTTCGAGGAGGAAACTCGAGAAGCGCATAAAGGTTGTTTACCTTAGTCCAATCCAGCTTGTCAAGAGAGAACTTGACCTGAGGAGCCTTGAGGATTTCCATTTCCTCAGCAGTATCATCAGCAGTAGTGTTTTCAGCGTTGGTGTTCTTGGGAATGTCAGAAGATGTCATTTTCTGTATTATCAGTTCAACCAAAGATTGACAAATAAGAATAATCTTAATGAGGAAAGGGTTTTCCAATAAGATGGTTCGAATTTTGTCCATTTCATTCAGACAAAAATTGTCTTAATGAAGATGAAAGAACAGGATCTAATCTTACAATCAATGTAGAAAGCAGTAATTGAGAATTTGTATGATCAAGGCCAATTGTATTCAATGATGAACAGAATTACAGATCTAAGAGAGACAGAATCTCAAAGATTACAAAGAATGAATACAAAGTTATACAGGAAAAAATCAATCAGTTAGCAACGTAGAGCTAACTACTATTTATACTGCAACGGACATCTTAAAGCTACAGTACAAATAAGAAAGACTAATAAGAACATAACACGTGTCCTAATTAGTTTATAAAATACTAAGTAAAGTATCTCGTCATAAGTTCTGAACAGGTAGTTCAGAACTTCTGAACATTCTTCTGATAACGCTTCTCAGATCTTCTGACTCCTTAACTCAGACATCTGACTTCTCTTCCCAGACTTCTGATTTCACTTATCAATACTTCTGAGCTTTCACAGTCAGACCTCTGACTTCTCTACTCAGAACATCTGAGTCTTTTTATCAGATCTTCAACACTTGGTTTATTGACAAAACTTCATATCTAACAATCTCCCCCTTTTTGTCAAATAAACTTAAACTTTGCATCATCCAGTTCTTTCAGAGCAGGAACAATTTTCTGAAGTAGCACATTTCTCAGATTAAGCCTCTTATCAATTTTGTCAATGATTTCTTGAATAATTTCAACTTGCTGATTGATTACTTCTTGAGTCATGTTTGCTTCCTTCACTTTCAGCATCTTTTTCTCCAAATTATGCTTTATGATTCTTAAAGTTCCAGAACAGTATTTTGCAGTTTCCTTTGCTCTGAAGAAGATCTTTCCACTTTTGTTTTTCAAAAATACTCCCAAATCTGGATATTTGTGAACACTTCCAGTCTTTAACACCTTTTTCTGTTCATGATCTGTGTTGGGATTTGCCAGATAAACACATGACTTTTGTAAGTACAAAGCTATTTGAAAATCTGTATAACAGTGCCACCTTACGATGTAGAACATGGCCTCAATTACCACACTTCTTGCCTTCCTTTCATTTCTGTCTTTGCTCGACTCTTTGAAGCATAGAAAGCTGTGTAATCTGTAGAAGTCAACCACTGATAGTTTCTCAAAATCTGCATCAGTAAAGTAATAAACCTTGCCATCTTCTCTCAGAACTTCAAAAGATAAGTACTCCATCTTTCTGAATTTCTTAACCCTCAATTCTCTGATTCCAGTAATTAAAAAATCTGAGTAAACGGCTTGCTTTGTTTTGCCAAGACATCTTGATTTTTCAGCCAACCAGATCTGAGTCTCCTTAGGTCTATCATAATACACATCCAAGAATTGTACTTCTTTTGATTTGAAGAACTCAGGTAGATCAAATTCAAGAAAGTATCCGTTTAGATCAATGGATATTTCATCTTCTTTGGGTTCAGACTGTTCAGCTTGATCAAAACTAGTTATCTGCACATTCTGAGATGTTGTGTTCTGCACTTCTTCAACTTCATCCGACAGAATTTCATTCACTTCATACTCAGCAGGAAACACAAAATCATTATGTAGAATCTTTTTGGGATTCACCTCAGATAGCAACCATTCACTACTGTTTCTGATTTTTCTTCTAAGATCCAACCTCCTCTTCACACAGTTTATACATCTCTTCTTAAGGCTCTCTCTTTCAGTTTCCACACTTACTTCCATTTTAATCAATAACCAATTCAGAGTTGCATCACTGTACTTCACCAACTCTTTTAATCTGAACAATTCAAGCCTTTCGTGAACTGTATATGTGAACCCTTCTGTCTCCATTCCTTCATTCACAAATCCCTTCAAATGCAAACCAAATTCTGTTTTCTTTGTGGGAGAACTCAGATTACTCTTCTCTGTTCTTTCTTCAATAGCTAATTGGAAGTCATACAAGTATATATTTCTGACATAGATACCCAGAAGTCTTCTGCATTCAATTTCTATCAAGGCTTCTTCAGTGCTGGCAAAGAACTTGACTAGAAAGATCTGATCATCAAGCGTCAATCTGTGAAAATCAAAAGTAGACATGGAAACCTTTGTATTTCTTTCTTTCAGTACTTCCATTCTAACAAACATTAAACCATTGAATTCATCTTGTTGAAACATCAGAACTTTCTCAATTCTTTTCTGAATATGCAGTTTTGAGTCAGGAACTCTGAACCTGTTAGAAGCTTCTAAGTAGACCATCTGAGCTCTGTCATCCATAAAACCATCAATGTTACTTTCCAAAGGCTCATACTCTCCTTCTGTGTAGTAGAGATTATCATATAATTCCTCAGGAAAAATATCATCATGAAATTGTTTGGCTAATGGCACATCACTTAACTCTTGAATGAAATCACATACAGGTTCTTCTAGTCTTTGCAAGTTAATCTTTGGAATCTCAATTGGTTTTCTGAATACATACTCAGAAGGCATAAAGAAGTCTTTCACTTTCACATACTCTTCTTCTGTATTTAACTCATCACAAAAGTTAAATCTAAAATCATTTTCAAAATCCTGAGTATAATTCACAGTTCTGTCTTCTTCTCCCATTAGATCAATAGGTCTTACCATTTTTATTCCTTGCTGAACTTTTTGAACATTCAAAGCTCTGACTAAATTATTATGCATCCTTCTGATCAACTCTTCACTTAACCTTCTTTCTTCTAATTCAGAATCTGTCATATTTTCTTTGTTATACACTACAATATATGTACACATGTTGACCACTTCACTTTCCACTGTCTTTTCTGATCTCAATACAGAATCCTCAATAGCTTCAGTTTCATCTGAGTTTCCTTCCATTTCTATGTCTAAGTTCAATTCCTCTGTTTTATCTGAATCACCACCATCTGTACTTTCCATCTCCATTTCCTCTGTATCTGAGCTATCAATCTGAACTATCTGAGTTATTGCCTTTAAATTTTCCCGTGTCTGATCTTCTGAACTTTTTGTACTAGCTAATTGCATATCTGCCATCTCAAAATCTTCTATGCCAATATCATCATCAGAACTTAACCTTTGTCTTTTCTCCCCCTTTTGATGATCATGAGGCTCATTATCATCAAACTTTCTTTTCAAGTTCTGATTAAAAGTAACTTCAGGTTCAGCTTCTGCAATAGGAACAGGATCAAGAGGCTTTGAAGTAGAAGCCAATGATACACTTAGTGCTTTCAGTATAGATTCCTGCATACCTTGCATTTGTTTTAACATAACTTTTTGAAAACCAGACATTATATCCATGATCTCCTTTTTGTGAGAATCCAAGGATTTGTTTACATCATCTACTTTGGTTTCAACAGAAATCAACTTTTTCTCCAACACAACTTTCAAATCTGACATCTCATCATTCAAATCCTCCACCTTCTTCTCCAAATTTTCTACTTTTTCCCCCATCTCCTTGTTTTGTTTCTGAATCTTTTCAAATTCAGAAGTTTCCAACAGTGAACCTGAACCAACAGATGGTCCAGTTTTCATGTGCCCAGAGGGCTCATGGCCTGTAGATAACACACAGTCATCTTGTACAACAGATGTACGTTTGAATGAGGCTTTTGTAATTTTCACCTCACCAGGACTTCCATCCAATCCTCGACACCCAACATTAGGTATGTCTATGAATGTTGTTTCAGGAATACGAAATTCCTGATTTGTGCAAGTGTCAGAAGGAATTTCAGGCTCAATATGAATAGGACTGTGATATTCAGACTCAATGTGTGAAAAATAGATTGGGATTTATCACCTCCCTCCAAATGAGTTTGGGATGGTTCCCCGGATTTGTGTGAAACAGTAGCATGTTGAAATTCTTCTGAGTGGATATGGATAGGTTGTTCAAGATCCACCACTAGGTCCATGGTGTTTGTTTCAATATTGGACACCAAGAGATGTGAACCAATAGCATTTGTGGTTACCTGGTCAAGATTAGCTGGTTCAGAGGCATCTCTTTCTGTTTGAACCTCTGTTGACAATCTCTCATCCTCATCACTCTCATTCTGTTTTTCCTCACCAAATCTAACCAAGCTCTCAGAATTTTCCCTCTCAAGTCTCTCAGAATGTTCACCCATCTGAACATCCTCCCCCTCTCTAATTCGACTAGACCCCTCACCTCTCTTCTCAGGTTGGTCCTCTTGGGTAGGGATTTGAGGTAATTCAATTCCCATAGAGGTGCAATAAGCTTTTAAAATCTCACTCTCCCTTGGAATATAATTCCTAAGTGATTTTGGCAACAGTTTATGATTGGGATAGTTTTCAAGTCTTGTTACCGCGGTCATCTTACCCAAATAAAATGTAGGACCATGCTCTTCATTTGTTCTTCTTGAGATTGTTCTGTTTTCCTGCATGGCATACCAAATAACAATTTGCCAGTACCATATATAAGGAATGTATGTCAGTGGAGCATCCTTTGTTTTCTTCTGAATTGCTTTCTGATTCTTCTCAAATGTATTCTTCATGTCTTCCCAAAGTATTAAAGTATAGTCATAATGCCTATTCTTCACTAAACCCTGAAAGATCTGAAAAAATTGTTTAGAACCTTGATCAGCAGAACTATTCTTCCCTGACACACATTTATTTACCACATGAAAGAAGCAAGCCCAAATAGGTGGTAATTTGTTTCTTCTGAACAAACTGAGAGTCCTCAATCCTTCATTGTATCCCAACTTCATAAACTCTGCTATTAATTCCTCTGTTAAGGGTGAGTCCTCAAAATCTGTCCTTCTTTGTACATCATCTTTCTCTGGTAAATTCAGCATTTCTCTTAGTGCAGAGATAGATAAGACAAATGTCACTCCTCCAATTTCAGACACAAACTTATTATCTTCTAACCTAAGATGTTTCCACCATTGTTGTATGTACTGAACAGGCACATTTTTACTTCGTGTAAACCATTTTCTGTACGGATGATGTTTGAATAACTCCATGATAATTCTGTGTTCAGGCTTAAAACGGCTTTCCTCAAATAATATAACACAGTTATTTTCAGATAATTTCAGCCATTCACTCTCAGGAACAATTCTTTCCACTAAAATAGGTCTATCTGACATAATAGAACCTGCAGCACTCTGTTCATGCTCAATATTAACATTTACCTCATCCGCATTTCCTTCAGATTCATCCATTTGTTCATCTTCTCCATTATTTCTTATTGCTTCTTCCTCTACAGCTCTATTCTGTACTTCATCATTATCCGAATCAGATGAATCCATTATCGATTTTGTAGAGTGTAGCGAAATTTGACCACTCCTTCGTATTCTAGACATGATTTAAGAAGAAAACAAATTCAAAGAACTCTGGATTTGATTCGTATCTCACTATTCGCTCTGGAATTTGAAAAGATTTGAAATAGGGATTTTAAGACCTATTTAAAATCCGTGAAGTTGAAAGGTTTAACGGAAAAGCGAAATCAATGTTATAACGGAGTCAACACATTTGAAACGCCACAAAGGATTTAAATGAAATGTGTGGCATAATCAAACAAATATGAAGCTGGCACGTGTTAGTGGATAGAATTTTGACTCAAGTCAAAGATCTGAATAACACGCTCAGATGTTTTGACTTTTCTTTATCAGATATCTGATTGTTCTTCTCAGAAGGATTTTACCTTGTAACCTAAATGTCATTTAAAATCAACTTCTGACAAATATAAAACATTTTAAAAAATCATTTAAAATCTTATATCTGAATATGAAAAAAAAATTTAATTCAGATATAGTTTGAATAACAACAAAATTTATCATGAAAAGCTTGTTCTTCTTAGAATAATCAGTGATAGAAAATGAAAGCAACTCTTTTAAGCATCACAAAATGATTTCCAAAAGAATTTTGATGCTCCTCCTTGACTTGAGCATGCATTTGACTATTAATGATACATAAAGATGAGATGAAAAGATAATAGAAGAAGCATAATCCACACAGTTGAAGTATTTTAATTTCTCAAAAATAAATTTTTGAAGGCTAGATTGCTGATGTATTGACTTAGAATCTCTAATCGTACGATTCAGAGGTTCTGATCTCAAGACTCAGAAGTTCTGAACTCAAGACTCAGTAGTTCTGAGTACACCACTCAGACAATTTTACTTAGAAAATTTAGCATTTTTCAGAAAAAAATATTTTCGATTAGGCAGATTAAGCATTCCTATTTTACATATGAGAAAAGAGAACCTTTTGTGATCAAGAGGCTTTGTGAACAAGTCAGCCAATTGATACTTTGTATGCACAAAGTGCATCTCTATAGTTCCTTTTTCCACATAGTCCTTTATAAAATGATACCTCACATCTATATGTTTAGTCTTCGAATGTTGAACAGGGTTCTGAGTAATGGCAATTGCACTTTCTGAGTCACAATAGATTAGAATCTTGTTAAGCTGATATCCATAGTCCATGAGTTGTGTTCTCATCCACAATGTTTGAGAGCATGAAGCAGCAGCAACAACATACTCTGCTTCAGCAGTTGAAGTGGACACACAATTCTGCTTCTTTGATGCCCAACTCACTATTTTATCTCCCAAAAACTGACAAGCACCAGATGTACTCTTTCTGTCCAACCTACTTCCTGCACGATCAGCATCAGTGAAAGCAGTCAATTTGAAGTCAGTTTCTTTTGGATACCATAAACCTAGATCAGGTGTTCCTTTGAGATATCTTAAAATCCTTTTGACAGCCAACATATGTGATTCTTTCGGGTTAGATTGAAATCTAGCACAGAAGCAGGTAGAAAACATGATATCTGGTCTACTTGCAGTCAAATAAAGTAATGACCCAATCATGCCTCTGTAGAGTTTGATATATGCTGAAACACCTTTGAGATCAGCATCTAACTTTATGTTAGTTGCCATAGGTGTTCTCATAGAAGCACAATCAGACATTTTGAACTTTTTCAGAATATCTCTGACATATTTTCCTTGATTTATAAAAATACCTTTTGGTAATTGTTTGACTTGAAGACCAAGGAAAAAATTCAGCTCACCCATCATGCTCATTTCAAATTCAGATGACATGATTTTTGAAAAATTATCACATAATTCTGGACTGGTAGAACCAAATATTATGTCATCAACATAAATCTGAATCAGAATCAAATCATCACCCTGTTTCTTTAAAAACAAAGTTGTGTCAATCTTACCTTTCTTGAATCCTGAACCTAACAAGTGTTTAGTAAGAGTGTCATACCAGGCTCGTGGTGCTTGTTTTAGACCATATAAAGCTTTGTCTAAAGTATAAACATGATCAGGGAATTCTGGATCAACAAAACCTTCAGGTTGATGGACATACACCTCTTCATTAAGTTTGCCATTTAGAAAGGCTGACTTGACATCCATTTGATACACCTTGAAGTTTTTATGTGCAGCATAGGCCAAAAATATTCTGATTGCCTCTATTCTTGTCACTGGTGCAAATGTCTCATCATAATCAATTCCCTCTTGTTGACAGTATCCCTTAGCAACCAATCTTGCCTTGTTTCTGATGACAACACCTGATTCATCCTTTTTGTTTCTGAACACCCATTTAGTTCCAATAATAGATTTACCTTCAGGCTTTGGAATGAGTCTCCAAACTTTATTTCTTTCAAATTGAAGCAATTCCTCTTGCATTGCTGAAATCCAGTCTGGATCCTCTAGGGCTTCATTAGCTTTCTTTAGTTCAATCACACTCAAGAAACCAGCAAACATTGCTTCATTTGCTGTAGCTGATCTGGTTTTTACTCCTGCTGAAGGATCACCTATTACTTGATGAATAGGATGATTTTTAGTCCATTTATTTGCACTAGGGAGTACATCAATCTCTGAATAATTGTTGTTTGCATCATTCTCATCAATGATTGCTTGTAATTCTGAACTGTCCCCTTGTTCTGATGTATGAATAGGAGTCATATCCAAGTTTGGGTTCTGATTAATGAAGTCAGAATTCTGAGTGATTTGTTCAGAGTTCTGAGTACAAGAATCAGAATTCTGATTACAAGGTTCAGAATTTTCACCACTTGTATTTATTAGATTTGGACATTCCTCTGATGGACCTTTGTCAGAAATTACAGTTGATTGAACTATTTCTGGAGTCTTATTTTTCATCTCTTTGACCATCTTTGGGTTTTCATATTCTGCATAAGAATCAGAAATTAGTTCACTAAAAGCATCCTTAAACAGTAAATTGAGTTCTGAACAAATAGGATTAAAATTTGTATCAGAAGTCATTTTTGTCTTGTTCAGCATGAGTTCTGAACTGTCTTGTTCAGAAGTCCGCATTCTGGCTTCATCAAAAGTTACATTTATGCTCTCCATCATCATCTTGGTTATTCTATTGTAGATTCTGAATGCTTTGGAAATTAAAGAATAACCCACAAAGTATCCTTCATCTGCCTTTTTATCAAATTTGGCAAGATTTTCTCTGTCTCTAAGAACATAGCACCTGCAACCAAAAACATGAAAGAATTTGATTAATGGTTTTCTTTTATTTATCAGTTCATAAGCAGTCTTATTTAATCTCTTATTGATTAAAGTTCTATTCTGTGTAAAACAAGCAGTTGCAATTGCTTCAGCCCATAGGAAAGTAGGAAGATTTGCATAAGCCAGCATTGTTCTCGCAGCTTCAACTAGAGTTCTATTCTTCCTTTCAACAACACCATTTTGTTGAGGAGTTCTGACAGCAGAAAAATTGTGAGAAATCCTAGAACTTTCTAAAAAATTCTGAAGATTCTCATTTCTGAACTCTGTTCCATTATCACTTCTGATTTTCTGAACTGGAAGTTGTAAGAGAACTTGAATCCTTTTGATAAAATTTATCAATGTAGTAGCAGCTTCTGACTTAGCTCTTAGGAACTCAACCCATGTGTATCTGGAAAATTCATCAACAATCACAAGCATATATTTCTTTCCTCCCATAGATTGAACTGAAATTGGACCACAAAAATCAGTATGAATCATTTCTAATGGTGCTTTGAAAGATGAGTCCATTTTTAATTTGTGAGAACTCTTTTTCATCTTGCCCATTTCAAAAGCTGAGCATAATGATTCTTTTTCAAATTTAAGCTTTGGTAAGCCTTTAACCAGATGTTTTGCAAGGAGATTGTGAAATCCCAGATCTCTAGCAATAAGATATGAATGTAGTGAGAGAGAATCTAGAGAGCAAATATATCATCCATGTATTGAGCTCAAAGGATTACAAAAGGTTTCTAAAAGATTACAAAAGCTTACTAAAGTATTACTTACAAATGAACTAGACAAGCCTATTTATACCCATGACATACAAGGTATAGAGGCATTCACAATACTGTATAGACTCATACAGTAAATTGACTTTACAGTAAATCTTGAATACAATAATGCTCTAACAATCCCCCCCTTTGGATTCAAGATTTAAAAAATTTGACAGCAGTCTTCAGCTCTTTGTGAAGTCAATCTTCTTCAACAGACACTTTATCAAACTATCTTCAAGCCTTGTACATGAAAACAGATCTTTACAGCTTTATCAGTCTTTAACAAACAGTAACTTCTCGTATCCTTCTTGATGCAAGAACCTTAGTTCTCATATTAACTTTAAGAATCCGAAATCATCAATTCGGATATAGGCAGATCCGAAACCATCAATTCGGATGCTAGAGGATGCGAAATCAGCTCAATTCGGATCAAGTAGGATTCGAATTCAAGTAAGTTGGAACAAGAAGGGTCCGAAATCAGGACAATTCGAATCATGAAGGGTCCGAAATCAGGACAATTCGAATTATGAAGGATTCGAAATCAGGGCAATTCGAATCATGAAGGATGCGAAACCATCTATATTTTTGAACTTTTAGGTGTAAGCGCATTCCGAGAACCACTCAGAACTAAGATAACCAAATTCAGCAATATTTAGACTTCACATGATCCTTCTCCCCTGATTTTCAGTCTTTGTTAACGAATCTTTGACTTGAAAGCTCTTTGACTTGAAAGCTCTTTGACATGAAATATATTTGACTTGAAATATATTTGACTTGAAAGCTCTTTGACATGAAATTGAATTAAACATTTCTCCCCCTTTTTCGATGAAAGTGAGCATCATTATCATCGAAAACCTTCTTCAATTTCAGTCGTGTTTCTGAGTATTACTAACAATCTCCTCCTTAGTGGATAAACTTGCTCCCCCTCAAAATAAGAATTTTGGAGCAATTTATTTTCTCCCCCTGAAAGTATGCATATATTTCAATAACGTATTCATTTCAAATACTGTGCTTTAGAGAAAACATTTATACAAGGAAAATAAAATTCATTGAACCACATTTTATAACTACTAACATTTGATCATTTGAAAGCTGGACAAAAGAAATTCAACTTAATGAAATTTAACAGATTTTTCAATCAAATGAAATCAAATGCATGTGTTTGGATTCAAACACAAGACATCATTGCATATCAAGTTACAAACGTTCAGTTTCAACCTCTTTATCAAATCTATTTGGTGTGCTAGCATGTGAAATATGATTAGCATAAAGCTTATGTATTTCTACAACATATAAGAATTCTTTGCTCTACTCACACTATTTGTCCAAAATCAGAATTTCATAAATTTACAGGTTTATCGCGACTTTGTATTTTCACCAAGTTTCAAGAGATGTGTGCTCTTTGGCATCTTTTGATTTTATGCACATTTGAATCTTTTGATTTTGTGCTCATTGGCATCTTTTGATTTTGTGCGCATTGGCATCTTTTGATTTGTGCTCATTGGCATCTTTTGATCGAAAAGTTTAGTAAGAATAAGATACACCGTTAAACATGACTTTCTATCTGGTTCTATAGAAGGATTTGGGTTAGCAGATCCCAGACCAGTTGGCCTTAGGTGCTAGGTGACGAGCACCCCTTAGAACTTAATTTCCCAAACCAGAAAGACCACATCGATATATCTTAAACCCATTTGTACCAGTAAAACATGGCTTTCTATCTGGTTCTATTGCAGGATTTAGGTCAGCCGATCCCAGACCAGTTGATCTTAGGGACTAGGTGTCGAGCACCCCTTAGGACTTACTCTCCCAAACCAGAAAGGCCACAGGCACAAACTTTCAAACTAAATGATATTCTATATAAGTTCGAATTTCCATCACAAAATATGAATGATATCTCAATCACTTGGTTCTTAATCATAGTGCTTCCCCCATATTTTCGTTTTCATTCATCATTCTGATAAATAGGCTTTTTGAGCATTATATTCTATATAAGTCCAGATTCACATATCTTTGAGCATTCAGCATAATTTCATTCATGTTTTGCTGACCTTTCGATTATTTCAGAGGTGAAAGATGAAACAAATATAACTCAGATAAACAAAAACACTTGTAAAATCATCTTTTAGCACACATTTAATTCATTGAATGAAAATTGAAAATTTTATCTCATTGAATTAAATTTGTAAAGATTCAAATTTTCAAAGTGGTAGAAACAAAATATAATCCAATGTTACCTTTTGCCACTTGTTCCTTGAAACAAAGATATATAGCAGTTAAGGATATCACCTGAGAAGTATGAGTTCTAAACTGATTTGTTTAGAAATCTTAGTCTTTGAAGTACGGGTTCTAAACTGATTTGTTTAGAAGCCAATGACGTTGAAATCCGGGTTCTAAACTGATGTGTTTAGAAACCATAGTTCTTTGTCTCCCCCTTAATGGTACAAATATTCTTTAAAAAAACAAATCCACCGCTTCTCTTCTGTTTTCAGACATGTGTGTGGTATGTATTTACAAATCAGTACAACACATGATGAACCTGCAAAACAGATTAAGCAGATTTTGGTACCCAATGGCACTTGGGTCCTAGTGGGTTAGGTGTAGATTTCTTACAAGGAATACTGTAAGAACCATACCAATAAGAAGTATAATCTTTATGCACAAAATCATTTGATCCACAGTAAGAACAACAGATTTTCTTATGTGCCAACCTAATCAGATGATTTACAGAATGAATAGGATTAAGTTTAGCAGAAGATTTACCTTTTGGCGCATTGTTCTTCTTTGCATTTGATGTGGATACAGATGATTTTGGCACATCTTTCTTTGGAATTGTTGTGCCTTTGATTCTCCATTCCATCTTCACCCTCTTGAAGACTGGAACTTCTTCAGATTTGGAAGTATTAATTTTAGGCACCTTAACAATATCATCCGATTTATCAAACAGAGGATTATAGAAAAGATTAGACGAACGAATCTGACCTTTTGAGAAATCTGTTGATCTATTAAGTTGTTTAGAAGGAATGTTTTTAAAACTTGAACTTGAAGCAGTTTTAAAAGAACATTCAGAATCATTTGAATCAACAAATGGAGTCTGAAAGATAGAATTATGACTGGTCTGCTTTGAGACATCAAATTTAAAAATGACGTCTTCAAGTTCTTTGACTTTGTTTATTAAAACATTTTTCTCTTTAGAAATTAGATCAAATTTCTTTTGGAGATCAGATTTGATCAACTGATCCTTCATAATATCAGCTGATAAACCAGATAATTTTTTGGTAAGATTAAGAATCACATCTTCAAAATATACACGTTCCGATTCAAAATCTTTTTCCAAAAACCTTCTTTTATCAGTAATCTCTTTGAAAAATTCCATATTTTTCTTTTTAAGGGTTTTACTTTCCTTTTCAAAGAGATTTTGCTTTTCCGTGAAATCTTTTCTTTCCTTTTCCAAAAGATTTTCTAATTCAGAAATTTTCACGGAAAGTTCAGAACTTTTGATATCAAAAAAATTTCGTTCAGTTTCAAATTTAGCTCTTTCTTTTTCGAGCTTGTCTTTTTCTAAAAATAAAACTTTCTCAAAGTCAGAAACTTGTTTTGAAAGTTTTATACAATTAAGTTCAATTATCTCCTTTTCTTTAAGAATCTTCTCTCTCCTGTCTTCAATGCTCTTCAGATCAGCATTTTCCTTTTTAAGAGTTGTTACTTTCTCTTGAAGTTTCTCGATTTGATCGTGCAGACTTGAGTTGTCTTTGTCTTTCTTTGTTTCAAGACCTGCAATATAAACTTCAAGATCAGTTATTCTTTTAGTAAGTTTAGCATTTGAAGAAGAAATGTCTAAAATTTGTCTTTTCAGATTAACATTTTCTTCTTCCAATGCTTTATTTAAAATAGGAGTTGAAGAATTTGAAACATTATCTTTAACAGGAGTTTCTGATATAGGAGATGTTTCTGATAAAATAACTTGTTGCAAAATTCCATTATTTGCCTTAGCTTTTTCAAGTGGCTTTGGAGGTGTTTTTGTTATTATGACTTGTTGCAACACTTCATTATTTGGTTTAACAGATACATGTGAATTAACAGATGTTTCTGTTATAATGACTTGTTGCAACTTTACATTTGGTTTAACAAAAACTTTTGCAATTGGAGGAATCTCCTTTTTCAGAGTTTGCTTCAAATCTTCACCACTGCTTTTAACAATAACTTGTTGTAAAACCATTTTGAATATTGCTAGAAATTGATCGTTCAGAAGATCAAGCAGACAGTGTATGAAAATACACAAAACAATTATATAAAATTTTTTCTTGAAAAGCTCTTACAGTGTATGAAATACACTATAGGAAAAATTTCGGGATAAAATTTTTTCTCAAATTTTTTTTTTTTTTTAAATCACAAGAATTCGGATGAATAAGGATTCGAAATCAATGAATTCGGATGAAGAAGGATTCGAAATCACTCAATTCGGACTTAACTTGGTTCGAATTCAATGAATTCGGATGCTTAAGGGTTCGAATTCTATGAATTCAGATGCTTAAGGGTTCGAATTCTATGAATTCGGATGCTTAAGGGTTCGAATTCAATGAATTCGGATGCTTAAGGGTTCGAAATCTATGAATTCGGATGAAGAAGGATTCGAAATCACTCAATTCGGACTTAACTTGGTTCGAATTCTATGAATTCGGATGCTTAAGAGTTCGAATTCAACACTTCAAAAAAAATCAAGAACACTCCGAATTGACTAAAATCAAGTAGAAAATCCCTTGAATGGTCCGAATTCCGTATGAATGATCCGAATTCACCAAGAATGATCCGAATTATGCACTTCGAACACGAAAATCACTAAATCAGCCATAACTTTTTCAATTCTTGATCAATTGTTATGAAATTTGCACAGATTTGTTCGAAATTTGATTCCACACACTTTCTTAGATAATCACAAATCCTAATTCGATCAATTTAATCGAATTTTGATTCAAAAATAGTAGAAAAAGTTTTCGAACAAAAATGATATAAAATGATCAGATCTGCAAATTCTGTGCAGATTTTGGTGTTAATCCAAGAATTAAAGATGTTTAGGAATCAAATCCGAGTGCAATGATGTCAAGAATCAATCCAAAAGATCAAAAATTAAAGAAAAGATGAAATCTGGATGAATAGTAAATGAAGAAGGGTCAGAATTCTTGATGAACAGTGATGAATAGTGATGAACACCCAATCCGAATTCTTCAGCTTTAGTGTAAAAAATCTTCAATTTGGTCTTCGATCTGCTTGAATCTTCTGTTTAGCTCTGATACCAATTGTGAAATCCCAGATCTCTAGCAATAAGATATGAATGTAGTGAGAGAGAATCTAGAGAGCAAATATGTCATCCATGTATTGAGCTCAAAGGATTACAAAAGGTTTCTAAAAGATTACAAAAGCTTACTAAAGTATTACTTACAAATGAACTAGACAAGCCTATTTATACCCATGACATACAAGGTATAGAGGCATTCACAATACTGTATAGACTCATACAGTACATTGACTTTACAGTAAATCTTGAATACAATAATGCTCTAACAGAGATTATTAAGATCTTTGAAATTCAGATGAGAACATCTTCTGTGCCAAAGCCAGCATTCATTTGCAGTTGATTTTGATAAAAGACAAACTGTATTTAATGTTTTCAATTTTGAAAAATTAACTACAAATAAGTCCATATGTCTTTTGGCCTAGAAGACTTTAACATCATTTTCAGTTAAAATCATGCAACCTGTTATTTGAAACTTAATTTGACAAAGACTGTCTAAAAACTGACTTATGCTGAAAAGATTATGCTGTAATCCTTCAACATAGAAAACTTTTTGGATAGTCAGATCCCCTTTAGTTAAATCCCCATAACCTTTGACTTGTCCATTGCTGTTATTTCCAAAGTTTACTGCTCCTCCAGCCTTTTCTGTGAAGTTTGATAGAAAAGACTTCTGACCTGTCATTGTTAGAGCATTATTGTATTCAAGATTTACTGTAAAGTCAATGTACTGTATGAGTCTATACAGTATTGTGAATGCCTTTATACCTTGTATGTCATGGGTATAAATAGGCTTGTCTAGTTCATTTGTTAGTAAGCTTTTGTAATCTTTTAGAAACCTTTTGTAATCCTTTGAGCTCAATACATGGATGACATATTTGCTCTCTAGATTCTCTCTCACTACATTCATATCTTATTGCTAGAGATCTGGGATTTCACAATTGGTATCAGAGCTAAACAGAAGATACAAGCAGATCGAAGACCAAATTGAAGATTTTTTACACTGTTCTTGAAGAATTCGGACCAAGAAGAAAACACTGTTCATCTGAAGTCTTATCATTCAGACATGGAGTTTTTCTAGATTTTGAGTTTTTGAATCATTTTTTTGCATCGTTCAACTCGGATTTGGATTCTGAACACATTTAATTCTTGCATAAACATCAAAATCTGCACAGAATTGACAGATCTGATCGATTCTTGAATATTTTTTCAAAAACTTCAAGTTCACTGTTTGGATCTTAATTCGATTAAATTGATCGAATTGTGAATTGTGATCAACAGGAAAAGTGTGCAGATTTCAATTACGAACAATTTGATATAAGATTCATCACAATTGATCAAGAATTGAAGAAGTTATGGCAGATTAAGTGATTTTGAAGTTCGAAGTGCAGAATTCGGATCATTCTTGGTGAATTCGGATCATTCAAAGAAGAATTCGGAGTGTTCTTGGAAATACAAGTGTAGAATTCGACTCAAGAAGGATTCGAATTGATTGAATTCGAACCCAGCTAGATTCGAATTGAGGAGAATTCGAACCGTGTTAGATTCGAATTGAGGAGAATTCGAACTGTGTTAGATTCGAATTGAGTTGATTAAATTTTCCAAGTGTTGAATTCGAACCCTTAAGCATCCGAATTCATAGAATTCGAACCCTTAAGCATCCGAATTCATAGAATTCGAACCCTTAAGCATCGGAATTCATTGAATTCGAACCCTTAAGCATCCGAATTCATTGAATTCGAACCCTTAAGCATCCGAATTCATTGAATTCGAACCAAGTTAAGTCCGAATTGAGTGAATTCGAACCCTTCAGCATCCGAATTCATTGAATTCGAACCCTTCTTCATCCGAATTCATTGAATTCGAACCCTTATTCATCCGAATTCATTGAATTCGAATCCTTCTTCATCCGAATTCGTTGAATTCGAACCCTTACTCATCCGAATTCTTGAGAAAAATTTTTATCCCGAAATTTTTTCTATAGTGTATTTCATACACTGTAAGAGCTTTTCAAGAAAAATTTTTATATAATTTTTTTGTGTATTTTCATACACTGTCTGCTTGATCTTCTGAACGATCAATTTCTAGCAATATTCAAAATGGTTTTACAACAAGTTATTGTTAAAAGCAGTGGTGAAGATTTGAAGCAAACTCTGAAAAAGGAGATTCCTCCAATTGCAAAAGTTTTTGTTAAACCAAATGTAAAGTTGCAACAAGTCATTATAACAGAAACATCTGTTAATTCACATGTATCTGTTAAACCAAATAATGAAGTGTTGCAACAAGTCATAATAACAAAAACACCTCCAAAGCCACTTGAAAAAGCTAAGGCAAATAATGGAATTTTGCAACAAGTTATTTTATCAGAAACATCTCCTATATCAGAAACTCCTGTTAAAGATAATGCTTCAAATTCTTCAACTCCTATTTTAAATAAAGCATTGGAAAAAGAAAATGTTAATCTGAAAAGACAAATTTTAGACATTTCTTCTTCAAATGCTAAACTTACTAAAAGAATAACTGAACTTGAAGTTTATATTGCAGGTCTTGAAACAAAGAAAGACAAAGACAACTCAAGTCTGCACGATCAAATCGAGAAACTTCAAGAGAAAGTAACAACTCTTAAAAAGGAAAATGCTGATCTGAAGAGCATTGAAGACAGGAGAGAGAAGATTCTTAAAGAAAAGGAAATAATTGAACTTAATTGTATAAAACTTTCAAAACAAGTTTCTGACTTTGAGAAAGTTTTATTTTTAGAAAAAGACAAGCTCGAAAAAGAAAGAGCTAAATTTGAAACTGAACAAAATTTTTTTGAGATTAAAAGTTCTGAACTTTCCATGAAAATCTCTGAATTAGAAAATCTTTTGGAAAAGGAAAGAAAAGATTTCACGGAAAAGAAAAATCTCTTTGAAAAGGAAAGTAAAACCCTTAAAAAGAAAAATATGGAAATTTTCAAAGAGATTACTGATAAAAGAAGGTTTTTGGAAAAAGATTTTGAATCGGAACGTGTATATTTTGAAGATGTGATTCTTAATCTTACCAAAAGATTATCTGGTTTATCAGCTGGTATTATGAAGGATCAGTTGATCAAATCTGATCTCCAAAAGAAATTTGATCTAATTTCTAAAGAGAAAAATGTTTTAATAAACAAAGTCAAAGAACTTGAAGACGTCATTTTTAAATTTGATGTCTCAAAGCAGGCTAGTCATAATTCTATCTTTCAGACTCCATTTGTTGATTCAAATGATTCTGAATGTTCTTTTAAAACTGCTTCAAGTTCAAGTTTTAAAAACATTCCTTCTAAACAATTTAAAAGATCAACAGATTTCTCAAAAGGTCAGATTCGTTCTTCTAATCTTTTCTATAATCCTCTGTTTGATAAATCGGATGATATTCTTAAGGTGCCTAAAATTAATACTTCCAAATCTGAAGAAGTTCCAGTCTTCAAGAGGGTGAAGATGGAATGGAGAATCAAAGGCACAACAGTTCGAAAGAAAGATGTGCCAAAATCATTTGTATCCACATCAAATGCAAAGAAGAACAATGCGCCGAAAGGTAAATCTTCTGTTCAACCTAATCCTATTCATTCTGTAAATCATCTGATTAGGTTGGCTCAAAAGAAAATTTGTTGTTCTTACTGTGGAACAAATAATTTTGTGCATAAAAATTATACTTCTTTTTGGTACGGTACTTATAGTATTCCTTCAAAGAGATCTACACCTAACCCACTAGGACCCAAGTGCCATTGGGTACCAAAATCTGCTTAAACTGTTTTGTAGGTACATCATGTGTTGTACTGATTTGTAGATACATACCACACACATGACTGAAAACAGAAGAGAAGCGGCGTATTTCTATGAAGAATATTTGTACCATTAAGGGGGAGACAAATCATGAATGGTTTATGAATACATCAATTCAGGACCCGTGCTTAAATGTAATTGGCTTTTGAACATATCAGTTCAAAACCCGTGCTTCAACGACTTTGGCTTCTGAACAATTCAGTTCAGGACCCGTACTTCAAAGACTAAGACTTCTAAAAAAATCAGTTTAGAACTCATACTTCCCAGGTGATATCCTTTAACTGTCATATCTTTTTAATTCAAGGAACAAGTGGTGAAAGGTAACATTGGATTATATTTTGTTTCTACTACTTCGAAAACTTGAAACTTTACAAATTTAATTCAATGACATGAAATTTTCAATCTTCACTCAATGAATTAAATGTGTGCTAAAAGATGTTTTTACAAGAAACTTTGTATTATCTGAGTTGGATTTGCTTCAATTTTCACCTCAGAAATAATCGAAAGGTCAGCAAAACATGAATGAAATTATGCTGAATGCTCAAAGTTATGTGAATCTGGATATATATAGAATATAATGCTCAAAAAGCCTATATGTCAGAATGATGGATGGAAATGAAAATATGGGCAAAGCACTATGTTTTAGAACCAAGTGATTGAGATAAAATTGTTGCACTATCATTTAGTTTGAAAGTTTATGCCTGTGGCCTTTCTGGTTTGGGAAATTAAGTTCTAAGGGGTGCTCGTCACCTAGCACCTAAGGCCAACTGGTCTGGGATATGCTGACCCAAATCCTGCTATAGAACCAGATAGACAGTCATGTTTAACGGTGTATCTTATTCTTACTAAACTTTTTGATCAAAAGATGCCAATGAGCACAAAATCAAAGGATGCCGATATGCACAAAATCAAAAGATGCCAATGAGCACAAAATCAAAAGATGCCAATGTGCACAAAATCAAAAGATGCCAAAGAGCACACATCTCTTGAAACTTGGGGAAAATACAAAGTCGCGATAAACCCGTAAATTTGTGAAATTCTGATTTTGGACAAATAGTGTGAGTAGAGCAAAGTATTCTTATATGTTTTAGAACTGCATACGCTTGATGCTAATCATATTTCGCATGCTAGTACACCAAATAGATTAAATAAAGGGGTTGAAACTGAACGTTTGTAACTTGATATGCAATGATGTCTTGTTTTTGAATCCAAACACATGCATTTGATTTCATTTGATTGAAATATCTGTTAAATTTCATTAAGTTGAATTTCTTTTGTAAAGCATTCAAATGATCAAATGTTAGTAGTTATAAAATGAAGTTCAATGAATTTTATTTTCCTTGTGTAAATTTTTTTTTAAATTTGTATATTGTGCGTTATTGAAATATATGCATACTTTCAGGGGGAGAAAACAAATTGCTCCAGAATTCTTATTTTGAGGGGGAGCACGGTTATTCACTAAGGAGGAGATTGTTAGTAATACTAAGAGACGCGACTGAAATTGAAGAAGGTTTTCGATGATAATGATGCTCACTTTCATCGAAAAAGGGGGAGAAATGTTTAATTCAATTTCATGTGAAAGAGCTTTCAAGTCAAATATATTTCAAGTCAAAGATTCGTGAACAAAGACTGAAGATCAGGGGAAGAAGGATCATGTGAAGTCCAAATGTTGCTGAATTTGGTTATCTTAGTTCTGAGTGGTTCTCGGAATGCGCTTACACCTAAAAGTTAAAAAATGTGGATGGTTTCACATCTTTCTGATCCAAACTCTAATAGTTTCTGATTCCTCTTGTTCCGAATTGATGGTTTTATATAAAGATCTGAAATTCATGTTCAAGACTTGGAGACAATCTGTTGAAGATTGTATTGAAGAAGGTTGACTTTTCAAAGAGAAAGAGAAAGACTTTTCATGTTTGTCTGAATATTCTTCAAAGCTGAGTTCTTAAAGAGTGTCAAAGCATATAGTTCGCCGTGAACTAGTGGAGATAAAGCTATTTGAAGATGGTTTGATAGAGTGTCTGTTTGAGAAGATTGACTTTACAAAGAGCTGAAGACTGCTGTTATTTTTTTAAATCTTGAATCCAAAGGGGGAGATTGTTAGAGCATTATTGTATTCAAGATTTACTGTAAAGTCAATGTACTGTATGAGTCTATACAGTATTGTGAATGCCTTTATACCTTGTATGTCATGGGTATAAATAGGCTTGTCTAGTTCATTTGTTAGTAAGCTTTTGTAATCTTTTAGAAACCTTTTTTAATCCTTTGAGCTCAATACATGGATGACATATTTGCTCTCTAGATTCTCTCTCACTACATTCATATCTTATTGCTAGAGATCTGGGATTTCACAGTCATGTGTCTTGAAGCTCCTGAATCTAAAAACCACACATGACAGCCCTGCAAAATGATCAGTTAGGTTTAGGTACCCATTTTGGAATGGGTCCATCTTTGTTAGCTTTGTCATTGGATTTAACATTAGTACCTTTTACTCTCCACTCAAAATCTTTCTTCAAACACCACTTTCCTTGAACTTTTATGAAGTCAGAACATTTCTGCTTACAAGCTTGTTCAAATTCTTTTTGAGATTTGTAACTTTTGGTTTTGCTATATTTTCAACTTTCTTTTCTTTTATCTTTTCTTTCTTCTGAGTTTGAGGAACATAAATTTTCTTCTTTTCTGTATTTTGAGAAACAGAAACTTTCTGAATATATTTTCTTATGTATGAAACAGAAGTTATTTTGACTTGACATTTATGAGAATATTGGAATGAATCATTTTTACATCTAACACAAACAAGATTTTTCTTTGCAAGTGACAATAAATCTGAAACATAGGTCATTTCATTTTTATTGATACTGTTCAGAGTACAATTGCCCTTATTACAAGAGTTTCTAGCTTTGAGTTCAGAAGTAGATTTCATTCTAAGCTTCTCAAGATCCCTTTTCAGATCAATCAACTTTGCAAGATCATCTTTCCTTTTGCTTTCTTCTTTTTCTGAAAAATTCAAGTTCTTTTTGTTAGAAGAATTAGATGATTCACCTTTTTCATATGTACTTGATTCATTAAAGAATTTATCATTTTCTCTTGAAGCATTAATTTTAAAAAGATCATACTCAGTCTTCAGTTTTTCTAGCTCTGTTATTTTCTGAATAAAAATATTCTTTTCTTTCAAAGCTTCTTCAAGTTTAATATCCACCTCACAGAAATCATTTTCAAGTTCATCATAAGCTTTCCTTAAGTCCTCAAGTTCTTGACTCACAAGATTAAATCTCTTTTCAAGTTGCAAAAATTAATCTGATTTTGTTTCAGAAAATCCAGTTGAATCAGACTTCTGACTACCTAAGTCAGAGTTCTGATTTACAGACTCAGATGTCTGATCTTTAGACTCAGAATTCTGACTACAAAGTTCAGAATCCTGACTAGAAGTTTCAGACTTCTGATTGACTGTTTCAGAATTTTTACTTGTGTCAAATATGCTCTCAATGTCATGATATGAAAAACTTGGTTGTTTATTTTTGTAGCTGACATTTAAAGAATCATACTTGAATTTAGTATCATTGTATCTTGGCTTCTCATCTGTTGGTTTAGAAACTTCTTTCTTAACCTTTTCTTCTGAACCAACTGACTTTTCTGTTTTAGACTCAGAAATTTTCTCATCTGACTTTTTAGAGTTTGGTCTTTGCAAATTGTCAGAACTTGTTATAGAACTAGCAGGTCTTATGAAAACTTCAACAATTTCTGGGATTTTAGGCTTAGAAACTTGAAGTTTTTCATACAAATTGATTGGAGCTCTTTTTAAAGTGACATTTTCTTCCAATCCCAATCCCTTCTTTGGGTTGTAAAATCTTGTATCTTTAACATTGCTTAATAAAAGATTTAGTGTTTGCTGAGTCTGACCCCTTTTCAAATTCAGATCTTCTAATTCTTTAATCTTGGTGTATAAATTCTTTCTTTCTTCAAATAACATATCAAATTTTATTTGTAAATCACCTTTTTCATCCTTTATTTTTGAAAACTCAACTTTTAGTTCAGAAAGCCTTTTCATCAATTCAGAATTTTCATCTTTAACTTTCTGTTTCTCAGCCTCAGATTCTTCATATTGTTCTTTTATTACTTCTTTTTCAATTCTGAATTTGTTAACCAAATTTCTTTCTCCTTTTATATGTTTTCTTAGATTAGCAAATTCAGTTTTCATTTCACCAATCTGTGTCATTAACTCTAATTCAAGTGAAGAATGTACCTCAGCAGATGACTCAGAATCAGAATCTTCAAAATCAGAATCATCCTCATTCCTCATTTTTGCCATATAGCTCTGCATCTGTGGAAAGTTGATATGATCATCTTCATCAGAAGTATAGTACAACCAATTCTCCTGTTCAGCCAACAAAGCAATTTTATCATCTCTCTTCTTTGCAAGTTGAGCCTTCTTTGTGTAGTACTCATAGTCTTTTATAATTTTAACTTTGCAATCCTTAGCATAGTGACCAGATTTTCCACATTTGAAACACAGATTCTTTTCTTTTCTCTCATCCTTCTCTTCTTTGTTTTCTTCACTTCTCTCTACTCTCTTTTCAAACTTATTTTCTTCTCTGTCTTCTTTCTTCTTATAATCTGAACTCCCAACTCTCTTATAATTTCCTTGAAATCTACCCTTCCCATACCTTTTGTTGAAAGTATTTGTCAACAAAGCTAGTTTCTCAGCCATTATCTTGATATCTTCATCATCTTCTGATCCTTCTTCCTTGTCAGATTCTTCCAGATTAGGTATCTCTGATAGATATGCAGTCTTTTTGGGTGCTTTGATTGCTTTGGACTTTGATAAGAATGCTAACTGATCAGCAACATTTTTCTTCTCTTCCACAACTAACTTGACAGAATCTTCATGTTGATTAAGAACACATAACAGATCATTTAAGTCTTCTTCACACATATCCTTGTTCATTTGCAGACTTATGGCAAATGATGACCATTCTGAATTTAGACTGTTCAGAAATTTGTAATTTATTTCTGACTTCGTTTTCTTCAGTCCATTTCTTCTCAAGTCATTTAGAATAGTGCAAAATTTACTGTATGTCTGTGTCAAACTTTCTGACTCTTTTGCTTTGAACCTTTCATAAGCATTTATGCTTTGATTTAACTTTGCCCGAATAGATCTCACAGTTCCTAGCATCTGCCTTTCCAATTCGTCCCACATTTCTTTAGCTGATGATCCACTGTCAATCCTGTTAAGAACCTCATTTGGGACAGCCAAAGTCATCAAAGTAATTGCTCTTTTGTCAATAGCATGCCTATTTTTCTGTTCAGCTGTGTATTGGGAATAACTCTTTTTCACCCTGGTCGCTGGAATTTCTGGAGTTGTCTCTGTAGCAGGAGTTGCAGCAACATCGATGTACACTTCAATTGGACCTTCTCGAATAGAAATCATAAGATTTTCATCAATGTTGTCTAGGAATTGGATCATTCGGATTTTCCATTGCTGATACTCTTCTGGTATAAGAACAGGCGGTTTGGTTTCAGATCCCATGGCTAGATATTCTTTAGAAGACATGATTGTAAGAAAATTCAACAGAAAGACAAATTCGAGCTTCTTGATCGAAATGTAACAGGTAATTCAAGAATTGCCAAGAATTCAAGAACTAGCCCTAGCAGCGGAATCGAATTTTGAATGATCAAGAAATCTTCAAGAAATTGATCAATCGATCTTCGCGATAACACTCTTGAACGAATTTGTTTGTTGATTGGCTCTGATACCAATTGAAAGAACAGGATCTAATCTTACAATCAATGTAGAAAGCAGTAATTGAGAATTTGTATGATCAAGCCCAATTGTATTCAATGTTGAACAGAATTACAGATCTAAGAGAGACAGAATCTCAAAGATTACAAAGAATGAATACAAAGTTATACGGGAAAAAATCAATCAGTTAGCAACGTAGAGCTAACTACTATTTATACTGCAACGGACATCTTAAAGCTACAGTACAAATAAGAAAGACTAATAAGAACATAACACGTGTCCTAATTAGTTTATAAAATACTAAGTAAAGTATCTCGTCATAAGTTCTGAACAGGTAGTTCAGAACTTCTGAACATTCTTCTGATAACGCTTCTCAGATCTTCTGACTCCTTAACTCAGACTTCTGACTTCTCTTCCCAGACTTCTGATTTCACTTATCAATACTTCTGAGCTTTCACAGTCAGACCTCTGACTTCTCTACTCAGAACATCTGAGTCTTCTTATCAGATCTTCAACACTTGGTTTATTGACAAAACTTCAGATCTAACAGAAGATTAGGTTTTTTCTTGTTTAAAAAAAAACGAACTGCAAACCCAATAAAAATCTTGTTTTCCAGTTTCCTTTGAAGATTGGGATTTTGGAAAAACGAATGAAGAACAAGTTTAAGATTTTTGCATTTAAACTTGAAGAACAACCATGAAATGGTTGTGTTCATAAAACCATGAAAGAAAATGATTTCATTTTTAAGAAGTTCTTTTGTTTGATCTTGTTAAAACAATGAGAAGATCAGAAACAAGTTATTTGCATTTGGTAAAAAATAAGAACATATTAACCTTTGATGTTTGAAGAAGATGAACAGTTGTTCTTGAAAAATCTAGAGCAAAATGCAACAGTGAATCCTTTCTTTGCTTGGAGGAGAAGTTCGCGTAAAAGGAGAATATAAACGAAGAATTTGTTTTATAGAGAGATTTTAGAAAGAGAAAATCTTGAGCGGGAAAATATTTTCATCATGACACGGACACGTGTTTGCATTTGATTGGCGAGTAAACGAAACGTGAAAACGTGTGTCAGAAAGAAGAACGTGTCAGGGCTTATCCGTTTCAATGACGTCACAACAGTCCTTTCATATTCTTGGTTGTCTCTGAGGTTTTGAAAACTCAGGGACACTTTTGAAAACATGAAGCACTGAATTTAGAAATATCAGTGAAGGTTTTTAGAAATTTCAAAGTATCGCTGATAAAGAAGAGATATTCAACGATGTAATTTATTTTGAAATCTTGCATTTACATGCGATTGTCAGAAAGAGAAAAAAAAAACATACCTTGATATCAGCGAATCAAGTTTATTCAGAGAGAAGATGATAGAATAGGTTATACAAGTTGATTTTATCCCGAGGGCTATACAAGTTTGTATAATCGTATCGCTGATCAAATGTGAACCGCTGAAGATTTTACTCTTCAAAGTTCAGCATTCCAAGCTCGCTGATGAGAAAGTTGAATCTTGTCTCATCAAGAGGTTTGGTGAATAGATCAGCTAACTGATAATCAGTTGGGATAAAATGAAGTTCTATATCACCATTCATCACATGATCTCTGATAAAATGATACCTGATTTCGATGTGTTTTGTCTTTGAGTGTAGCACTGGATTATTGGCTATAGCGATGGCACTTGTGCTGTCGCAATAGATTGGAATATTTGAGAGCTGAAGGTCATAGTCCAGTAGTTGATTTCTCATCCACAAGACCTGAGAACAGCAGCTTCCAGCGGCTACATACTCAGCTTCAGCTGTAGATGTGGACACTGAGTTTTGCTTTTTACTTGTCCAACTTACCAGCTTTCCACCCAGAAGCTGACATCCTCCTGTGGTGCTTTTCCTATCCATTCTGTAACCTGCAAAATAACTATTTGAATAGGCGATTAGATCGAATCCTGAGTCTTTGGGATACCAAAGACCTAGATTCGATGTACCCTTAAGATATCGAAAAATTCGCTTTACAGCTTTCATATGAGATATCTTAGGTTCAGCTTGATATCGTGCACACAAGCATGTTGCAAACATAATATCGGGTCAGCTAGCTGTAAGTTACAAAAGAGAGCTGATCATCCCACGGTACAAAGTGACATTAACAGGAATACCCTTAGTATCCTTATGAAGTGTCAGCGGTGGTGCCATAGGGGTTTTCATAGCTGAACTATTTAGTTAAGCCGAATTTCTTCAGCATATCTTTAACATACTTTCCCTGATTAATGAAAGTTCCTTTTTCATTTTGCTTTATCTGAAGACCAAGGAAATATGTTAGTTCACCCATCATGCTCATCTTATACTCATCTTTCATTCTATCAGCGAAGCGAGTACAAAGATCAGGGTTAGTAGAGCCAAATATAATATCATCAACATATATTTGAACAAGATATGACCTTTTACTTTCCTGGAAAATAGTGTTTTGTCGATTTTACCTCGCTCAAATTTTTCAATATGGAGATATGTAGAAAGAGTGTCATACTGAAAGTTCAGGATCTTATCTTACAATCAATATAGAAAGCAGTAATTGAGAAGTTGTATGATCAAGCCCAATTGTATTCACTGATGAACAGAAATACAGATCTAAGAGAGAGAGAATCTCAAAGATTACAAGGAATGAATACAAGAATTACGAGAAAATGAATCAGTTAGCAACGTAGTGCTAACCACTATTTATACGGCAACGGACATGTTAAAGCTACAGTACAAATAAGAAAGACTAATAAGAACATAACACGTGTCCTAATTACTTTACAAAATACTAAGTAAAGTATGTAGTCATAAGTTCTGAACAGGTAGTTCAGAACTTCTGAACATTCTTCTGATAACGCTTCTCAGAGCTTCTGACTCTTTCTCTCAGAACTCTGACTTATCTTCTCAGATCTCTGACTCCTCTACTCAGAACATCTGAGTCTTCTTATCAGATCTTCAACACTTGGTTTATTGACAAAACTTCAGATCTAACAATCTCCCCCTTTTTGTCAAATAAACTTGAATTTTGCATCATCCAGATCTTTCAGAGCAAGAACGATTTTCTGAAGTAGCACATTTCTCAGATTAAGCCTCTTATCAAATTTGACAATGATTTCTTGAATAATTTCAACTTGCTGATTGATTACTTCTTGAATTATATTTGCTTCCTTCACTTTCAGCATCTTTTTCTCCAAATTATGCTTTATGATTCTTAAAGTTCCAGAACAGTATTTTGCAGTTTTCTTTGCTCTGAAGAAGATCTTTCCACTTTTGTTTTTCAAAAATACTCCCAAATCTGGATATTTGTGAACACTTCCAGTCTTTAACACCTTTTTCTGTTCATGATCTGTGTTGGGATTTGCCAGATAAACACATGGCTTTTGTAAGTACAAAGATATTTGGAAATCTGTATAACAGTGCCACCTTAAGATGTAGAACATGGCCTCAATCACCACACTTCTTGCCTTCCTTTCATTTCTGTCTTTGCTTGACTCTTTGAAGCATAGAAAGCTGTGTAATCTGTAGAAGTCAACCACTGATAGTTTCTCAAAATCTGCATCAGTAAAGTAATAAATCTTGCCATCTTCTCTCAGAACTTCAAAGGATAAGTACTCCATCTTTCTGAATTTCTTAACCTTCAATTCTCTGATTCCAGTGATTAGAAAATCTGAGTAAACAGCTTGCTTTGCTTTGCCAAGACATCTTGATTTTTCAGCCAACCAGATCTGAGTCTCCTTAGGTCTATCATAATACACATCCAAGAATTGTACTTCTTTTGGTTTGAAGAACTCAGGCAAATCAAATTCAAGAAAGTATCCATTTAGATCAATGGATATTTCATCTTCTTTGGGTTCAGACTGTTCAGCTTGATCAAAACTAGTTATCTGCACATTCTGAGGTGTTGTGTTCTGGACTTCTTCAACTTCATCTGACAGAATTTCATTCACTTCATACTCAGCAGGAAACACAAAATCATTATGTAGAATCTTTTTGGGATTCACCTCAGATAGCAACCATTCACTACAGTTTCTGATTTTTCTTCTAAGATCCAACCTCCTTTTCACAGAGTTCATACATCTCTTCTTTAAACTCTCTCTTTCAGTTTCCACACTTACTTCCATTTTAATCAATAACCAATTCAGAGTTGCATCACTGTACTTCACCAACTCTTTTAATCTGAACATTTCAAGCCTTTCGTGAACTGTATATGTGAACCCTTCTGTCTCCATTCCTTCATTCACAAATCCCTTCAAATATAAACCAATTTCTGTTTTCTTTGTGGGAGAACTCAGATTACACTTCTCTTTTCTTTCTTCAATAGCTAATTGGAAGTCATACAAGTGTATATTTCTGACATAGATACCCAGAAGTCTTCTGCATTCAATTTCCATCAAGGCTTATTCAGTGCTGGCAAAGAACTTGACTAGAAAGATCTGATCATCAAGAGTCAATCTGTGAAAATCAAAAGTAGACATGGAAACCTTTGTATTTCTTTCTTTCAGTACTTCCATTCTAACAAACATTAAACCATTGAATTCTTCTTGTTGAAACATCAGAACTTTTCAATTCTTTTCTGAATATGCAGTTTTGAGTCAGGAACTCTGAATCTGTTAGAAGCTTCTGAGTAGACTATCTGAGCTCTGTCATCCATAAAACCATCAATATTACTTTCCAAAAGCTCATACTCTCCTTCTGTGTAGTAGAGATTATCATACATCTCCTCAGGAAAAATATCATCATGAAATTGTCTGGCTAATGGCACATCACTTAACTCTAGGATGAAATCACATACAGGTTCTTCTAGTCTTTGCAAGTTAATCTTTGGGATCTCAATTGGTTTTCTGAATACATACTCAGAAGGCATAAAGTAGTCTTTCACTTTCATATACTCTTCTTCTGTATTTAACTCATCACAAAAGTTAAATATAAAATCATCTTCAAAATCCTGAGTATAATTCACAGTTCTGTCTTCTTCTCCCATTAGATCAATAGGTCTTACCATTTTTATTCCTTGCTGAACTTTTTGAACATTCAAAGCTCTGACTAAATTATTATGCATTCTTCTGATCAACTCTTCACTTAACCTCCTTTCTTCTAATTCAGAATCCGTCATATTTTCTTTGTTATACACCACAATATCTGTACACATGTTGACCACTTCACTTTCCACTGTCTTTTCTGATCTCAATACAGATTCCTCAATAGCTTCAGTTTCATCTGAGTTTCTTTCCATCTCTGTGTCTAAGTTCAATTCCTCTATTTTATCTGAATCACCACCATCTGTACTTTCCAACTCCATTTCCTCTGTATCTGAACTATCAATCTGAATTATCTGAGTTATTGCCTTTAACTTTTCTTGTGTCTGATCTTCTGAACTTTTTATACTGGCTAAGTGCATATCTGCTATCTCAAAATCTTCTATGCCAATGTCATCATCAGAACTTAACCTCTGTCTTTTCTCCCCCTTTTGATGATCATGAGGCTCATTATCATCAAACTTTCTTTTCAAGTTCTGATTAAAAGTAACTTCAGGTTCAGCTTCTGCAATAGGAACAGGATCAAGAGGCTTTGAAGTAGAAGCCAATGATACACTTAGTGCTTTCGGTATAGATTCCTGCATACCTTGCATTTGTTTTAACATATCTTTTTGAAAACCAGACATTATATCCATGATCTCCTTTTGTGAGAATACAAGGATTTCTTTACATCATCTACTTTGGTTTCAACAGAAATCAACTTTTTCTCCAACACAACATTCAAATCTGACATCTCATCATTCAAATCCTCCACCTTCTTCTCCAAATTTTCTACTTTTTCCCCCATCTCCTTGTTTTGTTTCTGAATCTTTTCAAATTCAGAAGTTTCTAACAGTGAACATGAACCAACAGATGGTCCAGTTTTCATGTGCCCAGAGGGCTCATGGCCTGTAGATAACACAAAGTCATCTTGTACAACAGATGCACGTTTGAATAAGGCTTTTGTAATGTTCACCTCACCAGGACTTCCATCCAATCCTCGACACCCAACATTAGGTATGTCTATGAATGTTGTTTCAGGAATACGAAATTCCTGATTTGTGCAAGTGTCAGAAGGAATTTCAGGCTCAATATGAATAGGACTGTGATATTCAGACTCAATGTGTTGAAAAATAGATTGGGATTTATCACCTCCCTCCAAATGAGTTTGGGATGGTTCCCCGGATTTGTGTGAAACAGTAGCATGTTGAAATGCTTCTGAGTGGATATGGATGGGTTGTTCAAGATCCACCACTAGGTCCATGGTGTTTGTTTCAATATTGGACACCAAGAGATGTGAACCAATAGCATTTGTGGTTACCTGGTCAAGATTAGCTGGTTCAGAAGCATCTTTTTCTGTTTGAACCTCTGTTGACAATCTCTCATCCTCACCACTCTCATTCTGTTTTTCCTCACCAAATCTAACCAAGCTCTCAGAATTTTCCCCCTCAAGTCTCTCAGAATGTTCACCCATCTGAACATCCTCCCCCTCTCTAATTCGACTAGACCCCTCACCTCTCTTCTCAGGTTGGTCCTCTTGGGTAGGGATTTGAGGTAATTCAATTCCCATAGAGGTGCAATAAGCTTTTAAAATCTCACTCTCCCTTGGAATATAATTCCTAAGTGATTTTGGCAACAATTTATGATTGGGATAGTTTTCAAGTCTTGTTACTGAGGTCATCTTACCCAAATAAAATGTGGGACCATGCTTCTCATTTGTTCTTCTTGAGATTGTGCTGTTTTCCTGCATGGCATACCAAATAACAATTTGCCAGTACCTTATATAAGGAATGTATGTCAGTGGATCATCCTTTGTTTTCCTCTGAATTGCTTTCTGATTCTTCTCAAATGTATTCTTCATGTCTTCCCAAAGTATTAAAGTATAGTCATAATGCCTATTCTTCACTAAGCCCTGAAAGATCTGAAGAATTTGTTTAGAACCTTGATCAGCTGAACTATTCTTCCCTGACAAACATTTATTTACCACATGAAAGAAGCAAGCCCAAATAGGTGGTAATTTGTTTCTTCTGAACAAACTGAGAGTCCTCAATCCTTCATTGTATCCCAATTTCATAAATTCTACTATTAATTCCTCTGTTAGGGGTGAGTCTTCAAAATCTGTCCTTCTTTGTACATCATCTTTCTCTGGTAGATTCAGCATTTCTCTTAGTGCAGAGATAGATAAGGCAAATGTCACTCCTCCAATTTCAGACACAAACTTATTATCTTCTAACCTCAGATGTTTCCACCATTGTTGTATGTACTGAACAGGAACATTTTTGCTTCTTGTAAACCATTTTCTATAAGGATGATGTTTGAATAACTCCATGATAATTCTGTGTTCAGGTTTAAATCGACTTTCCTCAAACAATATAACACAGTTATTTTCAGACAATTTCAACCATTCACTCTCAGGAACAACCCTTTCCACGAAAATAGGTCTATCTGACATAATCGACCCTGCAGCACTCTGTTCATGTTCAATATTAATGTTTACCTCATCTGCATTTCCTTCTGATTCATCCATTTGTTCATCTTCTTTATCATTTCTTATTGCCTCTTCCTCTACAGCTCTATTCTGTACTTCATCATTATCCGAATCAGATGAATCCATTATCGATTTTGTAGAATGTAGCGAAATTTGACCACTTCTTCGTATTCCAGACATGATTTAAGAAGAAAACAAACTCAAAGAACTCTGGATTTGATTCGTATCTCACTTTTCGCTCTGGAATTTGAAAAGATTTGAAATAGGGATTTTAAGACCTATTTAAAATCCGCGAAGTTGAAAGATTTAACGGAAAAGCGAAATCAATGTTATAACGGAGTCAACACATTTGAAATGCCATAGAGGATTTAAATGAAATGCGTGGCATAATCAAACAAATATGAAGCTGACACGTGTTAGTGGATAGAATTTTGACTCAAGTCAAAGATCTGAATAACACGCTCAGATGTTTTGACTTTTCTTTATCAGATATCTGATTGTTCTACTCAGAGTTCTGATTCCATAACTCAGAAGAATTTTGCCTTGTAACCAAAATGTCATTTAAAATCAACTTTTGACAAATATAAAACATTTTGATTATTCAGAAGAGGTTTGAACAGATAGAAACACTTTTTATCATCAAAATTCTGTTCATATTATGATGATTTTTAAAATAAATCATTTAAAATCTTATATCTGAATATGAATTTTTTTAATTCAGATATAGTTTGAACAACAACAAAAAAATATTTATCATTAAAAGCTAGTTCTTCTTAGAATGATCAGAGATAAGAAATGAAAACAAACCTTTTTAAGCATCACAAAATGATTTCCAAAAGAATTTTGATGCTCCCCCTTGATTTGAGCATGCATTTGACTCACATCTATATGCTTAGTCTTTGAATGTTGAACAGGGTTCTGAGTAATGGCAATTGCACTTTCTGAGTCACAATAGATGGGAATCTTGTTAAGCTGATATCCATAGTCCATGAGTTGTGTTCTCATCCACAATGTTTGAGAGCATGAAGCAGCAGCAGCAACATACTTTGCTTCAGCAGTTGAAGTGGACACACAATTCTGCTTCTTTGATGCCCAACTCACTATTTTATCTCCCAAAAAGTGACAAGCACCAGATGTACTCTTTCTGTCCAACCTACTTCCTGCATGATCAGCATCAGTGAAAGCAGTCAATTTGAAGTCAGTTTCTTTTGGATACCATAAACCTAGATCAGGTGTTCCTTTGAGATATCTTAAAATCCTTTTGACAGCCAACATATGTGATTCTTTTGGGTTAGATTGAAATCTAGCACAGAAACAGGTAGAAAACATGATATCTGGTCTACTTGCAGTCAAATAAAGTAATGATCCAATCATGCCTCTATAGAGTTTGATATCTGCTGAAACACCTTTGAGATCAGCATCTAACTTTATGTTAGTTGCCATAGGTGTTCTCATAGAAGCACAATCAGACATTTTGAACTTTTTCAGAATGTCTCTGACATATTTTCCTTGATTTATAAAAATACCTTTTGGTAATTGTTTGACTTGAAGACCAAGGAAAAAATTCAGCTCACCCATCATGCTCATTTCAAATTCAGATGACATGATTTTTGAAAAATTATTACATAATTCTGGACTGGTAGAACCAAATATTATGTCATCAACATAAATCTGAATCAGAATTAAATCATCACCCTGTTTCTTTAAAAACAAAGTTGTGTCAATCTTACCTTTCTTGAACCCTGAACCTAACAAGTGTTTAGTAAGAGTGTCATACCAGGCTCGTGGTGCTTGTTTTAGACCATATAAAGCTTTGTCTAAAATATAAACATGATCAGGGAATTCTGGATCAACAAAACCTTCAGGTTGATGAACATACACCTCTTCATTAAGTTTGCCATTTAGAAAGGCTGATTTGACATCCATCTGATACACCTTGAAGTTTTTGTGTGCAGCATAAGCCAAAAATATTCTGATTGCCTCTATTCTTGCCACAGGTGCAAATGTCTCATCATAATCAATTCCCTCTTGTTGACAGTATCCCTTAGCAACCAATCTTGCCTTGTTTCTGATGACAACACCTGATTCATCCTTTTTGTTTCTGAACACCCATTTAGTTCCAATAATAGATTTACCTTCAGGCTTTGGAATGAGTCTCCAAACTTTATTTCTTTCAAATTGAAGCAATTCCTCTTGCATTGCTGAAATCCAGTCTGGATCCTCTAGGGCTTCATTAGCTTTCTTTGGTTCAATCACACTCAAGAAACCAGCAAACATTGCTTCATTTGCTGTAGCTGATCTGGTTTTTACTCCTGCTGATGGATCTCCTATTACTTGATGAATAGGATGATTTTTAGTCCATTTATTTGCACTAGGGAGTACATCAATCTCTGAATAATTTTTGTTTGCATCATTCTCATCAATGATTGCTTGTAATTCTGAACTGTCCCCTTGTTCTGATGTATGAGTAGGAGTTACATCCAAGTTTGGGTTCTTATCAATGAAGTCAGAATTCTGAGTGACTTGTTCAGAGTTCTGAGTACAAGAATCAGAATTCTGATTACAAGGTTCAGAATTTTCACCACTTGTATTTATTAGATTTGGACATTCCTCTGATGGACCTTTGTCAGAAATTACAGTTGATTGAACTATTTCTGGAGTCTTATTTTTCATCTATTTGACCATCTTTGGGTTTTCATATTCTGCATAAGAATCAGAATTAGTTCAATAAAAGCATCCTTAAACAGTAAATTGAGTTCTGAACAAATAGAATTAGAATTTGTATCAGAAGTCATATTTGTCTTGTTCAGCATGAGTTCTGAACTGTCTTGTTCAGAAGTCCTCATTTTGGCTTCATCAAAAGTTACATTTATGCTCTCCATCATCCTCTTGGTTCTTCTATTGTAGATTATGAATGCTTTGGAAGTTAAAGAATAACCCACAAAGTATCCTTCATCTGCCTTTTTATCGAATTTGGCAAGATTTTCTCTGTCTCTAAGAACATAGCACCTGCAACCAAAAACATGAAAGAATTTGATTAATGGGTTTCTTTTATTTATCAGTTCATAAGCAGTCTTATTTAATCTCTTATTGATTAAAGTTCTATTATGTGTAAAACAAGCAGTTGCAATTGCTTCAGCCCATAGGAAAGTAGGAAGATTTGCATAAGCCAGCATTGTTCTCGCAGCTTCAACTAGAGTTCTATTTTTCCTTTCAACAACACCATTTTGTTGAGGAGTTCTGACAGCAGAAAAATTGTGAGAAATCCCAGAACTTTCTAAAAAATTCTGAAGAGTCTCATTTCTGAACTCTGTTCCATTATCACTTCTGATTTTCTGAACTGGAAGTTGTAAGAGAACTTGAATCCTTTTGATAAAATTTATCAATGTAGTAGCAGCTTCTGACTTAGCTCATAGGAACTCAACCCATGTGTATCTGGAGAATTCATCAACAATCACAAGCATATATTTCTTTCCTCCCATAGATTGAACTGAAATTGGACCACAAAGATCAGTATGAATCATTTCTAATGGTGCTTTGCAAGATGAGTCCATTTTTAATTTGTGAGAACTCTTTTTCATCTTGCCCATTTCACAAGCTGAGCATAATGATTCTTTTTCAAATTTAAGCTTTGGTAAGCCTTTAACCAGATGTTTTGCAACGAGATTATTAAGATCTTTGAAATTTAGATGAGAACATCTTCTGTGCCAAAGCCAACATTCATTTGCAGTTGATTTTGATAAAAGACAAACTGTATTTAATGTTTTCAATTTTGAAAAATTAACTACAAATAAGTCCATATGTCTTTTGGCCCAGAAGACTTTAACATCATTTTTAGTTAAAATCATGCAACCTGTTATTTGAAACTTGATTTGACAAAGACTGTCTAAAAACTGACTTATGTTGAAAAGATTATGTTGTAATCCTTCAACATAGAAAACCCTTTGGATAGTCAGATCCCCTTTAGTTAAATCCCCATAACCTTTGACTTGTCCTTTGCTGTTATTTCCAAAGTTTACTGCTCCTCCAGCCTTTTCTGTGATGTTTGATAGAAAAGACTTCTGACCTGTCATGTGTCTTGAAGCTCCTGAATCTAAAAACCACACATGACAGCCTTGCAAAAGGATCAGTTAGTTTTAGGTACCCATTTTGGAATGGGTCCATCTTTGTTAGTTTTGTCATTGGATTTAACATTAGTATCTTTTACTTTCCACTCAAAATCTTTCTTCAAACACCACTTTCCTTGAACTTTTATGAAGTCAGAACATTTTCTGCTTACAAACTTATTCACTTTCTTTTTGAAAGTTGTATCTTTTGATTTTGCAACATTTTCAACTTTCTTTTCTTTTATCTTTTCTTTCTTCTCAGTCTGAGGAACAAAAATTTTCTTCTTTTCTGTATTCTGATGAACAGAAACAATTTTCTTTTCTGAATTCTGAATATCTTTTCTTATGTATGAAACATAAGTTATTTTGACTTGACATTTATGAGAATATTGGAATGAATCATTTTTACATCTAACACAAACAAGATTTTTCTTTGCAAGTGACAATAAATCTGAAACATAGGTCATTTCATTTTTATTGATACTGTTCAGAGTACAATTGCCCTTATTACAAGAATTTATAGCTTTGAGTTCAGAAGTAGATTTCATTCTAAGCTTCTCAAGATCCCTTTTCAGATCATTCAACTTTGCAAGATCATCTTTCCTTTTGCTTTCTTCTTTTTCTGAAAAATTCAAGTCCTTTTTGTTAGAAGAATTAGATGATTCACCTTTTTCATATGTACTTGATTCATTAAAGAATTTATCATTTTCTCTTGGAGCATTAATTTTAAAAAGATCATACTCAGTCTTCAGTTTTTCAAGCTCTGTTATTTTCTGAATAAAAATATTCTTTTCTTTCAAAGGTTCTTCAAGTTTAATATCCACCTCACAAAAATCATTTTCAAGTTCATCATAAGCTTTCCTTAAGTCCTCAAGTTCTTGACTCACAAGATTAAATCTCTTTTCAAGTTGTAAAAATTCATCTGACTTTGTTTCAGAAAATCCAGTTGAATCAGACTTCTGACTACCTGAGTCAGAGTTCTGATTTACAGACTCAGATGTCTGATCTTTAGACTCAGAGTTCTGACTACAAAGTTCAGAATCCTGACTAGAAGTTTCAGACTTCTGATTGACTGTTTCAGAATTTTTACTTGTGTCAAATATGCTCTCAATGTCATGATATGAAAAACTTGGTTGTTTATTTTTGTAGCTGACATTTAAAGAATCATACTTGAACTTAGTATCATTGTATTTTGGCTTCTCATCTGTTGGTTTATAAACTTCTTTCTTAACCTTTTCTTCTGAACCAACTGACTTTTCTGTTTTAGACTCATAAATTTTCTCATCTGACTTTTTAGAGTTTGGTCTTTGCAAATTGTCAGAACTTGTTATAGAACTAGCAGGTCTTATGAATACTTCAACAATTTCTGGGATTTTTGGCTTAGAAACTTGAAGTTTTTCATACAAGTTGATTGGAGCTCTTTTTAAAGTGACATTTTCTTCCAATCCCAATCCCTTCTTTGGGTTGTAAAATCTTGTATCTTTAACATTGCTTAATAAAAGATTTAATGTTTGCTGAGTCTGACCCCTTTTCAAATTCAGATCTTCCAATTCTTTGATTTTGGTGTATAAATTATTTCTTTCTTCAAATATCATATCAAATTTTATTTGTAAATCACCTTTTTCATCCTTTATTTTTGAAAACTCAACTTTTAGTTCAGAAAGCTTTTTCAACAATTCAGAATTTTCATCTTTAACTTTCTGTTTCTCAGCCTCAGATTCTTCATATTGTTCTTTTATTACTTCTTTTTCAATTCTGAATTTGTTAACCAAATTTCTTTCTACTTTTATCTGTTTTCTTAGATTAGCAAATTCAGTTTTCATTTCACCAATCTGTGTCATTAACTCTATTTCAAGTGAAGAATGTACCTCAGCAGATGACTCAGAATCAGCATCTTCAAAATCAGAATCATCCTCATTCCTCATTTTTGCCATATAGCTCTGCATCTGTGGAAAGTTGATATGATCATCTTCATCAGAAGTGTAGTACAACCAATTCTCCTGTTCAGCCAATAAAGCAATTTTATCATCTCTCTTATTTGCAAGCTGAGCCTTCTTGGTGTAGTACTCATAGTCTTTCACAATTTTAACTCTGCAATCCTTAGCATAGTGGCCAGATTTTCCACACTTGAAACACAGATTCTTTTCTTTTCTCTCATCCTTCTCTTCTTTGTTTTCTTCACTTCTCTCTACTCTCTTTTCAAACTTATTTTCTTCTCTGTCTTCTTTCTTCTTATAATCTGAACTCCCAACTCTCTTATAATTTCCTTGAAATCTACCCTTCCCGTACCTTTTGTTGAAAGTATTTGTCAACAAAGCTAGTTTCTCAGCCATTATCTTGATATCTTCATCATCTTCTGATCCTTCTTCCTTGTCAGATTCTTCCAGATTAGGTATCTCTGATAGATATGCAGTCTTTTTGGGTGCTTTGATTGCTTTGGACTTTGATAAGAACGCTAACTGATCAGCAACATTTTTCTTCTCTTCCACAACTAACTTGACAGAGTCTTCATGTTGATTAAGAACACATAACAGATCGTTTAAGTCTTCTTCACACATATCCTTGTTCATTTGCAGACTTATGGCAAATGATGACCATTCTGAATTTAGACTGTTCAGAAATTTGTAATTTATTTCTGACTTCGTTTTCTTCAGTCCATTTCTTCTCAAGTCATTTAGAATAGTGCAAAATTTACTGTATGTCTGTGTCAAACTTTCTGACTCTTTTGCTTTGAACCTTTCATAAGCATTTATGCTTTGATTTAACTTTGCCTGAATAGATCTCACAGTTCCTAACATCTGCCTTTCCAATTCGTCCCACATTTCTTTAGCTGATGATCCACTGTCAATCCTGTTAAGAACCTCATTTGGGACAGCCAAAGTCATCAAAGTAATTGCTCTTTTGTCTATAGCATGCCTATTCTTCTGTTCAGCTGTGTATTGGGAATAACTCTTCTTCACCCTGGTCGCTGGAATTTCTGGAGTTGTCTCTGTAGCAGGGGTTGCGGCAACATCGATATACACTTCAATTGGACCTTCTCGAATGGAGATCATAAGATTTTCATCAATGTTGTCTAGGAATTGGATCATACGAATTTTCCATTGCTGATACTCTTCAGGTATAAGAACAGGCGGTTTGGTTTCAGATCCCATGGCTAGAAATTCTTTAGAAGACATGATTGTAAGAAAATTCAACAGAAAGACAAATTCGAGTTTCTTGATCGAAATGTAACAGGTAATTCAAGAATTGCCAAGAATTCAAGAACTAGCCCTAGCAGCGGAATCGATTTTTGAATGAATCAAGAAATCTTCAAGAAATTGATCAATCGATCTTCGCAATCACAATCTTGAATGAATTTGTTTGTTGATTGGCTCTGATACCAATTGAAAGTTCAGGATCTTATCTTACAATCAATATAGAAAGCAGTAATTGAGAAGTTGTATGATCAAGCCCAATTGTATTCACTGATGAACAGAAATACAGATCTAAGAGAGAGAGAATCTCAAAGATTACAAGGAATGAATACAAGAATTACGAGAAAATCAATCAGTTAGCAATGTACTGCTAACCACTATTTATACTGCAACGGACATTTTAAAGCTACAGTACAAATAAGAAAGACTAATAAGAACATAACACGTGTCTTAATTACTTTACAAAATACTAAGTAAAGTATGTAGTCATAAGTTCTGAACAGGTAGTTTAGAACTTCTGAACATTCTTCTGATAACGCTTCTCAGAGCTTCTGACTCTTTCTCTCAGAACTCTGACTTCTCTTCTCAGATCTCTGACTCCTCTACTCAGAACATCTGAGTCTTCTTATCAGATCTTCAACACTTGGTTTATTGACAAAACTTCAGATCTAACACATACCATGCACGTGGAGCTTGCTTTAAGCCATAAAGTGCCTTATCCAGTTTATAAACATAACCTGGACGCTTAGGATCTGAGAATCCTGGAGGTTGTTCCACATAGACTTCTTCATTCAGCTTTCCATTTAGAAACGCTGATTTAACATCCATCTGATATACTTTGAAGTCTTTGTGTACAGCGTATGCTAAGAATAGACGAATAGATTCTAATCTTGCTACTGGAGCAAATGTTTCGTCATAATCTATGCCTTCCTCTTGTCTGTATCCCTGAGCAACAAGACGAGCCTTGTTGCGGGTTACAGTTCCATGTTCGTCCAACTTGTTTCGATAGACCCATTTAGTGCCTATCACTGTTTTGTCAATTGGTCTTCGAACAAGTTTCCAAACTTTGTTTCTTTCGAATTCAGTCAGCTCTTCTTGCATGGCGCTGACCCAGTTTGGATATGTGAGGGCATCATCTACTTTCTTTGGTTCAGTTAGTGAAATAAAATTAACAAATAAACAAAAATTACCTGCACTTCGTCGAGTCTGAATACCAGCGTTTGGATCACCAAGAATTTGATTAATTGGGTGATTTATAGTCCATCGCTGAGCCGGAGCATGAGACGCTGACTCAACCTGAACTGGAGGAGCTGAAGATGAGGCTTCAGCGACGTCTGGAGTATCAGCCAAGAGAGGAATGGATGTAGTTGTCATTATATTCACTGATTGCTGAGAAGTAGATGGAATGTCTGAGACATTGGATTCAGAAACAGGTATAATGTTTATGGGAATAGCTGAGACCCATGATGTTTCAGCTTCACTATTCTGCATATTTGGAATGATAGTAGGACCATCATCTTCAACTGTGTGAGCACGAGGAGTGGGAATATCTTCTGAATCACCAAGATGAGAAAACATCCATTGATTCAGTTCTTCAGTGTCAGCGTTCGGTATAGAGTTCGCTGAACGGGATTCGTCAAACGTTACGTGAATTGTTTCTTCAACAGTTTGTCTTATTCGATTGAAGACTCTGAAGGCTTTGGAAACTGAGGATTATCCAAGAAAGATTCCATCATCAGCCTTAGGATCAAACTTTCCAAGGGCATCTCTGTTGTTCAGTATGAAACACTGACATCCAAAGATGTGAAGAAAGCTGATTGAAGGCTTTCTCCCATGAAAAAGTTCATAGGCTATTTTATTGAATCTTTTGATTATCAGCGACCTGTTTTGCGTAAAACAAGCGGTGTTGACAGCTTCTGCCCAAAACTGAGTAGGCAGGTGAGAATCGCTGAGCATTGAACGTGCAGCTTCAATAATTGTTCTATTTCTTCTTTCAGCGACTCCATTTTGTTGCGGTGTTCTCACTGAAGAAAAGTTGTGAGAAATACCCTTACTCTCAAAAAAGGAATCAAGAGAACTGTTTTTGAATTCAATCCCATGATCACTCCTTATTGAGCGAACGGTCAAATTGTTCAGGGTTTCCATGTTTCGAACAAAGGTGATGAGTTCTTCAGGGGTGTCACTCTTGGAACGGAGAAACATAACCCATGTATAACGAGATAATTCATCAACTATGACCAGTGTATATTTCTTTCCAGCGATGGATTGTTTGTTAACGGGGCCAAACAAATCCATATGGAGTAGTTGTAGAGGAGATGACACTGAGGAAACTTGCTTTGACTTAAAGCTTGCTTTGGTCTGCTTCCCTTTTTCACACGCTGAACATAAATACTCTTTTGCGTATGAGTGTTGAGGTAGACCAGTGACTAACTCTTTTGAAGAAAGAGTGTTCAGTGTCTTGAAATTCAGATGAGAGAGCCTTTTATGCCATAGCCAGTTGACATCAGATGAGGTTTTTGAGAAGAAACAGGAGTTCTCAGTGGTTGTTGAGTCCATGTTTATTACATAAACATTTTCCATACGATAACCGCTGAGAGCTATCTTCTCCTTTTTGTCAGTGACAAAGCAAGATTCCTTAGTAAAGATTACTTTGTTATCCTTGTCGCAAAGCTGACTGATGATTAGAAGATTATGCTTCAGCCCTTCAACATATGCGACTCTTCTGAAGGTGGTTGTACCATTTTAGAGTACACCAAACCCTCGGGTATGTCCTTTTCCATTTCCACCAAAAATCACAGAGGGACCCTTCTCTTCCTTGTATTCAGCGAGCAGGCTTTTCTTTCCAGTCATGTGTCTAGAGCATCCGCTATCGAGATACCAGATACCCTTCTTAACCTGCATCACAAAGGAAGATCAGTTTTTCTTGGGAACCCACTTAACCATGTGTACGCGTTTGTCAGTGGAAGTAGTTGGAACGGAAGGTTCAGCAATCTTCGCTGCATTTGAAGATTCAGCTTTGTCAGTCTTCACTTTGGTTAATTTCTTAACCTCAGTGGTCTTCTTTGCCTTGGGGGCAATCTTCACCTTAGCTATCTTTTAAGCTTTGGTGGCTGATGGACACTTACTAGCAATATGATCAGTGAGTCCACAGCGATAACATTTCCTATAACTAAAAGTAGTTCTAGGACTATTTGAATGATGAGCTTTTGATTTTGAATTAGAAGGACCAGCACCAAATAAGCTTTTGGCTTTCAAAATGGGAGGAACATTAAGTTCTTCAGATTTCTTACCAAGGACATCCACTCTGAGTCTAGGAGTAGATCGCAGAATAGACCCACGCTGAGTAGATCCAGAGATCTGATTCCTTGATCCAGAGGAATAAATCACTAAGGCTTTAGAAGCATTCAGCTTTGGTACTAAAGTACCCTTCTGAGGATTTTGGTTCAACGCAATTCCTTTACCTTTATCGTTAAAGACAGAGGTAGGTTTTGGATAAACCATTTTCTCTTTACCTTTTGAAGAGGCAGAGATTTCCTCAGGGATAGGCGGTCTAGAGGACGAACACTGAGAAGATGAAGTGTCAGCGACTGAGGATACGAAAGTTCCAAATAAGAGCATGGAACGATCAGTGGTTGGTTCTTTAGTTTCATATTTGTAACCAAGACCACGTTTATCACTCAGGGGTATCTGAGACTTAATTATCTCAGTGATCTTTGTTGAAGAGTTACACCACCCTTCAATAGTAGCTTTTTCAACTTTCAAAGCAGCGATAGCTTCTGCTCGTTCGATTTTGACTAGCTGATTTAAATGCACTTGATCTTTAAAATCTTCTTCAATTTTAGAAAGCTTTTCTATTTGAAGGTGACAGTTTTTAAGCTGTTCAGCGAGATCAAGGTTTTTGTTTTCAACTATTGTTTTGCCATTCATGGCTTCATATAAACATCTAGTCAAGAGATCGATTTTGCGGAGACTATCAGCTTCATCAATATTTGCAATATTTGTAAAGAAGGATGGTGATACCTGAATTGCAGATGTTGAAGTAGAGGGAATGTATGAACTTTCTTCCTCATCTTCAATCTTTGCCAAAAGACAGAGATTGGCTTCATCATCCTCAGAATCAGATGATGATTCTTCTTCTTCAGAAGCAGCCCAATCGTAAACCATCAGGCCTTTGCCTTTCTTCTTGAAGCTTTTTAACTTTGCATATTTTTCTTTCAGCTTAGAATATTTGTCATCTTTATTCCTGGGAATAAATGATTTCTTGGGAAAAGCTGAGTTTCTCGATACTTTCTTAGACCTGCACTTGTTAGCAAAATGTCCAATCTTTTCGCAGTTAAAACAAGTAGCAGTAGCCTTATCAACAGTAGCTGATGATCTTGGCTTATCAGTTATTGAAAGAGGTTTGTTCTTTCTGAACATTTTCTTTTTGGTGAATCTCCTGAACTTTTTAGTTAGGAGAACCAAAGATTCATCATCATCTGAAGAGTCAGAATCTGATGACCTTTCAGAGTTACTCTCTAACTCAGTAATAGTGACCGAGGGTCGCTGAGTAGAAGGTTCCTCTGAGATTAAAGCAACAGGGGTGCTTTTGGAATCTTTTATAAGATTATTCTTAAGATGGTTGATTGCTCATGATTCAGCATCGTGCCATATAAGGTAGCAAGGGTCATTGATCTTAGATATTTTGACAGCTTGAGGCACATAGAATAACTGTCCCAGCTTTCATGTAAACATTCTAGAAACTTTGTCAGCACTTCAAAGTTAGAATATTCCTTACCAACAGTTTTCAGATCTATTATTAAGCAATTAAAACGTTGGTGAACTTCAGAGAGAGTCTCATTCTTACCACAAATGAAACTTTCATACTGTCTTACCAGGTTGATCTTTCGAGAGTCCTGGACTTCAGCAGTACCTTCAAACTGAACACATATTGTGTCCCACATGGCTTTTGAGGATTTCAGGTTCATGACGGAATGGTAGACTTCGTCAGGAAGAGCCATGGATAGTATGGATCTGGCTATTGTATCGATAGCCACTTTCTTCTTATCTTCGTTAGTCCACGTATGAACTTCTTTGGGTACCAGCCTTTCTGGAATAGCAGGTCTATTCTCAGCGGCAGGTACTGCGGCATCAATTCTTACAGGAATAAATGGGCCATTTTCAAGATAATAAGGCATAGTAGGGTCTACACCTTCTAAGAAGAGAGTCATCCTATTTTTCCATAGATTAAAATTATCTCTGAAGAATCTAGGGGGTTTTGCAAGAGAACCATTGTCGATATAATTTGTGTTTGTGTTAGTAGCCATTTTTCAGAAATAGCAAGGAAGAGAAATCTTAGTATAGATTAGATCTTGTTTATGAGATTAAACAAATCCGCTCTGATACCACTTGTTGGTCCCGAACGACTATACAAGTTTGTAGAAGGGGGGGGGGGTTGAATACAAACACACAGATTTTACTTTTCTAAATTGTTTATTGATAAATCATTAACAATTTACAGCTTGTTGTGGAAACAAGATTAAGGATAAATCCTAAATCTAAACAAGTTGGAACACTAAGTTTCTTGCACTAAGAAGGAGAAGGAAATTACTAATAATAACCCGTCTCAAGATAAGAAGGATGAACTTGTCCAGAGTTAGCAAGTTACTTCAAAATGCATTGCATGCATTTACACTTTACACGTGGCAGCAGCTGAATGGTTGCATGTCATTGACCTTGGTTGACAACCTTAGTAGCCGCATGTTTGAACAGTGTAGTATCAGAGTGGTTGTACGATTTCAGACAATAGGAGGTTCTTTTCTGACATATCGTACGGAGTCGTGCAAAGGTGGTTAAGACAAAAGTACTTTGTACGGAGGACTTCATGATCAGCTTTTCGTTGATTCAGCGATCTATCATTCTTTATCAGCGAATGATAGAATTCAGCGATAGCCAAAGTCCTGTACTTGATACTTAACGTTGAGTGGACAAATCTGAGTCTTCGCTGATCCACATCAGTTCATTAGGAGACTTGTCGCTGGTTCTTGAGCTTGATCTTCGACTTCAGCGTAGAACCTATGTTGGCGTGAAACTTATCAGCGATCACAATAAGTAAAACAACTAACTTATCAGCGATCACAATAAGTACTGAACAAACTCAGAGTATTATGGTGAACAGTTTCGCTGAATGTTTAATCTAAAGAACGAGAGTTCCTATCAGCGGTACTGGAAGATCTTAGTACTTATCAGCGATAGTGAAACTCTGATACATATTGTTTACTTACAATTTTCACTAAGTATATATAAGAGAGGGTCATTTATCAAATCACTGAGGGTTTGGATCAACAAGTTTTTAACTAACGGGGATTTTCTCACTAGACCTCAAGGTCTAACCCTCATTTTAAAAAAAAAAATATGTATTCCAGGTCGTGGATCGAGTAAGGGAAAATAAGAAGGTTAAACCGCAAATAGCTTTTGGAGGACTATGTAGTTGAAGACTATGATGTGTTTAGTAGACATAGCATGTTGTTAGTAATGATGTAATTTACTATGTAAACGTTTGTAATGATATACTGAATGTTTGTAAAAGACTAGGGGACCGTATTTGTTATATAATGTATCTCTTGTTTTAACGACGTTATGCAATGTATGCTATTTGAACTATGTATGGGATTTCAGGTCGTTACAGATGGTATCAGAGCCCTAGTTTAAGGGATTTAGGTATTAGTATCTGTACCTAGACTTAAAATACATGTGAAGTAGGATGTCCCTATTATTGTAGAACCTTGGGGTGTTAAATATACAAAGGTAGAAGGAACATCATGTAAGGTAATTTCACTATTACACCTGGCCAGTGTAATTGTGATCTTACAGGTACATGTTTGAACTGGAATACCTTGTTATATAGGGTATGTGCTTATGTGTATATTAACCTTGTCTGAATCTACAAAATGGCAAGTGGTACTAGACAAACGAATCGTGAAGGAGGAGGAAATCCGAATAGAACAAACCCAACAGTCGGAAGTAGGGGAAGAGGGGGAGAAAGAGGTGGAGGCATAATTGGAGGCAGAATTAGGGGTAGAACTGGGAGTGGAGCTCCACCGCGAGGTAATGAATTTGTTACTAGGGACGATTTAACAACCGAAATGGGAAGACTACAGGCCAATATACAAGCCATGTTTGATCGAACTCGTCATAATGCAGCCGATACACCAGATCCTAGTCATGAAGACGAGATGCCTATTACTCCTACAATCACACCAGTACTAAGAAAGTGTGACTATAAAATGTTCTTAAGTTGTAAGCCTCCAACTTACTCAGGAGATCGGGATCCGGTAAAAGCTATGAAGTGGTTGAAGGAAATAGAAGCCATTTTCAAGACTAGTAAATGCGCTGAAGAGGATAGAGTACTCTATGGAACTGCAATGTTGAAAGGCGATGCCCTATACTGGTGGGAAGCACATATGTGCTCGGGAGGATCTGATATATATTCTACCTACTCTTGGGAAGAATTCGTGATAGCCTTCAGGAAACAGTTTTGTCCTCAAGCCGCAGTTAAACAATTGGAAGGGGAGTTTATGAACTTGCAGCAAGGGAATTTGTCAGTACGGGACTACACCGCTCGTTTCTTGGAAAAGTCTCAATTTGCGGAATACTACGTTGCTACGGAGGCCATGAAGATTGAAAGGTTCATCTTTGGATTGAATGCAGAAGTCAGAAGTTTTGTGATTGCTAAAGGACCAGAAACTTTCTCCGCCGCAGTAGACGCCGCGGAAACCGTGGAACAAGATAAAGGGAGAAGTACTAATGATAAGAATGTGGGGAAAAGAAAGTGGGAAGGACCGCAGTATGATCCGAAGAAGTCCAGGTTTCAGCGATTTGATAACCGTCCACCTTTCCGACCAGTTGAAAGACCTTGCCCAAAGTGCCATCGTTTTCATCAAAGAAGTTGTCAAGTGGATCCTAGAAACTGTTATAAGTGTGGAAAGATCGGTCATATTGCTAAAGACTGTCGAGTAGTTAGATTTTGTTACTCGTGCAATTCTCCTGATCACCTTCAGTCCGATTGTCCACTGGGGAGAATACAGTAGGGTGGTACGTCAGTAAGACCAACAGGTGTTAGATCGGTAGTACCAGGGCCAGAAGTACCAAGAGCAAGGGGTCGTGCCTTCCAGATGACAGAGCAAGAAGCAGATGAAACTCCCGATGTGGTTACAGGTACATTCTTAATAAATTCTACACGTGCTAAAGTGTTATTTGATTCCGGTGCAAACCGATCGTTTGTGTCGCCTTCTTTTGCTGCCTATATGCATTTAAAGCCTAAAGTGTTAGATCATGCGTTAATGGTAGATACGGCTAATGATAATCAAGTACCGGTTAGTGAGGTATTTGATAGTTGTGTGATAAACATAGATGGGTGTGGAGTGCCTATTCAGTTATTTCCTATAGCCTTGACTGAGTTTGATGTGGTAGTGGGAATGGATTGGTTAGCCGAGAATCAGGCTAATATAGTTTGTGATAAGAAATTGATAAATGTTGTTTTACCTTAGAAGGGACCAGTAGTGATTTATGGTGACCGTAGAAATCATCAGTCTTGCCTTATCTCTTTGTTGAAAGCTCGTAAGTGTATCAATAAAGGGTGCTCAAGTTACTTAGCTTATGTGATAGATATTAAGCTAGAAAAGAGTAAGCTGGGAGATATTCCGGTTGTTCGGGAATTTCCGGAAGTTTTTCCAGAAGATCTGACTAGTCTTCCGCCCGTTAGACAAGTAGAGTTTGGTATAGATCTGATTCCTGGAGCTGCTCCTGTTGCCCGTGCACCGTATCGTTTGGCACCTCCAGAGATGAAAGAGATGATGATTCAACTGCAGGATCTTTCAGATAAAGGCTTCATCAGACCCAGTTCTTCACCGTGGGGAGCACCGGTTCTGTTTGTGAAAAAGAAGGATGGTTCGATGAGAATGTGTATTGATTATCGGGAACTGAATAAGCGCACGATCAAGAACAAATATCCGCTTCCCAGAATTGATGACCTCTTTGATCAACTAGTTGGAGCTTTCTATTTCTCCAAGATTGATCTAAGATCTGGTTATCATCAACTGAAGGTTAAAGAAGAAGACGTTCTGAAAACTCCTTTTCGCATACGGTATGGTCACTATGAATTCTTAGTAATGCCTTTTGGATTGACGAACGCTCCAGCTGCTTTTATGGATCTAATGAACCGAGTATGTAAGCCATATCTCGATAAATTCGTTATTGTGTTTATCGATGATATCCTTATCTACTCCCGGTCCGAAGAAGAGCACGCCCAACATCTTCGTTTAATTCTAGAATTGTTAAAGAAGAAACAGTTATATGCTAAGTTCTTTAAATGTGAATTCTGGCTACGGGAAGTTCTGTTTCTGGGGCATGTAGTTTCCGAGAAAGGTATTCAAGTTGATCCGACGAAGGTAGAAGCAATTGAAAAATGGAAACCGCCGAAGACGCCAACGGAAGTACGAAGTTTTCTAGGTTTAGCCGGTTACTATCGAAAGTTTATACAAGATTTCTCTCGTATCGCGACGCCTTTGACTAAGCTGACTCGAAAGAATCTAAAGTTTGAATGGAAAGTAGAACAGGATGAAGCATTCAGGATATTAAAAGAGAAACTTTGCAGTGCGCCGATTTTGTCACTACCGGAAGGTTCCGAAGACTTTGTTGTTTACAGTGATGCTTCCAAACTGGGATTGGGATGTGTACTTATGTAGCGTGGAAAGGTTATTGCTTATGCTTCTCGTCAATTAAAAGATCATGAAAGGCAGCATCCTACACACGACATGGAACTGGCAGCGGTTGTTTTCGCGTTGAAGATTTGGAGACATTACCTTTACGGCTCTACATGTCAATTTTATATTGATCATAAGAGTCTTCAACATCTTTTCGATTAGAAGGAACTAAATATGAGGCAAAGAAGATGGCTAGAATTGGTGAATGATTACGACTGTGAAATCCTTTATCATCCGGGAAAGGCGAATGTGGTAGCTGATGCGCTAAGTCGTCAAGAAAGGAGTGGAACAATAAAAGCTATTTCACTACGAGCTGAACTCCTACCTAACATCTTTGATGAATTACAGAAGTGTCAAATAGAAGCTTTTCAAGAAGAACACTTGAAACCAGAACGGTTAGTAGGTATATCAGCAGTGCTTGTAAAAGATGATCGTGGGTTGTTGTGTTTGGGAAACAGAATCTGGGTGCCTCGTTTGGGTGGTTTACGTGATCGGGTACTACAAGAAGCTCATCAATCTCGTTTTTCTATTCACCTAGGTTCGAATAAGATGTATAAAGACCTGAAACAATTTTATTGGTGGCCGGGAATAAAAAGGAGTATTGCTCAGTATGTGGAAGGTTGTACTACTTGTACGAAGGTGAAGATTGAACATCAGAAGCCGTTTGGGCAATTACAGCATTTAGAAATACCGATGTGGAAATGGGATCAAATTACTACAGATTTCATCAGGAAGTTACCAAGGACTCCGAAAGGGTTTGATGCTATTTGGGTGATCGTTGACAGGTTGACCAAGTCTGCTCACTTCCTACCAATAAAGGAAACCTATTCATTGGAAAGACTAGCCAAACTGTATATCAATGAAATAGTAACAATACATGGAGTTCCAATTTCGATTATCTCTGATCGTGACAGCCGTTTTACCTCAAGATTCTGGAGAAGTTTTCAAAAGGAAATGGGAACGCAGATAAAGTTAAGTACGACGTATCATCCTCAAACTGACGGTCAGAGTGAACGGACAATTCAGACATTAGAAGACATGCTCTAGGCTTGCATTGTTGATTTTGGGGGATCATGGGATAAGCATTTACCGTTGGTTGAATTTGCCTACAACAACAATTATCATTCCAGTATACAAGTGGCACCGTTTGAAGTTCTGTATGGTAGAAAATGCCGAACGCCTCTGTGTTGGAACGAAGTGGGAGAGAAACAGTTAGCAGGGCCAGATATAGTCCAGTTGACCGCGGATAAGATTTCTCGGATTCGGGAACATTTGAAAGTGGCTCAAGACAGACAGAAAAGCTACGCTGACCGACGCCGAAAGCCGTTAGAATTCCAAGTTGGAGATTTTGTGATGTTAAAAGTCTCGCCTTGGAAAGGAGTCATTCGATTCGGGAAACAAGGTAAACTGAGCCCGAGGTACATTGGACCGTTTGCAATCATAGAAAGGATCGGTGAAGTAGCCTACAGGTTAGATCTTCCGCCAGAGTTAAGCAGGATTCATTACGCGTTTCATGTACCGAATTTCCGAAAGTGTTTGGTTACGCCGGATCAGGCAGTTTCTCTACCTGACATACAAGTTGATGAAAAGCTGAATTATGTGGAGGAACCTGAAGCCATAGTTGACCACAAAGTTAAAGTGTTGCGGAAAAAAGTAATTAGACAAGTGAAAGTTCAGTGGAGACATCATAGGGGTCAGGATGCTACTTGGGAATCAGAATCAGAAATGAGAACTAAGTACCCGCACCTTTTTGCCTAAACCGAATTCGGGGACGAAATTCTTTTAAGGGAGAGATGATGTAATACCCCGGGTAAGTTCGTTAGTTAAATTCTAATTCCGTTAAATAAAGTTAACTTTAAAATTGGATGTTTAGGGTAAGTTTGGGTAAATTTATAAGTTTAGGGGTGTTGGGTCATTATTGAGAAGTTCAAGGTCTAGATGGTAAATTTGGTTTGATATTATCTCCTTCAGATCTCAGATATTTCCAGAAATAGAAAATATCAGTTTAGTATATGTGTATGTGTTTGAGAGAGTAAGAAGAAGAAAGAAAGGATTTTTGGCTAAGACATCAATTGGTGTACTTGGAACTGAATTAAGGTATGTTTCCTTTACAATTTATGTGTGTAATTGCTATTAGGTAGTTTCTATCGGATTAGAATAGTCAATTACATCTCTGGTAATAATTCAGTCGAATTCTGGGAGAAAAGGGGATGAACTGACAGTAGTTTCCGGATAGATTAAAGGTGTCCGGGTAGTTTTGTTGTTAGTGTCCGGATGATGTTCTAAAGGTGTCCGGAAGATTCAAGTACCCGGTAAGTTCCTGTTTTCCTTAAGGTTTCCGGATGGAATGACGTACCGGATTGCTTTGGTGTCCGGGTGTTATCCGGATTGTCTGTATTGTCCAGAATGTCTGTTATCCGGATTGAGTATGTATCCGGAAAGCCCTGTTGTCCGGATTGTCTGTGTTGTCTGGATAGTTTGGCTGTTTGATCAACTTTGAGAGTTTAGATGCTTTTGGGTATCCAGTGACCTGTGTCTTGTTAATTATTGGATGGGGAATGAATGAGGACTGAATGCATTATGGACTCGGCTCAAGTTCGGGTTGGGGGTAACCTTTGAGGATTAGAGTTATCTAGAGTACCTAGATTTAGTAAGACGTGTGTGTTCTATTTGGTAAAGAGATATTTGTGTTTAATTATTTCAGATATTGTGAATCGAAGGTGAAAGCTGGGTTCTTTGTGTAAGGAGTTTTGGATAAGCAAACAAGTGAGTTTTTATTTAAAATGTTTTCAACTGGAATACATATATGTGAATGAGTGTAATAATGTGCATATTGTGTTTATATGAGTATTAAACTTCATGGGTGCTAGTTGGCCGGGCTTAGGACCGGTGTATGTTGGCTGTACAGAGGGACAGTGGTGTTGGCTGTATTTAGTACAGTGGTGTAAATTGATTAGTTGGCTCGCAACCAATTAATATGGCCAAGAGAATGAGATGGAAAGATACATGATGCATGAGTCTAAATTGGTATTCCTATGTGAATTATGTGTATGATGTTGTGCAAATGGTTTTTAACTAACGGGGATTTTCTCACTAGACCTCAAGGTCTAACCCTCATTTTTGTTTTAAAAATATGTATTCCATGTCGTGGATCGAGTAAGGGCAAATAAGAAGGTTAAACCGCAAATAACTTTTGGAGGACTATGTAGTTGAAGACTATGATGTGTTTAGTAGACATAACATGTTGTTAGTAATGATGTAATTTACTATATAAACGTTTGTAATGATATACTGAATGTTTGTAAAAGACTAGGGGACCGCATTTGTTTTATAATGTATCTCTTGTTTTAACGACGTTATGCAATGTATGCTATTTGAACTATGTATGGGATTTCGGGTCGTTACAGTAAAATACTGTTAATGCCAAAAATCGCACAAAAGTACAACTTAAGGTCGATTGTGGAAATTAACAACTAAAGAAAGGAAACTTTCGACAAAGCGTGCGATAAAGACACAAAATGTGAATGAGACAAAGAATTTGGTGACGCGGGAAAAATCTCAACGAGGAAAAAACCCGCAGATGACTGTGGAAGTCGTCGCTGCACTATGGTCGCCAAACAGGGGCGATGTCCTTATGTTTCAGGAGTCGATCGTACAGAGATTACAATACAAATGAAAGAAAGACTTTAAATGTAAAGTAACAATTGTTTCGGATGTAAAAACAGTGTGCGTCGTTTGTAAAAATGAAGTGTCGTCTGGGAATGTCGCGTGTCGAGAGCGATTCTTCGAGAGATAGTTATTTGCTTCGAATGTTCTTCTTAGTTTTTAAGATTGCTCCTGATGTCCCCTGAAATGATGGTTGAGCTCGGTATTTGTAGTCTTCGGGTGCTTTAATGGGCTCATTAAGTGTCTTGATAACTGCTATAGCGCCCGCCGGATTAAATCTTCATAACCGATCTTGTCGGTTATAGCCATTGTTCATCAATGTCATTGATTTCCTGCATTTAACACTCGAACAAACGTAACAGTTGTTTTAGACGTTAGTCGGTCGAGGTCGCATGGTCGTGTGGAATAGGCGACGTCGTGGTCGAGTGTCATGAGGTAAATATCTTTTCGATCTCAACTCTAATCAGAGGATAAAAATGCTCATGATTTTATTTTACCAAAGACAAGGGAAGTAGGTGTTTTCCTTACCTCGGTCGTGGTCGAGACTGGTGAAATTTTGCCCAAACAGTTTGCCCCCAAAAATTAAAAAAGTGGTGTGGCAATTTCAAAAAGTTTTTTAAATTTTGCTTGTCGGATGCCTGGGATCGTGACACATGTCGAAAGATTGCCTTAGTTGCCTTAGAACTGGACCGGTTCAATTCTAACTAGAGAGGGTGGTCGAAGAGAGGATAAGGTCGTGACGTCATGCTGACGCACGATTATGCTAAGCAGCTGTCATTGTCAGGTGTCGACGATCCGTGTGGTTTATACGAAGAGACGAGGATGCGTGTCGACCATCAAGGGACTCAACCTGACATGATCGTTTGCATAAATAGAGACCACGAAGGATCTTTTCTTGTTTACGATTTCAGAGAGTTTTAGGCAAAGATTTCTTTCTGATTTTGTTGCCATTGCTTATCCAATCTTTTCTAAACTTGTAAGAATCTTTGATTCAGTTAGGATTTTCGGGGTCTAGAGTGCTTATATAAGGTACGACTCTTCAGTCTGCGTATGCGTCGCAAATCCATCGCTAGGAAGCCTAGGAAAAACTGAGATATCTAGGGCCTTTTAGAGATACAAACTTGGTTGACGGGGTTAGCAATGTCGACAGAGCCTAGAAGTACCATTCGAAGCAAGGAAGATCTTGATGATTTCAGAAGTTTAGCGAGGATCCCAGAGGGGATTACTGTAAGCAAGGCTGGTAAGGTTCGACCGGAGATGTGCCCTGATGGGTACGTCGTGATCTATGAGTACCCTTTTAAGATTGGCTTCCACTGGCCATACTCACCTCTCGCCAAGGCATTTATGGGCGAATTCGACCTTTCGCCGGGGCAACTGATGCCCCAGTTCTGGCGAGTCATCCAGGTCATCGAACGACTCACATCGCAATGGGAGTCGCTGATGAACGTGCGGGACCTCCTGACGGCGTACCAAATCAAGAAGGACAATTATCGTTGTTACAGTTTAATTTCGAGGTACAAGGGCGAGCACACCTTGGTTTTAAATACTGCAGTCAATGACCGAAAATGGAAGACCAGGTATATACTTGTGTGGGTGGCGACGCTAGACACTGATAGCGACTGGATTAGGTCTGGCTGGAATATGGCGGGTGAGTTTTCATCATCGTATATCTTATGTCACTTTGTTATTTAGTCGCTTTCCGACTGATCTTCTTTCTTATGTGCAGACATTAATTTTGACAAGGTAAAACCTGACGATGACTCCAAGACTAAGGTCGAAAAGTTCTTGGAGTTTAGCGCTGATGACCGATCGTACGTCACGCGTCACCTGATAGATGAGGACGACGACACTGTTTTCTTGGGCGATAGAATGCGGATGGGTCGAGAAGAGAAAGAAGAAGAAGAAGAAGAGGAGTCTGAGGAGGCCGAGGAGGAAGAGAAGGGGGAGGACCCAGAAATAGAGATAACTGGTAAGAATCCTTTTGCCTTCTTTTCGCTCGACCTATATCTACTTTCTGTCGTCTAATTCTTTCTTTTGCCATACAGGAGAATCTCGGGTGAAAATGACGCATGTAGCTGCTAAGAAGGCGGCTCAAATCGAACTGGCTCGAAAGGCGAGAGCAGACAGGGAGAAGGATGCCTCGACAACTGGGTCAGGGGCCCTAAAGAGAAAAGAGGTATTGACAGCTGCGTCGGGACTCCTAAAGAGGAAAGAGGTCTCGACAGCTGGGTCGGGACTTCTAAAAAGGACGAGGATGTCCATCCCGAAGGAACCGTCGTTGAAGACGGGTGGCTCATCGAGAGTCGTCCCGCCTGAGAAGGCGAAGGCGTCGACCGTGTCTGTCGAGAAGACTTCTAACACAATCGACGCAAGATCCGTTGATGCTGCGCAACCGGCGTCGATGTTTCCTACTACCGCGTCAGGCCCCTTGTCGGCCGACAAGGGCAAGGGTGCGCAGACGGGCTTTGGAGAAGAAACGACGGTAAACTTTACGTTGTCGTCGGATTTCCTAGAGGATAATGTCTTGGACGAGACGAAATTGTTCCCCCACTTGGGAAAGTATCAGCTCCCGTCTTTCAGAGAGCGTTTCAACGGGGTTTCCCTTGAAGATACGGAAACCCATATCGCTGGATTGTCGTTCATGGTAAGTCTATCTTTCAAGACTTTGTTCCCTGTCTATTGTCGTTGTCGTATATTCTACTAACGTGTTTTCGTACGTTTTCAGACGTTTCAGTCGTCATTGGCATTGCAAATTGAAACGACAAAGATAGAGGGCTTAATGGCTTCCGCCATCAAAAAAGAAGATGCATGCTTAGAGAGGGAAAGGTCGGCTTTGGAACATGAAGAGGCAATGTCAGTGCGACTCGACGATATTTTGAATGAGTTAGAAGCCGTCGGTCATGCGAGGAATGAGGTGGACTCGCGCTTGAAGCAGTCCCTTTCTTCGATGTACAACCAAAGAGAGGAGTTAGACGGGCTGAAGGAATCTCTGGCCACGAAGAAAAAGTAGGCTGATGAGTCCAAATCCCAAGTGGCAAGGTTAGAGAAGGAGCTGGAGGAGTTGAGGGACGAGAATAAGTCCCTTTTTTCCTTTGCTCGACTTACTGCGTGTGCGGCAATCATGCGTCGTCACTTGTTGGGTAAGGATCCTCTAGCCTTGGCGTCAGACGAGTTGGACATCTTCAAAAGAGGTCGAGGAGCAAGAAGATCCCCAGGGCGAAGTGTCGGGCAAGGACGTGATTGTTTGGGCAAAATTTAACAGGTCTCGACTAGGACCAGAAAAGGTAAGACACATGTTATGAGCTATATCTTGTATTAAGATAAGGTCCCGACAAAGACCCAAAAAACCTCCGTCGTCCCTCCTAAAAGGTAAGTCGCGAGTTCCTCATGACACTCGACCTCGACGTCGCCTACTTGGCACGACCGTCGCGTAGAATCATGTGACCTCGGCCGACTAACGCGTTATACGACTGTTATATTTGTTCAGTGATTAATGCAGGAGTCAAAGTCATTAATGGACAACGGCTATAACCGACGAAATCAGTTATGAGCATCTAATCCCACATTGAAGACGATGACCGTTACAACAATCATCAAAGATCTTAATGATTCAATTAAAATCATACGAAGACTATAAATCCCAAGTTCAATCCTCAGTTTCAGGACATCGAATGACACAGGAAGAGAGATAGAACAAGAGCACCGAACATTGAACAACAGAAGCGAACGCAAACACTCGAAGAATATTCATTCGAAGCAAAGAGATCATTCATAGAAGATCGCTCCCGACGCACGACTTTCACTCTCGACCAACAGTGTACATATTGTTTTCACACACGACGCACACTATTTTTACATTTCAAACACTTGTACTTTACATTTCGAAGTCTTTCCCTTCATTTGTATTGTAATCTCTGTACGATTGACACCCGGAACACCAAGGATATCGCCCCTGATTGGCGACCATAGTGCAGCGACGACATCCACTATCGTCCGCAGGTTTTTTCCTTGTTGAGGTTTTTTCTGCGTCATCAAATCCTCCGTCTCATTTACATTTTTATCTTTGTCGCACGCCTTTGTCGAACGATTCCTTTCTTTAGTTGTTAAAGTCCACATCGACCTTAAGTTGTCCCTTTGGTGCGATTTTTGGCATTAACAGTTTGGCGCCATCCGTGGGACCCCATCTAGAGAAAATCTTCGACAAACGTGCGTCCTACTTACGTTTTCTTGGAGCTTCGTCTGTTCTCTGTTTCAGGAAAATGGCGAATAACGAACAACCCGCTGACCCAGCACATGAGGGACTCGAAAATGCACAAGATGCACTTAAAGCAGTCAACGATTATCGCCTGGAGGAAGTCATTCTAGATTCAAGCAAGCCTGACCAAAAAGTCTTAATCGGGTCGTCTCTCAATCCTTACCTCAATGAAAAGTCAATATAGTTTTTGCAGGAACATGCTGATTGTTTCCCCTGTTCGCATGAAGATATGGTCGGCATAGATCCTGATGTCATCTCTCACAAGCTCAACGTCGACCCATCTTTCAAACCTATCAAATGACGAAGTCGACAACCTTCCCAAGACAGGGAAGATTCGAGAGGTAAAATACCCCGATTGGCTTGCTAATGTCGTGGTTGTAGCAAAGAAGAATGGAAAGTGGAGGGTCTGTATCGACTTCCTATACCTCAATAAAGCCTGTCCAAAAGATCCTTTTCCATTACCTCATATCGACGCCATGGTCGACGCAACAGCGGGGCACGAACTACTGACGTTCATGGATGCCTATTCCGGATACAATCAAATCTTAATGCACGTCGAGGACCAAGAAAAAACCGCATTTATGACGGACCGAGGTATTTACTGTTATAAAGTTATGCCTTTCGCACTAAAAAATGCAGGTTCTGTTAATGCCAAAAATCGCACCAAAGGGACAACTTAAGGTCGATGTGGACTTAAACAACTAAAGAAAGAATCTTTCGATGAGACGTGCGACGAGGATAAAAATAAAGAAACAAGGGATTTGATGACGCAGAAAAAACCTCAAACGAGGAAAAAACCTGCGGACGACAGTGGGTGTCGTCTCTATACTATGGCCGCCAATCAGGGGCGATGTCCTTGGATACTGGTGTCGATCGTACAACGATTACAATACAGATGAAGAAAATGCTTCGAAATGTAAAGTACAAGTGTTTGAACGTAAAAATAGGTGTTTATCGTGTACGAAACAAAGTGTGAACTGCTGGTCGAGGGCTGTTGTTGTGCGTCGAGAGCGATACTTAGAGTAATGGTTCTTCACTTCAGGTGTTTTTGAATATTGCTTCGGTTGTTAATCGCCGGATATTCACTAAGTGATTCTGGTCTCCAGTACTTGATTTGAGTGTTCTTCTTTGTGAGTTCGGGTGCGGTTTCTCTGCTGTTCGATGATGTTAGCCGATGTATGCTGGGTGTTAACCGATGTCCTTTGATGTGAAGACTTAGCTTGGTATTTATAGTCTTCGCATCATTAATTAGCTCCACTAATGCTTTGATCAACGGCTACAACGGCTGGAAACGGTTGCCGGAGTGAATATCCATAATGATCCTCGTCCGTTACGGTCGCTTGCTGTTAATGGCTTTGACTCCTGCATTGAATACTTAACAAACGTAACAGTCAAGGTTAACGTTAGCTTTGGTCGAAGGTACAATGATCTTACGCGATGGTCGTGCGGGACGGACGACGTTGTGGTCGAGTGTACGACTTACCTTTTATGGGAGACGACGGATGTTTTCTGGTTTCTTGTCGAGACCTTATCTTAATGAAAGATTTGGATTATAATGTGCGTCTTACCTATTTTGGTCGTAGTCGTACGACGTGGTTTTTTGCCCAAAGAGTTTGCCCACAAAATTTGAAAGAAGGATGGCAAATTCGAGTTTAAATTTTGTCACCCAGAAGCGTAGGGAAATAAGGAAAATTACCTTTTATCGAATAGGAACTAGGCTGGTCCGTTTCCAACTAAAGGAGAAGTCGAAAGAGGAACGAGGTCGTGACGTCACGCTGATGTACGATGATGCTTACTAGCTGTCGAGGACAGGTGTCGAAGATCTGGGCGGGCATGCGAAAGGACGGGGATGCACGGCGATCATCCAGGGATTCGATTTGATGCGTTTGTTTGTATAAATAAAGATCACGACGAATCTTTTCTTGCTATACTTCGAAGTGTTTATTTGCGAAGAGATTTCACCTTGATTCCTTTCCATTCTTCGTCCGAACTTACTCGAATCGTTGCAAATCCTCGGCCTAGTAGAGATTGTTCGAGGTTTAGAGCGTTTATATAACGCATTGCTCTTCCGCTTTGGTTTTTATCGATCGTCTCCTTCGTTTGATAAACAATTTCGACTGAACCAGAGAGTTCTATCGTGAGTCAGGTAGATTTAGATGCCTTTAGGCGTTTAGCGAAGATCCCTGTGGAAGTAGAGTTAACCATTCCAGTGGATATACGTCCTGAGAATTGTCCCGAATGATGCTTCGTGATATACAAGTATCCCTTCAAACTAGGATTTGAGTGACCGTATTCGGTTTTATCTAAGAATTTCATGCGATATTTTGGACTGTCACCACTGCAAAGTGGGATCCACCTACGACCCTGAATGATTTCTGGTTGGCTTATCATGTTAAGAGAGACAAGAATTGGCGTTACAGTCCGTATTCCAAGTTTAAGGGTGATCGTACCTTGGTTTTAAATACTGCGGTCAACGACCGTGGATGGAAGAAGAGGTACGTATTCGTGCGTACTGACTCTCTTGACATCAATAGCAAATGGATTTGTCCTGACTGGAACATGGGAGGTATGCTTTTTCGATATATGTCACTGTTTGGTTCTTCCGCTTTCTATTCACTCATTGTTTTTTGTCGTCTTCAGAGAATCAGTACGATGCCTTGCACCCGAACGAAGGTTCTCGAGCCAAGGTCGACAGATTCCTGAGTTATAGTACTGATGATCGAACTTTCGTCACGCGACAACCGACGGCCGAGGACGAGGACGCGATGGGGGATTCTGAAGAAGAAGGACAGGAGGATGAGCGGGAAGAAGCGACTGGTAAACATACCGTAGTTTCTATTTTACTTTGTTTACTCGATCCGTCTGACGCTTCATGTATTTCCTGATCAGTGCCGACCAAGAGGAAATCGGGGTCTAGGGCGAGAGGGGAGCAGGTTATGCGTGCCCTTCGGGGTGAAAATGTTTCGACAGCTGGGTCAAGCGAAAAGAGAACCAGGAGGACAGTCCTGAGGGAACCGTCATCTAGGGTTGATAACTCACCGGGAGTTGTTCTGCCTAAGGAGGCGAGGGCGTCATCTAGCCGTTTGGCGTAACGGACGCGACACAAGCAAGTTCGATCCCAATATCTGCCGACAGGGGCGAGGGATCATCTGCCGAAGTTATGATGGTAAATTTTACATTGCCGTGTAACTTTATGGCAGATGGTGTCCTAGACGGGACGACGTCGTTCCCTCAATTAGGGAAGTATTTGCTCCCGTCTTTCGGGGAGCGTTTTCGTGGAGTTCCGGCCGGAGAGATTGGATCTCAAGTTGCCAGTCTGGCGTTCACGGTGAGTGTCAATCTTTCATGACTTGTCTCGTTCGTTTAGTCGTCTAATATTTTCTTGTGTTATTTTTCAGACGTTCCAGTCGTCTTTCGCATTACATGCTGGGATGTCGAAAGTTGAAGGGTTGATGGTGTCTGCCCTTGAAAGAGAAGTTGCGGCGTTGGAGAGAGAGAAGGCAGATTTAGATAGGGAGAGGTTTGCCTTGGCGCGTGCTGACGAGCTAGCCATCCAGCTTTTCGATGCTCAGTATGAACTGCAGGAGATTCGTGCGAGAGGAGTGGCAGATGAAGGTCCTCGGGTCGAGACATCGAGCGGGGATACGACCGATGTTCCCCCTGTCGTCTAGAATTTTCCTTTCCTTGTTTGTTTTGCCATTCGACCAATCAGGGATCGTGTATGTATATAATGGTTTACTTAATGAACATATCTTTTGCTTATGCTTTATTCGAATCACATTTGATTATAAAGTCGAACATAAGATACATGAAATCACGCGACTAGGCCACTCATTGTAATACGATAATAAGAACGTAAAACAAATAAAAACACGCGATTAAAGCATCCATTCAGGGTATAAAAGCTAAGAAACTTAGATGTAAGTTATTTAGGCTTTGTGATTGTACGACGAGATCGTACGAGGAATTTGCGTCGTATGCCCCTGTGGATGGATGGTCAGGGAAGAAAATCCTGATTTTTTATGTCGTGCGATTCTGCGAATTTAAAGTCATCTAGTAGACTTAATGATTATTGTCGTGCGATTCTGCGATAATCTGTCGTGCGATTCTGCGATAAAACGATGTCGGGGGCTGGTCGTTGGCTAGCTAACGACCCTCCGATGCTTAAGTCAGTAAACGTTTTGTGAGAAAAAATCGTATGAAAAAGAGTTAGAGAACGTACCATTTCAGACTCTCTCTATTTGCCCCCTGTCATTTATTACCTTATTCTTTTTGGCAGGAAAAGATAGGTTTTAAATGACAGAATGACACGGCGATCCTGTGAAATATTGTCCCGCGATCAACTATGTTGTCGTGCGACCGGGAACCATAGTAGACTTATCTCTGTGAAAAAGATATTAATTTAGGGATAGAGGAACGAACCTGTCGAGAGCTTGATCTTGTGACGTTGGTTTATTTTCGCGGCTTCAAGGTAGACTTGTAGCACTCACGAGCGACTTTTGGCTCACTCTTAATCTCCTGGATTCCCCATGGCGTAGGGAATTTCAATATTTGATGATACGTCGAAGGAACAGCTTTCATATCATGGATCCATGATGTTATAGGACGACGCACAGTCGATGACGCTGAACTTGGTTTGCTTGTTGACTCCTCCGGCGTAGACGGGCAAGATTATCTCTCCAAAGGTGCTCGTCGCTTCTCCATTGAAACCGACCAAAGTTGTCGAACGTCGGCTGATTTCTGAGCGATCAATTCCCATGTTTTAGATAGTGTTGAGAAAAATGACGTTTGCTGAACTGCCCCCGTCTACCAATACTCGACGCGTCAAACAGTTACCGACCGTGAGTTGAAAGATCAACCCGTCGTGATGCTTTAGGTACGAGTCGTTGAGGTCGACTTGGTCGAACACAATCTTCATGGCTTCTAGCTCCAAATCTCCTTTGGGTCTGAACGAGCGAGGAATAGGCCAATTATCGGGCGCCTGACTGGCATGACGCTTGGCCGCGGAATACGTCAGACCACACACGTTTGAACCACCAGTGATACAATTAACAACTTTTGCATGCTCGGGGGTTGATGGTCGATGGCTATTAGCTGGAATAACGATGTCATCGATGATATCCTTGAGATTCCTTTCGGGAAGTGATACGCCAACTCTTTTTTGAGAGCTATGCAATCATCTGTCGCATGACCATGGTCGACGTGGAAGTCGCACCACTTTGATTTATCCTTCTTAGCATCGTCCAAGTCAGCCTTCTTCGGCCACCGGATAGTTGCTTGGGTGGTTTTCAGAGCATAGACTAAGTCTTTAGCTGACCCTTTGAACCCATAAGAGGAGATTGTTAATGCCAAAAATCGGACCAAAGGGACAACTTAAGGTCGATGTGGACTTAATTAACTAAAGAAAGGATCTTTCGACGAGACGTGCGATGGGGGAAAAAATAAACAAGACAAGGGATTTGATTACGCAGGAAAAACCTCAAACGAGGAAAAAACCTGTGGACGACAGTGGGTGTCGACGCTATACTATGGTCGCCAATCATGGGCGACGTCCTTGGTACTGGCGTCGGTCGTACGATGATTACAATACAAGTGAAGGAAATGCTTCAAAATGTAAAGTACAAGTGTTTAAATGTAAAAACAGGTGTTTGTCGTGTGTGAATACAAAGTGAGAACTTCTGGTCGAGGGCTGTTGCCATGCGTCGAGAGCGATAACTTGAGCTGTTCTTCGAGTGTTCTTGAGCTTGAGTGTTAGTTTCTTCGAGCTTGAAAGTGCGTAATGGATAGCTCTCCAGATGATCTCTGCCCGGTGATCGATGATCTTGAAATGATGATTCGACCCTATCTTTATAGTCTTTGGGAGCTTTGATTAGCTCATTGATTACTTCATTAACAGCTATAATGGTCGCAACGGTCTGTAACGGCTGCCGGTGTTAACATTCATAATGGCCTTCGTCCGTTACGGCTATCCTCGGGTAACATCTTGCGTCGGATAACGGCTTGCGTCGGATATAGCTGTTGCTTCTTTAATGGCTTTGACTCCTGCATTAAATACTTAACAAACGTAACAGTCAAGGTTAACGTTAGCTTTGGTCGAAGGTGCGCTGATCTTTCGCGATGGTTGTGCGGGACGGGCGATGCTATTGTCGAGCGTCATGGGAGACGTACGACTTACCTTTTACGGGAGTCGACGGACGTTTTCTGAGTTCTTGTCGAGACCTTATCTTAATACAAGACTTGGATTATAACGTGCGTCTTACCTGCTCTGGTCGTGGTTGTACGACGTGATTTTTTTGCCCAAACAGTTTGCCCACAAAATTTGAAAATTGAATGTCAAATTTAAGTTTTTAAATTTTGTCAACCAAACACATAGGAAATAAGACAAGAGTTAGAAATTACCTCAATCGCCTTGGAGCTAGACTGGTCTGTTTCTAACTGAACGAGAAGTTGAAAAGGGAACGAGGTCGTGACGTCATACTGACACACGATGATGCTTACCAGCTGTCGAGGACAGGTGTCGAAGATCCGGCCGGGTATACGAAAGGACACGGACGCGGGGAAATCATCTAGGGATTCGACTTGATGCGATCGTTTGTAAATAAAGATCACGACGGATCTTTTCTCGATATATTTTTGAAGTGTTTATTTGGGAAGAGATTTCGCCTTGATTCCTTTCCATTCTTCGTCTTACTCGAATCGTTGCAAGTCTTCAAACCACAGTTGAGAGCGTTTATATAAGACCTTGTTCTGTCCTTTGATTCACAATGTCGACAGAGCCTGCTAGTCTTATCATGAATCACATAGACTTAGATGCTTTTAGGAGTTTAGCAAAAATTCCTGCAAATGTAGAGTTGCGGTGTCCGGGGATTGTTCGTTCTAAGGATTGCCCTGAGGGATATCTCGTTTTGTACGAGTATCCTTTTAAGATAGGGTTTCAATGGGCGTTTTCTGGTTTAGCCAAGTCGTTCATGCAGGATTTCGATGTGTCGCCGGGACAATTGATGCCCTAACTTTGGCGAGTTTTGCTGGTTATTGAGCGAGCGTCCGCGAAATGGGAGTCTCCTATGATCATGAATGATTTTTTGGCGGCGTACCAAGTTAAAAAGGATAAGAACTACCGTTATAGTCCTTATTCTAAGTTCAAAAGTGATCGTGCCTTGGTTTTGGGAACTGGCGTCAATGATCGTAGGTGGAAGTCGAGGTATGTATTTGTTCTTACCGAGTCACTGGATTCCAGCAGCGATTGTATGCGGTCAGACTGGAATGAGACAGGTATGCTTCGTTTGTTTCTGAGTTTTATTTATTTTTACGACTTCTATTTATCATTCTCCTCTTGTCGCCTTTAGAGATTCGGTTTGACGAAGTGAGACCGACTGCAGATTCCCAGGCTAAGATCAACAAGTTCTTGAGTCTTAGCTTTGATGATCGATCCTTCGTTTCGGGACAATCGGCGGTCGAGGACGAGGATGAGGACGTGATAGAAGAAGGAGATGAAGACGTACAGGAAGAGGCGACTGGTAAGTGTACCATAGTTTATTTTATTTTGTTTACTCTATCTGTCTGACGCTTCATGTATTTCCTGATCAGTGTCGACCGAGAGGAAATCGGTCTCTAAGGCGAGAGGGAAGCAGGTTATGCGTGCCCTTCGGGGTGAAAATGTTTCGACAGCTGGGTCGAGCGAGAAGAGAACCAAGAGGACAGTCCTGAGGGAACCGTCGTCGAGGGTTGATAACTCACCGGGAGTTGTTCTGCTTAAGAAGGCGAAGGCGTCATCTAGCCGTCCTAGCGTGATGGACGCGACACCAGCAAGTTCTGCGCTTCCAGCGACAGTGACGAAACCGGTGTCTCAAGTGTCGATACCAATATCTGCCGACAGAGGCGAGGGATCATCGGCCGAAGTTATGACGGTCAATTTAACATTGCCGTCTGACTTTATGGTGGATGGTGTCCTAGATGGGACGGCGTCGTTCCCTCATCTGGGGAAGTATTTGCTCCCGTCTTTCGGGGAGCGTTTTCACGGAGTTCCGGCCGGAGAGATGAGATCTCGAGTTGCCAGTCTGGCGTTCACGGTGAGTGTCAATCTTTCATGACTTGCGTAATCTTTGTCGAATGTTCTTGAATGCACTTTTTATTTTTCACAGACGTTCCAGTCTTCCTTGGCGTTACATGCTGAGACGTCAAGAGTTGAAGATCTGGTGGCATCTGCTCTTGAGAGGGAAGCTGCAGCGTTGGAAAGGGAGAGAGCGGCTTCAGATAGGGAGAAGTTGGCCATGGCACGTGCCAATGAGCTGGCCATCCAGCTTTCGATGCTCAATATGAACTGCAGGAGATTCGTGCTGGAGGAGTGGCAGATGAAGGCCCTCAGGTCGGGACTTCGAGCAGGGATACGACCGATGTTCCCCCCGTCGTCTAGAATTTTTTCTTTCCTTGTTGTTTTTGCCACTTGACCTATCGGGGGTTGAGTATGTATATGATGGTTTACTTAATGAATATATATATTTTGCTTATGCTTTATTCGAATCACGTTTGATTATAAAGTCGAACATAAGGTACGTATGAAATCATGCGACTAATGCACTCATTGTAATACGATGACGAGAACGTAAAGCAAATATAAAAACACGTGATTAAAGCATCCATTCGGGGTACGAAAGTTAAGAAACTTAGGGGTAAAGTCGTTTAGAGTCTGCGATCGTACGACCGGATCGTATAGTGAGTTTGTGTCGTATGCCCCTGTGGAGAAATGATCGAGTTAGCGACCTGATCGTTTATGTCGTTCGACCTTGCGATATTAAAGTCATATAGTAGACTTAATGACTACTGTCGTGCGATTCTACGATAATCTGTCGTGCGATTCTGCGATAAAACGATGTCGGGGGTTGGTCGTTGGCTAGCCAACGGCCCTCCGATGCTTAAGTCAGTAAACGTTTTGGGAGAAAAAATCGTATGAGAAAGGGTTAGAGAACGTACCACTTCAGACTCTCTCTATTTGCCCCCTGTCATTTATTACCGTATCCTTTTTGGGAGGAAAAGATAGGTTTTAAATGGCAGAATGACACGGAGAAATATTGTCCTGCGGTCGACTATGTTTTCGTGCGACAAGGCACCATAGTGGATTTATCCCTGTGGAAGAGATATTAATTTAGGGATAGAAGAACGAACCTGTCGAGAGCTTGATCTTGTGACTTAGGTTTATTTTCGCGGCTTCAAGATAGACTTGTAGCACTCACGAGCGACTTTTGGCTCACTCTTAATCTCTTGGATTCCCCATGGCGTAGGGAATTTCAACATTTGATGATACGTCAAGGGAACGACTTTCATATCATGGATCCATGGTCTTCCTAAGATGATGTTATAGGCCGACGCACAATCGATGACACTGAACTTGGTTTGCTTATTGACTCCTCCGGTGTAGACGGGCAGGATTATCTCTCCGAAGGTGCTCGTTGCTTCTCCGTTGAAACCGACCAAAGTCGTCGAACGTCGGGTGATTTCCGAGCGATCGATTCCCATGGCTTTGATACTGTTGAGAAAAATGACATTTGCTGAGCTGCCCCCGTCGATCAAGACTCGACGCGTTAGAAAGTTGCCGACTGTGAGCTGAATGATCAACCCGTCGTGATGCTTCTGATACGAGTCGCCAAGGTCGACGTGGTCGAACACAATCTTCATGGCTTCTAGCTCCAAATCTCCTTTGGGTCTAAACGAGCGAGGAATAGGCCGATCATCGGGCGCCTGACTGGCATGACGCCTGGCCGCTGAATACGTCAGACCACACACATCTGAACCATCGGTGATATAATTGACGACTTTCGCGTGCTCGGGGGTCGACGGTCGATGGCCATTAGTTGGAACAGCGACATCGTCGATGATGTCCTTGAGATTTCCTTTCGAGAAATGATATGCTAATTCCTTCTTCAATGCGATACAATCGTCTGTCGCATGACCATGATCGGCATGGAAGTCGCACCACCTTGATTTGACCTTCTTAGTATCGTCCAGGTCGGACTTCTTTGGCCATCGAATGGTAGCTTGGGTACCTTTCAGAACTTCGACTAATTCCTTAGCAGATCCTTTGAATCCGTAAGAGGATATCTTGGGGTACTGAGTGAACTTAGTCTCGGTCTTGGCCTCTGCTTTCGTCTTGAAACGAACATTTGAAATTTGGCATGCTGGCTCTATTCTGGAAACAGCCTTTGTCTTGAACTCTGGCTTTCTGACGCCTAACGAATTCTTGTCATCAGTATGCTTGCGACGAAAGGCGTCATCATCCTCGACCCTCATATATGCTAAGGTTCGAGCTCGGACGTCTTCGAAAGTCTCTGGGGCAACTACTTGGTCAGATCGATATACAGACCTGAACTATCGTCCAGACCACACTTATAAGCTTCGATCGCAGTTTTTACGTCGCAATTGCGGATGCTGATCATTTTGGCATTGAATCTATTGAAATAACTTCGAATAGATTCATTGGTCTTCTGCACGACATAGTACAGATCACTAGTTTGCTTTTCCATATTACGACTGGCGAATTGCCGGGAGAATTGATTAACCAACTCAGCAAACGACCTGATGGACTTGGGTTTGAGATTGATTAACCATTGGAGAGCTGGCCCAGTGAGAGTTGCTCCGAAACTCTTACACATGCATACCTCCTGGTACATAAATGGGATCGAGATCGTCCACATGAGCTGCTTGTATTGCGCGACATGCTCAGTCGAATCAATCACGCCGGAATATTTGGGAGTGAAGGCAGGAATGTGGAATTGCTGCGGTCCATTCCGAAACGGCTGTGATCCTTGTTGGAAAGGCTGCGATCCATCGTGGAGTGGCTGAAATCCACCTTGAGGTCCATTCTGAAATGGCTGCTGAGATGGTTGTGACCCCTGCTGGAAAGGTTGCGATCCTTGTAATGGCTGAGACGCATTATTCACGGGTGGTGGCCTTATGTGCTGAGGAGGAACTGTCCCAAACTGAGGATTTGGGTTGAACGGCCCTGGCTGTTGATTCTGCATGAACGGGCCTGGATGCTGATTCTGCGCGGTTGAACCTAGATTCGGGACAAATGGTCTAGGGCCATTCTGGTCGAACGATATTGGAATTGGGTTCTGCACGAACGGCCTAGGACCATTTTGAGGCCCAAGAGGATTTCTTAACCGCGCGATCTCCTCAGCTGCTCTGCGATTCTACTCTGCCATTGCATTGAGCTGATTCCTGGTGACTTCGAGCTCCTGATACATCTGAGCAACAGCTTGCTGCGGATTTCCAGGGGCTGCCATTGTTCCTGTAATAGAGAGCAGGAAAAAAACTCCAAGAAACTGTTAGTAGGGTGCACGTTCATCGAGGATTTTCCCTAGATGAGGTCCCACGGATGGCGCCAAACTGTTAATGCCAAAAATCGCACCAAAGGGACAACTTAAGGTCGATGTGGACTTAATCAACTAAAGAAAGGATCTTTCGACGAGATGTGCGATGGGGGAAAAAATAAACAATACAAGGGATTTGATGACGCAGGAAAAACCTCAAACGAGGAAAAAACCTGCGGACGACAGTGTGTGTCGTCGCTATACTATGGTCGCCAATCAGGGGAGACGTCCTTGGTACTGGCGTCGGTCGTATGATGATTACAATACAAGTGAAGGAAATGCTTCGAAATGTAAAGTACAAGTGTTTGAATGTAAAAACAGGTGTTTGTCGTGTGTGAATACAAAGTGAGAACTTCTGGTCGAGGGCTATTGCCGTGCGTCGAGAGCGATAACTTGAGTTGTTCTTCGAGTGTTCTTGAGCTTGAGTGTTAGTTTCTTCGAGCTTGAAAGTGCGTAATGGATAGCTCTCCAGATGATCTCTGCCCGGTGATCGATGATCTTGAAATGATGATTCGACCCTATCTTTATAGTCTTTGGGAGCTTTGATTAGCTCATTGATTGCTTCATTAACAGCTATAATGGTCGCAACGGTCTGTAACGGCTGCCGGTGTTAACATTCATAATGGCCTTCGTCCGTTACGGTTATCCTCGGGTAACAGCTTGCGTTGGATAACGGCTTGCGTCGAATATAGCCGTTGCTTCTTTAATGGCTTTGACTCCTGCATTAAATACTTAACAAACGTAACAGTCAAGGTTAACGTTAGCTTTGGTCGAAGGTGCGATGATCTTACGTGATGGTTGTGCGGGACGGGCAATGCTATGGTCGAGCGTCATGGGAGACGTATGACTTACCTTTTATGGGAGTCGACGGACGTTTTATGAGTTCTTGTCGAGACCTGATCTTAATACAAGACTTGGATTATAATGTGCGTCTTACCTGCTCTGGTCGTGGTCGTACGACGTGATTTTTTTGCCCAAACATAGATCTTGGGGTACATGGGGAATTTAGTCGTGGTTTTAGCTTCTGCCTTCGTCTTGAAACGAACGTTTGAAATTTGACACGCTGGCTCTATTCTGGATATGGCTTTCGGCTTGAATTCTGGCTTCTTGACACCTAACGGCTTCTTGTCGTTAGTGTGTTTGCGACGAAAGGCTGCGTCGTCTTCGACCCTCATATATGCTAAGGTTCGAGCTCGGACGTCTTCGAAAGTCTCTGGGGGATATTTGGTCAGATCGATATATAAACCTGAACTATCGTCTAGACCACGCTTATAAGCTTCGATCGCAGTTTTGATGTCACAATTGCGGATACTGATCATTTCAGCATTGAATCTATTGAAATAACTTCGAATAGACTCATTGGTCTTCTGCACGACATAATATAGATCACTGGTCTGCTTTTCCATCTTACGACTGCTGGCGAATTGCCGGGAGAATTGGTTGACCAATTCAGCGAACGATCCGATAGATTTGGGTTTGAGATTAATCAACCACTGGAGAGCTGGACCAGTGAGAGTCGCCCTGAAATTCTTGCACATGCATACTTCCTGGTACATGTGTGGAATCGAGATTGTCCACATGAGCTGCTTATATTGCGCGACATGCTCGGTTGGATCGGTCACACCCGAATACTTGGGAGTGAAGGCAGGATTGTTATACTTCTTTGGGACTTCGACGGTGGCGATCTCCTCGATGAAGGGTGACGCCTGATACCCCGAGCGAGGCTCGACGTCGACAGGCACGGCTTCCCCAGGCAACTTGGCGAGCAAGGACAGGACGTGCTCATTTTGGTCTTCTAACATCTTCAAACGCTGGGCGACGGGATCGTTAAGATCAGGATTTGCCCCTGTTGAGGGTTTGGCCCCTGTAGTAGTGCCATTACCATGCAACGAACCATTGGTGTTCCCGTTGAACGGAACAAAATATGGATGCGACCCATAGTGGAATTGCTGCGGTCCATTCTGGAACGATTGTGGTCCATGCTGAAATGGCTACGATATCTGCTGGAAAGATTGCGATCCTTGCTGGAAAGGTTGCGGACCACTTTGGAACGGCTGGGAAAACGGCTGGGATCCATTCTGAAATGGCTGGGCGCCACCTTGCAATGGTTGGGATCCATTGTTCAAGGGTGGTGGTCGGATGTGCTGAGGGGGAATCTGCCCAGACTGGGATTCGGAATGAACGGACCCGGCTGCTGATTCTACATGAATGGACCTGGATGCTGATTCTACGCGGACGGGCCTGGTCCTGGACCTGGATTCTGGATGTATGGTCTAGGACCATTCTGGGGTCCAAAAGGATTCCTTAGCCGCGCGATCTCTTCAGCTGCTCTGCGATTCTGCTCTGCCATTGCATTGAGTTGATTCCTGGCAACCTCGAGCTCCTGATACATCTAAGCGACGGCTTGCTGCAGATTTCCAGGGGCTGCCATTTTCCTACAACAGAAAATAGAAGAAACTCCAAGAAACTGTTAGTAGAATGCACGTTCGTCGAGGATTTTCTCTAGATGTAGTCCCACGGATGGCGCCAAACTGTTAATGCCAAAAATCGCACCAAAGGGACAACTTAAGGTTGATGTGGACTTAAACAACTAAAGAAAGAAACTTTCGATGAGACGTGCGACGAGGATAAAAATAAAGAAACAAGGGATTTGATGACGCAGGAAAAACCTCAAACAAGGAAAAAACCTGCGGACGACAGTGGGTGTCGTCGCTATACTATGGTCGCCAATCAGGGGCGATGTCCTTGGATACTGGTGTCGATCGTACAACGATTACAATACAGATGAAGAAAATGCTTTGAAATGTAAAGTACAAGTGTTTGAACGTAAAAACAGGTGTTTGTCGTGTACGAAACAAAGTGTGAACTGCTGGTCGAGGGCTGTTGTCGTGCGTCGAGAGCGATACTTAGAATAATGGTTCTTCACTTCAGGTGTTCTGGAATATTGCTTCGGTTGTTAATCGCCGGATATTCGCTGAGTGATTCTGGTCTCCAGTACTTGATTTGAGTGTTCTTCTTTGTGAGTTCGGGTGCGTTTTCTCTGTTGTTCGATGATGTTAGCCGATGTATGCTGGGTGTTAACTGATGTCCTTTGATGTGAAGACTTAGCTTGGTATTTATAGTCTTCGCGTCATTAATTAGCTACATTAATGCTTTGATCAACGGCTACAACGGCTGGAAACGGTTGCCGAAGTGAATATCCATAATGATCCTCGTCCGTTACGGTCGCTTGCTGTTAATGGCTTTGACTCCTACATTAAATACTTAACAAACGTAACAGTCGAGGTTAACGTTAGCTTTGGTCGAAGGTACAATGATCTTACACGATGGTCGTGCGGGACGGACGATGCTGTGGTCGAGCGTACGACTTACCTTTTACGGGAGACGACTGATGTTTTCTGGTTTCTTGTCGAGACCTTATCTTAATGCAAGATTTGGATTATAATGTGCGTCTTACCTGTTTTGGTCGTAGTCGTACGACGTGATTTTTTGCCCAAACAGGTTCTACCTACCAGCGTCTAGTGAATAAAATGTTCAAAGACCATCTCGGCGACACGATGGAGGTGTATATCGACGACATGCTGGTCAAGTCAAAACAAGCGATCGACCATATCGAGCATCTGAGGCAATCGTTTGATATCCTTAGAAAGTATAGCATGTAGCTCAACCCGACGAAATGTTCCTTTGGCGTCAGTGCTGGTAAATTCCTAGGAAATATGGTCACTCGCCGATGCATCGAAGCCAATCCCGACCAGATCAAAGACATTGTCGAGATCAAATCTCCTCGAAATTTCAAAGAAGTCCAAAGGCTCACTGGTCGGGTAGCAGCTCTAAACAGGTTCATCTCCCGATCTTCAGATAAATGTCATATATTTTACAACGTCCTCAGGAAAAAACAGAGGCTTCGACTGGACCGACGATCATGAACAGGCATTGCAAAAGCTCAAAGAATACATGACATCGCCTCCCTTATTGTCGAAACCTCGCGATCATGAAATATTGCAACTATATCTGGCTGTTAGTCCAAACGCGGTAAGTGTTCTCCTAGCACGAGAAGATGAAAAACAGCAACTGCCAATCTATTATGTAAGTAAATCTCTTATGGACGCAGAAACCAGGTATTCCTCTATGGAAAAATTGCTCTTGTCGCTAGTCATAGCTGCTAAAAAACTGCGACAGTATTTTGAGTCGCATCCCATTACTGTCGTAACTAACTTCCCTCTTAAGTTCGTTTTAAGAAAACCTGAGTTGACAGGTCGCTTAGCAAAATGGAGCATATATCTCAGCAGCTATGATATTGACTTCAAACCCAGGACCGCGATCAAGTCGCAAGCCTTGGCAGACTTCATTGCTGATTTCAGCCTTGAATTGGAGAAAGAAGCAGAACTCGAGGTATCGACTGTGGCGACTCACGACGACGTGCCCTGGATCTTGCACGTCGATGGGTCATCCAACATTAGAGGCTCAGGACTAGGCGTCGTCTTAAAGTCTCCACAGGGGGGCAAGATGGTATTCTCAGTTCGATGCGATTTCAAAACCACCAACAACGAAGCCTAGTACGAGGCCCTGATCGTAGGGATGAATATGGCCCACGACTCGGGGGCAACCGTGCTACATGTCAAAAGCGATTCTCTCCTGGTCGTGAACCAGATGAATGGAGAATTCGCGGCCAAAGATTCAAAAATGACAGCGTACCTGAAGGTAGAAAAAGAAAAATAAAAATGTTTAAAACATTTTCTATTGAACAAATCCCAAGAGACCAGAATACTCAGGCCGATGCTTTAGCAAATCTCGGGTCTGCTTTAGTCGAACCCATATTCGACGTTATTCCCATGATCCATCTGGCGACATCATCTATCGAAAACATCGATGTCGTCCAGATCGAGGACGAAAAAGATGATTGGTCGTGCGACCTCCGAAAGTTCCTTATGCACGACCAACTCCCAGAAGACAAGATGGAAGCCCGGAAGATCAGATTCAAAGCATCTAAATATACCATAATTGGAGATAAGCTCTATCGACGATCATCGACAGGATTAAACCTAAGATGCGTCATTAGCAAGAGTCAGGTCCAAAAAATCCTTCACGAGATGCACGACGGTGAATGTGGAAATCATTCCGGTGGTCGCAGTTTGGTTAATCGTATCTCTCGACAAGGGTATTTTTGGCCAACATTGCGACAAGACGCCGTCAAGTACGTCCAGAACTGTGACCCTTGTCAGCGACATGAAGGTATGTCACATAAACCCTCCGAACCTTTGCACTCGACACTCATCCCATGGCCCTTCATGAGGTGGGGAATGGATATTGTCGGCAAGCTACCCCCGGCCCCGGGGCAAAAGGTATTCCTCCTTGTACTCACCGATTATTTTTCCATGTGGGTTGAGGCGGCTGCTTTTTCCCAAATCAGGGACAAGGAAGTCATCTCTTTTATCCAGACTAACATCATATGCAGATTTGGGATTCCATCCGAAATCGTCTGTGACAACGGATCCCAATTCATAAGCGACAGGACCCAACAATTTTGCGAAGACAGGAGTATCAAGTTAACAACCTCGACTCCCAGATACCCTCAGGCGAACGGACTTGCTGAATCAAGTAATAAGACCATTATAGTTTCGAGCAAGAAAAGGTTAAAAGCTGCAAAAGGAAGATGGGTCGAAGAACTCCCTTCAGTCCTATGGGCAAATCGCACGACACCGCGCACCTCCACAGGACAAACCTCTTTCTCTCTCGTCTACGGTTGCGAAGCAGTCCTGCCAATCGAAGTCCAGCTCCCAACTTCGAGGCATACTTCCGTCGACTGTTTGGGAAAAAAATCACGTCGTACGACCACGACCAGAGCAGGTAAGACGCACGATTATGAACTAAATATTGTGTTAAGATAAGGTCTCGACAAGAACCCATAAAACATCCGTCGTCTCCCGTAAAAGGTAAGCCGTACGTCTCCTATGACGCACGACCATAGCATCGCCCGTCCTGTACGACCATCGCATAAGGTCGTTGCACCTTCGACCGAACTAACGTTAACCTTGATTGTTACGTTTGTTAAGTGTTTAATGCATGAGTCAAAGTCATTAAAGAGCAACGGACATAACCGATGCAACCATTAACGATCGATAGCCGTAACGGACGAAGAGTATTATTAACATTCATCTCGGCGACCGTTTCCACCCGTTGTAGCCGTTGATCAAATCATTAATGGAACTAATTAATGACGCGAAGACTATAAAAGACAAGCTAAAGCTTCATTTCAAGGGACATCAGTTAACATCGAATATACATCATCGAGCATCACCAAACAGCAGAGAAAATCATCCAAACTCATAGCAAAGAACATTCAAACTCTGGAGATCAAGTACTAAAAGCCAGAACCCTACTGCGAACTCAAGAACACTCGAGGGAAATCTCAAGTATCGCTCTCGACGCACGACAAACAGCCCTCGACCAGAAGTTCACACTTTGTATTCACACACGACAAACACCTGTTTTTTACATTCAAACACTTGTACTTTACATTTCGAAGTATTTCCTTCATTTGTATTGTAATCATCGTACGACCGACGCCAGTACCAAGGATGTCGCCCCTGATTGGCGACCATAGTGCAGCGACGACATCCCTTGTCGTCCGCAGGTTTTTCCTCGATTGAGGTCTTTCCTGCGTCATCAAATCCCTTGTCTCGTTTATTTTTTCCCTCATCGCACGTCTCGTCGAAAGATCCTTTCTTTAGTTGATTAAGTCCACATCGACCTTAAGTTGTCCCTTTAGTGCGATTTTTGGCATTAACAGTTTGGCGCCATCCGTGGGACCTCATCTAGAGAAAATCCTCGACGAATGTGCACCCTACTATTGCAGGAAAATGGCAGCCTCTGGAAATCCGCAGCAAGCTGTTGCTCAGATGTATATGGAGCTCGAAGTCGCCAGGAATCAACTCAATGCAATGGCAGAGCAGAATCGCAGCGCAGCTGAGGAGATCGTGCGGTTAAGAAATCCTCTTGGGCCTCAAAATGGTCCTAGGCCGTTCGTGTAGAACCCAATTCTCCAAGAAACTGTTAGTAGGGTGCACGTTCGTCGAGGATTTTCTCAAGATGAGGTCCCACGGATGGCGCCAAACTTTTAATGCCAAAAATCGCACCAAAGGGACAACTTAAGGTCGATGTGGACTTAATCAACTAAAGAAAGGATCTTTCGACGAGACGTGCGGTGAGGGAAAAAATAAACAAGACAAGGGATTTGATGACGCGGGAAAAACCTCAATCGAGGAAAAAACCTGCGGACGACAGTGGGTGTCGTCGTTGCACCATGGTCGCCAATCAGGGGCGACGTCCTTGGTACTGGCGTCGGTCGTACGATGATTACAATACAAATGAAGGAAATACTTCGAAATGTAAAGTACAAGTGTTTGAATGTAACAACAAGTGTTTGTCGTGTGTGAATACAAAGTGAGAACTTCTGGTCAAGGGCTGTTGTCGTGCGTCGAGAGCGATAACTTGAGCTGTTCTTCGAGTGTTCTTGAGCTTGAGTGTTAGTTTCTTCGAGCTTGAAAGTGCGTAATGGATAGCTCTCCAGATGATCTCTGCCCGGTGATCGATGATCTTGAAATGATGATTCTACTCTATCTTTATAAGTTTTGGGAGCTTTGATTAGCTCATTGATTGCTTCATTAACAGCTATAATGGTCGCAACGGTCTGTAACGGCTGCCGGTGTTAACATTCATAATGGCCTTCGTCCGTTACGGCTATCCTCGGGTAACAGCTTGCGTTGGATAATGGCTTACGTCGGATATAGCTGTTGCTTCTTTAATTGCTTTGACTCCTGCATTAAATACTTAACAAACGTAACAGTCAAGGTTAACGTTAGCTTTGGTCGAAGGTGCGATGATCTTACGCGATGGTTGTGCGGGTCGGGCGATGCTATGGTCGAGCGTCATGGGAGACGTACGACTTACCTTTTACGGCAGACGACGGATGTTTTATGGGTTCTTGTCGAGACCTTATGTTAATACAAGATTTGGATTATAACGCGCGTCTTACCTGCTCTGGTGGTGGTCGTACGACGTGATTTTTTTGCCCAAACAACGACCGTTACAACAATCATCAAAGATCTTAATGATTCAATTAAAATTATCCGAAGACTATAAATCCCAAGGTCAATCCTCAGTTTCAGGACATCGAATGACACAGGAAGAGAGATAGAACAAGAGCACCGAACATCGAATAACAGAAGCAAACGCAAACACTCGAAGAATATTCATTTGAAGCAAAGAGATCATTCATAGAAGATCGCTCCCGACGCACGACTTTCACTCTCGACCAACAGTTTACATATTGTTTTCACACACGATGCACACTGTTTTTACATTTCAAACACTTGTACTTTACATTTTGAAGTCTTTCCCTTCATTTGTATTGTAATCTATGTACGATCGACACCCAGAACACCAAGGACATCGCCCCTGATTGGCGACCATAGTGCAGCGACGACATCCACTATCGTCTGCAGGTTTTTTCCTCGTTGAGGTTTTTCCTGCATCATCAAATCCTCTGTCTCATTTACATTTTTGTCTTTGTCGCACGCCTTTGTCGAACGATTCCTTTCTTTAGTTGTTAAAGTCCACATCGACCTTAAGTTGTCCCTTTGGTGCGATTTTTGGCATTAACAGTGACCAATGCTCCTCCTTTGCCTTAGAAAATATGTTTGTTTTATTTTTGTTCCATGTTACTCGACCGTCAATGGTTGAGCCTTTTGGATGTATGTATGACAATAAGTTTTATGAAATGAAACTTAGATTTTTCTTGACTTTGTGTCTTATACGTTATTGCAAATAAATACAGCATCGATTGCAAAGTTCACCGAGAAAAAGATCATGCGACTTAGGCATACATTGCAACACAATAAGTAGAACGTAAGCCATAAGATTTTTAAATCGTGTAAACGAACATAAGTACATGCGATCAAAGCATTCATTCAGAACATGACATTCTTCTAAGTTAAAAAACATCGATCGGGTGGTCGTTAGACCTTATGATCGTACAACAAGATCATACGATGAACTTGAATCATGTGTCTCTGCGAAAGAATAATCAAGTCATAGACATGATTATTTATGTCGTGCGATCCTGCAAGACTAAAGTCATATAGTAGACTTAGCAACTTATGTCGTGCGATCTGCGATAAAACAATGTCAGAGGTTGGTCGTTGGCTAGCCAACGACCCTCCGATGCTTAAGTCAGTAATCGTTCGTGATGACAAATCGTAAGAAAAAAAAAATTAGGGAAAATACCTCTGCGGACTCTTGTTTAATGGGGTATCTGCCCCTCGTCATTTATCATCCTATTTCTCTTAGGAGTAAATAGGTTTAAATGACGGATCGACACTGGGTCCCTGGGAATCAATTGTCGAAGTTGATGCCGACGATGTTTTTGTGCGACAGGGCGAAATAGTCGCCGTGTCCCTGTGTGAAAGGTATTGTTTGGGAAAAATTTCACCAGTCTCGACCACAAACAGAAAAGGTAAGACACATGTTATGAACTATATCTTGTATTAAGATAAGGTCCCGACAAAGACCCAAAAAACCTCCGTCGTCCCTCCTAAAAGGTAAGTCGAGAGTTCCTCACGACACTCGACCTCGACGTCGCCCGTTCCGCACGATCGTCGCATAAGACCGTACGACCTTGACTAACTCAATATACGACTGTTACGTTTGTTCAATGCTTAATGCAGGAGTCAAAGTCATTAATGGGCAACGGTCATAACCGACGAAGAGCAATTATGAAGAGTTACAACTGGTGACCGTTGTGGCTGTTATCAAAGCAATCAATGAGCTAATCAAAGCACCCGAAGGTTATAAAAGATAGAGTTAAACATCAGTTCCAGGGACCGAACATCGAACAATAGAAGATAAGCATCCCAGCTCATAAGAACACTACAAGCAAAGAACTCTCACTTGAAGAATCGCTCCCAATGCACGACAATTATACACGACTTTCACTCTCGACCAACAGTTTACACATTGTTTTCACACACGACGCACACAGTTTTTACATTTCAAACACTTGTACTTTACATTTTGAAGTTTTTCCCTTCATTTGTATTGTAATCTCTGTACGATCGACACCTGGAACACCAGGGACATCGCCCCTGATTGGCGACCATGGTTCATAAGGAGTGTCTTACCTTTTCCTCGTTGAGGTTTTTCCTGCGTTATCAAATCCTTTGTCTCGTCTCTATTTTTAACATTGTCGCACGCTTTTGTCGAATGATTCCTTTCTTTAGTTGTTAAAGTCCACATCGACCTTAAGTTGTCCCTTTGGTGCGATTTTTGGCATTAACAGTTTGGCTCCATCCGTGGGACGTCATCTAGAGAAAATCTTCGACGAACGTGCGTCTTACTAACGGTTTCTTGGAGTTTTCTTTGTCCTCTGTTTCAGGAAAATGGCAGCCCCTAGAGATCAGCAGCATGTCATTGCCCATATGTACCAGAGCTTGAAGTCGCTCGTAATCAAATCAACGCCATGGAGATCGCACGGTTAAGGAATCCCTCTGGACCTCAGAATGGTCCTAGGCCATTCTTTCAGAATCAAGGCCAAGGATCGTTCGCTCAGAATCAGCATCCAGGTCCATTCATGCAGAACTAGCAGCCGGGACCGTTCAATCTAAATCCCCAGTTCAGGATAGTTCCTCCTCAGCACATAAGGCCACTACCCATGCAAAATGGGTCGCAGCCATTTCAGAATGGGTTGCAGCCATTTCAGAATGGGTCGCAGCCGTATTTTGTTCTTTTCAACGGAGACGCCAATGGCTCGTCGCATGGCAATGGCACAAGTTCAGGAATCAATCCGCAAGCAGGGGAAAATCTTGACCCCAATGACCCCGTCGCCCAGCGATTGAAAATGCTAGAAGATCAGAACGAGTGCGTCCTATCTTTGCTCGCCAAGCTACCTGCGGCAGCCGTGCCCGTTGATGTCGAACCTCGATCAGGATTTTAGGCGTCACCCTTCATCGATGACATCGCGACGGTCGAGGTCCCGAAGAAGTATAACGTCCCCGCCTTCACGCCCAAGTATTCGGGAGTGACCGATCCAACAGAGCACATCGCGCAGTATAAGCAGCTCATGTGGACGATCTCGATCCCACACATGTATCAGGAGGCCTGTATGTGCAAAAGCTTCGGTGCGACTCTCACTGGTCCTGCTCTCTAATGGTTGATCAATCTCAAACCCAAGTCGATCGGGTCGTTCGCTGAATTAGTCAACCAATTCTCCCAGCAATTCGCCAGCAGTCGCAAGTTGGAGAAGCAGACCAGTGACCTGTATTACGTCGTGCAGAAGACCAGTGAGTCCATCCACATTTATTTCAATCGATTTAATGCGGAGATGATCAACATTCGCAATTGTGACGTCAAGACTGCAATTGAAGCTTATAAGCATGGTCTGGACGACAGCTCAGGTTTATACACTGACCTGACCAAGTATCCTCCGGAGAATTTTGAAGACGTCCGAGCTCGAACCTAGCGTACATGAGAGTAGAGGACGATGTTTCCTTTCATCGCAAGCATACCGACGACAAAAGGTCCTTAGGGGTGAAAAAGTCCGAGTTCAAGACAAAAGCAATTTCCAAAATAGAGCCCGCGCGCCAGATGTCAAACGTCCGATTCAAGACGAAAGCAGAGGCTAAGACCACGACCAAGTTTTCTTAGTACCCCAAGATATCCTCTTATGGATTCAAAGGATCCGCTAAAGATTTGGTAGAAGCTCTGAAAACCGCCCAGGCGATTATTCGATGGCCAAAGAAGTTTGTTAATGCCAAAAATCGCACCAAAGGGAAAACTTAAGGTCGATGTGGACTTAAACAACTAAAGAAAACAATCTCTCAACAAAGCGTGCGACGGGGATAAAAATAAAGGAGACAAAGAATTTGATGACGCAGGAAAAACCTCAACGAGGAAAAAACATGCGTACGACAGTCGGTGTAGTCGCTGCACTATGGTCGCCAATCAGGGGCGATGTCCTTGGTACTGGTGTCGATCGTACAATGATTACAATACAAATGAAGGAAATGCTTCGAAATGTAAAGTACACGTGTTTAAAATGTAGAAACAGATGTTTGTCGTGTGTGAAAACAAAACGTGAACTGCTGGTCGAGGGCGGATGTCATGTGTCGAGAGCAATTCTTCGAGAGAAGGTTCTTCACTTCTATTGTTCTTGAGTTCACTGTAGTAATCTGGAATTCGGTGCTGAATGTAGCATTCAGTGTGTGTTTTCTTGAGTGTAGGTTCGAATGTTGGTTGCTAGATGTTCGATGATGATGGTCTCCCCTTGAAATGATGATTAAACTCCATCTTTATAGTCTTCGGGGGCTTTAATTAGCTCATTAATGGCTTTGATGACTGCTTGTTGTAACGGTCGTTGTCTTCAATGTGAGAATAAATGCTCGTTAATGATTTCGTCGGTTATAGCCGTTGCTCATAAAGAGTGTTGACTCCTGCATTAAACACTTAACAAACGTAACAGTTATATTACGTGTTAGCTTGGTCGAGGTCGCATGGTCTTTATGCGACGGTCGTGCGGAGCGGGCGACGTCGAGGCCGAGTGTCGCGATGAACTCTCGACTTACCTTTCAGGAGGGACGTCGAATGTTTTCTGGGTCTTTGTCGGGACCTTATCTTAATACAAGATATGGTTCATAAGGAGTGTCTTACCTTTTCTGTTCGTGGTCAAGACCTGCATTAATAAACAAAAGGAACAGATGTTTGACTGTTAACGGTTAGTATAATCATACGACCGTCTTGGATGTCGGTCTTATGGAACATACGACTATCGCCAAAATATAAGACCATGTATATGATTGTAAACGTCTTGTAAAACCTTATCTTAATATAAGAACGGTCTTATGAAAATGTCCCGAGATTAGGATAAAAATGTCGTAAGACCATTTGGTCGTAAGACCATTTGGTCGTAGGACCAGGATGTCAGGACGAAGTTGTCGTAGGAAAAGAGCGATATAACACCGATGACAGGAGACTGTCGACGTAAGACCGACGAGTCGTAACTGGAGACATAAGACTAGTGACGTGTGACTGGCGATGTGTGACGTGCGATCATTAGATGTAAGATGACTACTGACCCAATAAGTCAATTATAGTGGTTATTTAACGTATGTCGGGGATATGATAATAATGGGTATTATCCTTGTCGGTCGGGGGCAGGGTAATCAATGTCCATGGGTCATGTCGAGGGGATTTCCTCAGGTCGGTCGAGGGTGTGATTTTTTACCCAAACAGTTAGCCCCCCGAGATCTGAATTTCAAATCCATTGGAATTTCAGATCTCGCACTAAAGAAAAATGCGTTGCTACGGAGACGTGTTGCTTTTGCTAAGATCATCAGAGGAAAACTGACTTGGTCAGCCAAAGAAGGCGACGCAAGTTGCGCTTGCCCTTCGAGGCCGGGAAAGGAGAAAGATTGCCCCAACAGCTGGGTCGGGAATCTTGAAGAAGACAAGGACGGTAGTCCTGAAGGAACCGTCTTCGAGGGCTGACGTTTCGTCGAGAGTTGTCACGCCTAAGGAGGCGAAGGCGTCATCCAACTGTTCTGTCACGATGGATGCAATACCAGCAAGTTCGGCGTTTCCGGTGACAGTGACGAAGCTAGTGTCCAAGGTGTTGTCCCCAGCATCTGCCGACAAGGGGGACGGGTCATCGGCCGATGGTGTCCTAGACGGGACGATATTGTTGGTGTCCTAGACGGGACGACGTTGTTTCCTCATCTGAGGAAATATTTGCTCCCGTCTTTCAGGGAACGTTTTTCCTACCACGGAGACAGGGGCCCATGTCGCCGGGTTGGCGTTCTCGGTCGACGTGGTCCTGTGATCTGGCGTCCACAGCCGATACGGTCGTTAGAGACATCTGTCCTGGCATTCGAGCCGATGCGTTCGTCAGAGGCTCATGATCTGGCGTTCACGGCTGACATGGTCGTTAGAGACCTTTGTTCTAGCGCTCGAGCCGATACGGTCGTTAGAGACCTATGATCTGGTGCTCACGGCCGATACAGTCGTTAGGGACCTATGATCTGGCGTTTACAGCCGTCGTGGTCTGGCGTTCACAGCCGTCGTGGTCTGACGTTCACAACCGTCGTAGTTTAGCGTTTACAACCGATACGGTCGTTATAGACCTAGGTTACATTGTGTCTAGCATTTTTAGCTAATCGTGAGTTTAGCGATAATCGGTAAAAATTTTACCTTTCTATTGAACCTGTGTATTACATGTCATGGACAGATGTAATATCAACTGAAAAAATTCATTAAGTACAAAAATGAATATGAAGTCGTGCGACATGGGCATCCATTGTAATACAACGATTAGAACGTAAGTCATTAGACTTTCATATTTTTGAATCGTATAAGCAAACGTAAGCGCGTGCGATCAAAGCATTCATTCAGAACATGAAGTTTTTCTAAGTTAAAGAACTTAGATTGTGGGGTCGCTAGACCGTATGATCGTGTGATTTGATCATACGATGAACTTTGAATCATGTGTTCCTGTGATAGAATGATCAAGTCATAGATCTGATTACTTATGTCTTGCGTACGATAGACTTATATATCGTTCGATCCTGCGAGACTAGATTCATATAATAGACTTAGTAACTAATGTCGTGGGATCCTACGGCAAAACAATGTCAGAGGTTGGTCGTTGGCTTTTCAGATGCGTCGCATTCCAACTACGTGGGATATCTTGATTGTCGAGGGTGGAGAGCCGATAGGCCTCTTTATCCATGACTTTCTGAGATATGACAAGGACCTTCCCACTTGGTGGAAAGTTTACCTGCATTGAGCTCTTGAGTGTTTTGGAACACTCGACGGGGAACATAGTCGCCTTCTTGAAAGACTTTAGCTTTGACGTTCTTGCTGAAGTGTCGCTTGACCGCTTGCCCCTGGGTGTCGAGGTTGTCAGCTTGATGTCGTGGTCTTCATAGAACTGTCGAGTCCTGTTGCTTACGAACTAGGATCTATTGTCGCGGAAAAATTCGGATGTCGCACGACCAATTTATTTCGGATTTCTTATTGGCGACTTTTGTGTTTTGCCATGCATCTTACCATGACTGTTGATTATGAGGTTCAGTATACAAGTCGTCTTTATTGAAGACATATTCCATGACTAGCGATGTGATTTCAATATGAAAGTCGCTTTTATTGGCGACCGAGAATTTTTACCTGTATCTGTCGTGACTGGTGATCACAAAAAATGTGAGACGACTAAAAGTTGCAACATGCGTTTGCCCTGACTGGCGATCATAAGAAAAAATGAGACGACTATAAATTGCGATATGCGTTTTAAGTCGTAGAGACTTTGCTTCTCACGATATAAATCGTAAGACCTGTATTTATATGATCTTGCGAACCTGCAATGTAAAAATCGGGGGTGGTCGCTGGTTTTGACCAATGATCGTTTGATGCTTGAATCAACGATCATATATTAGATGAAAATAATACAAGGAAAATATACTTAGAGTATATGTATATAGTTGTGTTGAGTAAGACGTCACAGTTACCGTAACATGGAGTCGGTAAACGCCTTTTACCGAAGATTTTCAAAATCAAACGTGGTATTTTTTCAGTTTGTGAAGGGTATTTCGAGCCCCCGAGTCCCTTGGATGATGCGATACATGCGATACTTTGACAAAGCATTTTTTTATCAGGGCTTGAATCTGGCTTCGAGCCGCATTCGATTCTGGTCGAAGTTGAATCAGGGGATCTTGAAGATTTGCCATGTACCTGAATGCAACAAAAACTTTGCAAGATCGTTAGTAGAAACGCACGTTCGTCGAAGATTTTCTCTAGATGTAGTCCCACGGATGGCGCCAAACTGTTAATGCCAAAAATCGCACCAAAGGGACAACTTAAGGTCGATGTGGACTTAAACAACTAAAGAAAAGAATCTCTCGACAAAGCGTGCGACGAGGATAAAAATAAAGGAGACAAAGAATTTGATGACGCAGGAAAAACCTCAACGAGGAAAAAACCTGCGGACGACAGTTGGTGTCGTCGCTGTACTATGGTCACCAATCAGGGGCGATGTCCTTGGTACTGGTGTCGATCGTACGATGATTACAATACAAATGAAGGAAATGCTTCGAAATGTAAAGTACAAGTGTTTAAAATATAGAAACAAATGTTTGTCGTGTGTGAAAACAAAGCATGAACTGCTGGTCGAGGGCAGATGTCGTGTGTCGAGAGCAATTCTTCGAGAGAAGGTTCTTTACTTCTATTGTTCTTGAGTTCACTGTAGTAATCTGGAATTCGGTGCTGAATGTAGCTTTCAGTCTGTGTTTTCTTGAGTTTAGCTTCGAATGTTGGTTGCTAGATGTTCGATGATGTTGGTCTCCCCTTGAAATGATGATTAAACTCGATCTTTATAGTATTCGGGGGCTTTAATTAGCACATTAATGTCTTTGATGACTGCTTGTTGTAACGGTCGTTGTCTTCAATGTGAGATTAAATGCTCGTTAATGATTTCGTCGGTTATAGCTGTTGCTCATAAAGAGTGTTGACTCCTGCATTAAACACTTAACAAACGTAACAGTTATATTACGTGTTAGCTTGGTCGAGGTCGCATGGTCTTTATGCGACGGTCGTACGGAGCGGGCGACGTCGAGGTCGAGTGTCGCGATGAACTCTCGACTTACCTTTCAGGAGGGACGACGAATGGTTTCTGGGTCTTTGTCGGGACCTTATCTTAATACAAGATATGGTTCATAACGAGTGTCTTACCTTTTCTGTTCGTGGTCAAGACCTGCATTAATAAACAAAAGGAACGGATGTTTGACTGTTAACGGTTAGTATAATCGTACGACCGTCTTAAGTCTTGGATGTCGGTCTTATGGAACATACGACTATCGCCAAAATATAAGACCATGTATATGATTGCAAAGGCCTTGTAAAACCTTATCTTAATATAAGAACGGTCTTATGAAAATGTCCCGAGATTAGGATAAAAATGTTGTAAGACCATTTGGTCGTAGGACCAGGATGTCAGGACGATGTTGTCGTAGGACCAGAGCGATATAACACCGATGACAGGAGACTGTCGACGTAAGACCGACGATTCGTAACTGGCGACATAAGACTAGTGACGTATGACTGGCGATGTGCGACGTGCGAGACGTGACGTGCGATCATTAGATGTAAGATGACTACTGACCCATTAAGTCAATTATAGTGGTTATTTAACGTATGTCGGGGATATGATAATAATGGGTATTATCCTTGTCGTTCGGGGCAGGGTAATCAATGTCCATGGGTCATGTCGAGGGGATTTCCTCAAACAATGTCCGATCAGGACGACGCTAAGAAAGACAAATCTAAATGGTGTGACTTTCATGTCGACCATGGTCTTGTGACGGATGATTGCATAGCTCTCAAAAAGGAACTAGCGTATCATGTCCCGAAAGGCAATCTCAAAGATATCATCGATGGCGTCGTTACTCCAACTAGCGACCATCGACCGTCAACCCCCGAACATGCGAAAGTCGTCAATTGTATCACCGGTGGTTCCGACGTATGTGGTCTGATGTACTCCGCAGCCAAACATCACGCCAGTCAAGCGCCTGACGATCGGCCTATTCCGCGTTCATCAAGGCCTAAAGGAGATTTAGAGTTGGGAGCTATGAAGATCGTGTTCGACTAAGACGACCTCGGTGACTCGTACCATAAACATCATGACGGGTTGATCATTCAACTCACGGTTGGTAATTGTTTAACTCGACGAGTCTTGGTCGATGGAGGCAGTTCAGCGAACGTCATCTTCCTTGGCACCATCAAGGCCATGGACTCGATCGTTCGGAAATCACCCGACGTTCGACAACTTTGGTCGGTTTCAATGGAGAAGCGACGAGCACCTATGGAGATATCATCTTGGCAGTCTACGCCGGAGGAATCAATAAGCAGACCAAGTTCAGCATCATCGACTGTGCGTCGGCCTATAACATCATCTTAGGCCGACCATGGATCTATGAGATGAAGGCCGTTCCCTCGACGTATCATCAGACTCTGAAGTTCCCTACGCCGTGGGGAATCCAGGAGATAAAAAGTGAGCCGAAAGTCGCTCGTGATTGCTATAAAACCATTCTGAAGCCGCGAAAATAGACCTTCTATTGTGGCAATTCACGACGACATTTAGTGTATCGTCTTAAAATCGCCACAAGGGGGCAAGATGGTAGAAATAATCAAGACGTCCCACAAGGGACCAGTGCGACGCGTCAGAAAAGGTACGTCTTCTAAACCCTTTTCTATTTTTTCATACGATTTTTTAACAACGACGGTTACTGACTTAAGCATCGGAGGGTCGTTGGTTAGCCAACGACCAACATCTGACATAGTTTATTCCGCAGAATCGCACGACAATAATCAAACGACTCTAGTTTCGCAAGGTCGCACGACATAAACGATCAGGTCTATGACTTGATCATCTTTCAACAGGGGCACACGATTCAAATTAATCGTACGACTTAGTCGTACGATCGCGAAGTCTAACAACCTAATGATCTAAGTTTCTTAACTTGGAAAAATTTCATACTCCGAATGTATGCTTTAGTCGCATGTGCTTATGTTTATATATACGATTTAAAAGTCTTATGGCTTACGTTCCAGTTATTGTGTTACAATAGATTCCTAAGTCGCATGATTCCTTTTATATTTTTACTTTATGAATTTGACAGTCGAAGTGACATTTTATAAAACGCAAGTTCAAAAGAATCCCGAATTTCATTCACCGAATAAACCGTCAATTACATTTCGACCACCAACGGTCGATCAGTAAAAGCGAAAATAACAAAATTCCTAAACTTAAGGAGGAGCATCAGTCGCATCCTTGCCTGAGGTCCCGCCCTGAAGACCTCCGTCCACCACCTCCTCCTCGATCTCTTTCTCATCATCCGAATCAAGGTCTCTCACCGACCCGACGCCCTTCAAGTAAATGTCGAGCTCTTCCGACGCCGAAGCAAGAGGATCCTTCCCCGACAGATGTCGCCTCATGATTGCCGCCCTAGCAGTCAGACGAGCTATGGCAAAAAACAGACTTACCCTCGTCCTTAGCAGCTTGTACCTCTTTCTCTAGACCCTCTACCTTGGACTTAGAATCCTCAGCTTCCTTTGTAGCTGCAGCCAAAGATTCTTTAATCCTCTCTATCTCCTCCCTCTAGTCGGCAATCATGGACAAGGACTGCGTTAAGCGATGACTGACATCATCCTTCGCACGACCGATGACCTCTAAATGTTTTCGGGCGTCATCCAGACGTTTTAAAAGAGCCTCTTCGCGCTCTGCGGCGACCTTCGCCCTATCCGACGCCGCATTCTCCCTCTCATGCGCAGCAGACATTAAATCCTTTATCTTCATTGTCTCACCCAGCAAAGCTAGGGAAGCCTGGAACGCCTGAAAAACCATAAAATGACTATGGTAAATAAACATACGACACCGACAACGACACCGACACCGACAACAGCGACGAATGAACCAAGTCTTGAAAGAAAGACTTACCATAAAAGCCAGCCCGGCGACATGAGCTCCCGTCTCCTCGATAGGAAACCCCACGAAACGCTCCCTGAAAGAAGGGAGCAGATATTTCCCCAGGTGAGGAAATAAGTTCGTCCCGTCTAGGACACTGCTGGCCATAAAGTCCGACGGCAATGTAAAATTAACCGTCGTGACCTTAGCCCCTCCCGTCGGCTGATCCTTGCCCTTGCTGGCCGACAAAGGATCCGACGTGGCTGACGGGGACTTCGCTGTTTCCGCTGGAGGCGCAGAACTAATAGGTGTCGCAGCGATCGCATCAGAAGACGACTTCTTGGGCGATGCAACCTTTTCCTTCTCAAGCGTAATGACTCTAGACGAGTCGGGAACTCCCGAAGACGGTTCCCTCGAAATCGTCGTCCACGTCTTCTTCGGAACATCTGGACCAGCGGACATAACCTTCTGCCTTTGCTCCTTGCCCTTATGAGCAAGCTCGAGCTCAGCTGCTCTTTTAGCAGAGACACGCGGCATACGTGGTTGAGACTCCCTTGTAAGCCTGTTGGTCCCGAAGGGTTATACAAGTTTGTAGAAGGGGGGGGGGGGGGTTGAATACAAACACACGATTTTTACTTTTCTAAATTGTTTATTGATAAATCAAGACAATTTACAACTTGTTGCGGAACAAGATTAAGGATAAACCTAATCTAAACAAGTCCTGAGAAACACTAAGTTTCTTGCACTAGAAAGAGTTAAAGAAATTACGAATAATAACTTAACAATAAGAGAGAAATAAGAAGATGGTCCGAGCACACTTCATTTATGAAGTAGGGTTCTTCTTATATACTGCATGCATTTAATGCATGGCAGTATTGCTTTACACGTGGCAGCAGCTGAGTGGTTACATGTCATTGACCTTTGTAGACAACCTTAGTAGCCGCATGGTGCACAGTGTAGAATCAGAGTTGTTGTACGATCACAGACAAAAAGGATGTCCGTTCTGACAGTTCGTACGGAGACGTGCAAAGGAGGTAAGACAATAGTACTTTGTAAGGAGACTTCATGATCAGCTTTCGTTAAAACAGTTCTTTATCAGCGAATGATAAAGTTCAACGATTGCTGAAGTCTTCTACTTGATACTTCACGTTGAGTGGACAAATCTTGGCTTCGCTGATATCCGCATCAGTTCATTAGTAGACTTGTCGCTGGTTCTTGAGCTTGATCTTCGACTTCCGCGTAGAACATATGTTGACGTGAAACTTGTCTTCAGGGATCATAAGTAAACAACTAACTTATCAGTGATAATCTCATAGACTGAACAGGCTCAGAGCTACTTGATGAACATAGTTCGCTGACTATTTAACTTTAATGAGCGAGAGTTACTATCAGCGGTACTGAAACAGTCTTAGTACTTATCAGCGATAGTGAAACTCTAATACATATAATTTACTTACAATTTTCATTAAGTTTTAAGAGAGGGTCATTATCAAATCACTGAGGGTTTGGATCAACAATCTCCCCCTATTTGATTATGACATAGCAATAGAGAAAATTGCTATTTAATGAAAACATAAGGATAAAAAGAACTCATAAGATATTTGTCCCTTTTACTGTTTTCTGGGATCTTTTCAGTACTGATGGAGTAAAGTACATTCGCTGAAATTTTTCTTTAAACTTCGTAAAGATTACATAGGGAAGTGGAAAAATTACAAGTACAGAAGATGTAGACAGATAAGGATAGAAAGAATTACAAGGCGATCCTATCCGTCAAACGGTTCTTCCTTAATGAGAAGTTCATCAAGGGTCTTTGATGTGGGAATCATCCAATCAGGGACCGTTACACCCTGATCCTTTTTGTTCTTTGCTTCTTCAAAGATCAGGGGCTTGAGGTGACATGCCTGAATGTCGCGTCTGACTTCACACCAGTGTATTAGGTCTCTGAGCTATTCGATGGGAGTGATTGGAAGCTCATATATGCGTTGAAAGTGTTGTTGTCCATAGCAGTCTAGAAAGAAGATGCCATAGGGTTCACTTACGACTTTTCCAGGGATGAAAGTTTCACCAGGAGGCAGGGAGGTGTCAAGTACTGAGAGGTCAGGGTCACAACCAAGTACTTCTTCGCATGAGAAACCTATACCTGTTTCATTCCATATAGGAGGACCTGAGTCTGAGGTTTTCTTTTTCTTTGCAGAGGCCCTTCTTTGTTGAGGTGGAAGAATAGTGGAAGGAGGAATATCCACAGCTGAAGAAACCAAGTCGATCTGAGAATTTAAAATTTTCTCGACATGGCTCTTGAACTTTGAGCGAGATCGCTGAATGGCTAATTTCACTACCAACCATTCAGAGAAACCAAACTTCTATAATGAAGTAGCGTAGAAAGTTTGCTTGGTTTTGTCTTCTCTGAATACGTCAACTTCAACAACAGGAACGTCTACAAACGTTTTTCCTCTTATATTTACCTTGATGATTTTGGATGGTCGAGATCGATAGTTCAGCATTTCTTTACACCATTCCAAAGTCGAATCAAATACCTTAGTCTTTTCTTCAACGATCCTTTGGGCATCATCCCATAGCTGACGTTGGACATCAATGGGAGTTATTTTCAGCGCGGGGTCTTTCACCGATTGTTGGACAAGCTGGATGGCGAGAGCCTTATCTTTTTCTTCATCTTCCTTCTTTTCGGCGAGTAATCTTTCAACTCTTAAATGATCCTCGTATTCTTTCCTTGATATCCTGAACTTTGTGGGAGCAGGGATTTTGTCACGAGGAAGAATGATTCGCTGATCTTCAAGATGTTTGATCATTGCATCTCTCTTTTCTTGATCCTCTTCACTTAGCTTTTGAGGAGCCAAGGAAGGCTTGTTTTTGTGAGAGAGCAGCTGTTCTTCAGGTTCATCAGTCTCAGTGGTTAAATCTAAGACTCGGATTATTTCTTCAGCACCTGTGGCTGGGATTATTGATGGTGTTGTTGTAGGAGCTTCAACGGGATCCTCAAACAGGGGAGAGGACTAGCTGAAACACAGCGATTGTTTAAGTAAGAACATGGGAAGAAAGAGATAGAGAAAAGAATGTGGTTAAGTGTATAGAGGTTTTAAGGATAGAAGGATTGAGATTGAGAAGGGATAGAGGAGGGATGCAGTGTAAGGGAATAGAAGGTAGTCTACCTGACAAACTAGGTTTTGAAGCAAGATCGTCAGATTGTCTTCTTCAGCGAGGCCTTTGTTTTTGCCTTTGTCAGCTTCAGACGCTGCAGGCTTTGTCTTGGTCCGCTCCCCTGAAGGTTCTTTTATCTCGATCCCTTTTTGAGCTGGGGCTTTTGCAAGAATCTGGATGTATCATCATCGTCATCATCATCATCTTTGGGGGATGATGATGGTTCTGCATCAGAGATGTCGACAGGTTCATCATCTTCAGCTTCATCTTCAGACTCGACCTCTTCAGCATAAGGTTCGGTCACGTCAGCAGCAACTTCCTTAAGTTGCTCATCATGTTGCTCCCCCTCAGATACAGAGGGAGGTTTCTCGGTTTCCTCAGGGTTTTCAACTCCCTGAGGTCATGAAGTAGAAGTAGCAGCAGTAGCAGTTTCAATACCCTCCCCCTCAGCATTATGGGGAAGGTCTTCTTTAGTCTTCTCCCCCTCTTCCACATTATGGTTGGGGGAGGTAACAGATTGTTCAGCAGTAGCAGTGTGTATTAGGTCCCTGTCTTCCAGGCCATAGATCCCAACGCAGTTCTCAATCGTTGCTAATCTGATTTCCAGGCCAGTTATAGCAGGATTGATCTTTTGAAGATCCTCTCCATCGACCTGAGTAAAATGAGAACTTGGGGCATTCAGGCGATCTAGTACTTTCTGAACAATTTCTTTGACGGCGGAGACCTCAGTCTTGATCGTGGAGACTTCACCCTTAAGAGAACCAACCTCTGTCTTCAATGATGTGACTTCATTGGACAGAGTGGTGATGTTTGTTGAAAGAGAGGTGGTGGCGGTGGAATTGTCAGCGAGGGTGGTAGCAAATTGAGCAATGCTACCATCCACCTTCTCCAGATCAGCTTTGGAGGCTTTCGTATCAACGATCTCGGTCAACTTTTTGAGTTTCTCTCCAGTGTCTGTAACCGCTGAAGAATTTGTGGAGAGAATGGTGTTGTAATTTTCCACCTTTGTTTCCAGGGCCTTCAGGGAGGTGTTGATATCCCCCAAATTAGGACATGAAACAATTATTAACTTATGAACAGAGGAAAGCTCAGAAGTTTGGGGTAGAGAGAGAGAGGAGTGTTTGGGATTGTGTGTATACTTGCAGGCGGGTTGGCGAAGGTGTCGAACCCTTTGTGTCCTGAATGATATTCCTTGTCGCCTTCAAGAGTACCTTGGCGCATGGAGGTTCCTGCAGATCCTAAGTTTGCATCCATCATCGTATTTAGAGTGTCTGCAGCTGAGTCATGTACGATGAAGGGTGTCCCTGAGAAAGTTGGGAAAATTGGTGGAGAGACCAAAGATTGAGTAGGACGAATGAAGGATGAGAATGATGGTTGGGTGAGATGTTCAGCGTTGGATCCGCTGACAATCACTTCAATCAGTAGAGAGGCTGAAGGAGGTGGGTTCATTTCCAAGTTTATAACTTCAGCGTTTAGAGACGCTGAAGCCGGGATGGAAGGGGTGGCTTGATCAGCTGTGGCAGAGCGTACCACGGAACTTTCCATCAGCTCTTCAAGATGAGTTGTGGAGTCTTCAGCGTGTGAATGCTGGGGGGTTGCTTCTTGGTTTTCTTGATTCTTTTGGAACCAAGTTGGGAAGTTGAGTGTTTCCTTTTTCGAGAAGGAGTGGAGGCTGCAGCGTGGGTATCAGCGGTGGGGATTTCCACTGAATGAGCTGCAGAAGTAGAAGAAAGAGGATTGAGAAGAGATAAGATAGTAGAAAGACGTACCTCATTTTCCAGCGGCTTGAAGTCAAGCACCTTAGGGCCAACCTGAGAGAGTCTCAGATCACCCTCTTTTGGGTACTTCTCGCCAAGTCCTTGTTGAAAGACGGCGCTGATGAATCTGGGATAAGGAACCCATGAAGGTCTTTCAGCCATATCGACTCTGAACGCAAGGTCGTCATAGATGATTGAGGCCCAGTCAACATTTAGACCTTTCGGCAATGCATAGCCCATTGCTTGCTGAGGTTGAGCAGCTTGATCAGAAGAGCCACTCTTCGCTGTCATGCAGCTTATTAGATGTACAAAGATGAAGTTCATCTCGCTGGGCATTTTGGACTTCTTGATCATGGTCAGTTTCTTCTCAGGCTTCTTGTCCCTTCCAGTGTCCCATGCGTAACCCATTGGATCGAAGAATGCAATGATGGATTCCCTATCAGCATGGTTTTTGTGGGTTGGGAGAGGGACAAAGCGGCTTTCTTTGGTAGAGGTAGGAAGACTCAGTGCTTTCCTGATAATGGCAGGGTTGATTTTGGTGGTGCCAAATTTGGTGTCACACAGAATGGAGTCAACGATCTTCGTTGGGTCTTCGTTGGGTCTTTGGCAGTATACCAGAACTGAGATAGTAGGAATTGATGAGCAGGGGGTGTAATAGTCAGGGCTGTAGACAAGCAACATGTTTTGAGGTAATTCACAGCATCATCCAGATGTGTGACTTGCTTTCGAGGAGGAAACTCGAAAAGCGCATGGAGGTTGTTCGATTTTGAAAAATCGACTTCCTCAAGCTTGAACTTGACCTGAGGAGCTTTGACGAGAGTCAGTTTTTTTTGCAGCAGTGGATTTCTCGGCGATAGGAGCAGGAGTAGAAGATGCCATTTCTGTTTAACATATCAACAATGAACAAAGATAAAGAATAGTCTTAATGTGAAAGATTTTCCAATAAGATGTTTTCGAATTTTGTCCATTTCATTCAGACAGAAATGTCTTAATGAAGATTAGGGTTTTCTTGTTTTGAAAAAGAAAAGCAAACCCAGTAAAAGTCTTGTTTTCCATTTTCCTTTAGATAAGAATTCTGGAAAAACGAATGAAGAACAAGTTTAAGATTTTGAGTTTTAAACTTGAAGAACAACCATGAAAAGGTTGTGTTCATAAAAGCATGAAAGAAATGATTTCATTTTAGAAAGGTTTCTTTTGTTTGATCTGTTAAAAGCAACAAGAAGATCAGAAACAAGTTAAAATAGGTAAATAATGAGAATATTAACCTGGTTGTCGAAGAAGAAGATGAACAGTTTTCTGGAAAAACTCGAGTTCAATAAGCAACAGTAAATCTTTTCTTTCTTGGAGAAGAAGTTCGCGTAAAGGAAAAATATAAACTCAAAATAGTTTATATAGAGAGATTTGAGAGAGAGAAAAACTAGAGAGGGAAAGTTTTTCATCATGACACGGACACGTGTTTGCATTTGATTGGATGGTAAACGAAACGTGCAAACGTGTGTCAGAAAAAGAACGTGCCAGGGTTTATTCGTTGTGATGATGTCACAAACGTCCTTTCATATTTTAGGATGTCTCTGAGGTTTTGAAAGCTCAGTGACTATTTTGAAAAACATGAAGCACTGAATAGAAATATCAGTGATAGTTTAAGAAATTTCAAAGTATCGCTGTTAAGGAAGAGATATTCAGCGATGTGATTTGTTTTGAAATCTTGCATTTACATGCGAATGTCAGTGAGTAAAGAGAGACATACCTTGATATAAGCGAATCAACTTTGTTCAGAGAAAATATGCTAGAATGGGTTATATAAGTTGGTTTTATCCGATCGCAGATCAAATGTGAACTACTGAAGATTTTACACTTCAAAGTTCAGCATTCCAAGCTCGCTGATGAGAAAGTTGAATCTTGTCTCATCAAGTGGTTTGGTGAACAGATCAAGTAACTGATAGTCAAATGGGATAAAATGAAGTTCTATATCACCATTCATCACATGATCTCTGATAAAATGATACCTGATTTCGATATGTTTGGTCTTTGAGTGTAGCAATGGATTGTTGGCTATAGCGATGGCACTTGTGCTGTCGCAATAGATTGGAATTTTTGAGAGCTGAAGGTCATAGTCTAGTATTTGATTTCTCATCCACAAGACCTGAGAACAACAGCTTCCAGTGGCTACATACTCAGCTTCAGCAATTGAGGTGGACACTGATTTTTGCTTTTTACTTGTCCAACTCACCAGCTTTCCACGCAAGAGCTGACAGCCTCCTCTGGTGCTTTTCCTATCCAATTTGCAACCTGCAAAATCACTATCTGAATAGGCGATTAGATCAAACCCTGAATCTTTAGGATACCAAAGACCTAGGTTCATAGTACCCTTAAGGTAACGAAAGATTCGCTTTACAACGATCATATGAGATTCGTTAGGTTCAACTTGATATCGTGCACACAAACAGGTTGCGTACATAATATCAGGTCGCCTAGATGTAAGATACAAGAGAGAGCCGATCATCCCACGGTACAGTGTGACATTAACAAGTATTCCATTTAAATCTTTGTTTAGTGTCAGCGGTGGTGCCATAGTGGTTTTCATAGCTGAACTCTGAGTTAAATCGAATTTCTTCAGCGTATCTTTAACATACTTTCCCTGATTAATGAAAGTTCCTTTTTCATTCTGTTTTATCTGAAGACCAAGGAAATATGTTAGCTCACCCATCATACTCATTTTATACACTTCTTTCATTCTATCAGCGAAACGAGTACAAAGGTCAGGGTTAGTAGAACCAAATATAATGTCATCAACATATATCTGAACAAGAATGATATGACCTTTCACTATTCTGAAAAATAGAGTTTTGTCGATTTTACCTCGCTCAAGATTTTCAATTAGGAGATAAGAGGATAGAGTGGCATACCATGCACGTGGAACTTGCTTTAACCCATAAAGTGCCTTATCCAGTTTATAAACATAACCTGGACGCTTAGGATCTGAGAATCCTGGAGGTTGTTCCACATAGACTTCTTCATTCAGCTTTCCATTGAGAAATGGTGACTTAACATCCATTTGATATACTTTGAAGTCTTTGTGTACAACGTATGCTAAGAATAGACGAATAGATTATAGTTTTGCTACTGGAGCAAATATTTCGTCGTAGTCTATAACTTCTGTTGATCCAAACCCTCAGTGATTTGATAATGACCCTCTCTTGAATACTTAGTGAAAATTGTAAGTAAACAATACGTATCAGAGTTTCACTATCGCTGATAAGTACTAAGATCTTACAGTACCGCTGATATGAACTCTCGCTCTTTAGATTAAACATTCAGCGAACACTGTTCACCATAATGCTCTGAGCCTGTTCAGTCCTTATGGTGATCCCTGATAAGTTAGTTGTTTACTTATGATCTCTGAAGACAAGTTTCACGTCAACATAGGTTCTACGCTGAAGTCAAAGATCAAGCCCAAGAAGCAGCGATAAGTCTCCTAATGAACTGATGCGGATCAGCGAAGACTCGGATTTGTCCACTCAACGTGAAGTATCAAGTACAGGACTTCAGCTATCGCTGAACTTTATCATTCGCTGATAAACAATGATGAAGCGCTGAATCAACGAAAAGCTGATCATGAAGTCCTCCGTACAAAGTACTTTTGTCTTAACCACCCTTGCACGACTCCGTACGATAAGTCAGAAAAAAACCTCCTTATTGTCTGAAATCGTACAACCACTCTGATACTACACTGTTCAAACATGCGGCTACTAAGGTTGTCTACAAAGGTCAATGACATGTAACCAATCAGCTGATGCCACGTGTAAAGTGTAAACTGCAATGCATTAAATGCATGGAGTATATAAGAAGGACTCCAGCTTCATTTTTGAAGCACTTGCTAACTCTGGACAAGTCATTTTTCTTATCTTGAGATAGGTTATTATTGGTAATTTCCTTCTCTTTCTTAGTGCAAGAAACTTAGTGTTCCAACTTGTTTAGATTTAGGTTTATCCTTAATCTTGTTCCGCAACAAGCTGTAAATTGTTAATGATTTATCAATAAACAATTTAGAAAAGTAAAATCTGTGTGTTTGTATTCAACCCCCCCCCCCCCCCCCCCCCACCCCCCCCCCCCCCTCCCCTCGTCCACAAACTTGTATAGCCCTTCGGGACCAACAAGTGGTATCAGAGCAGATTTGTTTAATCTCATAAACAAGATCTAATCTATACTAAGATTTCTTTTCCTTGCTATATTGACAATGGTTCTCTTGCAAAACCCCCTAGATTCTCCAGAGATAATTTTAATCTATGGAAAAATAGAAGGTGTAGACCCTACTATGCCTTATTACCTTGAAAACGGCCCATATATTCCTGTAAGAATTGATGTTGCAGTTCCAGCCGCTGAGAATAGACCTGCTATTCTAGAAAGGCTGATTCCTAAGGAAGTTCATATGTGGACTGACGAAGATAAGAAGAAAGTGGCTATCGACACAAAAGCCAGATCCATACTATCCATGGCCCTTCCTGGCGAAGTTTACCATTCCGTCATGAACCTGAAAACCTCAAAAGCCATGTGGGACACAATCTGGGTTCAGTATGAAGGTACTTTTGAAGTCAAGGACTTCAGAAAGATCAACCTGGTAAGACAGTACGAAAGTTTCATTTGTGGTAAGAATGAAACTCTCTCTGAAGTTCACCAACGTTTTAACTGTTTAATAATAGATCTAAAAACTGTTGGTAAGGAATATTCTAACTTTGAAGTGCTGACAAAGTTTTAGAATGTTTACCTGAAAGCTGGGACAGTTATTCTATGTGTCTCAAGCTGTCAAAGGATCTAAAATCAATGACCCTTTCTACCTTATATGGCACGATGCTGAATCATGAGCAATCGAGTCATCTTAAGAAGAATCTTGTAAAAGATTCCAAAAGCACCCCTGTTGCTTTAATATCAGAGGAACCTTCCACTCAGCGACCCTCGGTCACTATCACCTGAGTTGGAGAGTAACTCTGAAAGGTCATCAGACTCTGACTCTTCAGATGATGATGAATCTTTGGCTCTCCTAACTAAAAAGTTCTGGAGATTCGCCAAAAAGAAAATGTTCAGAAAGAATAAACCTCTTTGTATTACTGACAAGCCAAGATCATCAGCTCCTGTTGATAAGGCTACTGCTACTTGTTTTAAATGTAAAAATATAGGACATTTCGCTAACGAGTGCAGGTCAAAGAATGTCTCTAGACCCTCAACTTTTCCAAAGAAAAACTTTATTCCCAGGAATAGAGATGACAAATACGCCAAGCTGAAAGAAAAGTATGCAAAGCTGAAAAGCTTTAAGAAGAAAGACAAAGGCCTGATGGCTAACTATGATTGGGCTGCTTCTGGTGAAGAAGAATCATCATCTGACTCTGAAGATGATGAAGCCAATCTCTGTCTTATGGCCAAGATTGAAGATGAGGAAGAAAGTTCAGACATTCCCTCTACTTTAACCTCTGCAACTCAGGTATCACCTTCCTTCTTTACCAATATTGCAAATATTGATGAAGCTGATAGTCTTCGAAAGATCGATCTCTTGACTAGAAGTTTATATGAACCCATGAATGGCAAAACTGTAGTTGAAAATCAAAACCTTGATCTCGCTGAACAGCTTAAAAACTGTCACATTCAAATAGAAAACTTTCTAAAATTGAAGATGATTTTAAAGATCAAGTGCACTTAAATCAGCTAGTCAAAATCGAGCGCGAAGAAGCTATCGCTTCATTAGGACCTGAAAAGCTACTGTTGAAGGATGGTGTAATTCTTCAACAAAGATCACTGAGATAATTAAGTCTCAGATTCCCCTGAGTGATAAACATGGTCTTGGTTACAAAGCTGATCTTCTAGAACCAACCACTGATCGTTCCATGCTCTTATTTGGAAACTTTCGTATCCGCAGTCGCTGATACTTCATCCTCTCAGTGTTCCTCTTCTAGACCGCCTATACCTGAGGAAATTTCTACCTCTTCAAAAGGTAAAGAGAAAATGGTTTATCCGAAACCTACCTCTGTCTTTAAAGATAAGGGTAAAGGAATTGCTTTGAACCAAAACCCTCAGAAGGGTACCTCTGTACCTAAACTGAATGCCTCTAAAGCTTTAGTGATTCATCCCTCTGGATCAAGGAATCAGATCTCTGGATCTACTTAGCGTGGATCTATTCAGCGATCTACTCCTAGAATCAGAGTGGATGTCTCTGGTAAGAAATCCGAAGAACTGAATGTTCCTCCCATTTCAAAAGCCAATAGCTTACTTGGTGCTGGTACTCCTAATTCAAAATCTAAAGCTCAGCATTCAAATGGTCCTAGAACTACTTTTAGTTATAGGAAATGTTATCACTGTGGACTTACTGATCATATTGCTAGTAAGTGCCCTACAGCCACCAAAGCTGAAAAGATAGCTAAGGTGAAGATCATTGCATGCAAGGCAAAGAAGACCACTGAGGTTAAGAAAAACCAAAGTGAAGACTGACAAAGCTGAATCTTCAAATGTTGCGAAAACTGCTGAACCTTCCATTCCAACTACTTCCACTGAAAAACGTGTACACATGGTTAAGTGGGTACCCAAGAAAAACTAATCTTCCTTTGTAATGCAGGTTAAGAAGGGTATCTGGTATCTCGATAGTGGATGCTCTAGACACATGACTGGAAAGAAAAGCCTGCTCGTTGAATACAAGGAAGAGAAGGGTCCCTCTGTGACTTTCGGTGGAAATGGAAAAGGACATACCCGAGGGTTTGGTGTACTCTCTAATGGTACAACAACCTTCAGAAGAGTCGCATATGTTGAAGGGCTGAAGCATAATCTTTTAAGTATCAGTCAGCTTTGCGACAAGGATAACAATGTAATCTTTACTAAGGAATCCTGCTTTGTCACTGACAAAAAGGAGAAGATAGCTATTAGCGGTTATCGTATGGAAAATGTTTATGTAATAAACATGGACTCAACAACCACTGAGAACTCCTGTTTCTTCTCAAAAGCCTCATCTTATGTCAATTGGCTATGGCATAAGAGGCTCTCTCATCTGAATTTCAAGACACTGAATACTCTTTCTTCAAAAGAGTTAGTCACTGGTCTACCACAACACTCATACGCTAAAGAGTCTTTATGTTCAGCGTGTGAGAAAGGGAAGCAGACCAAAGCAAGCTTTAGGTCAAAGCAAGTCTCCTCAGTATCATCTCCTCTACAACTTCTCCATATGGATTTGTTTGGCCCTGTTAACAAACAATCCATCGCTGGAAAGAAATATATACTGGTCATAGTTGATGAATTCTCTCGCTATACATGGGTAATGTTTCTCTGTTCTAAGAGTGACACCCCTGAAGAACTCATCACCTTTGTTTGGAATATGGAAACCCTGAACAACTTGATCGTTAGCTCAATAAGGAGTGATCATGGGACTGAATTCAAAAACAGTTCTCTTGATTCCTTCTCACAACTTTTCATCGGTGAGAACACCATAACAAAATGGAGTCGCCGAAAGAAGAAATAGAACAATTATTGAAGTTGCACGTTCAATGCTCAGCGATTCTCACATGCCTACTCAGTTTTGGGAAGAAGCTGTCAACACTGCTTGTTTTACGCAAAACAGGTCGCTGATAGTCAAAAGATTCAATAAAACAGCCTATGAACTTTTTCATGGGAGAAATCCTTCAATTAGCTTTCTTCACATCTTTGGATATCAGTGTTTCATACTGAACAACAGAGATGCCCTTGGAATGTTTGATCCTAAGGCTGATGATGGAATCTTTCTTGGATATTCTTCAATCTCCAAAGCCTTCAGAGTCTTCAATCGAAGAAGACAAACTGTAGAAGAAACTATTTACGCCACGTTTGACGAATCCCGTTCAGTGAACTCTAAACCGTCCTTTAAACACTATACATGCTTGGTGATTCAGAAGATATTCTGCTGATACTGAAGAACTGAATCAATGGATGTTTTCTCATCTTGGTGATTCAGAAGATATAACCACTCCCCATACTCATACAGTTGAAGATGATAGTCCTACTATCATCCCAAATATTCAGAATAGTGAAGCTGAAACATCATGGGTCTCAGCTGTTCCTTTAAACACTATACCTGCTTCTGAACCAAATGTCTCAGACATTCCATCTACTTCTCAGCAATCAGTGAACATAATAACAACTGCACCCATTCCTCTCTTGGCTGATACTCCAGACGTCGTTGAAGCTTCATCTTCAGCTCCTCCAGTTCAGTTTGAGTCAGCATCTCACGCTCTGGCTCAGCGATGGACTGTAAATCACCCAATTGATCAAAAACTTGGTGATCTAAACGCTGGTGTTCAGACTCGACGAAGTGCATGTAATATTTGTTTATTTGTTAACTTTATTTCTCTGACTGAACCAAAGAAAATAGATGATGCCCTCAAAGATCCAAACTGGGTCAGCGCCATGCAAGAAGAGCTGACTGAATTCGAAAGAAACAAAGTTTGGAAACTTGTTCGAAGACCAACTGACAAAACAGTGATAGGCACTAGATGGGTCTATCGAAACAAGTTGGACGAACATGGAACTGTAACCCGCAACAAGGCTCGTCTTGTTCCTCAGGGATACAGACAAGAGGAAGGCATAGATTACGACGAAAAATTTGCTCCAGTAGCAAGACTATAATCTATTCGTCTATTCTTAGCATACGTTGTACACAAAGACTTCAAAGTATATCAGATGGATGTTAAGTCAGCGTTTCTAAATGGAAAACTGAATGAAGAAGTCTATGTGGAACAACCTCCAGGATTCTCAGATCCTAAGCGTCCAGGTTATGTTTATAAAATGGATAAGGCACTTTATGGCATAAAGCAAGCTCCACGTGCATGGTATGACACTCTTTCTACTTATCTCCATATTGAAAAAATTTGAGCGAGGTAAAATCGACAAAACTCTATTTTTCAGAATAGTGAAAGGTCATATCATTCTTGTTCAGGTATATGTTGATGACATTATATTTGGTTCTACTAACCCTGATATTTATACTCGTTTCGCTGATAGAATGAAAGATGAGTATAAAATGAGCATGATGGGTGAACTAACATATTTCCTTGGTCTTCAGATAAAGCAAAATGAAAAGAGAACTTTCATTAATCAGGGAAAGTATGTTAAAGATATGCTGAAGAAATTCGATTTACCTCAGAGTTCAGCTATGAAAACCCCTATGGCACCACCGCTGACACTAGATAAGGATACTAATGGTATTCCTGTTAATGTCACGTTGTACCGTGAGATGATCGGCTCTCTCTTGTATCTTATAGCTAGCCGACCCGATATTATGTACGCAACATGTTTGTGTACACGATATCAAGCTGAACCTAAGGAATCTCATATGATCGCTGTAAAGCGAATTTTTCGATACCTTAAGGGTACTGCGAATCTAGGTCTTTGGTATCCCAAAGACTCAGGGTTTGATCTAATCGCCTATTCAGATAGTGATTTTGCAGGTTGCAAAATGGATAGGAAAAGCACCACAGGAGGCTGTCAGCTCCTGGGTGGAAAGCTGGTGAGTTGGACAAGTAAAAAGCAAAACTCAGTGTCCACCTCCACAGCTGAAGCTGAGTATGTAGCCGCTAGAAGCTGTTGTTCTCAGGTCTTGTGGATGAAAAATCAACTACTAGACTATGATCTTCAGCTCTCAAAAATTCCAATCTATTGCGACAGCACAAATGCCATCGCTATACCAACAATCCAGTGCTACACTAAAAAACAAAACACATCGAAATCAGGTATCATTTTATCAGAGATCATGTGATGAATGGTGATATAGAACTTCACTTTATCCCAACTGACTATCAGTTAGCTGATTTGTTCACCAAACCTCTTGATAAGACAAGATTCAACTTTCTCATCAGCGAGCTTGGAATGCTGAACTTTGAAGAGTAAAATCTTCAGCGGTTCACATTTGATCAGCGATAGGATAAAACCAAATTGTATAACCTATTCAATCATTTTCTCTGTGAATAAACTTGATTCGCTGATATCAAGGTATGTTTTTTCTCTCACTGACAATCGCATGTGAATGCAAGATTTCAAAACAATTTGCATCGCTGAATATCTCTTCATTAATCAGCGATACTTTGAAATTTCTAAAACCAACACTGATATTTCTATTTAGTACTTCATGTTTTCAAAAGTGTCCCTGAGTTTTCAAAACCTCAGAGACATCCTAAAATATGAAAGGACTGTTGTGACGTCATTACAACGGATAAACCCCGTCACGTTCTTTTTTCAGACACACGTTTGCACGTTTCGTTTACCTTCCAATCAAATGCAAACACGTGTCCGTGTCATGATGAAAAACTTTCCCGCTCGAGTTTTTCTCTCTCTAATCTCACTATATAAACACATTCTGGGTTTATATTTTTCTTTTACGCGAAAAACTTCTCCTCCATGAAAAAAAGATTTACTGTTGCATTTCGAGCTATCATATTTCCAGAAACTGTTCATCTTCTTCTTCAACGAACCAAGTTTATACTCGTGTTATTTACCTACATTACTTGTTTACGATCTTATTCTTTGTTTTTACAAGATCAAACAAAAGAACTTTTTCAAAAATAAAATCATTTCTTTCATGGTTTTATGAACACAACCTTTCATGGTTGTTCTTCAAGTTTAAACGCAAAATCTTAAACTTGTTCTTCATACATTTTTCCAGAATCCTAATCCTCAAAGGAAACTGGAAAACAAGATTTTTAATGGGTTTGCTTTTCTTTTTCTAAAACAAGAAAAACCCTAATCTTCATTAAGACATTTTTTTGTCTGAATGAAATGGACAAAATTCGAACCGTCTTATTGGAAAATCTTTCCACATTAAGATTATTCTTATTTGTTATATCTTTAGTTGAACTGATAAATACAGAAATGGCATCTACTGACATTTCCACCGCTGAGAACACTGCTGCTGCTGCTGAGGAATTGGAAATTATCAAGGCTCCTCAAGTCAAGTTTACTCTTGAAGAACTGGACTGGACAAAAACCAACAACCTATATGCGCTTCTCGAGTTTCCTCCTCGAAAGCAAGTCACACATCAGAATGATGCTGTGAACTTCCTGAAAAACTGTTGCCTCTCTATAGCCCTGACCATAACACCTCCTGCACATCAGCTACTGCTATCTCAGTTCTGGTATTCTGCCAGACACTCTCAGCTACCATCAGTCAAAGACTCCTCAAAGACAATTGACTGCATCCTCTGTGATACTGATTATGGCACAATAAAAATCACCCCTGCCATTATCCGTAAAGCCCTAAGCCTTTCCAACGCCACAAAAGAAAAACCTTTTGTTCCTCTCCCTGACCGCAAGAAACATTCTGATAGGGAAGCCATCACTGTATTCTTCGATGCAATGGGCTATATTTGGGAAACTGGGAGGGACAAGAAGCCTGAGAAGAAACTGACCCTCATCAAGAAATCTAAAATGCCCAGCGAGATGAACTTCAACTTCGCTCATTTGATAAGATGCATGACTGCAAATACCGACTCCTCTGATCAAGCCTCTCAACCTCAACAAGCAATGGGATATGCATTGCTGAAAGGTCTACATATAGACTGGGCATCGATAATCTACGATGATCTAGTACTCAGAGTAGACTCTATCGCTGACCGATCTCCATAGGTTCCTTATCCAAGATTCATCAGCGCCGTCTTCCAAACAGGCCTGAAGGACAGCTACCCAAAAGAGGGTGACCTGAAACTCTCTCGGGTTGGCCCTAAGGTACTTGACTTCAAACCAGTGGAAAACGAGGTACGTCTTTCTACACTCTTAACTCTTCTCAACCCTACTTCTTCGACTTCTGCAGCTCCTTCAACGGACAAACCCACCGCTGATACCCCAGCTTCAACCTCCTCTCCTTCAAGAAAAAGGAAACACTCTCATACCCAACTTAGTTCCAAAAAGAACTAAGAAAACCAAGGAGCAACCCCAGCAATCTCTTGCTGAAGACTCCTCAGCTCATCTCGAAGAGCTGAAGGAAACTTCAGTGGTACGCTCTGCCACAGCTGCACAAGCCACCCATTCCATCCCAGCTTCAGCGTCTCTAAACGTTGAAGTTATAAACTTGGAATCTACCCAACCTCCTTCAGTCTCTCCACAGACTGAAGAAGTAATTCTCAGCGGATCCAACGCTGAACACCGCACCCAACCAACATTCTCAACCTTCGCTTCTCCCACTACTCAATTGGTTTCTAATCTAGTTGTCACTGAAGCACCTGTCATTCCTCCAGAAGCTAAAGCTGATACTCTCCAAGGAATGATGGATGTAGGACCTGCAGAGATGACCATGCGTACACGCACTCTCGCTGACGACATGGAACTCTTCTCAGGACACAGAGATTTTGATGAATTCACCAATCCTCCTGCACGTATACACCAACCCCTATACACTGTAACTGAACCCCAAACTTCTGAGCTTTCCTCTGTTCACAAGTACTTATATGTTACATGTCCTAACTTGGGAGACATCAACGCCTCTCTGAAGACAATAGAGACGAAACTGACAGGTCTCACCACTACTCTTTCAGACAACTCTTCAGCTGCAACAAACGCTGGAGAGAATCTCACAAAGCTGACAACAGTGGTTGAAAAGAATGCCTCCAAAGCTGACTTGGAGAAGGTTGACAAAACTTTTGGCGACTTTGCCAAAGTTCTCGCTGACATCTACACAGACTACCACTCTATCAAAACATCAGTTCACACCATGTCCAGCGAGGTCACAACGCTGAAGACATCGGTTGGAAAACCCGAAGGAGATATGTCTGCTGTAAAGACTGAAGTCAGTTCAGTAAAGACTGACATGAGTTCTGTGGAGACTGACGTCAACTCAATGAAAACTGACGTCACTTCAATGAAGACAATGATGCAGTAGATCCTGAACAACATAATCGCCCCTGCTCCTGCACCTGAGCATTTTACTGCGGCGGATCGTGTTGAACTCTTGAAGATCAGTCCTGCTATTTCTGGCCTAGAAGACATATTAGCAGAGATTGAAAGTTACATGGGGATCCCTGGCCAAGAAGACAGGGAACCAAAACCTACTGCTGAGTCATCGCATTCCTCCCCCACTCATCATGAGGAAGGGGGGAGAAGAAATCTGAAGACCTTCCCCACGATGAATCTATCAAGGGGGAGAAGACTGAAGACCTCACCCTTACTGAAGAGGGTGAGAAGACAGTTGAAGAAACAACCGCTGGACCTAAGGGAGACGAAAACCCTGAGGGAACTGAGAAGCTTACCTCTGTATCTGAGGGGGAGCAACTCGAAGAAGAGGCTAAAGAATCTGAATCCGAAGCTGAAGACGATGAAGGCGTTGACTTATTTGATGATGAACCATCCTCTTCTCCAAAGAATGACGATGATGACGATGATGATGATGACTCCTTTATCGTCAAACCTGCTCAGAGGACTAAATATCTTAAAGGGATCTCGATAAATGAACCTTCAGGGGAGCGGACCAAGACAAAGCCTTCAGCGTCTGAAGCTGACAAAGGCAAAAACAAAGGCCTCGCTGAAGAACACAATCTGACGATTTTGCTTCCAAAGCCAGTTTGTCAGGTAAACTAAATCTTCCTTACACTACATCCCTCCTCTATCTATACACATTATCAGCTCTACTCTCCACAAACCTCTATACACTTAATCCCATTCTTTTTCTCTCTGTTCTACCCAAGTTCTTATTCATAAGATCGCTATGTTTCAGCTAGTCCTCTCCCCTGTTTGAGGATATCGCTGAAGTTCCTACAGCTGCGACTTCAGCAACAATAATCCCAGCTCCCAACGCTGAAGAAATAATCCCGGTCTTGTATTTGATCTCTGAGACTGATGAACCCGAAGAACAAATGCTCTCTTACAAAAGCATACCTTCCTTGGTTCCTCAAAAACCAAGTGAAGAGGATCAGAGAAGAAGAGAAGAGATAATAAAGAAGTTCGAAGATCAGCGAATCATTCTGAAGTGTGATCAACTTCCTTCTTTTCCTCCAAAGTTCAAACTTTCTCAAAAGGAATACAAGGATCACCTCAGAGTTGGACGTCTAATCGCTGAAAGAAGGGAAGTTGAAGAAAAAGACAGAGAACTCGCCATCAAGCTCACTCGACAATCAGTGAAAGACCCCAAGCTGAAAAGAACTCCAATCGAAGTTCAACATCAGCTATGGGAAGACGCCAAGAAGATCGTTGAAGAAAAGAGAACTGTGTCTCCATCTACCTTAACCTGGTGCAAAGAAAAGGTACACTTCAGACATCGACCTGCCAGAATCATCAAGGTACTCATCGCTGGAAGATCAACCCTCAAAGTTTCAATCGCTGAAATCGAGATATTCACAGAGAATGGACAGTATGAAAAACTCTATGCTGAAGCTATCACGTAGTACGGTCTCTCTGAATGGTTGGAGATCAGATTAGCCATCCAGAAGTCTCAATCTAAGTACAAGGATCATGTTGAAAAGCTGATAAACAAACAGATCGACTTAGTCTCTTCTTGTGTGGATATTCCTCCTCCTCCTCCTCTCGAAAGTCAGAAACGAAGGGCCTCTGCAAAGAAAAAGTCTAAATCTTCAGAAGATGGTCCTCGTATACGAAACAAAACAGGTATTGGTTTTTCTCTTGAAGAAGTCCTTGGTCCAGAACCTGACCTTTCTGCACTTGACACATCTCTTCCTCTTGGTGAGACTTTCATCCCTGGGAAAGTCATAAGCAAACCCTATAGGATATTCTTTATTGACCATGATGGACGAAAACGTTTTCAACGTATCTCTGAGCTTCCCATCACTCCCATCGAACAGCTGAAAGATCTCATCTACTGGTGTGATTTAAAAAACGACATTCGGGCACGGCATTTTAAACCCTTGATTTTTGAAGAAGCGCTGAACAAAAAGAATCAAGGAGTGAAGGTCCCTGACTGGATGATTCCCACATCAAAGACCCTTGATGAACTTTTCATTAAGGAAGAACCGTTATAAACTGATAGGATCGCCTTTTTCTCTTTTGTACTTGTAATTGTATTCGTTGTACTTGTAATTTTTCCACTTCCCTCTGTAATCTTTACGAAGTTTAAAGAAAAAATTTAGCGAATGTACTTTACTCCATCAGTACTGAAAAGATCCCAGAAAACAGTAAAAGGGACAAATATTTTATGAGTTCTTTTTATCCTTATGTTTTCATTATATAGCAATTTTCTCTGTTGCTATGTCATAATCAAATAGGGGGAGATTGTTGATCCAAACCCTCAGTGATTTGATAATGACCCTCTCTTAAATACTTAGTGAAAATTGTAAGTAAACAATATGTATCAGAGTTTCACTATCGCTGATAAGTACTAATATCTTACAGTACCGCTGATAGGAACTCTCGCTCTTTAGATTAAACATTCAGCGAACACTGTTCACCATAATGCTCTGAGCCTGTTCAGTCCTTATGGTGATCGCTGATAAGTTAATTGTTTACTTATGATCTCTGAAGACAAGTTTCACGTCAACATAGGTTATACGCTGAAGTCAAAGATCAAGCTCAAGAACCAGCGACAAATGTCCTAATGAACTGATGCGGATCAGCGAACACTCGGATTTGTCCACTCAACGTGAAGTATCAAGTACAGGACTTCAGCTATCGCTGAACTTTATCATTCGCTGATAAACAATGATGAAGCGCTGAATCAACGAAAAGCTGATCATGAAGTCCTCCGTAGAAAGTACTTTTGTCTTAACCACCCTTGCACGACTCCGTACGATATGTCAGAAAAGAACCTCCTTATTGTCTGAAGTCGTACAACCACTCTGATACTACACTGTTCAAACATGCGGCTACTAAGGTTGTCTACAAAGGTCAATGACATGCAACCAATCAGCTGCTGCCACGTGTAAAGTTTAAACTGCAATGCATTAAATGCATGCAATATATAAGAAGGACTCCAGCTTCATTTTTGAAGCACTTGCTAACTCTGGACAAGTCATCTTTCTTATCTTGAGATAGGTTATTATTAGTAATTTCCTTCTCTTTCTTAGTGCAAGAAACTTAGTATTCCAACTTGTTTAGATTTAGGTTTATCCTTAATCTTGTTCCGCAACAAGCTGTAAATTGTTAATGATTTATCAATAAACAATTTAGAAAAGTAAAATCTGTGTGTTTGTATTCAACCCCCCCTTCTACAAACTTGTATAGCCCTTCGGGACCAATACCTTCCTCTTGTCTGTATCCTTGAGCAATAAGTCGAGCCTTGTTGCGGGTTACAGTTCCATGTTCGTCTAATTTGTTTCGATAGACCCATTTAGTGCCTATCACTGTCTTGTCAGTTGGTCTTCGAACAAGATTCCAAACTTTGTTTCTTTCGAATTCAGTCATCTTTTCTTGCATAGCGCTGACCCAGTTTGGATCTTTGAGGGCATCATCTATTTTCTTTGGTTCAATCAGAGAAATAAAGTTAACAAATCAACAAATATTACCTGCACTTCGTCGAGTCTAAAAACCAGCATTTGGATCACCAAGGATTTGATCAATTGGGTGATTTACAGTCCATCGCTGAGCCGGAGCATGAATCGCTGACTCAAATTGAACTGGAGGAGCTGAAGATGAGGCTTCAGCAACTTCTGGAATATCATCTAAGAGAGGAGTACGTGTAGATGTCATCTCATTCACTGATTGCTGAAAAGTAGATGGAATGTCTGAGACATTTGGTTCAGAAGCAGGTATTGTGTTTAAAGGAACAACTGAGACCCATGATGTTTCAGCTTCACTATTCTGCATGTTTGGGATGATTGTAGGACCATCATCTTCAACGGTATGAGTATGAGGAGTGGGAATATCTTCTGAATCACCAAGATGAGAAAACATCCATTGAATCAGTTCTTTAGTATCAGCATAAGGTCGAGAATTCGTTGAACGGGATTCGTCAAATGTGACGTGAATAGTTTCTTCAACAGTTTGTCTTCTTCGATTGAAGACTCTGAAGGTTTTGGAGACTGAGGAGTATCCAAGAAAGATTCCATCATCAGCCTTAGGATCAAACTTTCCAAGGGCATCTCTGTTGTTCAGTATGAAACACTGACATCCAAAGATGTGAAGAAATCTATTTGAAGGATTTCTCACATGAAAAAGTTCATAGGCTATTTTATTAAATCTTTTGACTATCAGCGACCTGTTTTGCGTAAAAGAAGCAGTGTTGATAGCTTCTACCCAAAACTGAGTAGGCATGTGAGAATCGTTGAGCATTGAACGTGAAACTTCAATAATAGTTCTATTTCTTCTTTCAGCGACTCCGTTTTGTTGCGGTGTTCTCACTAAAGAAAAGTTGTGAGAAATACCCTTACTCTCAAAGAAGGAATCAAGAGAACTGTTTTTGAATTCAGTCCCATGATCACTCCTTATTAAACGAACGGTCAAGTTGTTCAGGACTTCCATCTTCCTGACAAAGGTGATGAGTTCTTCAGGGGTGTCACTCTTAGAACGGAGAAACATAACCCATGTATATCGAGAGAATTCATCAACTATGACCAGTGTATATTTCTTTCCAGTGATGGATTGTTTGTTAACAGGGCCAAACAAATCCATATGGAGAAGTTGTAGAGGAGATGACACTGAGGAAATTTGCTTTGACTTAAAGCTTGCTTTGGTCTGCTTGCCTTTCTCACACGCTGAACATAAGGATTCTTTGGCGTATGAGTGCTGAGGTAGACCAGTGACTAACCCTTTTGAAGAAAGGGTGTTCAGTGTCTTGAAGTTTAGATGAGAGAACCTCTTATGCCATAGCCAGTTGACATCAGATGAGGCTTTTGAGAAGTGTTAGCCCCATGTATCTGTTATGTAAAAGTATTGAAAATAGTTCAAGTCAGAAGACCAACAGAGATCAGACAGAAGACCTGGAAGGTGTTTCATCAAGAAGACCAACAGAGCTCAACAGAGCTGTGTCGGATCCAACAGAGCTCAACAGAGCTCTGTCGAAGACTTCCAACAGGAACAAGTATTTAAAGAAGACCAACAGAGCTCTGGTGAAGTGAAGATCTCTGTCAGTCTAAGTCTCGTAGGAAATATTAAGTGTCAGACACGTATCCACAATTTCCACGTATGCCCTAAAATTGGAGGCACGCTTTCCACGTGTCATTCCGGGGTACGATAGTACACTGTCTACACTTTATCAGGTCTATAAATAGCGAGGTAGTGGAACAACATTTGTAAGCTTTGGGAAGAGTAGTTTTTCCACAATTGTTTAAGCACACACTGCAGCAATCCCGAGCACTACCTCCGTACGATATTGTTGTCCTATGAGATTTCCGAACACACTTTAACTTGTTCTTGGTGTGATTCATTATCAATATATGAGCAGCTTTTATATCTGATCTTGTTATCATTTTACTGTTCAATATTTGATTCTCATAGTTCACTTATCGTTTACACAATCACTCATTTTAATGGCTTTATTTAATATGCTTCCGCTGTCTATTTTACTACCATTAATATGATACAACGTGAATCTGGGAACCTACAATTGGTATCAGAGCCTCTTTGGTTTTCTTAAGCCAAACGATCCAATCTACCAAGGTTGATTCACTGTTGTTGATTGTGTCTGTGCGACTTTAAAAGCTTCATAATATACTCTGTTTTACTGTTTTCTACTCTAACCAAGCCTTCATAGCTCATATAAGTGTGTTTAAAGCTTTCTAGTTTAGCTTAAAATCCTCTCAAAAGTTACTGTTCCATTGGTTACTGTTTGAAACTCTGTTTCTAACCGAAAATCGTTTTACAACGAACTGTACTCTGTTTTTCTCTCAAAATGGGTAACAACGGTATAAATGCTATTTATACCGTTGGCTCTTTAACAAAACCTCCTACTCTTCTGAGAGATGAATATCCTCAGTGGAAAATTAGGATGGTTAATTTTTTCGATGGTATGGATAAATACCTCATGCGATCTGTCACGGATGGACCATTCCAACCCATGGTTTTTGTTCCCCGTGTACCCGCAACAGGAACTACTGCTGAGATTCCAGCTCATTATGAAGTTAAAACCACAGGTTTTACTGATGAGGAAAATCTAAAAATGGAAAATGATCTTAGCAGTTAGACTACTGATTATGGCCATTCCAAACGAAATATTTCAAGAACTATATTCATGTGTTACTGCTAAGGAAATCTGGGATCAACTTCTTAATCAACTTGAGGGTGGTATCAAGACCCAAAAGAACAGAAGGATCCAATGTATAAATGAATACAACGATTTCAAGGCACTTCCTGAGGAAACCTTACAGCAAACCTACAACAGATTTAATGTGTTAATCAATAAATGCAAAAAATGTGGGGTTGTTAGGTCGAAGGAAGATAACAATGTTCTGTTTTTGAAAAGTTTGAATGATGAATGGTTAAATCTGTCCATGTCTTTACAAGCTAACCAGGACTTAGACGTATGGTCTTTAACGGATGTGTATGGCACTTTGGCCGCACAAGAAAATGAGGTTGTCAAGCTAAAAGGCAAATCCATCAGTGCTGGTCCAATCGCCTTAGTTTCTGATTCTAAGAAAACCACAACTGAAAGGTCCAACAGAGAGAGTTCAAGCAAAGAGAAAAGGAAAGAAAAGTCTGATAAGAAGAAAGCAAAGAAAAGTTTGATTGCAGAATGTGAAACAGATGAGAGCTCATCAGAGGATGATGACATTCAAGCCTTTGCCCAATCTCTTGCTTTAATAACTCAGCAATTTAACAAGAGATTTGGCAATAAGTTCGACAGAAGAGGCAGATATGAGAGAGAAGGAGGGGAAGACAGAAGAGGATATACAACACCAGAGCAAAGTTCTAACAGAGTTGCCACAGAAATAGGGAAACCTCCACAAAGAAGAGAAAATCCACCAGCACAACAGAAGGCCGATGCTGCCCAACCCATCAATCAAAATGATGGACGCTGCTTCAGATGCGGCAAACCTGGACACTTCTTTGTTAATTGTAGAGGCAAACTGGTAAAAGACCAGGACTACTACAAAAACAAATACAAGTACAATTACAGAGAAAGAAGTTATGTTGCTGAAATGGTAAATTGGGTCTCTGACTCATCTTCTGATGATGAACCAGAACAAGCCAACTTCTGTGGAGTTGCTGTGGATGATGAAAGTTTAGAAGCAGCCGTTGACTGGATGACTGGAGAACCAGAAATAACGAAGGGAACAACAGAAGAAGAAGATCTAGCTCATCCATTTGCTCTTACCACGACAGAATCTGACGACAGAGCGCTGGAGACCACCAGACCCAGTTCCAAGGTATGCTCATCTGAATCTAAATCTGACTCAGAATTAGAAATGCATGTTTCCATGTTGAATGAGGAATTTCAGCTTCTAAAACAAAAACTTTATGAAGAAAAGGAGCTAAGAAAACTAGCACAGAAGGACCTATCTTTTTACAAGAGAGAAAAGACTCTCTTGGAACAAGAAAAGGAAGAAATCTTTAAAGAAAAATCTGAGTTAGAAATCTTACAAAAGGAGAAGGAAAGTCTGTTTTCTGAAAAGATCAAAGTTTATGAAAATGATTTGAAACAGAAGTCTGAAAAGTTGAAACAGTCTGAAACAGAGAGACTTAACTCTGTTGCTCTAACTGATTATTTTCAAAGAGAGAGGGAAGTTCTACATCAATCCCTACAGAGAAAAGAAATTCAAATCAAAAAGTACCAAGATGCACAAGATGTACATATCAAGATAAATTCACAGATGGATACGCAAGGTCTTGGTTTCTCTGACCTTGCTCCCTACAACGAAAGGAAGAAGACATCTATGTCCTCCGCCTTTTGTATTGGAAAAATCCAAGAGGACGTGATATATGGTAATGCTGTTTTCAAAAGAACCAAAACGTCAGATGCTTTCTCAAAACCAAGAAATCTCGACTTTAGGAACGTTAGCTATGATTCCTTTGATCATAAAAAGGTTTTGAAACCATCCTCCGAGTTTATTCTTGATCAGGTAAAAGCTAAAATCATAGTTCCTAATTCCGTCAAGGACTTAGATACTAAAGAGATTTTCAACTTCAATTCTTTCAAAGGACAGAAGTCTGCTTCTTCTGAGACAAAGTCCTCTGTTGAAATGCCACAAAGCAAACTTAATCCAGAAGCACCAGTTTTCTCTCCTACCTCTGAATCTATAAGAACATCTTTTGAAGAAGATTTGTTGAAAGTTATTGAAGAAAATGCTATCTCTGATTCTTTAAAGCCAAAGTTGAAAAGTTCAGATCTGTTAAAACAAATATCCCTGTCATACCCATTGAATCAAATTCCTCCAACAGAGCCACTAGAGACTTTCTAGCCTCAAATTGTGACTCTGACTCCGAGGTAGATGAACAGATCTTCTGTGGTCAAAAGAACATCTTACACAAGTTAAAGCAACTACCGGTAGGATCTTCGGATCTAAAAGAGGATGTTTCTTTCTTTAAGAAACAGTCAAGATTTATACCAGTAACAAGCTTTAACAACAAAGACTTCAAGATTCTTGCTTCTAATGCAGTAGAAGTAGAGAAGAAAGAGAAAAACAAAAGCGTCTTTGTAAACTCAAATGTTCCTCTTGCTTTCAAACCTGTAAGATTCACACCAGAACAGAAGGGAAAGTGGATAGCTAAGTCTGTTCCGAATTCCGGTGTAAATCAAGGAAGAAATTATTTTCGTTCAAATGAGTCCATTTCCAAGAATTTCATGTCAAAAGAGTCTATTCCTAAGAGTAACAATTTTAAGAAACAAAGTCAGGACAGATTGTATGCAAAGACATCTGGTCCTAAAATCTTTCAGAATCAAGCTCCATTCAAACAGTTTTTGAATAAAAACAATGTGCATCAGTTATGCTCCATAACTGCAACTGCATTCAGCTGTTACTTAAATTGCAAAACCATCTGAATGGTCCCCACTGTGTTCTGAATAAGTCGGTTCAAAAGAAAAATGTCAAGACTGTTCAGAATACACAAAGGAAAACCTCTGGCACATCATCTCAGTATAAACAATCTCAAGGAAAATCTGATAATCCACCTAAGCCTAACAGGAAAGGACCCATTATGCAATGGGTACCTAAAAGAAATTAATCTGTCTTGCAGAAACCTCATGTGCAGATCTGGTACTTGGATTCTGGATGCTCCAGGCACATGACGGGGAATAAGGAGCTGTTGACTTCTTTTAAAAACAAAATTGGAAGTGCAGTAACCTTCGGAGGAGACAATGGCGGACATATTAAAGGTTATGGTACATTAGTAAATGGTGGTGTTTCAGTCTCTGAATTTGCTTATGTTGAAGGATTAAATCATAATCTTCTCAGTATAAGTCAACTCTGTGATCACGGATTTGATGTCAATTTCAGGAAGAAATATTGTTCCTTACTACTTTCCGAGTCTGGTCAAGAACTCTTAAGAGCTGATAGAAAAGGCAATCTTTACAAAATGAATTTCAAACCAAGCCAAAACACTACAACAGAAAGACTCTGTTTAGTGTCTTTGAATAATGAAGATGCCTGGCTCTGGCACAAAAGATTTGCTCATTTAAACTTTCGAAATCTTGACGAACTCGTGAAACTGAAGTTAGTAAAAGGACTTCCTTCTCTGAAATTTGACAAAGACCATCTCTGTTCTGCTTGTGAACTTGGAAAGATGAAAAGATCTTCACACAAAACAAAGAGTGATCATAGTTGTCCCAGACCTTTGCATATGCTTCATGTGGATCTCTGCGGTCCAATCTCTGTGCAAAGTCTGTCGGGCAAAAAGTATATCCTTGTTTTAATTGATGAATATTCTCGATATACCTGGATTGAGTTCATCAGAGTAAAATCTGATGTCCCAGAAATTCTGATAAGTTTATTGAAAAGGATACAGGTTCTGTTAGATCTAAAGGTACAAAAGTTGAGAAGTGATAATGGGACAGAATTCAAGAACGCCAAAATTGATGCCTACCTAACAGAGGAAGGTATTTCCCAAAACTTCTCAGCAGCAAGAACTCCGCAACAGAATGGAGTTGTGGAGAGAAAGAACAAAACTCTAGTAGAAGCCGCCAGAACCATGTTGGATGGCTCTGTTCTTCCAATAAACTTCTGGGCAGAAGCAGTCTCAACAACCTGTTTTACCCAAAACAGAGCTGTAATTGTAAAAAGATTCAAGAAGACTCCTTATGAACTCATTAACAACAGAAGACCAAATGTGAAATTCGTTCATGTCTTCGGTTGCAAGTGCTACATACTGAATGACAGAGAACATCTGGGAAAGTTTGACAAGAAAGCAGACGAAGGAATCTTTATTGGTTATTCCTTAACCTCTAAAGCCTACAGAGTCTACAACACCAGATGTCGGGTCATTCAAGAGAGTGTAAATGTGTCCTTTGATGAAAACATATCAAGCTCCTCTGATCGAAAATCAACAGAGGGGACACAGACAGAACAAGAGAAGATAAGTTCTTCTAGATCAAGGGAAGAAGACATCAATCTCATGTTCAATGATTTCTTCGATGATGATTCCTATGATAACATAAACAGAGGAGATCAAGCTCAGAACTCAATAGATCAAAATCTGACAGGTACATCTCTCACTGGTCCCTCTAATACTTCACCATCTACCTCTATGTCTACAGGAGTAATTCAGAGAAATGAGGAACCACACCAGAATGAAAGAGAACCTGAACAAGAGCCTTCATCACCTCTGATGACAAACGTTGGAAGAAATTCCTTGTTTGAAAGTTCACCATCACAGAGCTCTGTTAATGACTCTCAGAGCAATGAGGCCACTCTCCAAAGTTGTGTGCCACAGAGCCCTGGTCCAAACCTATAGAACTCTGATGCTGAAGTTCGTCTTTTCCCATCAGAAGCACAAACGCCACCCGTTGTCCATGCTCCCATGACACGATGGACAAAGGATCATCCTCATCATCATTGGTGCTGCTGATGATGGCATAAAGACAAGATCGGCCACAATCAATGAAGCCTTCTTTGTAAATTTTCTAAGCATGATTGAGCCGAAAAAAGATTTCTGAAGCCCTAGAGGACCCAAATTGGATCGAAGCTATGCAAGAAGAGCTTCAGGAATTTGAGAGAAATAAAGTCTGGTCCTTGGTTCTACTCCCAAAAGGCAAAGCGGCCATTGGAACAAAATGGGTATTTAGAAACAAAAAGGATGAAGATGGGATTATCATCAGAAACAAAGCCCGTCTGGTTGCAAAGGGATACAGACAGGAAGAAGGAATTGACTATGACAAAACCATTGCACCTGTGGCTAGGCTAGAAGCCATAAGAATCTTCCTAGCCTATGCTGCTCATAAAGGTTTTAAGGTCTATCAAATGGACGTCAAGTCTGCCTTTCTAAATGGCAAGCTGCAAGAAGAAGTTTATGTCCAGCAACCTCCTGGTTTTGAATGCTCAGAGTTTCTAGACCACGTTTACAAACTAGACAAAGCCCTCTACGGTCTTAAGCAAGCTCCCAGAGCCTGGTATTAAACTCTGTCCAATTTTCTGTTGATCAATCACTTCGAGAAAGGTACCGTCGATAAAACTCTATTCTTCAGGAGATACAAAAATGATATACTTCTGGTACAAATATATGTTGATGATATTATCTTTGGGTCTACACGGCCAGAGTACTGTGATAAGTTTGAATCCTTAATGAAAAGTGAATTCAAAATGAGCATGATGGGAGAACTCTCTTTCTTCCTGGGTTTACAAGTCAAACAATCTGACAGAGGGACTTTCATAAGTCAGTCCAAATACATCTCTGACATGTTGAAAAAATATAAGCTCAATGATTGAAAACCAATGATAACTCCTATTGCCACTGGAGTTAAACTTGACTCTGATCCTAATGGTGAACCAACAGATGTCAAGCACTACAGAGGCATGATAGGGTCACTTTTGTACTTAACCGCCAGTAGACCTGATATAATGTATGCAACCTGTCTCTGTGCCAGATTTCAGGCAAATCCTACCGAAACTCATTTAACAGCTGTCAAACGTATCTTTAAATATCTGAAAGGGACTCAATTTTTGGGTCTCTGGTATCCTCTTAACTCTGGTTTTGAGCTTGTAGCTTACACAGACTCAGACTATGGAGGATGCAAGAACGACAGAAAGAGTACCTCTGGTAGCTGCCAAATGCTTGGAGAAAAGTTGGTGAGTTGGACATCCAAGAAACAGAACTGGGTTTCAACCTCTACAGCAGAAGCGGAATATGTTGCTGCTGCTAGTTGTTGCTCCCAAGTAATATGGATGAAGACACAACTCAGAGATTATGGCTTAGAGTATGGTAAAATTCCAATTCTATGCGACTCCAAGAGTGCCATTGCCATAACAGCCAACCCAGTTCAACACTCGAAGACTAAGCACATCGACATAAGGTATCACTTTATAAAGGATCATGTTGAAAAAGGGACTATTGAAATGTACTTGGTTTCAACAGACATCCAGCTTGCTGATTTGTTTACAAAAGCCCTTAATGAAAGGAGATTTAACTTCCTAATCAGCAAACTGGGTATGCTGAACTTGTCCTCCTAACTCTGTTTAAAATCAACAGAGGCTCTGATGTTCCTACCAGAGCTCTGTCAAAAAGTTGGGTAGGATAATTCAACAGAGTTCTGTTGTACACAAGAATTCTGTCGCGCATTTTTTTTGGTCGTACAAAAGCTCTTTTGTTTAAAAAAAAATCAAAGGAAGGCATGGCTCATCTGTCGAGGGGGAGCTTATAAAGGAAAATTGCATGGTTTTAGGGGGAGCAAGTCAATAATCAAATTTCCAAAACCAAGTTGACTTTGCTTTTTGAGCTTAAAGCTAAATCTTTTGGAGAACCAGTCAGAACTCTGACATCTCATCAGAGCCTCTGTTGCTTCTCATCAGAACTCTGTTTGATCATGTAAAGTTCTGACCATCTCACATCAGAACAAGTTCTGGTAAAGGTAACGGTAAGAAATGGAGGCCACGCAACAGAAGCAACTTTACACAGCTCCATCAGAGCTCTGTTAGTCTATTCTGCCACGTCATCTGAACACGTCATCAAAAGTAACGACATCAGAGGTGCGGGTTATTTCTAAACGTCAACCACTTGTAACCCACACATCTCTAACCGCGACGGTTTACTTGCACAAAAGTGGTCAGAACGAATCCACGTGGCAATCTCCCATTGAAAGCTAAACCACTAGCTGTCCCCACGATACACATTTCAGGCCACTCCACCTTCTGACACTCGAGTGCCTACAGTATCTGCGGCGATTACTCAGCCACAAGCTCGGACTATAAATATCCAAAACCTTGACCCTCTTTTATTTAAACACTGTTCATCTTTCCTCTTCATTCAAACCTTCAAAACTCAAACCTTCAAAAATGGCAAACCCTCAACACTCAGCAGATTCAAGCCGTATTGGTCCCGTCGACCAAATTGTTATTCTCCCATACGAGTTTGCTGAAAGCAACCATCGATTAGATCCAAACCCTGCTCTCTATCTACCCACATACCACATATTTCTGGAGTTCTTCAGAAACTCAGAAATCTTCAAAGCCCTAACAGACTTCGACGACAACATTCCTGAGCTCTACATCCAGCAGTGGTGGACTACATGCCAACACGTAGAAGAGCTCAACGGAATAATCGGCAATGTGGATTCTGGTCGAGATGGAGGTTCAGGACCGATCAGAATCAGAGCAACTACCCTGCGGAGAATTCTTGGAATGAAGAGCAAGCGACAGCTCAACATAGAAGCTTTCGAGAAGCCACCCAACACTGCTGTCCTTCTGGAGTTTGTACGATTTCTAGGCTACAACAAAGATATCACCCGCATCGGAGCATTCAAAAGACAAAATCTACCACCAGTGTGGAATTTCATGTTCTCTGCACTGAACCGAACCCTAACAGGAAAATCTGGTAGTCAAGATCAAGCCAGCATAGAAATCCTACAGATAATGTATGGATTGTTCTTTCAAAGAAACCTTGACTATGCCAGCATTCTCTACACCGATCTTCTCACTGCCGTTAATCTTAAGACCTCCGCCATTGCAAAAGGAGGAGAAGTTGGGCAACATAAATTCCTGAAGAACATCAAGTTTCCAAGGTTTATCGGGATGGTAATCAGAAGAGCATTTCAGAGTCTGGAATTGACTCAACACGGCAATATGTTCAGGAACTGGGTCATGACCAGATTCAATCCCACCACTTCAGGAGAATATCCACTCATTCGATGCGTTCCAGGTACAATGCTCGCTCTGATAAGCCCAGACCACATTTCTATCCAAAACTATAGACATGCTGCTCAACCTCAAGAACCTGAGGTGAGAACCCCAGCATACTTAGGCTCTGAGCCATCTGAGGAGAGTACGAGTGAGGAAATAGGAGTGGAAGAAGGAAACGGACCAGAGGTAAGAGTACCCGAAGTGGGGTCTTCCTCTAGAGTGATGATGGAGGAAGTAGGGAACAGAGCATCCACTATGGACACTGTTCATGAGGGAGTACAGGAGTCACCAGAGGTAGAAGTTATTTCCTCTTATACTGGTGAGGAAATAGATAACAAAGAGGAACCCGAGCGTTCTACAGCCTTAGGTGCCGAGGAAAATGTGAGGATAGAAGAAGATGTCCAAGATGACACATCTGAGAGAAATCCTAGCCCACATCCCAGTGCTCCCACACAATCTAATCCGGGTGATCAAGACCAAGGGATTATTGAAACAGAGGTGCACACCTCGAACCCTAACCAGCCTATACCATCAGAGGCACTTCTTCATACCTCTGATACGCACGAAGCCGGGGAAACTATCTTTGGTAGTGATGTTCATTCGCCCCAGAACATCAATAGGTCACCTCCACACGATGATGCCTCTGTGGCTCATTTAGAGACTACACAAATTAGACCAGAGATCTTTGTAATCTCACGTAGCATCTGTCCGACTCAGGGACAATGGGAGACCATAGTAGAACAAGGGAAGACATTGCTTGATCCAAATGCTTCCCATCACACCAGATTTCCTTCTTCAGAACCTGAGCTGGAAGAGGAAACTATGGTCAGAACACCTGTAGTTGTTTCCCCTCAAAGGGAACATCAAGGATCAGGTGGAAGCCCTCCAAGAGACAACATCAAAACAACTCTTGACGGAGGCGCCTCTGAACTCGAGGCAGAATTGGAACCATGTGTTGGAACCAAGGAGACCCTCGTTGACACTGTCACAAGAGCAGAGTTCGAAAGCTTCTGTGACAATATCAACAACTCTTTGAACAAGTATAAACTTATCAATGAACAAAAGGAGGAGCTGATCCGCAAGGAAAATGCTTCTCTTAGGGAAGAACTGCTGAACATCTCAAACAAGCATGCTGATCTAACTCGAAGATATGACGAAGCTGCAACACTCAAAACAGAGTCTGAAAGGGTCAGAGGAGAAGAGATTGCAAAGCTGACGACAGAGATAGCCGACCTACGATCAGTCAGCGTAGAGGAAGTTACAAAGACTTCGACAGAACTTGCAAACCTAAAGCTATCAGAGAACCACACAGCGCAGATGAACAGAATCCTTCCCATCCCCACAGTTATTCTTTCATAATCTAATATCAGAACCTTGACAGAGCTAATTACCAACTCTGTTAAGGAATCCATAAAAGAAGCAACCACTTCATCTGCTACTCCACTCAACATCTCCAGCCCTAACCTAAATGACCTACCCATGACAGTTGGGCAAATGGGAAACTTCAGAAAATCTGTTCTAAGCCGGATGATGATGATCTCATCAAAATTCGTAATGAAGGCTAAGGCAACAGAGCAACATGTGAAAGCGTCTCTTGATACTCACAAAGTCAACTTCAAGGCTCAAGTAGAAGAAATCAGAGCCGCTGCAACAGAGGTAGAAGATGTGATGAAACAGGAAGCCTCAAACTTTACTAATATCATCTTACAGACTGCATCTACATCAAAAAGATCTGCAGAAGAAGCACCCACAGACAAACCTGCAAGCAAGAGACAGAAAACAGGTCTGAAGTTTGTTGTTCACTCCTCACCAAAAGCTCAAATTGAATCCTCTGACGATGATGATGACTTTGAAGACCCTCAAGAAGGTCAATCCGACAATCAATTGGGTGAGTCCTCAGAACAACAAAAGGGGGAGAAGGAGAAGGAGAAGGAGTAGAAGGAGAAGGAGAAGGAGAAGGAGAAGGAGAAGGAGAAGGAGAAGGAGAGGGAGAAGGAGAAGGAGAAAGAGGAGAAGGAGAAAGAGGAGAAAGAGGTAGAGAAGGAGAAAGCGGTTGAAAAAGAAGCCAAGGGCAAAGGGAAAGTCACAGAAGCAACTGAGGCAGAGACTACAGAAGGAGAAAAGGGGATGACCGATATGACTGAAGTGGCATTCGACTACATGTTCAAGAACAGAGTCATCAAAGCGACAGAAGAGTCATCGCAAGAACCACCAGAGATCATCTGCCTAGACACCCCTCCTACTTCTCCAACAAAAGAACCAGAAAGGACAGACCAATCCTTTGCTGATGAACAAATAAGTCAAGCCGAATCTGCTCACATCGACACCCTTATGGCAGAGACCCACAATGACCCAAACCCAACCGTAACAGAACAGAACCCAGAAACCTCTACCTTTCACACCGAAAAACCTGCCTTAGAAACGGTATTTGCATTTCTCTATGCTGACAGAGACATCATCCCTGTAAATGCCGTACCCATTAACCCATACCTCAACCCAATCAGGATAAACACCATCTCTGATGCAAGGCTAAAGTTCATCCAAACCAAGTCAAATCATAACAGAGCCATCAATATAAACTTCGGTATCCGCAGAATTCTGGACATCAAGCACAAGAAGTTTCAACACGACAGGGTCACATACCATGAGTATACTGTGGAATCAACAGAAGGCAGAAATGAAATCTTCAATGACAATGATCTCGTCCTTCTGAATCCATATGACCTGATCTTACTCCACGCATATTGCTTGAACTTCTCAGAAAGATACACACCGGCCAGAACTGCGCTACCAGAAGTCAGATTTGCTATGCAAGAACACATCAATCTCCGAATACAGATTGATTATCAACTTGGCATAGAGTTTGAAGTGGAGAAACTAGCGATTGCACCTCCTAACGAAAACCTTGAGGGTTATGGTCATCACAGAACTGGAACTGTAGTAGAAGATCCTCCAGTCTTTATCTGCAAACAGAAGGGCATAAAGAAGGCCATCAGAGCAAATGAAGCCCACAAGTACTCAAGTGAATCGCTGGTATACATCAAGAACATAATCCAAGATCTCCCAAGAAACAAGTGTCTAGAAGAACAGCAGAAACTCTTCATCGACCAGATTGATTTGATGCTGGACTTCCGTACTCTAATCAGAAGATTCGACAGAATTCTTAGGGGAGATAATTATGCTTAAATGTACTGATCTTTTAATCTTTTTGTAATATTCCAAAAGATTAGTGCAAGGCATCGACAGAGGTAAATGTTCTCTGTTCTTTTGTTTAATCTCTTGTCAATTGTAAATTTTTATTTTCAATACTTAGGGGGAGATTGTTAGCCCCAAGTATCTGTTATGTAAAAGTATTGAAAATAGTTCAATTCAGAAGACCAACAGAGATCAGACAGAAGACCTGGAAGGTGTTTCATCAAGAAGACCAACAGAGCTCAACAGAGCTCTGTCGGATCCAACAGAGCTCAACAGAGCTCTGTCGAAGACTTCCAACAGGAACAAGTATTTAAAAGAAGACCAACAAAGCTCTTTCAACAGAACTCTTGTGAAGTGAAGATCTCTGTCAGTCTAAGTCTCGTAGGAAATATTAAGTGTCAGACACGTATCCACAATTTCCACGTATGCCCTAAAATTGGAGACACACTTTCCACGTGTCATTCCGGGGTACGATAGTACACTGTCTACACTTTATCAGGTCTATAAATAGCGAGGTAGTGGAACAACATTTGTAAGCTTTGGGAAGAGTAGTTTTTCCACAATTGTTTAAGCACACACTGCAGCAATCCCGAGCACTACCTCCGTACGATATTGTTGTCCTATGAGATTTCCGAACACACTTTAACTTGTTCTTGGTGTGATTCATTATTAATATATGAGCAGCTTTTATATCTGATCTTGTTATCATTTTACTGTTCAATATTTGATTCTCATAGTTCACTTATCGTTTACACAATCACTCATTTTAATGGCTTTATTTAATATGCTTCCGCTGTCTATTTTACTACCATTAATATGATACAACGTGAATCTGGGAACCTACAAGAAGAAACAGGAGTTCTCAGTGGTTGTTGAGTCAATATTTATTACATAAACATTTTCTAAACGATAACCGCGGAGAGCTATCTTCTCCTTTTTGTCAGCGACAAAGCAGGATTCCTTAGTAAAGATTACTTTGTTATCCTTGTCGTAAAGCTGACTGATGCTTAGAAGATTATGCTTCATCCCATCAACATATGCGACTCTTCTGAAGGTTGTTGTACCATTAGAGAGTATACCAAACCCTCGGGTATGTCCTTTTCCGTTTCCACCGAAAGTTACAGAGGGACCCTTCTCTTCTTTGTACTCAGTAAGCAGGTTCTTCTTACCAGTCATGTGTCTAGAGCATCAGCTATCGGGATACCAAATACCCTTCTTAACCTGCATTACAAAGGAGGATTAGTTTGTCTTGGGTGCCCACTTAACCATGTGTACACACTTGTCAGTGGGGGTAGAAGAGGAGGTGGAAGGTTCAGCAGTCTTCGCAGTATTTGAAGATTCAGCTTTGTCAGTCTTCACTTTGGTTAATTTCTTAACCTCAGTGGTCTTCTTTGCCTTGGGGGCAATGATCTTCACCTTAGCAATATTTTCAACTTGGGTGGCTGTGGGGCACTTACTAACAATATGATTGGTAAGTCCACAATGATAACATTTCCTATAACTAAAAGTAGTTATAGGACCATTTGCATGCTGAGCTTTTGATTTTGAATTTGTAGGACCAGCACCAAGTAAGCTATTGGCTTTTGAAATGGGAGGAACATTCAGTTCTTCGGATTTCTTACCAATAATTTCCACTTTGATTCTAGGAGTAGATCGCTGAATAGATCCACGCTGAATAAATCCAGGGATCTTATTCTTTGAAACAGAGGGATAAGTCATTGAAGCTTTAGAAGCATTCATCTTTGGTACAGAGGTACCCTTCTGAGGATTTTGATTAAAAATAATTCCTTTACCTTTGTTTTTAAAGACTGAGGTAGGTTTTGGATAAACAACGTTTTCTTTACCTTTAGAAGTTAAGGTAGAGATTTCCTCAGGGATGGGCGGTTTAGAAGAGGAACACTGAGATGAGAAAGTGTCAGGGATAGAGGATACGAACATTCCAAACTTAAGCATGGAACGGTCAGTGGTTGCTTCTAGAGTATCAGCTTTGTAACCAAGACCACGTTTATCACTCAGGGGAATCTGAGACTTAATTATCTCAGTGATCTTTGTTGAGGAATTATACCATCCATCAACAGTAGCTTTTTCAGCTTTTAATGCAGCGATAGCTTCTTCGTGCTCAATTTTGACTAGCTTATTTAAGTGAACTTGATCTTTAAAATCTTCTTCATTTTTAGAAAGATTTTCTATTTGATGGTGACAGTTTTTAAGCTGTTCAGCGAGATCAAGGTTTTGATTTTCAACAACAGTTTTGCCATTCATGGCTTCATATAAACTTCTAGTCAAGAGATCGATCTTTCGAAGACTATCAGCTTCATCAATATTTAAAATATTGGTAAAGAAGGAAGGTGATACCTTTAGTAGCAGAGGTTGAAGTAGAGGGAATGTCATAAATTTCTTCCTCATCTTCAAGTTTGGCCATGATACATAGATTGGCTTTATCATCATCTTCAGAGTCAGATGATTCTTCTTCGTCAGAGGCAGCCCAATCATAGTCAGCCATAAGGCATTTGCCTTTCTTCTTAAAGGTTTTTAGCTTTGAATACCTTTCTTTCAGCTTTTTGTATTTTTCATCTCTAGTCCTGGGAGTAAATTTTTCTTGGGAAAAGCTGAGGGTCTAGAGACTTTCTTTGACCTGCACTCGCTAGAAAAATGTCCTATCTTTTTACAGTTATCGCAAGTAGCAGTAGCCTTATCAACAGGGGTTGATGATCTTGGCTTGTCAGTAATAGCAAGAGGTTTATTCCTTTTGAAATTACTCTTTCTAGCAAATCTCCTGAACTTATTAGCCAGGAATGCCAGAGTTTCATCATTATCTGAAACGTCAGAGTCTGATGATCTTTCAGAGTTAGTTTCCAAATCAGTGACAGTTATAGTCGATCGCTGAATGGAAGGTGACTCTGAGATTAAAGCAACATGGGTGCTTTTGGAATCTTTTACAAGATTTTTCTTAAGATGACTCGATTGCTCATGATTCAGCATTGTGCCATATAAGGTAGAAAGGGTCATTGATTTTAGATCAATTGATAGCTTAAGACACATAGAATAACTGTCCCAGCTTTCAGGTAAACATTCTAAGAACTTTGTCAGTACTTCAAAGTTAGAAAATTCCTTACCAACAGTTTTCAGATCTATTATTAAGCAGTTAAAACGTTGGTGTACTTCAGAGAGAGTTTCATTCTTACCACAAATGAAGCTTTCGTACTGTCTTACCAGGTTGATCTTTCGAGAGTCCTGGACCTTAGAAGTACCTTCATACTGAACACAAATTGTGTCCCACATAGCTTTTGAGGTTTTCAGGTTCATGACGGAATGGTAGACTTCGTCAGGAAGACCCGTGGAGAGTATGGATCTGGCTTTGGTGTCGATAGCCACTTTCTTCTTATCTTCATCAGTCCACATATGAATTTCCTTGGGAATAAGCCTTTCTGGAATAGCAGGTCTATTCTCAGTGGCTGGAACTACAGGATCAATTCTTATAGGAATATATGGGCCGTTTTCAAGATAGTAATGCATAGTAGGGTCTACACCTTCTAAGAAGAGAATCATCATATTTTTCCATAGATTAAAATTATCTCTGGAGAATCTAGGGGGTTTTGCAAGAGAACCAATGTCAATATAATTAGTGTTTGTGTTGGTGGCCATTTTTATAAATAGCAAGGAAGAGAAATCTTAGTATAGATCAGATCTTGTTTATGAGATTAAACAAATCTGCTCTGATACCACTTGTTGGTCCCGAAGGGTTATACAAGTTTGTAGAAGGGGGTTGAATACAAACACACGATTTTTACTTTTCTAAATTGTTTATTGATAAATCAAGACAATTTACAACTTGTTGCGGAACAAGATTAAGGATAAACCTAATCTAAACAAGTCCTGAGAAACACTAAGTTTCTTGCACTAGAAAGAGTTAAAGAAATTACGAATAATAACATAACAATAAGAGAGAAATAAGAAGATGGTCCGAGCACACTTCATTTCTGAAGTAGGGTGCTTCTTATATACAGCATGCATTTAATGCATGACAGTATTGCTTTACACATGGCAGCAGCTGAGTGGTTGCATGTCATTGACCTTTCTAGACAACCTTAGTAGCCGCATGGTGCACAGTGTAGAATCAGAGTTGTTGTACGATCATAGACAAAAAGGATGTCCGTTCTGACAGTTCGTACGGAGACGTGCAAGGGAGGTAAGACAATAGTACTTTGTAAGGAGACTTCAAGATCAGCTTTCGTTGAAACAGTTCTTTATCAACGAATGATAAAGTTCAGCGATTGCTGAAGTCTTCTACTTGATACTTCACATTGAGTGGACAAATCTTGGCTTCGCTGATATCCGCATCAGTTCATTAGTAGACTTGTCGCTGGTTCTTGAGCTTGATCTTCGACTTCAGCGTAGAACATATGTTGACGTGAAACTTGTATTCAGGGATCATAAGTAAACAACTAACTTATCAGCGATCATCTCATAGACTGAACAGGCTCAATGCTACTCGATGAACATACTTCGCTGACTATTTAACTTTCAAGAGCGAGAGTTACTATCAGCGGTACTGAAACTGTAACATCCCAATTTTTGTTTGTAAAAGCTTATGTTTAGGGTTTATTAAATAAAGTGAGTATATTTATTTAATAGATTTTGATGGGTTATTTGATAAATTAATTATTAGAGTTTAACCCTGAATAAGTTACGTTGAACCGTTTTTATGGATTAATAAGTTAGGGGTAAACTTTAATTTTAATTTATAAGTATGAGGGTGAAGGTTTCCATTGGAGGAAAGTTGAGGGTTTGTCTGGTCAATGTGATCAAACTTAAACCCACCACCGCCTTTTTCAATATGAAGAAGAAAATATCTTCTTTTCTTATCTTATCTTGTGGCCTTTGTGTGTGTTGTGTACGGTTTAAACGAGAGAGAGAGAGAGAATCGAAGAAGGAAGAAAAGAAGAAGGAATCATATTAGTTGCAACTGGAAAAGAGGAATCAATCCAAGTAAATTGTGGTGGTGAAGACAGAGGTCCTTACGTTTTTAAAAGAATTAAAAAGAAGAGTGACTTCATACCAGGTGAGTTTATTTAACTCTCTTTAAAATTTAGCAATTAATATTGAAATAGATATGTAATAGGTATGTTTACACATGTTGATAAAGGACTCGTCTTAATCAGTAATGAGTCCGAGTAGATAATTAAAAGTTATGTTAAGTTGATCCCCGTGCTAAAAGGCAAGAGGAGATAGCTAAGAAGTCAAGGTGTTAGAATTTTGAGATTCTATATAAATGTATATGTAAAATATATATTGAGATGTATTACATTGCGTGTTATGCATATACACTGATAAGAGTTATAATACTTATGTATTATGTTGTAATTGCTAAAAGTAGGCATCCGGTCATCGGGGGCACCTGGGTACGGTCTAATGGGAACCGAATACTTGCCATTGACCAAAGGGATGTAATTTTTAGTAATTGAGTGTACCTTGAATCATCCGGGGTCCCGGTTATTTATCGCGATATAATAATCCCATTAGGACCATTGATTCTGAGGTGAGGAAAATATGAAATGTGGAATAGGGAGATTTTGATTTGTAATTCCTATTTCAAATGGAAGATCGGATATTTCCATTGTTACCAGGAAGATCAGAGATTTCCCAATTATGAAAAGAGGAATAAGAAATAGACAGGTTTTGACTTGTAATTTCTTAGATAAGAGTTTTGACTTTGAATCTGGGATGATTTATAGTAGACTCTTGGTAGTGTGGTTATGGCTAGACGAATTAGTCATAAGTATGGGAGTGGGGTAGATTCCCAGTATTGAAAGGAGTTATTGTACGGTAAGATGGGCGAGAACAGGTTTGTTGTATCTGTTGAGATTTTAATTGTTTAACTTTAAATTTGATTTGAATATTCTCACTAGGCGAAAGCCTAATGTTTCAAATTGAATTTTCTTACCAGGTACAAGCTCCGGGAAATAAGAGGGAAGGTGTGATGAGGATTTTTGGAAAGACTCAACTTAAATGATTAGATAACTTAATTAATCTAATTATGATGTATGATTAGATTAATAGGTTATTCGATTTAAGATATGTTGTATATAAAACCTTTACCTTTGATCCTCAGGTTATAGAAGTTTGAAGTCTTGTGATCATAACTTGTGGCAAATTTTAAGTTTTAAATTGTCCCTGTTTTTAGGGTGTTACAGAAACAGTCTTAATACTTATCAGCGATAGTGAAACTCTAATACATATCATTTACTTACAATTTTCACTAAGTGTTAAGAGAGAGTCATTATCAAATCACTGAGGGTTTGGATCAACAAAGCCACAGAAGAATAAAAATTATGAAAATCAAGGGAAGAAGATTCGAATTAACACAGAAAGAAATAATAAGATTCTCGCAGGATTAGTAATGATCAGGCAAGGAACGGCAAGAAGATCAAGAGGAAATCTTCGCTTAAGACTCTTCGAAATCGTAAAACAGAATAGACCCATTGAGGTCTCTATTTATGCAAACTATCGAATCCTTTGATGATCGCCATGCGTCCCCATCTTTTCGTATGACTACACGGATCATCAACACCTGTCATCGACAGCTGGTAAGCACCATTGTGCGTCGGCATGACGTCACGACTTTATCCTCTCTTCGATTTCCCTCTCTAGTTTGAATTGAATCAATTCAGTTCCAAGACAACCAAGGTATTTTTCAACACAAGACCCTGAACACCCGACAAGCAAAGATTAAAATTCGAATTTGCCATCCTACTTTCAAATTTTTGGGGGGGGGGGGCAAACTGTTTGGGAAAAATTTCTCCAGTCTCGACCACGACCAGAAAAGGTAAGACACATGTTATAAGCTATATCTTGTATTAAGATAAGGTCCCAACAAAGACCCAAAAAACCTCCGTCGTCCCTCCTAAAAGGTAAGTTGAGAGTTCTTCACGACACTCGACCTCGACGTCGCCCATTCCGCACGACCGTCGCATAAGACCGTACGACCTTGACTAACTCAATATACGACTGTTACGTTTGTTCAATGATTAATGCAGGGGTCAAAGTCATTAATGGGCAACGGTCATAACCGACGAAGAGCAATTATGAAGAGTTACAACTGGTGGCCGTTATAGTTGTTATCAAAGCAATTAATGAGCTAATCAAAGCTGCTGAAGGTTATAAAAGATCGAGTTAAACTTCAGTTCCAGGGACCGAACATCGAACAATAGAAGATAAGCATCCCAGGTTAGAAGAACACAACAAGCAAAGAACTCTCACTCGAAGAATCGCTCCCGACGCACGACAATTATACACGACTTTCACTCTCGACCAACAGTTTACACATTGTTTTCACACACGACGCACACTGTTTTTACATTTCAAACACTTGTACTTTACATTTCTAAGTCTTTCCCTTCATTTGTATTGTAATCTCTGTACGATCGACACCTGGAACACCAAGGACATCGCCCCTGATTGGCGACCATAATGCAGCGACGACTTCCACAGTCGTCCGCAGGTTTTTTCCTCGTTGAGGTTTTTCCTGTGTCATCAAATCCTCTGTCTCATCTCTAATTTTTATCTTTGTCGCACGCTTTTGTCGAACGATTCCTTTCTTTAGTTGTTAAAGTCCACATCGACCTTAAGTTGTCCCTTTGGTGCGATTTTTGTCATTAACAGGTATTAGTGTGTTTCTAAGGTTAGGATTAGAAAGACGAACCTGTCGAGATCTTATAATCAAGCTTGCCCCGGTCCAGGATAATTTCCTTGATCTGTGATTGCTTTTCGGCTTATTTCCGTGTCTTCAGGGTGGTCTTATAGCAATCGCGAGCGACTTTCGGCTCACTCTTGATTTCTTGGACTCCCCACTGCGTAGGGAACTTCATGGTCTGATGATACGTCGAGGGAATGGCTTTCATTTCATCAATCCATGGTCGACCTAATATGATGTTGTAGGCCGACGCACAGTCGATGACGCTGAATTTGGTCTGCTTGTTGACTCCTCCGGCATAGACAGGCAAGTTGATCTCTCCAAAGGTACTTGTCGCTTCTCCATTGAAACTAACCAAGGTTGTCGAACATCGGACGACTTCCGAGCGATCGATTTCCATGGCTTTGACGGTATTAATGAAAATGATGTTTGCTGAACTGCCTCCATCGACCAAGACTCACCGGGTTAAACAATTACCAATCGTGAGTTGAATAATTAACCCGTCATGATGCTTCTGGTACGAGTCGCCGAGGTCGTCTTGATCGAATACAATCTTCATAGCTTCCAGCTCCAGGTCATCTTTTGGCCTTGATGAACACTGGATAGGTCGATTATCGGGCGCTTGACTGGCGTGAAGCTTGGCTGCGGAATACGTCAGGCCACACACGTCGGAACCACCAGTGATGCAATTGATGACTTTCGCAGGCTTGGGGGTTGGCGGTCGATGGTCGCTAGCTGAAGTAACGACGTCATAGATGATTTATTTGAGATTTCCTTTCGGGACATGATACGCTAGCTTATTTTTGAGAGTTATGCAATCATCCGTAGCATTACCATGGTCGACATGGAAGTCGCACCACTTCGATTTATCTTTCTTGGCATCATCCTGATTGGATTTCTTTGGCCACCGGATAGTCGCCTGAGCGGTCTTCAGAGCCTCGACCAAGTCCTTAGTGGACCCTTTGAATCTGAAAGTGCAGGATCTATTCTTACAATCAATATAGAAAGAAGTAATTGAGAAATTGTATGATCAAGCCCAATTGTATTCAATGATGCACAGAATTACAGATCTAAGAGAGAGATAACCTCAAAGATTACAAGGAATGAATACAAGTAATATGGGAAATTCAATCAGTTAGCAACGTAGTGCTAACCACTCTATTTATACTGTAACGGATATATTAAAGCTACAGTACAAATAAGAAAGACTAATAAGAACAAAACACGTGTCCTAATTAGTTTACACATTACTAAGTAACGAAACTCGTCATAAGTTCTGAACAGGTAGTTCAGAACTTCTGAACATTCTTCTGATCACGCTTCTCAGAACTTCTGACTTCTCTTTCTCAGATCTCTGACTCTTCTTCTCAGAACTTCTGACTCTTCTTCTCAGAACTTCTGAACCTTCTTATCAGATCTTCAACACTTGGTTTATTGACAAAACTTCAGATCTAACAATCTCCCCCTTTTTGTCAAATAAACTTAAACTTTGCATCATCTAATTCTTTCAGAGCAGGAACAATTTTCTGAAGTAGCACATTCCTCAGATTAAGCCTCTTATCAATCTTGTCAATAATTTCTTGAATAACTTCAACTTGCTGATTTATTGCTTCTTGAGTTATGTTTGCTTCCTTTACTTTCAGCATCTTTTTCTCCAAATTGTGCTTTATGATCCTTAAAGTTCCAGAACAATATTTTGCAGTTTCCTTTGCTCTGAAGAAGATCTTTCCACTTTTGTTCTTCAAAAATACTCCCAGATCTGGATACTTGTGAACACTTCCAGTCTTTAACACCTTTTTCTGCTAATGATCTGTATTGGGATTTGCCAGATAAACACATGACTTTTGCAAATACAGAGCTATTTGGAAATCTGTATAGCAATGCCACCTTAAGATATAGAACATGGCCTCAATCACCACACTTCTTGCCTTCCTTTCATTTCTGTCTTTACTTGACTCTTTAAAACATAGAAAGCTGTGTAATCTGTAGAAGTCAACCACTGACAGTTTCTCAAAATCTGCATCAGTAAAATAATAAACCTTGCCATCTTCTCTCAAAACTTCAAAGGATAAGTACTCCATCTTTCTGAATTTCTTAACCTTCAATTCTCTGATTCCAGTGATTAGAAAATCTGAGTAAACGGCTTGCTTTGTTTTGCCAAGACATCTTGATTTTTCAGCCAACCAGATCCGAGTCTCCTTAGACCTATCATAATACACATCCAAGAATTGTACTTCTTTTGGTTTGAAAAACTCAGGCAGATCAAATTCAAGAAAGTATCCATTCAGATCAATGAATATTTCATCTTCTTTGGGTTTAGACTGTTCAGCTTGGTCAATATTAGTTATCTGCACATTCTGAGGTGTTGTGTCCTGAACTTCTTCAACTTCATCTGACAAAATTTCATTCACTTCATACTCAGCAGGGAACACAAAATCACTGTGTAACATCTTCTTGGGATTAACTTCAGATAGCAACCATTCACCACAACTTCTGATCTTTCTTCTGAGATTCAACCTTCTATTCATAGAGTTTACACACCTTTTCTTTAAGTTCTCTCTTTCAGTTTTAGCACTTACTTCCATTTCAATCAGTAACCAACTCAGAGTTGCATCACTATATTTTACCAGTTCTTTCAGTTTGAACATTTCAAGTCTCTCTTGAACTTTATATGCAAACCCTTCAGATTCCATTCCTTCATTTACGAATCCTTTTGTACACACATCAAATCCTGCAATATTTGTTGGAGATCTCAGATTGCACTTCTCTTTTCTTCCTTCAATGGCTAGTTGAAAATCATATAAGTACATGTTTCTGACATAGATACCCAGAAGTCTTCTGCATTCAATTTCCATCAAGGCTTCTTCAGTACCAGAGAAAAATTTGACTAGAAAGATCTGATCATCAAGTGTTAGTCTGTGGAAATCAAAACTGGACATGGCAACTTTTGTATTTTTCTCTTTCAATACTTCCATTCTAACAAACATTAAACCACTGAATTCTTCTTCTTGAAACATTAGAACTTTCTCAATTCTTTTATGAATATGCAGTCTTGAGTCAGGAATTCTGAATCTGTTTGAAGCTTCTGTGTAAATCATCTGAGCTCTTTCATCCATGAAACCATCCACATTACTTTCTAAAAACTCATATTCTCCTTCTGAGTGGTAGAGGTTTTCATACATTTCCTCAGGAAAAATATCATCATGAAATTGTCTGGCCAAAGGTACATCACTTAGTTCCAGGATGAAATCACATATGGGTTCTTCTAACGTCTGCAAGTTAATCTTGGAAATCTCAATTGGTTTTCTGAATACATACTCAGAAGGCATGAAGTAATCTTCTAGTTTCTCATATTCTTCTTCTGTGTTCATCTCATCAGCATAGTTATATCTGAACTCATGCTTAAAATTCTGAGAATAATCAACAGTTCTGTCTTCTTCACCCATCAGATCAATAGGTCTTATTACTTTTATCCCTTTATGAATTTTCTGAACACTCAAAGCTCTGACTACTTCATTATGCATTCTTCTGATCAATTCTTCATTCAACCTCCTTTCTTCTGATTCAGACTCCATTGCCCTTTCACTGTTATAAACCACAATATCTGTACACCTGTTTACCACTGTACTTTCCACTATTTCTTCTATTCTCAAATCAGATTCCTCAATAGCTACAGTTTCATCTGAGTTTCCTTCCATCTCAGTATCCAAGTTCAATTCCTCTGTTTTATCTGATTCATTACTATCAATACTTCCCAACTCCATTTCTTCTGTATCTGAACTGTCAAGCTGTACTATCTGAATCATCTTCTTTAAATTTTCCTGTGTCTGATCTTCTGAACTTTTTGTATTGGCTAAGTGCATGTCTGCTATCTCAAAATCTTCTATGCCAATGTCATCATCAGAACTTAACCTTTGTCTTTTCTCCCCCTTTTGATGATCATGAGGCTCATTATCATCAAACTTTCTTTTTAAGTTCTGATTAGAAGTACCTTCAGCTTCAGCTTCTGCAATAGGAACAGGATCAAGAGGCTTTGAAGTAGAAGCCAGTGATACACTCAGTGCTTTCAGTATAGAATCCTGCATATCTTGCATTTGTTTCAACATATCTTTTTGAAAACCAGACATTATATCCATGATCTCCTTTTTGTGAGAATCCAAGGATTTCTTTACATCATCTACCTTGGTTTCAACAGAAATTAACTTTTTCTCCAACACATCTTTCAAATCTGATACCTCATCATTCAGATCCTCCATCCTCTTCTCCAAATTTTCTACTTTTTCCCCCATCTCCTTGTTTTGTTTCTGAATCTTTTCAAATTCAGAAGTTTCTAACAGTGAACCTGAACCAACAGATGGTCCAGTTTTCATGTGCCCAGAGAGCTCATGGCCTGTAGATAACACACAGTCATCTTGTACAACAGATGCACGTTTGAATGAGGCTTTTGTAATGTTCACCTCACCAGGACTTCCATCCAATCCTCGACACCCAACATTAGGCATGTCTATGAATGTTGTTTCAGGAGTACGAAATTCCTGATCTGTGCAAGTGTCAAAAGGAATTTCAGGCTCAATATGAATAGAACTGTGATATTCAGACTCAATGTGTTGAAAAATAAGTTGGGATTTATCACCTCCCTCCAAATGAGTTTGGGATGGTTCCCCGGATTTGTGTGAAACAGTAGCATGTTGAAATGCTTCTGAGTGGGTATGGATGGGTTGTTCAAGATCCACCACTAGGTCCATGGTGTTTGTTTCAATATTGGACACCAAGAGATGTGAACCAATAGCATGTGTGGTTACCTGGTCAAGATTAGCTGGTTCAGAGGCATCTCTTTCTGTTTGAACCTCTGTTAACAATCTCTCATCCTCACCACTCTCATTCTGTTTTTCCTCACTGAGTTTAACCAAGCTCTCAGAATTTTCCCCCTCAAGTCTCTCAGAATGTTCACCCATCTGAACATCCTCCCCCTCTCTAATTCGACTAGACCCCTCACCTCTCTTCTTAGGTTGGTCCTCTTGGGCAGGGATTTGAGGTAATTCAATTCCCATAGAGGTGCAATAAGCTTTTAAAATCTCACTCTCCCTTGGAATATAATTCCTAAGTGATTTTGGCAACAGTTTATGATTGGGATAATTTTCAAGTCTTGTTACTGAGGTCATCTTACTCAAATAAAATGTAGGACCATGCTCTTCATTTGTTCTTCTTGAGATTGTTCTGTTTTCCTGCATGGCATACCAAATAACAATTTGCCAGTACCTTATGTAGGGAATGTATGTCAGTGGAGCATCCTTTGTCTTCTTCTGAATTGCTTTCTGATTCTTCTCAAATGTATTCTTCATATCTTCCCAAAGTATTAAAGTATAGTCATAATGCCTATTCTTCACTAAACCTTGAAATATCTGAAGAATTTGTTTAGAACCTTGATCAGCAGAGCTATTTTTCCCTGACAAACATTTATTTACCACATGAAAGAAGCAAGCCCAAATAGGTGGTAATTTGTTTCTTCTGAACAAACTGAGAGTCCTCAATCCTTCATTGTATCCCAGCTTCATGAACTCTGCTATTAATTCCTCTGTTAGGGGTAAATCCTCAAAATCTGTTCTTCTTTGTACATCATCTTTCTCTGGTAGATTCAGCATTTCTCTTAGTGCAGAGATAGATAAGACAAATGTCACTCCTCCAATTTCAGACACAAACTTATTATCTTCTAACCTAAGATATTTCCACCATTGTTGTATGTACTGAACAGGCACATTTTTACTTCTTGTAAACCATTTTCTGTACGGATGATGTTTGAATAACTCCATGATAATTCTGTGTTCAGGCTTAAAACGACTTTCCTCAAACAATATAATACAGTTATTTTCAGATAATTTCAACCATTCACTCTCAGGAACAACTCTTTCCACTAGAATAGATCTATCTGACATAATAGAACCTGCAGCACTCTGATCATGTTCAATATTAACGTTTACCTCATCCGCATTTCCTTCAGATTCATCCATTTGTTCATCTTCTTCATCATTTCTTATTGCCCCTTCCTCTGCAACTCTATTTTGTACTTCATCATTTTCCGAATCGGATGAATCCATTATCGATTTTGTAGAATGTAGAGAAATTGGACCACTTCTTCGTATTTCAGACATGATTTAAGAAGAAAACAGATTCAAAGAACTCTGGATTTGATTCGTATCTCACGTTTCGCTCTGGAATTTGAAAGAAATTTGAAATAGGGATTTTAAGACCTATTTAAAATCCGTGAAGTTGAAAGGTTTAACGGAAAAGCGAAATCAATGTTATAACGGAGTCAACACATGTGAAATACCACAAAGGATTTAAATGAAATACGTGGCATTGTCAAACAAATATGAAGCTGACACGTGTTAGTGGATAGAATTTTGAATCAAGTCAAAAATTTGAATAACACGCACAGATGTTCTGATTCCATGACTTAGAAGAATTTTGCCTTGTAACCAAAATGTCTTTTAAAATCAACTTCTGACCAATATAAAACATTTTGATTATTCAGAAGAGGTTTGAACAGATAAGAAATGAAAACAAATCTTTTAAGCATCACAAAATGATTTCCAAAAGAATTTTGATGCTCCCCCTTGACTTGAGCATGCATTTGAGTATTAATGATACATAAAGATGAGATTAAAAGATAATCAAAGAAGCATAATCCATACAGTTGAAGTTATTTGTATTTCTCAAAAGTAAATTTTTGAAAGTTAGATTGCTGAAGTATTGACTCAGAATTTCTGACCTTAAGATTCAGAGGTTCTGATCTCAGGACTCAGAAGTTCTGAACTCAAGACTCAGAGGTTCTGAACTCAAGATTCAGAAGTTCCGAACTCAAGATTTAGAAGTTCCGAACTCAAGACTCAGAAGTTCTGAATACACTACTCAGACAAGTTTACTTAGAAAAATTTAGCATTTTTAAGAAAAAAAAATATTTTCAACTAGGCAGATTAAGCATTCCTATTTTACATATGAGAAAAGAAAACCTTTTGTGATCAAGAGGCTTTGTGAACAAGTCAGCCAATTGATACTTTGTATGCACAAAGTGCATCTCTATAGTTCCTTTTTCCACATAGTCCTTTATAAAATGATACCTCACATCTATATGCTTAGTCTTCGAATGTTGAACAGGGTTCTGAGTAATAGCAATTGCACTTTCTGAGTCACAATAGATGGGAATCTTATTAAGCTGATATCCATAGTCCATGAGTTGTGTTCTCATCCACAATGTTTGAGAGCATGAAGCAGCAGCAGCAACATACTCTGCTTCAGCAGTTGAAGTGGATACACAGTTCTGTTTCTTTGATGCCCAACTCACTATTTTATCTCCCAAAAAGTGACAAGTACCAGATGTACTCTTTCTGTCCAACCTACTTCCTGCATGATCAGCATCAGTGAAAGCAGTCAATTTGAAGTCAGTTTCTTTTGGATACCATAAACCTAGATCAGGTGTTCCTTTGAGATATCTTAAAATCCTTTTGACAGCCAACATATGTGATTCTTTCGGGTTAGATTGAAATCTAGCACAGAAACAGGTAGAAAACATGATATCTGGTCTACTTGCAGTCAAATAAAGTAATGATCCAATCATGCCTCTATAAAGTTTGATATCTGCTGAAACACCTTTGAGATCAGCATCTAACTTTATGTTAGTTGCCATAGGTGTTCTCATAGAAGCACAATCAGACATTTTGAACTTTTTCAGAATATCTCTGACATATTTTCCTTGATTTATGAAAATACCTTTTGGTAGTTGTTTGACTTGAAGACCAAGGAAAGAATTCAGTTCACCCATCATGCTCATTTCAAATTCAGATGACATGATTTTTGAAAAATTATCACATAATTCTGGACTGGTAGAACCAAATATTATGTCATCAACATAAATCTGAATCAGAATCAAATCATTACCCTGTTTCTTTAAAAACAAAGTTGTGTCAATCTTACCTTTCTTGAATCCTGAACCTAACAGGTGTTTAGTAAGAGTGTCATACCAGGCTCGTGGTGCTTGTTTTAGACCATATAAAGCTTTGTCTAAAATATAAACATGATCAGGGAATTCTGGATCAACAAAACCTTCAGGTTGATGGACATACACCTCTTCATTAAGTTTGCCATTTAGAAAGGCTGATTTGACATCCATTTGATACACCTTGAAGTTTTTATGTGCAGCATAGGCTAAAAATATTCTGATTGCCTCTATTCTTGCCACTGGTGCAAATGTCTCATCATAATCAATTCCCTCTTGTTGACAGTATCCCTTAGCAACCAATCTTGCCTTGTTTCTGATGACAACACCTGATTCATCCTTTTTGTTTCTGAACACCCATTTAGTTCCAATTATAGATTTACCTTCAGGCTTTGGAATGAGTCTCCAAACTTTATTTCTTTCAAATTGAAGCAATTCCTCTTGCATTGCTGAAATCCAGTCTGGATCCTCTAGGGCTTCATTAGCTTTCTTTGGTTCAATTACACTTAAGAAACCAGCAAACATTGCTTCATTTGCTGTAGCTGATCTTGTCTTTACTCCTGCTGATGGATCACCTATTACTTGATGAATAGGGTGATTTTTAGTCCATTTATTAGCACTAGGGAGTACATCAATCTCTGAATAATTGTTGTTTGCATCATTCTCATCAATGATTGCTCGTAATTCTGAACTGTCACCTTGTTCTGACGTATGAGTAGGAGTTGCATCCAAGTTTGAGTTCTGATTAATGAAGTCAGAGTTCTGATTGACTTGTTCAGAGTTCTGAGTACAAGAATCAGAATTCTGATTACAAGGTTCAGAGTTTTCACCACTTGTATTTATTAGATTTGGGCACTCCTCTGATGGACCTTTGTCAGAAATTACAGTTGATTGAACTATTTCTGGAGTCTTATTTTTCATCTCTTTGACCATCTTTGGGTTTTCATATTCTGCATAAGAATCAGAAATTAGTTCACTAAAAGCATCCTTAAACAGTAAATTGAGTTCTGAACAAATAGGATTAGAATTTGTATCAGAAGTCATTTTTGTCTTGTTCAGCATGAGTTCTGAACTGTCTTGTTCAGAAGTCCGCATTCTGGCTTCATCAAAAGTTACATTTATGCTCTCCATCATCCTCTTGGTTCTTCTATTGTAGATTCTGAATGCTTTGGAAGTTAAAGAATAACCCACAAAGTATCCTTCATCTGCCTTTTTATCGAATTTGGCAAGATTTTCTCCGTCTCTGAGAACATAGCATCTGCAACCAAAAATATGAAAGAATTTGATTAATGGTTTTCTTTTATTTATCAGTTCATAAGCAGTCTTATTTAATCTCTTATTGATTAAAGTTCTATTTTGTGTAAAACAAGCAGTTGCAATTGCTTCAGCCCATAGGAAAGTAGGAAGATTTGCATAAGCCAGCATTGTTCTCGCAGCCTCAACTAGAGTTCTATTCTTCCTTTCAACAACACCATTTTGTTGAGGAGTTCTGACAGCAGAAAAATTGTGAGAAATCCCAGAACTTTCTAAAAAATTCTGAAGAGTCTCATTTCTGAACTCCGTTCCATTATCACTTCTGATTTTCTGAACTTGAAGTTGTAAGAGAACTTGAATCCTTTTGATAAAATTTATCAATGTAGTAGCAGCTTCTGACTTAGCTCTTAGGAACTCAACCCACGTGTATCTGGATAATTCATCAACAATCACAAGCATATATTTCTTTCCTCCCATCGATTGAACTGAAATTGGACCACAAAGATCAGTATGAATCATTTCTAATGGTGCTTTGCAAGATGAGTCCATTTTTAATTTGTGAGAACTCTTTTTCATCTTGCCCATTTCACAAGCTGAGCATAATGATTCTTTTTCAAATTTAAGCTTTGGTAAGCCTTTAACCAAATGTTTTGCAACAAGATTATTAAGATCTTTGAAATTCAGATGAGAACATCTTCTGTGCCAAAGCCAGCATTCATTTGCAGTTGATTTTGATAAAAGACAAACTGTATTTAATGTTTTCAATTTTGAAAAATTAACTACAAATAAGTCCATATGTCTTTTGGCCCAGAAGACTTTGACATCATTTTCAGTTAGAATCATGCAACCTGTTATTTGAAACTTAATTTGACAAAGACTGTCTAAAAACTGACTTATGCTGAAAAGATTGTGTTGTAATCCTTCAACATAGAAAACCTTTTGGATAGTTAGATCCCCTTTAGTTAAATCCCCATAACCTTTGACTTGACCTTTGCTATTGTTTCCAAAGTTTACTGCTCCTCCAGCCTTTTCTGTGAAGTTTGATAGAAAAGACTTCTGACCTGTCATGTGTCTTGAAGCTCCTGAATCTAAAAACCACACATGACAGCCCTGCAAAAGGATCAGTTAGGTTTAGGTACCCATTTTGGAATGGGTCCATCTTTGTTAGCTTTGTCATTGGATTTAACATTAGTACCTTTTACTCTCCACTCAAAATCTTTCTTCAAACACCACTTTCCTTGAACTTTTATGAAGTCAGAACATTTTCTGCTTACAAGTTTGTTCAAATTCTTTTTGAGAGTTGTAACTTTTGGTTTTGCTATGTTTTCAACTTTCTTTTCTTTTATCTTTTCTTTCTTCTGAGTCTGAGGAACAGAAATTTTCTTCTTTTCTGTATTTTGAGAAACAGAAACTTTCTGAATATCTTTTCTTATGTATGAAACAGAAGTTATTTTGACTTGACATTTGTGAGAATATTGGAATGAATCATTTTTACATCTAACACAAACAAGATTTTTCTTTGCAAGTGACAATAAATCTGAAACATAGATCATTTCATTTTTATTTATACTGTTCAGAGTACAATTGCCCTTATTACAAGAATTTCTAGCGTTTAGTTCAGAAGTAGATTTCATTCTAAGCTTCTCAAGTTCCCTTTTCAGATCATTCAACTTTGCAAGATCATCTTTCCTTTTGCTTTCTTCTTTTTCTGAAAAATTCAAGTTCTTTTTGTTAGAAGAATTAGATGATTCACCTTTTTCATATGTACTTGATTCATTAAAGAATTTATCATTTTCTCTTGAAGCATTAATTTTAAAAAGATCATACTCAGTCTTCAGTTTTTCAAGCTCTGTTATTTTCTGAATAAAAATATTCTTTTCTTTCAAAGCTTCTTCAAGTTTAATATCCACCTCACAGAAATCATTTTCAAGTTCATCATAAGCTTTCCTTAAATCCTCAAGTTCTTGACTCACAAGATTAAATCTCTTTTCAAGTTGCAAAAATTCATCTGATTTTGTTTCAGAAAATCCAGTTGAATCAGACTTCTGACTACCTGAGTCAGAGTTCTGATTTACAGACTCAGATGTCTGATCTTTAGACTCAGAATTCTGACTACAAAGTTCAGAATCCTGACTAGAAGTTTCAGACTTCTGATTGACTGTTTCAGAATTTTTACTTGTATCAAATATGCTCTCAATGTCATGATATGAAAAACTTGGTTGTTTATTTTTGTAGCTGACATTTAAGGAATCATACTTGAATTTAGTATCATTGTATCTTGGCTTTTCATCTGTTGGTTTAGAAACTTCTTTCTTAACCTTTTCTTCTGAACCAACTGACTTTTCTGTTTTAGACTCAGAAATTGTCTCATCTGACTTTTTAGAGTTTGGTCTTTGCAAATTGTCAGAACTTGTTATAGAACTAGCAGGTCTTATGAAAACTTCAACAATTTCTGGGATTTTTGGCTTAGAAACTTGAAGTATTGGAGCTCTTTTTAAAATGACATTTTCTTCCAATCCCAATCCCTTCTTTGGATTGTAAAATCTTGTATCTTTAACATTGCTTAATAAAAGATTTAATGTTTGCTGAGTCTGACCTCTTTTCAAATTCAAATCTTCCAATTCTTTGATTTTGGTGTATAAATTCTTTCTTTCTTCAAATAACATATCAAATTTTATTTGTAAATCACCTTTTTCATCCTTTATTTTTGAAAACTCAACTTTTAGTTCAGAAAGCCTTTTCATCAATTCAGAATTTTCATCTTTAACTTTCTGTTTCTCAGCCTCAGATTCTTCATATTGTTCGTTTATTACTTCTTTTTCAATTCTGAATTTGTTAACCAAAGTTCTTTCTCCTTTTATCTGTTTTCTTAGATTAGCAAATTCAGTTTTCATTTCACCAATCTGTGTCATTAACTCTAATTCAAGTGAAGAATGTACCTCAGCAGATGACTCAGAATCAGCATCTTCAAAATCAGAATCATCCTCATTCCTCATTTTTGCCATATAGCTTCGCATCTGTGGAAAGTTGATATGATCATCTTCATCAGAAGTGTAGTACAGCCAATTCTCCTGTTCAGCCAATAGCGCACTCTCGTCATCTCTCTTCTTTGCAAGCTGAGCCTTCTTCGTGTAGTATTCATAATCTTTCACAACTTTAACTCTGCAATCCTTGGCATAATGGCCAGATTTTCCACACTTGAAACACAGATTCTTTTCTTTTCTCTCTTCCTTCTCTTCCTTGTTTTCTTCACTTCTCTCTATTCTCTTTTCAATCTTATTTTCTTCTCTGTCATCTTTCTTCTTATAATCTGAACTTCCAGCTCTCTTATAATTTCCTTGAAATCTGCCCTTCCCATACCTTTTGTTGAAAGTATTTGTCAGCAAAGCTAGCTTTTCAGCCATTATCTTGATATCTTCATCATCTTCTGATCCTTCTTCTTTGTCAGATTCGTCCAGACTCGGTATTTCTGATAGATATGCAGTCTTTTTGGGTGCTTTGATTGCTTTGGACTTTGATAAGAACGCTAACTGATCAGCAACATTTTTCTTTTCTTCCACAACTAACTTGACAGAGTCTTCATGTTGATTAAGAACACAGAACAAATCATTTAAGTCTTCTTCACACATATCCTTGTTCATTTGCAGACTTATGGCAAATGATGACCATTCTGAATTTAGACTGTTCAGAAATTTGTAATTTATTTCTGATTTTGTTTTCTTCAGTCCATTTCTTCTCAAGTCATTTAGAATAGTGCAAAATTTACTGTATGTCTGTGTCAAACTTTCTGACTCTTTTGCTTTGAACCTTTCATAAGCATTTATGCTTTGATTTAACTTTGCCTGAATAGATCTCACAGTTCCTAACATTTGCCTTTCCAATTCGTCCCACATTTCTTTAGCTGATGATCCACTGTCAATCCTGTTAAGAACCTCATTCGGGACAGCCAAAGTCATCAAAGTAATTGCTCTTTTGTCAATAGCATGCCTATTTTTCTGTTCAGCAGTGTATTGGGAATAATTCTTCTTTACTCTGGTCGCTGGAATTTCTGGAGTTGTCTCTGTAGCAGGGGTTGCGGCGACATCGATATATACTTCGATTGGACCTTCTCGAATAGAAATCATAAGATTTTCATCGATGTTGTCAAGGAATTGGATCATACGAGTTTTCCATTGCTGATACTCTTCTGGTATAAGAACAGGCGGTTTGGTTTCGGATCCCATGGCTAGATATTCTTTAGAAGACATGATTGTAAGAAAATTCAACAGAAAGACAAATTCGATTTTCTTGATCGAAAAGTAGCAGGTAATTCAAGAATTGCTAAGAATTCAAGAACTAGCCCTAGCAGCGGAATCGAATTTTGAATGAATCAAGAAATCTTCAAGAAATTGATCAATCGATCTTCGCAATCACAATCTTGAACGAATTTGTTTGTTGATTGGCTCTGATACCAATTGAAAGTGCAGGATCTATTCTTACAATCAATATAGAAAGAAGTAATTGAGAAATTGTATGATCAAGCCCAATTGTATTCAATGATGCACAGAATTACAGATCTAAGAGAGAGATAACCTCAAAGATTACAAGGAATGAATACAAGTAATATGGGAAATTCAATCAGTTAGCAACGTAGTGCTAACCACTCTATTTATACTGTAACGGATATATTAAAGCTACAGTACAAATAAGAAAGACTAATAAGAACAAAACACGTGTCCTAATTAGTTTACACATTACTAAGTAACGAAACTCGTCATAAGTTCTGAACAGGTAGTTCAGAACTTCTGAACATTCTTCTGATCACGCTTCTCAGAACTTCTGACTTCTCTTTCTCAGATCTCTGACTCTTCTTCTCAGAACTTCTGACTCTTCTTCTCAGAACTTCTGAACCTTCTTATCAGATCTTCAACACTTGGTTTATTGACAAAACTTCAGATTTAACAGAATCCGTAGGAGGATATCTTGGGGTACTGAGGGAATTTGGTCGCGGTCTTGGCCTCCGCTTTCGTCTTGAATCGGACGTTCGAGATTTGGCGTGCGGGTTCTACTTTGGAAATTGCTTTCGCTTTGAACTCCGGCTTCATCACACCTAACGACCTCTTGTCGTCGGTATGCTTACGACGGAAGGCAGCATCGTCTTCTACCCTCATATAGGCTAGGGTCCGAGCTCGGACGTCTTCAAAATTCTCTGGAGGATACTTGGTCAGATCGGTGTATAAACCCGAACTATCGTCCAGACCACGCTTATAAGCTTCAATTGCGGTTTTGATTTCGCAGTTGCGGATACTAATCATTTCTGCATTGAACCTATTGAAGTAGCTTCGAATAGATTCATTAGTTTTCTGCATGACATAATACAGGTCACTAGTCTTCTTCTCCATCTTGCGACTACTGGCGAATTGATGGGAGAACTGATTGACCAACTCAGCGAATGACCCGATGGACTTGGGTTAGAGATTGATCAACCATTGGAGGACAGGGCCAGTGAGAGTCGCGCCGAAGCTTTTGCACATGCATACTTCTTGATACATGTGCGGGATCGAGATCGTCCCACATGAGCTGCTTATATTGCGCGATATGTTCTGTCAGGTCGGTCACCCCTGAATACTTGGGTGTCAAGGAGGGGACGTTGTATTTCTTTGGGACCTCGACGGTCGCGATTTCATTGATGAGAGGTGACGCCTGAAAACCTGATCGAGGCTCGACATCGACAGGCACGGCTGCCCTAGGTAGCTTGGCGAGCAAAGATAGGACGGTTCATTCTGATCCTCTAGCATTTTCAACCGCTGGGCGACGGGGTCATTAGGGTCGGGATTCGTCCCTGCCAATAGATTAGCTCCCGAGCTAGTACCATTGCCATACGACGAACCATTGGCGTCCCCGTTGAAAGGGACAAAATACGGCTGCGACCCATTCTGAAACGGCTGAGATCCATTCTGAAATGGCTGAGATCCATTATTCATGGGTGGTGGCCTTATATGCTGAGGAGGAACTGTCCCAAACTGGGATTTGGGTTGAACGTCGCTTGTTGCTGATTTTGCATGAACGCACCGGGCTGCTGGTTCTGAGCGAATGGTCGTGGTCCTGGATTCTGCATGAATGGATTTAGCCCGGGATTACGAACAAATGGAGCCGAACCAGGATTATGGACGAATGGAGCGGATCCTGGATTCTGAACGAATGTCCTAGGACCATTCTGCGGTCCAAACGATCCGTTCGAATTCTGATTTCTTAGTCGCGCGATCTCTTCAGCTGCTCTTCGGCTCTGCTCAGCCATGGCGTTGATTTGATTCCGCGCAACCTCCAATTCCTGATACATCTGGGCAACGATATGCTCTTGATTTCCAGAGGCTGCCATTTTCCTGAAACAGAAAACAGAAGAAACTCCAAGAAACCGTTAGTAGGACGCACGTTTGTCGAAGATTTTCTCTAGATGGGGTCCCATGGATGGCGCCAAGCTGTTAATGCCAAAAATCGCCCAAAAGTACAACTTAAGGTCGATTGTGGAAATTAACAACTAAAGAAAGGAACCTTTCGACAAAGTGTGCGATAAAGACAAAAAATGTGAATGAGACAAAGAATTTGGTGACGCGGGAAAAACCTCAACGAGGAAAAAACCCGCGGACGACTGTGGAAGTCGTCGCTGCACTATGGTAGCCAAACAGGGGCGATGTCCTTATGTTTCGGGAGTCGATCGTACAGAGATTACAATAAAAATGAAAGAAGGACTTTAAATGTAAAGTAACAAGTGTTTCAGATGTAAAAACAGTGTACGTCGTGTGTAAAAATGAAGTGTCGTCTGGGAATGTCGTGCGTTGAGAGCGATTCTTCGAGAGATAGTTCTTTGCTTCGAATGTTCTTCTTAGTTTCTAAGATTGCTCCTGATGTCCCCTGAAATGATGGTTGAACTCGGTATTTGTAGTTTTCGGGTGCTTTAATGGGCTCATAAAGTGTCTTGATAACTGCTATAACGTCCGCCGGATTAAATCTTCATAACTGATCTTGTCGGTTATAGCCGTTGTTCATCAATGACATTGATTTCTTGCATTTAACACTCGAACAAACGTAACAGTTGTTTTAGACGTTAGTCGGTCGAGTTCGCATAGTCGTGTGGAATAGGCGACGTCGTGGTCGAGTGTCGTGAGGTAAATATCTTTTCGATCTCAACTCTAATCAGAGGATAAAAATGCTCATGATTTTATTTTACCAAAGACAAGGGAAGTAGGTGTTTTTCCTTACCTCGGTCGTGGTCGAGACTGGTGAAATTTTGCCCAAACAAATACCCAACCAAATCTTGATTCCTTTATACGGATAGCTTTGTTTTTAAGTCCTCTATCGAACCTTAGTAGCCTTATGTCTCATATTTTAGTTTACAAGGTCCGATTTCGAGTTTTCTTACAGATTTTCGAGTTATATAAAATCCAAAACTTTAAATGAGAAGATGGGAATCAATACTTAATGGTTTTAGTTGATTTTTGTACCTATGGCTGAGAAAAATGATTTTCTAGAGTTTAGCAAAAAGAATCACCTAAAACGGTGAAGAATCGAGGCCGAACGGATGTTTTCCAATTGCCGGCGACTTTTGGTCGAAATAAGTGTCCATGGCCGATCTGTTGATAGGAGATCCCGTGGTTGTTTATGAAAGTTTAAGGTTTTGTCAGCCTCAGGTAGTTGATACTTTCAGGGGGAGCAGGATCATCATTTCCACTAAAGTCGTGGAACCGGCTTCCATCTAAAAAAAAGATGGTTAGTTTCATCTATATAAATGGATCATTCTCAATTGGCCGAAGGCAAACGACCTAATGAACCCAACTACGGCAGGGAAGCCTTTATTCTGGGTGTAGGAATGAAAGGTTACCCGGCCAGAAACTTGTTTGGCCCCTAAACATATGAAATGTTATGATAGGCAATTTTTTTTATTACAAATTTATCCATTGAGTTTGGATTTGTTTATTATTGACCTTAAGTTTTGGGTTTTAAAGATATCACCATATCTTAAGAATTTCATTTTGAGTTTAAGCTTGGAAATAGTTAGACTTTATTTATGAAGTATAACTAGTAAGTGTTTGAACTCCAACTTTATTAATCTAATTGGGAAAAACTATTTGTTAGTTATTAGTTTAACCAAGTGAATTAGTAAAAGGTAATTTATTACAGTTTTGTTTAATTAAGTAATTTAATTTCTATTTTAGTTAATATATTAATTTAAATTGTATTATATTGATATATTAATTTAATTTAGAAATCTAAATTATTTTAATTAATTATTTGAGTATTTTTAATATACATTCGGTTGATGTATATAAATTATGTATTTCTTAAGGAAGGGGTGTTTATAATAAATCGTTAAATTACTTGATGATTTAATAATAAGATTAATGCGTTGTATTGGAGTTAAATAATTATTAAGACGCTTTAATTTCGGAGAGATGGATTTATAATTTTATAAAATGATATTTTTGACGTTTTGGATGTCATCAAGTTTAGACGTGGCGTTTGGGTAAAGCTAGTCGAGGTTGGTTGGGTTGACTTTTACATTATTTAACCCACAAATAAGATCAAATGGAGATTTAAGACATTAAGGGACTCGGTTTTGGAGTTTGACTTTAGGTCGTTTCGAGTTGACCATAGTTGACTATTGTTGACTTTTGGAGAAATTAAACCATTAATTGGAGATTATGGTATGAAATGTGTAGGTCTTTGGTCAAAGGATATCAGTAGCCGATCTACACGTAATCAGGTGAGTCTTCATGAGACTTACAATGTGATGCATACATATGTACAAATTTATTTTGAGCATTATATGAATTGTATGGTGATGTGTACGTATGCATGACGTTTCAGTTTTCATACATGATACTATATATTTTACATGTATGTTATCTATGATCAATTGCCTGCTATGTGTTTATTTTGTTTTCAAATAACTCTAGCATGTTATTTCAGTCGCAAGTTTTATGAGAGTTTTAAGGGATGTGCATTTGACCAGTAAGTCACGGACAAGTGGCACGACCCAGACAAGTGGGTGATCGAACAGAATAGAAGGTTCAACCCAGGGCGTGTCAGTAACAAAATGACCCATACCCGACGAGACAGTTTATGAGATCTCTTTTTATTGAAGTGTTGCATGTTTTCAGAAAATGCATACTATTTGGTACAAAGTTTACAGATTGATATGTATGGTGTAAAATGATTTTTATTCACGCAAACCATGAACTCACTGAGCTTTTTAAGCTGACTATAGTATGCATCTCAGGGATAGAAGGTTTCAGGTTGGACAAGCAAATTGGCACGCATAGAGATTTGTCTAGTCCACTTAAGTTCGATATTTATTTTCAGGCATCTATGATAGATAAATTTGTAACGCAATCCGGTATGGGACGGGTTTGCATAAAGTTACATTTTATTGTTTTAAAGTCTTCCGCTGTTAAACGGTCTAAAGTTTTAATTTAGCCGAAATTTTGGAGTATCTTTAGAAGAATTGTTTCAGATTATGTAACATTCTTAATGACATAATTTTGGGTGTTACATTATGCATATACGCTAGTAAGTGTAATGGATCCATAGGCACTGGCAGTATTTGTAATGTGGAATAGGCATAAAGTAACTTGTAATTTTCGTTGACCTGAAATGAGGAATAAGCATAAAGTATCTTGTAATTTCCATTTCGTAAAGTGACGTGAAATGAGGAATAGGCATAAAGTATTTTGTAATTCCCATTTCGTATTGTGAGGAGAAATCTTGGAATAGGCATAAACTAAATTGTAATTCCTGATTTCTATGGGAAGGTAAGAGATAGACATAAAGTAAATTGTAATATCTACTTCCACTCCAAGAAATAGGCATAAAGTAAATTGTAATTTCTTGGACATGAGCAATGTTCTAGAATCTGTGATGATTCGAACGTGATGATATGACGTACTGAATGTTAGTCATATTCATGGAATCGGGTATGTTTCCGTCATCGTAAGATGTGTATGTGTACCGTAAAAATGGTAGCAAACCAGGTTTGTTTATACGCTTTGTTTACATTGGTTTTCAAAGCTTATAACGTTTTAATTTGAAAATGGATGTTCTCACTAGGCGTAAGCCTAATCGTTTCAAATTAAATTTTCTTACCAGGTACAAGTTCGGGGAAGTGATAGCGGGATGAGGGACGAGTGATTTATGATACTCAACTTTTGGTGGTGAAATGGAGATGTTAGCTTTATACGAGGATGCTTTTGATGAATGGCCTAGACAACCAATATAATCCGATCTTAGTAATAAGGATTAGATTAATAGGTTGTTTAGGATAATTCAAATTGTATATGTGAACCCCCATAGTTAATTCTCCATTGATGTATAAAAGTTTGGATGAGGTCATGGATATCTTTGATAAATTTTAAAGTTTAAATTCATCCTGTTTTTTGGACGTTTCATCTTGAGTGCAAATCGCTTCGATGAGGGCCCATCAGAGTTGAAGAGGTGGTGAGAAAAATGCCTCTGAATTTTGAATCTTGAATTAAGGCTCATTAGAGGTATAAAACAACAAAAGATTATGTAAATACTTACCGCAATTTTTGGTTTGCAATCACTAATGATTTCCATTTGGTGTATTAACTAAACATAATATTTGTCTCATTGTGGATATTCAAAACAAAGTCGACCTATAAAATCAAAACAAAACTGAAAATTAAGGAACCAAAATCAACCAAATCCTTAAATAAAGTTGGATACAGGAGGTGGATAGGAAATCAATTGGAGCAGCAACCTGAATCACATGTAAGGTAACTAACACCGACAATTTGCAATTCACCGGAATCCCCTTTCTTGAACCACATGTATTCTGCAATGGAATTATTTTGTAGAAATCGGCCATGATATCCATCGTCTTCTTCGGAATAAAGGTATTTCTATAAAAACCAAGGTAATAAATGGACAATGGATGTTCAATCATAAATTTAAACCTGAGCATGAGAAAATGTGATTCTTGGGACTACTTACACCGCTGAGAAATTATGCCAGTTTTGCCCAAGCGTTTTACTACTGTTGGTTCCTTTTTGCTACAACAATGATCTTAACTTTAAGTTAGTTCAGATTGTATGGTGCGGAAACGTATTTAAGAACTGAAAGATAATGTAAGGTAGAAGATCACACAATGTCAAATAAAGCAAAGAGTATATAACATATGTTTCTCAAAGATTACTTATTTGATATATAATAAGAACACCAAGAACTTTAAAGGATTAACAAGAAATCTGCAGTTTAATGGTGTGTGTGTGTTGTGAAAGGCTTAATAGAAGAGTTCACATAAACCTTCTATTTATACTACTCCTAAAGGGGACAATAAGGACTGAAGGTACAAAGACACTGTTCTGGTATAGTAGCTGGAAGGTACAAGACACTGTTCTGGAACAGTTGTAGATACAACGTTCATTAAATGCTCCGTATTCAGCTTTAGGTGGAAACCTATCAGAGTTTGACACGTGGAGTTGTCAGGTCACGCATTTGTACGATTGATCTTTAGAACCTTCGAATGGTAGGTATTGTAAGAAGCATGTTCGTCCTTGTTAAGATCTTTTGCGTAGATCTTCTTTTTGCCACAGAGGCTCTGTCAAGTATGACAGAGGCTCTGTGGCCTTGTCCGCATAGAAGAGTCTCGTTGTTTCTTCACTTCGGTCTTCTTGATTAACCCGACAGAGCCTCTGTCGAAGACTTCTGTCTTCTTGGTTACTCGGCTCCCAGGCAGAGCCTCTGTGGGTTACTTCTGTACTTAGACTATTTTCACTACTTTTATGAACCGAAAGATTGGAGCTAACAATCTCCCCCTAAGTAGTGAAAATTAAAAATTTGAAAGTGCAAGTCTTTTCTAAGTACAAGAATATTTTCTTTTCATATTAGATTTTGCCAGAGGCATTTACATTTGATTGTATTGAAAAGAAAAGATTACAGAGGATCTTTTTGACTGACTCAGATGTTGGCATTCTTGAAGTCATTGAAACTTCTGCGGTCGAGTCCTTCTTGTTTGAGCTCGTGATAGAAGCTGATGCAGAGATTTCGGAAGTTGATTATTGCATCGATAACCTCTATCAGTCTGTCGGCAATACTTTGATTCATCAGCTTTGTTCCTCTGTGCTCCACTAGGATCGTTCTAAACTCTGTCAAAGTACTTGTTGCGTACTTATGACAGTCCATCTCTACGAACAACTTTGATTTACCAGAAGGATCTAGAAATACTAACCCGACCCTTGGATTTGTGATGATTGAGTTTGGTGTCGCAGAGGGAGGACAGTAGTCTTCTGGTGGTTGAACGGTTAAGCTCTTTACTCCAAGATCTCGAGCCAATTGAAAATCTACCATGCTGTATAGCAGAAGCTTCCTTATATAAGGTTCTTGGAACTTATTGTTTGGAGTAACAAAGAGATTCCTCGAAGAAATGATTGGCCCCTAGCCATAGACTTTGAGATGTCGTATATTCAAAAGCAGAAGAGGAGTTTTGATTATTCAATGCCCATTCTTCCGGATCTTATTCTCAGATATGCAGATCTAACTGATGAGGACGTTATTTCGTACTGTGAAGATAATAACATTCAAATTCCAATAGCGGGTGAAGGAAATGAAGAGACATCTAGTAGTTCTTCGTCTTCAGATGATGATGGTTCAGATGGTGATGATAGTGCAGATGGTGATGGTGGTTCAGACAGTGATGATAGTGATGATGGTGATGATGGTGATGATGGTGACGTTGGTGATGATTTTAATAATGACAATCTTCAAGTAGATAACACAGTGCAAGTTTCAGAAGTAAGAGAAACAGCAGTGCGAGATTCAGATGTGCGAGAAACAGATGTGTTAGAAACAGTTGTGCTACAAACAAGTGTGTTAGAGCGTTCTGAAAACATCTCTCCAGAAGTTTCATTCTCTAGAAATATTGTTGATAGTGTTGAAACGGCTCCTATTGACTCAAGAGTAGATAACATTCTTGTAGACGAGGTAGAGCTTCGAGATGCGACTGCTTCTGCTATGGGTTTACAAGAGTTGCGTTCAGGGGTAGATTTTATTGATGCAAACACTGATACTATTCCATCTTCTGGAAACATGCCTCCCACTATGTTTTTGGAAAAGATGACTGCACATATGTAGGCAACGAAGAATGAAGAAATAAACCGGATCAAAGATTTATTTAAAGGAAAGGGAAAGATGTCAGAAGCAGATGTTCAAGTCAATCCATCTGCTATTCCATTGAGACGTCCATCCGGGATTGTCATCAGAGAACCTTCAAGTCAGATTCCTTCGTCATCACCACAACAGCCTAGCATTACTGTATTGCGTCAACAACCGACTCCTGAAACTGTTCAGATTCCTTCAGGTAGATCTATTCAAGATATTCCGGTGACTGAGCTGTCCGAAAATTGTTTTTAACATTGTTTTAATGGAATGAGCTCTTCGTCCCAAAAGACCTTCTTCTGTAACCTCTTGTTCGACTAAATCCTTACAGAGAACATTTGATTTTGATCGGTAGAGTTCTTGTATGAGATTTGTAGTTTTATAGAGGATTCTGCATACAGAGGCTCTGTTGAGCTCACACTAAAAATCTCATAACAGAAGTCTCGTTAATCATTTTGATCAAAACTTGTTTGTTATATTTTAAACAATGTTTCTAGGACATATTTAGAAATTTTTGTCCTAGAAAACTGTTTTCAAAAAGAATTTGTTTCGAGATACTTATCTTTTGGCTCTTTCTTTCTCGGCATTTTACCTGATTTTTGTGAATTATGAGTGATCACTTCTCTTCTTTGGCTCCCCCTTGAATGATCAACTTCTGTGGATCATTTCAAGGTCTCCTTCTGCTCCCCCTTGATCTATGCTTGGGTCAAAATTTGATAAGTAATGCTTTAGGCATAGATCAAGATTTTCAGAGGTTCTGTAAGGACTGTCAGAGGTTCTGAGCAATCTTATAGAAGCTCATTGAACATTTGGTAATTGAGAATTTACATACAGAAATAAAATAAAATAAATAAAACAACAGAAACATGTATATACATATTTACAGAAGATGAATTATACTTACAGAGGTTTTAACTCATGTTTATCATTCCCAACTTACCCACCAAGAAACGAAATCTTTTCTCATCTAGTGCCTTGGTGAATAAGTCTGCAAGTTGGTATTCTGTAGACACGACGTGCATTTCGATTGTCCCATATTCAACACGATGTTTCAGAAAGTGGTAACGGATACCGATGTGCTTTGTTTTTTAGTGTTGTACTGGATTGGCAGAGATGGCTATGGCGCTCTTTGAGTCACAGAAGATGGGAATCTTGAATATGATGTGGCCATAGTCCTTAAGCTGAGTTTTCATCCATAGAACCTGGGAGCAACGACTAGCAGCAGCAACGTATTCGGCTTCTGCTGTAGATGTGGATACGCAGTTCTGCTTCTTAGAGGTCCAGCTGACTAGTTTACCACCTAGGAATTGACAACTCCCAGAGGTACTCTTTCTGTCGAGCTTGCATCCTCCATAATCTGAATCTATATAAGCTTTAAGACCAAAACCAGAGTTCTTCGGATACCAGAGGCCAAGATTTTTGGTCCCTTTTAGGTATCTGAAGATCCTCTTTACAGCATTATAATGTGATTCCTTCGGGTTAGCTTGATATCTTGCACAGAGACATGTGGCATGCATTATGTCAGGTCTACTTGCAGTTAAGTATAACAGAGACCCAATCATTCCTCTGTAGAGCGTGCACTCTATAGGTATGCCATTTGGATCTGAGTCTAACTTATTTCCTGTGGCCATTGGAGTTCTCATTACAGAGGCATTAGAGAGACTGTATTTTGAAAGTATGTCAGAGACATATTTAGCTTGATTTATGAAAATTCCCTCTGATGATTGTTTTACTTGGAGTCCTCGGAAGAAAGTTAATTCTCCCATCATACTCATTTCAAACTCACTCTGCATGAGTTTTTCAAACTTTTTGCACTCTTCTGAATTTGTAGACCCAAAAATTATGTCGTCTACATATATTTGTACAAGCATAATTTCATCACTTTTTCGTTTATAAAACAAAGTGGTATCCGTCGTTCCTCTGTCGTAACCATTATCGAGAAGAAAAGTAGAAAGTCTTTCGTACCATGCTCTTGGAGCCTGTTTTAGTCCATACAGAGCTTTGTCGAGGTAGTACACGTATTTTGGGTATTTAGAGCTTTCAAACCCTGGTGGCTGTTGGACGTATACTTCTTCTTGGATTTCGCCATTTAGAAAACCAGATTTGACGTCCATTTGAAATACTTTGAAACCACTGTGGGCTGCGAAGTCTAAGAAGATTCTTATGGCTTCGAGCCGTGCGACATGGGCAAACGTTTCATCGTAATCTATGCCTTCTTCCTGACGATATCCCTTGGCCACCAGTCTTGCTTTGTTTCTTATGACCACTCCATCTTCATCCTTCTAATTTCTGAAGACCCATTTAGTCCCTATGGCTTGTTTTCCTCGTGGCAGAGGAACTAAAGTCCAGACTCTGTTTCACTCAAATTGTAGAAGCTCTTCTTGCATAGCATCTACCCAGTTTGGGTCGTCAAGAGCTTCAGAGATCCTTTTTGGCTCAATCACACTAATAAAGTTTGTAAAGAAACAAAAGTTAGCAGTGGCAGATCTTGTTTTTACCGTTTCAGAAGGTTCACCGATTATAAGACTTGGAGGATGGCTCTTTGTCTACTTTGTTTTTCTTGGGAGATGGTCATCGATTTCATCAAGTTGTTCTTCAGAGATTTCTAATTGTTGTTCTGGTGTAGCCTCTGTCGTAGATTTTGCTTTCGTGCTTGATCCTACAGATTGTGGAATGATTGGAATGAGTGGTGGTGGTTGTTCCTCTGAGGAAGTATAGTCTGAGTCTTCTTGTTCCTCTGTTATTGGTTCCTCTGTGGTTTCTGCAGTTGGTTCTTCAGTAGCTTATGGGGTTGTTTTCCTTGTTGTATCATCTTCTGTTGGCTCCCCCTCGGCATTTGCATATGTAAGATTTACAGAGGAAGATGAATTGTTTAAGGGACCTGTTAGAGAGATACCTATTTCATTCTGGCTGGTATAAGGTGATTCTCTAGAGGCTCTGACGGCTCCAGCAGAGGGATCAATATCATCATGGAACATCTCTTGAAATAGAAGATTTAAGTCTTCTTCTCTTGTTTTTGAGATGCCAGAGGATTCCCCTTTTAGACCGAGTTCAGAATTGATTTGTTCAGAAGTCTTTTGGAAGGTGTCGTCAAAAGAAACATTTATGCTTTTTACGATCGTTCGAGACCACAGAAGATAAACTCTGTAGGCCTTGGAAGTTGCAGAGTATCCTATGAACTTGCCTTCATCTGCCTTTACTTCAAACTTTCCTCTTGCTTCTCTATCATTTAAGACGAAGCACTTGCATCCAAATACATAGAAGAATTTGATGTTTGGTCATCTTTTGTTGATCAAATGATATGGTGTTTTGATGTGTCTCTTTACGATGGTTGATCGATTTTGGGTATAGCAAGCGGTTGATAATGCTTCTGCCCAAAATGTCATTGGTAATCCACATGCGGTTAGCATAGTTCTGGCGGCTTCCACAAGCATGCGATTCTTTCGTTCGACCACGCCATTCTGTTGTGGGGTGCGTGCAACAGAGAAGTTCTGTGAAATTCCTTCTTCTGTAACATAGGCTTCAATGACAGAGTTTTTGAATTCTGTGCCATTGTCGCTTCTCGGTTTCTGAATCCTGCACTCATACATGACTTGGATTCTTTTCATTAAATTTATTAGTATGTTTGGAACATCTGATTTCTTTCTGATAAATTCAACCCATGTAAATCTTGAGAATTCATCGATCAAAACAAGCAGATATTTCTTGCCACCTAGACTCTGTGTAGATATTGGACCGCAGAGGTCAACATGTAGCATGTACAGAGGTCTAGGGCAAGATACATCAGTTTTGCCTTTATGGGAAGCTCTTTTGAGTTTTCCCATTTCGTAGGCAGAGCAAAGATGATCTTTATTGAATTTAACGTTTGGTAGACCTTTGACTAGATCAAGTTTTACAAGTTTATCAAGAGTACGAAAGTTTAAATGGCAGAACCTGTTGTGCTATAACCAGGCTTCTTCGCTTTTGCATGCAACAAGGCAGATTTTGTCTTTCTTGTTCTTTGCATTGAAGTTCGTGAGATATAGATCTCCTCTTCTTTCGGCTCGCAGAAGTTCAAGTCCTGTGTCCTCGCTCTGTAGAGAGGAAAAGGTTCTTTTGAACATTACGTCGAATCCCGTATCGCAGAGTTGACTAACACTGAGAAGATTGTGTTTAAGGCCATCAACATATGCAACTTTGCATACGGTTATATTCTCCTTCTTTATGACTCCGTAGCCTTTGATGTACCCCTTTTTATTGTCTCCAAAGGTCACAGATCCACCATCGTTCTTTTCTTTGTATGTGGATAGAAGACCTCTGTCGCCAGTGATATGCCTCGAGCATCCGAAGTCTAGATACCAGATTGGCACATACTGCTTCTGCAAGACAATTAGAGAGTTTTAGGTACCCATATCCACATGGGTCCAGTTTTGTCAGGGGTCTTCAAGTTTGCCTTAGCATTCTTGGACTTTGTTTTAGCTTCTGTTGAAGAAACATTTTGTTTTTTCTTACCCTTGGATTTATCATTTTCTTTGGGTACAGTAAGATGACAGTGTGGACTTTTGAAGTGTTGGTTTAATTTAAACATAAGATCAAAGCAATGACAATATTGAATGTGCGAGGAGATTTGCTTGAACTTTTCATTGAATACATTAAATGGGGGCACAGAGGCATTACAATTTATCCTAACATTAGACTTTCTATTACAAGAAGGTTTATGTAGGCTAGATCGTTGTTTGCAAAATCCTTTGTTGAGTGCGGCCTTCTGTGTTCCCCTTCTGTGGTGAACTTCTGTAGATTTCACTGTCACGGAAGAAAAAGATTTGTTAATTTTTGTCCAGTTATCCTTTTGTTGCCATGTTAGTTTTTCTTTAACAGATTTTAAGGGTTTTAAAATATTTGAACTCGTTGGAATTTGAGTGGACATTAACTTCTGTTGTTTGAAATTTTCAAGCTCAAGAGAGGTTTTGGCTTGTATGCATGTATTCAAAAAGTCTGGACAGATAGGAATTCCAGTGATTTTCTCCTTGGGAGGAATAGTTCTGTTAAGAACTTCAGAGGTTTGTTTAATAACCTCTGTGTCACTAGGTCCTATCTCTGACTTAGAGCCAGTCTCTGATTCGTCAGAGGATGAATCGTCCTCGTATACAGAGATTGAGTCACTTAGTTCGCTTTCGACAGAGGCTGGACTTTCAGAACATGTGCCATACTCACTTTCTTCCTTTTCTAAGGAACTATCTTCTAAGTTAACAGACGTATCTGTTAATTTTTCATCAGAGAGATCTTGATCGCTGGAAGATGTACAAAGGTTTTCTTCAGAGATAACAAGTTTTTCTTCTGTAATTTTTGGCTTGAACTCAGGTGCCTCTGCTGATAATTTTTTTTCAGAATTCATCATGCAGACAAATGCAAATTGAGTTTGAGTCTCGGGTTTACCAAACTTGAAGATTCCTATCTGATCTTGAGTTTTCAGATACCTCTTAGGTTTGGATTCTCTTTTGACAGAGATTGAAGGTGACAAATCTGTGTTTTCAAACCACACATTTGTCATCTTCAGAGGTTTCCTCTTGTGAGGTTCCCCAGAGACTTTTTACCTTTTACTTACAGAGAGAAGATTTGGAAAACCAGGTTTTCTTGTATCTCCAATGTGAAATAGAGAGGACATAGACTTGTTTCTTTTGGTTCCGGTATAGGGATCTATATCACAGAAGCCAATTCCCCGTCTCCCTATTTGTGTGTTTATTTTTTCGTACACCTTCTGAGCATCTTGAAATTTTTTAATTTGAAGATCTCTTCTGAGTAAATCTTGACAGAGGACTTCTCTTTCCTTTTGAAAGTAATTTTTAAGAGCTAGGATGTTCATTCTGTCGCACTCAACGTTCATTAGTTCTTTAAATTTACTTTTCATAGAAGAATTAAGTTCATAAATCTTTTCTTTTAAATGATTTATCTTTTTGTTCCAGTCCATTTCAATTTCTTCTTTCTCTTTAAAGATTTTAGCTTTTTCTTGAGTGAGAAGTTGTTAAATCCAGATCCGTGCAACAATATAGAAATCGAATATGATAAGCAATAAGAAATATGATTTCAACTGGTCATCCCTTTCATTAACTTTCAGAGAGAATTTTACAATAAGAGTTGGAAAGCTAAAGAGATGATTAGCTTGTTTTTCCAAGCTAATCACACATTAAATACATCGGGCCCGTGGTTAACAAGCCCACGGTCCGTTCACTAATAAGCTCTAATTTCAACAAATACAATTTAACCCTTGAACTTTAAATCAACTATAAAACCTGCCCTAACAATCTCCCCCTTTGATTTGAAGTTCGAGTTGGCGCTCTAGATCTCTCCAGTTGAAGACATATCTTTTGCGAAGCGCGAAGTGTACCTCGAACAATCTGATGGCGCGGCGATAGTCGATGTGATCTTCAATCATTTCCAAGGCATTCCGAGCAGTTACTTCATTAGGATTCGGAACATAAGAATACCTTGGATTTTCAGACTCGTGCTGAATAATCTTTCGAAGAGCATCTCTGACCTTTAGAAGCGTGCCGTCACAAAATCTGTCTACCTGACTGAAACGCATGAATTTCTTCTCCTTTTGCTGATTGAGGTAAACAATCCCGAATTCTAGTTCCAGAAGCATAGCGTTCTCGAGATACATATTTAACTCAGGTGCTTTCAGATTCGGCTTGATCAGATTTACCTTTTTCGCCTTGTTCTCGATAGCCATTTGGAAGTCCGTTAGATAAGACATCATGATGGTGCGGACCAAGTATCGACGAACAGCTTCGAGTTCCTTTGTAAACCCTAGCGGTCGGATGGTTCTTGTACGTAAGTCTTTCAGAATAACCAGAAAGTCGAGTGGTCGGAGGTTCTTGAAGTCAGCTTCTGAAAATTTCCATTCGTTCCCATCTTCACGTCGAACAATGAAAAATGGGTAGATGATCCTCATAATACGTCTTGAATAGATACTGATTACCTTTGTGATTCGAAGTTTGGTTCTGACCTGGTTGACTGGAAGACACCGCTGCATTGTGCTGATATATCGGCGTTGAAACTCTGGGTCAAGGTTGTAGATACCCAGACAGAAAGTCGGCTCGATCAGACGAAGCTTGTGTACGAACAGCTTCTTTAAAGATTCCTCCAGATGAGGGATAAGTACCATGATCTTCTCCCAACGGATTTGTTACTGTTGAGGAGAGGGAGGATGACCAGAAGCTATCGTGGGAGGAGAAGTTGTCGGAAGATCGGAAGTAGTAGACTCGGGTCTTGTTGATGATGTTCCGGCGGGTTGAGCATAGTGAACGGGGGATGTTCCATACAAATTTTGGGGCAGGAACTGATCATAATCAATGTTGTCGTCCTCATCAGTGGGGAAGACCAAATTTACCTGGAGATTTACGACACTGGTGGCTTTTTCGTACCATGCATCTTCGGTCTCCGGGTTGGCTTCACAATCTGGATCTTTCATGTCCAGAATTGGTATGTCTGATAAGTCAAAATCAATCAGTTCCTGTGTTGAACCCTCGGGCTTTTCAACCGTCGGGTCTTCTTCATCTGATATCTACATGTCTATAACCATGTCTGCTAAAGGCAACTCGGCTTCAGGTGCTTCTGTTGTAGCTGCCGCAGTTGGGGGTTCCTGATGAACCACAGTTGTAGCTTCAGACTGGATCAGGGAGGCGGTCTCGGTCAGACATTGTCTTTTCTCCCCCTCACGGTGATCAGGATCATCCTGGTCATCGTGCTTACGTTTCAGACCGCCTGCTTGACTCTTGCAGGTATCTTCGAGTGAGCGGACTCTCTCGGACAGCGTTTTGAGCGCTAGGTTGTAGTCCTTGAGAGTCGAGTCAATGGCGTCTAAGCGAGTGGTAATAGATGAAGATGGAGCAGTGACCTGTGATCGGAGAACTGAGATCAGGTCTGCTTCAGTAGAGGCGGTTGTATCTGATTCCTGGAGCAGTTGGGCCAACAGCATCGTCTTCAGGGTGTCCACCGAATAGATAGGTTGCGGTTGAATCGGTGGAGGTACAGGGGCGGTTTCAGTTTCGACGAGATGGCCTTTACCTTTGATAGCACGCATAGCTTTGGCAAGTTCAGCGGCTACATGTTGCTGCATCCGTTGCTCCATATCCTGGCGGACAGCCTCAAGGGTGCTGTCCAGGGACCCTGGTGACACAAAGTATAGGTTACTAACTCCGGGACCACTTAGGTTACCCGTTGAGACATCTACCGCGGGGGTAGAGCCACCTACGTTCACAGTTGGCGTGATAATAGTTGTGGTAGGATTTCCGTCCGATCCTCGTGTTCCGGCTGACGGAGACACTACAGACGTTCCGGTCGGGTCACTAAGAGCCGCGACTTGGTGTTGTTCCGCATCAAGTGTCCTAGTCAAAGAATCTTCAATAACAAGTGGATCTAGACTCGATGGTGGACAGAAAGAAGTCGAGACTGGGGGTTGCTGGTCTCTTGTTTCAACACCAGTACTCTCCGAGTGAGAGACTGGTGGAAGTTGTGCTATATCCCTGTGTGAGACTGAAACATCTGTCTATTGAGAGACGGATGAGTGGCTGGGGGGTCGTGCAATTGCTCCACTGTGTCCACGGAGTCTTCTTCAATACCCCGTCCCAACAAATGAGATGGGATAGCAGATGTGGCTACCCGGATATCGCTCGGTTCGGTTCGCTCAGGAGCCTCTTTTTCTTTACGGCTCGTTCTTTCCTGGTTCAACTTTGATAGCAGTTCTCTCCGCCTCGCATGATCTAACTCCTCTACTTGTTCTCCCTCAGATGTCCTAATAATCGTTCCGATTCCAGTATGAGGAGGTGAGTCAAGAGGGATTCCAACAGTGAAATCTGGGTTAGGTCCGATACCGTGAGGTATTTGTTTCAGGCGTATGGAACGGTCGGTATCGGAGTCCGTGGAGTCAGAAACTACGTGTTCAACTTGGTGAGGTGGGGAAGAGGGTTCGGTAACATATGGTTCGGTCGAGCGATGAAGTGCGGGTCTAGATTGGGGTTGGTTGTAACCGGGTTGCGATCCCGCTGCACCACCTACACTCGCTCCCCTTCCTTTCACAACTAACACACCCCGCCCGATAGCACCTGCTTGTTGGGCCCTTCCACTTCTCATCCTCGGACCCTCACGTCCCTCGGGTCTATCTCCCTGGGCAAGTCCCTCCGGCTCTGGCCGGACCATGGGAGTACCTAACTCTCGCCTATAAGCAACTACCCCTGGAGCATTGGGATCAGCGACGGCTAATAGGGCTTCAGGGATGGACATGGCTACCGCATTGGATGGGTTGCGGGTAACCATGAACTGAAGATTGCAGATAGGGCATACCGGATGTGCAACAAGTCTGGGTATCGCTGGATTAGCGTCCATGTGTTGACGCACTGCTAACGATAGGAAACGCGGGTACGGGAGGAACTTCTTCTGTTTCGTTCCTCCGATATGTCGGATGGTGGTAACAAGTTCACGCCAGATGATCATGGCGAAGTCGACATGGCGGTTGTAGCAGACGGCGTGAACTAGGCATAGAAAGTCACCGGTGCCCTGATCTATACCTTTCCATCTAGAGGATAGACACCTGTTCAGAATCGTAAACAAGGTGTACCATATGGGGGCTAGGTATTTCCGGTTGAACGCTGAAGGTCTGGGAAGATCATGGTTGTAGCTGAGCGCGCGGATTTGTGCGCATAGCGTGTCGTCATTTACGGTAGGATCGTACCGTTCATGTCATGCGGCGTCGCCAGCCGGAAGAGAAAGGGGTCGGCGAAAGGAGTCAGGCGTTAGGGTGAACGGTTGGTTGTCTATCATTGCCGTTATCGTCTGTGAAGTACCGGCCGTGCGGACCTGTGCCGTGAACCACACTTGAAGAACGTAGATCAACGGGACGTCGGTAGTGCGGTTGAGGGCCTCACGAATAGGATGGCCCATGAGGATATCCAGTATAACCTGGTGTTAGGGTTGGGTCTGAAGAGCGCCGGATCCATTTAGTGATTGTTCGCCTCCATCTCGGTGCCATGGTCAGGGTCAACCAAGGCAGCATCTGCTTCGTCGTTTATGATTTCCTCTTCTTGAGGTATATGCTCTTCCGGAGGTTGTTGTGGATTTTGTTGATCTGTCATTGCAATATCTGTAAAAGAAACGCACAGTTAGTTACTGAGATTGATGAACAATTGTTGGCGCGTACCTTTGCTGTGATTGGCTCAATCTGAGACAGATCGAGGACTGGTAGGAACAAAATAGGTACTGAAATTGCCAACTGGGGTGTCCGGACAAACATGGGAATGCCAAGTTTTCCGGACAGAAAGAGGTTACCGGATGAGAATGGGGGTGCCCGGATAAAGTTGGGACTCCGTACATGGGAGTCCGGGTGTTAGAGGAGTCTGGGTAATGAGAGAGTCCGGATAAAGATGATTAATCCGGACAGAGGTTCCCGGGTACACTATTTTTCCGGATAACATTAGAGTCCGGACACCAAACTACCCGGTAGTTGAACTTACCGGAAACCCTAAGGTTTCCGGACAACTAGGTCTCCAGGTGATGGTAGTGTCCGGATGGATTATCATGATGTTGAAGGTGTCCGGACACGACGAATGTGTCCGGACGAAGACTCAATCTTCATATTGGCAAAAAGGTAGGTGCGTAAGGGTTGTCCAAAAGCAAATATTAGCGTAATGGAGTATTGACAACCCTTGAATCGCATCCATTGAAGCTAAACCGACGAAAAAAACCCTTGAGGGTTTCGGTCACTGATGGATCGACCCAATCAGAGGTCGTCTGCGGTGCAAAGTGTGTGAAACGCGAAGATATATGAATAGCAGTGACAATCGAGGAACATACCTGATTTTGGGAACGAAAAACACTGTGAAATTTCGATCCGAGAGGAGTCCGTGTGCGAGAGAGAGAGAGAAAAGGGTTTAGGGTTTTGCGATATCCGGATAAGTGAAGTATGAGAAGTCCGGATACCAATATATACCCGGGTGGGATCCGGGACTTATCCGACCCGGAGAACTATCCGGTCCGGATTCTGTCCGGAAACCAAGAGTTTTCCGGATACTGTCCGGAAAACATAGAAAAATCCTGTTTTGCGTTAGAATTTTGCAGGATGTTGGACTGGAAGAGTATTGTCTCTCGCTCCCCCTCAAACTGAGCATGGGGATTTATCGTTCCCCCTCGGATAGTGCAGTGGAGTGTAGTGGAGGAGTCCGACACAAAAAAACTTTTAGACTCTTAAAGAAAAACTTGTGCCGCTCCCCCTCCGATGATGACTATAACACACACGCAGGAGTGCCCACACACACAAAACTTTTGACATTTAAGAAAAAACTGTGTGACGCTCCCCCTCAAAGTATGAGGAAACTTACCTGAGACCGCAAAGTGCTCCCCCTGAACACAAGAACATATGGTGAAAGCACAGAGATAGTGAACGAAAATACAGACGACAGTATGAAATAAGAGAAACACACGAAGAAAGAAAGAAAACAAACGAAATCTACCTAATAAATACAGAGACTAAAATCTAACTGTGTAACCGAGACAAGTAGAATACAGGTGCGAGGAAGTGTATACTCATGAGGAGTAGACAGTTACGCGTAGATGTATGGAACTTGTAACGGGCACACATTCGGATTAAGTCTTCAGATTTAGCATACCTAGCTTGAACACAAGAAATTTGAAACGTTTTTCATCCAAGGCTTTGGTAAACAGGTCTGCTAACTGATGCTCAGTATTTACGAAGTAGAGTTCGACTGTACCTCTTTCGACGTGATCCTTAATAAAATGATACCGAACGTCGATGTGCTTCGTCTTGGTGTGTTGGACCGGGTTGCTTGATATGGCAATTGCGCTCTTCGAGTCACAGTAGATCAGGACTTTGACATACGTAAAGCCGTAGTCTTTGAGTTGCGTCCTCATCCAGATTACTTGAGAACAGCAGCTTGCGGCGGTTACATACTCTGCCTCGGCAGTTGACGTGGAAACGCATTGCTATTTCTTCGATGCCCATCTCACTAGGCTATCTCCCAATAATTGAATGTGCCCCGAGGTGCTCTTGCGGTCCAACATGCATCCCGCGTGATCCGCTTCAGAGTAAGCGAATAGGCCCAAACCTGTCTCTTTCAGGTACCAAAGGCCAAGATCAACAGTACCACGTAAATAACGAAAAATTCGTTTAACGGCATTGTAATAAGACTCTTTAGGGTTTGACTGATAACGGGCGCAAAGAAATGTTGAAAACATGATGTCTGGTCTACTGGAAGTTAGGTACACTAAAGAACCGATCATTCCCCTATACAATTTGGCGTTGACAGCCTTTCCGTTAGGATCGGCGTCAAGATTTGTATTGGTTGCCATGGGAGTTTTCATGTGTGAGGACTGGTCCAATTGGAATTTCCGAAGAATAACCTGAATGTATTTGGACTGGTTTATGAAAATTCCTGTCGACAGTTGTTTAACTTGAAGACCAATGAAAAAGTTCATCTCACAAAGCATACTAATTTTAAAAAAATTTCCCATGAGAGTGGCAAAGTTCTTTGCATATAAAGGACTAGTAGAACCGAAAATGATGTCATCCACATATACCTAGACTAGAATTATGTGACCCATTTCGTTCTTGATAAACAGAGTAGAATCAATGGTACCTCGAGTGAACTCGGCTTCTAACAAGAACTTTGACAGTGTGTTGTACCATGCTCGCGGAGCTTGCTTTAAGCCGTATAGTGCCTTGTCTAACATGTAGACGTGATCAGGCTTCGAGTCATCCACAAATCCGTCGAGTTGCGACACGTAAACTTCTTCTTGGAGGTCGCCGTAAAGAAAGGCTGTCTTCACATCTATTTGGAAGACTGTGAAGTTCTTGTGCGCTGCATAAGCGAGAAACATACGGATTGCCTCGATGCGTGCAACCGGAGAATAGGTCTCATCATAGTCGATCCCCTCTTGTTGTCAGTACCCTTTGGCCACAAGACGCGCCTTGTTGCGAAAAATGATACCGTCTTCGTCCTTTTTATTTTTGAAGATCCATTTGGTGCCGATTACCGTCTTGTGCTTAGGACGTGGAATGAGTCGCCATACCTTTAGAGCTTCAAACTGATTTAGCTCTTCTTGCATGGCTATGATCCAGTCTGGATCTTCGAGCGCTTCGCGTACGTTCGTCGGCTCAATCTTGCTCAAGAAGCCGGAAAATAGACACAAGTTGGCGGAAGCGCCTCGTGTGTGAACAGGAGTGGAGGGATCATCGATGATCTGATGTATGGGATGGGCCTTCGTCCATTTGGTGGAGTGCAGAAGCGGCTGCTGGGTAGAGTGAGATGCGTCCGGATCCACATACGAACTAGATGGAAGGTCTTGAACCGCTTCTAGAGTAGCAGTCTTGTTTCTTGGAGGAAGTAGGGGAGGATTCGTCGATGGTTGAACAACTTCTGGTTCCGAGGAGTTCAGAGGTTGAGCATCGGTTGTAGCAGATGACGAATCAGTAGGAGCGATCTCCGATATTATAGGTTCCTCCGGGGGGTTACAGTACCAGGTGCATGCATATCTGAGGATGACGGTTGAGCCGTCTCTATTATTGTTGAGGGTGTGCTCGTAGAAGGAGGCAGACCAGATAAAGCGGCCGAATACTCATTGCGAGCAGCTTCAAGTCGCGGTTGCACTGAGACAGGAGCAGAAGAGTTAAGTATGTCATCATAGAAATATTGAAACAGTAAATCTAAATCAGAAGAGTCAGCATTCGATGAAGATGCATGATGCGGATTTACTGTGGCTTGTGCAGATCCCGAACTCGAAGGTCCGGAAGCTAGCACTCCAGTTAAACTGGGTTCTGAACTGAGTTATTTAGAAGCCAAATCTGCGGCTTCGTCGAATGTCACGTTTATGCTTTCAACAACGGATTTGGTCTGTTTGTTGTAAACGCGATACGCCTTAGCCTATGTGGAGTATCCGATGAAAACTCCTTCGTCCGCCTTGGGGCTGAATTTCCCGAGATCATCCTTGTCGTTCAGCACATAGCAAGTGCACCCCGAAGGCGTGAAAGTAGACGATGGTCGGAACGTGATTATTCATGATCTCATACGGCGTCTTGTTGAACCACTTGAGAAGGATAGAGCGGTTTTACGTGTAGCATGCCATAGACACCGCTTCAGCCTAGAGATATAGCGGTAGATTTGCTTGGGAAAGCATTGTGCGGGCAGCTTCAATGAGAGTACGGTTCCGTCTTTCCACCACTCCATTTTGCTGAGGAGTGCGTGCGGCAGAGAAGGTGTGTGTGATGCCCACTGACCTCAGATAGTCATCCACCTTTTGATTCTTGAACTCCGTCCTGTTGTCAGTTCTGATGGACTGAACATCACCCAAGTGTAGCGTGAGTAATCGTCCACCATCACAAGCACGTATTTGCGCTTATTGATGCTCAGAACACGCATTGGACCACACAAATCCATATGAATGAGTACGAGGGTCCGGGACGTGCTCGGAGTTGCCTTCGGCGGATGTGATGCGCGCTTCGTCTTTCCCTTTTCGCATGCTCCACAGAGACGATCCTTCACGAATGGAAGTTGGGGCACGCCTCTGACGTGTCTGCCTAACACCAGTTGATTGATACTTCTGAAGTTGAGGTGTGAAAGACGTCTATGCCAGAGCCAAACTTGATCAGAGTCGGCTTTTGACAAGAGACAGACAGTTTTGTCGGATTTGATTGCTGCGAGGTCAATGGTGTAGATATTGGTCTTTCGAGTCCCAACCAATAGCTCTTCTCCGTCGTTGTTGAGGATTCTACACCTTGTGGATTTAAAGCTGACCTCGAGATCCTTGTCGCAGAATTGACCGATGCTGAAGAGATTGTGTCCTAATCCTGCGACGTGGGATACCTTCTTGATTGTTATCTTGTCTTGTACGATGTCGCCATAGCCCACGATCGGCGACTTCTCGTTATTCCCAAATCTCACGTGTCCGCAATATTCTTCTTTGTAGTTCGTGAGAAACTCATTTCTTCCGGTCATGTGCTTGGAGCATCCAGAGTCTAAGTACCACACATTACCGTTCTGCAAAACAAGATTAGTGACGTTTAGGTACCAAAATTTGTTTGGGTCCTGGGGGGTTAGATTTGGCACTGCCTGGGGAAGCTTGCTTTGTCCCAGCTTTCCCTTTAGGTGTAGGATTTACACCGGTGGAGGGAACTGGTTTTGGCACTTGTTTCCTCGTCGGTGCAGAATTTACACCTTTAGGAGGAACAGGTTTTGTGGCAGCTTTCCACCTGGGTACCGGTTTAACCCTAGTAGAAGCAACTCGTGTAGGAATGGGGTGAGTCTCCCGCTTTGGTTTAACTGCTTGTTTGGTACCCCGTTGGGACTGGTGTTTTTGCTTATTATTGTGGGGTTTTCACTTATGAAATAAGTCACCAACAAAATAAGGCGCATACCAATCATTATTGTGAATATCATCAAAATCGTCCCAACCACAATTAGAACAACATAAACAATCATGCGATGACTGAATCAAATGATTAAGAAAATTAACTTTAACGGGAAAAGAAACATCAAAATGGTTCCAATGATTCCAAGCATAATTGTCTTTGTCTATTCTAGAATTAAAAACAGGTGGGGAAGACTTTGACGCATCCTTCTTGACAGATTCCCTCTTTAGCCACTTTGGTGTTTCTTTATTAGCGCGACCATTTTTATCTGAAACAACAGGGACAGAATGATCAGTGAGTTTAGTAGGAACAGTATTGTTGGTTGGCAAAGGTCCGGTCTCTTGCCTCGGCTGTGATTGCCTTTTAGAAACTGGTTTAGAAGTTGGTTTTGATTGAGAAATCTTGATCACAGCTGGGACCTTTGTGTTCGAACATTGACCTTTTTGAAAATCGACCGTATGATTCGCCACAGGAGATAAAAAATCAGTGTGACTTGGAAGAGGTTTGTCAAAGGGGAATGACTCAAACTCTTCATCACAGTTACCTTCGGAGTTCATGTACTCTGGAAAATCTATCTTGGGAAGTACTGGACTAGGATCAGGTGAGGAAGGCGAGGAACTCTTTGTGCTTGTGTGCTTTGGGGAATTTGGTGCGGAAGCTAAGAAAAAATCAGAGTTCAAATTCTTTAAAACTCTCTCGTCTTGAGAATCTTGACCGTCTTGTGAACTAGAAATCTTGCCTAAGAAAGCTTTGCACGAAGACGTGTCAGATGAATTTGAGGAAAGGTCGGGTGAAATCTGCTTTTCAGATTGCAGTTGGTCAATTTGCTCTTGAAGCTGACCATTTCTCGTGTACTCTTTCATCTTTTCTGTTGCCAAGGCAGACAGTTGTGATGTGAGTCGATTGATTTCACTCCGAAGGATTTCCTGTCCTTCACCAGACATAACTTCGGTTTTGACCGGTTGTAGATTCTCAAGTTTTGTAAGTAATACTTGTCTTTTCATTTGAAACCTTGATCTTTCTTTCTCAATGGACTCCTCCAACTCGACTATCTTTGCTTCCAAGATGAGAGGGGGAACATAGAGTTTAAACGCATCCGTCTCAGTCTTGGTTGCAGGTGCTAGGTCCTCATCCTTTGTGGAGGAATCCTTGGGACTAGCTACCTTGTAGGGGTCGAAGTAGTCATTGGAAAGGTACTTTTTGTCCTTTTGATACGAGTAGTTTAAAGGTTCATAACAAAATAGAAGTTGAATTCCTCGTTTTTGTGTGCGTTTATGTTCCTCGGTTTCCTCCTCCTTTTCTGTTTCAAGAGGACCAGTCCATTGAATTGCGTACTCTGGGTACTTTTTATCCAACCCAAAGCAAGCAAAATCATACATGGTTGGAACTTGATATCTTCCCTTTTTTAAGTAGTGTGGGTTATCATATCCGATTCCCCACTCTTTGTTGAAGTACGTGAACTCTTTGGGTTTGTTCAAAAAAATGGTTTGATCAGTTTGACCCCTTTTGTGGAGTTTGGTTTCAAGATCAAGAATTTTGGTCACATACTCCTTGTGTTGAATTTGAAGAGAAGAACATTGATAAGTAATGTCTTCTTTCTCATTCAAGCACTGATCAAACTGACGTTGGAGATCAGATAATTTGGCCCTTAAGTCTTTAGGTGCTAATGACAGATTTTTGCATTTAATGGTCAAGTTAGCATTTTCAGACTTATACTTCTCAGTTAATTTCTTTTGAACATTAAGCTTTTCAGTTATTGAACTGATTTCAAGCTTTTGTTCTTCATTTGTGGCCTTGGGGGAGTTTGCGTTTTCAGTGATAGTTTGCAGTTGAAGTATGAAGTTTTGTAGGAAAGAATCACATACCTGATTTGTTGTTGCCTTTTCTTCATCCGTAGACGATTGATATCCCAAGAATGCATCAGCACCTTCATGATCGTCCTCATCATCAGATCTTCCTAACCAGTACTCATTTTCAACGAACATTGCCTCCCCAGCCTCCTTCTGTCTGGCCAGTGCAAGCTTGGCCTCATAGTAGTGCGAGTTCTTCACTGTAGGCTGACGGCAGTCTTTAGCGAAGTGACCGTGTTTCCCGCAGTTGTAGCATTTCACAGGTTCATCTCCCTTCTTCCGGTCACCTTTCTCTGTCTTCTCCTTCTTCTCAGATTAATCTTGCTCTTCTACCTTCTTCTTTCCTTCATACCGATCCTTATAGTCATGACGCTTATTGGAGGAAGTGGAGTAGCGTTGACTATTGGAAGATGGCTTCTTGTAGAACTGTTGTTGTTGAAAGGATTTCGTCAGAAGGGCAATAGCTTTCATTAAGTCTGATACTTCACCATCAGCATCACCGTCTTTCTCGTCTTCAGGTTCTGACTCGGAGGAGCTTTGCTGTGGACCGTGTCTGGACTTGCTGCTCGAAGATTTCCCTAGTTTGGAAGTCATGAGGGCAATAGGATCAGCAGATGGTTTTGGCTCATTCTTCTTCTCTCCCAGAAGCTCATTCACTTCATCTTCGTCTTGGAGAAGTGTCTCGTACAGTTCATTGATGCTGATGTTCTCTATCAAGTTGTTGTGCTTGACATGCGAAGCATACACTTTCCATTCAGGTAGCAAATTGTTGAGGAACTTTAGAGCGTTCTCAGTATTGGAACGAACAATTTTAATCTTGTTCAGTTCATTGAGGAGTAGACAGAATCGTTCATAGGTCTGGGTGAGGGATTCACCGTTGCCCTGCTTGAACCCATCGAACTTGGTTATCGCGCTATTTATCTTCAGCTGATTTCCTACAACGCTCCCACGCATCATTCTGGATACTTGGTCCCACATGCCCTTAGCTGTCTCTTTGTAACTATCTATCGCAGTGTAGATGGAATTTGGAAGAGCTTGAATCAGATATCTCTTTGCATGCTTTTCACCTTCAATCATGCCTCTTTCAAATTCTGTCATTTCAGCAGGATTCTTGTCCTCACGTCGAGCTACTGCAGTTGAAGTTGCAGCTATGTCCTTCATTGGCTTGGGAATTGGGCCATTATCCAGAGCTCTCTTGATGTACTCATAGTTGTCCTTGGACTCTATGAAGATCATGAACCTATCTCGCCATTGGCTGTACTCGTTCGGATAGAGACACGGTGGCTTGGTGTCAGTGCCAATTGCGAGAGCATTACGAGAAGTAGACATCTTCGGTTGCAAAGGAGTGATCGTCAGACATGTAGATTGATTCAAAGGGTAAACCTAACGCAAGGCACTAAGAGTGAAATCCTAATGCAGGGTCTACGAGTGATTTGATCTTAGAGTGAGCTTATTGGATAGGAATCCAGATAAGATTATGATCAGGAAGTGTTCAGATTAAACAGATCAAAGAAATCACAAAATGTCCGGGTAATGAAAAGAATCCGGATAGCACAGTTTCCGGATAACACAGGGGTTACCTGAAGAAACTGGTTACCGGATAAGTAATTTAAACAAAAGTTACCGGGTAAAGAGGTGTCCGGATAAGAAGCTTACCGGATACATAGATGTCCGGACAAGATACTTACCAGATACAGAGATGTTCGGATAAATTGGTGTTCGAGAACTTTGGGTTTTCGGAAACTAATTTACCCGGATTGATTGGATTTAGTATGACTTACCCGGAGAGTTGGAACTTACCCGGAAGACTTACCCGGAAAAGATGAGGAGTCCGGATGGAACTGGAGGTACCCGGATGGAATTCACACAAACGTCCGGACACTATCAACTTGTCCGGAAACCGCGGCTGGTTTATCCCGACTCTGCGGCTGTTTGCTTAAATCGATCGACTTTTCGATTAGGGTTGCCCAAAATCGATCCTGGAAGATTAGTAATTATGCAAAACACAAAAATAACACTAATCCAATCGATTAGGGTTGCCCAAAATCGATCCTGGAAGATTAGTAATTATGCAAAACACAAAAATAACACTAATCCAATCGATTTCAATGCAAAAATAACAAGTTTTGATGGTTAAAAATCGAATCTTTTATCAAGAACACTACCAAAAACTTTTGACCTTAATTTGCTAAATTAATCACTCAAACGATCGAATTGGAATGCGAAAATTTGCAGAATTACTCACAAGTATAATGCTAACACAACCCAATAAACAGAATTGAACAATTTAGCGAGAATCAAGATTTCGAAAATTCAAGATTAACACATACGGGAAAAGTCAAAAACTTACCAGAAATCACTAGAGAGGCTTTGAATCGAATCCGTCCGTCTGCTCTCATACCAATTGTTAAATCCAGATCCGTGCAACAATATAGAAATCGAATATGATAAGCAATAAGAAATATGATTTCAACTGGTCATCCCTTTCATTAACTTTCAGAGAGAATTTTACAATAAGAGTTGGAAAGCTAAAGAGATGATTAGCTTGTTTTTCCAAGCTAATCACACATTAAATACATTGGGCCCGTGGTTAACAAGCCCACGACCCGTTCACTAATAAGCTCTAATTTCAACAAATACAATTTAACCCTTGAACTTTAAATCTACTATAAAACCTGCCCTAACAGAAGTCTAGCTTCTCTCTCATAGAAGGTGAGCTTTTTCTGAATATCTTCACAAGTCTTTTTCATTTTAGTGTATTCAATGTTAAGTTTAATCAAGTCATCTTCTGCAGTATTAGAGTTAGAGGTAGAAGTGGATACCTCACTGTCGGAGTCAGAGCTGACTTCTGCCATGCCACAGAATAGAGCATTATTTGTTTCGCCTTCGTCAGAGGATGTGTCAGACTCCCAGATTTCTTTGTTCACCATTAGTGACTTCTGAGTATAGTATTCAGCCTTCTTTTTACAGAAAGTTGCATCCCTCTGAGGGCGATTTGACTTGCTCCTGCATTCGTTGGCAAAGTGACCTGGCTTTCCACAGTTGTAGCATCCTTGGTTATGTGTGGAGCTTCCAGCTCTATCGTCTGACCTCTGTCGGTCACCACTTCTTTCTGTTCGGCATTCATTTGCGTAGTGGCCTGACTTACCACATTTGTAACACTATTGAATATGTGGAGTGTTGCCAGCTTTGTCTTCCGACCTCTGTCGGTCATTTCCTCTGTCATTTCTGTCACTGGACCTCTGTCGGTCACCACTTCTGTCGTTTGACCCTTCTCTTTCTCGATTCTCTCTTACATATCGTTCATTACCAGATTTCTTCCGGTATCCTCTGTTGAATTCCCTAGTCAAGAGAGCTAAAGATTTAGCTATCGAGGCCAGGGTCGTTTCTTCTTCTGCTGCTACTTCCTCTTCTTCTTCACTTTCTACCATCATGATTTTCTTCTTCTTCTCCTTTCTTTCCTCATTCTTTGGTTTCTCTTTAACCTCTATAGTCTTACCAACCAATGCAAGAGGTGCAATGATCTGGGCTTTTGCTTGTGCTACCTGAGGCTCTTGTGCTGCTAATGTTCCATAGAGGTCTGATAGGGTCCAGGAATATAAGTCTTGATTTGTTTGCAGAGACATAGATAACTGAAGCCATTCTTCATTTAGGGACTTCAGGAACATAACGTTGTTTTCTTCAGAGGTTCTGTGGATGCCGAACTTCTTGCACTTGTTTATTAGAGAGTTGAACTTATCATACGTAGTTTGCAGAGATTCGGTTGATAGAGCTTTAGAGGCATAGTATTCATTTATGTATTGAGCTCTGCGGTTCTTTTGGGTTTTGACTCCTCCTTCTAGTTGTTTTTCCAGTTCTTTCCATAGATTATATGCAGATTCACATGCATCCATAGAATGGAAAAGGTCATTTGGGATGGCCATGATCAGAATTCTCTTAGTTTTCTGAGCAACTTCGTATTTAGCCCAATCAGAATCAGACCAATTTTCTTGGGTCTTTGGTTTTGTGTGTTCTGGAATTTCAGGTGTGTCGTCTGTGCTAGGAACACGAGGTACAGTTATCTTGGGAATGAAAGGAGGGTTACGTATATAATAAACCAATTCTTTGTCAGTACCCTCAAAGAAGTGAATCATTCGAATCTTCCATTGAGGGTATTCTTCTCTAAGAAGAGTGGGAGGTTTGGTTAAGGAACCAACAGAGAGGAAGTTGTTTGTATTTGTCATTTTTAGAGAGATAAATTATCCAGAAAAAGGGTTTTAACAGCAGATTTTCAGAGTATGAAGTGGATGCTTCGTATGAAGTTTTTGAGCTTAAAAGCTTTAAGTTGAGCACTAAAATGGTGTTTTTAACCAGAATAACAGATTCTATACATTTACCAAAGTTTGAATGAATCGAAAATGGCAGAAAAACAGAAATTGTTTGAATAATATGAAGAATAGGTTAAAAATCCAAGTTTCTACCAAAGATCATAGTTTTAGAGTGGATCCTTGATATTAAAAATCAAGGTTTGTTCTGATACCAATTGTTGGTTCTTTTTTGCTAAAACAATGATCTTAACTTTCAGTTAGTTCAGATTGTATGGTGCGGAAGCGTATTTAAGAACTGAAAGATAATGTAAGGTAGAAGATCACACAATATCAAATAAAGCAAAGAGTATATAACATATGTTTCTCAAAGATTACTGTATTTGATATATAATAAGAACACCAAGAACTTTAAAGGATTAACAAGAAATTTGTAGTTTAATGGTGTGTGTGTTGTGAAAAGCTTAATAGAAGAATTCACATGAACCTTCTATTTATACTACTCCTAAAGGGGACAATAAGGACTGAAGGTACAAAGACACTGTTCTGGAATAGTAGCTGGAAAGTACAAGACATTGTTCTGGAACAGTTGTAGATACAACGTTCATTAAATGCTCCGTATTCAGCTTTAGGTGGAAACCTATCAGAGTTTGACACGTGGAGTTGTTAGGTCACGCCTTTGTACGATTGATCTTTAGAACCTTCGAATGGTAGGTATTGTAAGAAGCATGTTCGTCCTTGTTAAGATCTTTTGCGTAGATCTTCTTTTTGCCACAGAAGCTCTATCAAGTATGACAGGGGCTCTGTGGCCTTGTCCGCATAGAAGAGACTCATTGTTTCTTCACTTCGGTCTTCTTGATTAACCCGGCAGAGCCTCTGTCGAAGACTTCTGTCTTCTCGGTTACTCGGCTACCAGGCAGAGCCTCTGTGGGTTACTTCTGTACTTAGACTATTTTCACTACTTTTATAAACAGAAAGATTGGATCTAACATCTTCCAATAGCTGAAGGATGATCATGCATTTCCATCCTTAAGATGCATAAAGAGTAAAAAGGTTAATACTTTTAGGAGAATTTTGTTCTAAATTGCTATGTGATAAAAATACAATGAAATTGACACCATTACTCGATTTCTTTAAAAAAATATAATTTTAATCATTTGCCTTCTTTTTGCTGAAGGGGTTGCGAAAGGTTTCTTTGAGCCTTCACATCCATTTAACTATTGGAATTACCTAAAAGAAAATTAAAAATGAACATCAAACAAAATTTGATTTAGCCGTAGTAGTAAATAAAAACCAATTAAGCAAAAGGATGGAAAGGTGGAATAACTTCAAGAAGAAAATGGCAGCAAATGCATTATGGGATTTAAATAATTAAATCAAGGAACTAAAGGCAACGAAAAAGACCTAAAACTAAAAGCAACTACAACTGATAAAAATTCAAAAGGATGGATAAAAACCCTAACAGCAAGGAACTGATAAAAAATTGATAAAATTCAACAAATCACAGCAAAGAATAGGGGTTGAATGTAGAGAAAACTAAAACTAATTAATTAGCCTCAATGAAAGTAGAGAAAAAGGAACTGAAAACGATGCATATTCTCATACAAATGACTAGCCATATAATAATTAATACATAGGTAAATAGCTATCAGTACCTTTGTATAAGATCTAATAGTGATATTATCCCAAACTGGGCATCAGTACCACCGCGACTCTTGCTCTCAAAATCGATAACTTAATCAATAAGAGTAACCCTAGTAAAACGAAAAATCCCTACCAAAACAAGATCTGCGAAAAGGGTTTTTGCGTACCTGCAACTGCAGATCTGAAACAAACACAAGGGTGGTTTTAGAGGTGTGAAGGCATTTTCAGAAACTAACACAAAACCTAGATTTTGGGTGGAAACGTTCGATCTGGAAATCTTCAGGTTAAAACCTACAAGAAAACGAAAACTGAACGAAAACCGAACGAAAGTAACACCGAATTTAGAGAATATATATATATGAAGCAGCGGAAAAAAGAGAAGCAACATTTTACTCTTTTGTAAACAGAATATAACTTATTCAGAAAAAAGAACCAAGTCCATTAATTACCTCTAGATCTTTAATTGAGCAAAAAGAACCTGAGCCGAGGAAAACGAAGATTTCATATGTTCATCATCCATCGTGGTCGCCCACCAGATGCTTCGATCTTATGATGTGGGTGTATTTTGAATGAGTGATCCAGAAGAACTTCATTGGGGGAGAGGGACACCACGTGGGGAGTTATTTTGGGGACGTGGGAGAGGTTTTAGGGCAGTTTTAATGAGGGTGGACGAGTGGTTGGACGACAACTGAGTCATGGTGAGAAGGAAGGTTATTCTGTGCTTTAGAGTTGTACATTATACATAGAAAATTGTATTCTTGAAATCTTGAAAAAAAAAACTAAAATAGAATTTTAAGTAAGTAGTATAGATAATTACATAAAAGTTTTTAAATATATGAACAAAATATTTAAGAAAAATTAGTAAATGTCTTATATAAAATTAGGGGATATTAATTTAAAGTTTTATCATATTAGAGCATCTCCAACGTCGTTGTTAAAATACAAAAATGGGTTTTTGTTTGCTATTTTTTCTAACAATATTGCTATTTGTAAAAAAAATGCATTGATTAATATATTTAAGTTAAATTATGATTATGTTTTTAATATTATAAGGGTGTAAAATGAAAATAAATAATGTAAGGGATATAAAACAAATTAATTCGTACATGTTCATGATATTTAATAACATGATTAAATATAAAAATATTCAATATTGGGCTCATTTCGAAGGTATTGACGAGACGATTACAATGGTATAATTTGTAAAAAAGAAATGTAATTTTTAATGCATTCTAGTTCATATACGATTATTTATGTTAATACGATAAAAGTGTAAAATAAAAAATAAAAAAGTAAGAGATTAAAAGTAAATTGAATAACTAATTCTAAGGGTATAAAGTGTAACTTATAAATTGAAAATTGCTTGATTTTTTAGAGATGTGAGAGAGGTGAGCTTTTAAGATTGTACATCATGCTTCTTTTATTGAATGCGTTGAAAATAACCGTATGTTGAAAATAACCGTTATATTCTTTTAATAAAGTAGTGGTGAGAATGAGGGTTATTCTGTGATTTAGAGTTGTACATTATACATAGAAAATTGTATTCTTGAAATCTTGATAAAAAGTAAAATATAATTTTAAGTAAGTAGTATAGATAATTACATAAAAGATTTTAAATTTAAAAACAAAATATTTAAGAAAAATTAGTTAATGTCTTATATAAAATTAGGGGATATTAATTTAAAGCTTATCATATTAGAGCATCTCCAACATCATTGTTAAAATTAAAAAAAATAGGTTTTTGATTGTTATTCTTTTCTAACAATATTGCTATTTGTAAAAAAAATGCATTGATTAATATATTTTAGTTAAACTATGATTATGTTTTTAGTATTATATGGGTGTAAAATGAAAATAAATAATGTAAGGGATATAAAACAAATTAATTCGTACATGTTCATAATATTTAATAACATGATTAAATCCAAAAATATTCAATACTGTGCTCATTTCGAAGGTATTGATGAGACGGTTACAATGGTATAATTTATAAAAAATAAATATATTTTTTAATACATTCTAGTTCATATACGATTATTTATGTTAATACGATAAGGGTGTAAAACAAAAAATGAAAAAGTAAATGATTAAAAATAAATTGAATAACTAATTTTAAGGGTATAAAGTGTAACTTAGAAATTGAAAATTGTTTGATATTTGAGAGACATGAGAGAGGTCAGTTTTTAAGGTTGTACATCATGCTTCTTTTATTGTACGTGTTGAAAATAACCGTATGTTGAAAATAACCGTTATATTCTTTTAAGGTTGTACCTCATGCTTCTTTTAATGAAAAAGTAAGGGATTAAAATGTCTTCTTAATTAAACTACCTAGGGGTGTTTGGGATTGCTTATTTTGACTTATTTGCTTATTGTTTTTCCACACGGCAAATTAGCCATTTTTAATGTTTGGATTGAAAAAACAAAAAGTGTTTATGATTTTTTCACATCCCAAATAAGTTGATAAATTACTTCATCCTAACTTTTTTAAAACTACTTATTTACTTTATTACCCTTTCTATAAAACTATTTTTTATCACCACATAAGTTGATAACCACTTTTGAAAATAAGCATAAGTTATTTTAAATAAGCAATCCCAAACACCCCCTTAGTAGAAATCTAATTAGGCTATGTTTGGCAAACCAGCTTATAAATTAGTTGTTAATTGATAAGCTAGCAGATAGCTGATAAGCTAGTTGATGAAGAAGACACGTTTGACAAAAACTAGCTTATAAACATGTAAAATGACCAAAAAGGGCATCTTAAAAAATTATCAATTACAATATTTAATGATAATTAAATCAAATTTATAGCAATATAATATATTAATTAATACAACCAATGTAATAAAAAAATTAAATAATATAACATGTTAATTAAAAGAACTTAAAATTTATTATTACATATAATATAAATGTTGGATTTGTTACAACAAGTTTTTGAAAAAATATATATTAACTTATGATTTTAAATAACCGTTACATACAATAAGAAAACATAATGAAATAATTATTAAAAATATAATAGTAATTGATAATTAAAATATATTGATTAATATTAAAAATAAATAAAAATAATTTATATTGTTAACAATTACTCTAAATAATTAAAAACTAATATTAATGTATAATTAAAATTAATTTCATAATTTTTCAGTTAATATTTATTAATTAATAATAATTAAATTTAAAAAGTTAATATTTATTTATAACAATAGTTAATTAATATTAATAAGGGCAATATTGGAATATTTACATAAAGCTACTGAAAAACTACTCTAAGTATCGTTCAAAAAGTTAGTTTATAAGCTAGCTTATGATCATCCAAACATGTACAAAAAAACTAGTTTTTTTTTGCCAAACAATGCCTTAAACTAATGACAGGGATCCAATGGGTTATAAATTGCAAAGTATAAGTATATAATAGATATTTTAAAATAGAGACCTTGTGTATTAAAACGTACAAAACATAAGGATCAACCATGTAATTGGGTTGGGTTCCAATCACAACTAAACAAATGATCTTTTGAGGCCGAAATTTCCGACGGATTTGACGATCGAAATGTTCCGGCGGATCTCCGCGGAGCTTAAAAAGTCAAACCGCGTTGACTTTTGCCGGAAATCTGTCTATAAAATCCATTTATTTTTTATTTTTAAAATCCATTACATTTTCGACGGATTTCCGGCGGATATGCGGAATTTGTATAATTCATTATTTCTAAAATGATTAAACGTAAATTGTAACAATCCAAAAGTCCAAACATGCACATAACATAAAATAATCCCAAGCGGGTCCATTACAATTAGAAATCACCCAGAGTTTACAAAATTTGGCAGCGGAAAACAACTACCACAACCGAGAATTTGTCTAAACATAATTACTAGATAATTAAAGGACTACAATGCTCTAATCCTGCAGTCTTCGTTTCTACCTTCAAGCCTTCTCCTTTCCTTTTTGAGCAAGCTCCACTAACCCGATTTCCTAAAAATAGTTTAGTTTTGAAAGCGAGGGTTAGACCATGAGATATAGTGAACTCCCTCCTAGAAACGGTTTAAACAATTTCCAGCTGGTACCAAATAAAGGTTATAATAATAAGACAAAATAACAAGTAACGAACAATTTCCACACAAGGGTAATTGCCCAGTGGTCTAGACGACCATCACCTTCACGTGAGGTCCACGATCGAGGCCCCCAGTAGATCCCCATGCCCCCAGTAGATGCCCATACCCGTGTGCATGAGAAACGGATTCTAGGCACACGGTCCACCACAATTCCCAAGAATCTCGAGGATTCAAGGCCCAACTCAGCCCCACCGTGCTACCCGACTCCACATATAAGCATATTAATCATGAAAACGACTCTTATCATGAATATGCAAAGAAATAATCTCGTAATTAAAGCATGACGTATCTCATGTCATCATACGAAATCGAAACACCAATATCAATTTGATGAAAACGTGTTTAAGTAGATTTTCACATAAAAGAAGGTGTAACAACCCAAACCAAAAATAAGGCATAACATTCATAATATAAAACATCCCAAAACCAGTCTCCAAAATTTCAATACAAATAACTTCAAAATCTAGGTTGGCGGAAACAACCTATTCACAACTGAGATTGACATAAAGTCTATAAGTAAAAAAAAATGTATCTCTAGAAGCATCCGTACTCTAAGCCTGCTCTTTCCCTTACCGGAGCTTCCTACAACCTGCTTACCTGAAAAAGGTTTAGTTTAGAAATGCGAGGGTTAGACCATGAGGTCTAGTGAGCTCCCTCAAGAGGCAACAGTTCATAAAAACATATTTAAACAGTTCATACTTTCGTAAACAACTTTAAAAGAAACTTTTCAGGTAACAACACACTCGTAAATGGCACACTGAAGTCACTCGAAAGTGGCAACATGTCAGTCTCACACTGCCTTATTGGGTAACTCCTCCCATGGCATAAATGAGACACCCCCGGTATGAGCACTGGCGGGCCACACCCCCCGACTTAGCAAATTTACGTCTAGCCTCAATGTATGCATACATCTCAAATTAACTTTCATACAAGCATAATCATGTAATAAAACATGGCATTTCTGTACATTTACTTACTTCGGAAAACATGTTTTCAAAACACGTATTTTAGTTAGAAAGATTCACCTGGCGTTTTAGCAATTACTCTCCACAAAAGCTTCAGGTTTTTTTTAGCAAAACACCTATGGTAATAAGAGGATAAAATAGTAAGTCTTAAGTTGACTCTTACCCGATCTCAACAGTTTCCTATATAAAATACTCCAATAAACCCCGGAATATGATACTATCATTCCGGACTCTCTCTCAATCCGGATTCAATCCGGGCCCCGCCTACATTCCAGATCCGATCCGGATTACGGACTCATTCCGGATCCATTCCGGATTCTGGACCAATTCCGGATCCTGCTTGTGGGTTCCGGACTCATTCCCAATTCCGGACTACATTCGAATTTCTATCCTGGAACGAAACCGGACCTCACTAACTTCCGGAACCTCATCCAGATTTCTCGCAAATCCGGTGTTGTGCGATGCGACCAGTATAAAAATAGGGTCGAGGTTTATCCCCTTCCCAATAATCGTTTAAGTCACATACTCAACAATACAATTATCCCAACTCTCTTAACCCTCTCCTAAAGATTATGAAACTGCAAAAAAACCTACTCTTATGAGTTAAATCAATTTACCAGGCAACGCTATTTCTGCTCAACCACTCTGATACTTGAAATCAACGATTACTAAGAAATGGTAGGGATTACCTTGAGTTTGTTGATGTAGAATCTTCTTCTTCTTCCAAATTTGTAGATGGCAGTTTGTTTCTTCCTTCTCTTCCTTCACACAGAGCCGCCAAGGAGCAAAATAATAACTTCTAGGGTTCTGGGCCCAATTTTGGGTGGTTTATACCTTCCAAACAATTACAATATAGTCCCTCAACACTTTAGACATTACCATTCCTCCACCCATCTTACGATTCTTAGAAAAAGGAAATTAGGTTATTACAATACCTCCCCCTCAAAAGAATTCCGTCCCCGGAATTCCATTGTCGAAAAGATGAGGGTACTTGGACCTAATGTCCGATTCCACCTCCTAGGTCGCCTCTCGGCCTTTATGGAACCGCCACTGCACCTTTACTAGCATGATCTTCTTGTTCCTTAACTTTCATATCTTGCTATCCACGATCTCAACTGGTTCTTCTATGTACGACAATCTCTCATCGACACTGATATATTCCAATGGAATGGCCACATCTGACTCGGCCAAACACGTCTTTAGATTCAAAACGTGAAAAGTTGGATGAACTTCCTTTAGTTCTTCTGGGAAGTCTAATTTGTAAGCCACTGCTCCAACTCGCTCAATAATGATGAAAGGCCCCACATATCTTGGTCTCAACTTTCCTTTCTTCCCGAAGCGTACTACTCCCTTCCAAGGCGAGACTCTCAGCATCACTTTGTCTCCCATTTGAAACTCGATAGGTTTCGTTCTTCTGTTCGCATACTTCCTTTTGTCGATCTTGAGCGATCCTCATTTTCTCATGGATCAGCTCTATCTTATCCGCCGTTAATTGCACAATTTTTGGACCTGCTAACTGTCTTTCTCCCACCTCGTTCCAACACAACGGCGTCCGGCACTTCCGTCCGTACAAGGCTTCGAACGGTGCTGCTTGAATGCTCGCGTGGTAACTGTTGTTATACGAGAACTCTATCAAAGGTAGGTGTACTTCCCAAGAACCCTAGAAATCGATTACACAGGCTTGTAGCATATCCTCTAACGTCTGAATCGTTCTTTCGCTCTGTCCATCTGTTTTTGGATGATATGTTGTGCTCAGCTTCACCTACGAACCCAACTCTTGCTGTAGACTTCACCAAAATGCTGACGTAAACCGACTATCACAATCGGACACGATTGATTGTGGCACCCCGTGACTAGATACGATCTCATTAATGTACAACCGAGCTAACTTCTCCAACGAATCCGACTCCCTGATTGGTAGAAAATGCGCGGACTTGGTGAGACTATCCACAATCACCGATATCGCATCGTTACCCTTCGGGGTCCTTGGTAACTTTGTAACAAAATCCATGGTGATGTTGTCCCACTTCCACACTGGGGTCTCTGTAGACTGAAGTTCCCCATACGGTCGCTGATGTTCTGCCTTAACCTTGAAACACGTCACACATCGTTCCACAAAGTGAGCGATATCCTTATTCATTCCTGGCCACCAGTAAAACTGCCTTAAGTCTCGATACATCTTATTTGTCCCCGGGTTCATAGAATATCGCGACTTATGCGCTTCTTCCAAAATGCTTACTCTCAAGTTCCCTAACTTAGGAACCCACACCCGATTCTTCATACACCTTAGCCCACCACTGTTGACACTAAACAACAGTGCAATCCCAACGATTCTTTCACTCTTCACATTCTCTTCTAACAACACCTCGTATTGAGACTTCTTGACTTCATCTAGGAGGTTCGATGACGCCTCAACCCTGAAGGCCACCACTTTGAGCGATTCCCCTCGCTCTTTCCGACTCAATGCGTCAGCTACCAAATTCGCTTTACCCGGGTGGTAAAGGATTTCACAGTCGTAGTCGTTCAACAGTTCCATCCATCTCCTCTGTCTCATATTCAATTCCTTCTGATCGAAAAGGTGTTTAAGACTCTTATGATCGGTGTAAATCTGGCACTTCACTCCATACAAGTAGTGTCGCCATATTTTTAAGGCGAACACCACCATCGCTAGCTCCATGTCGTGCGTAGGGTAGTTCTTCTCATGATATTTCAACTGTCGAGATGCGTAGGCAATCACCTTCACATTTTGCATTAGTACACACCCTAGCCCACGCTTAGAAGCATCAATATAGATTACGAAACCTTCTGATCCGTCTGGTAATGACAAAATTAGAGCGCTACTCAGACTCTCCTTCAACCTCTCAAATGCGGTCACTTGAGCTTCGGTCCAAACGAACCTGACGTTCTTCCTCGTCAACGCGGTCAACGGTGTGGCTATACGGGAGAAGTCCTGAATGAACTTCTTATAGTAGCCCGCTAACCCAAGGTAACTTCTCACTTACGAAGGTGACTTTGGCGACTCTCAATCTTTAATAGCTACGATCTTAGCGGGGTCCACTTTGATACCGTCCGCCGACACCACATGACCGAGAAACTGAACTTCCCTTAACTAGAACTCGCACTTTGAGAACTTTGTGTACAACTTCTCGCATTTCAGCAATTCCAACGCCGCCCGAAGATGCTCCTCGTGATCCTTACGGGTTCGAGAGTAGATCAGGATATCATCGATGAACTACATACCCTGTTCATCAAGTCAATGAACACTGTTGGGGCATTAGTCAAGCCAAAGGGCATGACTAAGAACTCATAGTGTCCGTAACTTATACGAAAGGCTGTCGTGGCCACGTCTTCCTCTCTCACCTTTTTTTTTGGAAGGGTGTCCTAGGCTAAGCCTAGACTACTCCCTTGGCAAATTTTGACAGTAAGACATCAACCCTGATTAAACCTCAGTGGCCACAAATGTTGTGTATGCTTGGATTAGAACCATGGGCAGATGGGATATTCCACCACATCCCCCACGGCCTTAACCAGTTCACCTTTAGCTGATGGTAACCCGACCTCAAATCTATCTTCGAAAAGTAGCTCGCACCTTGCAACTGGTCGAAGAGATCATCAATCCTCAGAAGCGGGTACTTGTTCTTCACTGTCACCTTGTTGAGCTCACGATAATCTATGCATATCCGGATAGATCCGTCCCTCTTCTTAACGAATAGTACCGGCGCTCCCCAGGGCGATGAGATTGGACAAATGAAACCTTTGTCGAGTAGCTCTTGCAGCTGCATCATCATCTCCTTCATTTCTGCTGGTGCCAGCCGATAGGGCGCACATGCAATTGGTGCCGCCCCATGCATTAAATCTATTCTAAACTCCACTTGATGATCTGGCGGTAGACTCGTCAAGTCATCCGGAAACACTTCCGGGTACTCATTTACTGTTTGGGCAAAAATTTCATCAGTCTCGACCACGACCAAGGTAAGGAAAATACTAATTTTACTTCCCCATAGTAAGGTAAAATTATAGTACTTTGTCTCTTGGTTAAAAGTCAAATTGTATGTTATCTACCTCACGACACTCGACCACGATGTCGTCTAGTTCTCACGACCGTCGCATAAGACCATGCGACCTCGACCAACTAACGTTCGTTATGACTGTTACGTTTGTTCAGTGTTTAATACAGGAGTCAACGTCGTTAATGACCAACGACTACAACCAGTAAAGGGCCATTAACAACATTAAAGACAACGTCCGTTACGACAGTTACGTAAAGCATTCAAGAAATCAATCAAAGCACCCGAAGGCTACAAATATAGAGTTCCATCATCATTGAAGGGGACCGCATCCAAGAATCACACTACGTACTCAAGAACATACGAAGAAAAGAACTTTCTCACAATAGATCGCTCTCGACGCACGACATCGACGCACGACTCCCACGCTCAACACATAGTTTTTACGCACGACACACAGACCATACACACTACGCACATTGTTTTTACATTCGAAACACTTGTTACTTTACATTTCGAAGTCTTTTCTTCATTTGTATTGTAATCTCTGTACGATCGACACCTGAAACATAAGGACATTGCCCCTGTTTGGCGACCATAGTGCAGCGACGACTTCCATAGTCGTCCGCGGGTTTTTTCCTCGTTGAGGTTTTTCCCGCGTCACCAAAATTCTCTGTCTCTTTTACATTTTTTATCTTAATCGCACGCTTTGTCGAGAGATTCCTTTCTTTAGTTGTTAATTTCCACAATCGACCTTAAGTTGTACTTTTGTGCGATTTTTGGCATTAACAGTTTGGCACCATCCGTGGGACCCCATCTAGAGAAAATCTTCGACAAACGTGCGTCCTACAAACGGTTTCTTGGAGTTTCTTCTGTTTTCAGTTTCAGAACAATGGCAGCCCCTGGAAATCAAGAGCATATCGTTGCCCAGATGTATCAGGAATTCGATGTTGCGCGGAATCAAATCAATGCCATGGCTGAGCAGAGCCGAAGAGCAGCTGAAGAGATCGTGCGACTAAGAAACCAGAATTCGAACGGATCGTTTGGACCGCATATTGGTCCTAGGGCATTCGTTCAGAATCCAGGATCCGTTCCATTCGTTCAGAATCAAGGATCCGCTCCATTCGTCCATAATCCTGGTTCGGCTCCATTTGTCCGTAATCCCGGGCCAAATCCATTCATGCAGAATCCAGGACTAGGACCATTTGCTCAGAACCAGCAGCCCGGTGCGTTCATGCAAAATCAGTAACAGGCGACGTTCAACCCAAATCCCCAGTTCGGGACGGTTCCTCCTCAGCATATAAAGGCCACCACCCATGCAGAATGGATCGCAGCCGTTTCAGAATGGGTCGCAGCCGTATTTTGTCCCTTTCAACGGGGACGCCAATGGCTCGTCGCACGACAATGGCTCGTCGCACAACAATGGCACCAGTTCATGAGTCAATCCGCAGACAGGTGCGAATAGTGATCCTATTGACCCCGTCGCCCAGCGGTTGAAGATGCTAGAAGATCAGAACGAGCGTGTCCTGTCTTTACTCGCCAAGCTACCCGGGGCAGCTGTGCCCGTCGACGTCGAGCCTCGATCAGGGTTTCAGGCGTCGCCCTTCATCGATGAAATTGCGACCTTCGAAGTCCCGAATAAATATAACGTCCCCGCTTTCACACCCAAATACTCAGGAGTGACAGATCCGACAGAGCACGTCGTGCAATATAAACAGCTCATGTGGACGATCTCGATCCCGTACATGTACCAAGAAGTATGCATGTGCAAGAGTTTTGGAGCAACCCTCACTGGTCCTGCCCTCCAATGGTTGATCAATCTCAAACCCAAATCCATCAGGTCGTTCGCTGAGTTGGTCAATCAATTCTCTCAGCAGATCGCCAGCAGTCGCAAGATGGAGAAGCAGACCAGTGACCTATATTATGTCGTACAGAAGACCAATGAGTCTATTCGAAGCTACTTCAATAGGTTCAATGCAGAGATGATTAGTGTCCGCAACTGTGACGTCAAGACCGCGATCGAAGCTTATAAGTGTGGTTTGGACGACAGTTCGGGTTTGTACACTGATCTAACCAAGTATCCTCCAGAGAATTTTGAGGATGTCCGAGCTCGAACCATAGCATATATGAGGGTAGAGGTCGTTAGGTATGAAGAGGCCAGAATTCAAGACAAAGGCAATTCCCAAAGTATAGCCCGTGCGCCAGATTTCGAACGTCCGGTTCAAGACAAAAGCAGAGGCCAAGACTGCGACCAAATTTTCTCAGTACCCCAAGATATCCTCTTATGGATTCAAAGGGTCCTCTAAGGACTTGGTCGAAGCTCTGAAGACCGCCCAAGCAACCATCCGGTGGCCAAAAAAGTCTGATCAGGACGATGCCAAGAAAGATAAGTCAAAGTGGTGCGACTTCCATGCCGACCATGGTCACGCGACAAATGATTGCATAGCTCTCAAAAAGGAGTTAGCATATCATGTTCCTAAAGGAAATCTCAAAGAAATCATCGATGACGTCGTTACTTCAGCTAGCGACCATCGACCGCCAACCCCCGAGCCTGCGAAAGTCGTCAATTGCATCAATGGTGGTTCCAACGTGTGCGGTCTGACGTATTCCGCAGCCAAGCGTCACGCTAGTCAAGCACCCAATAATCGACCTATCCCGCGTTCATCAAGGCCAAAAGATGACCTAGAGCTGGAAGCTATGAAGATTGTATTCGATCAAGACGACCTCGGCGACTCGTACCAGAAGCATCATGACAGGTTGATCATTCAACTCACGGTTGGCAATTGTTTAACCCGACGTGTCTTGATCGATGGGGGCAGTTCAGCGAACGTCATTTTCCTTAACACCGTCAAGGCCATGAGAATCGATCGCTCGGAAATCACCCAACGTTCAACAACCTTGGTCGGTTTCAACGGAGAAGCAACGAGCACCTATGGAGAGATCATCCTTCCGGTCTATGCCGGAGGAATCAACAAGCAGATTAAGTTCAGTGTCATCGATTATTCGTCGGCCTATAACATCATCTTAGGTCGACCATGGATCCATGAAATGAAAGTCGTCCCCTCGACGTATCATCAGACCCTGAAGTTCCCTACACCGTGGGGAGTCCATGAAATCAAAAGTAAGCCGAAAGTCGCCCGTGACTGCTATAAGACCACCCTGAAGCCGCGAAAATAAGCTGTTTAGTAGTCACAGGTCAAAGAAATCATCCTGGATAAAGGCAAACTTGACCATAACGTCTTGACAGATACGTCTCTCTATCTCTGATCTTATAGACAAACTAATGCCTTTTTTATAGGAATATGCCGACTATTCTGCCCTGTCACACGAAAACACGGTCGACATAGACATTGATGTTAATCCTCGAAAACTCAGTGTCGATCCGTCATTTAAAACCTATTTTTTCCTGGAGAAAATAGGATAGTAAATGACGGGGGGCAAATCCCCCATCAAGTAAAAAAGAATCTGAGAAGGTACGTTTTCTAAATTCTTTTCTCTTCTTTCATACGATTTTTTATCACAAACGACTACTGACTTAAGCATCGGAGGGTCGTTGGTTAGCCAACGACCAACCTCTAACGATGTCTTATCGCAGGACCGCACGACATAAATCACTGAGTCTGTCGTATGACACCAGTACGCTTCCGCAGGATCGCACGATATAAGCAATTGAGTCCATGACTCGATTATCCCATCATAGGAACGCATGATTCAAGGGCATGATATGGTCTAGTCGTACGACCATAAGGTCTACCGACCCCATGATTTCAGTTCTTTAACTTAAGAGACTTACACGCTCTGAATGAATGATATGATTGCATATGCTTATGTACGCCAACACGGCTTAAACGTCTCATGACTTATATCTTAAATATTATGTTGAGCTAGATGCCTAAGTCGCATGAATTCCTATTCCCTTGCCACTTGGTGAATTTAAGTTTCATTCAGCGAACTTACTGTCTTATATACATTTAAAAAGCTCGACCACTGACGGTCGAGTAGCAGGGAACAAAAATAAACAAAGATATTTTCCAAGGCAGAGGAGGAGCATAGGTCGCATCCTTGCCTGACGTCTCACCCTGGGGACCTTCTTCCTCCTCGACCTCCTTCTCATCATCCGAGTCAAGATCCCTCTCGGTCCCGACCTCCCTGAAGAAGAGGTCCATCTCGTCCGACGCCGACGCCAGAGGATCTCTGCCCAACAAGTGACGTCGCATGATCGCCGCACGCGCAGTAAGTCGAGCAAAGGAAAAAAGGATTTTGTTCTCATCCCTCAACACCTCTAGCTCCTTCCCTAAACTCGCCACCTTGGATTTGGACTCCTCGGCTCCCTTTTTCTTTGCAGCCAAGGATGCATTCATTCCATCTAGCTCCTCTCTTTGGTCGTGCATCAAAGTCAGAGACTCCTTTAGACGCGAGTTCGCTTCATCCCTCGCATGGCCGACGGCCTCCAACTCATTCAAGGCATCGTCGAGTCATACCGACGTCGCTTCTTCACGTTCCATAAATAGCAGAAGCCATTAAGCCTTCTACCTTCGTCGTTTCAGCATGCAATGCGAAGGAAGACTAAAACGTCTGAAAACATACGAGAACGTATCAACAAAATACACGACAACAATAAATAGACAAAGTCTTGAAAGATAGACTTACCAAGAACGTTAGCCCAGCGACATGGGACTCCATATCTTTGAGGGAAACTCCGTTGAAACGCTATCTGAAAGAAGGGAGCTGATACTTTCCCAAATGGGGGAACAATTTCATCCCATCTAAGACATTATCATCTAAGAAATCCGACGGTAACGTAAAGTCGACCGTCGTTTCCTCCCCAAAACAAGTATGCGCACCTTTGCCCTTGTCGGCCGTCGAAGGGCTAGACGCAGGAGACATCGTCGCCGGTTGCACATTATCAACAGATCTTACGCCGATCGTGTCAAACACGGTCGATGCCTTTGCCTTCTCAGGCGGAACGACTCTCGATGAGCCACCCGTCTTCGACGCCGGTTCCTTCAGGACGGACATCCTTGTCCTCTTTAGGAGTCCCGACCCAGCTGTCGGGACATCCTTTCTCTTTAAGACCCCCGACCCAGTTGTCGAGGCATCCTTCTGCCTGCTTTCCCTCGCCTTGCAAGCCAGATCAATTTGAGCCGTCTTCTTGGCAGCAGCAGGTGTCATCCCCGACCAAGATTCTCCTGTATGGCAAAAGAAAGAAGTTAGACGATTGAGAAACAGAGAAAGTCCAGGCCGAGCAAAAAGAAGGCAAAAGGATACTTACCAGTTATCTCTACTTCTGTTTCTTCCCCCTTCTCCTCCTCCTCGGTCTTCTCAGATGCCTCTTCTTCTTTTCTTCTTTCTCTTCTCGACCCATCCGCATTCTATCGCCCAAGAAAACAGTATCGTCGTCCTCATCTATCAGATGACGCGTGACGTACGATCGATCATCAGCGCTAAACTCCAGGAACTTCTTGACATTGGCTTTAGAGTCATCGTTAGGTTTTACCTTGTCAAAATTAATATCTACACATAAGAAAAAATATTAGACGAAAGCCCCCAAATAACAAAGTGACATAAGACGTACGACAAAAGGCTTACCCGTCATATTCCAACCAGATCTGATCCAGTCACTATCGGTATCTAACGTCGCCACTCGCACAAGCAGATACCGGGTTTTCCACTTTCGGTCGTTGACTGCCGTCTTTAAAACCAAGGTGTGCTCGCCCTTGTACCTCGAAAATAGACTATAACGGCGGTACTGATCACTCTTGACCTTGTACGCCGTCAGCAAATCCCTCACGTTCATAGGCGACTCCCAGTTCAAAGTAAGTCGCTCGATAACTTGGATAACTCGCCAGAATTGGGGCATCAGTTTCCCCGGCAACAAATCGAACTCGCACATGAATGCCTTCGCCAGAGGCGAATACGGCCACTGGACGCCTATCTTGAAAAGATACTCGTATATCACGACGTACCCATCAAGGCATATCTCGGGACGAATCCTGCCCACCTAGCTTATAGTTATCCCAACAGGAATTCTCGCTAAACTTCTGAAGTCGTCGATATCCTCCTCGCTTTTGATGGTACTTCTAGGCTCTGTCGACATCTCTATCCCCGTCAACAACGTCTGTCTATCTGAAAGACCCCAGATATCCCAATTTTTCCTAGGCTTCTTAGCAATGGATTTACGACGCATACAAAAACTGAAGGGTCGTATCTTATATATATAAGCGCTCTAGACCTCGAAAAATCCTAACTGAGTCGAAGATTCTTGCATGATTAGAAAAGATCGGACAAAGAATAGCAAAGAAATCAAGAGGAAATTTCTGTGTAAAACCTTTTGAAATCGTAATGGAAAATAGACCCATCGTGGCCTCTATTTGTATAAACGATCGTGTCAGATCGAGTCCCTCGATTGTCGACACGCACCCCTGTCTCTTCGAATGACCACACAGATCGCCGACACCTGTCCGTGACAGCTGCTAAGCATCATCGTGCGTCAGCGTGACGTCATGACTTTACCATCTTTTCGACTTCCCTCTCTAGTTTGAATTAAACCGATTCAGTTCCAATACAACCAATGTAACTTTCGACACGTGTCATAACCTCGAACCCCCGATAAACAAAATTTAAAAAACCTTTTTGCCACTCCACTTTTTCAAAATTTGGAGGCAAACTGTTTGGACAAAAATTTCATCAGTCTCGACCACGACCAAGGTAAGGAAAACACTTATTTTACTTCCCCATAGTAAGGTAAAATTATAGTACTTTGTCTCTTGGTTAAAAGTCAAATCGTATGTTATCTACCTCACGACACTCAACCACGATGTCGTCTAGTTCTCACGACCGTCGCATAAGACCATGCGACCTCGACCAACTAACGTTCGTTATAACTGTTACATTTGTTCAGAGTTTAATACAGGAGTCAACATCGTTAATGACCAACAGCTAGAACCAGTAAAGGGCCATTAACAGCATTAAAGACAACGTCCGTTACGACAGTTACGTAAAGCATTCAAGAAATCAATCAAAGCACCCGAAGGCTACAAGAATAGAGTTCCATCATCATTGAAGGGGACTGTTAATGCCAAAAATCGCACCAAAGTACAACTTAAGGTCGATGTAGACATTTAACAACTAAAGAAACGTATCTCAAGCCAAATAACACAATTGCGTGGAAAAAGTAAAAGAGACAAGAGATTTGGTGATGCGGAAAACCCCAAAACGAGGGAAAAAACCGCGGTCGACTCTGTGATAGTCGACAGTGCACTATGGTCGCCAAACAGGGGCGATGTCCTTGTGTTTCGGGTGTCGATCGTATAGAGATTACAATACAAATGAAGGAAAGACTTCGAAATGTAAAGTAACAAGTGATTCGAATGTAAAAACAATGTGCGTCGTGTGTTTAAACTGTGTGTCGGGCGCTGATGTCGTGCGTCGAGAGCGATTCTTCTGAGAGCGATTTCTGTGCTTCAAGTGTTCTTTTGAGTTCGAGTGTTTGTGTCTGTTGTTCAATGTCCCTTGAACTGAGGATTGAGCTTAGAATTTATAGTCTCCGGGTGCTTTAATTGGATCATCAAGGACTTTGGTAACTGCCGTAACGGACGTCGTCTGTAGTGCTGTTAATGGCTTGTCTTGTAACCGCTGCCGACATTAAATGCACTTTGATGATTGTCGTTGTAACCGCTGTCGAGTCTTTAATGTCATTAAGAGCTAGACCGTTGTTGACCGTTGTACCAAAATGGCTTGTAGACCTGCATTAATGAACAAAAGAAATGGCTATCGACCATTGATGGTTAGTGTAATCGTAAGACCATCTTAAGTTCAGGACGTCGGTCTTATGGAGCATACGTCCATCACCGAAATACAAGACCATGTATATGACTGTAAACGTCTTGTAAGACCTTATCTTAATATAAGAATAGTCTTATGAAAATGCCGTAAGACTAGGTCGTAAAACCAATAAGTCGTTAAACATGGATGACGATGTCGCAGGTCCAGAGCGATATAAGACTAGCGATGTGCGACGTGCGACACATGATATGCGACACATGACGTGCGATCATTAGATGTAAGATACTGTCTTGAACGACTATTGACGCAAGGTGTCTTTTAATAATCAACTATCGTATGTCGGGGATAAGGCAATAATGGGTATTACCTTCATCGATCGAGGGTATGACTTTTGTAGGCATTAGAGTAATCGAAGTCCATGGGTCATGCCGAAGGAATTCCTCAGGTCGGTCGAGGGTGTGATTTTTTACCCAAACAGTTAACCCCCCCAGATTTGAATTTCAAAGCCATTTGAATTTCAGATCTCGTACCAAAGTAAAATGTAGACGTGTCACTTTTGCTACGGAAATCGACTTGGTTAGCTAAAATCGTGAGTCTAGTCAATGCTGTTTAAGTAAGTTGCGACGATCGAATGATGACTTTTAATGCGCAAGATACTTGCGGTGTTCATCTGACGGTCGTAAGACGACCTTAAAACGGAAGGAACCGACGGTGATCATAAGACGATCTTTATCAAAATGAGACGTATGGGTCAGGAGTCAATCGTAAGACGATTGGTCCAAAATAAAGCTTGGCGGCGATCATAAGATGATCGAACCAAGATAAAATTTAAGGATCTTGTGATACAGTCGTTAAAGACTTATGTTCTAGCGTTCCGAGCCGATACGGTCGTTATAGACTTTTGATCTGGCGTTTAGAGCCGATATGGTCGTTATAGACCAATGATCTGGCGTTTCGAGCCGATACTATCGTTATAGACTTGTGATCTGGCGTTCAGAGCCGATATGGTCGTTAAAGACCTATGCTCTGGCGTTCGAGCCGATACGGTCGTTAGAGACCAATGATCTGGCGTTACAGCCGATACGGTCGTTAGAGACCAATGATCTGGCGCTTACAGCCGATACGGTAGTTAGAGATCAATGATCTGGCGTTACAGCCGATACGGTCGTTAGAGACCAATGATCTGGCGCTTACAGCCGATACGGTCGTTAGAGACCTATGTTACGTTGTGTAAGTTTTTGCTTTAGCGATAATCGGTAAAAAAATTTACCTTTCTATTGAACCTGAGTATTATGTCGACTCATACATGTCATGGACAAATGTAATGTCAACTGTAAAAATTCATTAAGTACAAAAATGAACAAGAAGTCGTGCGACTTGGGCATCCATTGTAATACAACGATTAGAACGTAAGTCATAAGACTTTTTGAATCATATCAAACATAAGCGCATGCGATCAAAGCATTCATTCAGAACATGAAATTTTTCTAAGTTAAAGAACTTAGCTTGTGGGATCGCTAGACCTTACGATCGTGTGATTTGATCATACGATGAACTTGAATCATGTGTTCCTGTAGTTATACAATCGAGTCGTCTAATAAAACTGATTGTTTATACCGTACGATTTTACTGAAGTCATATGATAGACTTAGTAACTTATGTCGTGCGATCCTTCTCAGATGCATTGCATTCCAGTTGCGTGGGATATTTCGACCGTCGAGGGTTTGTAGCTGATAGGCACCTTTACCCACGATAAGGACCTTCCCACTTGGTGGAAAGTTTACCTTCATTAAGCTCTTGAGTGCTTTGGAACATTCGACGGAGGATGTAGTCGCCTTCTTGAAAGACTTTGCTTGTCATTATACGGTTAATCTTGCGACTTGCCTTTATTGGCAATCATGAGATTAAAATATGCGAGTCGTACTTATTGGTGACTTTTGCATTTTGACATGTGTCTTACCATGACTGGTGATTATGAGATTCAATGTACAAGTCGTCTTTATTGACGACATATGTCATGACTAGCGATCGTGCGAGTCGCTTTTATTGGCGACCAACAATTTTTAACCTCCGTTTGTCGTGACTAACGATCATAAGAAAATGTGAGTCATCTTTTACTGACGACTATAAATTGCGACCTGCGTTTGCCTTGACTAGCGATCGTAAGAAAAAATGTAAGTCAACTGTAAATTGCAACCTGCGTTTGCCATGACTGGCGATCGTAAGAAAAAACGTAAGTCGTCTTTTACTGACGACTATAAGTTGAAACCTGCATTTACCATGACTGGCGATCATAAGGTTAAAAATGTAAATCGTCTTTAATTGACGATTATAAATCGTAGGACCTGTGTTTTAAGTCGTAGAGACTTTGGTTTCTCACGATGTAAATCGTAAAACCTATATTTATATGATCTTGCGAGCCTGCAATATAAAATCGGGGGTGGTCGTTGATTTTGACCAATGATCTTTTGATGCTTGAATCAACGATCATATATTAGATCAAAATAATTAAACGAGGAGAATATACTTAGAGTATATATATAGAGTTGTTCTAAGTGGGACGTCACAATTACCGTAACATGGAGTCGATAGGCGCCTTTTTCCGAGGTATTTTGAAATCAAATGCGGTATTTTTTCAGTTTGTGAAGGGTGTTCCGAGCCCCCGAGTCCCTTGGATGATGCGATACATGCGATACTTTTGACGAAGCATTTTTTTTATCAGGGCTTGAATCTGGCTTCGAGCCGCATTCAATTCTGATCGAAGTTGAATCAGGGGATCTGGATAATTTGCCATGTACCTGAAAAAACTTTACAAGATCGTTAGAGAGATGTATGTATTGGCTTGAGATTTTCTCTAGATGGGGTCCCACGGATGGCGCCAAATTGTTAATGCCAAAAATCGCACCAAAGTACAACTTAAGGTCGATGTGGACATTTAACAACTAAAGAAACCTATCTCAAGCCAAATAACACAATTGCGTGGAAAAAGTAAAAGAGACAAGAGATTTGGTGATGCGGAAAACCCCAAAACGATGGAAAAAATCGCAGTCGACTCTGTGATAGTCGACAGTGCACTATGGTCACCAAACAGAGGCGATGTCCTTGTGTTTCGGGTGTCGATCGTACAGAGATTACAATACAAATGAAGGAAAGACTTCGAAAAGTAAAGTAACAAGTGTTTCGAATGTAAAAACAATGTGCGTCGTGTGTTTAAACTGTGTGTCATGCGCTGATGTCGTGCGTCGAGAGCGATTCTTCTGAGAGCGATTTCTGTGCTTCAAGTGTTCTTTCGAGTTCGAGTGTTTGTGTCTGTTGTTCGATGTCCCTTGAACTGAGGATTGAGCTTGGAATTTATAGTCTCCGGGCGCTTTAATTGGATCATTAAGGACTTTGGTAACTGTCGTAACGGACGTCGTCTTTAGTGCTGTTAATGGCTGGTCTTGTAACCGTTGCCGACATTAAATGCACTTTGATGATTGTCGTTGTAACCGCTGTCGAGTCTTTAATGTCATTAAGAGCTAGACCGTTGTTGACCATTATACCATAATGGCTTGTAGACCTGCATTAATGAACAAAAGAAACGGCTATCGACCATTGATGGTTAGTGTAATCGTAAGACCATCATAAGTTCAGGACGTCGGTCTTATGGAGCACACGTCCTTCACCGAAATACAAGACCATGTACATGACTGTAAACGTCTTGTAAGATCTTATCTTAATATAAGAATAGTCTTATGAAAATGTCGTAAGACTAGGTCGTAAAACCACTAAGTCGTTAAACCAGGATGACGATGTCGCAGGACCAGAGTGATATAAGACTAGTGATAACGCCACTTTTTGGCGTTATTTCCGGTTCTCAAACCAACGAGATTGGCTTGTATTCAAGTAAAAAGGCGGGTATTTGACGGTTTATTGAGTAATTTACGCAGGTTATATAAAAGGCGGCATTCCTCGGAAAAGGAAGCTAAAAAGAGCCCAAAACGAGTCCAAACGAAGCCTAATGGGAGCCCAAAAGCCAAGCCCAAAACCCACGACCGAACCAGGACCCGAACCGCGAACCAGAAAACGACCCACATAGCTAATTGGACACGCGCGACTTACCACGCGACTTGCAAGTCGCGTGGCAAGTGGCGTAACCCACTGTTTCGCGTTTTTCAGCTACAAAATTCGATTTTAGGTCATTTTTTCGGTATCCAACTTTCGGCAGACGATCCAGAGCAGTTCCGGGGCGATTTTGGGCGATTTTTCGAAGTCCTCGAGGTCACGATACAGAGCCGATCACGATTACAGTCAATACGGAGCGAAGAGACGAACACGAGAGGGAGTTTTCATCACTTGTTACCACGATTTCACTTTTACATTTGATCATGTTTACATTCACTTTTGAATACTTTTCTCTTATGTTTGAATCCACCACCGACATGAACTAACCGGTTCGTGTTGGGGGTTGGAATGAATTCGGTTTTTAAATATGTAACGAATTGATTTGAACTTTTATCAGTTTCTCCTTATTAATTGAAGCATGTGATTTTGTTCTTAACGCTTTTGTGAATTTGGCCAGTTTACAATTGATTTGTTGATTAGCAATTAAGTTCGTGAGAATTAACTACTATTTAGACTTAGGAATTGCATGCCTAAAGCCCAAAAAGGTGATAGAGATATACCAAGTAAGCTTTAGTCCCATTTAAACCGTTAGGTTATTATCGAGAGATAAAATCTAGCCAATTTAACATAAATCGAGTACTTAATGTGTTTTGAAATCCATGGGAGAGATCGAGAGATTGAACCTATCCTTTTCAGAATAAAATCTGTTGTTATTCGAAAGAAAGCAATGGTGATCTTTAAAAGATTTGGGAGTCATTAAGAGGATTAACTGGTAACTGTTTTGAGTCAATTATTTGCATGTGTAGAACTTGAGGATTTCCAACCCTCAACTTTCTCTCTATCGAAGTCTTTAAAGCTGTTCCGTTTGTCTTGTGTTTGTGTTGATTTTGTTTATTGCAAGTAACTAGTATAAAACCAATCCTCAAATTTCGACAGTTCAATTAATAGTTCTTATAGAAATTGTGATATTTAGTTCCTAGTTCCCGTGGATTCGATACTCGTACATCCGTACGTTATTACTTGACTTCGACCCGTACACTTGCGGTAAGATTCGTGGGGTGTGAAAACCCCGTGTCAAGTTTTTGGCGCCGTTGCCGGGGAACTAGTTGCAACTAATAGCACTACTATCTATACACGCTATTAGATTGGACATTTTCTTTTCGTATTTTATTTCTTCACTTTCAGTTTTTGGATTGTTGACTTTGTTTTCTTCTTTTCAGGTTCCACTTGGTTTATGCCAAGGACGACCCGAAGAAAAGAGATTGAAGAATTTGATCCGGAGATCGAAAGAACCGCCCGTCGTCTGCGGAAAGAAGCTAAAGCTAAGCGAAATCTGAAATTCGAGATGTCTGACGACGAGAGACCACCTCGCCGCAACAATCCACCACCACCTCCTCCGGAGAGAGTTCCGATGCGGTCATTTGCCGATCCTAACGTGGCGGCCGCACGAATAGGCATCCAAGCGCCCACTACTGGGGTGAACTATTTCGAGCTTAAACCGAGCACCATTGTGATGGTGCAACAGAACCAATACGGAGGGACGCCAACCGAGGATCCTTACGCACATCTTCGTGCATTCGAGAGGATCTGCAATACTTTTAAGATCAATGGCATGAGTGAAGACGCCATCAAGCTGCGACTATTCGGGTTTTCCCTCAAAGGCCGAGCTGAAACATGGACTGAAAGCATCTCACCTGATTCGATCACTACTTGGGCACAGTTGAAAGCCACTTTCCTTCAGAAGTTCTTCCCACCGAGTCGGACCGTCCAACTAATGGCGGAGATCACCCATTTTTCTCAATGGGAGCAAGAAACGCTATATGAGGCGTGGGAACGTTATAAGGACATGATCAAGAAATGTCCGCACCATGGGCTACAAGGCTGGGTCATCATCCAGACCTTCTTTAGTGGGCTCCACCCACAATTCAAAAATGATATCACTGCTGCCGCGGGTGGAGCATTGATGGATAGATCATACGAGGAAGCATGCGAGCTGATTGAAAACTTGGCCGAGCACAGTTTTTCTACACCGAGATCGGCCGTTAGAAGAGTGGCAAGTATTCAAGAGTCAGAAGAGATGAAGGAACTGAAGGCTCAACTAGCCTTTATCACAAATAGGCTGAATGGTGGAAATCTTCAAGAACCTGATCAGGTCCATTTTGTGGCAAACCGGAACCAACCGAGAAACGATCCTTTCTCGAAAACGTATAACGAGGGGTGGAAAAGGCATCCCAATCTTTCATGGAATCAACCGGGTCAACCATAGTCAGGTAATTTCCCTAACTCTTCTAATTTCTCTAATACTAATAGTGCTTATCGTCCTCCAGGTTTTCAGCAAAGAAACGAAGGACCATCCGGGGAGAAGAAACCGGGCCTCGAAGACATGATGATGAAGTTCATGTCAAAAATGGACAGCACGGTCGGAGAGCTAGCGAGCACGGTGAATACGGTGAAAGCCGCAACTGAACAAAATACCGCGACAATAAAGATTCTCGAGAGGCAAGTGGGGCAGATTTCTGAAGCCCTACAAACCCGACCTACTGGTACTTTCCCGAGTATGGCTGAAAAGAGAAATCAAGAACATTGCAATGCCATTCATCTGAGAAGTGGCAAAGAGTTGATTGGAAACCAGGTAAGCAAGTCCTCCCCAAAGAGAGCCGAGGAAGATTCCGAGATGGTAGATGTGGGTGAGTTAGAAGTTGATAAAGAGAGTGAAGCTGATGAAGAGCGTACGAGGAGAGAGAAAGAGATCGAGAGCAAAGTGAAGGAGCAAGAGCAACTACCGGTCAAGCCGGTGGTACCTACAGTGCCTTACCCAAGCAGGCTGAAAGCAAATAACGATCAGGTTAATTTTTCTAAATTTATAGAGGTGTTTAAAAAGCTAACGATTAATATTCATTTCGCAGATGCTCTCACCCAAATGCCCTCTTACATGAAATTCATGAAAAAGATCCTTTCCAAAAAGAGGGCACTTGATCACCAGGCCACCGTTACACTCACTGAAGAGTGCAGCGCGATTTTCCAGAATAAGCTGCCCCAAAAGCTTAAAGATCCAGGGAGTTTCTCGATTCCTATTCAAATTGGCAGTTTTAATTTTAATAAGGTTCTATGTGATTTAGGGGCAAGTATTAATCTGATACCCCTTTCTGTTTTTAGGAAACTCGGACTGGGTGAAGTGCAGCCAACGTACATGACGTTAAAGCTTGCGGATAGGTTGATCAATTATCCTTACGGAGTGATAGAAGATGTGCTCGTCAAGGTTGGTAAGTTCTACTTCCCGGTAGACTTCGTGGTGATTGATATAGACGAAGATGAAGAGGTTCCACTCATATTGGGACGATCATTTTTGGCCACGAGCCGGGCTCTGATTGATATGGAAGAGGGTGAGATCACGTTCCGAGTTGGCGGTGAGAACGTGAGATTCAAGTTGCTGGAAAGAGGAAGTGGTGCAAGAGAAGAAGGAGAAGAGAAATCCGCGAAGAATCACAGGTGTGGGCGATCCAACTCCGTGGATACTGAGCCGAGTTGAAACCGCACAGTCGTGCCACGACTTTAAATACGGCGCTGGGTGGGAGGCAACCCACCAAGGTTAGTTTCCGTTCTTTATTTTTAGTTTTACGCGTGTGTTTAAATAATGAAAAAGCCATAAAAATCGAAAAATCGAAAAAGTCAAAAAATAGCTGAAACAGGGACATACGCGACTTGTCACGCGGTTTGCATACCGCGCAGCAAGTCGCGGGGCCCTCTGTTGGTTTTCTGAATCAGAGAGTTACGCGGTCTGCCACGCGACTTGCAAGTCGCGGGCTAAACCGCGGGAGTCCCATTTGCCTCATTTTTCATGTTTCGTGCAGTTTTTATTCCCTTCTTGATTTGTGTGTTTCTGTTTTCTTGTTTTTCTTTCGTCGTTTGTTTGTTTCTTTTTTATGTGCGTGCGCTCCCCTCCTTCTCCAAATTCTCAATCTTTCAAGAATCTCCTCTGGCCGGGCAAAACAGGTATGTTCTAATCATTTCTCTGCTAAAAGAGTGGTGTTTGATGTGTTGTTCTATTTTAATTGCACGAGATGCAACAAACCTAAGTTTCACTTAGGTTTGGGGTGCCTCATTTTTGAACCATCTACACACTCACATTAGACCCTGTGCAAACCTCGGTTTCACCGAGGTTTGGGGTTGGCTTTTATTTGACAAACCTAGGCCACGGCCTAGGTTTGGGGTGCCTAGTTGTAGAAAATTTGGGTAGTCTTTTTATGCTATATACGTAATGCCTTGCCTGTTCTTTTAATAACTGCACAATGACTGCGTCGCATCACCTAAGACTTTACTTGCACATTGGGGACAATGTGTGGGTAAGGTTTGGGGTTGCCCAATCGGGCCCAAGTTATGCACGTAGAATTCCTACACTTCTGAGTGTCGAGATCAAAGTAGCTAAAATTTTTGTTTTTAATGATTGAGACCAACCATTGTGGGAAGAATCTTGTGATAGTGACGTGACCGTTAGGGAAAGACCGGGAAAGGACATGACTAGGGACATTAGTGGAGACCACCCGATAGTGAGTTTTGATCCTAATAAGACGTTTTTCATTTCGAGGGATTCATACACGTAATTCTTATACACTTTTCGAATTCCTTGTCGTGAATGTAGAATGATCTCGCTACATTATTGCATTGAGTAGCAAAGACGAACATCAGGATATTAGGTAAGGGTACAATAGACCATATGGTGTGGACCTTAAGACATGATTCCAGGCATTTTGTTTCTGTTTAAACCCAGTTTGGCTATCGTTCCCTTTTCACCCTTTCATGTATATCCATTAAACACTTTGCAGCCAAACACTCACATTTTCGTTTCTAAACCCATCATTACACCCTTAGCCATGAGCCTTAGCCAACCCTATCCGAAAGTGAGTCAATCGGAAGCAGTAATGAACTAATAGAGATAGAGCAGAAAAGAGAAAATTCCGGCCAGTCATGAGAATAAAACGGGTCAATGTAACCCGAGAAGTAGAAAAAAGGACCAATGAAGTCCCAACTTGAAAAAAAAAGTAAATAAATACCGTTAGTTAGATAGTCTCTAGTAGAGCTGCATAATAAGTGAGTCAAAGCGACTCCAATAGTGACGAAAAAGGACCAAGTGAGCAAATGTGAAGCAACGAGAAGTTCGAAACTGCCAATAATTGACACGCCGAGGATTTTTGATCCTTTTACCCTTCGTTTCTTAGCCTTAACCTTAGCCCCATTACAACCCGTGTAAAGACCTGGATGATCTTTTGGAAAATGTGATTACGGTTTACGACTACCTTTACTGATATTCCCTATCTTGCCACTTGATTCCGTCTGAGATCAAACTTCTGGACATTTGTGCGTCTTTCTTTAGAGTTGTCATGAAATTTGAGTATTCTTGCACATAACCTCCTTAAACATGACAACACGAGCGATAACCTAGGTTCGAGTGCAAAGAGAGTATCCCGTGAGGTAGGGTCGAGGAGAAATGTTTTCCCTAGCATGTCTGGACTTAGTTTAACCCGAACGTAATCGGAACAGTCACGAGTTCAACTCCCAATAGAAGGTCATAGATCGGACAAAATAAAGAATGATGCGAGAGTGAGATAGATATTCACGGGTATGGGAAATCAGCGATGCATCACTTGGTACCGATTGGGAATTGTGCAGTTATTATTTTTTCACTGATATGTGCTTTAATTCTGTTTATCGCTAATTTGCTTGGGGACAAGCAACACTCGGTTTGGGGTTGTTGATAACACCACTTTTTGGCGTTATTTCCGGTTCTCAAACCAACGAGATTGGCTTGTATTCAAGTAAAAAGGCGGGTATTTGACGGTTTATTGAGTAATTTACGCAAGTTATATAAAAGGCGGCATTCCTCGGAAAAAGAAGCTAAAAAGAGCCCAAAACGAGTCCAAACGAAGCCTAACGGGAGCCCAAAAGCCAAGCCCAAAACCCATGACCGAACCAGGACCCGAACCGCGAACCAGAAAACGACCCACACAGCTAATTGGACACGCGCGACTTACCACGCGACTTGCAAGTCGCGTGGCAAGTGGCGTAACCCACTGTTTCGCGTTTTTCAGCTACAAAATCTGATTTTAGGTCACTTTTTCGGTATCCAACTTTCGGCAGACGATCCAGAGAAGTTCCGGGGCGATTTTGGGCGATTTTTCGAAGTCCTCGAGGTCACGATACAGAGCCGATCACGATTACAGTCAATACGGAGCGAAGAGACGAACACGAGAGGGAGTTTTCATCACTTGTTACCACGATTTCACTTTTACATTTGATCATGTTTACATTCACTTTTGAATACTTTTCTCTTATGTTTGAATCCACCACCGACATGAACTAACCGGTTCGTGTTGGGGGTTGGAATGAATTCGGTTTTTAAACATGTAACGAATTGATTTGAACTTTTATCAGTTTCTCCTTATTAATTGAAGCATGTGATTTTGTTCTTAACGCTTTTGTGAATTTGGCCAGTTTACAATTGATTTGTTGATTAGCAATTAAGTTTGTGAGAATTAACTGCTATTTAGACTTAGGAATTGCATGCCTAAAGCCCAAAAAGGTGATAGAGATATACCAAGTAAGCTTTAGTCCCATTTAAGCCGTTAGGTTATTATCGAGAGATAAAATCTAGCCAATTTAACATAAATCGAGTACTTAATGTGTTTTGAAATCCATGGGAGAGATCGAGAGATTGAACCTATCCTTTTCAGAATAAAATCTGTTGTTATTCGAAAGAAAGCAATGGTGATCTTTAAAAGATTTGGGAGTCATTAAGAGGATTAACTGGTAACTGTTTTGAGTCAATTATTTGCATGTGTAGAACTTGAGGATTTCCAACCCTCAACTTTCTCTCTATCGAAGTCTTTAAAGCTGTTCTGTTTGTCTTGTGTTTGTGTTGATTTTGTTTATTGCAAGTAACTAGTATAAAACCAATCCTCAAATTTCGACAGTTCAATTAATAGTTCTTATAGAAATTGTGATATTTAGTTCCTAGTTCCCGTGGATTCGATACTCGTACTTCCGTACGTTATTACTTGACTTCGACCCGTACACTTGCGGTAAGATTCGCGGGGTGTGAAAACCCCGGGTCAACTAGCGATGTGCGACGTACGACACATGATGTGCCACACGTGACGTGCGATCATTAGATGTAAGATACTGTCTTGAATGACTATTGACGCAAGATGTCTTTTAATAATCAACTATCGTATGTCGGGGATAAGGCAATAATGGGTATTACCTTCATCGATCGGGGGTATGACTTTTGTATGCATTAGGGTAATCGAAGTCCATGGGTCATGCCGAAGGAATTCCTCAGGTCGGTCGAGGGTGTGATCTTTTACCCAAACAGGGACTGCATCCAAGAATCACACTACGTACTCAAGAACATACGATGAAAAGAACTTTCTCACAACAGATCTCTCTCGACGCACGACATCGACGTATGACTCCCACCCTCAACGCATAGTTTTTACGCAGGACGCACAGACCGTACACACGACGCACATTGTTTTTACATTCGAAAAACTTGTTACTTTACATTTCGAAGTCTTTTCTTCATTTGTATTGTAATCTCTGTACGATCGACACCTGAAACATAAGGACATCGCCCCTGTTTGGCGACCATAGTGCAGCGACGACTTCCATAGTCGTCCGCGGGTTTTTCCTCGCTGAGGTTTTTCCCGCGTCACCAAAATTCTCTGTCTCTTTTACATTTTTATCTTAATCGCACGCTTTGTCGAGAGATTCCTTTCTTTAGTTGTTAATTTCCACAATCGACCTTAAGTTGTACTTTTGTGGGATTTTTGGCATTAACATTTACTATGGGCACATCCCCGACTCCCTTCTTCTCTTTCTTAGCATCTAGCATGTAAGCTGAATATCCCAGGCATCCCTTCCCCAAACATCGCCTAGCTTTCAACACATATATCATACACGACTTCCTATCCCTACGATCTCCATAGATTACTACTTCCTTTTTATCAGGCAAGGCGATACGAATCAACTTCTTATTACACACTATGCTAGCGTCGTTCTCCGCTAACCAATCCATTCCTAGAACCACATCAAACACCCCCATTCCCATAGGGTACAAAAGCAAAGGAAACGAGTGACCGTCTACGTCTATGCTACACCCTTCATAGACCTCTTTCACCCAGACTCGACTATCATCTGCCACTTCTACCTCAAACCCAAAGTTCAACCTCTTGGGCTTTACTTGCAATTTTCGAATAAAATTTGGCGACACAAACGAACAATTGGCTCCCGAATCAAACAATACTTTAGCAAAAGTTGAGTCAATAGGAAAGGTACCTGTCACCACATTAGGCGTGTTCACCGCCTCCTCTACCGACATGTGGAAAGCCCTCGCCTTCGCACGAGCAGGCTCCACCTTTCTATCTCCATCTCTTCCTCCAACATTACTTCCATAACCCCCAGCATATCCCTTTCTTAATTGTGGATAATCCATCTTGACATGATCTGGCGAACCCCACTGATAACATGATCTCGAACTGCGACAGTCTCGAGCCATGTGCCCTGTTTTCCCACACTTGAAACATCCTTCCTTATCTGCCAAACACTCCCCCTTATGCATCCGGTTGCATTTGCTACAAGGTTTCTCTCCTGATCTGAATCCCGTCCTCAACTCGAGTTTAGGCTCACTCGGCCTCTTGACATCGCGATTCGGTCCTTCCAATTTTTGCTTATCGCCAACCCCTCTGTCATCTGCCTATTTTTCTCTTTTTCTGTGAGCTTTGCAGTATCTACCGCAGCCTGAAAAGTAACTGGACGTTTCACCTGCACCAACTCTCTCACACTGCTCTTCAGTCCCCAGATGTATCTCTCTATGCACCTCTCCTCGGTAGGCATATACAATTTGGCAAACCGGACCTTCTCAATAAACTTTGACATATACTCCTGGACCGACATCGTCCCTTGCTCTAATTCCAGAAATTCCTCCTTGAGCTTCTTAACGGCCGCCACTGGACAAACCTGAGCTTTCAATCTCTTTGTGAACAGTTCCCAGGTAGTTGTCTTTACGATTTCAGAACCTTTACCTCCCGTCTCGATATCCCACCAGAAAATAGCATCTGCTTTCAGCATAGACATGGCAAACAACACTTTGTCTTCCTCGGCACACTTGCTCGTGTCGAAAGCTAACTCCATCTCGCGTATCCACCTCAAAGCTAAAATTGGATTGCGTTCCCCGTTAAAAGACGGCGGTTTGCACGACGCAAAGGTCTTAAAGGTACACCCTTCGCTGCAATCGATTCATTAGCCATGAATGGAGTTGACATAGAGTGATCTCCTACCACAATAGGGAGTAGGCTAGATGCCTTAGTCTTTGTCTCGTTCCCACTTTTAGTTTTCCCTTCTGACGTAGTCTTAATCTGGTTCTCCAACAGGGCATGTAGAGTATCTTGAAGTTTGCCCATCTCAGTCGTGAACTTTTCCTCGGTTACAAATGCTTGGTTCCGGTTTCACCTCGGACTATTCAGCTGACTTCTTCTTCCCACCGAGGCAGTACTCTCTTGGTGTAATGGTTCACGCATTCCAGGTGCCCCGACACTTACAACCCGACGGGTAGGAATCGCTTTCTTCCTCCCTCGCGTCGCTGCACCAGCTCCCTCCGCTTGAGTGGCAGCTCGTAGTGGCGGTCTTCCCCGCCCTCTCCCTCGGACTCTACCCCTTCCACGGGTGGCTGCCGGCCTTGGAGGTACAACCGACCCATCTTCCATGAGAATTTCCTCATCTACTGCTACCAACCTACTTCTCAGGATCCTTTCAAACATTCTTGATTACTGAAAATACGACAAAATGAATAGTTAAAGTCTACTGCTCAAGAATAATAAGGCAATTTAGCACATACATGTACCTGTAAATTTGCAATTACACTGGCCAGGTGTAATCCTGAATCTACCTTACATGATTGTCCTCGCTACCCTATTAGTCTTATCCCTATTAGGCCATCCGTAGCCCAGCGGGATGGAGGGCGGGAAGGGCTACGGCCCATGCGGGGTTGGCGGGGTGGGGTTGATTCCGGGGATGGGATCCCGGATCATCCCGAAGAGTTTTAAAAAAAAGAATTTAATTAAATTTTTAAAAATAAAGCCGTTCAACGGCTCTTTGTAAAAAAAAAATTCTCAATTTAATCCCAGTATATATTTAACCCTCAACCTCTTATTTCTCACACCTCTCAACCTCTTATTTCTCACACCTCTCAACCTCTTATTTTTCACACCTCTCAAATTCTCTCAACCTCTTATTTCTCACACCTCTCAAACTCTCTCAAATTCTCTCAACCTCTATATTTTAAACAATATGGATTCGCCACAACCCGGTTCACCAACCGCATCATCATCATCTGTAGACACCGACGAGTTGTTGAATCTACAAAGGGAAATTTTTCGACATACTGCACAATCGCTGTATGGTAGCACCGCCTCATCGTCAACAAGAGAGAGGGCCGCAAACATTGAAAGAGGTCGAGTAACTGCAAACGAGCGGCTTATGCGGGACTACTTTGGCGTCAACCCGATTTATACACCGGATATGTTTAGGCGGCGGTTCAGGATGAGCAGACAACTATTCGAACGAATAGTTGAAGATTTAGAAGTAGGGTATCCGTATTTTAGACTTCGGTTTGACGGGTTAGGCAAACAAGGTTTTTCTCCGATACAAAAGTGTACTTCCGCTATTCGGCAATTGGCGTATGGAGTAGCTGCTGACGCACTTGACGAGTACATCCGTATGGGAGAGAAAACGTCACGAGATTGTCTGTACAAATTCTGCACAGGTATTATTGAACTGTATGGTAAAAAATATTTACGCAAGCCTACTTTTATTGATATTCAGAAGTTGTACGCCGCGCATGAAGCTAAACACGGATTTCCCGGCATGCTCGGCAGCATAGACTGTACTCATTGGGCGTGGGCAAATTGTCCGAATGCATGGCGAGGTCAATTCATGAGAGGTGATCATGAGCACCCGACAATCATGCTAGAAGCAGTGGCCTCTCAAGATCTATGGATCTGGCACGCATACTTTGGTGTTGCCGGTTCCAACAACGACATCAATGTTCTCAATCAGTCGCCCATCTTCAACGATGCATATGATGGAAAACCACCCGAGTAACCTTTTGAGGTGAATGGAGCCACCTACAAGCACGGATATTATCTAACGGATGGGATATATCCGGGATGGGCTACTTTCGTAAAATCATTTACGTGCCCACAAGACCTTAAACGACAATAGTTCAAGTCCGCGCAAGAATCCGCACGTAAAGATGTTGAACGAGCTTTTGGCGTGCTTAAACAACGTTGGCATATACTTCATAACCCGGCACGCGGATGGGAACCGGCAATATTGAGAAACATTATGTACGCTTGTGTCATATTACACAATATGATACTCGAAGACGAAAACCATGCTATTTGTGGTGACGTGGAAAACGACTTTTTCACGAATGATATCGAAAGCCAAATCAGTGAGACACAACGCGAGGCAAATGTTCAAGAAGTCATAAACCGGGACACTCATAATAACCTTCGGTCGGATTTGGTCGAACATATTTGGCGTATCCAAGTTCCCAACAATGACGACGAGTAGATTTTTAAATTTATTTTGTAATTTTTATTTTTAATGAATGATATGAATTTTAATTTTTATTATTTATCTTATTTTTATTTATTAAAAAATATATAAATATTTTTATTTTGTTAAATAATTAAATGTATAAATAAAAGAATTAAAATAAATGAGGTGGCAAAAGGGTTTGAGGGAATGGGGTACGGATGTGTAGGGATTGTTAGGGATTGAGTGAGGGATAGGAGAAAAGCTGATGTGGCGCTGATGTGGAGCTGGAATCATTGAAAGATTCCCTCATGGGGTACTGATGGCCTTATAGTGTCCTCCTAGCGCATTCCTGATTCTCAGTTGTGATTTCTACTTCCACAGTTTAAGTCTAGGCCTGTCTGGTCACCTAAATCCCTTAAACTATGGCTCTGATACCAATTGTAACAACCCAAACCAAAAATAAGGCATAACATTCATAATATAAAACATCCCAAAACCAGTCTCCAAAATTTCAATACAAATAACTTCAAAATCTAGGTTGGCGGAAACAACCTATTCACAACTGAGATTGATATAAAGTCTATAAGTAAAAAAAATAAAATTCTATCTCTAGAATCATCCGTACTCTAAGCCTGCTCTTTTCCCTTACTAGAGCTTCCTACAACCTGCTTACCTGAAAAAGGTTTAGTTTGGAAATGCGAGGGTTAGACCATGAGGTCTAGTGAGCTCCCTCAAGAGGCAACAGTTTATAAAAGCATATTTAAACAGTTCATACATTCGTAAACAACTTTAAATGAAACTTTCAGGTAACAACACACTCGTAAATGGCACACTGAAGTCACTCGAAAGTTACAACGTGTCAGTATCACACTGCCTTATTGGGTCACTCCTCCCATGGCATAAACGAGACACCCCCCGGTATGAGCTCTAGCGGCCCACACCCCCCGACTTAGCCAATTTACGTCTAACCACAATGTATGCATACATGTCAAATTAACTTTCATACAAGCATAATCATGTAATAAAACATGGCATTTCTGTACATTTACTTACTTCGGAAAACACGTTTTCAAAATACGTATTTTATTTAGAAAGACTCACCTGGCGTTTTAGCAATTACTCTCCACAAAAGCTTCTGGGTTTTTTAGGGGAACACCTATGGTAATAAGAGGATAAAATAGTAAGTCTAAATCTGATACTATCATTCCGGACTCTCTCTCAATCTGGATTCAACCCGGGCCCAGCCTACACTCTGGATCCAATCCGGATTCCGAACTCATTCCGGATCCATCCCGGATTCCGGACCAATTCCGGATCCTGCTTGCGGGTTCTGGACTCATTCCTAATTTTGGACTACATCCGAATTTCTATCCCGGAACGAAACCGGACCTCACTAACTTCCGGAACCTCATCCGGATTTCTCGCAAATCCGGTGTTGTGCGATGCGACCAAAATAAAAATAGGGTCGAGGTTTATCCCCTTCCCAATAATCGTTTAAGTCACATACTCAACAGGACAATTATCCCAACTCTCTTAACCCTCTCCTAAAGATTATGAAACTGCAAAAAGACCTACTCTTATGAGTTAAATCAATTTACCAGGCAACACTATTTCTGCTCAACTACTCTGATACTAGAAATCAACGATTACTAAGAAATGGTAGGAATTACCTTGAGTTTGTTGATGTAGAATCTTCTTCTTCCAAATTTGTAGATGGCAGTTGTTAATGCCAAAAATCACCCAAAAGGATAACTTAAGGTTGATTTGGACTTTAACAACTAAAGAAATGGATCTCAAGACCAATCAATACAATCGCAAGAAAAGTAAACAAGACACGGGAATTGGTGACGCGGAAAACCCCAAATGTAACGACCCGGTATTCCAAACATACATCAAATAACATATATTGCATAACGTCGTTCATTCCAAAAGATATATCAAAATACCTATTCGGTCCCTTAGTCTTTACACCCATAATACATAATTCATTACAAACTTTTCCTAATTAAATTACATTATAACTAATAACAAAGTTATAACTGTAAAACACGCCATAGTCTTCAAAACATAAGTCGTCCAAAAGCTAGTCACCTACTTCCCTTCTTACTTGCTCTTACTTGATCCTCGACCCGGAATACATATTTTTAAAACAAAATGAGGGTTAGACCTAGAGGTCTAGTGAGAAAATCCCTGTCAGTTTTAAAACCATTTACACAACCATCATATACATAACATAAATACAAATACCAGTTATGACTCATGCATCATATACTTTCCTGTCTCATTCTCTTGGCCATATTAATTGGTTGCAAGCCAACTAATAAATTAACTCCGCTGTACGACAATTACAGCCAACACCGCTCTACGAATATTACAACCAACACCACTGGTCCTAAGCCCGGCTAACGTATTCTCGTATAGTGTAATGCTCATGTAAATACAATATCTCAATATATTATATTTCAAACATAAACACATAATCATACCATCTATCACATTCACAATCCACACATATATGTATTCCAGTTTAAAAACGTTTTAAAGTAAAACTCACCTGTTTTTTTTATCAAAACGCTTCCAATCCTCTCTCAAAAACAGTTCAGCTTTCACCCCAAATCCACATAATCTGAAACAAATAGATACAAGTATCTCTTTACCAAATAGAACACACAAGACTTACTATAGCGAAGAACTCTAGATAACTCAATTCCTCCAATGTTACCCCCAAGCCCGAATTTAAGTCTAGTCCACAGAATAGCCAGTCCTCATTCATTCCCTATCTAAGAGTCAACAAAACACAGGTTACTGGATACTCAAAAGCATCTGAACTCTCAAAAGTGACCAAACAGCTAAACTATCCGGGTACTACAGAACTATCCAGACAACCTAAACAATCCGGACAACATGACGTTTCCGGACAACACAAACAATTCGGATAACACCCAGACACCAAAGCAATCCGGATACCATCCGGTATCTCATTTTTAACTGGAAACTTAAGGGAAAAGAGGAACTTACTCGGATAAAGAACTCGTCCGGATACCACTAGAACATCATCCGGACACTATCAACAAAACTACCCGGACACATTCATTTCATCCGGAAACCTTTGACTGTTTACCCATTTTTAACCCAGAAATCGACTGAATCACTACCAGACATGAAATTGACTATTCTAATCCGATAGAAACTATCTACCAACAATTACAAACATAAAATATAAAGGAACATACCTTAATAACACTTCCAACACTTCCAATTGAAGCCTTAGCCACAAAACCTTTCTTTCTTCTTCTTCTCTTCTCAAAAAACAGACACACACACACACTCACTTTCTGGATAATTTCTTCTTTGAAATATCTGAATATCTAAAGGATAATATCTAACTCAAATTTACCAATTTAGTCCTTGAGCTAATCACTAACGACCAAAACACCCTTAACTTATAAATTAACCCAAACTTACACTAAACATCAATTATAAAGTTAACTTTATTTAACAGAATTTAGAATTTAACTAACGAACTTACCCGGGGTATTACATCATCTCCCCCTCAAAAGAATTATGTCCCGGAAATCGGTTAGGCAAAAAGGTACGGGTACTTAGTTCTCATTTCGGATTTTGTTTTCCAGGTAGCATCCTGCCCGTTATGATGTAGCCACTTTACTTTTATTTGTCTGGTCTCCTTACCATTCCGCAAAACTTTGACTTTACTGTCAACAATGGCTTCAGGTTTCTCCACGTATTTCAACCCTTCATCAACCTGTATATCTGGTAAAGAGACTGCCTGATCTGGAGTAACCAAAACACTTTCGAACATTTGATACGTGAAAAGCGTTGTGAACCCTGTTTAATTCTGGCGGAAGATCTAACTTGTATGCTACTTCACTGATTCTTTCTGTAGTTGCAAACGGTCCAATGTACCTTGGGCTCAGTTTGCCTTATTTCCCCAATCAGATGACTCCTTTCTAAGATAAGATTTTCAACATTACGAAATTTCCAACTCGGAATTCTAACGGTTTTCGACGTCGGTCAGCATAGCTTTTCTGTCTGACTTGAGCCACTTTCAATCGTTCTCGAATCTGAGTAATCTTATCCGCGGTTAACTGAACTATATCTGGCCCTGCTAATTGTTTCTCTCCAACTCCGTTCCAACATAGAGGATTCCGACATTTTCTGTTATTGTAGGCAATTCTTTCAACGGTACCGCTTGTACGCTGGAATGATTACTGTTATTGTAGGCAATTCTTTCAACGGCAAATGCTTATTCCACGATCCCCCAAAATCAATAATACAGGCCCATAGCATATCTTCTAAAGTCTGAATCGTCCGTTCACTCTAACCATCAGTTTGAGAATGATATGTTGTACTTAGCTTTATTTGCGTCCCCATTTCTCTTTGAAAACTCCTCCAGAACCTTGAAGTAAAACGATTATCACGATCAGAAATAATCGAGATTGAATCTCCATGTCGAGTTACTATTTCGTCGATATACAATTTGGCTATTCATTCTAACGAATAGGTTTCTTTTATCGGTAAGAAGTGAGCAGACTTTGTCAACCTATCAACGATCACCCAAATGGCATCAACCCCTTTCGGAGTCCTTGGTAACTTCATGATGAATCTGTAGTAATCTGATCCCATTTCCACATTCGTATTTCTAAACATTGTAACTGCCCAAACGGCTTTTGATATTCAATCTTCACTTTCTTACAAGTAGAACAACCTTCCACATACTGAGCAATATTTCTTTTCATTCCCGACCACCATTAAAATTGTCGTAGATCTTTATACCTCTTACTCGTACCTGAGTGTTGCTGACCATATTTTTCGTGTTTCATCCCCTATGACTACTTGTCTTCATAACCTTTTAGTAATCAACCCGTTTGACCTTGCAACTTTCAATGGAACACATACCCATCAAGTCGACGTTTTGCTTCACTATCTGACTCTGATTCTGATTCAGTGAGAGGCACTACAACATTCATTTCGCCAGATAGATCTGAATATTGTTTTTCACATGTTGATGGGTCAAACACTAAAAGTCAAAATCCTGATCTCTGTCATCCCTCACATACTTCCTCCAGTCGTCCCCGGAAAAGACACCGCCGACAATGTCCACTGGCCATTTATGACCCCCTTGTCTTAGTACTACGTTCGAGCATCTCCAACCGTTCAAGTGGGTTAAAAGATTGTGAAACCAAAAGGTTAAGATTGAATGGTGGACGGATGAACTTGAAGAAGTGTGTTGAAATATCTGCCATTGCGGTTCTTCATCGTACAGAGCTCTGAGGATACTTGCATCGTGGTACATATATGAATCAACGTCTTGGAGCGTGAACCGTTTTAATGGGACAGTGAAGCTGTGTTGATTTGATGCGTGGTAATGATGTTGTGAAAGACTATCCATTACACTAACCGTACGGGGCTGGGCTTTCAATTGCAATTCAAAACCAATTGGAAATCAAATCCCTATGTCAAACATGCAATTGGGTTCGGAAGACGTGTCACCACCTCTATTCCGTTCTCAGGTAAAACAACATTGATTATCTTCCTATCGCAAACGATACTAGCCTAATTCTCTACCAACTACTCCATTCACACTACTACATCAAACTTGATTAAGGCTATAGGAAATAACTGAATAGGCACTTCACCCCATCTATATTTATAACACAGCTATCAAATACCTCTCTAACCGATACTTGATTTTCATTCTCAGTTTCTATCATTAAAGTATAATCTAACATTTTAGGTTTTAAATGCATAACAACAGAAAAAGGAAGGAGACACAAACGATCGGTTTCCACCGGAGTCAAATAACACTTTAGCACGTGTATAGTTTATTAAAATATACTTGTCACCACATCAGGAGTTTCCTCCGCTTCTTATGCTGTCATCTGAAAGGCACGACCCCTTGCTCTAGGTAGCTCTGGCATTGGTACTACTGGCCTAACACCTGTTGGTCTCACTGACGTACCACCCTGTTGTACTTTTCCCCTTGGACAATCAGACTGAATGTGATTGGGAGAATTGCATGAGAAGCAAAATCGAGTTATCTGGCAGTCTTTAGCAATATGACCGGTCTTTCCACACTTGTAACAAACCCGAGGGTCAACTTGGCAATTTCCTTGATGAACACGGTTGCATCTTGGACAAGGTCTTTCAGCTGATCTAAAAGATGTTTGACTATCAAATCTTTGAAATCTGGACTTCTTTGGATCATATTGTGGCCCTTCCCATTTTCTCTTCCCATCACTCTTATCACTAACATCTCTCCTATTATCCCGTTCCACATTTTCCGCGACATCTACTGCGGCTGAGAAGGTATCGGGTCCTTTTGCAATCACTAGTCTTCTAATTTCTGAATTTAACCTGAAGATAAACCTTTCCATCTTAAGCACCTCCGTAGCAACGTGGTACTCAGCGAAGCGAGACTTCTCCAGAAAACGAGCAGTGTAATCCCTAACTGATAAACTTCCCTGTTGTAGGTTCATGAACTCTTCCTCCAGTTGTCTAACTGCTGCTTGAGGACAAAACTGCTTCTTGAAAGCTGTCGAGAATTCGTCCCAAGAAAAGGTAGAATACACATCAGATCATATGGAGGTAATGAGAGCTTCCCACCAATATAGAGCATCTGCTTTCAACATCGCGGTTCCGTATAACACTCTATCTTCCTCGGCGCACTTACTGGTCTTGAAGACAACTTCTATCTCTTTTAGCCACCTCATGGCTTTCACTGGATCTCTTTCCCCCGCGTAGGTTGGAGGTTTACAACTTAGAAACATCTTGTAGTCACACTTCCTTAGCACCGGTATGACCGTAGGTGTAATAGGCATCCCGTCTTCCAGACTAGGATCTGGTATTTTAGCTTCATTATGACGAGTTCGGTCAAACATAGCTTGTATACTCGCTTGCAGTCTTCCCATCTCCGCTGTCAAATCGTTTCTTGTAACAAATTTGGTACCCCATGACTGATCTCTGCCTACCTTGTTCTCCCCCTCTTCCTCTTGTCCCGACTGTTGGATTCGTTCTATTAGGATTTCCTCCTCCATCTCTATTCGTATTTCGAGTACCGCTTGCCATTCTGTAGATTCAGACAAGATTAATATACACATAAGCACATACCCCATATAATAAGGTATTCCAGTTCAAACATGTACCTGTAAGTCCACAATTACACTGGCCAGGTGTAATATGAAATTACCTTACATGATGTTCCTTATACCTTTTATACTTAGCATCCCAAGGTTCTAAAATAATAGGTACGGATACGAATACCTAAATCCCTTAAACTAGGGCTCTGATACCATCTGTAACGACCCGGTATTCCGAACATACATCAAATAACATTTATTTCATAACGTCGTTCATTCCAAAAGATATATCAAAATACACATTCGGTCCCTTAGTCTTTACACCCATAATACATAATTCATTACAAACTTTTCCTAATTAAATTACATCATAACTAATAACAAAGTTATAACTGTAAAACACGCCATAGTCTTCAAAACATAAGTCCTCCAAAAGCTAGTCACCTATTTCCCTTCTTACTTGCTCTTACTTGATCCTCGACCTGGAATACATATTTTTAAAACAAAATGACGGTTAGACGTAGAGGTCTAGTGAGAAAATCACTGTCAGTTTTAAAACCATTTGCACAACCATCATATACATAACACAAATACAAATACCAGCTATGAGTCATGCATCATATACTTTCCTGTCTAATTCTCTTGGCCATATTAATTGGTTGCAAGCTGTTGATCCAAACCCTCAGTGATTTGATAATGACCCTCTCTTATATACTTAGTGAAAATTGTAAGTAAACAATATGTATCATAGTTTCACTATCGCTGATAAGTACTAAGATCTTACAGTACCGCTGATAGGAACTCTCGCTCTTTAAATTAAACATTCAGCGAAACTGTTCACCATTAATGCTCTGAGTCTGTTCAGTCATTATGATGATCGCTGATAAGTTAGTTGTTTACTTATGATCCCTGAAGACAAGTTTCACGTCAACAAAGGTTCTACGCTGAAGTCGAAGATCAAGCTCAAGAACCAGCGACAAGTCTACTAATGAACTGATGCGGATCAGCGAAGACTCAAATTTGTCCACTCAACATGAAGTATCAAGTACAAGACTTCAGCTATCGCTGAAATTTATCATTCGCTGAATAGATAATGATAATGCTCTGAATCAACGAAAGCTGATCATGAAGTCCTCCGTACAAAGTACTTTTGTCTTAACCACCCTTGCACGACTCCGTACGAAATGTCAGAAAAGAACCTCCGAATGTCTGAAATCGTACAACCACTCTGATACTACATTGTTCATCCATGCGGCTACTAAGGTTGTCAACAAAGGTCAATGACATGCAACCAACCAGCTGATGACACGTGTAAAGTGTATACTGACTTGCATTAAATGCATGCAATATATAAAGAGATGAACCCACTTCATTTGAAGTAACTTGCTAACTCTGGACAAGTTCAATCTCTTATCTCAAGATAGGTTATTATTAGTAATTTCCTTATCTCTCTTAGTGCAAGAAACCTTAGTGTTCCAACTTGTTTAGATTTAGGTTTATCCTTAATCTTGTTTCCGCAACAAGCTGTAAATTATTAATGATTTATCAATAAACAATTTAGAAAAGTAAAATCTGTGTGTTTGTATTCAACCCCCACCCCCCCCCCCCCCCCCCCCCCCTTCTACAAACTTGTATAGGCCTTCGGGACCAACAAGTGGTATCAGAGCGGATTTGTTTAATCTCATAAACAAGATCTAATCTAAGATATTTCTCTTCCTTGCTATTATCTGAAAATGGCCACCAACACAAACACAAACTATATAGACAGTGGTTCTCTTGCTAAACCCCCTAGATTTTCCAAAGATAACCTCAACTTATGGAAAAATAGGATGACACTCTTCTTAGAAGGTGTAGACCCTACTATGCCATACTATCTCGAGAATGGTCCATTCATCCCTGTAAGAATTGATGCTGCAGTTCCAGCCGCTGAGAATAGACCTGCTATTCCAGAAAGGCTGGTACCTAAGGAAATCTTTCAATGGACTGACGAAGATAAGAAGAAAGTGGCTATAGATACAAAAGCCAGATCCATACTATCCATGGCTCTTCCTGACGAAGTCTACCATTCCGTCATGAATCTGAAAACATCAAAAGCCATGTGGGACACAATATGTGTTCAGTATGAAGGAACGTCTGAAGTCCAGGACTCAAGAAAGATCAACCTGGTAAGACAATATGAAAGCGGAATAATGAATCTCTCTCTGAAGTTCACCAACGTTTTAATTGTTTAATTATAGATCTGAAAACTGTTGGTAAGGAATATTCTAACTTTGAAGTGCTGACAAATTTTCTAGAATGTTTACCTAAAAGCTGGGACAATTATTCTATGTGTCTCAAGCTGTCAAAGGATCTAAAATCAATGAATCTTTCAACCTTATATGGCACCTTGCTGAATCATGAGCAATCGAGCCATCTTAAGAAGAATCTTGTAAAAGATTCCAAAAGCACCCCTGTTGCTTTAATCTCAGAGGAACCTTCTACTCAGCGACCCTCGATCACTATCACTGAGTTAGAATGTAACTCTGAAAGGTCATCAGATTCTGATTCTTCAGATGATGATGAATCTTTGGCTCTCCTAACTAAAAAGTTCAGGAGATTTGCCAAAAAGAAAATTTTTATAAAGAACAAACCTCTTTCCATAACTGACAAGCCTAGATCATCAGCTTTTGTTGATAAGGCAACTTCTACTTGTTTTAACTGCGAAAAGACAGGACATTTCGCTAACGAGTGCAGGTCTAAGAAAGTTTATAGACCCTCGGCTTTTACAAAGAAATCCTTTGTTCCAAGGAATAAAGATGACAAATATTCAAAGCTGAAAGAAAAATATGCTAAGCTGAAAAGCTTTAAGAAGAAGAATAAAGGCCTGATGGCTAACTATGACTGGGCTGCTTCTGATGAAGAAGCATCATCATCTGACTCTGAAGATGATGAAGCAAATCTATGTCTTATGGCCAAGATTGAAGAAGAGGAAGAAAGTTCAGACATTCCCTCCACTTCAACCTCTGCTATTCAGGTATCACCTTCCTTCTTTACCAATATTGCAAATATTGATGAAGCTGATAGTCTCCGTAAGATCGATCTCTTGACTAGAAGTTTATACGAAGCCATGAACGGCAAAACTGTGGTTGAAAACCAAAACCTTGATCTCGCTGAAAAGCTTAAAAACTGCCACTTTCAAATAGAAAAGCTTTCTAAAATTGAAGAAGATTTTAAAGATCAAGTATATTTAAATCAGCTAGTCAAAATCGAACGAGCAGAAGCTATCGCTGCATTAAAAGCTGAAAAAGCTACTATTGAAGGATGGTGTAATTCTTCAACAAAGATAACTGAGATAATAAAGTCTCAGATTCCCCTAAGTGATAAACGTGGTCTGGGTTACAAATATGATACTCCAAAACCAACCACTGAGCGTTCAATGCTTATATTTGGAACGTTCGTATCCTCAGTCGCTGATACTTCATCTTCTCAGTGCTCCTCGTCCATTACACCAATCCATGAGGAAACTCCTACCTCCTCAAAAGGCAAGGAGAAAATGGTTTATTCAAAACCTACCTCTGTCTCTAAAGACAAAGGTAAAGGAATTGTTATTTACCAGAATCCTCAGAAGGGTACCTTAGTACCAAAGCTGAATGCTTCTAAAGCTTCAGTGACTCATCCATCTGGATCAAGGAAACAGATCTCTGGATATATTCAGCGATCTACACCTAGACTTGAAGTGGATGTCCTTGGTAAGAAATCTGAAGAACTGAATGTTCGTCCCATTTCTAAAGCCAATAGTTTACTTGGTGCTGGCACTTCTAATTCGAAATCAAAAGCTCAGCATTCAAATGGTCCTAGAACTACTTTTAGTTATAGGAAATGTTATCACTGTGGACTTACCGATCATATTGCTAGTAAGTGCCCCACAGCCACCAAAGCTGAAAAGATAGCTAAGGTGAAGATTGCCCCCAAGGCAAAGAAGACCAACCCTGGTGCAAATCAGGTCAAGGTGAATCCTACCACTGAGGTTAAGAAATTAACCAAAGTGAAGAAAGACAAAGCTGAATCTTCAAATGCTGCGAAGACTGCTGAATCTTCCATTCCAACTACTTCCACTGAAAAATGTGTATACATGGTCAAGTGGGTACCCAAGAAAAACTAATCTTCCTTTGTATTGCAGGTTAAGAAGGGTATCAGGTATCTCGATAGCGGATGCTCTAGACACATGACTGGAAAGAAAATCCTGCTCGCTGAATATAAGGAAGAGAAGGGTCCCTCTGTAACTTTCGGTGGAAATGGAAAAGGACATACCCGAGGGTATGGTGTACTTTCAAATGGTACAACCTCCTTCAGAAGAGTCGCATATGTTGAAGGGCTGAAGCATAATCTTCTAAGCACCAGTCAGCTTTGCGACATGGATAACAAAGTAATCTTTACTAAGGAATCCTGCTTTGTCGCTGACAATAAGGAGAAGATAGCTCTCAGCGGTTATCGTTTGGAAAATGTTTATGTAATAAACATGGACTCAACAACCACTGAGAATTCCTGTTTCTTCTCAAAGGCCTCAACTGATGTCAACTGGCTATGGCATAAGAGGCTATCTCATCTAAATTTCAAGACACTGAACACTCTTTCTTCAAAAGAGTTAGTCATCGGTCTACCTCAGCATTTATACGCCAAAGAGTCTTTATGTTCAGCGTGTGAAAAAGGGAAGCAGACCAAAGCAAGCTTTAAATCAAAGCAAGTTTCTTCAGTGTCATCTCCTCTACAACTACTCCATATGGATTTGTTTGGCCCTGTTAACAAACAATCCATCGCTGGAAAGAAATATACGCTGGTCATAGTTGATGAATTCTCTCGCTTCACTTGGGTAATGTTTCTCCGTTCTAAGAGTGACACCCCTGAAGAACTCATCACCTTTGTTCGGAAGATGGAAACCCTGAACAATCTGACCGTTCGCTCAATAAGGAGTGATCATGGGACTGAATTCAAAAACAGTTCTCTTGATTCCTTCCTTGAGAGTAAGGGTATTTCTCACAACTTCTCTTTAGTGAGAACACCGCAACAAAATGGAGTCGCTGAAAGAAGAAATAGAACAATTATTGAAGCTGCACGTTCAATGCTCAGCGATTCTGACCTGCCTACTCAGTTTTGGGCAGAAGCTGTCAACACTGCTTGTTTTACGCAAAACAGGTCGCTGATAGTTAAAAGATTCAAAAAGACAGCCTATGAACTCTTTCATGGGAGAAAGCCTTCAATCAGCTTTCTTCACATCTTTGGATGTCAGTGTTTCATACTGAACAACAGAGATGCTCTTGGAAAGTTTGATCCTAAGGTTGATGATGGAATCTTTCTTGGATACTCCTCAGTTTCCAAAGCCTTCAGAGTCTTCAATCGTAGAAGACAAACTGTAGAAGAAACTATTCACGTCACGTTTGACGAATCCCGTTCAGCGAACTCTAAACCGTCCGCTCATACTGAAGAACTGAATCAATGGATGTTTTCTCATCTTGGTGATTCAGAAGATATTCCCACTCATGCTCATCCAGTAGAAGATGATAGTCCTCCTATCATTCCAAACATGCAGAATAGTGAAACTGAAACATCATGGGTCTCAGCTGTTCCTATAAACACTATACCTACCGCTGAACCAAATGGCAGAAGTAGCTGAAGCCTCATCTTCAGCTCCTCCAGTTCAAGATGAGTCAGCGACTTATGCTCCGACTCAACGATGGACCGTAAATCATCCAATTGATCAAATTCTTGGTGATCCAAACACTGCTGTTCAGACTCGACGAAGTGCAGGTAATATTTGTTTATTTGTTAACTTTATCTCTCTAACTGAACCAAAGAAAATAGATGATGCCCTCAAAGATCCAAACTGGGTCAGTGCCATGCAAGAAGAGCTGGCTGAATTCGAAAGAAACAAAGTTTGGAAACTTGTTCGGAGACCAACTGATAAAACAGCAATAGGCACTAAATGGGTCTATCGAAACAAGTTGGACGAACATGGTACTGTAACCCGCAACAAAGCTCATCTTGTTGCTCAGGGATACAGACAAGGGGAATGTATAGATTATGACGAAACATTTGCTCCAGTAGCAAGACTTGAATCTATTCGTCTATTCTTAGCATATGATGTACACAAAAACATCAAAGTACATCAGATGGATGTTAAGTCAGCGTTTCTGAATGGAAAGCTGAATGAAGAAGTGTATGTGGAACAACCTCCAGGATTCTCAGATTCTAAGCGTCCAGGTTATGTTTATAAACTGGATAAGGCACTTTATGGCTTGAAGCAAGCTCCTCATGCATGGTATGACATTCTTTCTACTTATCTCCATATTGAAAAATTTGAGCGAGGTAAGATTGACAAAACTCTATTTTTTAGAAAAGTGAAAGGTCATATCATTCTAGTTCAAATATATGTTGATGACATTATATTTGGTTCTACTAACCCTGAGCTTTGTACTCGTTTCGCTGATAGAATGAAAGATGAGTATAAAATGAGCATGATGGGTGAACTAACATATTTCCTTGCTCTTCAGATTAAGCAAACTGAAAAATGAACTTTTATTAATCAGGGAAAGTATGTTAAAGATATGCTGAAGAAATTTGATTTAACTCATAGTTCAGCTATGAAAACCCCTATGGCACCACCGCTGACACTTGACAAGGATTCAAAGGGAATACCTGTTAATGTCACACTGTACCGTGGGATGATCGGCTCTCTCTTGTATCTTACAGCTAGCCGACCCGATATTATGTATGCAACCTGTTTGTGAATGCTGTAAAGCGAATCTTTCGATACCTTAAGGGTACAGCGAACCTAGGTCTTTGGTATCCCAAAGATTCAGGATTCGATCTAACCGCCTATTCAGATAGTGATTTTGCAGGTTGCAAAATGGATAGGAAAAGCACCATAGGAGGATGTCAGCTCCTGGGTGGAAAGCTGGTAAGTTGGACTAGTAAAAAGCAAAATTCAGTGTCTACTTCCACAGCTGAAGCTGAATATGTAGCTGCTGGAAGTTGTTGTTCTCAAGTCTTGTGGATGAGAAATTAGCTACTAGACTATGATCTTCAGCTCTCCAAAATTCCAATCTATTGCGACAGCACAAGTGCCATCGCTATAGCAAACAATCCAGTACTACATTCAAAGACCAAACACATAGAAATCAGATATCATTTTATCAGAGATCATGTGATGAATGGTGATATAGAACTTCATTTTATCCCAACTGATTATCAGTTAGCTGATTTATTTACCAAACCTCTTGATGAGACAAGATTCAACTTTCTCATCAGCGAGCTTGGAATGCTGAACTTTGAAGGGTAAAATCCTCAACGGTTCACATTGATCAGCGATAGGATAAAATCAACTCGTATAACCTATTCAATCATCTTCTCTCTGAATAAAACTTGGTTAAGCTGATATCAAGGTATGTTTTCTCTCTCTGACAATCGCATGAAAATGCAAGATTTCAAAACAAAATGCATCGCTGAATATCTCTTCCTTAACAGCGATATTTTGAAATTTCTTAAAACCATCTGATATTTTCATTCAGTGCTTCATGTTTGTAAAAGAGTCCCTGAGCTTTCAAAACCTCAGAGACATCTTAAAAGAACGTGAAAGGATAGTTGTGACGTCATTACAACGGATAAACCCCGACACGTTTTCTCTTTCTGACACACGTTTGCACGTCTCGTTCAAACTTCCAATCAAATGCAAACACATGTCCGTGTCATGATGAAAATCTTTTCCCGCTCAAGATTTTCTCTCTCTAATCTCTCTATATAAACAAACTCGTGGTTTATATTTTTCTATATAAACAAACTGTTGCATTTGTACTTTCTAAAACTTCAAGAACTGTTCATCATCTTCTTGATCAAACATCAAGGTTAATATGTTCTTATTTATTATCGAATCCGTATAACTTGTTTCCGATCTTTTCCTTGTTTAAACAAGATCAAACAAAAGAACTTCTTAAAATGAAATCATTTTTTTCATGGTTTTATGAACACAACCATCTCATGGTTGTTCTTCAAGTTTAAATGAAAAAATCTTAAACTTGTTCTTCATTCGTTTCTAGAATCTATTTCTTCATAGAAAACTGGATAACAATAATAAATGGGTTTTACATTTCGTTTCTTAAAATCAAGAAAAACCATAATCTTCATTAAGACATTTGTGTCTGAATGAAATGGATAAAATTTGAACCATCTTAATGGAAAATCTTTCCACATTAAGATTGTTCTTATTTGTTAACATCTTTGGTTGAACTGATAATACAGAGAAATGGCATCGTCTGACATTCCTGCTACCGCTGAGAACATCTCCGCTGATTCTGAGGAAGTGGAATTTATCAAGGCTCCTCAGGTTAAGTTTACTCTGGAACAACTAGATTAGACCAAAACGAACAACCTTTCTGCGCTTCTCGAGTTTCCTCCTCGAAAGCAAGTCACACATCTAAAAGATGCTGTGAATTTCCTAAAGAATTGCTGCATTTCAACAGCCCTGACCATCTCACCTCCTGCAAGTCAGCTACTACTATCCCAGTTCTGGTACACTGCCAGACATTCTCAGTTACCATCCGCCAAAGATCCCTCCAAAACAATTGATTGTATCCTCATCGATACTGAGTATGGCACGATAAAGATCACACCTGCCATCATTCGCAAGGCTCTGAACTTTCCCAACGCTACAAAAGAAAAGCCTTTTGTTCCTTTCCCTGACCATAAGAAACTCGCTGACAAAGAAGCTCTTATTGCATTTTTCGATGCAATGGGCTATGTATGGGAAATTGGCAGAGACAAGAAGCCCGAGAAGAAGCTGACCCTGCTAAAGAAGTCGAAAATGCCCAGCGAGATGAACTTCATCTTCGCTCACCTAATCAGCTGCATGACTGCAAAGACCGGCTCCTCTGACCAAGCCGCTCAACCTCAGCAAGCAATGGGATACGCTCTGCTGAAAGGTCTACACGTTGACTGGGCATCTCTTATCTATGATGACTTAGTGCAAAGAGTAGACTCTGCCGCTGACAGACCTCCATGGGTTCCTTACCCCCGATTCATCAGCGCCATCTTCCAATATGGCCTGAAGGACAGCTACCCGCAAGAGGGCGACCTGAAACTCTCTCAGGTTGGCCCTAAGGTACTTGACTTCAAACCATTTGAAAATGAGGTACGTTTTTCTACCCTTTTAACTCTTCTCAACCCTTCTTCTTCTAATTCTGTGGCTCCTTCAGCGACAATACCCATCGCTGATACCCTGGCCACAAAATCCTCTCCTTCTAAGAAAAGGAAACATTCATCTACCCCACTTGGTTCTAAAAGGATCAAGAAAACAAAGGAGCAACCCCAACAATCTCATGCTGAAGACTCCTCAGCTCTTTCTGCAGAGCTGAAGGAACGTTCAGTGGTACGCTCTGCCACACCTGAACAACCCATCCATTCCATCCCAACTTCAGCGTCTCTAAACGCTGAGGTTACAAACTTGGAACCTACCCCACCTCCTTCAGTCTCTCAAAAGACTGATGAAGTGATTGTCAGCGAATCCAACGCTGAACTCAGAACCCAACCTCCATTCTTATCCTTCGCTCCTCCCTCTACTCATTTGGTCTCTCCTCCAGATTTCACTGGAGCTGCCATCATTTCTACGGAAACTAAAGCTGATACTCCAGAAATGATGAAGACAGGACCTGCAGGACAATCCATAGGCACTTTTGAAGATGACATGGAACATTTTTCAGGAACCCGTAATTTTGACGAGTTCATCAATCCTCTTGCAGGTACACACCAACCCATAAACACTGTCACTAAACCCCAAACTTCTGAGCTTTCCTATGTTCACAAGTTCTTATATGTTACAGGTCCTACTTTGGGAGACATCAACGCCTCTCTGAAGTCCGTGGAGACAAAGCTGACAGGTCTCACCACTACTCTTTCAAATAACTCTATAGCTGTAACAAACGCTGGAGAGAATCTTACAAAGCTGACAACGGTGGTGGAGAAAAAGGCTTCCACAGATGACATGAAGCAGGTTGATAAAACTCTCAGCGACTTCGCCAAGGTGCTCGCTGACATCTACACAGACTACACCTCTCTCAAAAATTCAGTTTCATCCATGTCCAGCGAGGTCACAACGCTGAAGACATCGGTTGGACAACTAGAGGGAGATATGTCTACCGTAAAGACTGACTTAGGCTCTGTAAAGACCGATGTTAGTTCTATGAAAACGATGATCAAGCAGCTACTACACAAAGCGAACACTCCTGCTCCTGCCCCTGTCCCTGCATCTGACAATTTCACAGCGGCGGATCGCACTGAGCTGGAGAAGATCAATCCTGCTATTTCTGGCCTTCAAGACAGAATAGCAAAGATTGAAGTTTGTATAGGTATCTCTGGCCAAGAAGACAGAGAACCTACCAACGCTGCTGAGTCAACCCATTCATCCCCCACTCATCATGAGAAAGAGGGGGAGAAAAGTGCTGAAGATATCTCCAAGAGCGCTGAAGACCTTTCCCATGATGAATCTATCAGGGGAGAGAAGAAGGATGCTGAAGAAACCACCGCTGGACCTCAGGGAGATGAAAACCCTGAGGAAACCGAGAAGCTCGCCTCTGTATCTGAGGGGGAGCAACTCGAAGAAGAAGCTGATAAAACCGAATCCGAAGCAGAAGATGATGAAGCCGTCGACATCCCTGATAATGAACCATCCTCTTCTCCAAAGAATGATGATGATGATGACGAAGATGACGATGACTTCTTTATCGTCAAACCTGCTCCGAGGATCAAAGTTCTTAAGGGAATCTCGATAAATGAACCTTCAGGGGAGCGGACAAAGACAAAGCCCTCAGCCTCTGGAGCTGAGAAAGGCAAAGGCAAAAGCGTCGCTGAAGATGACAATCTGACGATCTTGCTTGAAAAGCCGGTTTGTCAGGTACACTAAACATCTCTCACTCCATCCCTCCTCTATCATACACTATCAGTTCTACTACCCAAGCCTATACACTTGAACAAATTTTCTCTCTCTGATTCTACCCAAGTTCTTACTTGTAAGATCGCTGTGTTTCAGCTAGTCCTCTCCCCTGTTTGAGGATATCGCTGAAGGTTCCACAATGGCGACTTCACCAATAATACCAACTGCTGCTGAAGAAATAATCCCAGTCTTAGATTTGAACTCTGAGACTGATGAACCAGAAGAACAGCTACTCTCGCACAGACACAGACCTTCCTTAGCTCCTCAAAAGCTAAGTGAAGAAGATCAGAAAAGAAGAGAGGAGATAATAAAGCAATTCGAGGATCAGCGAATCATTCTGAGGCGTGATCAACTTCCTTCAGTTCCTCCAAAGTTCAGAATTTCCAAAAAGGAATACAAGGATCACCTCAGAGCTGAAAGATTAATCGCTGAAAGAAAGGAAGCTGAAGAAAAGGACAGAGAATACGCCATCCAGCTTTCTAAACGATCAATAAAAGACCCCAAGCTGAAAAGAGTTCCCATTGATGTTCAACGTCGGCTCTGGGAAAACGCCAAGAAGATAACTGAAGAAAAGAGAACTGTGTCTCAGTCCACTTTAGCCTGGTGCAAAGAAAAGGTCAACTACAGACTCTCTCCTGCAAAAATCAACAAGGTATTCATCTCTGGAAGAACAACCCTTGTTTCAATCGCTGAAGTCGAGATATTCAGAGAAGATAAGAAGTACGAAAAATTCTATGCTGAAGCCATAATGAAGTACGGTCTCTCTGAATGGTTGGAGATCAGGTTAGCCATCCAGAAGTCCAAGTCGAAGTACAAGGAACATGTTGAAAAGCTGATCAACAAACAAATCGACTTAGTCTACTCCTGTGTGGATATTCCTCCTCCTCCTCCTCTCGAAAGTCAGAAAAGAAAGGCCTCAACGAAGAAGAAGAAATCTATATTTTCAATTGATGGCCCTGTCATACGAAATGAAACAGGTATTGGTTTTTCACGTGCTGAAGTCCTTGGTCCTGATCCTGATCTTTCCATGCTTGACACATCTCTTCCTCCTGGTGAGACTTTCATCCCTGGCAAAGTCATAAACGAACCCTACGGGATATTTTTCCATGACTACGATGGTGGAAAACATTTTCAACGCATCTCTGAACTTCACATCACTCCCATCGAACAGTTGAGAGATCTCATCTACTGGTGTGACTTTAGGAATGACCCTCAGGCACGACATCTGAAACCCTTGATTTTTGAAGAAGCGCTGATCAAAAGAAAACAAGGTGTAACCGTTCCTGACTGGATGATTCCCACCACATCAATGACCCTTGATGAACTTCTCAATAAGGAAGAACCCTTTACAAACTGATATGATCGCCTATTTCTCTATTGTATCAGTTATTCTGTTAGATCTGAGTTTTGTCAATAAACTAAGTGTTAAAGATCTGATGAGAAGGCTCAGATGTTCTGATATGAAGGGTCAGAGTTCTGACTAAGAAGGCTCAGAAGGAGAGCCAGAAGTTCTGAGAAGCCTTGTCAGAAGAACGTTCAGAAGTTCTGAACAACCTGTTAAGAACTTATAACTAGATACTTTCCTTAGTGTTTAGTTAACTAATTAGGACACGTGTATTGTTCCTATTTGTCATTCATATTTGTACTATATCTTTAATATTTCCGTTGCAGTATATATAGTGATTAGCACTACATTGCTAATTGATTCTCCCGCATATATTTGTATTCATCTTTTGTAATCTTTGAGATACTCTCTCTCTAAGATCTGTAATTCTGTTCTTCATTGAATACAAATCAGTTTGATCATATTACTTCTCAATTACTATTACATACATTGATATATTTATTGTAAGAGTGAATGCTGGACTTACAATTGGTATCAGAGCCACTCAACAAACAAATTTGTTCAAGATCGTGATCGCTAAGGTTTATTGATCAATTTCTTGAAGATTTCTTGATTCGTTCAAAAATCGATTCCGCTGCTAGTTCTAATTCTTGAATTCTTGAATTAATTGTTGTCTTTCGATCAAGAAATTCAAATTTGTCTCTCTGTTGAAAATTCTTACAATCATGTCTTCTAAAGAATATCTCGCTATGGGATCTGAAACAAAGCCACCTGTTCTAATTCCTGAAGAGTACCAGCAATGGAAAATATGAATGATCCAATTCTTGGATAACATAGATGAGAATCTGATGGTCTCTATTCGAGAAGGTCCTATCGAAGTCTACATCGATGTGGAAACAACTCCTGAAACAGAAACAACTCCAGAAATTCCGGCAACGAGGGTGAAGAAGAACTATTCTCAATACACAGCAGAACAGAAAAATAGGCATGCAATAGACAAAAGAGCGATCACATTGATGACACTTGCAGTTCCGAATGAATTTCTTAACAGAATTGATAGTGGTTCATCAACCAAGGAAATGTGGGATGAACTGGAAAGACAAATGTTAGGAACTGTCAGATCGATACAAGCCAAGTTAAATCAAAGCATAAATGCTTATGAAAGGTTCAAGGCTAAAGAATCTGAAAGCTTGACTTAGACATATAGTAAATTCTGTACTATACTGAATGATTTGAGAAGGAATGGGCTGAAAAAGACAAAGTCAGAAATTAATTACAAATTTCTGAACAGTCTAAACTCTGAATGGTCATCATTTGCTATAAGTCTACAAATGAATAAGGACATGAGTGAAGAAGATCTAAATGATCTATTTTGTGTTCTTAATCAGCATGAGGACTCTGTTAAAATTGTGGTTGAAGAAAAGAAAAATGTTGCAGAACAATTAGCTTTTCTGTCAAAATCCAAAAGTGTGAAAACACCCAAGAAGGCAGTGTATCTATCTGAGATACCAAATCTGGAGGAGTCTGATAAGGAAGATGGATCAGAAGAAGATGAGGATATCAAAATAATTGCTGAAAAGTTGGCCTTGTTGACTAATACTTTCAACAAGAGGTATGGAAAAGGAAAATATCAGGGCAAGTTCAGGAAAGAGCAGGGAAGTTCAGATTTCAAGAAAAGAGAAGAGAGAGGAGAAAGTAAGTATGAAAAGAAGGAAGAAAGAAGAGAAGAAAATAGAGAATAGAAGGAAGAAAGAAAAGAAAAGTATTTGTGCTTCAAGTGTGGAAAGTCTGGCCACTTTGCAAAGGATTGCAAAGTGAAAATTGTGAAAGATTATGAGTACTATACCAAAAAGGCTCAGCTGGCGAAGAAAAGAGATGATAAAGTGGCATTGTTAGCTGAACAAGAAAACTGGTTGTACTACACTTCAAATGAAGATGACTGCATACACTTTTCACAGATGCAGAGTTATATGGCAAAGATTAAAAATGAGGATGATTCTGACTTTGAAGATGCTGATTCTGAGTCATCTGCTGAGGTACATTCTGCACTTGAAATAGACTTAATGACACAGATTGGTGAAATGAAAACTGAATTTGTTAAACTAAGAAAACAAATAAAAGGAGAAAGAAATTTAGTTAACAAATTCAGAATTGAAAAAGAAGTAATAAAAGAACAATTTGAGGAATCTGAGGTTGAGAAACAGAAAATTAAAACTGAAAATTCTGAGTTGATGAAAAACCTTTCTGAATTAAAAATTGAGCTTTCAAAAGTTAAGGATGAAAGGGGTGATTTACAAATAAAGTTTAATCTGCTATTTGAGGAAAGAAAGAATTTATACACCAAAATCAAAGAATTAGAAGATCTTAACTTGAAAAGAGGTCAGACTCAGCAAACATTAAATCTTCTTACAAGCAATGTAAAAGATACAAGATTTTATAATCCAAAGAAGGGATTGGGACTGGAAGAAAATGTTGTCTTAAAAAGAGCTCCAGTAAACTTGTATGATTTTGATAAGCTTCATGTTCCTAAACCAAAAACTCCAGAAGTTGTTGAAGTCTTTATAAGACCTGCAAGTTCTATCACAAGTTCTGACAGCTTACAGAAATCAAGTTCTAAAAAGCCCAAAGAAATAGTTTCTGAGTTAAAAACAGAAAAATCAGGTGTTTCATAAGAAAAAGTTAAGAAAGAAATTTCTAAACCAAAAGAAGAGAAACCAAAATACAATGATACTAAATTCAAATATGACTCTTTAAATGTCAGCTACAAAAATAAACAACAAAGTTTTTCTTATTCTGACATAGAAAGTATATTTGATACTAGTAAGGTTTCTGAAATAGTGAGTCAGAAATCTGAATCTTCTAATCAGAACTCTGATTGTTCTAATCAGTTTTCTGATTCTGAAGGTCAGAAATCTGAGTCTATTAATCAGAATTCTGATTGAAAGAGTCAGAATTGTGAGTCAACTGAAAATTCTGAAACAAAGTCAGAAGACTTTCTATAACTTGAAAAGAGATTTAATCTTGTAAGTCAAGAACTTGAGGACCTAAGGAAAGCTTATGATGAACTTGAAAATGACTTGTGTGATTTGGATTTTGATCTTAAAAATGCTTTAAAAGAAAAGAATGTTTTTATTCAGAAAATAACAGAGCTTGAGAAACTGAAAGCTGAATATGATTTGTTCAAGATTAATGCTCCAAAAGAAAATGATAAATTCTTTAATGAATCAAGTACATATGAAAAAGGTGAATCGTCTAATTCATTTTCTAACAAAAATAAGTTGAATTTTCCAGAAAAAGAGGAAAGCAAAAGGAAAGATGATCTGAAAAGAGTTCCTGAGAAGACTGAATTGAATTCTGATTCTGTACCAAATGCTCATAGTTTCTGTAATAAATGTACATGTACTTTGAAAAATAGAAATAAAAATGAAAGGACTTATGGTACAGACTTGTTGTTACTTGCACAGAAAAATCTGACTTGTGTTCAATGTAAAAGTGATTCTTTTCAATATTCTCATAAATGTCCAATAACAATAACATTTGTTTCATTCATAAGAAAAGATATTCAGAATACAGAAAAGAAGAATTATTCTGTTCCTCAAACTCAGAGAAAAGAAAAGATAAAAGAAGTGAATCATCAAGTTAAAGTCAAAAAAAGTATGAGAAAGTGAGTAATGTGAAAGAAAAGAAAGTTAAAAACATTTCAAAATCAAAAGTTACAACTTTCAAGAAGAAATTGAATAAATTTGTGAACAGAAAATGTTCTGACTTCATAAAAGTTCAAGGCAAATGGTGTTTAAAGAAAGATTTTGAATGGAAAGTAAAAGGCACTTTTGTTAAATCAAATGACAAAGCTAACAATGAAGGACCCATTCCAACATGGGTACCTAAAACTAACTGATTGTTGTTGCAGGGCTGTTATGTGTGGTTTTTAGATTCAGGAGCTTCAAGACACATGACATGTCATAAGTCTTTTTTATCAAACTTCACAGAAAAGGCTGGAGGAGCAGTAAACTTTGGAAATAACAGCAAAGGTCAAGTTAAAGGTTATAGGGATTTAACAAAAGGAGATATGACAATTCAAAAAGTTTTTTATGTTGAAGGATTACAACATAATCTTTTCAGCATAAGTCAGTTTTTAGACAGTCTTTGTCAAATCAAGTTCCAAATAACAGGCTGCATGATTTTAACTGAAAAGGATGTTAAAGTCTTCTGGGCCAAAAGACATATGGATTTATTTGTGGTTAACTTTTCAAAATTACAAACATCAAATCCTGTTTGTCTTTTATCAAATTCAACTGCAAATGAATGATGGCTATGGCACAGAAGATGTTCTCATCTAAATTTCAAAGATCTTAATAATCTTGTTGCAAAACATTTGGTTAAAGGTCTACCAAAGATTAAATTTGAAAAAGAATCATTATGCTCAGCTTGTGAAATGGGCAAGATGAAAAAGAGTTCTCACAAATTAAAAATGGACTCATCTGGCAAAGCACCATTAGAAATGATTCATACTGATCTTTGTGGTCCAATTTCAGTTCAATCTATGGGAGGAAAGAAATACATGCTTGTAATTGTTGATGAATATTCCAGATACACATGGGTTGAGTTCTTGAGAGCTAAGTCAGAAGCTGCTACTACATTGATAAACTTTATCAAAAGAATTCAAGTTCTCTTACAACTTCCAGTTCAGAAAATCAGAAGTGATAATGGAACAGAGTTCAGAAATGAGACACTTCAGAATTTTTTAGAAAGTTCTGGGATTTCTCATAATTTCTCTGCTGTCAGAACTCCTCAACAAAATGGTGTTGTTGAAAGGAAAAACAGAACTCTAGTTGAAGCTGCAAGAACCATGCTGGCTTATTCAAATCTTCCAACCTTCCTATGGGCTGAAGCAATTGCAACTGCTTGCTTTACACAGAACAGAACTTTAATCAATAAAAGATTAAATAAAACTGCTTATGAACTAATAAATAAAAGAAAACCATTAATCAAATTCTTTCATGTTTTTGGTTGCAGATGCTATGTTCTTAAAGACAGAGAAAATCTTGCCAAATTTGATAAAAAGGCAGATGAAGGATACTTTGTTGGTTATTCATTAACTTCCAAAGCATTCAGAATCTACAATAGAAGAACCAAGAGAATGATGAAAAGCATCAATGTAACATTTGATGAAGCCAGAATGAAGACTTCTGGACAAGATAGTTCAGAACTCATGCAGAACAAGACAAAAATGACATTTGATACAAATTCTAATCCTATTTGTTCAGAACTCAATTTACTATATAAGGATGCTTTTCTAGAACTAATTTCTGATTCTTATGCAGAATATGAAAACCCAAAGATGGTAAAAGAGATGAAAAATAGAACTCCAGAAATAGTTCAATCAACTGTAATTTCTGATAAAGGTCCATCTGAGGAATGTCCAAATTTGATAAATACAAGTGGTGAAAATTCTGAACCTTGTACTCAGAATTCTGATCCTTGTACTCAGAACTCTGAACAAGTCACTCAGAATTCTGACTTCATTGCTCAGAATCCAAACTTGGATGCAACTCCTACACCAGAACAAGGGGGCTGTTCAGAATTACAAGCAATCATTGATGAGAATGATACAAACAACAATTTTTCAGAGATTGATGTGCTTCCCAGTGCAAATAAATGGACTAAAAATCATCCTATTCATCAAGTAATAGGTGATCCATCAGCAGGAGTAAAGACCAGATCAACTACAGCAAATGAAGCAATGTTTGTTGCTTTCTTAAGTGTGATTGAACCAAAGAAAGCTAATGAAGCCCTAGAGGATCCAGATTAGATTTCAGCAATGCAAGAGGAATTGCTCCAATTTGAAAGAAACAAAGTTTGGAGACTCATTCCAAAGCCTGAAGGTAAATCTATTATTGGAACTAAATGGGTATTCAGAAACAAAAAGGATGAGTCAGGTGTTGTTATCAGAAACAAGGAAAGATTGGTTGCTAAGGGATACTGTCAACAAGAGGGAATTGATTATGATGAGACATTTGCACCAGTGGCAAGAATAGAGGCAATCAGAATTTTTTTGGCCTATGCTGCACACAAGAACTTCAAGGTATATCAAATGGATGTCAAATCAGCCTTTCTAAATGGCAAACTCAATGAAGAGGTGTATGTTCATCAACCTGAAGTTTTTGTTGATCCAGAATTTCCTGATCATGTTTATATTTTAGACAAAGCTTTATATGGTCTAAAACAAGCACCAAGAGCCTGGTATGACACTCTTACTCAACACTTATTAGTTTCAGGGTTCAAGAAAGGTAAGATTGACACAATTTTGTTTTAAAAAAACAGGGTGATGATTTAATTCTTATTCAGATTTATGTTGATGACATAATATTTGGTTCTACTAGTCCAGAATTATGTGATAATTTTTCTAAAATCATGTCATCTGAATTTGAAATGAGCATGATGGGTGAGATGAATTTTTTCCTTGGTCTTCAAGTCAAACAATTACCAAAAGGTATTTTTATAAATCAAGGAAAATATGTCAGAGATATTCTAAAAAAGTTCAAAATGTCTGATTGTGCTTCTATGAGAACACCAATGGCAACAAACATAAAGTTAGATGCTGATCTCAAAGGAGTTTCAGTAGATAACAAACTCTATAGAGGCATGATTGGATCATTACTTTATCTGACTGCAAGTAGACCTAATATTATGTTTTCTACTTGTTTCTGTGCTAGATTTCAATCTAACCCAAAAGAATCACATATGTTGGCTGTCAAAAGGATTTTAAGATATCTCAAAGGATCACCTGATCTAGGATTATGGTATCCAAAAGAAACTGACTTCTAATTGACGGCTTTCACTGATGCTGATCATGCAGGAAGTAGGTTGGACAGAAAAAGTACTTCTGGTGCTTGTCATTTTTTGGGGGATAAGATAGTGAGTTGGGCATCAAAGAAAGAGAATTGTGTGTCCACTTCAACTGCTGAGGCAGAGTATGTTGCTGCTGCTGCTTCATGTTCTCAAACTTTGTGGATGAGAACACAACTAACTGCTGAGGCAGAGTATGTTGTTGCTGCTGCTTCATGTTCTCAAACTTTGTGGATGAGAACACAACTCATGGATTATGGATATCAGCTCAACAAAATTCCCATCTATTGTGACTCAGAAAGTGCAATTGCTATTACTCAGAATCTTGTTCAACATTCAAAGACTAAACACATAGATGTGAGGTATCATTTTATAAAAGACTATGTGGAAAAGGAACTATAGAGATGCACTTTGTGCATACAAAGTATCAATTGGCTGACTTGTTCACAAAGCCTCTTGATCACAAAAGGTTCTCTTTTCTCATATGTAAAATAGGAATGCTTAATCTGACTAATTGAAAATATTTGTGTTTCTTAGAAAATGATAAAAAAATTTCAAGTAAAATTGTCTGAGTAGTGTACTCAGAACTCTGAGTCTTAAGATCAAATATTTTGATTCTTGAGATCAGAACTTCTGAGTCGAGAACAGAAATTGAGTCTCGAGTTCAGAACTTCTGAGTCTTGAGTTCAGAACTTCTGAGTCTTAAGGTCAGAAATTCTGAGTCAATACTTCAGAAATCTAATTTTCAAGAATTTATTTCTGAGAAATACAAATACTTCAAATATGTGGATCATTTGTTTTCTATTATTTTTTACCTCATATTTATGTATCATATATGGTCAAGTACATGCTAAAGTCAAGGGGGGCATCAATGTCTTTTGCAAATCATATCATGATGCTAAAAAGGTTTGTATTCATTTCTTATCTCTGATCATTGCAAGAAGAACAAGCTTCTAATGATAAATTTTTTTCTTGTTCAAACTATATCTGAGTTAACAAAATTTTATATTCAGATATAAGAGTTTAAATGATTTTTTTAATCATCATTATATGAACAGAATTTTGATGATAAAATGTGTTTCTATCTGTTCAAACCTCTTCTGAATAACTAAAAGTTTTACATCTGTCAGAAGTTGATTTTAAATAAATTTTTGTTACAAGGTAAAATTCTTCTGAATAATGGAATCAGATCTCTGAGTAGAACAATCAGATATCTGATAAAGGAAAGTCAAATATTTTGAGCGTGTTATTCAGATCTTTGACTTGAGTCAATATTCTATCCAATAACACGTGTCAGCTTCATATTTGGTTGATTATGCCACGCACTTCATTTAAATCCTCTGTGGCATTTCAAATGTGTTGACTCCGTTATAACATTGATTTCGTTTTTCCGTCAAACCTTTCAACTTCACGAATTTTAAATAGGTCTTAAAATTCCTATTTCCAATTCTTTCAAATTCCAGAGCGAAAAGTGAGATACGAATCAATCCAGAGTTCTTTGAGTTTGTTTTCTTCTTAAATCATGTCTGGATTTCGAAGAAGTGGTCAAATTTCTCTACATTCTACTAAGTCTTTGATGGATTCATCTGATTCTGATAATGATGAAGTACAAAATAGAGCTGTTGAGGAAGAAGCAATAAGGGATGATGAAATAAATGAAGAAGATGAACAAATGGCTGAATCAGAAGGAAATGCAGATGAGGTAAATATAAATGTTGAACATGAACAGAGTGCTGCAGGGTCGATTATGTCGAATAGACCAATTTTAGTGGAAAGGGTTGTTCCTGAAGGAGAATGGTTGAAATTATCAGAAAACAATTGTGTTTTATTATTTGAGGAAAGTAGATTTAAGCCTGAACACAGAATCATCATGGAGTTATTCAAATATCATCCTTACAGAAAGTGGTTTACAAGAAACAAAACAGTTCCTATTCAGTATATTCAACAATGGTGGAAACATCTTAGGTTAGAAGACAACAAGTTTGTATCCGAAATTGGAGGAGTCACAATTACCTTATCAATCTCTGCACTAAGAGAAATGCTAAATCTTCCAGAGAAAGATGATGTACAAAGAAGGACAGATTTTGAAGATTCACCAATAACAGAGGAGTTAATTGCAGAGTTTATGAGATTAAGATTCACCACCTATTTGGGCTTGTTTCTTTCATGTGGTGAATAAGTGTTTATCGGGGAAAAATAGCTCAGCAGATCAAGGTTCAAAACAGATTCTTCAGATCTTTTAGGGTTTAGTGAGGAATAGGCATTATGATTACACTGCTATACTTTGGGAAGACATGAAGAATACTTTTGAGAAAAATCAGAAAGCTATTCAAAAGAAGACAAAGGATACTCCTCTGGCATGCATACCTTACATAAGGTATTGGCAGATTGTAATATGGTATGCAATGCAAGAAAACAGAACCATTTCAAGAAGATCAAATGAAGAACATGGTCCTACTTTCTATTTGGGTAAGATGTCTTCAGTTACTAAACTTGAGAATTATCCTAATCATAAACTGTTACCAAAATCACTTAGGAATTACATACCAAGGGAGAGTGAGATTTTAAAAGCATGTTGCACCTCTATGGGAATTGAAATACCTCAAATCCCTACCCATGAGGACCAACCAGAGAAGAGAGGTGAGGGGTCCAGTCTAGTAAGAGAGGGGGAGGATGTTCAAATGGGTGAACATTCTGAGAGAAATGAGGGGCAAAATTCTGAGAGCTTGGTTAGAATAAGTGAGGAAAAACAGAATGAGGGTGGTGAGGATGAGAGATTGTCAACAGAGGTTCAAACAGAAAGAGATGCCTCTGAACCAGCTAATCTTAACCAGGTAACCACACCTGCTATTGGTTCACATTTATTGGTGTCCAATATTGAAACAAACACCATGGACCTAGTGGTGGATCTTGAACAACCCATCCCTACCCACTCAGAAGCATTTCAACATGCTACTGTTTCACATAGCGCAGGGGAATCATCCCAAACTTATTTGGAGGGAGGTGATAAATCCCAACCTATTTTTCAACACATTGAGTCTGAATATCACAGTCCTATTCAATTTGAGCCTGAAATTCCTTCTAACACTGGCACAAATCAGGAATTTCGTATTCCTGACACAACATTCATAGACATACCTAATATTGGGTGTCGAGGATTGGATGGAAGTCCTGGTAAGGTGAACATTACAAAAGCCTTATTCAAACGTGCATCTGTTGTACAAGATGACTTTGTGTTATCTACAGGCCATGAGCCCTCTGTGCACATGAAAACTGGACCATCTGTTGGTTCAGGTTCACAGTTAGACTATTCTGAATTTGAAAAGATTCAGAATCAAAACAAGGTGATGGGGGAAAAGGTTGAAAAATTGGAGAAAAAGGTGGATGATTTGAATGATGAGGTGACAGGATTAAAAGATATGTTGGAGGGTAAATTGAAATCTGTTGAAACTAAAATAGATACCGTAAAGGTATCCTTGGAATCTCATAAAAAGGAGATCAAGGATATAATGTCTGAATTTTAAAAAGATCTGTTGAAACAAATGCAGAGTATGCAGGAATCCGTATTGAAAGCACTGAGTGTATCTATGGCTTCTACCTCAAAACCTCTTGATCTTGTTCCACTTACAGAAGCTGAACCTGAAGGTGTTTCTGGTCAGAACTCCAAAAGAAAGTTTGACGATAATGAACCTCATGATCATCAAAAGGGGGAGAAAAGGCAAAGGTTGAGTTCTGATGATGAAATTTGTATAGAGGATTTTGAAATAGCAGATATGCATTTAGTAAGTACAAAGAATACAGAAATTCAGATAGTTCAAATTGATAGTTCAGATACAGAGGAAATGGAGGTGGAAAGCATAGATGGTGGTGATTCAGATAAAACAGAAGAATTGAATTTAGATACAGAGATTAATTGTTGACAACACTTGTACATATATTGTTCTTTATGACAGAGATAGTGTGATGGATTCTGAATCAGAAGAAAGAAGATTAAATGAGAATTTGATCAGAAGGATGCAAAGTGAGTTAGTCAGAGCACTTAATGTCCAGAATATTCAACAAGGTGTAAAACTGATAAGGCCTATTGATCTATTGGGAGAAGAAGATAGAACTGTTGATTATTCTCAGAAATTTAAACATGAGTTTCGATTTAACTATGCTGATGAGATGAATACAGAAGAAGAATATGAGAGAGTGGAAGATTACTTTATGCCTTCTGAGTATATATTCAGAAAACCAATAGAGATCCCTAAGATTAACTTGCAAATTTTGGAGGAGCTTGTATGTGATTTTATCCTGGAGTTGAGTGATGTACCACTGGCTAGACAATTTCATGATGACATTTTTCCTGAGGAAATATATGAGAATCTCTATTACACAGAAGGAGATTATGAACTTTTGGAGAGCAATATTGATGGATTCATGGTTGACAAATCTCAGATGATTTATACAGAAGCCTCAAACAGATTCAGAATTCCTGATTCAAGACTACACATTCAGAAGAAGATTGAGAGAGTGTTGACGTTTCAACCAGAAGAATTCAATGGTCTGATGTTTGTTAGATTGGAAGTGCTGAAAGAAAGAAGTACAGAGGTCTCCATGTCTAGTTTTGATTTTCACAGATTAACTCTTGATGATCAGATCTTTCTAGTTAAGTTCTTTGTCAGTACTGAAGAAACCTTGATAGAGATTGAGTGCAGAAGAATTCTGGGGATTTATGTCAGAAATATGTACATGTATGATATTCAATTGGAAATTGAAGGAAGAAAAGAGAAATGCAACTTGAATTGTCCAGCAATGATTTCAGGGTTTGGTGTATATTTGAAGGGATTTATAAATGAAGGAATGGAAACTGAAGGGTTTGCATATCCAGTTCAAGGAAGACTTGAAATATTCAAACTGAAGGAATTGGTGAAGTATAGTGATGCAACTTTGAGTTGGTTACTAACTGAAATTAAAGTTAATGTTGCTACTGAAAGAGAAAATCTAAAGAAAAAATGTGTAAATTCTGTGGAAAGAAGATTAAATCTCAGAAGAAAAATCAGAAGCTGTGGTGAATGGTTATTATCAGAGGTTAATCCTAAAATGATGTTGCATAATGACTTTGTGTTTCCTGCTGAATATGAAGTGAATGAAATCCTTTCAGATGAAGTTAAAGAAGTTCAGCACACAACTCCTCAGAATGTGCAAATAACAAGTGTTGATCAAGCTGAACAATCTGAACCAAAAGAAGATGAGATGTCAATTGATTTGGATGGATACTTTCTTGATTTTGATCTACCTGAGTTTTTAAAGCCTAAATAGATACAATTTCTGAATGTATATTATGATGGACCAAAGGAGACTCAGATCTGGTTGGCAGAGAAATCAAGGTGTCTTGGGAAATCAAAACAGGCTGTATATTCAGACTTTTTAATTACAGGGATCAGAGAATTAAAAGTTAAACAATTCAGAAAGTTGGAATACTTGTCTTTTGAAGTCTTGAGAGAAGATGGCAAGGTATACTATTTCATTGATGCAGATTTTGAAAAGCTATCAGTAGTGGATTTCTATAGATTACACTGTATGTTGTGCTTCAAAGAATCAAGCAAAGATAAGACTGAAAGGAAGGCAAGAAGTGTGGTGATTGAAGCTATGTTTTACATCCTAAGATGGCATGGTTATACAGATTTTCAAATAGCTCTGTATTTGCCAAGGCCATGTGTTTATCTGGCAAAACCCAACACATATCATGATCAGAAAAAGGTGTTAAAGACTGGAAGTGTTCTCAAACATCCAGATTTGGTAGTCTTTTTGAAAAACAAGAGTGAAAAGATCTTCTTCAGAGCAAAGGAGACTCCAAAATACTGCTCTGGAACTTTGAGATTCATCAAACATAATTTGGAGAAAAAGATGTTGAAAACAAAGCAATCCAACATAACTCAGGAAGTGAGGACTCAGCAGGTTGAAACTATTCAAGAAATTATTGTCAAGATCGACAAAAGGCTTAATCAAAGAAATGTGCTCTTACAGAAGATTGTTCCTGCCTTGAATGATTTGGATGATGCAAAGTATCAGTTTATTTGACAAAAAGGGGGAGATTGTTAGATCTGAGTTTTGTCAATAAACTAAGTGTTAAAGATCTGATGAGAAGGCTCAGATGTTCTGATATGAAGGGTCAGAGTTCTGACTAAGAAGGCTCAGAAGGAGAGCCAGAAGTTATGAGAAGCCTTGTCAGAAGAACGTTCAGAAGTTCTGAAGAAGCTGTTAAGAACTTATAACTAGATACTTTCCTTAGTGTTTAGTTAACTAATTAGGACACGTGTATTGTTCCTATTTGTCATTCATATTTGTACTGTATCTTTAATATTTCCGTTGCAGTATATATAGTGATTAGCACTACATTGCTAACTGATTCTCCCGCATATATTTGTATTCATCTTTTGTAATCTTTGAGATACTCTCTCTCTAAGATCTGTAATTCTGTTCTTCATTGAATACAAATCAGTTTGATCATATTACTTCTCAATTACTATTACAAACATTGATATATTGATTGTAAGAGTGAATCCTGGACTTACATATTCTTTTGTACTTGTAATTTATTTCGCTTGTACTTGTAATCTTTCCATTTCTCTTTGTAACCTGATTCAAAGTTTTTAAAGAAAGATTTCAGCGAATGTACTTTACTCCATCAGTACTGAAAAGATCCCAGAAAACAGTAAAAGGGACAAATATTTTATGAGTTCTTTTTATCCTTATGTTTTCATTAAATAGCAATTTTCTTTGTTGCTATGTCATAATCAAATAGGGGGAGATTGTTGATCCAAACCCTCAGTGATTTGATAATGACCCTCTCTTATATACTTAGTTAAAATTGTAAGTAAACAATATGTATCAGAGTTTCACTATCGCTGATAAGTACTAAGATCTTACAGTACCGCTGATAGGAACTCTCGCTCTTTAAATTAAACATTCAGCGAAATTGTTCACCATTAATGGTCTGAGTCTGTTTAGTCATTATGATGATCGCTGATAAGTTAGTTGTTTACTTATGATCCCTGAAGACAAGTTTCACGTCAACAAAGGTTCTACGCTGAAGTCGAAGATCAAGCTCAAGAACCAGGGACAAGTCTCCTAATGAACTGATGCGGATCAGCGAAGACTCAGATTTGTCCACTCAACGTGAAGTATCAAGTACAAGACTTCAGCTATCGCTGAACTTTATCATTCGCTGAATAGATAATGATAATGCTCTGAATCAACGAAAGCTGATCATGAAGTCCTCCGTACAAAGTACTTTTGTCTTAACCACCCTTGCACGACTCCGTACGAAATGTCAGAAAAGAACCACTGAATGTCTGAAATCGTACAACCACTCTGATACTACACTGTTCATCCATGCGGCTACTAAGGTTGTCAACAAAGGTCAATGACATGCAACCAACCAGCTGATGACACGTGTAAAGTGTATACTGACTTGCATTAAATGCATGCAGTATATAAAGAGATGAACCCACTTCATTTGAAGTAACTTGCTAACTCTGGACAAGTTCAATCTCTTATCTCAAGATAGGTTATTATTAGTAATTTCCTTATCTCTCTTAGTGCAAGAAACCTTAGTGTTCCAACTTGTTTAGATTTAGGTTTATCCTTAATCTTGTTTTCCGCAACAAGCTGTAAATTGTTAATGATTTATCAATAAACAATTTAGAAAAGTAAAATCTGTGTGTTTGTATTCAACCCCCCCCCCCCCCCCCCCATTCTACAAACTTGTATAGGCCTTCGGGACCAACACAAGCCAACTAATAAATTAACTCCGCTGTACGACAATTACAGCCAACACCGCTGTACGAATATTACAGCCAACACCACCGGTTCTAAGCCCAGCCAACGTATTCTCGTATAGTGTAATGCTCATGTAAATACAATATCTCAATATATTATATTTCAAACATATACACATATTCACACCATCTATCACATTCCCAATCCACACATATATGTATTCCAGTTTAAAAACGTTTTAAAGTAAAACTCATATGTTTGTTTATCAAAACGCTTCCAATCCTTTCTCAAAAACAGTTCAGCTTTCACCCCAAATCCACAGAATCTGAAACAAATAGATACAAGTATCTCTTTACCAAATAGAACACTTAAGACTTACTAGAGCGAAGAACTCTAGATAACTCAATTCCTCCAATGTTACCCCTAAGCTCGAACTTAAGTCTAGTCCACAGAATAGTCAGTCCTTATTCATTCCCTATCTAAGAGTCAACAAAACACAGGTTACTAGATACTCAAAAGCATCTGAACTCTCAAAAGTGACCAAAATGCTAAACTATCCGGGTACTAAAGAACTATCTAGACAACCTAAACAATCCGGACAACATGACGTTTCTGGACAACACAAACAATCTGGATAACACACGGATACCATCCGGTATCCCATTTTTAACCGGAAACTTAAGGGAAAAGAGGAACATACCCGGATAAAGAACCCGTCCGGATACCACTAGAACATCATCTGGACACTATCAACAAAACTATTCGGACACATTCATTTCATCCGGAAACCTCTGACTGTTTACCCATTTTTAACCCAGAAATCGACTGAATCACTACCAGACATGAAATTGACTATTCTAATCCGATAGAAACTATCTACCAACAATTACAAACATAAAATATAAAGGAACATACCTTAATAACACTTCCAACACTTCCAATTGAAGCCTTAGCCACAAAACCTTTCTTTCTTCTTCTCCTCTTCTCAAAAAACACACACACACACACACTCACTTTCTGGATATTTTCTGCTTTGAAATATCTGAATGTCTAAAGGATAATATCTAACTCAAATTTACCAATTTAGTCCTTGAGCTAATCAGTAATTACCAAAACACCCTTAACTTATAAATTAACCCAAACTTACCCTAAACATCAATTATAAAGTTAACTTTATTTAACGAAATTTAGAATTTAACTAACGAACTTACCCGGGGTATTACACCAAAACGAGGGAAAAAACCGCGGTCGACTTGTGAGAGTCGACGATGCACTATAGTCGCCAAACAGGGGCGAAAGTCCTTTTGTAACAGGTGTGTTGTGTACAACAGATTACAATATGAGAAAAAATAGACTTAATCGTATGTAAAAGTCATGCGTCGTGTGTAAATCGTATGAAATAAACTATTGTCGTGCGGTTCGAACTGCTGTGGTGCGAAGGTACATTAGCGATATTTGTTCGAATGCTTCGTAGATTACTGTTGTGTTTGCGATGTGTAATAGCAATATTCAGTGTGTAACATCTTAGGAAATAGATAACAAATATCTTTTTCGGTTGTAGAGCAGGTCTGTATATAGCTTCCGCTGGTCATTAAATGTGCTTTGATGACTTATTTTGTAACCACTGTCGGGCCTTTATTGCCATCAATAGCTCGTCCATTACTGGCCGTTTGCACCATGAATGCTCATGGACCTGCATTAATGAACAAAAGAAACAGTTAGTGTAATCGTACGATCGTCTTAAGTCTCGGACGTCGGTCGTACGACCATCAGAATAATGTACTACCAAGTACCCGTCTGCAAATAACCTATAAGACCTTATCTTAATACAAGAGTGGTCTTATGTAAATGTTATTTGAGTTTTCTACCGTCGGTCGTGAGGTGTGATTTTTTACCCTAACAGTTTGCCCCCAAAATTTGAATTAGGCATGAAATTCGAATTTTAAATCTGACGAAGTGGTTTGACACGTGTCGCATGGGGAGAGGGTCTGGTCGAATTCCAACCGTCTTGGTTTGATTTGGAGGAAACGAAAAGGTCGTGATGTCATGACGATGTGTCAGAGGCGTAGAGCCGTCTAGGTGACAGGTGTCGCCCATCGGCATGATGCATGTCGACCATCCAGAGGGTCGTTTTGACGCAATTTTTTCTATAAGTAGTGAGATTTAGGAAATCATTTTGGTTTTTACGCTCACTTGTGATACATTTCTGAGAGATTTTTTCGAGAGAGTTTCAGAGGAAATCTACTGTTGTTTGATCCTTCGAGGTTTTTTAGAGATCTAAGGTACGATCTTTTAACCTTTTAACTATGCGTAAGAAATCGATGGCTAGGAAGACCACTATGAACAGGGACCTTATGGACCTATACGTAGCACAAATTTTGGTCCCTGACTTCTCCATGTTCTCTGAGCCGGCGAGCTCTTTTCAGGAGAACGAGGGGGTAGAATTTTTTAGGGTTCAGGCGGGGATACCGTCTGTCGTGAGGTTGTACTCACCCGACCAGCTAAAACTAGCCGAGTGACTAAGTGGGTTTTTTGTTTTGTATGAATACCCCTTTAAAATAGGCTTTAGGTGGCCTTTTTCTCCCTTGGTCAGGGAGTTCTTGGATGCTTTCGACCTTTCTTCTGGGCAAATTTTACCTGAGTTTTGGCAGGTTTTCCAGGAAATTGGTCGGATCACCGATGACTGGGAGTCGCCCTTCACGGTAAACGATCTTTTGACGGCGTTCGACGTTAAATCAGACAGCTATTATCGATACAGCCTATCCTCTAAGCTGAGAGGTGGGTGCACTTTGGTTCCTGATACCCATGTCCATGACCGCAGGTGGAAGGCCAAGTATGTTATCGGTCGTGTGTTATCGCTCGATCGTATAGACGAGGATACATCCTGGGTTGCATCTGGGTGGAACACAAGGGGTATAATTCTTAACCTGTCGTATGTTTTTTAGTATGTATATTTCTCATCTTTGTGCTAACTGCGGTGGTATATTTCAGGCATCAAATTTGCTGCAGTTGAGTCCGCTCCTGATTCTAAAGAGAAAGTCGCAAGACTTTTTTCTTGCTGCGTCGAAGAGTTGTTCGACTCTCCTAGTCGTACGACTGTTGGAGTTTCAGAGGTCGAAGAGAGAAGTCGGCAAGAGACTTCGACGAGTAAGTGTCAGTCGTAGGTTTTCTCGTCCTTAAACTCGTACGATAATTTCTGACGCTTAGTATTTTTATTTTTTGTAGGTGGTTCTGAGATGCAATCTGCTTCGGGTAAGTCAAAGAGAGAAGCCCAACTGGCATTGGCTAAGAAGGCCAAGGAGCTGAAGAGGAAGGATCCTCCGACTTCGGGGTCAGAGGTTTTGAAGAAGACAAATTCGGTTCCCCCGAGGGAACCGTCGTCGATAGGTGGAGAGCCGTTAAAGGTCTCTACTCCTGAGAAGGTGAAGACGTCTTCAGACGTGCCAAGGGCGACGTCGACACCACCTGGGTCGTCCGCTGCATGGGAGAAGGGGAAAGGTCCTCAGACTGAGGGATCCCCTGAAGTTACGACAGTAAACTTTTCATTACCGTCGGATTTCTTATTGGACGACGTCCTGGATAGGGCGAAGATTTTCCCTAACTTGGGAAAATTCCTTTTGCCAGCCTTCAAGGATCGTTACCGTGGCACTACCATGGATGAGACAGGGTCTCACGTCATGGGCATGGTCTTTATGGTGAGTGTTTTTGTCGTATGTCTTATCCTCTTTTAGTTAGTTAGACTTACCTTATGTTTTTTCTTGCGACTGCAGGCATTTCAGGCGTCTTTATGCCTTTTCGGCCAACTGGAGGAGCTCCAGAAGGTCGACCCTTCTGTCGCTGAGAAGCTTCAGCGAGCACAGGAGGGTGAGCGTAAAGCTCGACAGGATGAACGGGTGGCAAAGGCCAAGGCGGAGGCTCTCTCCGTTCAAGTGGACGACCTCAAGAGTCTTCTGGAGACGTCGTCGCTGGAGAAGGAGGAGCTCTAAAATCGCCTCAAGGAGACGTTGGAAAGGGCCTCTGCTTACGAGGCAGAGCTGACGACGATTAAAGCATCCCTTACCGTGCACGAAAAACAGGTAGGGGAGCTCAAGTCGTTTGTTAAGGCCGCTGAGGCCAAGACGGAGACCTTAGAGGAGAAGCTCCTCTCGTTTGAGGCGCTAATCCATCTGAAGGTCAGGGCGGCAATTATGCGCAGTCACCTGCAGGGGAAAAATCCCTTGGCTGGCGCCGAGACCGAAGTAGCGTCCTACCTCGAGCATGTCGGGACCAAGAAGGATCTTGACCAAGAGGATAGGGTCGACGACACTGATTCCGCGGAAGCCAAGACGGGCGATGCGGAAGACGAGAGCGGAGTCGACCAGGGCCCTAAGTAGGCCTTTGTATTTTTTGCAATTTTTTGTTCCAGGGCGACCGTTGGTGGTCGTGCCTTTGTCTTGTATCTTTATTGATTTAATACAAGTGTGTCTCTTGTCGTATTTATCGTTATTTTTACTTTGTCGTAATAAACAAAATAAATTAGCGACAACAAGGTTTAAAGTACAGGCGTATAAAGAAATAAATGTAAAACCATACGGCATAGGTATTCATAACTTTGAAAGTAACCAGGCGACTGGGCCGAAACAATATTCTAAGTACGGAATTCCAGTCGTGAGACTTTGACTCCAAAACTCAGATTAAGGATGCACCTGTTTGTGATCATAAGATCCATGATATGAACAATAAGATTCTATTTATGTCATGTGAGTCATGAGTTTATGGATCATGACTGGATTGGTCATGACGTATGTATCGTGACCTTATAATATGAAAAACATTGTCTTTCACGATATAGATCGTAAGTCTGGCGTTCGTGCGATCCTACGAGCCTACAATGTAAGATTCAGGGGTGGTCGTTGGTTTGACCAACGACCCTCCGATGCTTAAGTCAGTAATCGTTTGTCAAAATAAATCGAAAATCAAAATTCAAAAGAAGTACTTTTTAGATGTACTGCGTTCCAGCTTCGTGGGATGTCTTGGTCGTCGAGGGTTTGAAGCCTGTAAGCACCTTTTTTTACGACCTCAGATATTCAATAAGGTCCTTCCCACTTAGTGGACAACTTACCTGCGTTTGGTTCCTTAGTGTTCTGGAATACCCGTCGTAAGACGTAGTCACCTTCCTGAAAGATTTTGGCCTTAACATTTTTGTTGAAATGTCGCTCAACGACTTATCGCTGAGATGCCATCCTGACTAAAGCAGACTCTCTTAACTCTTCAAGAGCGTCAAGATCGTAGCTTAGGTCTACCAAATTATGATCGACGGACGTATGTCTCGATGTCGGGAGCTGCACTTCAATAGGTAAGACGGCTTCACAACCGTAGACCAATGAGAATGGTGTTTGTCCTGTCGATGTTCGGGGCATCGTACGATTGGCCCACAGGACCGATGGGAGTTCTTCGACCCACTTTCCCTTTGCAGCCTTAAGTCTTTTCTTGATTGAATTGATAATGACTTTATTGCTTGATTCTGCAATACCGTTAGACTGGGATAACGTGGGTTGAGGTCGTAAGTTTGATACTATGGTCCTAAAAAAATCGTTGTGTACGATCACTTATGAACTGTGACCCATTGTCACACACGATTTAGGAAGGGATTCCGAACCTGCATAGAATGTTAGTCTGGATAAAAGAAATGACTTCTTTGTCCCGAATCTGGGAGTAGGCAGCTGTTTCAATCCATCTAGAAAAATAATCAGTAAGGACTAGCAGAAAGACCTTCTGCCCTGGGGCGGGAGGTAATTTACCGACGATATCCATTCCCCACCTCATGAAAGGCCATGGAATCAAGGACGCATGTAAAGGTTCGGAGGGCTGGTGGGTCATACCTGAATGTCGCTGACATGCGTCACAACTTTGGACGTACCTGGTGGCATCTTGCCTTAATGTCGGCCAGTAATAGCCTTGTCGTGAGATACGGTTTGCAAGACTGCGACCACTTGAGTGGTTGCCACACTCGCCATCTTGCATCTCCTTTAAGATATTTTGTACCTGTTTGGGATTGTCGATGCATCTTAGATTTAGACCCGTCGACGAGCGTCGATAGAGTCTATCGCCAATGATTATGTATTTCGATGCTTTGAATCGAATCTTGTGAGCTTCCATTCGATATTCAGGTAGTTGGTCGTGCATAAGGTAATCCTTGATGTCAGACGACCAACTGTCTTTTGTTCTAAGAGCACAAATTTCTTTAGAGTCTTTAATAGATGAGGTCGCTAGATGGATCATAGGAATAGCGTCGAATGACGGCTTATTAAGTGCTGATCCAAGGATAGCTAGCGCATCGGCCTGAGTGTTTTGATCTCTGGGGATTTGTTCGATTGAGAATGGATCAAACATCTTGGATTTATCCGTGGCTATCTTGAGATAGGCCATCATCTTGGAATCTTTGGCTGAAAATTCCCCGCTCATTTGGTTTATGACCAGTTAGGGAATCGCTTCTGACGTAAAGTCCGACTGCCCCCAAGTCGTGAGCCATATTCATGCCCACAATTAGAGCTTCGTATTCTGCCTCGTTGTTAGTAGCTTTAAAACTGCATCGTATGGAGTACACCATCTTGCCCCCTTGTGGGGACTTTAAGACGACACCAATACCTGCTCCTCTAGAGTTTGAGGAACCGTCGACATGGAGTATCCAGGTCGAGTCGCTTATAGTCGCCATAGTACAGATCTCGATCTGTGCTTCTTTTTCCAGGCCAGGCCTTAAGTCAGCAACAAAATCAGCCAAGACCTGCGACTTTATTGCTGTGCGAGGTTTAAAGTCAATATCGTAGCTACTGAGGTATATACTCCATTTTGCTAGTCGTCCTGATAGCTCGGGTTTTCTCAGGACCGACTTAAGAGGAAAGCTTGTTACGACGGTAACGGGATGGGATTCGAAGTAGTGTCTTAACTTCTTTGCTGTCGTGACTAATGACAAAAGTAATTTCTCCATGGATGTATATCGGGTTTCCACGTCCAATAGAGACTTACTGACGTAGTAAATCGACAGTTGCTGCCTGTCGTCCTCTCTAGTTAAGACGGCACTTACTAAGTGAGGATCTACGGCAAGGTACAGTTGTAGGATCTCGTGTTCTTCTGGTTTCGAAAGTAATGGCGGGACAACCATATATTCTTTCAATCGTTGTAACGCTTGCTCATGATCGTCCGTCCAGTTGAAGCCCTTGTTTTTTCTTAAGACGTTATAGAACAGATGTCATTTATTCGACGATCGTGAGATGAAGCGATTTAGGGCGGCTACACGACCTGTGAGTCATTGGACCTCTTTGAAATTTCTGGGCGACTTGATGTTTATCAAGGCCTTGATTTGATCCGGGTTCGCCTCTATGCCTCGCCGTGTGACCATGTATCCCAGGAATTTCCCGGCGCTTACTCCGAAAGAACATTTCGTAGGATTCAGCTTCATCTGGTATTTTCGCAGAATGTCGAAGGACTTCTTCAGATGATCGATATGGTCGATCGCCTGCTTGGATTTGACAAGCATGTCATCAATGTAGACCTCCATGGTGTTGCCAAGTTGATCTTTGAACATCTTGTTAACCAATCATTGATAGGTCGAACCTCCATTCTTCAGACCAAAAGGCATGACTTTGTAACAATAGATGCCTTTGTCCGTCATGAAAGTAGTCTTCTCTTGGTCTTCGTTGTCCATCAATATCTAGTTGTACCCAGAATAAGCATCCATGAACGTCAAGAGTTCATGTCCGGCGGTCGCGTCGACCATGGCATCGATGTGGGGTAGTGGGAACGGATCTTTAGGACAGGCCTTATTAAGGTCTGTGAAGTCGATACAGACGCGCCACTTTCCATTCTATTTTTGTACGACCACGACATTGGCTAACCAGTCGGGGTATTTCACTTCTCTGATCTTCCCAGTCTTAAGCAAGTTGTCGACCTCATCGTTGATCACCTTGTTCCACTCAGGGGTGAACTTTCGACGATTTTGCTTTATTGGCTTAAAAGATGGGTCGACGTTCAGCTTGTGGGATATGACGTTGGGGTCTATGCCCACCATGTCCTCGTGTGTCCAAGCGAAACCGTCAGCATGCTCCTGCAAAAAGGAGATTAGTTGACCCTTTATGACAGGATCTAATGATGCCCCCACGAAGATAATCTGATCAGGCTTATTCTGGTCCAGGATGACCTCTTCCAGACGATAGTCATTTGAGTATTCAGGGGTATCCTGGATCTGTAACTGCTACGCCACAGGATCTGATTGGGCTGCCATTATTCTGGAAACAACAAAAACTTTGCGAGATCGTCAGAGCGATGTATGCGATGGCCTGAGATTTTCTCTAGATGGGGTCCCACGAATGGCGCCAAACTGTTAATGCCAAAAATCACCTAAAAGGATAACTTAAGGTTGATGTGGACTTTAACAACTAAAGAAATGGATCTCAAGACCAATCAATACAATTGCAAGAAAAGTAAACAAGACAAGGGAATTGGTGACGCTGAAAACCCCAAAACGAGGGAAAAACCGCGGTCGACTTGTGAGAGCCGACGGTGCACTATAGTCACTAAACAGGGGCAAAAGTCTTTTTGTAACAGGTGTTTTGTGTACAACAGATTACAATATGAGAAAAAATAGACTTAATCGTATGAAATAAACTATTGCCGTGCGGTTCGAACTGCTGTCGTTTGAAGGTGCTTTAGCGATATTTGTTCGAATGCTTCATAGATTACCTGTGTGTTTGCCATGTATAATAGCAATATTCAGTGTGTAACAGCTTGGGAAATAGATAACATATATCTTTTTCGATTGTAGAGCAGGTTTTTATATAGCTTCCGCTGGTCATTAAATGTGGTTTGATGACTTGTTTCGTAACCGTTGTTGGACCTTTATTGCCATCAATAGCTCGTCCGTTACTGGCCGTTTGCACCATGAATGCTCGTGGTCCTGCATTAATGAACAAAAGAAATGAGTGTTTACTGTTAACGGTTAGTGTAATCGTACGACCGTCTTAAGTCTCGGACGTCGGTCGTACTACCATCAGAATAATGTACGACCAAGTACACGTCTGCAAATAACCTGTAAGACCTTATCTTAATACAAGAGTGGTCTTATGTAAATGTTATTTGAGTTTTCTACCATCGGTCGTGAGGTGTGTTTTTTTACCCAAACAACAGTTTGTTTCTTCCTTCTCTTCCTTCACACAGAGCCGCCAAGGAGCAAAATAATTACTTCTAGTGTTTTGTGCCCAATTTGGGGTGTTTTATACCTTCCAAACAATTACAGTATAGTCCCTCGACACTTTAGACTTCACCATTCCTCCACCCATCTTACGTTTCTTAGAAAAAGGAAACTGGGTTATTACAGAAGGGTTCAAGGGAACTCACCAGATTATCGTAATTAAATGCACATACGTCTCACTTATGAACTACCCGAAACACACCTAAGCCAAACAAACCATTCAATATCAGACCAAAATGTCCGGATAAAACCATTCGGATACCTCTCCTTTCTGGGTACCCACTGTCCGGACAACTATCCGGGAATTTCACCCAGAAAGCCGCACCCGGAAAACACCGATCCGGAATACCCGATCCGGAAAACTTCCCGGAATCCGAATAAACTATCCGGACCTTCGTTCTGAAAAATCTACCATATCCGGATACTACTATGTCCTGAAAACTAAATCTAATCGGATAACAACCACGTCCGGATAACCGCACATTCCCGAAAAACAAACACATCCAGATCCGAAGATATCCGTATACTCGCACAGTGAAACCCAAAATCTCTTTATTCGATTAAAAACCCCGATTTTGCCTTAAACTCAAACAACCACTTATTTGGGTTAACATTCCAACCCTAAACAACGAATTAATTTACCTATTCATCCATTAATCAAACCATATTTAATCAAATCTTCATTATCATTCTTGAAAGGTAAATAATGTGAGAAAATAGGGTTTTCCTTCCATTCTTACATACCCAAAATAATAGGAGGTGATTTAGCACAAATTAGAAGAGGAATCATTGTAGAGATTACCTTAGATGATGAATCTTTCAACAATTTCCCTCTCTTCTTCTGTTCTCCCTTCTCTCTCGATTGAAGCCGCACTGATGATAAAATGAAATGAAAAATAGGGATTTCACCCCCTTATTTATATCTTCCTTAAATTGCAACCAAGTCCCCAAGTTTCTTTTCTTTACTTCATCCATGGTTTACAATTAAAACATGGTTGTTACATAAATTAATTTACATTTCCGATGGATATGCAAAATTTATTCAATTCATTTTTCTAAAATGATTAAACGTAAATTAATTTACATTTCCTGCGGATAATAATTAATTATTTTTATTAATTACACTCAGCGAAAATCCGCCGGGAAGTGTTATAAACCCCCCTCCCCCCAAAAAAAACACTCCGGAAAATATGGAATAAAAAAATTCGATTTTATTTCCAACGGATATTTTTTTAATTTAAATTAAAAATCCGTCGGAAATCCGTCGAAAAGTAAATTAAAAACTATTTTTCTTGATTTAAAATTTATTTTTTCGCGACAGATTTTCAGCGGATATTTAATAAATTGTAAAAATAACTATATATTTAATGTCGTCTGAAATCCATTGGAAATTAAATCTAGAAACTATCTTTTTATTCCCGTTTCCGGATGATTTCTGGCAGATGTCGGAAATCCGTTGGAAACTTAATATATTTCCGCGACATATTTTGAATTTTGTAAAAAAATATTTATTTAAATATATTTAATGATAAATTAATCCAGTGACTACATATACCGGTAAAATTAATTTTGAAATTAAAATCCGTTAGTATATACATTCGGTTCACATAGAATGGTTCACAAACACACATATGTGTTTGTATTCATGTAGCGGCAAACAAGTATGAGTTCACATGTATATACACCCGGTTCACATGTATGTGCATACATATATGTTTATGTTCATATGTATAATGATAAATCAATTCAATTTTATTAATCCAGTGACTACATATACCGGCAAATTTAATTTTGAAATTAAAATCCGTTAGTATATACATTCGGTTCACATATAATGGTTCACAAACACACATATATGTTTGTATTCATGTAGCGGCAAACAAGTATGAGTTCACATGTATATACACCCGGTTCACATGTATGTGCATACATATATGTTTATGTTCATATGTATAGCGAGTCACATGTATCGTTTCACATACCTATAGATACATGTTTGTCTTTTGCACTAGATAGCAGATCATATACACATACTTCATATAGATATATAGACATCGTTTCACATGTAGTGGTTCACTTACATATATGTTTGTGTTCATATATATAGCGAGTCACATGTGTATATACATATACACATAATACATATACATTCAGTTCACATGTAGCGGTTCACATACATACTTATTGGCTATAATTGAGCCAATTGAGCTTTGATGGTAACAATTGTGCTTTGATGGATCCATTTAGGCTTTAATGGATCCAATAGGGTTTATTTGACTCCAAATAGTCGTTAACGGATCCAATTGGGCTTGAATGGACCGTTTTAGGCTTTAAAGAACCGTTTTGGGCCTTAATGAATCCTTTTGGGTTTTAATGGATCGTTTTGGGCTTCAATGGACCGTTTTGGGCTTTAATGCAATATTTTGGTCTTTTTCATGAATCGTTTAGGGCATTAATGATTCGTTTTGGGATTTAATGTACCGTTTTAGGCTTTCATTGATCCAACTAGGCTTTAATGAGTTATGTTCGACTTTAATGGACCGTATTGGGGTTTGATGGGTTATGTTTAGCTTTAATGGATTGTTTTGGGCTTTAATGGACCGTTTTGAGCTTTAATGTATTGTTTTGGGCTTTAATAAATCGTTTTGAACTTTAATGGACCGTATTGGGTTTTAATGGAACGTGTTGGGCTTAATGGGTTATGTTTGGCTTTAATGGATCGTTTTGGGCTTTAATGGGTCATTTTGGGATTTCATGGACCGTTTTGGGCTTTAATGATTAGCTCTAGACTTCAATGGACCATTCAGGCTTTAATGTACCGTTTTGGGCTTTTATCTATTGTATTAGACCATAACAATAAGATTTAGAATAAGTATATAATAATAATATAATAATAAAAATAATAATTTTTAAAATTAAAGGAGTTACCAGCGGATAAATCCGCCGAAAACAATAAATGAATTTCCGACGGCCGAAAAAAGGGGAAAACCCTTATAAACAAACAAGCCAGTGCAAAACACCCAAACCCTTCCCCCCTGTTCGATAGTTGCCCCCACCCATGGAGATTGGACCCTCACCTCCGGAGATTAGACCCCCTACCGATGCTTCCTCCCCACCGACACTTCACCCGATTTTTTTTGGTAAATTCTATTTTTTTCATTTCTTTCTATAACTAATGCATATGTGTATATATTTATGTAGGTTTAAATATGTATGTATATATACGTATATATGTTAATTAATTTTGACCTATGTTTGTTTACATTTGACTTAAGTTTGTTTAATTTTGTGTATGACATTTGTTTATGTTGGTCCCGTATGGGTTCTACAAGGGTGAATGTTTGTAGAGAGGGGGGTTGAATATAAACATAAATTTTACTTTTCTAAATAGTTTATTGACAAATCAAAATACAATTTACAGTTTGTTGCGGAATAAGATTAAGCAAACCTAATCTAAAAAAACTTGAGAATCACTAAGTTTCTTGCACTATAAATAAGGAAAGAAAGGATATGTAGAAACAAGGATTTTTCTACAAGCACTAAGAGATTCAGGACCCTTCAAAGTGAAGGGTTGTTAGGGTCGTTTTATGTTGAATTAAAGTTCAGGGTTTAAATTGTAATTCTTTAATTTGAGCTTTGTCAGTGAACGGGTCGTGGGCTTGTTAACCACGGGCCCGCCATATATAAAGTGCTTTAGCCTTAGAAAATAGGCTAGTTGTTCATTTGCTTTCCTACTTTGTATTGTAAATTCTCTCTAAAAGCAATATATAGATGACCAGTTGAAATCGTAAACATATTGTCTAATCTACTGATTTCATTGTTCGTTGCATGGATCTGAGACTCACAATTGGTATCAGAGCAGACGGACAGAATTGATTCAAAGCATTGGTATTGATTTCTGGTATGTTTTTTGACTTTTTCACGTCTGTCACATTCTTGAAAATTCAAATCGTTGATTCTGGAAAAATTGATCGATTTTGTTTATTGGGTTGTGTTAGTATCATTGTTATTGTTCATTCTGCAAATTTTCACATCCTAATTCGACCATTTCAGTGGTTAATTAAGCAAATTAAGTTCAAAAGTTTCGAATGTGTTCTTGATAAAAATCCAAATTTTTACCATCAAAACTTGTTGTTTTTTCTTCAAAATCGATTGGGTTAGTGTTATTTTTGTGTTTGGTAGTGTTTCTAATCTTTAAGGAACATTCTTGGGCAACCCTAATCGAGTTTCAATCGAATTGAAAAGGTCAGTCGCAGTGTCCGGATAACACAACCGCGGTTTCCGGACAAGTCTTCACTGTCCGGACGTTTGTGTTAATTTCTTTCCGGGTACGCATTCTTTCCGGGTAAGTCAAGCATTCCGGGTAAGTCTCATTTTCCTTAATCTTTCCGGGTATTGTGTTCCGGAAACCCAATGTTTCCGGTAAAGATTTTATCCGGATAACCCTAGGTTTCCGGTAAAAGTTTTTATCCGGAATATACTTACACCCGGTAAGTGCATTATCCATAATCTCTTCCACCTGGTAAGTATTGTGTTTAACTATTCTATTCGGACACTTCTATCTTCCGGTAACCTTTGTTACCCGGAAAGTTAAGTCTGTCCGAATTCTTCAATTTTTCCGGAAACCTCTGTGATTTTGAACTGTTTTTCTATTAATCTGATCCGGACACTTCCAGATCAGACTCTTATCTGTCATAGAACCTGCGTTAGGATTTCACTCTTAGTGCCTTGCATTACGTTTACACTTTGAATCAATCAACACGTCTGACGATCACTCCGTTGCAACCAAAGATGTCTTCACGTGACGCTCTCGCAATCGGTACCGATACCAAACCACCTTGCCTTTACCAAGGTGAGTACAGCCAGTGGCGCGACAGGTTCACGATCTTCATAGAGTCCAAGGACAACTATGCGTATATCAAGAGAGCTCTTGAAAATGGTCCAATTGATTGGCCGAAGAAGACCATAGCAGCAACTGCAGGTGCTGAGGCTCGTACTGAGGATAAGACTATTGCCGACTTGACTGAAGATGAAAGAGGCATGATTGAAGGTGAAAAGCATGCAAAGCGATATCTTGTTCAAGCTCTCCCCAACACGATCTACACTGCCATCGATAGTTACAAAGACACAGCAAAGGGCATGTGGGATCAAGTGGCCAGAATGATGCGTGGGAGGGATGTCGGAAATCAACTGAACATAAACAGCGCAATAACCAAGTTCGATGGTTTCAAGCAGCGCACCGGCGAGTCTCTCACCCAGGCCTATGAGCGTTTTTGCTTACTTCTTAATGAACTGAACAAGAATAAGATCACTCGCTCAAACACGGAGAACGCGCTCAAATTTCTCAATAATCTGCTGCCAGAATGGAAGGTGTTTGCTTCTCATGTCAAACACAACAACTTGATAGAGAACATTGGCATCAATGAACTTTTTGAGACGCTTCTTCAAGACGAAGATGAAGTGAATGAACTTCTGAGCGAGAAAAAGACTGAATCAAAGCCAGCTTCTGATCCTATAGCACTCATGTCCTCCAAGAAAGGGAAATCTTCGAGCTGTCACTCTAAACGTGCTCAAAAGCAAAGCTCTTCCGAATCTGAAAAGGAAGACAGTGACTCGAATGATGAAGTATTTGACTTCAAGAAAGCTATAGCTCTGCTCACTAAATCTTTCCAACAACAGCAATTCTATAAGAAGCTGTCGACTAATAATCAACGCTATTCCACCGCCTCTAACAAGCGCCATGATTATCAAGACAAGCACGAGGGAAAGAAGAAAGCTGATGAGCACGACTAGTCTGAGAAGAAGGAGAAGAAGAAGAAAGATGAACCAGTGACCTGTTACAACTGCGAAAAGCTTGGTCACTTCGCTAAAGATTGTACGGAGCCTGTGGTAAAGAATTCTCATTACTACAAGGCTAAGCTCGCCCTGATTGAGCAGAAGGAAGCTGGAGAAGCTCTACTTGTGGAAAACTACTACTGGTTGGGTCGTTTTGATGATGAAGGCGATACTGATGGTGCAAATGCTTTCATGGGCTATCAATCTCCAGCTATTGAAGAGAAGACAAGTCAGGTATGTGAATCTTCCGAACAACATTTCTTGAATCAAATGCAATCCCTTACCGAACGGGTAGATTCCTTTAAGGCCACCACTAAAGAACAAAAGCTTGAGATTAGATCACTAACTGAAAAGCTAGATGTTCAAACGCGAATAACAGAAAAATATAAGTCTAAAAATGTTATTTTAAAGGGGAAATGCAAAAATCTTTCAATAGCACCTAAAGACTTAAGGGCCAAATTATCTGATCTTCAGTCTCAGTTTGATCAGTGCATGAATGAGAAAGAAGAAATTGTTTATCAATGTTCGTCTCTTCAGATTCAGCACAAGGAGTTTGTTGCTAAATCTCTTAATCTTGAAACCAAACTCCACAAAAGGGTCAAACTGATCAAACCATTTTTCTGAATAAACCCAAAGAGTTCACCTATTTCAACAAAGACTGGGGAATCGGATATGATAACCCACACTATTTGAAAAAGGGAAGATACGAAACTCCTACTTTGTATGATTTTAGTTGTTTTGGGTTAGAAAAAAAGTATCCGGAATATGCCATTCAATGGACTGGTCCTCTTGAACCTGAAAAGGAAGAGGAAACCGACGAAAATAAGCGCGCACACAAACGAGGAATACAACTTCCGTTTTGTTATGAACCTTTGAATTATTCCTATCAAAAGAACAAAAAGTAACTCTCAAATGACTACTTCGACCCATACAAGGTTGACGCCCAAGGATTCCTTCAAAAAGGATGAGGACTAATCACCGGCAACCAAGACTGAGACGGACGAGTTTAAACTCTATGTTCCTCCTCTCATCTTGGAAGCAAAGATTGTCGAGTTGGAGGAGTTACTTGAGAAAGAAAGGTCTATTTTTCAAAACGAACCGAATCTGTATCGGATGAAGGACAGGAAATCCTTCGGGAAGAAATCACCAAACTCACATCAAAACTGGCTGCTTTGGCAACAGATGCGATGCAAGAGTATGCAAAAAATGGTCAGCTCCAAGAGCAGATTGACTAACTTCAATCTGAAAAGCAGATTTCACCCGAACTTTCCTCAAATTCATCTGAGACGTCTTCGTGTAAAGCTTTTATTGGTAACATATCTTCCACACAAGACGGTAACGATTCACAAGATGAGTGTGTTATAAGGAATTTAAACTCTGATTTTTCAAACGCTTCCGCACCGAATTTCCCAAAGCACACTAACACCGCGTGTTCCTCGCCTTCCTTGACCGATCCAAGTCCTGTCATTCCGAAAGTCGATTTTTCAGAATATATGAACTCTAAAGGTAATTCTGATGGAGAGTTTTAGACGTTCCCTTTCGACAAACCTCTTCCGAGTCATACTGATTTTTTATCACCAGTGGTGAATCGACCGGTCAACTTTGAAAAGGGTACTTGTTCTAACACCAAGGCCCAGCTGTGATTGCCAAATCTAAACTTGTTTCCCAAAACCAATCACAGCCGAGGCAAAAGACCGAGCGATTGCCTATCAAAAATCCTATTTCTACAAAAGTCACTGACCGTTCTGTCCCTGTTGTTTCAGATAAGAATGGTCGCTCAAAACAAGAAAAACAAAAGTGGCTGAACAAGGAACCTGTCAAGGATACAGCATCAAAGTCTTTCCCTACTGCTTTTAATTCTAGAATAAAAAAAGACAATTGTGGTTGGAATAATTGGAATCGTTTTGAAGTCTCTTTTCCGATTAAACTTAATTCAGTTCATCAATTGACTCAATTATCGCGTGATTGTTGTTCTAGATGTGGTTGGAATGATTTAGATGAAATTAACTTAAATGATTGGTTTGGGTCATATAACATGTATAATCATAAACCCAAAAATAAACCCCGTAATAATAAACAGAAATACTATAAACAACGGGGGCCCCAATCAGAGGTTAAACCAAAGCAGGAGAGGAAAGCTAATTCAAAACCAGTTTCCCCTACTATGGTTAAAACTACACCTAAGAAGCAACCTGCGTCAAAATAGGCTCCTTCGAAAAGTGTGAAAGCTAACCCTCCAGGACCCATGCAAATCTGGGTACCCAAGGTCCGCTAAACTTGTTTTGCAGGACGGTCATGTGTGGTTCTTAGACACTGGAAGCTCCACACACATGACCAGAAGGAGGGAGCTGCTCATGATCTACAATGAACAATATTACGAAGACGTGAGGTATGTCTATACTTGTGCTTTTCACGAGCTGGTCATGTGTTTACGGGGAGCATGATCAGGTATCAAGTAAGTTCACTCACCTGTTGAGGGGGAGCGTCACACACAGTTTTTTCTTTCTTCTGCCAAAACGTTTTTGTGTGTGTGTGGGCACTCCTGTGTGTTTTTCAACTACTGTTCATCATTTTAGGGGGAGCGACACAGTTTTTCTTTAAATGCTCAAAAGTTTTTCTGTGTCGGGCTCTCCATTGCACCATTCGAGGGGGAGCAAAGCCATCCCCATGCTCAGTTTGAGGGGGAGCAAGAGAAGGTTCTTTCAATAATTCAAATTGTCCCAGTTTTTCTTGAAAATGGAAGAACAGGGATCCTTTTATCAAAATCCCCAAAGTATCCAGATATCCCATCCGAAAACTTTGTCCCATATATAAGGGGTCCGGAAAGATTCTTCATCATTATCCGGATTTTGTCAACTGAAGCCTTTCTGGCAATCGCTGATCCCACTGCACCAGGAGTGATAGCATACAGGGAAGCGATAGGAAATCCCATGGTCCAGCCAGAGCCGGAGGGACCTGCCCAAAGACCTAGACCCGAGAGACGTGAGTGTCCAAGAGTGAGAGGTGGAAGGGCCCGGCAAGCAGGTGCTGCCGGGCGGGGTGTGTTGATTGTTCGGGGACGGGGAACTAGAGAGAGTGGTGCAGTAGAATCGCGTCCCGATTCCATCCAAGCCCAAGCCAGTCCATCATCTACACCTAAACTTCATCACTCAACAGAACCATATCTTTCCGACCCACCTTCACCTACTCCACATGTTCAGAACGTGGAATCTGACTCTGATACGGAATCCGATACGACCCGTGCCATTTGGCTCTCCAAAATTCCTCCTCGTATCGGACCGAATCTAGACTTTACCGAAGGCACTTCTACTGCCTCTCCTTCAACCCCTCTAACCCAACCTGGAACGGGAATTCTTAGGACAACCGAGGGAGCATTAGTTGAAGAGTTAGAAACTGTGAGTCGGAGAGAACTGCGTTTGAAAGCGAACCATGAAAGATTGAGCCGTAAAGATAACGAGGCTCTTGAGCGAACCCAACCGAGCGATATCCGGGTAGCCGCATCTGCTATCCCGTCTCATGAGTTGGGACGGGGTGTTGAAGAAGCCTCCGTGGACCCAGCGGAGCAATTGCACAACCCCCTTATCCACTCATCCATCTCTCGAAAGGCGGATGTTTCAGTCTCACACGGGGATATAGCCCAACTTCCACCGGTCTCTCACTCGGAGAGTACTGGTGTTGAAATAAGAGACCAGCAGCCCCCGGTCTCGCCTTCATTTCGTGCACCATTGAGTCTAGAGCCACTTGATATTTTACAATCTTAGGCTAGGACACATGATGAGGAACAACAAATCGAAGCTCTTCGTGACCCGATCGGAACGTCCGTAGTGTCTCCGTCTGGCAGAACACGAGGATCGGACGAAAATCCTACCACAACTACCACTATGCCAACTGTGAACGTAGGTGGCTCTGCCTCCCAGGTAGACGCCTCAACGGGTAATCTAAGTGATCCTGGAGTTATCTTACAATACTTTGTGTCACCAGGGTCCCTGGACAGCACTCTTAAGGTTGTCCTCGAGGCAATAGAGCAGCACGTCGCCGCCGAGATCGACCCCGTCAAACGCTTACTCAAAGGTAAAGGGCATATCGTCGACACTGAAACCGCACTTACACCTCCACCGGCTCCTACTCAGCCTACCTACTCGGTGGACACCCTCAAGACGATGCTTCTAGCCAACTGCTACAAGAATCCGAAACCAACGCCTCTACAGAAGCAGACCTAATAACCGTTCTGAAATCACAGGTCACTGCTTCTTCATCATCTATTACCACTCGCCTGGATACTATTGACTCGACTCTTAAGGACTACAACCAAGCGCTCACAACGCTTTCCGAGAGAGTCCGCTCACTCGAAGATACCTGCAAGAGTCAAGCAAGCGGTCTGAAGCGAAATCAAGATGATCAGGATGATCCTGATCACTGTGAGGGGGAGAAAAGACTAAGACCTACCGAGACCGCCCCTATCCTCGCCGAATCGACAATTGTGGTTCATCTGGAACCAGCAACTGCGGCAACAACAACCGATGCCGAACCTGAAGCCGAGTTGCCCTTAGCCAAGATGGTAATAGAAATGGACATCTCAGATGATGAAGACCCAACGGTTGAAAATCCTGAGGGTTCAACACATGAACTGGTTAATTTTGACTCATCAGATATGCCGATATTGGATATGATTGACCCAGACTGTGAGACCAACCCGGAGACCGAAGATGCATGGTATGAAAAAGCCGCCAGTGCCGCAAATCTCCAGGTCAATTTGGTTTTCCCTACTGATGACGATGACAACATTGACTATGATCAGTTCCTGCTCCAGAATTTACATGGTTCTTCTCCCGTTCACTCTGCTCAACCCGGTGAAACTTCAACAAGACCCGAGACCTCAACTGCCAATATTCAGACATCTCCTCGGTATATCTGCGCAATGAAGCGGTGTCTTCCAGTCAGTCAAGTCAGAACCAAGCATCAAATCACAGAGGTACTCAATATACAGTTAAGCCGCATTATGAAAATCGTTTATCCTGTATTCACTGTCCGACGTGAAGATGGGAATGAATGGAAATTTTCTGAAGCCGACTTCCAACACCTCCTATCGTTTGACTTCCTGGCTATTCTGAAAGAACTTCGTTCAAGAACCATCTGACCGCTACCTCTTACAAAGGCGCTCGAAGCTGTTCGTCAATTCCTGGTTCATACAATTATGATGTCCTATCTAACGGACTTTCAAATGGCAGTCGAGAACAGGGCAAAGAAGGTAAATCTGATAAAGCCGAATCTGCAAGCTCTTGAGTTTAATATGTATTCCGAGAACGCTATTCTTGTAGAACCTGAATTTGGGATCGTCTACCTCAACGAACAGAAAGAGAAAAGATTTATGCGCTTCGGTCATGTGGACTGCTCGGAATGCCTTGGAAATAGTTGAAGAACGCATCGACTATCGTCGTGCTATCAGATGGTTCGAGGTACACTTCGCGCTCCAAAAAAGATATGTCGCGAACTGGCACCAAATTGGACTTCAATTCAAAGGGGAAGATTGTTAGGGTCGTTTTATGTTGAATTAAAGTTCAGGGTTTAAATTGTAAATCTTTAATTTGAGCTTTGTTAGTGAATGGGTCGTGGGCTTGTTAACCATGGGCCCGCCATATATAAAGTGCTTTAGCATTAGAAAATAGGCTAGTTGTTCATTTGCTTTCCTACTTTGTATTGTAAATTCTCTCTGAAAGCAATATATGGATGACCAGTTGAAATCGTAAACATATTGTCTAATCTACTGATTTCATTGTTCGTTGCACGGATCTAAGACTCACAAGGGTATTGCTCCTATTTATACCCTATGCATTTAATGCAAGGCAAGAGCATTTTACACGTGTCATATCTTTATTGGACGCATGCTTATGACTTTTGTCAAAGACATACTCATGGCCGCATGGTGAACAGTGTAGGTGGCAGAGTGGTTGTACGATTATGGACAAAAGCAAGTTTCCTTTTGTACCTTCGTACTTTTGTGCAAGAGGATAAGACAAACAAATCTTGAATTGCAAGCTTCATGACCAGCGATTGCTGATGGTGTCTTTCATCAGTGAGGCCTGATGAAAGTCTCAGCTATCGTCGAAGCCTTGTTCTTGAGTTTTCGCACGTTGTAGACTTGTCTTGGTTTCACCGAATGCCGCTTCAGATCATGCGTAGACTTATCCTTGTTCATCAACTTAGTCTTTGATGTCAGGGATGAACTATTTTGTCGCGAGGCTTGTCTTAAGGTATTACAATATCACTTTTACATATGAAGCTATCAATGAGCACTGAACATACTCAGCATATGATTGCTGATGGCGAAACACTAACACATACACATGTTTAATGTAATTTTCACTGAGTATTGTACGAGGCGTTATCAAATCACTGAGAGAGTTTGGATAAACAACTTATGTATGTGCGTATGTATGTCTATAACCATATGAATTCATGTATGTATGTATATTAATTTGTTTACATATGTGTATGAATTTGTGTATGTATGTGTATGATTTTGTGTATGTATGTGTATGAATTTATGTATGCATGTGTGTAAATTTATATATGTATGTTTGTAGGACGGTAAACGAACCGAACGAACACGAACGGAGGCTTGTTCATGTTCGTTCATTTAACTTAACCGAACAAACGAACGCACACGAACGGTAAACGAACGAAATTTTTTGTGTTCATGTTCGTTCGTTAAGAATTTTTGTTTGTTCGTGTTCGTTTATGTTCGCTTATTAAGAGTTAAACGAACGTAAACGAACGAACTTAAATGAACATAAACGAACTAACTTAATTGAACATATACGAACGTAAACGGACGACTTTAAATGAACATAAATGAACGAACTTAAATGAAAATAAACGAACGAACCCAAATGAACAAAAAACAACCACCGTACTCATCATTTCGTTCGTAAAAAATACCTTGACAAAATGAAAAACCGGGTTATCTTAGAAGGTATAAAACATAAATTCTAAAGATCAATTTACTTGATGATTTTACACATTAATTTCATATTATATAAATATGTTTATATATATAAACAAGCATAAACGAACATAAACGAACATAAATGAACATAAACGAACGTAAACGGACATAAACGAACGTAAACGAACGAACATTAACGAACATAAATGAACCACCGTTCACGAACATAAATGAACGTGTGAGTCTCAGATCCGTGCAACAATAATGAAATCAAATAGATAAACAATTATGTAACGATTTCAAATGGTCATCTCTGATTAAGCTTTCAATATTAGAGAGAATTACAATAAAGAGTGATGAAAGCAAATGAGACAACTAGCCTATTTTTCTAAGGCTAGATTGCTTTATATATGGCAGGCATGTGGTTAACAAGCCCACGGCCCGTTCATTAACAAGGCCTAATATAAACTATTACAATTAGCCCCTTGAACTTCTAATCGACCAAGTTTTACCCTAACAATCTCCCCCTTTAATTTGAAGTTCGATTTGGCGCCAATTCGCGACATATCTTTTTCGAAGTGCGAAGTGGATCTCGAACCATCTGATAGCACGGCGATAGTCGATGCGATCTTCAACCATTTCCAAGGCATTCCGAGCAGTTATTTCATTCGGATTAGGAACATAAGAAACCCTTGGATTTTCAGACACGTGCTGAATGATCGTTCGAAGAGCATCTTGAATTTTGAAGAGTGTGCCGTCGCATAATCTATCAACCTGACTGAATCGCAGAAATTTATTCTCTTTCTGTTCATTGATGTAGATGATCCCAAATTATGGTTCTAGAAGCATAGCGTTCTCGGGATACATATTCAACTCAGGAGCTTGCAGATTCGGCTTTATCAGATTTACCTTCTTCGCCCTGTTCTCGACAGCCATTTGGAAGTCCGTTAGATAAGACATCATAATTGTGCGGACCAGGAATCGATGAACAGCTTGGAGCGCCTTTGTAACGGTAAGCGGTCGGATGGTTCTAGAACGTAGGTCTTTCAGAATCGCCAGGAAGTCAAACGGTCGGAGGTTCTGGAAGTCGGCTTCAGAAAATTTCCATTGGTTCCCATCCTCACGTCGGTCAGTGAATACAGGATAGACAATTTTCATCATACGGCTTGACTGGATATTGATTACCTCTGTGATCTGATGCTTGGTTCTGACTTGGCTGACTGGAAGACACCGCTTCATTACACAGATGTATCAGCGTTGGTATTCGGGGATGTAGTTGTAAATACCAAGGGAAAAGGTCAGCTCAATCGTGCGTAGCTTGTGAACAAACAACTTCTTCATGGATTCCTCCACGTGAGGAATAAATACAGGGATCTTGTCCCAGGGGATTTGTTGCTAAGGAGGGGGAGGAAGATCAGAAGCTGTCTGTTGTTGTAGAGGAGATGTCATAGGATTGACAGTTGCAGATTGGCGGTCTTTCAGAAGTTTCGGCGGCTTTACTTGAGTGAATGGGAGAAGTGCCATAAAAATTCTGTAGCAGGAACTGATCATAGTCGATGTTGTCGTCTTCATCAGTCGGGAAAACCAAGTTTACCTGGAGATTTACGGCACTGGCGGCTTTTTTGTACCATGCATCTTCGGTCTCCGGGTTGGCTTCGCAGTCTGGATCGATCATATCCAGTAATGGTCTGTCTGATGAGTCAAAGTCGAGCAGTTCCTGTGTTGAACCCTCGGGCTTTTCAACCGTCGGGCCTTCATCATCTGAAATTTCCATGTCGATTACCATTTCGGCTAATGGCAACTCGGCTTCAGGTTGAGTGTCGCTTGTTGTTGACGCAGTTGCTGGTTCCAGATGAACCACGGTAGTCGTTTCAGTAAGGATAGGGGCGGTCTCGGTTGGTCATAATCTTTTATCCCCCTCACGGTGATCAGGATCATCCTGGTCATCGTGTTTGCGCTTCAGACCGCCGGCTTGACTCTTGCATGTATCTTCGAGGGACGGACTCTCTCGGACAGCACAATGAGCGCTTGGTTGTAGTCCTTGAGAGTCGAGTCAATGTTATCTAGGCGAGTGGTAATGGATGATGAAGGAGTAGTGACCTGTGATTTCAGAATGGTGATCAGGTCTGCTTCAGTTGAGGCGTTGGTTTCGGAGTCTTGGAGTAGCTGAGCAAGAAGCATCGTCTTGAGGGTATCCACCGAAAAGGTAAGCTGAACATGAGCCGGTGGAGGTGTAGGTGCGGTTTCAGCTTCGACGATCTTTGCTTTGCCTTTGATTATTTTGGCGAGCTCGTTGGCGACATGCTGCTCCATTGCCTCGCGGATAGCCTTGAGGGTGCTGTCCAGGGACCCTTGCGACACAAAGTCTGGGTGAGTAACTCTGGGACCACTTAGGTTACCCGTTGAGGCATCTACCTGAGAGGCAGAGTCACCTACGTTCACAGTTGGCAAGATGGTAGCTATGGTAGGATTTCCCTCCGATCCTCGCGTTCCACCTAAAGGCGGAGGCACTACGGTGGTTCCGGTCGAGTCACGAAGAGTCTCGACTTGGTGTTGCTTCGTTTGTGTCCTAGCCGAAGAATTTTCAATGTCAAAAGGCTCTAGACTCGATTGTACACGAAATGAAGTCACGACGGGGGGCTGCTGGTCGCTAATTTTAACACCAGCACTCTCCGAGTGGGAGGCCGGTGGAAGTTGTGCTATTTCCCCGTGTGAAATTGTAACATCCGTCTTTTGAGAGACGGATGAGTGGATAAGGGGGTCGTGCATTTGCTCCGCTGGGTCCACGGAGGTTTCTTCAATACCCCGTCCCAACAAATGAGACGGGATAGTAGATGTGGCCACTCGGATTACACTCGGTTCGGGTTGCTCAAGAGCCTCGTTATCTTTACGGCTCAATCTTTCATGGTTCTCTTTCGAACGCAGTTCTCTCCGGCTCGCAGTTTCTAACTCAACACCTTCTACTCCCTCAGTCCTAGTATCTGCCATATCAGGTTGGTCAGTATGGGTAGGTGAGGCAAGTGGGATGCCTTCGGTGAAGTCTGGGTTCGGTCCGATACGGGGAGGTATTTTTGAGAGCCGAATGGCACGGGTTGTATCGGATTCCGTATCGGAGTCAGATTCCATGTTATGAACTTGCATATGTGGTGTAGGCGGGTAGGATAAGTACGGTTCAGAATCATGTTGAAGCATCGGTCGTGAGGACGATGCTCCGGCTTCGCCTGTTGGACGGGGTTGGCTAGAACTGGGTTGCGATACCACTGAACCACTCACACTAGTTCCCCTTCCCTTAACGATCAACACACCCCGCCCGGCAGCACCTGCTTGTCGGGCCCTACCACCTCGCAGTCTTGGACCCTCGCGACGCTCGAGTCTAGGTCCCTAGGCAGGTCCCTCCGGTTCTGGCTGGACCACGGGATTCCCTATCGCTTCCATATATGCTATCACTCCTGGTGCAGTGGGATCGGCGATTGCTAGAATGGCTTCAGGAATAGGCATGGCTACCGCATCGGATGGATTGCGGATAACAGTGTAGTGTAAATAATGAGGTGGACATACCGGATGTGCTTGGCGGCGCAGGATGGTAGGATTGGCGTCCATGTGTTGACGAATAGCAAGCGAAAGGAAACGCGGGTACGGTAGGAACTTCTTCTGTTTAGTACCTCCGATTTGGCGAATTGGTTGGACTAGCTCACGCCAAATGATCATGGTGAAATCGACATATCGGTTGTAGCATACGGCATGGAAAAGTCGCAGAAAATCGTCGGTGCACTGGTCGATGCCCTTCCATCTCGAAGAAATGCAACGATTGAGGATTGTAAACACATTGTACCATAGCGCGCGGACTTGAGCGCATAGAGTGTCATCATTTAGCGTAGGGTCCTACTGCTGATGTCCACCGGCGGTGGCTTCAGGCAGTGAAAGTAGGCGGCGGAAAGATTCCGGTGTGAGCATGAACTGCTGGTTATCGATCTGAGCAGTGATAGTCTGTGAGTTACCGGCCGTGCGGACTTGGGCGGAGAACCACAATTGGAGCACGTACAGCAGCGGGACGTCGGCAGTGGCGGTGAGGGCCTCACGGAGAGGGTGACGCATTAAGATATCCACAATTACTCGATGTTGTGGTTGTGGTCTGAATAGTGCCGGGTCCAGATGGTGATTGTTTGGCTCGATCTTCGTGCCATGGTTAGGTTCATCTATGAAATCCTCTTGGGGATGATTTTGTTGCTCTTCCTGGTTTTGTGGAGGATTTTGCTCCGGATCCGCCATTGAATGTCTGCAAACAGATGCACAGCTAGTATTTGAGGCGGATGAACAAATGTCGGTGCGTACCTTTGCGATAAATGGCTCAATTTGAGACAAATTGAGGACTGGCATTGAATGGACAAATCTCAGAGGAGTCCGGACAAAAGAATGGTAAACCAAACTTTCTGGACCAACAGAGGTTTCCGAACAAAGGGTGTCCGGATAGCATATGGTACCGGATGGGAAGAACTTTCTCGGGTAAAATTGGATAATCCGGACAACATGGTTTCCGGATGACAAAGGATTCCGGACAATATGGAAGTCCGGACATACCAACTTCCCGGTAGTTGAACTTACCGGAAACCCTGAGGTTTCCGGACAACTAGGGTTTTCGGGTGTTGGATGAATCCGGACAAAACAGCTAAACGTATGAGACTTTCCGGATAAAACACGATAACCTTTGATAATTTCCGGACACAATGAGTGTTCCCGGACGCATTTCAAAATCACAATCTTCCAAACTAGAGTTCCAAATATGTGTGAAAGCATATAAGGAGTATCGTTTTACGCATGTGAAGACACAAAATGATTTAAATCTCGCAAAAAACACATGTATGGGACCCGAAATCGATTGGGCTTCAAAAGGGGTTTCGGACTCATTGACACAATCAGATCGATGGTCGAGATGTGTAACTGAGACCGTGAAAGTTGCCGAATAACGATCGAGAGATAGTTTAGAGAAACATACCTGATTGTGGTACTGAAACGAGTGATAATCGAGATATTTGGAGTAGTGCCGAGCGAGAAAGAGATGGGGAGAGGGTTTAGGGTTTTGCTTCGAGTTTCTGGATAATGAAAACAAAGTAGTCGGATGTTATTTATATGATACCTAGAACCCGGGTGGGTCATCCAGATTCTCTCCCATTCCGGGTAGGTATCCGGTCCGAAAACCTATCCGGAGAGATATGGTTTCCGGATGACATTCCGGATACTCTGGTTTTTCAAACAAAATTGTCTTGTTCATTCAGACAGAGGACTGGTCTGTGTTAACTCGTACCTTCTCTCACTACCCCTCAAAATGAGAATGGGGAAACACTTGCTCCCCTCGGACTGTGCAAAAACTATGCAATGAAGAGTCTGACACCAAAAAACTTATAGCATTTAAAGAAAAACACGGTGTCGCTCCCCCTCAAATGATGACCCTGAGGTGAAATTCAAGCAGGAGTGACCACACACACAAAACTGTTTTATCATTTTAAGAAAAATTGTGTGTGACGCTCCCCCTCAACAGATGAGTAGACTTACCTGATACTGCTATGTGCTCCCCCTGAACACCTGAACACACCGTGAAAGCACAAATATAAACAGATAAAAGATGACGACAGTAAGAAATAAAAGAAACACACGAAGAAAGAAAGGAAACAAAACGAAATCTATGAAATAAATACAGAGACTTATTCTAACCGTGTGACTGAAACAAGCAGAATACAGGTGCGAGGAAGTGTATGCTCAATCATCAGGAGTGTAATCATCGGATAATGAGTAGACAATTACTCATAAATGTATGGAACTTGTAACGGGCACACAATCGGATTAGGTCGTCAGTTTTAGCATACCTAACTTGGACACAAGAGTATTAAAACGTTTTTCGTCCAAGGCTTTTGTAAACAAGTCTGCTAACTGATGTTCAGTATTTACGAAGTAGATTTCGACTGTACCTCTTTTGACACGATCCTTAATAAAGTGATATCGAACGTCGATGTGCTTTGTTTTGGTGTGTTGGACCGGGTTGCTTGATATGGCGATGGCGCTCTTCGAGTCACAGTAAATTGGAACTTTGACATACGTGAAACCATAGTATTTGAGTTGCGTCCGCATCCAGATGACTTGTGAACAGCAGCTCGCGGCGGCCACGTACTCCGCCTCGGCAGTTGACGTTGAAACGCATGGCTGCTTCTTTGATGCCCAACTGACCAGGCTATCTCCTAAAAACTGGATGTGACCCGAGGTGCTCTTCCGGTCCAACATGCAACCCGCGTGATCCGCATCGGAATAAGCGGATAGTGCAAAACCTGTCTCTCTCGGGTACCACAAGCCAAGATCAGCGGTACCACGTAAATAACGAAAAATTCGTTTGACAGCAGTTAAATGAGACTCCTTAGGTTTTGATTGATACCAGGCACACAAAAATGTGGAGAGCATGATATCCGGTCTACTTGCGGTTAAATACATTAAAGAACCTATCATCCCACGATACAATTTAGGGTTCACATTCGTTCCGTTAGGATCGGCGTGAAGCTTTGGATTGGGCGCCATGGGAGTTTTCTTTGGTGAGGACTGGTCCAACTGGAATTTCCTAAGAATATCACGGATGTACTTAGCCTGGTTTATGAATATCCCGGTCGACAGTTGTTTAACTTGAAGACCAAGGAAGAAATTCATCTCGCAAAGCATACTCATTTTAAAAAATTCTACCATTAGATTGGCAAAGTTCTTAGAATATGTGGGATTAGTAGAGCCGAATATTATGTCATCTACGTACACTTGAACAAGAACTATGTGACCCTTTTCGTGTTTGATAAATAAAGTCGAATCGATTTTACCTCGTGTGAATTTGGACTTTATCAAAAACTCAGTCAGTGTTTTGTACCATGCTCGCGGAGCTTGCTTTAGACCGTAAAGCGCCTTGTCTAGAATGTAGCCGTGATCAGGCTTCGAATCGTCCACGAACCCGTCTGGTTTCGACACATATACTTCTTTATCGATATTACCATAGAGAAAGGCGGTCTTCACATCCATTTGGAAGACCGTGAAGTTCTTGTGCGCGGCATATGCAAGGAACATACGTATGGCTTCGATTCTTGCAACCGAAGCATAGGTCTCATCATAATCGATCCCTTCTTGTTGTCGGTATCCCTTTGCCACGAGACGCGCTTTGTTGCGTACAACTATGCCGTATTCGTCCTTCTTATTCTTGAAAATCCAATTGGTGTCGATCACCGTCTTGTGTTTTGGACGTGGAACCAGTCGCCATACCTTTAGAGCTTCGAATTGATTGAGCTCCTCTTGCATGGCTATGACCCAGTCCGGATCTTCAAGCGCTTCACGTACGTTCGTCGGTTTGATGTTGCTTAAGAAGCCGGAAAATAGACAGAAGTTGGCGGATGCAGCTCGTGTTTGAACTGGAGTAGAGGGATCACCGATGATTTTATGAAGCGGATGAGCTTTCATCCATTTGGTGGTGTGTGGAAGCGGTTGTTGAGTAGAGTGAGACGCGTCCGAGTCCACATAATCACCAGGATGTAGGTCTTGAACTGCTTCAAGTGTAGCAGGCTGGTTTCTTGGAGGAAGTAGGGGAGGATTCGTCGGGGGTTGAACAACTTCTGGTTCTGAGGTGTTCAAAGGTTGATCGTCGGTTGTAGCAGATGACGAATCGTTAGGAGCGTTCTCCGTGTTAGTGATTGGTTCCTCCAGGGGGACAGTAGTACCAGATGAATTTGATGATGACGGTTGAGCTGTCTCCACAGTGATAGATGGCGTGCTTGTAGAAGGCGGCAGACCGGATAGGTTCGACGAGTCCTCATTACGAGCAGCTTCTAGACGAGGTTGTGTTGAGACAGTAGGGGAAACATTAAAGATGTCATCATAAAAGAATTTAAACAATAAATATAAATCAGAAGAGTCAGCATTCGATGAAGATGCATGATTTGGATTTACTGTCGCTTGTGCAGATCCCGAACTTGGAGGTCCGGAAGCTAGCACGCCAGTTAAACCGGGTTCTGAACTGTTTTGTTCAGAAGCCAAATCTGCGGCTTCGTCGAATGTCACATTTACACTTTCAACAACGGATTTATTTCGTTTGATGTAAACGTGATACGCTTGAGCCTGCATGGAGTATCCTATGAAAACTCCTTCATCCGCCTTGGGGCTGAATTTGCTGAGATCGTCTTTGTCATTCAGAACGTAGCACGTGCATCCGAACGCATGGAAGTACTTGATGTTTGGCACATGGTTGTTGATGATCTCGTACGGCGTCTTGTTGAACCGCTTGTTGAGGATGGAGCGGTTTTGCGTATAACAAGCTGTAGACACCGCTTCGGCCTAGAGAAAATGTGGCAGATTTGAATGTGAAAGCATGGTGCGAGCCGCTTTGACTAGGTACGGTTTCGACTTTCCACCACTCTGTTTTGCTGAGGAGTGCGTGCGCCAGAGAAGGTGTGCGAAATGCCGACTGAAGTCAGATAGTCGTCCACCGTTTGATTCTTGAACTCCGTCCCGTTGTCGGTCCTTATGGTCTGAACTGGTTGTTGCTTGTTCAGTTGGATGGTCTTCAAGTGGTTGATGATCAGCTCCGGAGTTTCATCTTTCGAGCGAAGGAACTTGACCCATGTGTAGCGTGAGAAGTCATCCACCATCACTAGGACGTATTTGCGCTTATTGATACTCTGAACACGCATCGGTCCACATAAATCCATATGGATAAGTTCGAGGGACCTGGACGTACTCGGAGTTACCTTCGGTTGATGCGGCACTCGCTTCATCTTTCCCTTTTCACATGCCCCGCAGAGACGATCCTTCACAAATTGAAGATCGGGCATGCCTTTTACGTGTCCGCCCAGCACCAGTTTGTTGATACTTTTGAAATTGAGGTGCGAGAGACGTCAATGCCAATGCCAAGCTTGTTGGGAATTAGCCTTTGACTTCAGGCAGACAGGGTTATCGGTTTTGAGGGCTGTGAGGTCGATTGTGTAGAGGTTTGTCTTGCGTTTCCTAAGCAGTAGCTCCACTCCATCGTCATTGAGAATTCTACACCTTGTCTTTTTGAAGCTAACCTCGAGATCTTTGTCTCAGAACTGCCCGATGCTGAACAGATTGTGTCTCAATCCCGCGACGTGTGATACCTTCTTTATCGTGATCTTCTCTTGGAAAATGTCGCCGTAGCCCACGATCGGCGCCTTGTCATTGTTGCCAAATCTCACGTCTCAACCATATTCTTCTTTATAGTTCGTGAGAAGTTCCCTCCTTCCGGTCATGTGCTTGGAGCATCCAGAGTCTAAGTACCACACATGACCGTGCTGCAAAATCGAGTTAACGGATTTTAGGTACCCAAATTTGTTTGGGTCCTGGAGGGTTAGGTTTGGCACCTCTCAGAGGAACTTGCTTTGACACAGCTTTCCCCTTAGGTGTACATTGTACACCGTTTGCGGAAACTGGTTTTGGCACATGTTGCCTCCTTGGTGTAGGTTTTACACCTTGTGGAGGAACAGGATTTTTAGCAGGTTGCCTCTTTGGTGCCAGTTTAACCTCAGTAGGAGCAACCCATCTAGGAGTGGGTTTGGTCTCCCGCTGTGGTTTAACCTCAGATTGGAAACCCCGTTGTTTATAGTATTTCTGTTTATTATTGCGGGGTTTATTTTTGGGTTTATGATTATACATGTGATATGACCCAACCCAATCATTTAAGTTAATTTTATCAAAATCATTCCAACCACATCTAGAACAACATAAACAATCACACGACAATTGAATCAATTGATGAACTGAATTAAGTTTAATCGGAAAAGAAACTTCAAAACGATTCCAATTATTCCAAACACAATTGTCTTTGTTTATTCTAGAATTAAAGGCAGTAGGAAAAAACTTTGATGGTGCAACCTTGACAGGTTCCTTGTTCAACCACTTTGGTTTTACTTGTTTTGCTTGACCATTTTTATCTGAAACAACAGGGACAGAGTGGTCAGTGACTTTTGAAGGAACATGATTTTTGGTAGGCGATTGTTCGGTATCTTGCCTCGGCTGTGAATGCCTTTTAGAAGCAGGTTTAGAAGTTGGTTTTGATTGTGAAATCTTGATCACATTTGGGGACTTTGTTTTAGAACTGCTACCCTTCAGAAAATTGACCGGACGATTAACTATTGGAGTCAAAAAATTAGTATAACTCGGGAGAGGTTTATCGAAGGGAAACGACTCAAACTCTCCATCAGAATGACCTTCATAGTTCATAAATTCAAAAAAATCGATCTCCGGAATTGCAGGACTTGGATGAGGTGAGGAAGGCGAGGAACACTTAGTGGCAGTGTGCTTTGGGAATTTGGTGCGGAAGCTAGGAAAAAATCAGAGTTTAAATTCCTTTTAACACACTCATCTTGAGAATCGTTACCGTCTTGTGTGGTAGATATTTGACCAATAAAAGCTTTACACGAAGACGTTTCAGATGAATTTGAGGAAGATTCGGGTGTATTGTACATCTCAGATTTGAGTTGGTCAATTTGCTTTTGGAGCTGACCATTTTTCGTATACTCATGCATCGTATTTGTTGCCAAGGCAGCCAGCTTTGATTTTAGTTTTGTGATTTCTTCCCGAAGGATTTCCTGTCCTTCATCAGACACAACCTCGGTTTTGACCGGTTGTGGATTCTCAAGTTTCTCAGAATTGAGTTTCTCAATCTCAGAGATTAGCGCTTTCTTTTCGTTTTGGAAAACAGACCTTTCTTTCTCAAGCGACTCCTCCAGCTCGACAATCTTTGCTTCCAAGATGAGAGGGGGAACATAGAGATTAAACTCGTCCATCTCAATCTTGGTTGCGGGTGCTTGGCCCTCATCCTTTTTGGAAGAATCCTTGGGCGTAACAACCTTGTAGGGGTCGAAGTAGTCATTTGAGAGATACTTTTTGTGCTGTTGATTGGAATAATTCAAAGGTTCATAACAAAACGGAAGTTGTATTCCTCGTTTATGTGCACGTTTATATTCCTCGGTTTCCTCTTCCTTTTCAGGTTCAAGAGGGCCAGTCCATTGAATGGCATATTCCGGATACTTTTTATCTAACCCAAAACATGCAAAATCTGTAACGTCCCAAAAATTACAAGGAATTTAAAATTTTAAAAACATGCATTTCATTATAAAACAATCACAATTTAATAATTCGTAACTCAAATGAAGTTAACGTCGTTAACTCGAACAGTCAATAAATTTATGCAGCGGAAATTTCATAAAATAAAATCCAAAGGTTTGAAAGTGAAACTTAAACAATTATTGACACTCCGCGCCTAGTGTGTGTACCGTCAAGCCCGACTGCCGCTCGCACCTGAAATCACAACATATTGGGAAAAGGGTAAGCTAAACGCTTAGTGAATCCTATCACACACGCAGGTAGCAACCCCACGTATATCGCCCCTACTCGCCAGTAGGCAACATCACCATCACCACGGATATAAATCCACATAATAATTAACGTATAAATGCGAACCTCGGTCCCACCGAGCACACCAAAAATATATCGATACAAGCTCAGTCCCACCGAGCCCTCGGTCCCACCGAGTAAAGACATTGATACAAGCTCAGTCCCACCGAGTAAAGATAATACAATTGTACTAGCTCAGTCCCACCGAGCCCTCGGTCCCACCGAGTTCCTACGCCACCCGCGTATACAAACTTCGGCCCCACCGAGTTCCTACGCCACCCGCGTATACATGACAATATACCCGGTCCCACCGAGTTCCTCCAGTCCCACTGAGGTGTACACAAGCATACATAATTCACATACACATTCAACAGATCACAACTAGATATCACATCCCAACTAATTCACGTAAACACGTAATAACACATAATAACACATAATAACACGTAACACAAAATAACGATATGCATGAAATTCCTAACTACGCGGTGAGAGAACTCACCTCAAAACAACGCGACACGCTCCCGAGCCGCAACACCAGTACGTCAACCTTCCTCACTTTTTCCCACCTAAATACGCACTAAGAACGTCAACGGAAGGTCCCAACTCACGACACTTTTACTAGTTTAACAAAACTAAAATTCCAGCTTTTATACTAAAAACGCAGGTCTGTTCGGGACCCGTTTTACCCCTGCTAAACTGATCAAACCAAAAATCTAATTCCACATTTAGGAAGTTCAATGCCTTACGGTTCCAGGGACGTATCGCACGTGTCCTAACGATATTCCTAGCACTCTATATGAATTTTACAAAAACACCTCAAAACATATAAAAGTTACTAGACTCGGAATGGGAACCTTTGGCACCAGTTCCATCCCAATCCGACATTCCTAACAGAAGATATAGCTTATACAAAACAGGGCAGAAACTGCACGATTTACATAAAATGATAACTTTTGAACTTGAACCCAATAAGTTATCTTAATCCAAACAGACCCACGAAGAAACATGACTTACTGAATTAGGGTTAACATGGGCTGAACAAAACCATGCACCACCCACTGCCGCCTCCGGCGGTGGTGGTGGCTGGCGGTATTCTCGTGACGAACAAAACGAAAAGACACGGAAAGGAAAATGAACGATTACCTCGCTGCAACTCCTCCTTCTTCTCGATCTCGGTAGCAAGCAGCGGCGTTCCTCTCCTTCCCGGCATCTCTCACTCTCCCTCTCTCCCCTCTCATCGGCGACCACACTCCCTTTCCCTCTCGATTTCCCTCTCTCTCTCTCCGGTTTCCCTCTCTCTCGGCCGAACACCACCAAAAGGGGGAGGGGGAATGACTAAAGGGTTCTTGGGGAGTTACTAGCATGAAACCGAAAGGGAAGAGGAAGGGAGGGTCTCTTGGCTAATCCCTTGCCAAACTTTGGTGAAATGCACCAATTAGCCCCTCAACTTTCCTTTCCTTGCAAAAACCCAAAAAGGTTGACTCATTTAACTTTTTGGTCCGGTTCGACTAACTCCGCTAATGGAAACCACATTAAATCCAACTTAAAAGAAAAGAATTAATAAAAGAAATTACATACCGGGGTACGGGCTTTACAACTCTCCCCCACTTGGATTAGACTTCGTCCTCGAAGTCTATGCCCGTGAATAGCTATAGATAGGTCTCCCACATCTCAACCTCAGGTTCCCAAGTTCACTCGGAACACTTTCGGTGTTTCCACTAGACCTTCACTAACTGGAATTTAAGATTTCCCACACCGCCTAAAAATCTCTCGAATACTTTTCTTACCACAAAACTCCTTCAAGTACACCGCAAGTATGATCGGAGGAACACTCCAACAACTGGATTCATTCCTAGTCAAACGACTTCAGTTGTCTCCCAACCATAGATAATCCAAACATCCTGATTCAAATTTCAAGCTCTAACCATTCTAAAGTTGCTCACCAATATACCCTACAGGATACTCGAATTCGATCATTCCTATCATTAACTGTCGATTAACTTTCACGAGTTCTAATAGACTCCCACAATTTATTCCACATGAATTATCAAACTAGTAAATTTATAATTATCCACGAAGGTCATTCCACCACAACCATTCACCATAAGCAAACATCTCAGGATTACTACTACCATCAACATAATTTCCTTAAAATCGGCTACAATTCCCCAATTACACTAAGGCATTTGGCCTCAAGCTCAAAAGTCGACACCTAAGTATACTATTTACCTCAAAAATTCTACGCATTTATCCTCTTTATTACAAAGGGCGGCATTCCCTAACCGATACTATTCGGCCTACAGTACCCACACGCGTGGGATACCCAACCTTCCATCATCGACGTATCTTTCACACTCGCTCTACGAAGCCTAGTTACACCCCAACGCCTACCTCTCAGGTACGTCTCAAGTCCCGGCACATCGGAGCTACCTCTCAGGTAAGTGCCCAAGACTGTATCCTCTTAGTGCCTACTGGAAAGTCAAGGTCATAACACATGAATACCGGAGTCCCACCCCGAGATACCCAACCGACCATTAAGACCGAGCAATTGACCCATGACTATCACGGACAAAATTCGGAATTTCCCCCGAAACTCTCTCGCGTTTGGCATTTTCCTCCAAAACTGCCACCTCCTGAGCACTACCTATCGACTCGAGAAGAGGTGCAACCACTGTTAACCGTTGACACAAGCCCCACAGGGGCTCACCATCCAGATGTCGACTAAGTGCGTCCGTAACAACATCCGCTTTACTGGGGTGGTAAAGTATCTCACCATCCTAATCCTTGACCATGTCAAGCCACCTCCTCTAACGCATGTTGAGGTTTTACCGGTCATCAAGTACTGGAGGCTTTTATGGTTAGTGTATACACTTGACGCCATACAAATAGTGCCCCCAAATCTTGAGAGCAAACACCACCAAATCTTACATACCCTCCGGCAAAGTCAACATCGGAGCCTCGCATAACGCCTGCATAGCTCCTCAAAGCCCTCTGCTGCTCTTCACCCCAACTAAAAGCCGCAGATTTCTTCGTCAATCGGGTCATCGGTAAAGCAATCTTGGAGAAATCCTGAATGGATCTCCGGAAGTACCCTGCTAACCCAAGAAAACTCCGTACTTCAGTGAGAGTCTTTGGCACTTCCCACCGCATCACAGTCGTAATCTTGGCCGGATCCACCATAATACCATTCTGGTTCACGTCATGCCCTCGAAAGTGGACCTCTCGTAACCAGAACTCACACTTGGAGAGCTTAGCATACAGCTTCTCCCGCCTCAAAACTTCCAAAACTTCTCGCAAATGCATCTCATGCTCTTCCTTCGACTTCGATTACACAAGAATATCGTCGATGAACACGATCACCGATCGATCCCACATAGGGCTACATACCCGGTTCATGAGGTCCATGAATGCTGCTGGTGCATTGGTGAGCCCGAGAGGCATCACCACAAACTTGTAAATGGCCATAACGTGAACGAAAGGCCGTCTACTCCGTATCCTCTCTCCTCACCCGCATCCGATGATACCCCGATCTCAAATCAACCTTAGAGAACCACGATGCTCCCTGAAGCTGATCGAACAAGTCATCGATCCTTGGCGGAGGATAACGATTCTTCACCGTAAGCTTATTCAACTCACGGTAGTCTATACACATCCGTTGGGACCCGTCTTTCTTTTTCACAAACAGAATCGGGGCTCCCCACGGTGGACAACTCGGCTTGATGAACTCCTCCACGGTCAGAGTAGTGCGCTCGTTAAATGTTAGAGCAGTAGCACACCAGTCCTTCGCTCCGTCTCGCAACAGATTCACCGCGAAGCGAACCTTCTAGTTCGCAGGACAACCACCGGTAAGGAATGTGCACTCCATAACCGATCCCGACTCTCTTGTTCGGGGTTGCCCACCAGCAGGGGGTGGAGTCGCCGCGATGCGCTCCTCCATCGACACTATTACCTCATCACGAATGGCGGTAATAATCTCGGGGATCGCCTCCTCAAAATATGCGTCACCTCGCCCGCAAACATCTCACGAATCTGATCAGCAATAATTCCAGCATCAGCATCTGGATCAGCTTTGTTGTTCCTCCTTAACGAGCTACTAGCACACATTAAAACCTGCTAACTACGCTCACGCTCAACTTTTCGGATTCTCCGTGACTTTCCCCGACTCGAGCACGGATCCTGTGCTTCAGATAGTAGGAGCTCTGCTACTACCCTTCACACCTATCCTTACTCGTTTCGAGTCCTGTCCTGGGACGTCCAAGTAGTTGCTTACCACAACCAAACACATATGCCCATTTTGGCATATGCAAACACTTTTCCTAGCTCCCTAGAAAAGTCGTAATACCCCACTACCCTTGCTAGAACGGAACCCCCACTAGCCCTGACGAGTCGCCTCGTGAACGCACAGTCGTATACAGTGGAAACCAGATAGACATTCGAATATAAGATTCTATCCTACAACGGTTGGACTCAAACAAGAGCTACGCAATAGAACTAAATCCAACATTCTAAGGCTATTCAGTTCCTACTGCATACAACCTATAGTGCATTCGCTTAACGACCTATCAAAGTTAGCATAAGTTCCTAATAGCAAGTAACAAGTATACAGTACCACAAAATCCACGTAAGCAATCTAGCATACGTACTCATATGTAAACGCTATTCCCAGCTCACTAGGAATTTCATCTCATCCCACTACTCTTGCTACAACGGAATCCCTGTTAGCCATAACGAGTTGCCTCGCGAATACCCAGTCGCACGCAGCGTGAATCAAATAGACATTCGAATACAAGATTCTATCCTAGAACGGTTGGACTCAAACAAGAGCTGCGCAATAGAACTAATTCAATTATTCTAAGGCTATATGATTCTTACGGCGTGCAACCTATAGGGCCTTCACTTGACAACCTACTATAACTAGCATTGATTCCTACTAGCAAGCAGTCATCGTACAGTACAGTGTAAACAACCTCGGCAATCTAGCATGCATACCCTATGCCTAGAAAGCAATAAATACACTAAGTGATGTACCTTCCCAATTGGCGTCGGCTGACTGTACACACTGCGCCCACGATCACCGTTTCCCAAACGGGCTTTCTTCGTTCATTTATTTTCAAAGATTTTAATAAGAGAGTTTAAAAAAACTTCATAGCCGCAACTTGAGACCAAACACACCGAGATGTGTTTGATTCACTCAAGCTGTGCTCTGATACCAAGTTGTAACGTCCCAAAAATTACAAGGAATTTTAAATTTTAAAAACATGCATTTCATTATAAAACAATCACAATTTAATAATTCGTAACTCAAATGAAGTTAACGCCGTTAACTCGAACAGTCAATAAAGTTTATGCAGCGGAAATTTCATAAAATAAAATCCAAAGGTTTGAAAGTGAAACTTAAACAATTCTTGACACTCCGCGCCTAGTGTGTGTACCGTCAAGCCCGACTGCCGCTCGCACCTGAAATCACAACATATTGGGAAAAGGGTAAGCTAAACGCTTAGTGAATCCTATCACACACACAGGTAGCAACCCCACGTATATCGCCCCTACTCGCCAGTAGGCAACATCACCATCACCACGGATATAAATCCACATAATAATTAACGTATAAATGCGAACCTCGGTCCCACCGAGCACACCAAAAATATATCGATACAAGCTCAGTCCCACCGAGCCCTCGGTCCCACCGAGTAAAGACATTGATACAAGCTCAGTCCCACCGAGCCCTCGGTCCCACCGAGTAAAGATAATACAATTGTACTATCTCAGTCCCACCGAGCCCTCGGTCCCACCGAGTTCCTACGCCACCCGCGTATACAAACTTCGGCCCCACCGAGTTCCTACGCCACCCGCGTATACATGACAATATACCCGGTCCCACCGAGTTCCTCCAGTCCCACTGAGGTGTACACAAGCATACATAATTCACATACACATTCAACAGATCACAACTAGATATCACATCCCAACTAATTCACGTAAACACGTAATAACACATAATAACACGTAACACAAAATAACGATATGCATGAAATTCCTAACTACGCGGTGAGAGAACTCACCTCAAAACAACGCGACGCGCTCCCGAGCCGCAACACCAGTACGTCAACCTTCCTCACTTTTTCCCACCTAAATACGCACTAAGAACGTCAACGGAAGGTCCCAACTCACGACACTTTTACTAGTTTAACAAAACTAAAATTCCAGCTTTTATACTAAAAACGCAGGTCTGTTCGGGACCCATTTTACCCCTGCTAAACTGATCAAACCAAAAATCTAATTCCACATTCAGGAAGTTCAATGCCTTACGGTTCCAGGGACGTATCGCACGTGTCCTAACGATATTCCTAGCACTCTATATGAATTTTACAAAAACACCTCTCAGAGCAGCTAAAACAGGACCTGTCCGTATAAAATGGAAATTTGACACTAGCTATGGCCCGAACTGGTTTTTCCACAAAACATATAAAAGTTACTAGACTCAGAATGGGAACCTTTAGCACCAGTTCCATCCCAATCCGACATTCCTAACAGAAGATATAGCTTATACAAAACAGGGCAGAAACTGCACGATTTACATAAAATGATAACTTTTGAACTTGAACCCAATAAGTTATCTTAATCCAAACAGACCCACGAAGAAACATGACTTACTGAATTAGGGTTAACATGGGCTGAACAAAACCATGCACCACCCACTGCCGCCTCCGGCGGTGGTGGTGGCTGGCGGTATTCTCGTGACGAACAAAACGAAAAGACACGGAAAGGAAAACGAACGATTACCTCGCTGCAACTCCTCCTTCTTCTCGATTCCGGTAGCAAGCAGCGGCGTTCCTCTCCTTCCCGGCATCTCTCACTCTCCGGTGAACACTCTCCCTCTCTCTCCTCTCGTCGGCGAACACACTCCCTTTCCCTCTCGATTTCCCTCTCTCTCTCCGGTTTCCCTCTCTCTCGGCCGAACACCACCAAAAGGGGGAGGGGGGAATGACTAAAGGGTTCTTGGGGAGTTACTAGCATGAAACCGAAAGGGAAAAGGAAGGGAGGGTCTCTTGGCTGATCCCTTGCCAAACTTTGGTGAAATGCCCCAATTAGCCCCTCAACTTTCCTTTCCTTGCAAAAACCCAAAAAGGTTGACTCATTTAACTTTTTGGTCCGGTTCGACTAACCCCGCTAATGGAAACCACATTAAATCCAACTTAAAAGAAAAGAATTAATAAAAGAAATTACATACCGGGGTACGGGCTTTACAAAATCATACAAAGTAGGAGTTTGGTATCTTCCATTTTTCAAATAGTGTGGGTTATCATATATCCGATTCCCCACTCTTTGTTAAAATAAGTGAACTCCTTGGGTTTATTCAAAAAGATGGTTTGATCAGTTTGAACCCTTTTGTGGAGTTTGGTTTCAAGATTAAGAATTTTAGCAACAAACTCCTTGTGCTGAATTTGTAGAGAGGAACATTGATAAACAAGTTCTTCTTTCTCGTTCATGCACTGATCAAACTGAGACTGAAGATCAGATAATTTGGCCCTTAAGTCTTTAGGTGCTATTGAAAGATTTTTTCATTTCTCCTTTAACATAACATTTTCAGACTTATGTTTTTCAGTTATTCTTGTTTGAACATCTAGCTTTTCAGTTAGTGAACTAATCTTAAGCTTTTGTTCTTTAGTAGTGGCTTTAAAGGAATCTGCTTGATTGGTAAGTGATTTCATTTTATTCGAGAAATCCTTTTGGCAAGAATCACATACCTGACTTGTCTTCTCTTCATCGGCTGGAGAGTGATAGCCCATGAATGCATCAGCACAGACTCTTCTTCATCGTCAGAACGACCCAACCAGTAGTCGTTTTCCACAAGTAGAGCTTCTCCAGCTTCCTTCTGCTCAATTAGGGAGAGCTTAGCCTTGTAGTAATGAGAATTCTTTACCACCGGCCTCGTACAATCTTTAGCGAAATGACCAAGCTTTCCACAGTTGTAACAGGTCACTGGTTCATCTTTCTTCTTTCTATCATCTTTCTCCTTCTTCTCTGACTTCTCTTGCTCGTCAGCTTTCTTCTTTCCCTCATACTTGTCCTGATGATCGTGGCGCTTGTTGGAGGAGGTGGAGTAGCGCTGATTGTTGGACGAAGGCTTCTTATAGTATTTTTGTTGTTGGAAAGATTTTGTAAGCAGAGCTATCGCTTTCTTGAAGTCAGATACTTCATCATTAGAGTCACTGTCTTCCTTTTCATACTCGGAAGAGCTTCACTTTTGAGAACGTTTAGAGTGACCGCTCGAAGATTTCCCTTTCTTGGAAGACATGAGTGCAATAGGATCGGCAGCTGACTTTGATTCAGTCTTCTTCTCGCTCAGAAGCTCATTCACTTCATCTTCGTCTTGAAGAAGTGTCTCATAGAGTTCACTGATGTCGATGTTCTCTATCAAGTTGTTGTGCTTGACATGAGAAGCAAACACCTTCCATTCCGGCAGCCGATTATTGAGAAATTTGAGCGCGTTTTCTGTGTTGGAGCTAGTGATCTTATTCTTGTTCAGTTCATTAAGAAGTGGGCAGAACCGTTCATAGGTCTGTGTGAGAGATTCTCCGGTGCGCTGCTTGAAACCATCGAACTTGGTTATCGCGCTGTTGATCTTTAGTTGATTTCCGACATCGCTCCCACTCATCATTCTGGCCACTTGATCCCACATACCCTTTGCCGTTTCTTTGTAACTGTCGATAGCTGTATAGATCGGGTTGGGAAGGGCTTGGAAAAGATATCTCTTTGCATGCTTTTCACCTTCGATCATGCCGCTTTCATCTTCGGTCATTTCGGCAATAGTCTTTTTCGTACTACGAGCTAGAGCAGTTGCAGTTGTTTCTATGTCATTCATCGGCCAAGGGATTGGACCATCTTCAAGAGCTCTCTTGATGTACTCGTAGTTGTCCTTGGACTCCATGAAGAGCATGAACCTGTCGCGCCACTGACTGTACTCATTTGGAAAGAGACACGGTGGCTTGGTGTCGGTACCGATTGCTAGAGCATCACGCGAAGACATCTTTGGTTGCAACGGAGTGATCGTCAGACGTGTAGATTGATTCAAAGTGTAAACCTAACGTAAGGCACTATGAGTGGGATCCTAACGCAGGTTCTACGACAATTATGAACTAGGAACTGGTAAGATTTCAGCAAGCTGAACTCACTGGATAGGAATCCGTGTGAGATATCTGATCTGGAAGTGTCCGGATCAGATAAAGATAGTTCAAAGTAAAAGTGTCCGGATAAGCAGAAGAGTCTGGACAGTTTAAACTTACCGGATAACAAATGTTACCGGATGATAACAGTGTCCGAACGAGATAAATAAAAACAAAACTTACCGGATGTTGAAGATTGCGAATACAGAACTTACCGGATGGTTAGTGAATCCGGATAAATTGTTTCCCGGATACTTAGTATTGACCGGATAAAATTATTACCGGATTCCTAGAGTTGTCCGGATAAAATCCTTACCGGAAACTTTGGGTTTCCGGAACAAATTACCCGGTAACTTGGAGTTTAAGAGAAAACTTACACGGAAAGGAGACGTACCCGGAAAGGATAACACAAACGTCCGGAGACTTAGGAGTTGTCCGGATTCTGCGGTTGTGTTACCCGGAAACTACGGCAGTGAGTTTTCAATCGCTTGGGAATCAACTAGGGTTTCTCAAAAGCGATCCTGAAAGATTAGGAACAATACCACTAACCCAATCGATTTTAAAGCAAAAACAGCAAGTTTTGATGGTAAAAATTTGATTTTTGATGAAGAACACACTCAAAACTTTTGAATTTGATTTGCTTAATTACCCACTCAAATTGTTGAATTAGGATGTGAAAATTTGCAGAAACACTAATGACAATGATGCTAACACAACCCAATAAACAGAATCGATCAATTTAATTAGAATCAATGATTTGAAATTTCAAGAATGAGACAGTCGTGAAAAAAGTAAAATCTTACCAGAAATCAATATGAATGCTCTGAATCAAATCCGTCTGTCTGCTCTGATACCAATTGAGATTCTCAGATCCGTGCAACAATAATGAAATCAAATAGATAAACAATGTATGTAACGATTTCAACTGGTCATCTCTGATTAAGCTTTCAATATTAGAGAGAATTACAATAAAGAGTGATGAAAGCAAATGAGACAACTAGCCTATTTTTCTAAGGCTAGATTGCTTTATATATGGCGGGCCCGTGGTTAACAAGCCCACGGCCCGTTCACTAACAAGGCCTAATATAAACTATTACAATTAGCCCCTTGAACTTCTAATCAACCAAATTTTACCTTAACAGAACGAACGAGACCATTGTTCATGTTCGTTCATTTAACTAAGCGAACAAAAAAACGTGTTCATGTTCGTTCATTTATTAAATAAACGAACATAAACAAACTTCCCGCCGAACGGTTCGTTGAACGTTCGGTTCGTTTACTGCCCTATATGTATGTATGTATATGTGTATGAATTTATGTATGCATGTCAATTTGTGTATGTAAAGTATATATATATATATATATATATATATGCATATGTACAATTATAGCGTAATTATGTATGCATTTTAGGAATGTGCATATGTGTAGTATGAGCTCTAATGGGTTATGTTGGGTTATAAGTTTTGATATGTATATATATGGAATATGTATAGATATGGATAGATATGTACATATATGGAGTGTGGCATAATGTTGAACATGGATAGATATGGAGTGTGACATAATGTTGAATATGGATAGATATGGAATGTGTCATAGTGTTGAATATAGATAAATATGGAATGTGCTATAGTATATAAGTTTTGATCTTGTATAGTGATACAAATTAGTAGATAAGTTTTGATCTTGTATAAGTATGAATCTATGTATGGCCACTTGGTTGTTGAATACCTAACTACACTTCATATTGGATTTGTAGCTATGTCGACTAATACGGATTGAAGATGGATGTATAAACGAGTAAATAAGAGTGGTGAAATAAATCTTGTTTTTAGTGTTGGAGTAGAACGATTTTTGGATTTTTCTTTCATCAATGAGTAATCTATTCTACCGAGTAACACAAATAAGGGGGTCGCATTATTTATAAGATGTCCTTGTAAGAAATGTAAACTTCTTAAGTATAAAAGTAGAGAGGCGGCTCATTTAGATTTATTAAGAAAATGATTCATGCTTCCTTTATACTCGCTGGTATACACACGGCGAAATAGAACCCTCGGTTCAATAACCACAACAGACAATAGTAGACGATGATTATAACGAGTTTGATGGTGATGGACCAAAATATTCCTGGTACATCAAGTACGTGCGAGGATCAAGAATTGAATCTATATGCACGAAGTTTGTATGAGATGTTGAATGTCTACCTAACATTGTGTTGTATGCTTGTTAACGTTGGTTTGTAGACAATGTCGTATACGTATGAGGCTCTTCTAGCCGAGCTACAACACCAACATCTAGTAATGGGTCGGCACAACCAGACGAGATGGAGTCTGGTAATGTCCGTGGCATCGCTGTTCCAGAGCAACTTCCGACGGCGAGGATAGACATTGCACCTCGCGACGTGAAATCAATGGAGTAAATTTATTTATATTAACCTATTGATCAAATTAATTGTTCTTTGCATCAATATGAATTCAATTAATTATGTAGATAGAATAACTCCGACGCGGTCTGAACCGTGACGAAGGTAAATTGGATCTTCTTGACTAGGGCATGACGCATTTGGTCTTAAATCCCGCTAGATACGAGGAACATGATGTTTGAGCGTTTGCAGGTTCGAAATGTATATTTAAGTAATTATATCTTTGGTAGTTTTATTTTAAACTTAGAAATAACTAAACTTGTACGTACATGGCCACTACATGTAGGATCCTGCTTTGGACGCCGAATGTGAGAGATATGGGAGAGAAAGCATGGGAAAGCATACAACGACAACTTGAATTCCGCTCGGACCAAAGATGGAAAATTGGCTAGAAAAAATGGTCATCCCTATGAAGATAACGACCCATACAGAGATATGAACCTGATGAAGCCATACCCTCCCGATTGGATCAGTTCGGCGAAATGGATCATGATGGTCGATGGCTAGAACAATGGTCACTGGAAGGGTATTTCTGTGGTGTCGTGTGCAAAACGGCTGACGAAGGTGGATGGCGACATATCCAAGCACACTGCAGGATCGATCTTGTTCAGAGAGACACATGCTTCTTTGGTAGGACCTTAATATGTTATAATTAACTCATTGCTTTATTTTTAATATATTATAGATAACACATGTTTGTATTATTTTACCTTTACAGACGAAAGCAAAAGGAGGTGTGCCACCGTCGGGTTTGGTGCTCTTCAAACATACCCACACGAAGAGGCGGTTAGTTCGTATAGCTCGTCTTCGGATACCGGGGACTATGTGGCATCGAGGTGTAGTCGGGTTGCGGTAAGTATTTTGCATAATACTTTAAAATAAGTATATAGTTTGTGTTTAACTTTAAACTTCATAATTAGGTAAGTAGCTATCTTATATATCTAGTTTGGGTGCAAACATTACGATTGTTATATATATCGTAAGACTTTTTTGTTTAACTTTAAGCTTTATGATTGGCTAACTATCTATCTTAGTGTATATATCTATCTAGTTTGGGTTGCCATTTGTTGGGCAAACATTAGGATTGTTTAACATAGTTGAAAATGCCCTATTTACAACCATTATGCTGTCGAAATTGACTTGTATTTTAAAAAAATCATAGGATCAATATGGATAGGCCTCACCTGGATTTACACCGATGACCCTAGCAAATATCCTCCATTTGATACACACTTTTGGAGTGATATTGTTGGGGGACCGTAGAAAGGTCGTCTATTTAGGTTTGGCCCCCACCCAGATCCCAAGAGGATCTTGTGTGGTTTACAAGATGGTGCGTCTTCTTCCCAGATGTGTACCACTTTTCATTTTAATGATGTTATCAATTTCATTAATTTATAATTCATATTAAATATTTTAACGTCTTCTTTATTTTATAGGAACTTTTGATAATTTAAGGAACGAAGTTATGATCTTAAACAATTTTAAGAGACGCGTTAAAGGGGCGAAGAGCGCCGACATAAACAATTTGAAGACATCTGTGAGATGGTCAGATAACTCAGTTAGAACACGGCCCTTCTACCGAGAACGCTGCCAGACATGTGATGAAACAGTTTTAATTGTGTTGTTGTAACAAATATTTGGAACAATTCATGATCTTTAGCAATTTTTTACAAATTTAAGCAGTTTTGACAGTTTTCAGCAGGTTTTGAATGAAAAACAGGTTTTGGCAGTTTTTAACATTTATTCTATAATTCTGGACCAGAGGATTTCCAACAGTCCGCCGTAAATCCGCCGGTACAATTCGTCGGATAGTTTATTCATTTATTTATTGGAAACGAACAAATTAACTAATAAAAAATTTCCGGCGGAATATTCCGCCCAAAATGTGTTGGGAAGGTTAATCTTAATTACATTTTTAATTAGCCAATTGATAATTTTTGGAAAATATTTCTTGTGAAAAAATTCGCCGAAAATAAACAATCCGTCGAAAATGTCGCCGGAAAGTACTTGTTGCGGCGGGTTTTGTTGTGGCAGGTTTTGTTCCGACAGTCAAATCCGCCGAAAACACCATTTTCCGCCCGATTTTTCCGCCGGAAAACCCCACTATTTAGTAGTGAATGAGAATGAAAGTTATGATGAGAAAGGTAATAAAGGATATTCATCCTTGAATGCACATTAGGATGAGATGCACCAAAATCTGATATTTTACCGAGATGCACCAAATTAATCATCTTATCAAGCACGATTCATATGTGGGTAAGATTAAAAGTGATTAAAAGTCGTGATCTATTTTTTACTTTCTCACCTTAACTTTTATTGTCATACAACCCTCCATCTCATATAATTTACTCTAAAATAGATAATTTAATTTTCTTTTTAATAATTTCCTTGCTTTCCTCCCTGATTATGCACCCTTGAATTATGTTTTTCAATCCATCTCTTTCAAAATTCATTTCATAAAAGTTTCACTTTTATTAAATTGTATACATATTAAATATTGTAGAGTAACATAGTTTTTAAATAAATATGATAATATTTTTTCAAGGAAGTTGTTTTATTTGTAAGAAAACGTAACACTTGTTATTTTCTTATTCATGGAACACGTATTTTTTAACATTTAAAAAAATGTTAGCGGTATAAAATGTATTGGTTTACAAATATTCTTAATATTGTTGTATTAATAAAAGACTTGAAATTTTCTAATTAATTTAAAAAATATATTAAATAATATGTCAAGTCAATTTTTAAAAAATAATCAATATATTATTTTCAAGATAAATATTTTATTTGTAAAAGAACATAACAACTCTTGTTTTAATTGTGATCTGCAAATTTTCTTAATATTGTCATATTAATGAATAATTCATCTTTTTTTTAATAATAAGTAAATGTGAAAAAATTCTGAAAATAAATGTTGTAATAAAGGCATCTCCAATGGAGGTTCTTAGAGCATCTCCAACACCTTTTCTAAAATAGAGAAAATTGAATTTTTGTTTTATAAATTGCTCCAACAACTTCTCTATATTGTTCTCTAAAATAGAGAAATTTAGAGAGACCTCCAAGTTTAAGGAATTCTCTAAAACTCAGTAGATGGAAAGCGAAATTGTTTTTTATTCATTCCTACCAATAGGGTCCAATTATTATTTATTTTATACAAATTCTTTTTTAAAAATGTATTAGGATGATAAATTTAAATAATATTTTGACAATATAATGGATGTTGAAATCTCTAAAATAGAGAATTTGTTGGAGCTAAATGTAATTCCTTTTAAAGATTTTGACTTTTGAGTTTCTATTTAAAAAGAATTATAGAGAACATGCTGGAGATGCTCATATAAGATCCTCAGTTTTGCACATTTTTTGTGTCATGTCATTTCCAACTCATCAAATTAAAAATTCATATAAAAGTTCATAATGGTACTTATAAGAACCTCATTTTTGTGGGTCTCATGTATTTGTCAACATAAATGTTAGCTCCATTTGTGTTAATGTAAACGTATTGAAAAAGAAGCTAAGGACAGATCGCAGAAGACCTCTGCCGCAACAGACACCAAGACCTCTCCGCACGAGCCCCAAGCCTCTGCCATTTAATCTTTCGAAAGACCAAGCTTAACCTGAAGATCGACTTCGGACCACATAGCCTCTGTGCAGCCTCCCAGAACCTCTGTGCGGCCACCTTTGTGAAGATTGAACTTATGCTTTTCAAGACCAAGTAGCCCATGCCTCTCACGTGAGCAAATCGTACGAAGATACTATAGTACAACACGTTGTCTACCTTTCCAGGTGTCACCATTTCATTGGTGACAACCTTTACTTTGTACAACAAAGACACTAAATGTAGTGAGCACTACCACTGTAGAAAATGGGCGCACACATAGATTTCACATAATTTGCACATAGTGAGAGAGAATCCTTGGAGAGCAATTCACACACTACTGTGTGTTCTTGGTGTAATGTTTCTTTGATAGATTAATGAGAGATGACACTGAATTTGACATGGATACCGCAGAAGATGTGCTTAGATGCACTGAAGAAGAAGGGGTGGTAGGAAAAGAAACGGAGGCGGAGATAGTCATAGAAAAAGATGCCTCTGGCACAATCCCAAGCTCCCTCTTAGTGCAATCCACACTACTACCTTAGCTGGTCTAGCAACAGAAAGTATTGAAATAGAGGTGCACACCTCGAACCCATCCCCAACTAGCCGGATAAAGGAACCTTTTTCCTCCTCTACTCCATTATTTAGCTGCGTAGCCACACCTCTGGCTACATCCTCCCAACAGGATGTAGCCATTGAAAATATAAGTATCCCTTTGCCCAAGGATAGGACACCACCAATCACAGAGGCATCCGTTGCCTCTCCACTACACAAATTAGGGCCCCAAGATCCTTCAGAGGGATCTAGAGTGCACAATGACAAAGAGGTTCTAGACAAACCTCTGAGTCCAATCGATGCCCCTTTTGAGTACAACTCTGGAGTGGCTCAGAAGAAGTGTGACGACAGAATCTTCAGAGTGGTAGAGCCGTCCAAGGATGACTCTCCACGAGGACCGAAGGGAAGTCCTACATACCTCAAACCCAAAATAGGGCTATGGTTGGCACTCCAGGAACGGGAGTCGACTCTGGGGCAAGATGTGTTCCCCCAGAGGTTACCTCTAGTTTATATGTGACGAAGGATGAGTTCCAAGCCTTTGTCACCTCTGTGACCAACTCTTTCACCTAGTTGAAAAGCTTGGTGAAATCATCCTATGAATCCACAAACCATCTTTTATCCTCTATGTAGACGAAGATCAACTCCATATCTACAGGGGTAAAAGCCACTGCCACCAAGGTCAACGAGCTCAAGACTCAGATCAGTCAGACCTCCACATCAACCCTACCCACAAAAGTACAGGATGCCATTACTACATTGACCATAGAGCTGCAATCAACAAAGTTTTTCACAGAGGTGTTGAGTAAGAAGCAAACTGAACAAACCCAAACCTCCATCACCACATAAGGCCTTAGAAAGGCCATAAGGCAAGTGGAACAAACCACTACAAATTAGCTATTGCCTCTGAATCCCACATACTACATTACTCGCGAGCAGATCATCGATTTAGGGTAGAAAGTTATATTAGAACCCTAAACCCTAGAAAGTTATATTAGAGGTCTGCGGGTTTGTCAAAGCCTTAACTGCCGCCAATGCTTCCTATACAAAAGAGTTCAAGACCAGTGTAGCCCCTCTAAGATTAAACTCAGAGGCAGAAGTCGCACACATCCTTGGTGTTTGTGATGATGTATGTGACAAACTTGAAGCTGCTGCGATGAACCTACCCAAGAAAAGACATGCACCCACCTCCCGCCAGATAGAGGCAAACAAGAAATCAAGGCATGATGACCCTATAGATGATGGAGCAGGCCCATCAGGTCATCATGAAGGGGAGAAAACTGCAGATCCCTAGAATTCAACCACAAAGCCCTCAACGAATCAACCGTTAGCCATCACCCAACCATCAAGAGAAACTCAACAACATAAGACAGCCACAAAGGCAACACCAACCTCTGTGGAAACCCATACTGAAGATTTTCCTTCTCCAACAACGAAAACCGACGACCAACCTTCTTCTACACCTAAAGCCAACCGAAAAACCCCGAGGATCAAAACCGTGGCAACCAAACCCCCTAAAACCAAGAAGGATTTGAGCTCCAAAGAAAAACCTGCTGAAAAGTAAACCACCGAGCAACCTTCACATCCCTCGTAGGGTCAACAAGCCAAACCACAGAGCCAACAACCTCAGAGCCAAAAGCCTAAGGAAACATCCAAGGATAAATCCTCTATGAAGGATAAAGGGAAAGCTCCACAGAGACCAAGCTCTGAACCCTAACGAAACACTGACCCAACCAAACCCTGGTACAATGCCTGTGTGACCCCAAAACCCGAACCAGAGGACTGGGATCTTCCACACCCTCTTGCACCCATTCATCCCCTTGCACCAATTTCCAAATCAAAAGGCAAGCAGAAAGTGACAGATGATAGAGCCTCCCAGGTCATTCAATCCATGGATGCTCTGTAGACGCCCATTCCCTACCAAAGATCTCCACGGAGGAGTATGGAAGAGGAAGTCCATATATACCTCTACAGTGTGCATATGAACAATATCATCCCATAACCCACTTTCACCCCGACATTCTTGAACAAATGAATATGGACTTCTACAAGTAAAAGGTACAGAAGGCAGAACACGTATAGTTTGAATCGAAGATCCGAACTATCTTTGGCATCACCTTTCACTACACCCACGAAAAAGAGTTCAGATATTGCCACTATAACATCCAAAGAGAAGACATGTCGAAGCATAAGTTCACAGATGCCGACTTAAGAAACCTACACCTATATGACCTGGCAGAGCTCTTTAACTGGACTCTAAAGAGGATTTGACATAAAAGTCCATAATGGTACTTAAAAGGACCTCATTTTTGTGGGTCTCATGTATTTGTCAGCATAAATGTTAGATCCATTTATGTTAATGTAAAAGTAATGAAAAAGAAGCTAAGGACAGATCGTAGAAGACCTATGCCGCAACAGACACCAAGACCTCTCCGCACGAACCCCAAGCCTCTACCGTTTAATCTTCCGAAAGACCAAGCTTAACCTGAAGATCAACTTCGGACCACAAAGCCTCTGTGAAGCCTCCCAGAGCCTTTGTGCGGCCAACCTCTGTGAATATTGAACTTATGCTTTTCAAGACCAAGTAGCTCGTGCCTCTCACGTGAGCAAATCGTATGAAGATACTATAGTACAACACGTTGTCTACCTTTCCAGGTGTCACCATTTCATTGGTGACAACGTTTACTTTGTACAACCACGACACTATATGTAGTGAGCACTACCACTGCAGAAAATGGGTGCACACGTACAGATTTCACATAATCTGCACATAGTGAGAGAGAATCCTTGGAGAGCAATTCACACACTACTGTGTTCTTGGTGTAATGTTTCTTTGATAGATTAATGAGAGATGACTTGTTGAATGCATTGTACCTTGTATTGTTCTTCCACTTTTATGTGTTGATTAATCTACCATAACTCAAACATCACTGTTTTATCAAAGCTTCCGCACATATACATTTCATACTCTGTTTTATAGTTTTGTTTGAGGTTACCATATTGCAAGAGATTAATTCGGATCAACAATAAAGATTATTATATATCTATAAATAAATATCAAATATTTATATTAAATACTTTAAAGAGTAAATTACATAAATCGTCCCTGATGTTTGGTTGCTTTTTGGATTTGGTCCCTATTTCCAAAAAATTACACTGAGCGTCCCTAAGGTTTGACAAACCGCACAGAATTGGTCCCTCCCTCTAACGTCGTTTAAGAAACCCAGTTAAGTCTAAGGGTATTTTAGTCTTTTTACTCTCTTTTTGTCTTTTTCCTAATTAATAAATAAAAAGAATAAAAAAATAATTAATAAACCCCCTACCCCCCTCCTCCTCCTCCTCCTTCTTCTTCTTCCTCAGGACCTCCGGCCACCACCACCACCACCACCATCATCTTCAACCCATCACCACCACCACCACCATAATCATCAACCCATCACCACCATCATCATCAACCCAACACCACCATCATCATCAACCCAACACCACCATCATCATCAACCCATCACCACCACCACCACCACCACCATCATCATCAACCCAACACCACCATCATCATCAACCCATCACCACCACCATCATCATCAACCCAACACCACCATCATCATCAACCCATCACCACCACCACCCTATAGACACAGATGCACTAATATATATATATATATATATATATGTGTGTGTGTGTGTGTGTGTGTGTGTGTGTGTTTTAGGTGAAATAAAATCAAGAATTCTAAAACACGTTTTCTAAAAAACCAAAAAAATGGGTTTTTATTTAAAGAAAAATCGTGTTACCTTCTTGTTGTGGGACAATGGATTCAGCAAATCTTAGCAAGATGACAAATGAGAGTGATAGAAAGATGATGAATTCAGGTTTCTTTGCTGCCATTGTTGCAGAACTCAAGAGTTTGAAGAAAAGTTGGAGATGGATGGGTGTGAAATTACTAGATATGGTTTGCTGCAATTCTTGAAGATGAAAGGAAGAAATAACTCAAATGTGTGTATAGTAAATTGTGATGGTCCAAAATGCCAAATTAAGCAGTCATACATGAAGGCCTTTTGTGGTAGAGTAAAAACTATTTGCAGACACTCATGAGGAAGACGAAGAAGGGGGGGGGGGGGGGGGGGAAGGGGTATAGGGGGATTGTTGGTTCCCGTTTTGCTTTAAACAAGATTATCAGATCTATTAGTTCGAGTTTATGTTTGATGCGGAAGCGTATTTGAAGAACTAACAAATATGTTTGATAGATTTAGAACACAATATAAATAAACAGTGAACAGGAAATAATATCTCAAAGTTTACTGAATATATATATATATATCAAGAACAGATTTAAGAACGGTGAGTATACAAAGCTTTAAACAGATATGACTCTAAATGTGCATAAGCTATGTGTTCTTGATGTTCGATTGAAGTGTTCTTGTTTTTCTGTGTTGTTGTTCTATATCTTTCTTTGTTAGGAAGAACTCAACATGAGTCTTTCTTTTATACTACTCTTAGAAGACTATGAAGTAGGTCACTGTTCCTTTTACGGCATGAATAGTAAACTGGATGGTGTGAACAGTTGTTTGAGCCATGCGCATTTAATGGAGCAGATGTACTTTTGGTAAATGCATTAAATAGCGCAGACGTCCATTTTGTACCTTGCCCTATTGAGTCCACTCAGAGCTTGACACGTGTTTTGACAGTACTTTTCCATGCAAGTTGATGAACAGGTCTTGGAGCAGTAGCAAGATATTTATAAATATCTTCCTAGTCTTTAGAGGACCATAGAGGCTCTGTAATGTGTTACAGAGGTTCTGCGGTCTGGTTCCTCTGTAGAGTAGTCTTCACCGGATTCCGAGTCTTTGGTTGTTTACTTCTGCAGAGCTTCTGTCAAGGGTGGCAGAGATTCTGTGGCTCGGTCCTCTGTGAGAAGTCTTCTTGGTTCCTTGTCTTCTGATGTTGTCCGCAGAGGCTCTGTTAATGGTAACAGAGGATCTGCGGTCTTGGTCTTCTGAAAACGTCCTTCTGTAGTTTCCTCGGTCTTTGATCACTCTTGATCAAACTTCCTTTGATTCTTCTGAGATGCCCGGCAGAGCTTCTGTTGCACTCAGCAGAGCTTCTGTGGAAGTTCTTCTCTACTTGGCCATTTTTCAATACTTCTAATATTTCAGAATATTGGAGCTAACAATCTCCCCCTAAGTATTGAAAAATAAAAGGTTGAATTTATGCATTTTAACCTAAGTAAAGAAGAGGTTAAACAATACCTCAGAAGATTATTTCATTCATTTTGGAATTTATGCCAGAGGTAGTTACATTTGAGTACACAGAAGTAAATGTTGACAGAGGTTCTTTGAAGAGACTCAGATTTTTGCATTTGGGAAGTCGTTGAACTTTCTGTTGTCTTTTCCTACTTCCTTGAGTTCTTCATAAAATTTGAGGCAGAGATTTCGTAAGCCTAGAGTAGCATCAATATCTTTGATCATCATTTGAGCAGATTCTTCGTCCATAAGTTCTGTTGCTTTGTTCTCCTCTAGTATCTTTCTGAACATGTTCAGAGTATGGGTTGTGTACTTCTGACAGTCCATTGTCACAAACAGTTTCAGTTGATCAGCAGGATTCTTGAATACTAACCCGTACCTTGGAGTTTTGATGATTGAATTGGGTATGGCATTGGGTGGGCAGAAATCCTCTGGTGGTCTGATACTTAGAGTAGTTATGCCCAGATCGATGGCTAGTTGAATGTCGAGCATGCTGTAGATTAGGAGCTTTTCACGCATCGCCTTTCTGAGAACTCGATAAGACCTTTTGTGGCAGTCGTCATTGAAGTTGTCTTTCGTCCATTGCAGAAGGTCAGGTAAGTCATAGGGATTGAGGTTTCGGATATCAGCATCAGAGAATTGATTCTCTGATCTGTCAGACCTTTTGACTTTCCAGATGGTATACACCGTATGAGGATAGGTTCTCATTTTGGAGTATTTGCAATAGATTACCTTCTTTATTTTGTGAATGGAGTAAACTTGATTGACTGGTTTTGACTTTGTAGAGGTGAAGATTGCATCGAATTCCTCTCTTAGCTTCTGATCTCGGACATGGGCTGGCAGATCGCTCTGGAAGTGCTGTCTGTAGAGATAACTGTAGACTTGTTCTTCCATTTGTTTAATGGTTGAAGTAGATCTTGGAATTGGTCTCCTTAGCTCATCCATCTTTCGAGTGATGTCTGCTACTCTACCTTCTGTTACCTTAGCTGTGGGATTCAGGGATGGGTTTTCTGACAGAGGATTCAAGTTGAATGCCCAGTCTTCCTCTTCGGGTTTAGGAGTGACGAAGGCATTAAATGCACCTTTCATCAATTTCTCTGTAGCAACTGGCATCTTCTTCTTTGGCTCTTCTTCTGTCATTATTCCCTTGCCTTTATCTTTTGGCTTTGAGGTTTCAGATATTGGGTTTTGGATTTGTGTGGGTGGAACCTCTGTTGATTTGACAGTTGGAGGTCCTGTGGGTTTTGGGGTTGTATGCTCTGATGTTTTGGTTGTTGCCTCTGAAGGTTTTGATACTTCGGGTTGTGAGGTCTCTGTTGGTGAGGAGTCTTCGGGTCTTGGCGGTGGAATGTCAAAACGCTTTGCTGATTGAAAAGCAGATACAAATTCCATTCTGCGAAGAATGAACTCTGTAGAGCGTTTTGGTCTTTGGGGTTTTCGAGCTATGGATTTGACTCTAGTTCTGCTCGGGATTGGTTTTGAGGTTGGTGTTGGTTCTTTGGGTGAGGGTGGAGTTTGTTCTGAGGATGAGGATGCAAGATTGATTACCTTAGGTTCTGTGGTTGGTGCATCCTCTGGTGAGATAGAGGTGTTTTGCCTCTGTTGTTTTCCCTTCTGGGTTTCTGTTGTAGAGGGTTCTGCTGATTTCTCTGTAGTTTTTGCAGAAGCAGCCTCTGTAGTTTCCTTTGTTTTCTCCCCCTCAGGATGACCAGATGCTCCATCATCAGGATCATCCTGCCTTCTTTTAGCAGTAACTTCTGTTCTGCAGGTGTCTTGAGCTGCTTGCCTTGCTGCATTTTTCTTCATTGTTTCAAAGTAGATTGCGATCGAAGTTTTGAAGGCTTTGGTCGCACTTTTCTCGAATTCTGCAGCGGTTGTTTTGGCAATGTTAGTGGCAGAGGCGATGGCAGCAGCAGCAGAAGTTTCTGTAGTTGACTTCATTTCTGCAAGGGCTGCTTTAACCTCTGTGGATAAGGTATCCACTTTGGTATTTAATCCTGTAAGCGCGCCTGAAGTTGAATCTGTAAAAGACGTGAATGAGCTTTGCAACTCATTCAATGTTTGAGTTACAGAGGTTACAAAGGCTTGGAACTCATCCTTCATAACATGTTCCTCTTGGGTAACCTCTGGAGGAACAACTCCTTCTCCAGAGTGAATCCCTGTTCCTGGGACACCTTCGTTCACCCTTGTTTGTACGTTGGGGGTGGAAGGATTTCCATCTGATCCTCGAGAAGAAACCTGAGTTTCAGTCTCTACAGAAGTTCTGTGAAGAACATTGTCCAAATCCACTCCAGAGGTGGGTATCGGAATATTCTTCTGTTGACTCGGAGACTTGTCTAGTGTCTCTTCGTCATGGTGCTCTCTACTTCTCTCTGAAAGAAGTTTTGGCCCTACATTGTGCGTGTCAGAAGAAACGAATTCCTCTGTAGGGTGTTCTAGTGTGATCTGGGGCGATTGATCACGAACTATAGGTGAGTCTCTCTGAGGAGACTCCCTAGGAATGGATTCCCCGGTTTCTGTGGGCGCAGAGGTCGAAAGAGTGACTTCTGGCTGTTTGGTTTGGGTAGGGAACGAGTTGTGCGACTCTATTTCAATGACACCTTCTGCAGCTAGACCTGCGGTGTCAGATGTGTGGGTTGCACTGGGAGGGGTTGAGGGATGTGTGCCTTCTGCAACTTCGGCATCTTTTCCTTTCTCATTTTCTTTTCCTCCAGTCGTTTCTACCCTATCCTCTAAACCTATTTGCACCTCTTCTTCTGCAGTCTCTTGTCTTGGCAGAAGTGAATCAAGAACCTCTGTGAAGATTTGAGTTTGCATAGGTGATTCGATTCCTTCTGTTATTGTTTGCAGAGGAGAAGATGGTTTCTTCTTCTTTGATTTCCTCTTCTTTGGTTTTGGTGCTCCCTCCTCTGTAGATTTTGACTTTCTTTTTCTTTTGGAAGAGGGAGGGGCTGAGGGACCTTGGATTTGTGGTGGAGATGAGGGTTCTGCAGGAGTTTGTTGGATAGTAGAAGCAGAGGCAAGTTGTTCCTCTGTAGGGGTCTTGGTTTTCTTTCCCTTTTTCTTCTTCTCTTTAGATCCCTCAGAAGTCTTCCTCTTTGAAGAATAGAGGTCTTTCCTTATATCTCTGAAGTTCTTCTGGTTGGCCTTGTGTTTAGCCAATTTTATCTTCCATTCTTCTTCTGTCAGTCTCTCTACTACATTACCTCCTATGGGCATTCCTATACGCGGGGGTGTTACAGAACTGGGTTCAGGAGTTCTGTAAACGCGCGTGTACTCACTAACTAGTTCTTCATCACTAGCATAACCTAACATTACCTTTGATAGTGGCCTGATGTGTGGGTAGCCATCCTCATGTTCTGTAGGGGTGTTCTTGGACATAGGAAATTGCTTAGGTTTGGGACCGTCTATTGGCCATTTTTGGATAAGGAGTAGGGGTTCGAAAAGTACACTGAGGATTCGCTGGAACTGCAGAGGGGGTAACCAGTTGTGATCAGACATTTTGGCTTTCTGGGAGGCGATTTTGCAATCGATGGTGTTGATGATTTCTTGCATCATTATGGTGGCATAATCTAGGGGTAGATCATAGTATACACCATACATGATTGAGAGAATTTGAGGTGAGCTTTGATCGATGCTCCCGATTTTTCCCGTGAGGCAACGATTTAGGATGGAGAATAATGTATTCCACAGAGGAGGTAGTCTTGCTCTGCGGAAATCGTTCCTCTTTTTCAACTGTTGGTTGTACCCTAACATGTGCAGAAAGTCGACAAGTATTTCATTAGTTGGTTGGGGTGCATACTTTTTGATTCCCATGAGTCCTCTTGTTGGAAGGCCAAATTCTAATGAGAACATGGTGCGATTGAACATCAGTTCAAGGCTCTTACTTTGGTCAGGTTTAGAAATGTAGCCTCTAATCAAATCGGTGTCAGCGTCATAACGGCAAGATTGCCAAAACTGATGTAGGTAACGTACTGGTATTTGTTCAACGGTTTTGCTCAGAAGAGGGTAAAGAAAGTGGTTCTCTAGGATGTTTAGCAGGATGGCATGTTCTTTGCCAAATGTCGTAGGAGAAGGAACAAGATAACAGTTGTTCGATTTAATGGGAAGGGTTTGCTCGAAATGGTCATTTGAGAAAAATTGTTGCAGGTGGGTAGTGGGTACGAAGGATGCCTCGTCGCCGGAGTCGTGTCTGTCGGCATCGGTGGCGATGTGTGGGTTGTGGGAGTGCTCAGAATGCACTGGAGAGGATGTCAGAGAGTTCGTTGGTGAAACGTGAGCAGATTTGGAACTGGAAGCCATTTGTAGGTTTTGAAAGTTCTAGGTTTTCAGAAAGAAATAAGCAAGTTCGCCGGAGAAGATGAGAGAATAGAAAAGTTTTGAAAGTGATTTTAACTTGGGTTTTATACTGTGGTAACGGATAGAATTCGGAACGGTGAAAATATGAGAAAGTTTAATAAAATTTGAGATCCACACTTGAGTTCATTCGGCGTGGTGCAAGTTTCTAGGACGACGTGATATGTACGTCAATGAAAACTTGACACGTCATCAATGTCAGTGACGACGAGACGTCGTGGGCGGCCACATTAAATGAAAAACGCGTGGGTTTTAAATTTTCACCATAGAAAAGTTACCGTTATAGGTACAGAAATTCCCAAGTGAAAATCTTTACAGAAGCTCTGTGGGTACAGAAGCTCTGTGATTTTGAAAAACGTTTATCTCTGTAGATTGTATCTTTAATGAAAATCGTTTTGAAAAACACGGAGAGGATCAATAAATTTTTAGCAGAGAAATTATCCTACAGAGGTTTTTGGACCTCTGCCAGAGCCAGCAGAGGCTCTGTGACAGGAAATTTCTAATAACTAATAATTTATAAACATTTTTAATCATCCAAGTTTTTTGATCAGTTTTAACAATGTATTTAGGACTTATTTGAAAGTTGGTGTCCTAGAAAATTGTAAATCTCAAAGATTTTGTGCAGCAGAAGTCATTTGAATGATTTGAGTGATCTACAGAGGTTCTTTGTTTGAAAGAACTCTGTGGCTTATGACTTCTGTGGCAAGATACCAACCTATTTCCTTTTGATCGGCGAATGTGATCTCTTCCGTCGCATTCTTTGCTCCCCCTTGACTTATGAATCTTTGTAGATTCAGCAAGGTCTCCTTTTCCGCTCCTCCTTGATCTAACAACCTCTTTAGGATTGATCTCTGTGGTTTGAAACCTGCCTTTTTATCTCTTGAAGCTTGTACTTTTACCAAAAACGTTTGAAAAACATTGGAGAGGATCGTTAAATCTTTAGTAGAGAGAAATTATCCTACAGAGGTTTTTGGACCTCTGCCAGAGCCAGCAGAGGCTCTGTGATAGGAAATTTCTAATAACTAATAATTTATAAAACTTTTTGATCATCCAAAGTTTTTATGGTTTTAAACATTGTTTTTAGGACATATTTAGAAATTTTTGTCCTGGAAAATTGTTTTTGGAAAAAGATTTTGTGCGACACATACCTTTTAGAGTGTCTAGTTTGGACGACAGAAACTCTTGTTGATCATAATCCTCCTTTGGCTCCCCCTTGAATGATCAACCTCTGTAGATTAATTTGAGGTCTCCTTCTGCTCCCCCTTGACCTATGCTTGAATCAATAGAGATAAATAATGCACAATACATAGGTCAACCTCATCAGAGGTTCTGTGGAGATTGTCATAGGTTCTGAGCAATTCCACAGAGGCTCTGTGAGGTATAGAATCTTTGAAGGATGAGTCTTAAACAAAGTGTTTAAGAGTCATAGTGTATTTTGAAGTCTGAGTCCTTAATAGAAGTATTAAGGAGTCCATTGTTTGCTTAAGAGTGAGTCCTGATCTGTAATGGTCAGAAGTCATTTTTCTGATGAAGCTCGAGTCTTAAACTGATTTGTTTAAGAGTCTTTTTCACTAAAGTGCGAGTCCTAAACTGATGTGTTTAGGAGTCCTTTTCTCCTCTGAAGAGCGAGTCCTGATCTGTAATGATCAGAAGTCCTTTTTCCTGCAAGACAGATCAAATAACTTTTGGTACCCATATCCAAATGGGTCCTTTTTTGTTAGGATTTGGAGCTATCTTTAGGTCCTCTGGTTTGCCAATCTCTGTTGGTTTGCCAACTTTCTTTCTATGACCTTTCTCATTTTGGGTCTTTGGATTTTTCTTTTGAAATGACCCATTTTGTACACAGAAAGATTTAGAGAAAAGGTTTCTTAATTTAAGCAGAAGATCAAAGCATTTATATGAATGAAAAGATGAAGGCTTTGTAGAAACAAATGGCTTTGGAGCATTTTTGTCAGGAATAGAGTTTTTGACTTTCCAAACCATTTTCATCTTTTTGTAAACAGGATTATTTGAATTTTTAGCACAAGAGTTTGCTAAGACAAGGTTTTTAAGCCTTTTAGCTAAAACATCTTTTTCTTTAAGGTTTAAATCAAATTTTCTTAGAAGATCTGATTTATACCTCTTCTCCAACATAATCTTGTTTGACAAATCGGATAGTCTCTTTGTTAAATTTGACATTTCAGCTTTAAAGACCTTTCTTTCCTTCTCAAACTTGTCTTTCAAACACTTTGTTTGAAATCCTTCTCTCTTCACCTTTTCAGACTCTTTTCTTTCAAAATCCTGCTCTTTCCTCTCTTTTTCAAGAGATTTCTGTAATTTTGAGATTTTGAAAGAAAGTTCCATATTCTTTGTCTCAAGAAGAGTTTTCTCTTTTCCAAACTTTTCATTTTCACTGATTATTAGTTTTTCAAAGTTGGAAATCAGTTTAGAAAAGTTTAGACACTTAAGCTCAAGGCTTTTCTTCTCTTCTTTAAAAACAGTCTTAACTTCCTCAAACTTCTCTTTTTCCTTTTTACCAAGCTCTTCTGACTCAGATAGTTTCCTTTTTAGTTCAAGATTTTCACAGTTTAGGAGTTTACCTGAATCTTCAAGCTTGGCAATGTTGTCTGAGTTAATAAGAATGATCTTGTTTCTTTCCTCTAATTCTTTCTCAAGAGAAGGAATTATTTTCTTAAAATTTGTGCTGAGTTTGAAATAATAATGAAAATCAGCATCAGCACTAAATTTTAGTCTTGACATACTGAATGAAGTTTTTAACGAAAGAAACAGTTTCTAGGATGTTACCAGATCGAATAAATCGAAAATGGCGGTAAAACAGAATCTGTTTGAAGGAATGAAGAATAGGTTAAGAACAGACAGTTTCTATCAAGAATCTTGTTTAAACGAGGATCACTTGATATTGAAAACCAAGCTTCGCTCTGATACCAATTGTTGGTTCCCGTTTTGCTTTAAACAAGATTATCAGATCTATTAGTTCGAGTTTATGTTTGATGCGGAAGCGTATTTGAAGAACTAACAGATATGTTTGATAGATTTAGAACACAATATAAATAAACAGTGAACAGGAAATAATATCTCAAAGTTTACTGAATATATATATATATCAAGAACATATTTAAGAACGGTGAGTATACAAAGCTTTAAACAGATATGACTCTAAATGTGCATAAGCTATGTGTTCTTGATGTTCGATTGAAGTGTTCTTGTTTTTCTGTGTTGTTGTTCTATATCTTTCTTTGTTAGGAAGAACTCAACATGAGTCTTCCTTTTATACTACTCTTAGAAGACTATGAAGTAGGTCACTGTTCCTTTTACGGCATGAATAGTAAACTGGATGGTGTGAACAGTTGTTTGAGCCATGCGCATTTAATGGAGCAGATGTACTTTTGGTAAATACATTAAATAGCGCAGACGTCCATTTTGTACCTTGCCCTATTGAGTCTACTCAGAGCTTGACACGTGTTTTGACAGTACTTTTCCATGCAAGTTGATGAACAGGTCTTGGAGCAGTAGCAAGATATTTATAAATATCTTCCTAGTCTTTAGAGGACCATGGAGGCTCTGTAATGTGTTACAGAGGTTCTGCGGTCTGGTTCCTCTGTAGAGTAGTCTTCACCGGATTCCGAGTCTTTGGTTGTTTACTTCTGCAGAGCTTCTGTCAAGGGTGGCAGAGATTCTGTGGCTCGGTCCTCTGTGAGAAGTCTTCTTGGTTCCTTGTCTTCTGATGTTTTCCGCAGAGGCTCTGTTAATGGTAACAAAGGATCTGCGGTCTTGGTCTTCTGAAAACGTCCTTCTGTAGTTTCCTCGGTCTTTGATCACTCTTGATCAAACTTCCTTTGATTCTTCTGAGATGCCCGGCAGAGCTTCTGTTGCACTCAGCAGAGCTTTTGTGGAAGTTCTTCTGTACTTGGCCATTTTTCAACACTTCTAATATTTCAGAATATTGGAGCTAACAGGGATAACAACGGTGGTGGAGGTTGAGATGCAACCGGAGGTGGTGGTGGCCGGAGGTGGTGGCCGGAGAAAGGTGAGGAAGGGGGTTGTGGGTTCGTGAGGAAGAAGAAGAAGGAGGGGGGGGGGGGGGGGTAGTGGGTGTAGGGGGTGGGGTATTTTTTAATTTGTGTTTTAGTTTTCTTTTAGAATAAAGACAAAAACAAATGTAAAAAGACCAAAATACCCCTAGACTTAACTGGGTTAACTGGTTCCGTTAGAGGGAGGGACCAATTCCGTGCGGTTTGTCGAACCTCAGGGACGCACAGTGTAATTTTTTGGAAATAGGGACCAAATCCAAAAAGCAACCAAACATCAGGGACGATTTATGTAATTTACTCTACTTTAAAATTAAGGAAATTGTCATCTCACACAAGCTTCACAATAACAACCAATGTTTTTAAATAAGAACTCAAAAGGGGTTAGATCTTATAAGAACTCTCCACAATGTTAGTTCCTACAAGTCACTCCACTTTTTGCTTATAAGAACCTTCCATTGGAGATGTTGTAAGATCATGTCATGTTAGCAATATGTTATACGTGAACAATAACATGCAGGCCCGTTTCTGACATTTTATAGGCGTTGGGCGAGATGTAAAACTGGGCCCTGAATAACTACAAGTTTTTTTCAATATATTGTTTATATCATAAAAAATACCATTAAATTCGAGAAATACTAATTTATATAAACGCTTTTCTGGTATTCCTAGCGCAAAATCAATCAATAAATATTTCTAAATTAATATTAGCTACCATATCATTTTTACATAACATTGTCAATCCATTCCACCATCAAATGCATCTTATGATATATCTTTAACATATAGAATGAAAGCAGTTGAGGTCACTATTTTGACCATTCAAGTTACACTTTGAGTAAATCAACATAATCAGTTGAGTTTTCATACGTTACCTGATGTTAATGGCTTTCGTCACCATTTTAGACTTTTAGAGTTGAAACAAACTTTTTAAGAACCATCAACCTTAGAATAAAAAGTTCAGGTTGGACTGTTGGTTATAGTTTGAGACCTTATTCATGTTTTAGAGATGAGAGTAATTAGATTCGTGCACTCAAGATTAGGTAATAAGGAGTCAATAATGCATGGAAAAAAGAAGAAGATGGTTTTGAAATCCTAATTATAGATATAAGTTGGGTTATCTCATGTAGTTGGTAACTTGGTAATTATTTTGAAAATGTAAGAGTTCTATTATTTAATTACAAGAAAATTTACTATATTCTAACACAAAAATAAAATTCATACGGATGGAATAATCAAAAAAGTATGTGGAGGATAAGTAATTGGTATATATCAAGGTTTCTAGGCAAAAATAGTATTTAGATATTAGTACTAAGTTAAAAATAACTTAGAGAAATAATAAGCAATATTATAGCATGAAAGACCAATTAACTTTTTACAAATTTTATTGTCTAACGTAATTAATTAATACATGTTTGACCCTTAATGTAATGCTAAATTCTTTTTGGGTCTATTATATACTAATACTTTTGTCTTTTTTATTTACATTTTTTTCTCAATACTAGTAACTACTATATAGTCTATAGTTAAAGAAATTGGACCCCTATTTCCTTTTGGCCATGGGTGTGCGCTCGACCCGTCCTCCCCTAGGGACGACCCTGATAACATGACATGCAAACATGTGTCACGTCATCTTAATTCAACTTAAAAGTTATTCATTGCTATAATGGAGAAATAAATTAAAGTACGCCAAAATAAAAAAATTATTTTGAATGTATCACTACTAGATAAACATGCAAAACTGACAAAAAACTTCCGACGGCTTTTCGACGGTCAAACGGCGTTGACTTCCGCCATAAAATAATTTTTATTTTTTTGAAAAAGGTATTGTTTTTTTCGACGAATCTCCGATGGATTTTAAGATTTTCTTTAATTAATTATTTTTGAAATAACTAAACTTAAATTAATTCAGTTTTCCGACCGATTATAATTAATTGTTTTATTGATTACCATCCTTGGGAAACGTGTTACATTTTTTTTAAAGAAAAATCAACTCGAATTTTTGTTTTTTGTTTTTTGTTTTTAAACAAAACAAATATCCACCAGAAAAATCAATAAAAAATTAATTTCCAGATTTATTTTCTTACGGATTTTCGGCAAATATTTTTTTAATTGAAAATAAAAATTTGCCAGAAAATAAATCTAGAAATTATTATTTTTGTTAATTTTTATGGCAGATTTCCGACGGATAAATTTTTTAAAAAATAAAAAATATATATTTATATCTTTCGGAAAATATAATATAATAAAATTTTTTTTACTTTTTCTAGTAGATTTTAAATTTTCTTTTGAAATAAATTATAAATTAAATAGAATTTCCAACATTCAATGATAAATCAAATCAAGTTTATTTAACTGATTAAATATATCGGCAAATTTAATTTTGAAATTCAAATCCGTTAGTAGATACATTCGGTTCACAAACATACATGTATGTTTGTCTTCATATAGCACCATACATGTATGAGTTCACATGTATATACGGTCGGTTCACATGCATACATATATGTTTAGGTTCATATGTATAGCGAGTCACATGTATCGTTTCACATACCTATAGCGGTTCACATACATAGATGTTTGTCTTCTGCACTAGGTCGCCTATATATATATACATCTGTTCACATGTAGCGGTTCACATGCATACATATATATTTATGTTCATATATATATATAGCGAATCACATGTATACATATACACATATACATATACATTCGGTTCACATGTAGCGGTTCACATACATACTTACTTGGGTTTGATGGATCCAATTGGGCTTTGATAGATCCAATTAGGCTTTAATGGATGCAATAGGTGTTTATTGGATCCAATTTGCCGTTAATGAATCCAATTGGGGTTTCATTGATCTAATAGTCGTTTAATGGATTCAGTTGGACTTTAATGGGTTATGTTCGGGTTTAATAAACCTTTTTGGGCTTTAATGGATCATTTTGGACTTTAATGGACCGTTTAGGGATTTAATGGATCGTGATGGGCTTTAATGGATCGTTTTGGGTTTTAATGAACCGTTTTGGGCTTTAATAAACCATTTTGGACTTTAATGAGCCATTTTGGGTTTTAATTGACCGTTTTTGGCTTTCATTGATGCAGTTGGGCTTTAATTGACCACGTTGAGTTTTAATGGTCAATTTTGGGCTTTAATAGATCTTTTGGGATTTAATGGACCATTTTGGACTTTAATGGACTGTTTTGGGCTATAATGAACCGTTTTGGGCTTTAATGAACCGTTTTGGGCTTTAAGGGATCATTTTGGGCTTTCATGGACCTTTTTGGGGCTTTCATTGATCCAATTAGGATTCACTGGATCATTTTGCGCTTTTAATGAACCGTCTTGTGCTTTAATTGATCATTTTGGGCTTTAATGAACCGTTTTGGCTTATAATGAACCGTTTTGGGCTCTAATCGACCATTTTGTGCTTTAATTGATCTAATTGGCGTTAATGGGCTTTTTTCGACTTCAATGGATTGTTTTAAATGGACCGTTTTGGGTTTTAATGGACCGTTTTTGAGCTTTAATGGATTTAAATGACTTTAATGGAATGATAATAATGATAATATTGATGACGATGATGATGATTCATCAACAACAACGACAAGGATAAGTATAAAAAACCCAACGAACTATCTGATTATGAATGTTTAAGTCCTTAAATTATTTTTTTGAATGATAAAACCCTTAAACCTTTTAAAACGGGTTAAATGCATCCTTCTAACCTATGTAAAACAGGTTAATGCTGTAAAAAAAACCTAATAAACTATCTGATTTTTGTTAGGTCTCATGAGCTAGTTGAATAGAAGTTTAGGGACTGTTTTTGTCAATTCTTGTAAGTTATCCCTCATGGGATATAAATAGAGATGCTCATCTCTCAATTAGGGTTTAATGACTTTTCTAGTTTCCTGATTACCTTTGTACGACAACATTGTTCTATTGATTTCTGCATTCAATACAAGTTAGACATTTGATTCTTTGATTACTATTGTGTTGATTCATACAATTGCACTTGATATTGGGATCCACAATTGGTATCAGAGCAGAAAGACAAAATATCCAAAGGTAAATTCTTTGATTTTGAGTCATTCCATTGTTATCGACTGTTTCGTTGAAAAAGCTTGATTTTTGAGTTTTGATTTCTGAGTTAAAATAGAAATTGGTGTTAAAGAATTCTTGGGTATTGCTTTCCTAGAGTTTATCACAAATTCTTGGATCTATTTGTAAAGCTTTTAATCATCAACTTTGAAAATTCAAAGTTCTGGGTTTAAGGTCTCTGTTTTACAATTTTTTCTTGTTTTATTTCTGAGAAAGTGGGTTTAGATTCGATTTGATCTATTTTTCGTGCTTCTTTGGCTTTCTTGGGTTGTTAGAATTGTTTACAGAAAGTTTTCTCAAATAAGTCTCGTCCAAATCGTGAGTTTACACACCCAGGTACGTATTTTCTTTTCTCCCGACCTGTTTAAATACGGGAACTGAAGTTTCCCGACTCAGATCATACCGGGACTTAAATTTTCCCGGTTCCGATTCCGAAATGTGTTTCCCGGTTCGCACTACCGGGTTGCACATCGGGTCCCACAACACACCGGTCTCCCACTCCGATTTTACATTGATTCCCGGAGAAACACCAGGTCCGGTTTCGATCTCCTGGCTCGTATATCGGGTTTCGACGTATACCGGATCTCAATCCGGTTCTGGCCTATTACGGGTTTCATACCGGGTTCCGGTATCACATCGGTTCCGGGTTTGCTCCGGGTTCCGGTTCCGGATCCAATTCCGGTTCCGGATTTCTTCTGTTCCGGGTTTCCTTGTTTCTGCTGTTAGTTATTTATTTCCTTATTTCTTTCTGTGTGTTAGCTTTTTCAATTCCATTCCATAAGTTTCTCGTATCTATCTAGTTCAAACATAGGTTTGCGTTAGGTCGATCACTCCTCGTAGGAAATTTGCGTTAGATCACTTTTTTTGCTTTTGGATCATATCACTCGTTTTACGATCACTCAAGTGTCTAATCATGAATACTCAAGATGCGCTAGCTATCGGATCCGACTTGAAACCCCTGATCCTATACCGAGGAGAGTACAACCTATGGAAAGACCGATTTATGTGTTTCATTGAATCCAAGCCACTCTACCACGGGATTCTACGCTCGCTGACTGACGGACCAACTCCAATTCCGATGATGGAAGTTCCAGAACAAGCTGGTGGACCTCCAAGTTAACGAGTACCTAAGCCTTACGACTCAATGACTGCTGAAGAAAGGAGGAAAGCGAACGGCGATAGACTTGCTAAGACTTACTTGATCTACAGCCTTCCGAACAACATATACTGCAACATTGATAGTCAAAAGGCAACAACTAAAGGGATGTGGGATCAACTGGCAAAGATCATGCAAGGCAGTCGTGTGGGGAATCAACTGAAGGTTACCAACTTCCTTACTCGCTATAAAGCTTTCAAAGCTCGGAAAGGTGAAACATTGACGAAGACATACGAAAGATTCTGCACACTCATCAACGACCTCAAGAATAACAACATCTCTAAGACGAACACGAAGAACAACATCAGGTTTATGAACAACCTTCAGCCTGAGTGGAAGGGATTTGTTATTCATGTTCGACACAATCACATTCTAGAGAATCTTCTGCTGCATGCTGTTACAAGATGAAGATGAGGTCCGCGAACTCTTGGGAGATCAGAAATCTACTGAGAAGATCAAAGAAGACCCTCTTCCTCTCATTTCTCACAAGAAGGACAAACACGTCCAACGAAGCTCGTATCGAGAAGAAGCTCAAAGTGAGACTGAGCATGAGGATGATGATGATGAAAGTGTGTAGGTTCCCAGATTTACGTTGTATCACATAAATGGTAAGAAATAGACAGCGGAAGCATTATATAAAGCCATTAAATTGTGAGTGATTGTGCAAACGATAATGTAACAGTGAGTATCAAATATAGAACAGTAAAATGATAACAAGATCAAGTATAATAAGCTGCTCGTATATTGATAATATGAATAACACTAAGAACACGTTCAAGTGTGTGTATTCGGAAATCTCACAGGGAACAAGATCGTACGGAGGTAGTGCTATGGAATACTGTAGTGTGTGCTCTAACAATTGTGGAAAACTATTCTTCCAAAAGCTTACAATTATTGTTCCACTACCTCTCTATTTATAGCCTGATAAAGCATTAGACAGTGTACTATCTAACCCTTGAATGACACGCGTAAAGTGTGTCTTCGTTCTTTTAGGGTTTACGTGGAAAGTACGAACACGTGTCTAACACTTACAGATTTCTACGAGACATATGCTTCACAGAGGTCTTCAGTCACCAGAGCTCTTACGCTAGAGCTCTGTTGGTCTTCTTCTGTAAAAGGTTCTTCTGTTTAATAGAAGTCTTCTGCCAGAGCTCTGTCGAGCTCTGTTGGTCTTCTAGTTGAACTTCTTCCAAGTCTTCTGCTGGATCTCGGGTGGTCTTCTTACTTGTACTATTTTCAATACTTTTACATAAGAGATACTCGAGGCTAACAATCCCCCCCTAAGTATTGAAAATACAAAAAATTGAAATTACGGAGATTTAAACAAAAGACAGAGAACTTCTACCTCTGTGAAACTTTGCACTATTATTTTAGGATATTACAATACGAAGTAAAAGAATAAGTACATTCGTGCATAATTATCTCCCCTTAGAATTCTGTTGAATCTTCTGATCAGCTCACGGAAGTCCAGCATCAGATCAATCTGGTTGATGTAGAGCCTCAGTTGCTCTTCTGGACATTTGTCTCTTGGGAGATTCTGGATGATGTTCTTGAGATACTTCATCGATTCACTCGAGTACTTGTGGGTTTCAGAAGCTCTGATGTCCTTCTTGATCTTCTTCTGTCGGCAAATGAAGACTGGAGGATCTCCAACTATGGTTCCAGTTCTGTAATGGCCATAACCCTCAAGGTTTTCATTTGGGGTGCAATCGCTAGTTTCTCAACTTCGAACTCTCTGCCTAGCTGAAAATTGATCTGTGTTCTGAGATTGACATGCTCTTGCATAGCGAATCGAACCTCTAGTAAAGCTGTTCTTGCTTCTTTGTATATGTCGTTGAAGTTTAAGCAATAGGCGTGGAGTGTTACCAGATCGTATGGGTTCAGAAGCACAAGATCGTTGTCGTTGAAGTGTTCGATCTTGCCTTCTGTTGATTCAACAGCGTACTCATGATACACAACTCTGTCATATTGGAATTTCCTGTGCTTGATGTTCATGATTCTGCGGATTCCAAAGTTTGAGTTTATGGCTTTGTTCAGATTTGACTTCATTTGTATGAACTTTAGCCTAGCATCAGATATTGTGTTTATTCGGTTTGGGTTTAGGTAAGGGTTAATGGGTACGGCATTGACAGGGATAATATCTCTGCCATCATAGAGATAGGCAAATAGTTCTTCTAAGGACGGTTTCTCGGTGTGTTGGGTTGATGTTTCTGGGTTCTGTTCTGGCTGAATTGGGTTATGATCTGTAACGCCCCAAAATTTCAAGAAAATTTAAAATTTTTAATTAAACGCTTTATATAAAAACTCAATAAATAATTCCAACATATTAATTGCAAGGACATAAATATTGTTCAAGAAATCAGAAACCAGCGGAAACGAAGTTTAATAATTAAAATAAATAACAGTCAGCCCATCCCGCGCGCCAGTGTGTACCCGTCACGCCTTAGAGCCACTCGTACCTGAAACCACAGATTATTGGGAAAGGGTAAGCACGAAGCTTAGTGAATTCAAACACATGCGCAGGTAGGAATTTTATACACATCACCCCTACCCGCACATAAGCAGCAATATCACAGATACATAAAATGAGTAAACATCCACAGGAAATTATGTATCCCACCACCTCAGTACCATCGAGGCCTCGGTCCCACCGAATTGCAAGATAACCAACACCTCAGTACCATCGAGGCCTCGGTCCCGCCGAATTATAACATAACCAACACCTCAGTACCATCGAGGCCTCGGTCACGTAATCAACACCTCAGTACCATCGAGGTCTCGGTTCCACCGAATCGTAAGGTAACGCAAGTATACCAAACATCCAAATCAATCAAATAATATGCACCACAACAAGTAGTTCACACCACAAAGACAGAAATACAAGCAACTATTATGACATGCATACAACCCCTAACTACACAGTGAGAGAACTCACCTCAAATGCGCGCCTAGCTTAATCAACACGAATCAAGCTTCACAATCACGGTCACCTTCCAGCACCTAAACGCATGTCAAAACGTGTCAACACGAGACCCGGACCCTAGGACACGACACACGCTTAAAACGTCACTAAACTAATTTCCGATTACCCCAAAACAGGTCTGTTCGGGACCCATTTCGACCCTCTTAAATCCAGAAAAATCCCACTAATATTTCATGACCAGAAAGTCCTCTGAGTTAGGGTTCCAAGGACATATTATACGCCTCCTAACGATTTTTCTATAATTTACTATGAATTAAATACGAACGGTTACCCGAAACTGCCAGTTTCGGTCCAGCTGCAAAAACGGTCCAAAACAGCCTAGCTACGGTTTAAATCAGACTTTCGGCAAAACACGAAAAACCTTCCCGACTCGAATAGGGAACTATGGCCACCAAAATCACCTCAAAACGAGTTACGAGTAAAAAGTTACGGTCCACGCAAAACAGTGGCAGATTCCAGGAAATTCACATAAAATGACGAACCGCAGAACTTGCGACCACTTTTCCTCCCAACTCGAGGCCGAATCAGTTCTCCGCCAAAACACAGAAAACGTACTCGGTCCCGAGCTCGAAGCGTGGGCGCCAGTTTCGGCTCAATCGGAGTTACGACGGAGAAGCTATTGCCGTCACAAAACAGGGGCTGGACCATTTTTTTCGCGTAAAAAGAAAGATTTTAGAGACAACGGTTTAATTTATACGGCTTAACGATTAAGTCACGGGTTAAGGGTTCGATAGGGACAGAGGTCAGGTCACGCCACGCGCTACCCACTGCCATCTCCGGCAGTGGCGGTCGCCGGTGGCGACCGGCGGCGGCTCTCCGGCGACGATTGCATACACACACCGCCCACACCACCCTTTCGCACCAACGTTCCTCCTCTCACTCGATCACCAAACACGCAACTACACACACCTCGACCACCCTACGCCACCACCCCACAAGGCGGTCCATGGCGGCTACCGCCTGCAGCGGCCAAGGCCGTGCGCGGCAGCAGCGGCGGCGGCTACTTCGCCGGCGACTTAAACAGAAAAGGAACGAGATCGAAGGCTTACCTCTCGGCGAAAGACGGTGGTGGCAGCGGCTTTCCGGCGACTGCAGCGGCTGCACCTCTTCTCCGGCGTCCCTCACCTCCGGCGATCTCTCTCCCGACCTCCCTCTTCTCGCCGCCGATTCCTTCTCTCTCTCTAACCTCTCTCGGCTCTCTTCTAACTCTCTCTCTCTCGGTTCTCTATCGCGGCTGCATCAACAGGGAAGAGGAGGAGGGTCCTTAGGGTTGTGGGTTCCTTTTGCTTTACTTGACTTACAAGGAGAATTATAGCAACGAGATGGCAAGGGGAAAGAAATCGGCCCTTTCTCTTGCATGGGCCGAGCCATGCCCACAAGATTTGGCCAAACTCACAATTAGTCCCTCAAAACTAAACACTTGGCGCAAAAAGACGGTTTTTTTTTTTAAAATTAATACGCATTTGACAACTTGCTAATCCCGTTAGGAAAGATTCACTAAAAAGGAACGATATTAAAGCCATTAATAAATAATAAAAAAAAAAACATACCGGGACACGGGCTTTACAACTCTCCCCCGCTTGGGTTAGACTTCGTCCCCGAAGTCCACGCCCGCAAACAGCTCCGGGTAGTTCTCCCGCATCTCGGCTTCTGGTTCCCACGTCCATTCTGAACCTTTTCGGTGCTGCCACTGGACCTTCACCAATTCAATGACTTTGTTCCGCAGAGTCTTCGTCTTCCTCTCGACGATGGCTATTGGCTTCTCCACATAGTTGAGTCGCTCGTCGATCTGAATGTCTTCAAGGGGAATTACCGCAGACTCATCCATCACACACTTCCGCAACTGAGAGACATGAAAAGTGTTGTGGATCAGGCTCAGCTCCTCCGGTAGCTCCAATCGGTAAGCTACTTTCCCCACACGCGCGATGACCTTGTATGGTCCGATATATCGGGGACCCAACTTTCCCCGCTTGCGAAAACGGATTACCCCCTTCCAGGGTGACACTTTCAAAAGAACGTAATCCCCGACTTGGAACTCCAAGTCCGATCGTCTCTTATCGGCGTAACTCTTTTGGCGACTCTGAGCAGTGACTAACCGATCCCGCACCATCTGAATCATTTCCGTCGTCTTTAGCACCACATCGGTGCTCCCCAGCACTCTGTGACCAACCTCGCCCCAGCATATGGGTGTCCGACACTTCCTGCCATACAACACTTCGTACGGCGCTCTACCGATGCTAGTGTGATAGCTGTTATTGTAGGAGAACTCAGCTAGTGGAAGATTCTGATCCCAACTACCACCAAAGTCAATCACACATGCTCGCAGCATGTCCTCCAGTGTCTGAATAGTACGCTCACTCTGCCCGTCGGTCTGAGGATGAAATGCTGTACTGAAATGCAACCGCGTACCCATCTCATTCTGAAACTTCTCCCAAAACCGGGAGGTGAAACGAGTATCCCGATCTGAGACAATCGAGACTGGCACCCCGTGCCTAGTTACAATCTCTCGGATGAAGACCTCCGCGAGCTTATCCGCTGAAAAGCTCTCTTTAATCGCCAAGAAGTGAGCGCTCTTAGTCAGACGATCCACAATTACCCAGATGGTATCATTCCCTCGTTGAGTTTTGGGAAGCTTCGTGATGAAATCCATCGTAATCTGTTCCCACTTCCACACCGGAATCTCCAAAGGCTGCAATTTCCCGTGCGGTCGCTGGTGCTCCGCCTTGACCTCTCGACAGGTCAAACATACCTCCACACACTTGGCTACATCCCGCTTCATGCCGGGCCACCAATAGCCTTCCCGTAAGTCTCTGTACATTTTGGTCGCTCCCGGATGAATCGAAAACTTGGATTTATGCGCCTCGTCCAACAGTATCTGTCGGTTTCCCCCGGTGAATGGGACCCAAACTCTACCATAACGGGTCAATAATCCTCGACTATCCCGTATTAATTTCGGAATCTCTCCCGAAACCCTCTCACGTTTTGCATTTTCCGCCAATACGGCCACCTCCTGAGCGACACCTATCGCCTCCAGAAGAGGTGCAACTACTGTCAAACGCTGACACAGACCCTTCAGCGGTCCCCCGACCGGATGTCGGCTAAGCGCGTCCGCGACTACGTTCGCTTTACCCGGGTGGTAAAGTATCTCGCAGTCGTAATCCTTGACCACATCAAGCCATCTTCGCTGCCGCATATTAAGGTTTTGCTGATCCATCAGGTATTTAAGGCTCTTATGATCAGTGTAGATAGTACACTTGACACCATAAAGATAGTGTCTCCAAATCTTCAGAGCAAACACCACTGCTCCCAACTCCAAGTCATGAGTCGGGTAGTTCGCTTCGTGAGGCTTCAGCTGCCTCGAAGCGTAAGCTATGACCTTGCCGCGTTGCATCAGCACGGCACCCAACCCCTGATATGAAGCATCACAATAAACCACCAAATCCTCCATACCCTCTGGCAAAGTTAACACAGGAGCCTCACATAAACGCCTGCGTAGCTCCTCGAACGCCTTCTGTTGCTCTTCACCCCAACTGAAAGCTGCAGTTTTCTTCGTCAGTCGAGTCATAGGCAAGGCAATCTTGGAGAAATCTTGGATAAATCTCCGATAGTACCCTGCTAACCCGAGAAAACTCCGCACCTCGGTAGGAGTTTTCGGCACCTCCCACCGCATTACCGCTGAGATCTTGGCCGGATCGACCATGATACCATTCTGATTCACGACATGTCCTAAGAATTGGACCTCTCGTAACCAGAATTCACACTTGGAGAACTTAGCATAAAGCTTCTCCCGTCTCAAAACATCCAAAACTTCCCGCAAATGCACCTCGTGCTCTTCTTTCGTCTTCGAGTATACGAGAATATCGTCGATGAATACGATCACCGAGCGATCCAGCATCGGGCTGCATACCCTGTTCATGAGGTCCATGAACGCTGCTGGTGCGTTGGTGAGTCCGAAAGGCATCACCACGAACTCGTAATGGCCATACCGCGTCCGGAAGGCCGTTTTCTCCGTATCCTCACTTCGTACCCGCATCTGATGATACCCGGATCTCAGGTCAATCTTAGAGAACCACGAGGCTCCCTGCAACTGATCGAACAAGTCGTCAATCCTTGGCAGAGGATAACGATTCTTTACCGTAAGCTTATTCAGCTCCCGGTAATCAATGCACATTCGTTGAGATCCATCCTTCTTTTTCACGAACAAGATCGGAGCTCCCCACGGTGAACAACTCGGCTTAATGAACTCTTTCTCGAGAAGTTCCTGCAACTGATCATACAGTTCCTTCATTTCCGGTGGAGCCAGGCGATAGGGTGCCTTGGCCACCGGAGCAGCACCCGGAATCAGATCGATTCGAAATTCCACCTGTCGTTCGGGAGGTATCCCCGGTAACTCTTCGGGAAATACATCGGCAAACTCCCTCACGACTGGCACATCTACGGCAGTCTTCTTCGTCTCATCAAAGCGCGTATCTATCACATACGCCAAATACCCCTGACCACTATGCTGAAGGTGTCTCCGAGCCCTCGCCGCTGAACATATTGCCGTAGACCGTCTGGGCGAGTCTCCCTGAATCAACAGCTCTCCCCCGCTTGGGGTTCGAACCCGCACTTGTTTGTGGCGACAAACAATTTCCGCATCAAACGCGTCCATCCAATCCATGCCCACAATCACACAAAGCTCTCGCATAGCTATCGGAATCAAATCTATGGGAAACCTCACACCCGAGATTTCCAACGTGCATCCCCGATACACATCCGTAACCGTCAAGGTTCGATCATCGGCAACCTCGACTACCAAAGGACATCCTAACCGTCCCACCACTCGGCCCAAACTCTCGCTAAAAGTGCGAGACACAAATGAATGAGTAGCCCCGTTATCAAACATTACAACCGCAGGCACCGAGTTAACTAGAAACGTACCTAACATACAGATAACAACATATATAAACAACAACAAAGAAAACAAGGCATGAAAAGGGAGGACGAAAAGAAAGAGGGTGATAAAACATACCTGTCACCACCTTAGGCGTCGCCTGCGCCTCTTCCACCTTCAGCTGGTGGACTCTACCTCGGGTTGCCTCTGTCCCCGGCTGACCCGTACGACCGTCAGTGATGCGCAGTGGGGCATTTGCAGGAGCCCTCTGTGCACCACCCCCATCAGTTGCCCTAGCATTCGGACAATTGGCCCTCACGTGGCCCGTCTGCTTGCAGCTAAAGCAGATCATCAATGGCGACTTGCAATCCCGGCTGTGATGACCGGACTGCCCACATTTGAAACACCCGCCAGTTTTCTTCCCACTAGAAACCCCGTGATTAAACCCACCACTCTTCGAACCTCCGCGCGAATCAGAAAACTTTGACTTCTTCTGCACCGCAGAGATTGGCGTCACAGCCTGTGCTGCCTTCCTCTTTTTGGCTTGGGTCTCTAGCTCCAGCTCCCTTCTCCGGGCTGCATCCATCATTGCTGACAGAGAAGCGTACGGTACCGTGATCACGAACTCCCTGATCTCGGTACGTAACATATCTTTATACCGAGCCATCTTCATTTCCTCCGAAGCGGCATATTGAGGACAAAACAGCGCCGTCTCAGTGAATTTCTTGTTCATCTCTTTAATAGTCTCCGTGGTCTGGGTTAGCTCCAAGAACTCCTTCGCTATCCTCTCCATCTCCACCGGAGGCACGTATTCAGCACGGAAACGAGTAACGAACTCCTCCCACGTAAGGGTAGTACGCTCAGTAAGAGTCAGCGCTGAGGCGCACCAATCCTTCGCCCCATCGCGAAGCAAATTCACGGCAAAGCGGACCTTCAGATTATCCGGGCAGCCGCAGGTCAAGAAGGCACACTCCATATCAGAAACCCAACGCATGCTAACTATTGGGTTCGAGTCTCCCTTGAACTCCGGGGGAGAACAGGCAGAGAGATCCCGGTACTGGAACTCTCGATTACGGGGCTGTCCCCCAGCAGGCGGCGGAATCGCTGCAATGCGCTCCTCTAGCAGAACCGTCACCTGATCTTGTATGGCGGTGATAATCTCGGGGATTGCCTCCCCGACCGCATGCGCTACCTCTGCTGCAATCATCTCTCGGATCTGCTCCTCCGTGATCCCCGCCTCAGCTCGCGGCTCAGTCGCGTTGCTCCTCCTAGTGATGGCCATTCTATAAAGAAGAAACATACAACGAGTTATTAGCACCTAATAACTCACATCAACAACACTCACGCTCAGCTCCTTGGAATCCTCGCGACTTTCCCGACTCGAGCACTGATCCTGTGCTTCCGGTAGTAGGAGCTCTACTACTACCTTCCACACCTATCATCGCTTGTTCCGAGTCCCATCCCGAGGGGTTCAAGTAGCTTCTCGCCGCAACTACACATATATGCCCGCACCGGCATATATACCTACTCTTCCTAGCTCCCTAGGAATTTCCATCCCAATCACTACCCTTGCTACTAATGAATCCTCACTAATCATAAAAAAAATGGCCTCGCGAATACCCGATTACATGCAGTGCAAAACAAATAGACAATCGAATACAAGATTCTATCCTAGAACGGTTGGACTCAAACAAGAGCTGCGCAATAGAACTAAATCGAATATTCTAAGGCTATAAGTCTCTTACTGCATACAACCTAGAGGGCATTCACTTAGTAACCTATCATAATTAGCATAAATTCCTAATAGCAAGCAGTTCACATACCGCATAGTGTCCACAACAGGCAATCTAGCATGCATACTCTATGATCTAGAAAGCAATAAAACTCTAAGCATTGTACCTTTCCCTTCGGCTCCGGCTGACTGTACACACTGCGCCCTCGATCACCGTTCTTCGAACGGGTTTTTACTTTTTCTTTTTATTTCCAAAAAGATTTAATAAAGAGTTTGAAAATTTCTCAGCCGCAACTTGAGACCAAACACACCGAGGTGCGTTTGATTCACTCAAGCTGTGCTCTGATACCAAGTTGTAACGCCCCAAAATTTCAAGAAAATTTAAAATTTTTAATTAAACGCTTTATATAAAAACTCAATAAATAATTCCAACATATTAATTGCAAGGACATAAATATTGTTCAAGAAATCAGAAACCAGCGGAAACGAAGTTTAATAATTAAAATAAATAACAGTCAGCCCATCCCGCGCGCCAGTGTGTACCCGTCACGCCTTAGAGCCACTCGTACCTGAAACCACAGATTATTGGGAAAGGGTAAGCACGAAGCTTAGTGAATTCAAACACATGCGCAGGTAGGAATTTTATACACATCACCCCTACCCGCACATAAGCAGCAATATCACAGATACATAAAATGAGTAAACATCCACAGGAAATTATGTATCCCACCACCTCAGTACCATCGAGGCCTCGGTCCCACCGAATTGAAAGATAACCAACACCTCAGTACCATCGAGGCCTCGGTCCCGCCGAATTATAACATAACCAACACCTCAGTACCATCGAGGCCTCGGTCACGTAATCAACCCCTCAGTACCATCGAGGTCTCGGTTCCACCGAATCGTAAGGTAACGCAAGTATACCAAACATCCAAATCAATCAAATAATATGCACCACAACAAGTAGTTCACACCACAAAGACAGAAATACAAGCAACTATTATGACATGCATACAACCCCTAACTACACAGTGAGAGAACTCACCTCAAATGCGCGCCTAGCTTAATCAACACGAATCAAGCTTCACAATCACGGTCACCTTCCAGCACCTAAACGCATGTCAAAACGTGTCAACACGAGACCCGGACCCTAGGACACGACACACGCTTAAAACGTCACTAAACTAATTTCCGATTACCCCAAAACAGGTCTGTTCGGGACCCATTTCGACCCTCTTAAATCCAGAAAAATCCCACTAATATTTCATGACCAGAAAGTCCTCTGAGTTAGGGTTCCAAGGACATATTATACGCCTCCTAACGATTTTTCTATAATTTACTATGAATTAAATACGAACGGTTACCCGAAACTGCCAGTTTCGGTCCAGCTGCAAAAACGGTCCAAAACAGCCTAGCTACGGTTTAAATCAGACTTTCGGCAAAACACGAAAAACCTTCCCGACTCGAATAGGGAACTATGGCCACCAAAATCACCTCAAAACGAGTTACGAGTAAAAAGTTACGGTCCACGCAAAACAGTGGCAGATTCCAGGAAATTCACATAAAATGACGAACCGCAGAACTTGCGACCACTTTTCCTCCCAACTCGAGGCCGAATCAGTTCTCCGCCAAAACACAGAAAACGTACTCGGTCCCGAGCTCGAAGCGTGGGCGCCAATTTCGGCTCAATCGGAGTTACGACGGAGAAGCTATTGCCGTCACAAAACAGGGGCTGGACCATTTTTTTCGCGTAAAAAGAAAGATTTTAGAGACAACGGTTTAATTTATACGGCTTAACGATTAAGTCACGGGTTAAGGGTTCGATAGGGACAGAGGTCAGGTCACGCCACGCGCCACCCACTGCCATCTCCGGCAGTGGCGGTCGCCGGTGGCGACCGGCGGCGGCTCTCCGGCGACGATTGCATACACACACCGCCCACACCACCCTTTCGCACCAACGTTCCTCCTCTCACTCGATCACCAAACACGCAACTACACACACCTCGACCACCCTACGCCACCACCCCACAAGGCGGTCCATGGCGGCTACCGCCTGCAGCGGCCAAGGCCGTGCGCGGCAGCAGCGGCGGCGGCTACTTCGCCGGCGACTTAAACAGAAAAGGAACGAGATCGAAGGCTTACCTCTCGGCGAAAGACGGTGGTGGCAGCGGCTTTCCGGCGACTGCAGCGGCTGCACCTCTTCTCCGGCGTCCCTCACCTCCGGCGATCTCTCTCCCGACCTCCCTCTTCTCGCCGCCGATTCCTTCTCTCTCTCTAACCTCTCTCGGCTCTCTTCTAACTCTCTCTCTCTCGGTTCTCTATCGCGGCTGCATCAACAGGGAAGAGGAGGAGGGTCCTTAGGGTTGTGGGTTCCTTTTGCTTTACTTGACTTACAAGGAGAATTATAGCAACGAGATGGCAAGGGGAAAGAAATCGGCCCTTTCTCTTGCATGGGCCGAGCCATGCCCACAAGATTTGGCCAAACTCACAATTAGTCCCTCAAAACTAAACACTTGGCGCAAAAAGACGGTTTTTTTTTAAAAATTAATACGCATTTGACAACTTGCTAATCCCGTTAGGAAAGATTCACTAAAAAGGAACGATATTAAAGCCATTAATAAATAATAAAAAAAATAAACATACCGGGACACGGGCTTTACATGATCTTCATGGGTTTCAGCCATAAGAATGTCAACATAGCGTTCGGGTTTTTGTAGAACTTGGGTTTGGACTTGGGGCTGAGCTTGGCTTATTTGTTCATCAGCAGAGATTGGGATTGATCTCTCTGGTTCAGTCCCTGGAGATGAAGGAGGGGTGTCAAGTATGATGATCTCTGGTAGTTGTTGAGTTGACTCTTCTGGTGTTCTGATGACTTTGTCTTTGAACATATAGTCAAACACTACCATAGTCATCTCTGGTGTTTCTTCTTCTGTCATCCCCTTGTCTCCTTGTGTAACTTCTTCCATCTCTGCCTCTGTTTCAGCCTCTTTCTCTTTCCCTTTCTCCTTTTCTTTTTCTTTTTCTTTCGCTTTCTCCCCCTTTTGTTGCTCTGTGGACTCACCTGACTTAGTATCTGAAGGCCCTTCTGCAGCGTCTTGGAAGTCATCATCGTTATCACTATCAGAAGAAGCCTCGTCAGAGAGTCTTGTGACAATAGGTGAGGCTGGAGCAACAAACTTTGCCTTCTTGCTGGAAGGTTCTCCTTCTGATGCTCCTTCTGTAGGTCGTTTGAGTGTGGCAGTCCTTTGAATGGTATTTGTGAAGGTTGATACTGCCTTTTTCAGTGCATCTTCGACCTCTGTTGCAGCAGTTCGGATTTCATCAACTTGACTCTCAAAGTTGACTTTGCGAGTGTCAAGAGATGACTGCACATGTCGCTCTGTCGCTTGTGCCTTCATGACAAACTTTGATGAGATGGACATCATTCTGCTGAGAACGTTTTTCCTGAAATCTCCCATCTAGCCAACCGTCATAGGTAAATCATTGGGGCTTGGACCAGAAATGTTGACTGGGGTAGCAGAAGATGTTGTTGCTTCTTTCACTGCATCCTTAACAGAGTTGTTGGTTAACTCTGTCAGGGTTCTGATGTTGGAGTCTGATAGAAGGACATAAGGTTTAGGCAGGGTTCTGTTCATTGCAGCCGTGTGATTCTCTGCCATAAGTCTTTTCATCTCTGCAAGCTCTGTTGATATCTTCGTTGTCTCCTCTGTTCTGATCCTTTCAGCATCTGCATATTTCTGATTTATCTCTGCATATTTAGATGAGATCTGCTGCAGTTCTTCTCTGAGAGAAGCATTCTCCTTGCGAATCAGCTCCTCCTTCTGTTCATTGATAAGTTTATACTCATTCAAGGAGTTGTTGATACTATCACATAAGCTTTCGAACTCTGCTCTTGTGACAGTGTCAACGGGGGTAACCTTGGTTCCAACACATGGTTCCAATTCTGCCTCGAGTTCAGAGGCGCCTACGTTAAGAGTTGTGTTAATGTTGTCTCTTGTAGGACTTCCACCTGATCATTGATGCTCCCTTTGAGGGGAAACAACTACAGGTGTTCTGATCTCGATTTCCTCCTCCAGCTCAGGTTCTGGTGAAGAGAATCGGATGCGATGAGAAGATTTGGATCAAGCAAAGTTTTCCCTTGTTCTACTATGGTCTCCCATTGTCCATGAGTCGGACAGATGCTACATGAGATTCGAAAGATCTCAGGTCTATTGTGTGTTAAGTCTATAGGAGCCACAGAGGCATCATCGTGTGGAGGTGACCTATTGATGTTCTGGGGTGAATGAACATCATTACCAAAGATAGATTCCCCAGGTATGTGCATACCAGAGGCGTGAAGAGTTGCCTCTGGCGGTTCTTGCTGGTTAGGGTTCGAGGTGTGCACATCTGTTCCAATATTCCTCTGGGCTTGATTACCAGGAATAGATTGTATGGTAGCACTGGGAGTTGGGCTTTGGATGCGCACATGTGTGTTCTTTGGAACATCTTGTTCTAAGCTCGCATTTCCCTTGGCTCCTAGGGTTTTAGAAGACTCAGGATTCTCTCCCTTATTTTCTTCTTTCTCACCACTACTAGAGGAGGACGAAATTACTTCCACCTCTGTAGTTTCCCTTACTCCCTCATGAACAGTCTCCATAGGGGATGCTCTGTTCTGTACTTCCTCCTCCATCACTCTTGCAGAGGAAGACCCCACTTCGGGTGCTCTTGCCTCTGGTCTGTTTACTTCTTCTCCTATTTCCTCACTCATACTTACCAATGAGGGCTCAGATCCTAAGTATGATGGAGTTCTCACCTCAGGTTCTTGAGGTTGAGGAGCACTCTCATAGTTTTGGATAGAAATATGATTTGGTTCTATTAAGGACAACATTGATCTTGGAACTCTTCTTATAAAAGGATAGTCACCTGATGTTGTGGGAAGGAACCTGGACATTACCCAAACAGGTGTAGGATTTCCCTGTTGAGTTAACTCCAAGTGTTGGAAGGCTCTTCTGATTACCAGACTGATGAATCGAGGAAATTTGATGGTCTTCAGAAATTTGTGAGTTCCAACAACTCCTCCTCTTGCTATGGTTGAAGTCTTGATGTTTACAGCGGCAAGGAGATCATTGTACATAATGCTGGCGTAGTCGAACTTTCTGTTGAAGAATAATCCATACATGATTTGTAGGATTTCGGTGCTGGTTTGATCGTGACTACCAGATTTGCAGGTAAGGGTTCTGTTCAATGTGGAGAACATGAAGTTCCACACTGTGGGTAGGTTTTGTCTTCTGAATTCGCCTATTTTGTTCAGTTCTTTGGTGTAGCCTAGGAACTTCATGAAATCAAGAAGAACAGCTACTTTGGGGGGTTTCTCGTAAGCTTCAATTCCAAGTTATCTTCTTGTCCTCATTCTGAAGATCCTTCTGAAAGTGGTGGCACGAATGCGGATTGTACCTGCACCTCCATTTCTAGAATCGACATTTTCAACGATCCCATCTTGTTCTTTAATGTACTGGCACGTAGTCACCATTGTTGGACGTAGATCTCAGGAAGGTTGTCGTCGAACTCAGTTAGGACTCTAAAAACTTCAGAGTTTCTGAAAAACTATACAAAAATGTGACAGGTGGGTAAATAGAGACCTGGGTTAGCATCGAAACGGTAGTTGTTGTCTGCTAACTGGTATGGAAGGATTACGATTTCGTCTATGGGTCCTATTCGGCTAGATTCAGCAGAATTTTGTTGTTCTGCCATTTTTGCAGGTTAGGTTTTCTTAAAGAACTTAAGGATTTTGAACTTTGAGAGGGAATGATAAAGGGTTTTGAATGATCAGTAAGCGTAAGAAAACAAATGGGTCGTGGGTATGGGTATTTATACTTGAATCATGTGGCTGGACAAACGTCGTAGGTACTATAGGCACTTGAGTGTCAGATAGTGGAGAGGCCTCAACAGTAGAACGTGGGAACAACTAACGGTTGGTTTCTCAATCAGAGATTGCCACGTGGATTTGGTTCTGACATCTTTTGGGCAAGTAAACCGTCACGGTTAGAGATGTGTGGGTAACATGTGGCTGACGCTTAAAAAACAACCCGCACCCCTGATGACGTTACTTCTGATGATGTGGCAGAAAACTGACAGAGCTCTGGTGGAGCTTAGTACAGTTTTGCCTTTGTTGAGTGACTGCTTTCATTTCTTTTCAAGTATCCCAAGATGTTTCACCTTTACCCAAGATATTTTAAAATTCTGTTCTGATGTGAAAGTAGTCAAAGAACAAGAACATAACTGACTTAGAAGTTTCACAGAGATCTGGTGAGCATCAACAGAGATTCTGGTAAAATATCAGAGTTCTGGCAAGTTCTTGACTTTATCAAAAGGTTTTCATCAGAACAGGTTTTCCCTTCCTCAAAAAAAATTTCTTTTAATGTTCAAAAAGCAAAGTCATTTATATTTGGAAAAAGATTTGACTTGCTCCCCCTAAAACCATGCATCTCTTAAGATCCCCCTAAAATAGTGAGCTTAATTGACAGATTTCCTTTTTAGCTTTTCTCTTTTCTTGCAACAATATTTACAGAGAAAACAAGAGTATATACAAACAACAAATTCACAAAAAAATCGAAAAAGTATGCTGGCAGAGCTCTGGTGAAAACATCAGAGGCTCTGGTGAACTATCCTACCCAACTATTTGACAGAGCTCTGGTAGAAACATCAGAGGCTCTGTTGATTTTTAAAACAGAGTTAGGAGGACATGTTCAGCATACCCATCTTGCTGATTAAGAAGTTAAACCTCCTTTCATCAAGGGCTTTTGTGAACAGATCAGCAAGTTGGAAGTCAGTTGAAACAAAATACATTTCAATTGTCCCTTTTTCAACATGATCCTTTATAAAATGGTACCTTATGTCGATATGATTTGTCTTGGAGTGCTGGACTGGATTAGCTGTAATTGCTATGGCACTCTTGGAGTCGGATAGAATTGGGATTTTGCTGTACTCCATGCCATAATATTTAAGTTGAGTTTTCATCCAGATCACTTGAGAGCAACAACTAGCAGCAACAACATACTCTGCTTCTACTGTAGAAGTTGAGACACAGTTCTGTTCCTTGGATGTCCAACTTACTAATTTATCTCCAAGCAATTGGCAGCTACCAGAAGTACTCTTTCTGTCATTCTTGCATCCTCCATAATCTGAATCTGTATATGCAATAAGCTCGAAACCAGAATTAAGAGGATACCAGGGACCCAAGAATTGAGTCCCTTTCAGATATTTAAATATGCGCATGACAGCAGACAGGTAGGATTCTTTAGAATTTGCTTGAAATCTAGCACAAAGACAGGTTGCAAACATTATATCAGGTCTGCTTGTAGTAAGATACAGAAGTGATCCTATCATGCCTCTGTAGTTCTTGACATCCACAGGTTCACCATTAAGGTCAGAGTCAAGTGTAACTCCAGTGGCAATAGAAGTTTTCATTGGATTTGAATTATTAAGCTTATACCTTTTCAAAATATCAGAGATGTATTTAGTCTGACTTATAAAAGTCCCTCTGATGGATTGTTTTACTTGTAAACCAAGGAATAAGGAAAGTTCTCCCATCATGCTCATTTTGAATTCACTTTTCATCAAATCCTCAAACCTATCACAGTACTCCTGCCTTGTAGACCCAAAGATAATGTCATCAACATATATCTGTACCAGAAGAATATCATTCTTATACCTTCTAAAGAATAGAGTTGTATCGACAGTACCTTTCTCGAAGTGATTAGTCAACAGAAAATTTGACAGAGTTTCATACCAGGCTCTGGGAGCTTGCTTAAGGCCGTACAGAGTTTTGTCTAGCTTGTAAACGCGGTCTAGAAACTCTGGACTTTCAAAACCTGGTGGTTGCTGGACATAGACATATTCTTGTAGTCTTCCATTTAAGAAGGCAGATTTTACATCCGTCTGGTAGACCTTGAAACCCTTGTGAGCAGCATAGGCTAGGAAGATTCTGATTGCTTCCAGCCTAGCCACATGTGCAAAAGTCTCATCATAATCGATACCTTCTTCTTGGCAATATCCCTTTGCAACCAGCCGAACTTTGTTTCTGATGATAATCCCATCTTCATCCTTTTTATTTCTAAACACCCACTTGGTTCCAATGGCAGCTTTGCCTACAGGGAGTGGAATCAAGGACCAAACTTTGTTTCTTTCAAATTCTAGAAGCTCATCTTGCATAGCTTCAATCCAGTTTGGGTCTTCCAGGGTTTCAGAAATCTTCTTAGGCTCAATCATGCTTAAAAATTTGACAAAGAAAGCTTCATTGATTATGGGCCGATCTTGTCTTCACACCATCTTCAGCAACACCAATAATTAGATGATGGGGGTGATCCTTTGTCCATCTGGTCATGGGAGTATGGACAACAGGTGGGGTTTGTGCTTCTGATGGGAAAAGATGAATTTCTGAATCAGAGCTCTGTGGATTGGGACCAGGGCTCTGTGGCACACAACTCTGGAGAGTGGCCTCATTGCTCTGTGAAGTGCCAACAGGGCTCTGCGAAGGTGAGCTTTCAAATAGGGAATCTCTCCCAACATTTGTCAATAGGGGTGATGATGGCTCTTGCTCAGGTTCTCTTACATATTGTCGTGGTTCCTCATGTCTCTGAATAATACCTGTAGACAGAGAAGTAGACGGTGAAGAATTGGAGGGACCAGTAAGAGTTGTACCTGTCAGATTCTATTCTGTTGAGTTCTGAGCTTGATTGCCTCTGGTGATGTTGACAGAGGAATCATCATCATCGAAGAAGTCGTTGAAGACTAAGTTGATATCTTCTTCTATTGACTTTGAAGAACTTGGTTTTGTTTCGCCTGTGTCCCCTCTGGTGATTTGCGATCAGAGTAACTTGATGAATTTTCATCAAAAGACACATTGATGCTCTCTTGAATGACTCTGGTTCTGGTATTGCAGACTCTGTAGGCTTTAGAGGTTAAGGAATAACCAATAAAGATTCATTCGTCAGCCTTATGGTCGAATTTGCCCAGTTGTTCTCTGTCATTCAAGATGTAACACTTGCCGCCGAAAACATGAATATATTTCACATTTGGCCTTCTGTTGTTGATGAGTTCATAGGGAGTCGTCTTGAATCTTTTCACTATTACAGCTCAGTTTTGGGTAAAATAGACTGTTGAGACTGCCTCTGCCCAGAAGTTTATTGGAAGGATAGAACCGGCCAACATGGTTCTAGCGGCTTCTACTAGAGTTTTGTTCTTTCTTTCCACCACTCCATTCTGTTGTGGAGTTCTGGCAACTGAGAAGTTCTGGGAGATTCCTTCCTCTGATAGGTAGGCATAAAGTCTGGCGTTTTTAAACTCTGTCCCATTGTCACTTCTCAACTTTTGGACTTTGAGACCTAACATAACCTGTATCATCTTTAACAAACTTATCAAAATTTATGGGACATCAGATTTGACTCTGATGAACTCAATCCAAGTATATCTAGAAAATTCATCTTTAAGTACTAGAATATACTTCTTGCCCGACAGACTTTGCACAGAGATTGGACCACAGAGATCCACATGAAGCATATGCAAAGGTCTGGGACAACTGTGATCACTCTTAGTTCTGTGTGAAGATCTTTTCATCTTACCCAGCTCACAGGCAGAACAGAGATGGTCTTTGTCAAATTTAAGGGAAGGAAGACCTTTCACTAAGTTCAACTTCACGAGTTTGTCAAGATTTTGGAAATTCAAATGGGCAAATCTTTTATGCCAGAGCCAGGCGTCTTCCTTTTTCAAAGACACTAAACAAAATTTTTCTGTTGTAAAGTGTTGGTTTGGATTAAAATTCATTTTGTACAGATTGCCTTTTTTGTCGACTCATAAAAGTTCTTGACCGGACTCTGAAAGCAACATAGAACAATACTTCTTCCTAAAATTGACATCGAACCCATGATCACATAGTTGACTTATACTGAGTAGATTATGATTTAATCCTTCAACATAAGCAACTTCAGAAACTGAAACACCACCATTAATTAATGTACCATAGCCTCTAATCTGTCCACCATTATCTCCTCCAAAGGTTACTGCACTTCCCTTCTTGTTCTTGTATGAAGTCAACAGCTCCTTATTGCCTGTCATGTGCCTGGAACATCCTGAATCTAGGTACCAGATCTGCACATGAGGCTTCTGCAAGACATATTAGTTCTTTTTAGGTACCCATTGCATTATGTGATGGTGTGCCAGAGGTCATTTTCTGTGTATTCTGAACAGTCTTGGGATTTTTCCTTTGAGCTGACTGATTTAGAACACAGTGGGGACCATTCAAGTGATTTTGCAATTTGAGCAGAAGTTGAATACAATTGCAATTAATGGAACATGATGATTGATGAAAATTGTTGTTTTTACTCAAAATCTGTTGTTTGTTGTTTCTTGGAACTGATTCACTAGGCCAGAAAGAATTTCTTCTTTGATTTACAACAGAAACAGGAGCATGTCTGTCATTGACTATCCATTTGCCCTTCTGCTATGGTGTAAATCTGATTGGTTTAAAAGCTAGGGGAACAGACGTGTTGTTCACTGGAATACTTCTTGCATTCTCTCTTTTCTCTACTCCTATTACATTAGAAGCAAGAATCTTGACGCCTTTGTTTTTAAAATATGATACTGGTATGAATCTAGATTGTTTCTTAAAGAATGAGACATCCTTTTTCAAATGTATAGATCCCACTGGTATCTGCTTAGGCTTATGCAACACTTTCTTTTGACCACAGAAAATTTGTTCATCTACCTCAGAATCAGAGTCACTGTCAGAGCCTAAAAAGTCTCTGGTGGAAGTGTTAGGCTCATTGGGTTTTAAAGTATCAGAAACAGCATTTTCCTCAAGAACTTTCATAAGATCTTTTTCAAAAGATGTTCTAACTGTTTCAGAAGTGGGAGAGAAGACTGGGGCTTCAGGGTTGAGCTCGCTCTGTGGTTTAACATCAGAGGATTCAGCCGCAGAAGTAACAGACTTTTGTCACTTGAAAGAATTGAAATTAAAGATCTCTTTTGGATCCAGAATTTTAACAAAATCAGGAAGTATGATTCTTGCTCTTCCTTGATCAAGAATAAACTTTGAAGATGGTTCTGTAACATTTTCTTGATCCAAGGAGTCATAGCTAACATTCCTGAAATTAAGTCTCCCGATCCTTGAAAATACATCTGAGGTTTTGATTCTTTTGAAAGCAGTAGTACCAGAGATCACATCCTCCTGGATTTTCCCAACACAAAAGGAAGAAGACAGAGATGTCTTCTTTCTTCCATTATAGGGAGCAAGGTCACTGAAACCAAGACCTTGTGTATCCATCTGAGAGTTTATCTTTATGTGCACGTCTTGTGCATCCTGGTACTTTTTGATTTGAATCTCTTTTCTCTGTAGGGATTGATGCAAAACCTCCCTTTCTCTTTGAAAATAATCTTTTAAAGCAACAAAGTTAAGTCTTTCTGTTTCTGACTTCTTAACCTCTTCAGTCTTTTGTTTCAAAACTTCCTTAAACTCTTTAACTTTTTTTGAAAAAGGTGTTTTCCTTTTGTTTCTGCAAAACCTCTAGCTCAGACTTTTCTTTAAAGATTTCTTCCTTTTCCTGTTCCAAGAGAGTTTTATCTCTCTTGTAAAAGGATAGATCCTTCTGAGCTAGCTTTCTTAATTCCTTTTCCTCTGAAAGCTTTTGTTTTAAAAGTTGAAATTCCTCTGTTAACAGCGAGACATGCATTTCCAACTCAGAGTCAGACTTAGATTCAGAAGAACATACCTTGGCACTAGGTCTGGTGGTCTCCAGCGCTCTGTTGTTTGGCTCTGTTACAGTAAGAGCAAATGCATTCTGATTCAAATCTTCCTCTTTTGTTCTCTGTAGTGTTTTTCTAGTCATCCAATCAACTTCTTTTAAACTCTCATCATACACAGCAACTCCGCATAAATTGGCTTGCTCTGGTTCATCATCAGAGGATGAATCAGAGATCCAATTCTCCATCTCAGCAACGTAGCTTCTTTCTCGGTAATTGTACTTGTATTTGTTCTTGTGGTAATCCTGGTCTTTTACCAGTTTACCTCTACAATTAGCAGAGAAATGGCCAGGTTTGCCACATCTAAAGAAACGTCCATCATTCTAGTTGTGGTTGTGGTCTTTGCTCTTGTGGAGCTCTTATCTGGTGGGTATGTGCTGCGTAACCTCTTTTCTCATATATTTCTTCTCTCTTATACCTCCCTCTTCTATCAAATACCTTGTTGTCGAATCTCTTGTTAAATATTTGACTTATTAATGCAAGAGATTGGGCAAAAGCATTTATATCATCATCCTCTGATGAACTTTCTTCACCATCACTTTCAGGTACCAGACTCTTCTTACCTTTCTTTTTCACGAACTTATCTTTCTTTTTCTCTCTGCTAGAACTCTCTCTATTGGACTCTCCTTCAGTGGGTTTCTTTGAATCAGAGACCAAAGCGATTGGACCTGCAATGGTGGATTTGCCCTTTTGTTTGACAACATCCTTCTCTTGTGCAGCAAGAGTGCCATACACATCAGTTAGAGACCATGCATCCAAATCTTGGTTAGCTTGTAAAGACATGGACAGATTTAACCATTCATCATTTAAACTTTTCAAAAACAGAACATTGTTATCTTCCTTCGACCTAACAACCCCACACTTTTTGCATTTGTTTATCAAAACGTTAAATCTGTTGTAGGTTTGTTGTAGGGTTTCCTCAGGAAGTGCCTTGAAATCGTTGTATTCATTAATACATTGGGTCCTTCTGTTCTTTTGGGTTTTGATACCACCCTCAAGTTGATTAAGAAGTTGATCCCATATTTCTTTAGAAGTAACACATGAGTCTAGTTCTTGAAATATATCGTTTGGAATTGCCATAATCAGAAGTCTAACTGCCTTAAGGTCATTTCCCACTTTTAGCTTTTCTTCATCAGTAAACCCGGTGGTTTTAACTTCGAAGTGAGCAGGAATCTCAGCAGTTGTTTGTGTTGCGGGTACACGAGGGACAAAAATCATGGGTTGGAATGGTCCATCCGTGACAGAACGCATTAAGTCTCTGTCCATTCCATTAAGGAAGTTAACCATCCTAATCTTCCACTGAGGATATTCATCTCTCAGAAGAGTAGGAGGTTTGGTCAAAGAACCAGCAGTATAGATGGCATTAATGTTGTTATTAGCCATTTTGAAGAAAAACAGAGTACGAACCTTTCAAAAGAGTTTTAACTGAAAGTGAGTGAACAGTAACCAATGGAACAATAACTTTGAGTAGAAAAGATCTTTAGATTAAACTTGAAAGTTTGAAACAGTGTTAAATGAACTCTAAAAACTTGTTTTAAATTATAACAGTAAAAACAGAGTATTCTATGAAGCTTTAAGACACACAAACACAATCAACAACAATGAATCAACCTTGGTAGATTGGATCGTTTGATTTAAGCAAATCAAAGAGGCTCTGATACCAACTGTAGGTTCCCAGACTCCCGTTGTATCACATAAATGGTAAGAAATAGACATCGGAAGCATTATATAAAGCCATTAGAATGCGAGTGATTGTGCAAACGATAATGTAACAGTGAGTATCAAATATAGAACAGTAAAATGATAACAAGATCAAGTATAATAAGTTGCTCGTATATTGATAATATGAATAACACCAAGAACACGTTCAAGTGTGTGTATTCGGAAATCTCATAGGGAACAAGATCGTACGAAGGTAGTGCTATGGAATACTGCAGTGTGTGCTCTAACAATTGTGGAAAACTATTCTCCCAAAAGCTTACAATTGTTGTTCCACTACCTCTCTATTTATAGCCTGATAAAGCATTATACAGTGTACTATCTAACCCTGGAATGACACGTGGAAAGTGTGTCTTCGTCCTTTTAGGGCTTACGTGGAAAGTACGAACACGTGTCTAACACTTAGAGATTTGTACGAGACTTATGCTTCATAGAGGTCTTCAGTCACCAGAGCTCTTACGCCAGAGCTCTGTTAGTCTTGTTGTGTAAACGGTTCTTCTGTTGAATAGAAGTCTTCTGCCAGAGCTCTGTCGAGCTCTGTTGGTTCCTCCAGAGCTCTGTCGAGCTCTGTTGATCTTCTGGTTGAACTTCTTCGAAGTCTTCTGCTGGATCTCTGGTGGTCTTCTGACATGTACTATTTTCAATACTTTTACATAAGAGATAATTGGGGCTAACAAAGTGACTCCGATCCAGAGCTTGACGGAATCAAGAAAGCGGTCGCTTCACTATCTAGGGAGTATGCGCGAGAAAGAAATTTTTCAAGAAACCATCCAACAACAACTAGAGGTACTCCGCAAACACAAAGCGACGAGACTACAAAGACAAGTATGAATGAAAGAGAAAGACAGATGAAGGAAGAAAGAGGAATGATGAAGGGAAGAAGTCTGAAGGAAAGTCAAAAGAGAATGAGGAAGACGAACGAGTAAGGTGTTATAACTGCGGAAGGCGTGGCCATTTTGCAAGAGACTGCTGGAAACATGTAGTACGAAATGCCGAGTACTACAAGAACAAGATGCTCATGGCGAGGAAGAAAGAAGCTGGTAAAGCTTTAATGGCAGAAGACGATCACTGGCTCGTGTGTTTCTACTGAGAAAGCCTAATCTGAAGACGAATCTTCGAGCAAGCCTAATGAGAAAGATGAAGGTCAGGTATGTGCTTCTACTCATGAAAAACTTATCGATCAGATGCAAGTTATGGTGCATACTTTAGATTCGTTTAAACAAAAGAATAAAACAAAAGACGCCCGAATAACTGAGCTACAAGCCGATGCCAAACTCAAGTATGACACCATATGCAAACTAGCAATAGAAAAAGTTGAACATAAATGCAAAATTGAAAACTATCAATCTGAATGCTCAGCTATTTCCAAAAGAGAAGAATCCCTAGAGACTCCATTATCTGAATTCACAGAAAAGTTAAACAAGTCTCAGGAGGCGTATACCAAGATTGTCAATCTTCGGTCAAATGTTCAAAAGGAAAACGATGATTTGATCAACAATCTTAAGGATCTCGAATCCAAACTTTATAAATGAGGTCAATCAGACCAAACCATTCATTTGAACAAACTAAAAGAATTCAAATACTACAACGCTCTTTGGGGTCTCGGATATGACAATCCGTGTTACCTAAAGAAAATCTTATCCCGAGTTCCCACTCTTTATGAATTCAACTTTTTGGGACTAGATAAGAGATACCCGGAGTACAAGATCAAATGGACCAACATGTCTCCGGAGGATGAGGAAAAAGAAACCATTAAGCGACAAACTAGCATTCCACTACCAAAAGTAGGGGAAAAGCCTGAGAATGTCGATCCTAATACGGAAGATGCTCAACCGCGAAAGAACATCAATGTTCAGGTCCCTTTTGTTTATGAAAAACTTAATGCTTATTATTTGAAAAACAAAAACACCTTATCTTTCAAATGATTACTCCGACATCTGTTCTCTTGCCAAAGCTGCGAAAACTCCTGTTCCAGTTGATGCAACACCAGATGTAGGATCTTATGATCAATCAGAGTTTAAACAATATGTTCCACCTCTGATATTGGAAAACATTATTTTCCAACTCGAAGAATCAATTGAAAGGGACAAGGATGCTTTTGACTTTGAAAGGACCATTCTTTTATCTACCTTTCACGACCTTAAACAAACCAAGAATGAGACATTGTCTGAATCTGAAAGAATGGCCTTCAAAACTGAGATTGCCAGACTAACGTCTAATTTGTCCGCTTTGGCGACAGAAGCTTTAAAGGAAAGGGTTGCTAAAGAGGTAACAGAGAATACTCTGTTTAAAAAGAGCATCCCGACACAATCTTGGTTGAACCGTCCACTTCACAGTTAGATAGTTCCTCGTGCAAAGCCTTCTTAGGTGTGTCTATCGACACCGATAAAAAGGTTTTGAACGTTTCTAATAAAGGTAAAAAGATTCAAACTAATTCTATAAACATGAATCTTTTCTCTGATTTTGACAACCCTTTTGCGGCTGAACACTTCCAACACTTTAACTGTTCCTCATCTAACTCGTGATGATGATTATCTATTTGATTCTGCACAACAGTTTTCTGAGTTTATGAATTCTACGGTTTGTCACGATGAAGAAATTTCGAAATTTGACTTTGCCTCGAAGCTTGTAAGTCATCTTCAACTTCTTGATAAAATGCCCACACTAGTTAATTTTGAAAAAGGAGAATGTTCTAACTCCAAAAACATTTCACAAACCACTTCTTCGAAACCCAGATCTAAACGTCGGTCAAAGAAACGCTCTAAAACCGGTAACAAGCCTAAACGACAATCATACTACTCCTGTTCCTCTGACAATAACTTTAATTTCATTTCAGATAAAACGGGTCGGGGGAGTGCTGTTTGATAAGAGTGGGTGGAAAAGAAACCTAAGATACGCCAAGAGAAGACACAATCATTTAATTCATTCTCCGTTAAAACTTAATTATGTTCAGCAACTGATTCAACTTTCTTGTCATTGTGTGTGTTGTTCTATGTGTGGATTGAATGATTTTGTTGATAATAAACATGCATCTGATTGGTTTGGTACGTATCATGGTTTTAATTCTCGTATGTTTTACTCCAAATCTCGAAAAGGACCCAAATCTAGACGTGTTCCGAGAAAAGGTGCTGCACCTAACTCATCAGGACCCATTTACAAATGGGTACCTAAGAACCCTTAATCTCTGTTTTGCAGCACGGTCATGTGTGATTTCTAGATTCCGGCTGCTCCAAATACATGACTGGTAAAAGGGAGCTTCTCACCAACTTTAAGGAGAAGTATTGTGGTGATGTGAGATTTGGGAATGTTAATGTAGCCCCGATCATGGGTTACGGAGACCTCATCTAGGACAACATAACGATCAAGCGAGTGTCCTACATTGATGGTCTAGGGCACAACCTTTTTAGCATCGGACAATTTTGCGACAAGAATCTTGAAGTTAACTTCAAGGCGAAGTGGTGTAGTATTCGAACTGAAGACGGGACGGAGCTTCTCACTGGTACTGTATACGATCAATCTCGCTTTGATGAAGACCGACAAAGTCGTGTGTCTCATGTCTAAAGCCACCACTCAATAAAACTGGTTGTGGCACCGACGACTTTCCCATTTAAACTTCAAGAACATAAACAAGCTGGTGCTAGGAGGTCTAGTCAAAGGAATGCCAGAACTGAAGTTCGAGAAAAAGCATTTATGCTCAGCCTGCGAGATGGGCAAAATGAAGAAAGTGACTCACAAACCCAAAGCGGTTCCAAGCACATCCAGACCATTAGAGCTCATGCACATGGATCTCTGCGGTCCTATGCGGGTACAAATCATCAATCATAAGGAATTCGTACTAGTGATGGTGGACGACTTCTAAAGATACACCTGGGTCAAATTCCTCCATTCTAAGGATGAGACTCCCATGTTGATCATCAACCACCTAAAGAGTGTCCAGAACAACATGCAGCTTGCCGTCAAATCGATTCACACAGATAACAACACCGACTTCAAGAACCGCACCTTGGGTGATTTTCTCACTTCGGTCTGTATTTCTTAAACTTTCTCAGCTGCAAGGACTCCTCAACAAAATGGCATAGTGGAACGTCGCAATCACACTGTAGTGGAGGCGGCACGAACTATGCTGACCTAGTACAAGCTACCAATGTTCATATGAGCTGAAGCAATCGCCACGACATGCTACACTCATAACTGATCCATCATCAATAAGCGCTTCAACAAGACGCCGTACAAGCTCATCAACAACCGCACCCCGAACATCAACTACTTTCATGCATTCGCGTGCAAGTGCTTCATGAAGAACGACAAGGATGATCTCGGCAAGTTCAATCCAAAAGCAAACGAAGGGATCTTCATCGGCTACTCGACCTCATCCAAAGAATTCCGAGTCTACAACAAGAAGACGAAGACCGTCATAGAAAGCATTAATGTATCCTTCGACGAATTGGTAGACTTGGCTTCTGAACACCTCAGTTCAGAACCCGTGCTAACCGGCGTGCTAGCTTTCGATCAGTCTCGATCGGGAACCACACTAACTTTAGTAGATCATTCTTCGTCCAATATGTCGAAGACACATCGTTCTGATTTAGATCTACTTTTCGAACATTTTTACAATGGTTTTTATTTTCCCTCTAATTCTAACGACGATTCATTTAATGTAGATGGGGCTATTGTGGTATCTTCGCAGATCACTGGTCCTCCAACATCCCCCAACACGACATCGTCGAAGGACTCACCCTCAACGCCAACAATAGAGTCGACACCGTCTTCTAGCACGAATATGGATTCAACGACCGACTCCCCAGTGGTTCCATCAACACCAACCTCCCCAGAATCAGGTAACAGTACATCCCTAACGACACGGCTGAAGCTTCCTCGTCAACTACTGTGCCTGAACAAACACTAGCCATTCCATCTCTACACCCGACTCCATCTCTAGAGGCGGTCCAATACCTCCCTTCAGGCTTCTACGCCGACCCGGACAACTCTCAACTGTGCACTGACTCGCTACCACATACCAGGAAGTGGACTCGAGCACATCTAACTGAGCAGATCATTGGTGATCCCTCTGTTCCCGTTCAGACCAGAACTGTTGGTTCCCGTTTTTCTTAGACAAGATTAACAGATTTATTAGTTCGAGTTTATGTTTGACGGGGAAGCGTATTTAAAGAACTAACAGATATGATTGATAGATTTAGAACACACAATATAAAGAAACAGTATTTTAAGAACAAAATGAAATATTGAAGATTACTGTCGTTAGATATATAATAAGAACACCAACAACAGATTAAGAACTGTTTGGTGTGTGTGAGAGAGTGTAATTCTTAACAGGTTTGAGGATATAAAGCATAAGCATGAAACTCAGATTCTTCGTTAAGTCCTTAAGATTGTTAAGGAAGATCTCAACAAGAGACTTCCTTTTATACTACTCTAGGGGACCATAAAGCATGAGCTACTGTTAGAACGGATGGCATGAATAGTAGAACGAATGGCATGAACAGTTGTACTATTGCATTTAATGCCGCAGATGTCTATGTTGTACTAAGCCCTATTGAGTCCTCTCAGAGTTTGACACGTGTTGAAGTTGGACAGGGCATGTTGTCATGCAAGTTGATGGACAGGTCCTAGGAACAGTAGCAAGACATTTCTTCAATAGTGGCAAGATATTATAAATATCTTCCAAGTCTTTAGTCTGAACCGCAGAGGCTCTGTAAAGGGTTACAGAGGTTCTGAGGTCTGGTCTTCTGTAGAGCAGTCTTCACCGGGTTCCGAGTCTTTGGTCTTCTTTGTGTGTAAGACAGAGGTTCTGTAGGACACCTCTGTAGCTTCTGTAGCTTCTTGACCTTTATCTTTCGGAAGTGGCAGAGCCTCTGTAAGAGGCTTTCTTCACTTAGCCTATTTTTCACTACTTCTAAATACTTTTACGATTAGGAAGATTGAAGCTAACAATCTCCCCCTAAGTAGTGAAAAATAAAAATTTGACATTGAAGTACTTTAGGCTAAGTTAGATAAGACAGAGGTTAAACAATACCTCGAAAGTTCTTTCATTCAGAAATATGCCAGATGTATTTTACATTTGAGTAAGAAAGATAAACTGAAAATGGTTTGCAGAGATTTTGTTTGAGAATCAGATATTGGCGTCTTTGAAATCGTTGTAGCTTCTGTTGTCTCTTCCGACTTCTCTGATCTCGTTGTAGAAACTGACGCAGAGTTCTCTTAAGCGGATTGTAGCATCAATCTCTCTGATGAAAGCATCTGCAGCGTCTCTATCCATTTGCTCGGTATCTCTGTATTTTACAAGGTTTGCTCTGAACATGTTCAGAGTACTGGTTGCGTACTTCTGACAGTCCATGGTCACAAAAAGTTTGACTTTGCCTTGTGGGTTTTGAAATACTAACCCGAACCTTGGTTCTGTAATGATTGAGTTGGGCACAACGTCAGGTGGGCAGCGATCCTCTGGTGGTCGAAGGTTCAGATGTTTGAGACCAAGATCCTTTCTTACCAGAAAGTCTGTCAAACTTTAGATCAGAAGCCTTTCCCTCATTGCTTTTCTCAACACTTGATAGGCTCTGGTGTTTGGCTCTGTGTTGTAGTTGTCCTTCGTCCATTGCAGAAGGTCAGGTAGATCATAGGGATTCAGATTCCTTAGGTCAGCATCAGCGAAGGTGGTTTCTGAATTGTTTACCCTTCTGACTCTGTAAAGATTGTACCTGACCCTTGGATAGATTCTTGTAAAGGAGTACCTACAGAAGATTACATTTTTGATTTTGTGGATTGAGAAGACGTATGCTCTGGTTCTTGGCTTTGTTCTGGTGAAGATGTTCTCAAATTCTTCTCCGATCTTTGGACATGTGACGTGATCTGTTGGATGATTGGTCTGAAAGGGTTGTTTGTAGAGGTATTTGTATACCATTTATTCCATTTCTTCTGAGACTCTCCATCTGTCGAACAACTTCTACAGCTCTACCTGTTAGTGGAATGTCTGACAGAGGCTTCAATCTATATGCCCAGTCCTCTTCTTCAGGATTTGGAGTTTGGAAGGCATCAAAGGCGCTCTTCATCAATTTCTCTGTAGGCTTGGGCAATGATTTCTTTTTCTTGGGCTCTTCTGTCAGTTTCGCCTTTCCCTTGTCTTTGGCCTTTGGAGGTTCAGAACCTGTTGCCTCCGTAGGTTTGGGTGTTGGTGCTTCTGTTGGAATGATGGGTGTTGCCTCTGTAGGTTTTGACACTTGTGTTTGAGAGGACTTTTGTGGCGTTGGTTCTGTTGGCTTGATTGGCTCTGTAACCTCTGTTGGAGGTTCTTTGGTGACTTCTTCTGTGAGCTCGGTTTCTGTGGGTTGAGGAATGTCGAATCTTCTTGCCATTCGGAAAGATGATGTAAACCTCTGTCTTTCTTCCGCTCTTTGCGCCATTCGTTCAGTCATTGTGTTATGCATATTTCTTAGAACAAAAGCAGAGGTCTTTGCTCTTTTTGGTTTGTGGGCAATAGACTTTCTTCTTGGGATGGTTTGGGGTTTTTCTGTTGGTTTTGTAGTTGGGGAGGGAAGATCTTCTTCTGAAGAGGATGACAGATGTTGAGCATCTACAACAAACATTGTAGGGAATTCCACAGAGGTGGGTGTTTCCTCTGTGGTCTTTTGAGCTTCTGTTCCTCCGGGTTGTTGGTTTGTTGAAGGACTTTCTTCCAAGATGATTACCACAAGGGTGGTTGTTGCATCTGTGGTCTGTTGAGCAGTTTCTGGTACATGGGTTTCTTCAGCAGTTGATTATACAGAGATGGGTGTTGTCTCTGTGGTCTGTTGAGTTGGTTGTTGTTGGGTTTGTTTTGGAGGGGCTTGGTTGATGGGTTCTGCGGCTATTGGTGGAGTTGGAAGTCCTATGCTCGTAGCTTTCTCCCTTGTATTCTCCCCCTCAGGATGATCTGATGGACCAGGGTGGTCATCATCAGAGTCATCCTGGTCCTTATCAGAAGTACCCTCTGCTCTGCAAGAAGCTTTGGGTTTCTTTGGTAGTTATGCTCTTGCGGCCATCAACTTTGCGCATACATCATCACAGAGGCCGAATAAAGTTGCAAGCTCTGCTTCTGTGTTGAAGCGCATTCTACCGACACTTCCTCTGAACTCTTTAACGTAGTTAGCATTTGCAGTAGTGAAGGAGACGATGACTTCTGTGACCTGGTTTATCACATTCTGCCCGAGCTCTGTTAGTTGTGCTCTGGTCATGTAGTCTTTAGGCTGCATCAGCACAGTGTTGTGCATTGCTTCTTCTTGTACGTGTTTCAGGTCCTTCTGTAGATCTGCAAGTGTAATGCCTTTTGCTTTGTTGGATTGCTTGTTCAGTTGTTCAAGGAAATGTTTGACTGATTCCTTGAACGCAGAAGTTCCGGCTATCCCGAATTCTTTGGCGGCAGAAGTGGCAGTTGTTTCAGCAGAAGATTTCATCTGGGTAATGGCGGATTTCACCTCTGTGGACAGATTGTCCATTTTGGTGTTCAGATTTAGTAAGGCCGTCGATGTTGTCTCTGCAAAAGATTTGAAAGAGCTTTTCAACTCTTTCATGGTTTGGTTCACAGAGGTAACAAGGGTTTGGAACTCATCCCTTGATACTTGTGTTCCTGTGGTAACCTCTGGAGGAACACATTCATCTCCAGAGTGAGTCCCTGCTCCTGGGACACCTTCGTTCACCCTTGTTTGTACGTTGGGGGTGGAAGGATTTCCATCTGATCTTCGAGAAGAAATTTGAGTTTTAATCTCTACAGAAGTTCTGCGAAGAACAGTGTCCAAATCCACTCCAGAGGTGGGTATCGGAATGTTCTTCTTTTGACTTGGAGACTTGTCTAGAGTCACTTCGTCTTTGTGCTCACTATTTCTCTCTGAAAGAAGTTTTGGCCCTAAATTGTGCGTGGCAGAGGAAACGAATTCCTCTATAGGGTGTTCTAGTGTGATATGGGGCGATGGATCACGAACTATAGGTGAGTCTCTCTGAGGAGACTCCCTAAGAATGGATTCCCCAGTTTCTGTGGGCGCAGAGGTTGAAAGAATAACCTCTGGCTGGATGAGTTGGGTTTGGATCGAGCTGTGCTGCTCTTGTTCAATAACACCTCCTGCAGCTAGACCTGCGGTGTTAGAAGTGTGGGTTGCACTGGGATGGGTTTGAGGATGCGTGCCTTCTAATTCTACGGCATCTTTTTCTATTCCTTTTTCTTTTCCTCCCATTCTATCTAAAGCCTCTTTAACCTCATCTCTATTCCACTCATCTTCTGCTTGTAGCCTAATCCTTTCCCTAGTGGCATCATCTGACATATCGATTTCTTCTATACCTTCTTCTGAAGCTGGGCTTGTACTCCTTCCGTGGACGTTCAATCCCTGTTGGATGAAGGGGTTCTGTAGAATGTTTGGAGTTTCAGCCGGTTGATCTCTGGGGGTTTGGTCATCATCATGCAGATTTGTGTCAACGCCAGAGATAGAGAAGTCTTGTTCTTCTGTGGTGTGGTGGTCAAGTGGTGGTGCATTCCACCCAACTGTATTTAGGAAGTTAGCAATGTCAGGGTGTTGAAGGAAATCATTTAAGCTACCTTGATGAGCGAACCGATCTGGGGATTGATAAGGTGATTGATATCCCTCTTCTGCAACTTCTTTTTCTGCAGTCTCTTCCTCTGCAGTTTCTTCGACCCGGGTCTCTGCGACCTCTTCTTCAACAACTTCTGTGGCTGCCTCTTCTGCGATGGTAACCATTTGATCAAGTGGTTTCCCATGCTTCTTTTTGTTCTTCCTCCTCTTGGGTTTTGGTGCCCCTCCTTCTGGGGGTTTTGATTTCCTTTTCTTCTTTTGTTTTGGAGAAGAGGGAGGAGCAGAGGAGCCAACTTCTGTGGCATGAGGAGGTGAAGGTTGAGTTTCTGTAATGCTTGTAGAGGTGCCTTCTGCAGTTTTCCTCTTTTTTGTTTTTGGGGTGGAGGCAGAGGCTTTAGAAGAAGACTTCTTTCCCATGAGCTCGGCTCGTTTGGCTATAAAACTAAGTTGGATTGCCATGTGTTTTGCCAGTTTCTGCTCCTTCGCTTCCGTAGAGAGGGGTTCTGCAACTATTGTTCCTAGGGGGACACCTAAACGCGGGGGTGTCACAGGGCTCGATTTTGGAGTCCTATGATCGTGTATATACTCTAACTTAAGGGTTTTGTTCTTGGCATAGCTCAGAAGCTTCTTTGAAAGAGGTCTGCAGTGGGTGTAGCCATCTACATGATCGGTGGGGATGTGTTTGTTCATTGGGAACTGTTTGGGAGTTGGCCCTTCCATTGGCCAGTTCTGCATCATCAGCAGAGGTTCGAACAGGACTCCCAATATCCTTTGGAATTGCAGAGGCGGTAGATACTTAGGATCGTTCTCTCTTGCCTTTTTGGTGTTGTTCTTTCTGTCGATCGTATTGATGATCTCCTGCAACATGATGGTCGCGTAATCGAGTGGGAGATCGTAGTAGACCCCATACATGATGGTTAAGATCTGGTGCGAGCTCTGGTCAATGCTGCCTATCTTCCCTGTAAGGCATCTGTTGAGGATCGAAAACAAGGTGTTCCACAGAGATGGTAGTCTGCCTTTGCGGAAGTCATTTCTGTTCCTTAGGTGGGTGTTGTACCCAAGCATTTCTACAAAACGACAAAGCTCGTCGTCTGTTTGTTGTTCTGCATATGTTTTCAGTCCAAGAAGACCCCTTGTTGGTAGATTGAACTCAAGAGAAAACATTGTTTATTGAACTTGAGTTCCAAATGGTCAGATTTGTCTGGCTTTGAGATGTACCCTTTGATAAGTGAATCATATTTATCATATCGGCAACTTTGCCAAAATTGGTTCAAATACCTAACAGGTATTTTCTTTGGGGTTCTTGAGAGTAAAGGAAAGAGAATATGGTTTTCCATGATGTGTAGAAGAAGGGCATGGGCTTCGCCGAAAGCAGTGAGTGAGGGGACCAAATAGCAGTTATTGGATTTGATGGGTAGTACTTTTTCAAAGTGCTCCTTTGCGATAAAGTTTTGGAGATGGGTGGTCGGAGCAAAGTCTGATGAGTCGCCGGAATCTTCTTGTTCGGCATTTTTGGCGAGGTGGGGGTTTTCTGAATGTTCAGAATGAGCAGGGGAGTGTTCGGGTGAGTTCGCCAGAGAGTGTGCAGGGGAGATAGCTTGAGAAGATGAAGCCATTGGTAATGAGAATAAGATACTTGCAGGTTTTTGCAGGGTTTCGCCGGAGAAGAATGAGGGTTCGTAAAGATTTTATGAGAGGGTAAGCTTGGGTTTTATAGGTGGGTAAAACGGTAGAATTCGAAAGGGTAAAAATATTTGGCAATGGATAAATATTTGGAATCCGTACTTGAGTTAGAACGGCGGGTTCAACTTTCCAAAAAAAAGTGCCATGTACGCCCAATGAAAATGAGACACGTAGGCCATGTCAGAGGATGACAGGACGTCGTGCGCGGCCCATTAATGCTAGGCGCGTGGGGTTGTTCTTAGCCACATGATTTTCACTCTCAGTAAAAGTAACCGTTACTGTTTACAGAAATGCCCAAATACCAAATTCACAGAAGCTTTGTGGTTTACAGAAGATATGTGATTTTGAAAATCTTGGATTTTCACCCTTTTCTCATATATCTCATTGTTATCATGACTCTGTAGGTTCTATTTTGACCAAAACATTTGTAAAAGCATTGGAGAGGATTAATAGGATTTTAGTGAAGAAACTTCGTTCACAGAGGTTTTGAGGCTCTGTAGGAACTTGCAGAAGCTCTGTCAGGGCCAGCAGAAGCTCTATGAGTGAAAATTTCTCATAACTAAAAATCTATTAACAATTTTGATCATCCAAGTTTTTATTTGCATTAAGAATTGTTTTTCGGACATATTTGAAATTTGGTGTCCGAGAAAATTATTTTGGAAAAAGTTTTGTGCGAGAAGGTCATGGTGTGTGTATTTGTGCGTATTCGGTTTCCGAGATAAATTTGCGATTACAGAGCAGTGTTCTGGCAGAACTTCTGTTTAGCTCAGCAGAAGCTCTATGACCTCAAATTTCTCATAACTAAAAAATTATTAAAAGTTTTAATAATTTTATTTTTGAAATGTTATTCCCAGTATTTTTAGGACGTATTTGACAACTTTTGTCCTAGAAAACAGTTTTCAAAAACCTTTTGTACGAGACATACCTTTTGGTTCTTCTTTTCTCGGCAGTGATGTCTGACTTCTGACGATATAGATTCATCGACACTCTTCTTTGGCTCCCCCTTGAAAGATTAACCTCTGTAGATCATTTCAAGGTTTCTTTTGTTCCCCCTTGATCTAACCATTTTTGTCGATCAAGTTACTTTCTTTTGCTCCCCTTGATCTAACCATCTCTGTATATATCAAGTAATTTCCTTCTGCTCCCCCTTGACCTATGCTTGGATCAAAATAGGATAAGTTTTGCATAGTACATAGGTCATGTTTACAAGAGGTTCTGTAGGGGTCGTCAGAGGTTCTAAGCAGACCGACAGAAGCTCTGTGATTTCAAGAACTATTTAAGATTGAGAATTTACATACAGAAAGAAATCAATCAAAGCAATAAATAAAGCAATATATTTATACACAAATTTACAGAAGATAAGCTATATTTACAGAGGATTTTCACGTCATATTGATCATTCCTAACTTACCCACCAAAAAATTGAATCTTTTCTCGTCTAAAGCTTTGGTGAATAAGTCCGCGAGTTGGTATTCTGTGGGCACAAAATGCATCTCGATTGTACCGTATTCAACATGATGTTTCAAGAAGTGGTACCTTATATCAATATGCTTCGTTTTTTAATGTTGCACATGATTGGCAGAGATGGCAATGGCACTTTTGGAATCACAGAAGATGGGTATCCTGATTAGGATGTGGCCGTAGTCTTTTAGCTGAGTCTTCATCCACAGAACCTGAGAACAACAGCTAGCAGCAGCAACGTATTCAGCTTCTGCCGTAGATGTTGACACACACTTCTGCTTCTTGGAGGTCCAACTGACTAGCTTACCACCTAGGAATTGACAATTCCCAGAGGTACTCTTTCTGTCGAGCATGCATCCTCCATAGTCTGAATCTGTATAAGCTTTAAGACAAAAGCCAGAGTTCTGTGGATACTAGAGACCAAGATTTTTGGTCCCCTTTAGGTATCTAAAGATTCTCTTAACAGCATCATAATGTGATTTCTTAGGATTAGCTTGATAACGTGCACAAAGACATGTGGCATGCATAATGTCAGGTCTGCTAGCAGTTAAGTATAACAGAGATCCAATCATGCCTCTGTAGAGAGTGCATTCTACCGAGATGCCATCTGGATCTAAGAATAACTTATTTCCAGTGGCCATTGGAGTTTTCATGGAAGAGGTATCAGAGAGGCTATACTTGGAAAGAATGCCAGAGACATATTTGGCCTGATTTATAAAAATTCCCTCTGATGATTGTTTGACTTGGAGTCCGAGGAAGAATGTTAATTCTCCCATCATACTCATTTCAAACTCACTTTGCATGAGTTTTTCAAAACTTTTGCACTCTTCTGTATTAGTAGACCCAAAAATTATGTCGTCCATATAGATTTGTACAAGCATTATTTCGCTGTTTTTACGTTTATAGAATAAGGTAGTATCTGTTGTACCTCTATCGTAGCCATTGACTAGATGAAAGGTAGAAAGTCGTTCGTACCATGCTCTTGGACCCTGTTTCAGTCCGTACAGAGCCTTTTCAAGGTAGTACACATGCCTTGGGAACTTTGAGCTTTCAAACCCTGGTGGCTGATTTACGTAAACCTCTTCTTGGATTTCACCGTTGAGAAAAGCTGATTTCACGTCCATCTGATAGACTTTGAAACCTCTGTGGGCTGCGAAGGCTAAGAATATTCTTATTGCTTCGAGCCGTGCGACAGGGGCAAAAGTGTAATCGTAGTCTATGCCTTCTTCTTGTCTATATCCCTTGGCCACTAATCGTGCTTTGTTTCTGATGACCACTCTATCTTCATCCTTCTTATTTCTGTAGACCTAGTTAGTCCTAATGGCCTGTTTCCCCCGTGGCAGAGGTACTAGAGTCCAGACTTTGTTTCGCTCAAACTGCAGAAGCTCATCTTGCATGGCGTCTACCCATTTTGGGTCGTCAAGGGCTTCAGAAATCTTATTTGGCTCTATCACACTAATAAAGTTCGTAAAGAAACAAAAATTAGCAGTGGCAGACCTTGTTTTTACCGTGTCAGAGGGTTCACCAATTATTTGGCTTGGAGGATGGCTTTTTGTCCACCGAGTTGTGTGTGGATGATGGTCACCAATGTCATCGAATTGTTCTTCAGAGGATTCTTTTTGTTCTTCTTCTTCTTCTTCTTCTGGTGTAGCCTCTATCGTAGTGCGTGCCTTTGTAGTTGATCCTACAGTTTGTGGAATGATTGGTATGAGTGGTGGTGGAGTTTGTTCCCTTTGAAGGAGTATAGACTTGGTCCTATATATCCTCTGTTATTGGTTCCTCTGTGGATTGTGGAGTTTGTTCTTCAGCAGCTTCTGTGGTCGTTTTCCTTTGTGTTTCATCTTCTGTAGACTCTTCCTCAGCATTTGCATCTGTAGCATTTATAGAAGAAGATGAATCATTATTTGAACCAGATAGAGTCATACCTGTAGGATTTTGACCGACAAAAGATTGTTCTGCAGAAGCTCTGATTGTTCCAACAGAGGGATCAATGTCGTCGTGGAACATCTCTAGAAATAGAAGATTTAAGTCTTCTTTTGTTTGTGAGATGCCAGAGGATTCCCCTTTAAGTCCGAGTTCTGAACTGATTTGATCAGAAGTCTTTTGGAATGAATCATCAAAAGAAACATTGATGCTTTCTACGATCTTTCGAGACTTTGTAAGGTATACTATGTAGGCTTTGGAAGTGGCAGAGTATCCAATGAATTTTCCTTCGTCAACTTTTACCTCAAACTTTCCTCTGGAATCTCTGTCGTTTAAAACAAAGCATTTACATCCAAACACATGGAAAAACTTGATGTTTGGCCGCCTTTTGTTGATCAGTTCGTAAGGAGTCTTGATGTGTCTTTTCACAATGGTTGAACGATTCTGTGTATAACAAGCAGTAGAAATCGCTTCTACCCAAAAGGTCATCGATAATCCGTATGCTGATAGCATAGTTCTTACGGCCTCCACGAGCGTTTGATTATTTCTTTCGACTACGCCGTTCTGCTGTGGAGTGCGTGCGGCAGAGAAGTTCTGTGATATTCCTTCTGTAGAAAGATAGGCTTCAATGACAGAGTTTTTAAATTCTGTGCCATTGTCACTTCTTAACTTCTGTATTCTGCATTCTTAAAGAACTTGGATTCTTTTCATTAGATTAATCAAGATGATTGGAACATCTGATTTCTTTCGGACAAATTCAACCCATGTGAATCGCGAATACTCATCAATTAAGACAAGTATGTATTTCTTACCACCTAGGCTCTGTATGGCAATGGGACCACAGAGGTCGACATAAAGCATGTACAGAGGCCTAGTGCAAGACACATCTGTTTTGCCTCTGTGGGAAGCTCTTCTGAGTTTTCCTATTTCACAGGCAGAACACAAATGATCCTTATTAAATTTAACATTAGGCAAACCTTTAACTAGATCAAGTTTGACCAGTTTATCCAAGGTGTGAAAGTTCAAGTGACAGAACCTGTTATGCCATAACCAGGCTTCCTCACTTTTGCAGGCTACAAGGCAAACTTTGTCCTTGTTCTTGGAACTGAAATTCATCAGATACAGATCACCTCTTCTTTCGGCTCGCAGAAGTTCCATTCCTGTGTCTTCACTTTTCAGAGAGCAGAAAGTTCTTTAGAATAACACATCGAATCCTGTATCACAAAGTTGGCTTACACTGAGTAGGTTGTGTTTAAGGCCATCCACATATGCAACTTTGTATACATAAACATTTTCCTTCTTTATGACTCCATAGCCTTTGATGTGTCCCTTTTTGTCGTCTCCAAAAGTTACAGATCCACCATCGAGTGTTTCTTTGTACGTGGATAGTAAACTTCTGTCGCCAGTCATGTGCCTTGAGCATCCGGAGTCTAGATACCAGATTGGCACATACCGCTTCTGCAAGACAATCACAGAGACTTAGGTACCCATATCCACATGGGTCCAATATTGTTAGAATTTTTCAAGTTTGCCTTTGCATTCTTGAAATACATTTTATCTTTTGTAGAAGAATCAGATTGTTTCTTTGTAGGTTTTGACTTTTGAATTTGAGTAGAGAGTAAACAATCTTGACTGGAGAAGTGATTATTTAGTTTGAACATAAGATCAAAGCAATGACAATATAGAATATGAGACGTGATTTGCTTGAACTTTTCATTGAATTCATTGAACTGAGCCACAGAGGCATTACATTCTTTCTTAACACTAGATTTCCTATTACAAGAAGATCTATGAATACTAGAATGTTGTTTGCAAAAGCTTTGTTTAGTTCCTGCCTTCTGTGAGTCTCTTCTGTGGTGAACATCTTTCTTCACTGTCACAGAGGAAAAAGATTTGTTAACTTTAGGCCATTTTCCCTTTTGTTGCCAAGTGGGATTTTCGTTAATTTGCCTTAAAGGTTTTGAAAATTTTGAACTTTTAGGATCTACAGAGGTCTTCTTTTTAAGATTTAACATATCAAGCTCAGCAGAGGTTTTGACTTGTAAATACAAGTTTAGAAAATCTGGGCATATAGGTATCTCTGTGATTTTTTCTTTTGGAGAAATAGTTCTGTTAAGAACTTCAGAAGAGAATTTAACATCCTCTGTGTCATAGTGAACTATCCCTGATGTAACATCTGTCTCTGAGTCGTCAGAAGATGAATCGTCCTCATATACAGAGGTTGAGTCATCTCTTTCGACAGAGGCTGGATTTTCCGAACATGTATCGTACGAGCTTTCTTAATCTGTAGAATAACTTTCATAGACGGCAGAGGTTTCTGATAAGATCTCTTCAGCGAGAATTTTATCTACAGAAGATGTACAAAAGTTTTCTAAAACGTTTGTTTTCCATACTTCCAAAATTTCCTTTTCAATTATTTCTTTAAGTTTTTCTTCTGAAAATGTGGGTTTAAACTCAGGAGCTTTTGCCGATAATTTCTTTTCGACATTTATCATACAAACAAAAGCAACCTGCGTTTGAGTCTCTGGTTTACCAAACTTAAAGATACCAATCTGATCTTGTGTTTTCAGATATTTCTTTGGTTTGATTCCTCTATTGACAGAGGTTGAAGATGATGAATTTGTGTTTTCAAACCACACATTGATCATCTTCGTATGTTTCCTCAACTGAGGTTCCACAGAGATTTTAGCCCTTTTACTTACAGAGAGTAAGTTTGGAAAATATGGTTTGTTCGTTTTTTCTAACACAAACAGAGAAGACAGAGGTTTAATTCTTTTGTCTTCAACACCTAGGGTAATATCATCGGACCCTATACCCCGTCTTCCTATTTGTGAGTTTACTTTCTCATACACCTTCTGTGCATCTTTATAGTTTTTAAGTAAAACATCTCTTCTGAGTAGATCTTGACAAAGTATCTCTCTCTCTCTCTTTGAAAGTATTCTTTGAGAGCTCTTATGTCTGTTGTTTCACTCCTAGAAACTGAAAGTTCTTTTCTTTTGACTTTTAGAGCAGAGGTTAATTCAGAAATTTGACTTTTTAAAGGATCTAGATTTTTGTTCCAATTCTTTTCTACTCTTTCCTTTTCTTAAAAATTTTTGGCTTTTTCATGAGTGAGAAGCCTTACTTATCTCTCATTAAAGGTGAGTCTTTTCTGAATGCTTTCATTTATCTCTTTTAGTTCAATCAGTTCAATGTTAAGTTTAAGTAAATTATCATCTACAGAATTAGTACAAGAGGTAGAGTTTGAAGTGGATACCTCAGTGTCAGTGCCGGAGTCGACTTCTGCCATGCCACAGAATAGGGCATTGGTAGTGTATTCATAGTCAGAGGTAGAGTCTGACTCGAAGTCCTCCTTGTTCGCCTCAGAATGCCCTTTGTTTGCCATTAGGGATTTTTGCGCATAATACTCAGCCTTCTTTTTGTAAAAAGTTGAGTCCTTCTGGGGGCGATTTGGTCTACTTCTGCATTCATTTGCGAAATGACCTGGCTTCCCGCAGTTGAAACAACCTTAGGAAGTGTTTCCAGCACGATCGTCGGACTTCTGTCGGTCTCCACCTTTCTCCGTTCGGCATTCGTTTGCGTAATGACCAGGCTTGCCACACTTGTAGCATTCTTGTTGTGTGTGGCTCACCTTGTCATCTGACCTCTGTCGGTCATTACCTTTGTAGTTTCTGTCGCTTGACCTCTGTCGGTCATTTCTATCATCTGACCTCTGTCGGTCACTCGATTCTTCTCTTCTTCCATCATCTCTTCTATCACCTCGGTTGTCTCTGCCATATCGATCAATTCCTGAACCCCTCTGGTTTCCTCTGAACTTTCTTGTCAACAGAGCTAAGGATTTAGCTAATGACGCAAGAGTTATCTCTTCTTCTACCAACTCGTCTTCTTCGTTATCAACTATCACTATCTTCATTTTCTCCTTCTTCTTCTCCTCTGTTGCTCTCTCATTTCTCGGTCTCTCTGCAGCCTCTGTAGATTTACTAACCAATGCGTATGGTGCAATGGTTAGTGTTTTAGCCTGTGCTATTTGAGGCTCCTGTGCGACTAGTGTTCCATAGAGATCAGAGAGTGTCCAGGAGTCTAGATCTTGGTTTGTTTGTAAAGACATAGATAACTGGAGCCACTCATCATTCAGGCTCTTTAGAAACATGACGTTATTTTCTTCCGAGGTTCTGTGAATGCCATACTTTCTACATTTGTTTATGAGAGAGTTGAACCTGTCGTACGTCGTTTGCAGAGATTCTGTTGCAGAGGCTCTGAAGGCATGATATTCATTTATGTATTGTGCCCTTCGGTTCTTCTGCGTTTTAGCACCCCCTTCCAACTGTCTTTCTAATTCTTTCCAAAGATCTTGCGCTGTTTCACATGCATCTAAGGATTGAAAAAGTTCGTTGGGGATAGCCATGATCAATATTCTTTTTGTTTTCTGTACAAGTTCATCTTCTGCCCTATCTTCATCTGACCATTCTCCTTTTGGCTTAGGTCTTTGACGTTCAGGGATTTCAAGAGATTCAGCAGTAGTTGGTACTCGTGGTACTATTATCATGGGAACTTGAGGAGGGTTGTAAAGATATTGGACGAGATTTTTTTTCAGTACCTTCAAAGAAATGGATCATTCTTATCTTCCATTGAGGATACTCATCTCGAAGGAGAGTAGGAGGCTTGGTTAGTGAACCAGCAGTGAAAAAGTTATTTGTATTTGTCATTGTAAGAGTTTCGAAGGTTCTGGAAAGATAATATGACGAAAGAGTATGAGTCTGATAATCTGGAAGGTTTTCTGGGTTTTAACAGTTCCCAGAGTGCACTTTAATGGATTTTTAACCTGGAAAAAATAGTTTCTTTTAAGAATACCATTTTCGAATAAATCGAAAAATGATAGGAAAACAGAAACTTTTCAACGAAATGAAGAACAGGTTAAAACAGAATGATGTCTATCACAAATCTTGTAACAAAGAGGATCACTTGATATTAAAAATCAAGGATAGTTCTGATACCAATTGTTGGTTCCCGTTTTGCTTAGACAATATTAACAGATTTATTAGTTCGAGTTTATGTTTGATGCGAAAGCGTATTGAAAGAACTAACAAATATGTTTGATAGATTTAGAACACACAATATAAAGAAACATTATTTTAAGAACAAAATGATATATTGAAGATTACTGTCGTTCGATATATAATAAGAACACCAAGAACAGATTAAGAACTGTTTGGTGCGTGTGAGAGAGTGTAATGCTTAACAGGTTTGACGATATAAAGCATAAGCATGAAACTCAGATTCTTCGTTAAGTCCTTAAGATTGTTAAGGAAGATCTAAACAAGAGACATCCTTTTATACTACTCTAGGGGACCATAAAGCATGAGCTACCGTTAGACCGGATGGCATGAATAGTAGAACGGATGGCATGAACAGTTGTACGTGGTGTATTGCATTTAATGCCGCAGACGTCTATGTTGTACTAAGCCCTATTGAGTCCTCTCAGAGTTTGACACGTGTTGAAGTTGGGCAGGGCATGCTATCATGCAAGTTGATGGACAGGTCCTAGGAACAGTAGCAAGATATTTCTTCAACAGTGGCAAGATATTATAAATATCTTCCACGTCTTCAGTCAGAACCGCAGAGGCTCTGTAAAGGGTTACAGAGGTTCTGAGGTCTGGTCTTCTGTAGAGCAGTCTTCACCGGGTTCCGATTCTTTGGTCTTCTTTGTGCGTAAGAAAGAGGTTCTATAGGACACCTCTGTAGCTTCTGTAGCTTCTTGACCTTGATCTTTCGGAAGTGGCAGAGCCTCTGTAAGAGGCTTTCTTCACTTAGCCTATTTTTCACTACATCTAAATACTTTTACGAATAGGAAGATTGAAGCTAACAAGAACCACCGTCGATTCTGAAGACGCCACCCTGACACTTATCAGCAACACGCAAAAACGGGCAGCTACGAGGAACGAGTGCCTCTTCTCCATTTTCTTGAGTCATGTTGAACCATCATCAGTCAGAGAAGCCTTGAATGACCCGGACTGGGTGATCGCCATGCAGAAGGAACTGAACGAGTTTGAGAGTCTCAAGATATGGCATATGGTCCCGCGTCCGAAAAACAAGACGGTCATCGGCACCAAATGGATATTCAAGAACAAGAAGGACGAAAATGGGATCGTCGTTCGGAATAAGGCTAGATTGGTAGCGAAAGGGTACAGACAACAAGAAGGTATCGACTATGAATAGATGTTTACACCAGTCGCACGTATAGAATCCATACGCATGTTCCTTGCGTACGTCGCTCATAAGAACTTCACCATTTTTAGATGGACGTGATGACGGCGTTTCTCAACGGCAAACTCAAGGAATAGGTGTACGTCTCCCAACCTGACGGCTTCGTAAGTACCTCACATACGAATCATGTGTACTCACTTGACAAGGCGCTTTACGGTCTGAATCAAGCACCGAGAGATTGGTATGATGCCCTGTCCACGTTTCTCATAAACGCAGGGTTCTCCAAAAGTAAAATCGACACTACTCTCTTCGTCAAGAGAGAAGGTAAGGACATAATTTTAATTCAAATCTATGTCGATGACATTATCTTCGGTACTACAAACCCCAAATATTGTCATAACTTTTATGTCCTCATGAAAGCCCATTTTAAAATGAGTATGATGGGTCAGATGATTTTTTTCTCGGTCTACAAGTTAAACAACTGTCGACCGGGATATTCATCAATCAACCTAAGTACATCATGAACATTCTTCGGAAATTCCAGATGGAAAATCGTACACCCATGAAGACTCCTATGTCACCGGGTACAAAGTTACACACCAATCCTAACGGAAAGGACGTGGACACCAGTACCTATAGAGGAATGATTGGTTCCCTGATGTATTTGACGGCCAGTAGACCGGACATCATGTTCTCTACCTTTCTGTGTGATCAGTTTCAATCTAAATCGAAGGAGTTACACCTTGATGCGGTTAAACCTATTTTACGCTGTTTAAACGGTACTGCTGATCTTGGCCTTTGGTACCATAAGGATACATGTTTCAAACTCATGACTTTCTCGATTGCTGATCATGCAGGAGTATGCTTGACAGGAAAAGCACAACGAGTCACGTCCAGTTCCTTGGCGATAAGTTGGTTAGATGGGCCTCAAAGAAGCAACCGTGTGTCTCCACATCCACTGCAGAAGCGGAGTACGTGGCCGCGGCTAGTTGTTGTTCCTAAGTGATCTGGATGCGCACACAGCGAAAGGACTACGGGTTCCTATACTCGCAGATCCCGATCTATTGTGACTCGAAGAGTGCCATCCCCATCACCAGCTGTAACACCCAAAAATTAGGGTCAATTTAAACCTTAAAGTTTAACAAGGTTAATCATGAAAGCATCCAACTTTTATACATAAGTAGAGAATTAACTATGAGGATTCATATATACAATTCAAAATTCTCCAAAACAACCTATTTATCTATTCTAGTCAAATAAGATAAGATTAAACTGGTTGTCTAAGTCATTCATCAAAAGCATCCTCGTATCAGTTAACTTCTCCACTTAACATCAACAAGTTGAATACTCAAAAGCACTCATCCCTCTTCCCTTTACTTCCCCGAGCTAGTACCTGGTAAGAAAATTTAATTTGAAACGATTAGGCTTATGCCTAGGGAGAACATCCAATTTCGAATTAAAACATTAACAACCTTGAAAACTCAGATATTCGAAGCATATAAACAAACCTGGTTTGCCACCATTCTTACCGTACTCGTACTCATCTTGTGATGACAGGAACATACCCGATCCCATGAGTAGGACTAACATTCAGAAAGTCATATCATCACATACGAGAGCCTACTAAGAATCATTATAGATTCTAGACCATAGCTCATATCTAAGAAATTACAAGTTACTTTATGTCTATTTCTTGAAGTGGAAATAGAAATAGCAATCATCCCTTGCCCATTCCACATTAATCAAATATAAATGGGAATAGCAATCATCCCTTGCCCATTCCACATTTATCATCACCTTTCGAAATAGGAATTACTATTTACTTTATGCCTATTCCACGTTTCTCATCACATTTCGAAATGGGAATTACAATTTACTTTATGCCTATTCCTCATTTCAGGTCAACGGGAATTACAATTTACTTTATGCCTATTCCACGTTTCAATTAATGCATCGCCTAAGGATCCATTACACTTACTAGCATATATGTAAAATAACATAAACATGCAACATCTCATATCATATTCCCAACGCTAAGAATCCCAGATAACTTATCGTATCCTTATCCTTAATTGTCCCCCCTTCGGCGACTTAGCATGGGGGTTCTGCTATATTCGGGTTCTTAACTGGATTCCAAAAGAAACCTAATCTCATTCTATTTTGGATCACCATCGATTTTGGATCCAGTTCGGATCCATTCCGGATCACTCTAATTCCAGAATTCAGTTCATACCGAATCCTAAGCCCAATTCCGAAACTACTTAATACCGGATCCAAAGCCCACTTCCAGAATTTCCTATTTCGGGAACCTAAAACCTACTTCCGGAATTTCCTATTTCCGGAACCAAAACTCACTTCCGGAATTTCCTATTTCCAGAACCAACACCCACTTCCGGAATTTCCTATTTCCAGAATTCACTTATACCGGAACTGATCCCAATTCTGGAAATTAATCCATACCGGAACCAAATTCCGGAACCTCAATTCTGGCATTCGATAACACGTCAAATTCACTCAATAATCTCATCTAAAATCAGATTGTTGCTCGACTTTAATTCAATACAAATATACCAAATCATTTAGACAGTTTATATACAAAATCTGATTCAATTTCAACTGATAATTTCTAGATGAAAGCGATGAACTCACCTGAAGAAGACGAACTCACTTCTTTCTGCACAATCCAAGCTTAATCTGCTGTCAAGGCTTTTAAACACCTGTTCAGAAGATAAATTGCTCATAACCAAACATCTATCAAAAGTTTGATTTGAAATCATAGCTGAATTTCTTACCAAAACTTTATTCTTCTTCTTCTTCTTCTTCTTCTTCTTCTTTCTCTCTGCCTAAAACCGACTCTAGTAAGATTGATTTGAGATATTATCTCAATCAGATTACTTACCCAAACCTTAAGTAATCTCAACTTACAAGTAATGACCAAATAGACCTTCAAGTTAATTTTCAATACTAACTTTAAGCTTTGGTCAAAATACACAATCAACCCTGGAGTTTATATTTACAAATAGTCCACAAACTTAGACTAAATTACAAATCAATCCTATTCATATTAAAATATAATATAATGGAAATTCAAGGTGATACACCAGCAATCCGGTCCAGCACACGAAGACCAAACACATAGACATGCGGTACCACTTCATGAAGGATCATGTTAAACGAGGTACGATCGAACTCTATTTCTTAAGTAAAGAAAATCAGTTAGCAGACCTTTTTACCAAAACCTTGGATAAAAAACGATTTAATGAACTTGTGTCCAAGTTGGGTATGCTAAATCTAAAAGTTTGATACAACATTGCACTCGTTACACCTTCCCTTCACTTAGGGTTAACTATCTCTCACATATCCTAAGTTTACTCGGATATGCACAAGATACACTTGTCTCTTAGTGCAGTCTAGGTGTCTCGAGTACATCGGTGTATCGTCGTCTGTATTTTCTATAAGATTTCCTTTTATTTTGTTTTTCTGCATGTTTCTTTAGTTTCATTTACTGTTAGCCTTTGTTTTTCCGTTTGCACTTCCCGTACCACTAACAATGCCTCTGAAGGGTTTTCACCAAAGTCCAAATCAACAAGGTATGTATTCCCAATCTTTGAAAATTTGATGGGGAGAATTGTGAATTTTCAAAGTTGAGGGGGAGAATTATTATTTTGAAAAGTTGAGGGGGAAAATTGTTATTTTGAAAAGTTGAGGGGGAGAATGTTCATTTTTAAAACATAAAGGGGGCGAAAAATTATTTTCCAAAAGCTTAAGGGGTGAAATCAGGTTTAATCTACCTATACAGGTATAGTTTGTCAATAAGTCAAAGGTGAGAGAAGTCGAGACCGGGAGAGGGAAACAACCCAGTACCCGAACACACTCCGAGATCTGGGCCGGTATATAAACCGGTTTCCTTTATTTTATCCTCACAATTTTCAAATCTTTCGCGCTCAAAACCTCTCCTGAACCATCTTCTTCTCACGCAATCGATTTCAACTCCGATCAGACTCCGATTTCATCTCTGATTACGAGGTATGTTTTCTAATATTCATGAAATCTCTAATCGATCACGCTCCACCAATCGATCGAAGTGTTTGGGGCTCGATTTGACATATTGTAATCGATCGGCGCCGCTAGGGTTAAAACCCTTCGGTTCGTTCGATTTGCTCGAATCGATCTCTCAAGACCGCGATTAGGGACTCGACGAGGGGTTCTCTGTTGATTATCGATAATATTTTCAAGTATCGAGTCCCCGATTTGAGTTTCTCGTATCTCGATAACCATTTTGGCGACTCCCGGGTTAGACATCGGGGTTGCGACACCCGGGGCCGAAGACTCCCAGGTTTTTCCCTCTCCCGGGTCGTCTCCCGGGATGGCGTTGTCCCGATATCTCTTGGTTCCATATTATAGTACCAGTTCCGGATAACTCCCGGTACGGGTAAGTGCTTGGTTATCTCTCGGTTCCGGCCCTAGTCTCGGTTCCATGGAACTCCCGATTCCCATTCCGGGTACGACCATTCTCGGTCCCGATTTCGGTTCTGGGTTAGGCTTGTCCCGAGGTGCCAGTTGATTATTGTTTTGACTCTACTTGTCCCGATATAATTTATGATCACACTCGGGTCATTATGCACCACGGGTAAGTGTATGCTCTGGATCACTTTAGCTTCCCAGTTCCACTAAAACCCGGGAAACCGAAACTCCAGAACTTTGCCATGGTTTTGTATTTCAAGAGCTATCTCATATGGATTCCTTTTAGGTACTCCAATGGCTCAACCAAATCAACCCGATCAACATGCCGAGGCCGTACTCCTTCTGGTCGGACCGAATCTACATATCCTCCCAAACAAGTTTCATCTGGACACAACGACAATCATTTGCCAGTGCCCAATCATCGTCGAGATACTGAAAGGCCACTCACTCCATTATGCACCGATGCCACTGCTGAAGTTCCAAGGGTGTACGTGAAACAACTCTGGAGGTCTCTCACCTCTGTTGCACATGGGCATGAAACTGATCTTCAAGGTCGACTCGACAACACGCCGGTAGTCATCACCAGAGACCTCTTTCGCCAGGTCCTCCAACTATCGGATGCTACTTCCATGCATGACAGGATCAGATTCGACAACCCCACTACTCTGCCAGGAGTTGCATGCTCTTGGATATGATAAGGAGCTCACCCATCCGTCACACTTTACTAGAGCTCACCTGACGCTGATCTGGTATACACTTTTCACCATCCTCAATCGATGTCTATCAGCGATCACCAAAGGCATCGACCAAACAAGTGTCAATCTTCTGAGACTCATCTATGGCGTAGCATACAACCGCCACATTGACTTTGCATCCATTCTCTAGTACGAGCTGATCCAGAAGGTACAACTGAAGGAAGGCAACAAAAAGCTGACATGCCTTCCATTCCCGAGGTTTCTCCAACTGCTTGTCGCCTACTTTCTTGAAGTCTACCCGGCATTTCCACGACGTTCTGCACATGAGGTACTAATTTCCACTCGCATGACTAGAATCTAAAACAAACGACCCATTCCAGGATTAGTCCCAATGCTCTTACCTACATACCTGCTAGCTCTTTCTAATCCTTCGGCACCGAGTGTGGTAGAATATAGGTTAGGAAATAATCTAGTCGCTCCGATGGTCCAGCCAGATCCGGCAGGACCTACCCAAGGAGCACGTCCCGAGAGGCGTGAGGGTCCACACACTAGAGGAGGTCGGGTCCGACGAGCAAGGGCTCCCGGACAGGGTGTAATGAGGGAAAATACTGTGAGGGGAGAAGATGCGGGTGGAGCCGAATGATTATCTCGTGGAGATAGCTCGTCCCGACGCCCAGCCACCCCACCCCACGCATCCACACAGCCCCAAGATGACGATCCATCATTACATGAAGTGGAGGTTGTTGACATCATGCGTGAAGCGGCTCAAGAAGAGGCAACTTCTTCTTCTAGCTCCGAATCCGACTCACAATCAGAATCTGCCTCTGAATTAGGCTCTGGTTTAGAGTCGGGTTCTGAATCTGGTTCTGAATCAGGTTCAGAGTCCGGTTCTGAATCAAGGTCCTCGGGCTCAGGAGAAGAATCCATTGACTCTGATGATCACAACGACGACCAGGTTCGTCTTGAGCAAATCCCTCGAACCCTAGCCCCGACTGGAGAGATAAGGATAGCGGATGAAAATTAGAGTGAACGAGTGCGGGAAAGGCGAAGTAAACAGAATAATAAGGGATATAGAGAGAAGAGGCAATCTCCCCAGGTTGCCTCCACCCAGCCTTAAATTAGTCAGGCAGCCACATCTACTACCTCGTCTCATTCGTTAGGACAAGGTATTGAAATAGATGTTTTGGGCCTAGCGACGCACTCGAACACCCTCCTCAGCCACTCAGTATCCCCTCAACAGGCTACTGTTTCATTTTCACGTGGGGACATTGTAACACCCCGAAAATTTGGAGAAACAAAATTAGAGTCACGGACGTCCGCGGTGGAACAGGTCGGACATCCGCGATGCGCGGAAGTCCGCGTGCCATCCACGGAAGCAACAGAGAATTTCAGGGGTTTTCGGCCTTAGCAAGCCGTACGTCCGAGAAGTACCATGCGAACGTCCGCGAGGCATCTGATGAGATATTTAGGGTTTTAAACCCTTTTCTCTCTTTCTCTTCCCTCATTCCATCTTCAACCTCAAACCCTTCTCCCTCTCTCTCTAAAATCGTTTTCTCTCAAGAAAACCTTAAACCTCCCCTCTCCTCTTCATCTTCTTCCCCAAATCAACACCATCACCATTGTTGGAAACCTTAACCCATTCAAGAAAACTTCCACTTCATCTCCTTCATCAAGATTCTAGGGTTTTCACCCAACCCTTTCCACTCCATTTGAAGATTAGGAGTTTGTGGTTCATCTTGGTGGTTCTAGAGACATTTGGTAGGTGGATTCAAGTGTGGTTAAGGTAAATTTCTCTTCTCTTCATTAATGAAGTTAGGGTTTTGATATAAGTGGGTATTGTTGGTGTAAAATGGTTGGATGATGATTCCTTATGGTTGGATCTAAATAGTTGTTGGTTGGAACTTATGGATCTAGGTTTTGGAGGTTTTGGCTTGAGGATGCAAACTTCTTCAAAGGAGCTTACGTTTCGGGAAATCTATATTTAGCCTAAATCTAGCAAGGTGAGTTCAAGTTGCTTTGTGAAAACTTTGTACATGCCAAAAATGTTATTTTCCAAATGTTTGTGTGTTTTACTTGAAATTATAAATTGTTGAATTATTTGATAAGTTTAACTCTCTTGAAGTGTTTATCATCATAAATGTTGTAAAACACCCATAGTTGGGAATTTTGGACCTTTTGATATGTAGAAATCATAATATGTCTTTAAAAGATTTATTACTCAAAATGAAGTTTATTTGATGGTTTAATCATATTAGTGGAAAATGATTTTATAAACCATTTGGGAGAAAGCACAATTTGTTGTCAATAGTCATTTTGAGAATTATAAAGGTGTGAGTCCTTTTGGGAAAACCCTTTTGTTTAACCCGTGTCGAGTTTTGGGTTAATAATGATTTTGTGGTACTTGTTTACCCGATTGATGTTTAAATGCATTCTTATGCTATTCGATGACCGTTATTTATGGGTCTAATGAGTTTGAGCATTTTGCTCGGTTTTGACTTTGAGATAGTCTTGAGGACATTTGTCCGATTTTAATGGGTCGATGCGGAGTCTTGTTTATGGGTTGCTTTTGTTGCACCATATTGCATATATTGCATCATATCGCATTTATTGCGCATTATTAATATTTACATGCCCGGGTGCGTTAGTCATTCCCGGATGGGCTTATTATTATAGACTGTGTTGCATTAGATTCATAGGCACGTGAGTCAGGCTTTATTTGATGGTCTACTGGGTGTTGCAGGATTTGACCGAACCCCATGTTTGATGACCTTTACCTTCAAGGGTCCACAAGGAGGGCTGAGTCATGGTTGAGCACTTTGGGCGAATATGACCTTCTCCATGTCGGGGCAATTCCATGGTCGTATCCCCGCATGGGCCGAGCCTTTGGTGGTATGTGTATTGATACGTCACTAAGGTCAGCTGTCTCTTTGGTTGTGACTAGTAAGGCGTCGTATGGGACACTTGGGCTTTTATGCAGTCAAGTGTCATACGACTAACATTGTATGAGTGGCGTACTTTTGTGTTCATCCACTCTCAATGGATACGGGTCTCCCCCGTCGTTGGCCAACCTATTTGGGGTTTTATATTGCCCCCGTTATATTATTATTGTTGGTCTTATACTTTTGACTGCGATTGGATGATTTCAATTTTGGATTTCCCCTCCATGTATATTGAAGTTTAAATAAAGTAGGTCATTTCCATATTTACGGAATTTGGAACTTCATCACATTTCGCGGTTGCGTGAGTATTGCTTCGTATCATGTTTTCAATGAAGTGTTATAATTAAATGGATGGTTTTCCATGATTTACGGGTTGAGTATTTTGTTGTCAACCGTCTTTGAATGTTTTGCATAATAAGGATTTATTCACGTATTGAGTGAGTTTTGGATTGGTATTCATTTTGGAAAACACTTTATACCTTTTGGGAATATCTCTCATGGATTTTGGGTGCATTGGAAAATGAGTAATTTATATCCCTATTTGTAAATCTTTTTGGAAATCATAATATACATTGCAAACTTTCATTTAAAGATTTATTTAAATCATGCTATAAACTCTTGAACTCACTAGGCGTTAGCCTAACCCTTTTTATTTGTCGGCATGTGCAACATGTCTCAGGTTGGGAGTAGTTCTAGTGACACGTGTGAAAGGTCGTGTGCTAGTAAAGTGCCCGTGAGGTGAATAGCTTAAGTGAAGTTTTCCGCATTCATCCTTGGGGTTAGAAACTTGTGAATGGGTTAAGTAATACCCGAAGTAAGTTTAGTCTTTGTAATAAGACTTGTGTGATGTGTATTGTTTGAGGATAATCATAGTTTGTAATTTGAGGTATTTTACCTATTTTATTATAGGAAGAAATCCTATGGTTTCGGATGTAATATCAAAAATTTTAATTAGTTGCTCTTTCCCAATTCGAGGGTGTTACAAGTTGGTATCAGAGCATAAGTTTGAGAGAATATGGTGTTGATTTTTGGATACCTAGACTCAAACTAGCGTTCTTTTAAGTAAATGAGAGTGAAATTCACCATTAAGCACTTTAAGATATGATGTTTTAAGGTCGATGGAGTCATTAGAAACGAGAATAATATCGAGAGTAGCATGGATAAGCATGTACGGTTCGTTCATAATAGCGCCTGGCCAGTGTCATGGTGAACCTCCTAGTTACATGTACGTACTTGAACTACTTTAATGTGATTATCGTTGGGGTAGTGAAGAAGTTTCTAAGCTTGTAGTCGTTGGAATAGATGGACGATTCTAGCATTAGTCACTTAGAGTGACGATAAGCATGATATTTGCTTTATGTAGACCGTTTCGGGTCATGATTGATGGTTGGATTAGAACCATAGACTTATTGAACCGACGTTGATTCGAGGAAAAAAACCCCGTAAGGTTAATTGATGTAATTCCCAACTTGCCTTAAGAGGTTTGAATATCCGGATGACAATAGTGGACCAGAGAGATTTGGAGGAGTATGGGTTGAGACGTTGAGTGCCGACTAAGTTATGCACAAATTTTATTTTGAAAAATAAATTGCATCAATTGTTTCTTGTGTTTCAAATCCTTATATGGATTGTGTTACCAATTTTGGAAAATGTTTAACACACACACAAGGTTTTAAATCATGGGTTTTTGAACCTACATGAAATTATTTTATTGCGGGAGTTGCAAACTCCACCGGGAATTGTTTTGCTTTATTTCATTATTGTTCAACATTACTTTCGGATATAGTGACATCCATATTTTTATGATGTTTAAGATGTTGGGCAAGTAACTACGACTTACGACTTTAACATTGGATCTCCTCCACATATGTTAGAGTTTGGACGAAAAGTTATCTTCCAGAATGTCTATGTAAAGTTATTTTGGGGACTTTGTTTTATACAAGATTGTGATCAATATTGTTTGCATAGTATTACAACAAGAATGGAATTTTGAAATTTTGGCGTTTTAGTCATGATTTTGCTTATTGCAATTTGACTTTTTGGGAGCACAATGTTTGGTGCCATTTTATTGACTTGCGGTCATTGAACTCATTAAATTTCATGGAGTTTTGTTTTACGACGTATTGAGTCGTGTGAGTGTAATTTCACAATGTGCATACTCCATTTACTTATGTGAAAATTTATGAGTTATGTTGGGCGTTTTGTCCCACTCGGACTTTGTTGAGAAATATCAATTTTATGCCATAAGGCGACCAAAGAGATAAGTTTTAGAACTTTAGTGTCGCGTAATTCCTCTTTCAAAGATTTGTGCTAGCACGACTTGTTGCAACTTGTTCGGTATGTGGATTGATTTATACGTGACGTAAGTAATGCATGAAAGAACACTTTCATAGTGTTTCATAACAATTTTCTTAATGCGCGGTCAGTCAAATGTTTTATTATCATTTTCATGTAAATGCATTATGTCGACTAGGGGTATGCATAGCTCGGTAACCATTGCTTCTCAACACTTTGATAAATGAGTCGTGCATGAAAATGTTTTATGAACTCATTGCACAAATGAAGACCACTTGGTCAAAATATGCGTTAGTGTTGTAGACATCATATATAGTTCACAATACACTACATGTTGAACACACAAATGCGTGAGTCGTTTAAGTATTTTATAACAAATAAACTTTTAGGCTTTGACGTTTTAACGTCTTATATTTCGAATGTGAAACTTTTGATGTAAATGCTCTGTAATGGAGATTTTGGAAAGTCAATTTCCTAAACCTAGAGTGCGTGGAATTGTTTATGTTTGAACATTAATGCGCACTGTTTGTATGATTTAAGGTCGGAAGTTGATTTGAACCCTTTTGGTGTCAACAAATTTCAAATACTTATTTTCTCCTAAGTTTTGGGAAAACACGTTGAGGTGTGCGAGCCTCGTTAGAAACGTTTTACTCAAGTGTCATTATATGACCAGGAAACTGAATTAAAGAATTTCATCTTCCGAAATTTTGTCGTGAACTATTTAATGCATGTTATTTTGTTTCAAGAAAGCTACTATGAAAGTGTTACAAGCTTGGATGCCTACCCCAAATTGAGGTTCCCTCATTATATTTTAGTCGATATCATCAAATGATGAAAACGCGTTGATTCTTATCTTTAAATTTGGAACCTACACAAGTCATTTTATGTTTTGACCAAAGTGTATTTATGAATCGTTTCATCGTTTTTGTATAATAAATTGACGCGCGCAAATTTTGTTGGTAAACCTTATTTTATGCCATTTTATGGTTAAAAAGGAATTTTGGAGCCAAACGCCGTTTGAACTTCTTTTGAACTACGTGCGATCCTTTTTGTTGCACACTATTTAAAGTGGGCAATTACTTTACGTGCATGCCATGAATCAATCCATACTAGAACCGTAGCGGTTCATTTAAAAGAAGTTGTTTATCACGCTTTTGCGTTTTGTTGATAATCCGAACTACAATGAAATGATTTTCAATATGATTTTCAATATGATTTTTCATACGTGGGACGAGCGTGTCCATTTTTGCGCAACTACCAAACTGATAGTAGTAGTTTTATGCGTATGTTTAATTTGATATGCAAAATCTTTGTGTTGAAAATTTCTATGAAAAGTTTTGTTGATTGGCATATTTGTTAAATAATTCACTTGAAAACCTTGAACTCGTTAGGACCTTGGAAAGACTAAGTAACCCCGATTAAGAATAAGTTGTATAGAACCTTGACTATGAAAAGTTGGGCGTTTAGGCACGTGATGTGACTATAGGCCGGTTGATATCGGTAGCAAAGTCGATGTGCTTGGGGTAATTGGAGGGCTAGACTTGCGATAACGTATTTTGAGGTTGGTATAACCGTTTTGTCGGAAACCCGGTTTTTGGTCTTGGACAATTATCGCATGAAGGACCCTTTAGACACCGTATTGATAACCTTAGTTTTGTGGGAAAACTCGGCGAACGGAACTCGTGTGTGGAATTCTGATAGAGTTCAAAGATTGGTATTATGACTAGGTGTCAACCTTTTTGGGTTCGAGGTCAAGAACCGTTAGCATATTCGGAGAGTGCCGTCCGATTTTAAAGAGATAATGATAGCGGTTGTAGTAACCTTATGATACTCGATTGTGATGAGTGATTTTGGTGGATTAACCTTCGGGCGTGGTTAAAGAACCTATCGGTTTGATGGCTAATGTTTGGATAGATTCTTGGTGTCTATTAGAACTCGTTGGAATTAAACGATAGTTAATGGTGGGAGCAATCGGAATTGGAGATTCTGTTGAGTTCATTAGTGAACAAACCTTGGATGGACTTAGAGTCTGGAACCAAAATCGGGATGTATGGAACGTCTAAGGTTGGGAGACGACCGAAGTCGTCTGACTAGAAGTTATTCCATGGTGGGAGTGTTCTCCCGGACATAAGTACAGTGTACTGGAGGGACTTTGTTGGTAAGAAATTGTTCAAGGATTTGTCTTTATAGACTGTGTGGGGGAAAATTTAGATTCCAGATAGGAACTGATAAATTATAGTCGGCATTGAGTCGGTTAACCTTTGGTTGTAAAGGATTTTAGATTTCGAGGACGAAATCATTCTAAGGTTGGGAGGATTGTAACACTCCGAAAATTTGGAGAAATGAAATCAGAGTCACGGATGTCCGCGGAGGCACAGGTCGGACGTCCGCGATGCGCGGAAGTCCGCTTGCCATCCGCGAAAGCAATAGAGAATTTCAGGGGTTTTCGGCATTAGCAAGCCGGACGTCCGCGAAGTACAATGTGGACGTCCGCAAGGCATCTGATGAGATATTTTGGGTTTTAAACCCTTTTCTCTCTTTCTCTTCCCTCATTCCATCTTTAACCTCAAACACTTCTCCCTCTCTCTCTAAAATCGTTTTCTCTCAAGAAAACCTTAAACCTCCCCTCTCCTCTTCATCTTCTTCCCCAAATCAACACCATCACCATTGTTGGAAACCTTAACCCATTCAAGAAAACTTCCACTTCATCTCCTTCATCAAGATTATAGGGTTTTCACCCAACCCTTTCCACTCCATTTGAAGATAAGGAGTTTGTGGTTCATCTTGGTGGTTCTAGAGTCATTTGGTTGGTGGATTCAAGTGTGGTTAAGGTAAATTTCTCTTCTCTCCATTAATGAAGTTAGGGTTTTGATATAAGTGGGTATTATTGGTGTAAAATGGTTGGATGATGATCCCTTATGGTTGGATCTAAATTGTTGTTGGTTGGAACTTATGGATTTAGGTTTTGGAGGTTTTGGCTTGAGGATGCAAACTTCTTCAAAGGAGCTTACGTTTGGGGAAACTCTAGATTTAGCCTAAATCTAACAAGGTGAGTTCAAGTTGCTTTGTGAAAACTTTGTACATGCCAAAAATGTTATTTTCCAAATGTTTGTGTGTTTTACTTGAAATTATAAATTGTTGAATTATTTGATAAGTTTAACTCTCTTGAAGTACTTATCTTCATAAATGTTGTAAAACACCCATAATTGGGATTTTTGGACCTTTTTTATTTGTAGAAATCATAATATGTCTTTAAAAGATTTATTACTCAAAATGAAGTTTATTTGATGGTTTAATCATATTAGTGGAAAATGATTTTATAAACCATTTGGGAGAAAGCACAATTTGGTGTCAATAGTTATTTTGAGAATTATAAGTGTGTGAGTCCTTTTGGGAAAACCCTTTTGTTTAACCCGTGTCGATTTTTGGGTTAATAATGATTTTGTGGTACTTGTTTACCCGATTGATGTTTAAATGCCTTCTTACTATTCGATGACCGTTATTTATGGGTCTAATGAGTTTGAGCATTTTGCTCGGTTTTGACTTTGAGATAGTCTTGAGGACATTTGTCCGATTTTAATGGCTCGATGTGGAGTCTTGTTTATGCGTTGCTTTTGTTGCACCATATTGCATATATGAATGGTGTTATAATTAAATGGATGGTTTTCCATGATTTACGGGTTGAGTATTTTGTTGTCAACCGTCTTTGAAGGTTTTGCATAATAAGGATTTATTCACGTATTGAGTGAGTTTTGGATTGGTATTCATTTTGTAAAATGCTTTATACCTTTTGAGAATACATCTCATGGATTTTGGGTGCGTTGGAAAATGAGTCATTTATATTCCTTTTAGTAAATACTTTTGGAAATCATAATATACATTGCAAACTTTCATTTAAAGATTTATTTAAATCATTCTATAAACTCTTGAACTCACTAGGCGTTAACCTAACCCTTTTTATTTGTCGGCATGTGCAACAGGTCTCAGGTTGGGAGTAGTTCTAGTGACACGTGTGAAAGGTCGTGTGCTAGTAAAGTGCTCGTGAGGTGAATAGCTTAAGTGAAGTTTTCCGCATTCATCCTTGGGGTTAGCAACTTGTGAATGGGTTAAGTAATACCAGAAGTAAGTTTAGTCTTTGTAATAAGACTTGTGTGATGTGTATTGTTTGAGGATAATCATAGTTTGTAATTTGAGGTATTTTACCTATTTGATTATAGGAAGAAATCCTATGGTTTCGGATGTAATATCGAAATTTTTAATTAGTTGCTCTTTCCCAATTCGAGGGTGTTATAGACATAGGACAATTGCCACCGGTCTCTCACTCGGAGAGTTCCGGTGTTGAAACAAGAGGAATCTTGCCCCGGTTCTCGACTTTTTTGGATGCACAGTTGAGTCTAGAGCCACTTGACGATATTTTTTATTTGGCTAGGACACTTGACACCAGCGCGGCTAATGTCGAGATTCTTTGTGACTCGATCGGAACCCCCCGAGTAAGTCTACCTCTTGGTGGCTTGCGAGGACAGGGTGGAAGTCCTGCCACTGCTATCATCAAGGCAACCTTGAGCGCAGGCGGTACTGCGGTGCAATCTACCGTAGTTACTACAACTGGCAGTCTATGTGCGCCAGGTGTTAGCTTCTCAGAGTTCGGCTCCAAGGAAACTCTGGGCGGCGCCTTAAAGGCTGTCCAAACTGAGATTTTGGAGAAGCTATTGGAGGATCTGGACATCATTAAAAGGTCCATCAAGTGTAAGGAAGTGGTGACCGAGATACCTGATCAAACACCTATTCCACCACATCACCCTAACCCAAACCTGCAAGACATGAGCATCGACGCCTTAAAAGCAGGACTCCTCGACAAACTCTTGTCTCAAACCAACACCGATACGTCCTCTGAAGCTGACATAGTGAGTCTTCTACGCTCACAAACACAACCCCAACCACTCAAACTGACTCCCAAGCCCAAATATACACCAAACTTGACACCCTTACCACTACCCTAACCGACATTCAGCGCACCCTTGCTACGTTATCTGATAGGGTTGACAGTCTCGAGACCACTTGTAAGGGTCAAGCACAGGGTTTGAAAAAAAAGGATGATGATCAGAAGGATCCTGACCAGCATGAGGGGGATAAGAGATTAAGACTAACCGAGCTGTCAACCTCATGACAGAACCCATCACTAACACTCCCGCCGAGCCTGAGCCACACCAACAAAGCGAAGATTAGAACGTGGTTCAGGATATGAAGTTGTCAACACCGGTCAAAGATTAAGTGCCTGAATCAGCAAACCCGATGGTTGAAAAGTCCGAGGGAGAACCAGAAGAAATTTTGATGTTGACCATTCCGGGGAGACCACATCTGGAGTTGATAGATGAAGACTCAGACGGTAATCCATAAACGGAACGAGTATGGTTAGAAAAATCCATAATAGTCATTCAGTCGGTGACAGATTCTTTATGGGATTACTCAGATGACAAAGGAATGAATGATGAAGATTACGATCAATTCCTTCTTCAAAGCGAGCAGGTAACCGAACCTCAACACACTAAACATGATAATGCAGGTACTTCTTCTGAGATACCGATTCATGAACCGAAAACGACTCAACCTCAACCTAATGAACCAGTTCGTTGGGAGAGAGTTCGAATCTTGGTTCCGTACTTAGAAGAATCTCAGAAGAAAGTATTCGTTCACTGGACCACGGCCACTCGACCCGATTATGTGTTACGGGGTTTCAAACTTAAATGATCCGACTCACTCTCAGTACTTGGAAGTGATGAAGAGAAGCCAAATGGTACATGAAGTCAGAAACAACCACAGGATCACCGAGATCGTGGAAATTGTGTCAGACAAAGTTCTGAAGGTGTGCTTTTCTCGTGTTCACAGTGAAGAGAGAAGACGGAAAAAATGGGTTTTGTCAGAGGCTGACTTCAGAAACCTGAATTTGAATGACTTTCCGGTTCTTCTGCGAGAGTTAAGGACCCGAACCATCAGGCCTCTACCTTACACCAAGGCCCTTGAAACCATCAAAAGGTTCATGAAGTGTACTATTACTCTATCGTACATCAATGATTTTCAGATGGGGATTGAGAGCAACCAACGAAAAGTAAACGTGCTCAAGCCCAATCCGACTCTCCCAAACCTTGAAGACTTACAGGTACACACCCTACTGTCAAAGCCAAAAACAAGTATAGTGTATCTGAATGACCAAGTAGAGAAGCGCTTCATGAGAGCCAGCGAGCTTCACAAGTTCAGTGAAGGCACCTTGATGGAGATCCAGACTGTGCCGAGGAAGATTATCGAAGAATAAGATAAAGACGTGACTGAAAAGATCGTCAACCTGAGGAAGTTCCTTGCAAAGGAGTTGCTGAAAGAAATTGAAGAAATACTTGAATTCAGAAACTCCATACGACATTTTGAGATTTTGTTTGCAATTCGAAAGCGATATGTCCCCAACTGGCGTGAGATCGAACTTCAGTTCAAAGGGGGAGATTATTAGGTCTCATGAGCTAGTTGAATAGAAGTTCAGGGATTGTTTTTGTCAATTCTAGTAAGTATACCTTATGGGATATAAATAGAGATGCTAATATCTCAATTAGGGTTTAATGACTTTTCTAGTATCCTGATTAACTTGTATGGCAACATTGTTCTATTGATTTTCGCATTCAATACAAGTTAGACATTTGATTGTTTTATTACTACTGTGTTGATTCATACAATTGCACTTGATATTGGGATCCACAATTTTGAATGACTAAGTTCCTGAATTTATAAAACTTTTTCGAAAATTTTCTACCAAATATATTCTTGAACTTTTTTTAAATCCAATTTTTTTTAGAAAAAACAAAATCACAAACTTAATTTTGAACAAATAAATTCGAAACTTTTTTTAAAGAAAAATATACAAATCCTCTCACCGACAACAAAATAAAATGAACCAATTAAACAGAGAAAAATTAAATTATTTTCATTACTAATTTGTAAAGTGACGGACGTTTCTTTTTGAATATTTTGTGAAAGGATTGGCATTCTTGTCTTTGGTATATTTTGTGAAAGAATTAGTATAATTTCTGTATGTAGCTAGTTATGTTTTAAGAATAATTTTTGAATGTTTCGGAATTAGTAATGAATTTGTATAATTTTCTTTGTATAGTTGGTTTATGTTAGATCTGAAGTTTTGTCAATAAACCAAGTGTTGAAGATCTGATAAGAAGGTTCAGAAGTTCTGAGAAGAAGAGTCAGAAGTTCTGAGAAGAAGAGTCAGAGATCTGAGAAAGAGAAGTCAGAAGTTCTGAGAAGTGTGATCTGAAGAATGTTCAGAAGTTCTGAACTACCTGTTCAGAACTTATGACGAGTTTCGTTACTTAGTAATGTGTAAACTAATTAGGACACGTGTTTTGTTCTTATTAGTCTTTCTTATTTGTACTGTAGCTTTAATATATCCGTTACAGTATAAATAGAGTGGTTAGCACTACGTTGCTAACTGATTGATTTTCCCATATTACTTGTATTCATTCCTTGTAATCTTTGAGGTTATCTCTCTCTTAGATCTGTAATTCTGTGCATCATTGAATACAATTGGGCTTGATCATACAATTTCTCAATTACTTCTTTCTATATTGATTATAAGAATAGATCCTGCACTTTCAATTGGTATCAGAGCGCTGCAGGTTCTATTATGTCAGATAGATCTATTCTAGTGGAAAGAGTTGTTCCTGAGAGTGAATGGTTGAAATTATCTGAAAATAACTGTGTTATATTGTTTGAGGAAAGTCGTTTTAAGCCTGAACACAGAATTATCATGGAGTTATTCAAACATCATCCGTACAGAAAATGGTTTACAAGAAGTAAAAATGTGCCTGTTCAGTACATACAACAATGGTGGAAATATCTTAGGTTAGAAGATAATAAGTTTGTGTCTGAAATTGGAGGAGTGACATTTGTCTTATCTATCTCTGCACTAAGAGAAATGCTGAATCTACCAGAGAAAGATGATGTACAAAGAAGAACAGATTTTGAGGATTTACCCCTAACAGAGGAATTAATAGCAGAGTTTATGAAGTTGGGATACAATGAAGGATTGAGGACTCTCAGTTTGTTCAGAAGAAACAAATTACCACCTATTTGGGCTTGCTTCTTTCATGTGGTAAATAAATGTTTGTCAGGGAAAAATAGTTCTGCTGATCAAGGTTCTAAACAAATTCTTCAGATATTTCAAGGTTTAGTGAAGAATAGGCATTATGACTATACTTTAATACTTTGGGAAGATATGAAGAATACATTTGAGAAGAATCAGAAAGCAATTCAGAAGAAGACAAAGGATGCTCCACTGACATACATTCCCTACATAAGGTACTGGCAAATTGTTATTTGGTATGCCATGCAGGAAAACAGAACAATCTCAAGAAGAACAAATGAAGAGCATGGTCCTACATTTTATTTGGGTAAGATGACCTCAGTAACAAGACTTGAAAACTATCCCAATCATAAACTATTGCCAAAATCACTTAGGAACTATATTCCAAGGGAGAGTGAGATTTTAAAAGCTTATTGCACCTCTATGGGAATTGAATTACCTCAAATCCCTGCCCAAGAGGACCAACCTGAGAAGAGAGGTGAGGGGTCTAGTCGAATTAGAGAGGGGGAGGATGTTCAGATGGGTGAACATTCTGAGAGACTTGAGGGGGAAAATTCTGAGAGCTTGGTTAGATTCAGTGAGGAAAAACAGAATGAGAGTGGTGAGGATGAGAGATTGTTAACAGAGGTTCAAACAGAAAGAGATGCCTCTGAACCAGCTAATCTTGACCAGGTAACCACACATGCTATTGGTTCACATCTCTTGGTGTCCAATATTGAAACAAACACCATGGACCTAGTGGTGGATCTTGAACAACCCATCCATACCCACTCAGAAGCATTTCAACATGCTACTGTTTCACACAAATCCGGGGAACCATCCCAAACTCATTTGGAGGGAGGTGATAAATCCCAACTTATTTTTCAACACATTGAGTCTGAATATCACACTCCTATTCATATTGAGCCTGAAATTCCTTTTGACACTTGCACAGATCAGGAATTTCGTACTCCTGAAACAACATTCATAGACATGCCTAATGTTGGGTGTCGAGGATTGGATGGAAGTCCTGGTGAGGTGAACATTACAAAAGCCTCATTCAAACGTGCATCTGTTGTACAAGATGACTGTGTGTTATCTACAGGCCATGAGCCCTCTGGGCACATGAAAACTGGACCATCTGTTGGTTCAGGTTCACTGTTAGAAACTTCTGAATTTGAAAAGATTCAGAAACAAAACAAGGAGATGGGTGAAAAAGTAGAAAATTTGGAGAAGAGGATGGAGGATCTGAATGATGAGGTATCAGATTTGAAAGGTGTGTTGGAGAAAAAGTTAATTTCTGTTGAAACCAAGGTAGATGATGTAAAGAAATCCTTGGATTCTCACAAAAAGGAGATCATGGATATAATGTCTGGTTTTCAAAAAGATATGTTGAAACAAATGCAAGATATGCAGGATTCTATACTGAAAGCACTGAGTGTATCACTGGCTTCTACTTCAAAGCCTCTTGATCCTGTTCCTATTGCAGAAGCTGAAGCTGAAGGTACTTCTAATCAGAACTTAAAAAGAAAGTTTGATGATAATGAGCCTCATGATCATCAAAAGGGGGAGAAAAGACAAAGGTTAAGTTCTGATGATGATATTGGCATAGAAGATTTTGAGATAGCAGACATGCACTTAGCCAATTCAAAAAGTTCAGAAGATCAGACACAGGAAAATTTAAAGGAGATGATTCAGATAGTACAGCTTGACAGTTCAGATACAGAAGAAATGGAGTTGGGAAGTATTGATAGTAATGAATCAGATAAAACAGAGGAATTGAACTTGGATACTGAGATGGAAGGAAACTCAGATGAAACTGTAGCTATTGAGGAATCTGATTTGAGAATAGAAGAAATAGTGGAAAGTACAGTGGTAAACAGGTGTACAGATATTGTGGTTTATAACAGTGAAAGGGCAATGGAGTCTGAATCAGAAGAAAGGAGGTTGAATGAAGAATTGATCAGAAGAATGCATAATGAAGTAGTCAGAGCTTTGAGTGTTCAGAAAATTCATAAAGGAATAAAAGTGATAAGACCCATTGATCTAATGGGAGAAGAAGACAGAACTGTGGATTACACTCAGGATTTTAAAGATGATTTTAGGTTTAACTTTTGTGATGAGTTAAATACAGAAGAAGAGTATGTGAAAGTGAAAGACTTCTTTATGCCTTCTGAATATGTATTCAGAAAACCAATTGAGATTCCAAAGATTAAATTGCAAAGACTAGAAGAACCTGTGTGTGACTTCATTCTAGAGTTAAGTGATGTGCCATTAGCCAGACAATTTCATGATGATATTTTTCCTGAGGAAATATATGATAATCTCTACTACACAGAAGGAGAGTATGAGCTTTTGGAAAGTAACATTGATGGTTTTATGGATGACAGAGCTCAGATGGTCTACTCAGAAGCTTCTAACATGTTCAGAGTTCCTGACTCAAAACTGCATATTCAGAAAAGAATCGAGAAAGTTCTGATGTTTCAACAAGATGAATTCAATGGTTTAATGTTCGTTAGAATGGAAATACTGAAAGAAAGAAATACAAAGGTTTCCATGTCTACATTTGATTTTCACAGATTGACTCTTGATGATCAGATCTTTCTAGTCAAGTTCTTTGCTAGCACTGAAGAAGCCTTGATAGAAATTGAATGCAGAAGACTTCTGGGTATTTATGTCAGAAATACATACTTGTATGACTTCCAGTTGGCTATCGAAGAAAGAAAAGAAAAGTGCAATCTGAGTTCTCCCACAAAGAAAACAGAAGTTGATCTGCATGTGAAGGGTTTTGTGAATGAAGGAATGGAGACAGAAGGGTTCACATATATGGTTCACGAAAGACTTGAATTGTTCAGATTAAAAGAGTTGGTGAAGTACAGTGATGCAACTCTGAATTGGTTGTTGATTAGAATGGAAGTAAGTATGGATGCTGAAAAAGAGAGTTTAAAGAAGAGATGCATAAACTGTGTGAAGAGGAGGTTGGATTTTAGAAGAAAAATCAGAAACAGTAGTGAATGGTTGCTATCTGAGGTGAATCCCAAAAAGATTCTACATAATGATTTTGTGTTCCCAGCTGAGTATGAAGTGAATGAAATTTTGTCAGATGAGGTTGAAGAAGTTCAGGACACAACACCTCAGAATGTGCAGATAACTAATATTGACCAAGCTGAACAGTCTGAACCCAAAGAAGATGAAATATTCATTGATCTGAATGGATACTTTCTTGAATTTGATCTGCCTGAGTTCTTCAAACCAAAAGAAGTACAATTCTTGGATGTGTATTATGATAGGTCTAAGGAGACTCAGATCTGGTTGGCTGAAAAATCAAGATGTCTTGGCAAAACAAAGCAAGCCGTTTACTCAGATTTTCTAATCACTGGAATCAGAGAATTGAAGGTTAAGAAATTCAGAAAGATGGAGTACTTATCCTTTGAAGTTTTGAGAGAAGATGGCAAGGTTTATTATTTTACTGATGCAGATTTTGAGAAACTGTCAGTGGTTGACTTCTACAGATTACACAGCTTTCTATGTTTTAAAGAGTCAAGTAAAGACAGAAATGAAAGGAAGGCAAGAAGTGTGGTGATTGAGGCCATGTTCTATATCTTAAGGTGGCATTGCTATACAGATTTCCAAATAGCTCTGTATTTGCAAAAGCCATGTGTTTATCTGGCAAATCCCAATACAGATCATGAGCAGAAAAAGGTGTTAAAGACTGGAAGTGTTCACAAGTATCCAGATCTGGGAGTATTTTTGAAGAACAAAAGTGGAAAGATCTTCTTCAGAGCAAAGGAAACTGCAAAATATTGTTCTGGAACTTTAAGGATCATAAAGCACAATTTGGAGAAAAAGATGCTGAAAGTAAAGGAAGCAAACATAACTCAAGAAGCAATAAATCAGCAAGTTGAAGTTATTCAAGAAATTATTGACAAGATTGATAAGAGGCTTAATCTGAGGAATGTGCTACTTCAGAAAATTGTTCCTGCTCTGAAAGAATTAGATGATGCAAAGTTTAAGTTTATTTGACAAAAAGGGGGAGATTGTTAGATCTGAAGTTTTGTCAATAAACCAAGTGTTGAAGATCTGATAAGAAGGTTCAGAAGTTCTGAGAAGAAGAGTCAGAAGTTCTGAGAAGAAGAGTCAGAGATCTGAGAAAGAGAAGTCAGAAGTTCTGAGAAGTGTGATCTGAAGAATGTTCAGAAGTTCTGAACTACCTGTTCAGAACTTATGACGAGTTTCGTTACTTAGTAATGTGTAAACTAATTAGGACACGTGTTTTGTTCTTATTAGTCTTTCTTATTTGTACTGTAGCTTTAATATATCCGTTACAGTATAAATAGAGTGGTTAGCACTACGTTGCTAACTGATTGATTTTCCCATATTACTTGTATTCATTCCTTGTAATCTTTGAGGTTATCTCTCTCTTAGATCTGTAATTCTGTGCATCATTGAATACAATTGGGCTTGATCATACAATTTCTCAATTACTTCTTTCTATATTGATTGTAAGAATAGATCCTGCACTTTCAGTTTATTTTACTTGTTGTCGGTGAGAAGAATTGTATATTTTTTTGTTCATGATTGTGTTCAACAAAAGTTCGAATTTATTTTTTCACAATTAAGTTCTGTTTTTTAAAAATAAAATGAGATTTATTTGTTCAAAAAAGTTCAAATTTTATTTGGTAAAAAACCTAAGAAATTTTTTAATGATTTATTTGTTAAAACAATTTAGAAAAAAATGTAAAAATTTATTTGTTAAAATAGTCAGAGACTTAATCATTCAAAATCAGATAGTTTATTGAGTTTTTTTAGATTTATTTTCCAAATTCTTACCACATTAACCTATTTTTACAGGTTAGAAGAATGTATTTAACCGATTTTAGAAAGTTTGGGTTTTACCATTCCATAAAAATAGTTTAAGGACTTAACCATTCGAGAAATCAGATAGTTCGTTGGGTTTTCCGGCTTTTCCCTAATAATAATAATATTAACAATATAATAATAATAATAATAATATAATTATAATTATAATTATAATTTAATAATAATAATTTAATAATTCAATAATTAAAAATAACATTTCCGGTGGATTTCCGACGGATATATTCTTACCGACGGATATGTCCGCCGGAAATTTAAAATTTTCAAAATTCTTTTAAGAAAAGGTGGAGTATTTAAAGAGCGAATTAAATACTAGCGATTAAGTTATACGGGCAAACAAACCAGATTGCTTCCACAGAGTCAAAACACATAAACCACATAGCCGCACACAAGCACAATGATCCCTACCCTTTGCACTAGTGATTACCACGTCCAACGACCTCCACCGGCGCCCGCCCTGACGACCGTCCCTCCCCCCCATCGACGACCTTCAACCGCCTCTCCTTCTCTTCATCCCTCTTCATCCAATTTTTGGTAAATATACATTTATTGTCATTTTTTCTAATTTTCACCATTTCTATATGAATTTATGTATGTATATTTATGTAAGTATGTATATGAATTTGTGTATGTATGTGAATTTATGGTCAAATTTGTGTATGTATGTATGTATGTGAATTTATGTATGAATTTGGGTATGTATGTATGTGAATATATGTGTATGTATATAGTGTGAATTATGTATGTATGTATATGAGTCTTTGTATGTATGTATGTGAATTTATGGTCGATTTTGTGTATGTATGTAAGTGAATTTGTGTATGAATTTGTATATGTATATAGCGTGAATTGTGTATGTATATGTATATAGTGTGATTGTGTGTGTAATTATGTGATTGAGAATGGATTTTCACCTAAAATTGTTTAAATTTTGGGAACATGCTTATATGTACAAATATAACGTAATTGTGTATGAATTTTGAGAATATGCATATGTATGTATGTATGTAATGTGGTTATATGTATTGGTGAATATAAGTTACGTAACAAGTTATGTTGGGTTGTACATTTTGATATGTACATATATGTAATATGTATAAATATGGATAAATATTGAATATGTATAGACATGAATAGATATGGAATACATATAGATATATATATGGATAGATATGGAATGTGCCATAGTGTTGTGTTGCTCCAAACCCTCAGTGATTTGATAATGACCCTCTCTTAAATACTTTGTGAAAATTGTAAGTAAACAATATATTAGAGTTTCACTATCGCTGATAAGTACTAAGACATTACAGTACCGCTGATAGAACTCTCGCTCTTTAGATTAAACATTCATCGAACACTGTTCATCATAATGCTCTGAGCATGTTCAGTCCTTATGGTGATCGCTGATAAGTTAGTTGTTTACTTATGATCCCTGAAGACAAGTTTCACGTCAACATAGGTTCTACGCTGAAGTCGAAGATCAATCTCAAAGAACCAGCGACAAGTCTCCTAATGAACTGATGCGGATCAGCAAAGACTCAGATTTTCCACTCAACGTGAAGTATCAAGTACAAGACTTCAGCTATCGCTGAACTTTCTTATTCACTGATAAAGAATGATAAAGCGCTGAATCAACGAAAGCTGATCATGAAGTCCTCCGTACAAAGTACTTTTGTTTTAACCACCCTTGCACGACTCCGTACGATATGTCAGAAAAGAACCTCCTTATTGTCTGAAATCGTACAACCACTCTGATACTACACTGTTCAAAAATGCGGGTACTATGGTTGTCTACAAAGGTCAATGATATACAACCAATGAGTTGCTGCCACGTGTAAAGTATAAACTGTCATGCATTAAATGCATGCAGCATATAAGAAGGACTCCAGCTTCATTTTTGAAGCACTCGAAAACTCTGGACGAGTCACTTGCTAACTCTGGTCAAGTCATCCTTCTTGTCTTGAGATAGGTTATTATTAGTAATTTCCTTCTCTTTCTTAGTGCAAGAAAACTTAGTGTTCCAACTTGTTTAGATTTAGGTTTATCCTTAATCTTGTTCCGCAACAAGCTGTAAATTGTTAATGATTTATCAATAAACAATTTAGAAAAGTAAAATTTGTGTGTTTGTATTCAACCCCCCCCCCCCCCCCTTCTACAAACCTGTATAGCCCTTCGGGACCAACAAGTGGTATCTCATAAACAAGATCTAATTTATACTAAGATTTCTCTTCCTTGTTATTTCTGAAAATGGCTACCAACACAAACACAAACTATATTGACAATGGTTCTCTTGCAAAACCCCTAGATTCTCCAGAGATAATTTTAATCTATGGAAAAATAGGATGATTCTCCTCTTAGAAGGTGTAGACCCTACTATGCCTTATTATCTTGAAAACGACCCATATATTACTGTAAGAATTGATGCTGCAGTTCCAGTCGCTGAGAATAGACCTGCTATTCCAGAAAGGCTGATTCCTAAAGAAATTCATATGTGGACTGATGAAGATAAGAAGAAAGTGGCTATCGACACTAAAGCCAGATCCATACTCTCCATGGCTCTTCCTGACGAAGTCTACCATTCCGTCATGAACCTGAAAACCTCAAAAGCTATGTGGGACACAATATGTGTTCAGTATGAAGGTACTTGTGAAGTCTAGGACTCTCGAAAGATCAACCTGGTAAGACAGTACGAAAGCTTCATTTGTGGTAAGAATGAAACTCTCTCTGAAGTACACCAACGTTTTAACTGTTTAATAATAGATCTAAAAACTGTTGGTAAGGAATATTCTAACTTTGAAGTGCTGACAAAGTTCTTAGAATGTTTAACTGAAAGCTGGGACAATTATTCTATGTGTCTCAAGCTGTCAAATGATCTAAAATCAATGACCCTTTCTACCTTATATGGCACGATGCTGAATCATGAGCAATCGAGTCATGTTAAGAAGAATCTTGTAAAAGATTCCAAAAGCACCCATGTTGCTTTAATCTCAGAGGAACCTTCCACTCGGCGACCCTCTGTCACTATCACTGAGTTGGAGAGTAACTGTTAGCTTCAATCTTCCTAATCATAGAAGTATTTAGAAGTAGTGAAAAATAGGCTAAGTGAAGAAAGCCTCTTACAGAGGCTCTGCCGACATTACCGAGAAATCAAGCTCAAGACGCTACAGAAGCAGCAGAGGCTTCCTACAGAAGCTCTGTCATACGCACAAAGAAGACCAAAGACTCGGAATCCGGCGAAGACTGCTCCACAGAGGACCAGACCGCAGAACCTCTGTAACTCATTACAGAGCCTCTGTGGTCCTCCCTGAGACTTGAAGATATTCATAATATCTTGCCACTGTTCCAAAACCTGTTCATCAACTTGCATGGAAAAGTACTGTCAAAACACGTGTCAAGCTCTGAGTGGACTCAATAGGGCATGGTACAAAATAGACGTCTGCGCCATTTAATGCATTTACCAAAAGTACATCTGCTTCATTAAATGCGCATGGCTCAAACAACTGCTCACACCATCCAGTTTACTATTCATGCCGTAAAAGGAACAGTGACATACTTCATAGTCTTCTAAGAGTAGTATAAAAGGAAGTCTCATGTTGAGATCTTCCTAACGACGAATACACAAGGAATCACTAATACTCTCAAGCTTTATTGTCAAATATCTGAGTGTTATATTCTCACACACCAACAGTTCTTAATCTGTTCTTAGTGTTGTTATTATATATTGAATAACAGTAACTGTTCAAGAAATCCTTTTCATTCTTTACTGTTTTCTTTATATATGTGCGTTCTAATATCTATCAAACATATCTGTTAGTTTAATACGCTTCCGCATCAAACTCTAAACTCAACTAATAGACTGTTAATCTTGATTAAGCGTATCTGGGTTCCAACAGTAACTCTGAAAGATCATCAGATTCTGACTCTTCAGATGATGATGAATCTTTGGCTCTCCTCACTAAAAAGTTCAGGAGATTCGCCAAAAAGAAAATGTTCAGAAAGATTAAACCTCTTTCCATTACTAACAAGCCAAGATCATCAGCTACTTGTTTTAACTGTGAAAAGATAAGACATTTCGCTAACGAGTGCAGGTCAAAGAAAGTTTTGAGAAACTCAGCGTTTCCCAAGAAATCCTTTATTCCCAGGTATAGAGATGACAAATACGCCAAGCTGAAAGAAAGGTATGCGAAGCTGAAAAGCTTTAAGAAGAAAGGCAAAGGCCTGATGGCTGACTATGATTGGGCTGACTCTGATAAGGAAGAAACATCTGACTCTGAAGATGATGAAGCCAATCTCTGTCTTATGGCTAAACTTGAAGATGAGGAAGACAACTCTGACATTCCCTCTACTTCAACCTCTGCAACTCAGGTATCACCTTCCTTCTTTACCAATATTGCAAATATTGATGAAGCTGATAGTCTTCGAAAGATCGATCTCTTGACTAGAAGTTTATATGAAGCCATGAATGGCAAAACTATAGTTGAAAACCAAAAACATGATCTCACTTAACAGCTTAAAAACTGTCACCTTCAAATAGAAAATCTTTCTAAAATTGAAGAAGATTTTAAAGATCAAGTTCACCTAAATCAGCTAGTCAAAATCGAGCGCGAAGAAGCTATCACTGCATTGAAAGCTGAAAAAGCTACTGTTGATGGATGGTATAAATCCTCAACAAAGATCACTGAGATAATTAAGTCTCAGATTCCCCTGAGTGATAAACGTGGTCTTGGTTACAAATCTGATACTCTAGAACCAACCACTAATCGTTCCATGCTCTTATTTGGAACTTTCGTATCCTCAGTCGCTGATACTTCATCCTCTCAGTGTTCCTCTTCTTAACTTCCTAACCCTGAGGAAATTTCTACCTCTTCAAAAGGTAAAGAGAAAATGGTTTATCCAAAACCTACCTCTGTCTCTAAAGATAAAGGTAAACGAATTGCTTTTAACCAAAATCCTCAGAAGGGTACCTTAGTACCTAAGCTGAATGCTTCTAAAGCTTCAGTGACCTATCCCTCTGGATCAAGGAATCAGATCTCTGGATCTACTCAGCGTGGATCTATTCAGCGATCTACTCCTAGACTCAGAGTGGATGTCTTTGGTAAGAAATCCGAAGAACTAAATGTTCCTCCCATTTCAAAAGCCAATAGCTTACTTGGTGCTGGTACTTCTAATTCAAAATCAAAAGCTCCGCATTCAAATGGTCCTAGAACTATTTTTAGTTATAGGAAATGTTATCACTGTGGACTTACTGATCATAATGCTAGTAAGTGCCCCACAGCCACCAAAGCTGAAAAGATAGCTAAGGTGAAGATCATTGCCCCCAAGGCAAAGAAGACCACTGAGGTTAAGAAATTAACCAAAGTGAAGACTGACAAAGCTGAATCTTCAAATGCTGCGAAGACTGTTGAACCTTCCATTCCAACTACTTCCACTGACAAATGTGTACACATGGTTAAGTGGGTACCCAAGAAAAACTAATCTTCCTTTGTAATGCAGGTTAAGAAGGGTATCTGGTATCTCGATAGCGGATGCTCTAGACACATGACTGGAAAGAAAAATCTGCTCGCTGAATACAAGGAAGAAAAGGGTCCCTCTGTGACTTTCGATGGAAATGGAAAAGGACATACCCGAGGGTTTGGTGTACTCTCAAATGGTACAACAACCTTCAGAAGAGTCGCATATGTTGAAGGGCTGAAGCATAATCTTCTAAGCATCAGTCAGCTTTGCGACATGGATAACAAGGTAATCTTTACCAAGAAATCCTGCTTTGTCGCTGACAAAAATGAGAAGATAGCTCTCAGCGGTTATCGTTTGGAAAATGTTTATGTAATAAACATGGACTCAACAACCACTGAGAACTCCTGTTTCTTCTCAAAAGCCTCATCTGATGTCAACTGGCTATGGCATAAGAGGCTCTCTCATCTAAACTTTAAGACACTTAACACTCTTTCTTCAAAAGAGTTAGTCATTGGTCTACCTCAACACTCATACGCCAAAGAGTCCTTATGTTCAGCGTATGAGAAGGGCAAGCAGACAAAAGCAAGCTTTAAGTCAAAGCAAGTCTCCTCAGTGTCATCTCCTCTACAACTTCTCCATATGGATTTGTTTGGCCCTATTAACAAACAATCCATCGCTGGAAAGAAATATACGCTGGTTATAGTTGATGAATTCTCTCGCTATACATGGGTTATGTTTCTCCGTTCTAAGTGTGACACCCCTGAAGAACTCATCACCTTTGTTCGGAAGATGGAAACCCTGAACAACTTGACCGTTCGCTCAATAAGGAGTGATCATGGGACTGAATTCAAAAACAGTTCTCTTGATTCCTTCTTTGAGAGTAAGGGTATTTCTCACAACTTTTCTTCAGTGAGAACACCACAACAAAACGGAGTCGCTGAAAGAAGAAATAGAACAATTATTGAAGATGCACGTTCAATGCTCAGCGATTCTCACCTGCCTACTCAGTTTTGGGCATAAGCTGTCAACACTGCTTGTTTTACACAAAACAGGTCGCTGATAGTCAAAAGATTCAATAAGACAGCCTATGAACTTTTTCATGGGAGAAAACCTTCAATTAGCTTTCTTTACATCTTTGGATGTCAGTGTTTCATACTGAACAACAGAGATGCCCTTGGAAAGTTTGATCCTAAGGCTGATGATGGAATTTTTCTTGGATATTCTTCAATCTCCAAAGCCTTCAGAGTCTTCAATCGAAGAAGACAAACTGTAGAAGAAACTATTCACGTCACTTTTGACGAATCCCGTTCAGCGAACTCTAAACCGTCCGCTGATACTGAAGAACTGAATCAATGGATATTTCTCATCTTGGTGATTCAGAAGATATTCCCACTCCTCATACTCATACAGTTGAAGATGATAGTCCTACTATCATCCCAAATATGCACAATAGTGAAGCTGAAACATCATGGGTCTCAGTTGTTCCTTTAAACACTATACCTGCTTCTGAACCAAATGTCTCAGACATTCCTGTTGGTTCCCAGATTCACGTCGTATCACGATAATGGTAGTTAAATAGACAGCGGAAGCATTTAAATATAAAGCCATTAAAGTGAGTGATTGTATGAGACGATATGTAAACTGTGATATCAAATATAGAACAGGAATATGATAACAAGATCAAATAAGAAACGCTGCTCGTATATTGATAAAGATAACACCAAGAACAAGATCAATGGTGTATCAAGAAATCACAGAGACAATATCGTACGGGGTAGTGCTATGAGGATATGACAGTGTGTGCTTTTACAATTGTGGAAAACTATTCTTCCAAAAGCTTACAATTGTTTGTTCCACTACCTTGCTATATATAGCCTCATAAAGTGTAGACAGTGTACTATCGTACCCTGGAATGACACGTGGAAAGTGTGTCTCCAATCTTTAGGGCATACGTGGAAAGGTGTGGACACGTATCTGACACTTCGGATTTCTACGAGACTTAGGCATAACAGAGGTCTTCACTTCAATAGAGCGTGTTATGACAGAACTCTGTTGGTCTTCGGGTATGAACAGTTCTTCTGTTGATCTTCTGCCAGAGCTCTGTTGAGCTCCGTTGGTTCCACCAGAACTCTGTTGAGTTCTGTTGGTCTTCTTTGTTGGTCTTCTAAGTCTTCTGCTTTATCTCTGTAGGTCTTCTGACTTGGTTTTATTTTCAATACTTTCATTTTACAGATACTTGGAGCTAACAATCTCCCCCTAAGTATTGAAAATAAAAAATTGGAAATGACAAGAGATTGAAAACAAAAGAACAGAGAACTTTACCCTCTGTTACCCTGTGCACTATTCTTTTAAGATTTTACAATAGAAAGAACAAGTACAATCAAGCGTAATTATCTCCCCTAAGGATTCTGTCGAATCTTCTGATTAGCTCACGGAAGTCAAGCATCAGATTAATTATGTTGATGAAGGACCTTTGCTGTTCTTCCGGACACTTGTTCCTCGGGAGACTTTGAACTATGTTTTTGAGATATGCTAGCGACTCACTTGTGTACTTATGAGCTTCAGCAGATCTGATGGCTTTCTTTGTCCCTTTCTGTCGGCAGATAAAGACTGGAGGATCTTCAACTACAGTTCCAGTCCTAAAATGTCGATAGCCCTCAAGATCTTCGTTTGGTGGTGCAATCGCCAGTTTCTCAATTTCAAACTCTATGCCTAGCTGAAAATCTGTCTGAGTTCTGAGATTGATGTGCTCTTGCATAGCTAGTTTGACTTCAGGTAAGGCTGTTCTTGCTGGAGTATATCTGTCAGAGAAGTTCAAGCAGTAGGCATGAAGCACAGTTAGATCGTACGGATTTAGAAGGACAAGATCGTTGTCGTTGAAGAATTCGTTCTTTCCTTCTGTTGATTCCACAGTGTACTCATGATAGGTCATTCTGTTGTGCTGGAACTTCTTATGCTTGATGTCTAGGATTCTCTTGATACTGAAGTGTGAGTTGATGTTTCTGTTCAGATTGGACTTGTTTCGGATGAACATCCGCCTTGCTTCAGTAATGGTGTTTATTCTGATTGGGTTAAGGTAAGGATTTATGGGTACGGCATTTGCAGGAATGATATCTCTGTCAGCATAAAGAAATGCAAATACCGTTTCCAAGGCAGGTTTATCGGTGTGTTGGGTGGATGATTCTGGGTTTTGTTCTGGTATCATTGGGTTTGGGTCTTCATGAGTTTCAGCCATAAGAGTATCGATATGAACATATTCTTGAGCAGCTTCTGTTTGGCTTTGTTCATCAGCAGAGATTGGGATTGATCTCTCTGGTTCAGTCCTTGGTGAAGTAGGAGGGGTATCCAGGCAGATAATCTCTGGTGGTTCTTGTGTTGACTCTTCTGTCGGTTTGATGACTCGATCTTTGAACATGTAGTCGAATTCCACCGTAGGTATATCTTCTTCTGTTATCCCCATATCTTCTGTCCCGACCTCTTCTGTTAATTTCTCTTTGCCTCTTTCAGTAGGCATTTCAGCCTCTCTCTCTTCTTCTTTCTCTGTCTCTGTTTCTTTCTCCTTTTCTTTCTCTTTCTCTGTCTCTTTCTCTTTCTCTTTCTCTGTCTCTTTCTCTTTCTCTTTCTCCTTCTCTTTCTCCTTCTCCCCCTTTTGTTGACCCGAGGACTCACCCAAATTACTATCTGATGCAGCATCGTGGAAATCATCATCATCATCAGAGGAGTCTTCATCAGAGAGTCTGGAGACAATGGGTGAGAATTGGTCAACAAACTTACGTCTTTTGCCAGAAGGCTCTCCCTCTGGTGCTTTCTCAGCAGATCGTTTCTGTATGACAGATTGTAAGATTGCATCTGTGAAAGTAGGAACTGCTTTCTTCAAGGTGTCTTCCACTTCTGCTGCAGCACCTCTGATTTCCTCGACTTGGCTCACAAATTGAATTTGTGGGAGTCCAGTGATTCCTTCACAAGTGCTTCTGTTGCCTGGGCTTTCATGACAAATTTGGACGAGATTGTCATCATTTTCTTTACGACGTCCCTTCTGAAGTCGCCCATTTGACCGACTGTCATTGGCAAACTGTTTGGGTTGGGGCTGGATATGTTGAGAGGATCAACATCTGACGTTGTGGCTTCTTTTATGGATTTCTTAACAGAGTTATCAATGAGCTCTGTCAAGGTTCTGATGTTGGATTCTGATAGGATAACTGTTGGGACTGGCAGAGTTCTGTTCATTTGAGCTGTATGGTTGTCGATCACAAGTCTTTTCAGGTCAGCTACTTCTGTCGATACCTTTGTGTTCTCTTCTGCTCTGACGGTTCTTAGATCTGCTATCTCTGTAGCCAGTCTGCCAATTTCCTCTCCTCTTGTCTGTTCAGCTTTTGTTCTGATCCTTTCAGTGTCAATGTATTTCTGATGAAGTTCGGCATATTTCTCTGACAGTTTCTGCAGTTCGTCTCTGAGAGAAGTATTTTCCTTGAGGATCAGTTCCTCCTTTTGATAATTGATAAGTTTATGCTCATTCAAGGAGTTGTTGATACTATCACAGAAGCTTGTGAACTCTGTTTTTGTGACAGTGTCAACGGGGGTAACCCTGGTACCAACTAATGGATCCAGTTCTGCCTCGAGTTCAGAGGCGCCTGCGTCAAGAGTTGTTTTGATGTTGGCTCTTGCAGGACTTCCACCCGATCCTTGATGTTCCTTTTGAGGGGAATCACCTACAGGTGTTCTGATCAGAAGTTCCTCCTCCAGCTCAGGTTCTGAGGAAGGAAATCTGATATGATGAGAAGCATTTGGATCAAGCAAATGTTTCCCTTGTGCAACTAAGGTCTCATACTGTCCCTGAGTCGGACAGATGGTACGTGAGATTACAAAAATCTCGGGTCTATGTTGTGTTCCGACTACATGAGCCACAGAGGCATCATTATGTGTAGGTGACCTGTCGATGTTCTGGGGCGAATGAACATCACTAGCAAGACTAGCTTCCCCGTCTTTGTGCGTACCAGAGGCATGAAGAGTTGCCTCTGATGGGTCTGGCTGGTTAAGGTTCGAGGTGTGCACCTCTGTTTCAATAATCCCTTGGTCTTGATCACCAGGATTAGGTAATGTGGTAGCACTGGAAGTTTGGTTAGGATCTCGCACAGATATGTCAACTTGGACATCTTGTTCTATACTCACATTTCCCTCGGTTTCTAGGGTTTCAGAATTCTCTGGTGAGCTCTCTATCTCATGAATCTCTACACTGCCAGAAGGGTGCGATCTCTCTGTCACCACTTCTGCAGTCTCTTCTGCTCCCTCTTGAACAGTCTCCCTAGGGGATGCTCTGTTCACTACTTCCTCCTCCATTACTCTAGAGGAAGACCCCACTTCGGGTACTCTGTCCTCTGGTCTATTTTCTTCTTCTTCTATTCCTCACTCGCACTCTCCACAGAAGGCTCAGAACCTAAATATGTTGGGGTTCTCACCTCAGGTTCTTGAGGTTGAGCAGCAGTTCTATAGTTTTGGATAGAGATGTGGGTTGGATTGATCAGAGCAAGCATTGTACCTGGAATTCTTCTAATGAAAGGGTAATCTCCTGAAGTTGTTGGTTGGAATCTTTCCATGGTCCAGACAGGAGTAGAACGACCCTGATGTGTCAGTTCCAGTCTGTCGAATGCCCTTCTGATCACCAAACTGATAAACCGAGGAAACTTGATGGCTTTAAGGGATTTGTGTCTTCCAACTTCTCCACCTCTGGCTAGAGCAGTGGTTTTAGTGTTGACAGCATCTAGAAGTGCATTGTAGAGGATCCCTGCATAGTTGAAGTTTCTGTTGAAGAACAGACCATACATGATTTCGAGGATTTCAGTGCTCGCTTGGTCTTGACTGCCGGATTTGCAGGTGAGGGTTCTGTTGAGGGTTGAGAACATGAAATTCCACATTTGTGGTAGATTTTGTCTTCTGAAGGCTCATATTCTCTCTAACTCTTTGTTGTAACCCAAAAACTTCACGAAGTCGAGAAGAACAGCAACAGAAGGTGGTTTCTCATAGGCATCAATACCTAGCTGTCTTTTGGTTTTCATCCCAAAAGTTCTTCTGAGAGTTCTTTCAAGAATCCTTATTGTTCCTGATCCTCCATTACCAGAGTTGACACTTCCGACTATTCCGCTTCTGACGCCGTCTTCAATGTATTGGCATGTGGTCCACCATTGTTGGACATATATTGCAGGAAGATGATCGTCAAAGGCTGTTAGGGCTGTAAAAACTTCTGAGTTTCGGAAAAACTCAATATAGATGTGGTAAAGGGGTAAATAGAGTGCTGGATTGGGATCAAAACGGTAGTTGTTATCAGCCAACTCGTATGGTAGAATAACGATGTTATCTACGGGTTCGTTGTTACTGGTATCATCAGAGTTCTGGGGTTGGTTTTGGGGTTCAGCCATTGTTGCAGGTTAGGGTTTTTCTTGAGAACCACAAGGTATAGGTTTCTGAGAGGGAAAAGATGAAGGGTTTGAAATGGTTGTTAAGCGTAAGAGTGAAATGGGTTGAAGTTGGGTATTTATACCGGAAACATGTGGTTGGGGAAACAACGTAGGGACTGTAGGCACTTAAGTGTCAGAAATTGGAACGGCCTGAACAGTGTATCGTGGGAACACCTAGTGGTTTGTCTTTCAATCAGAGGATGCCACGTAAGATTTTGTTCTTACAATCGTAGGACAAGTAAACCGTCACGGTTAGAGATATGCGGGTGACAAGTGGGTGATTTTCAAAGAATGACCCGCATCTCTGCTGACGTGTTTCTGATGACGGGGCAGAGAAACTAACATAGCTCTGGTGGAGCTCAGTTATTTTCTTTCTCTGTTGAAATGATCTTTTCAACTTTGCTCAGTGACCAATCATGTTTCACCTTTACCCAAAAACATTTTAAAATTCTGTATCTGATGTGAAGAATCAAAGAACAAGGACAGAATTGACCAACAATTTTCAACAGGGATCTGATGAGAAACAACAGAGGCTCTGGTGAGAATATCAGGGTTCTGCTAAGTTCGACTTTCTCAAAAGAATTTCATCAGAACAGGTTTTCCCTCTTTCAAAAAGATTTTTCTTTCAAGATCAAGAGAGGCAAGTCATATGAATTTGAAATCAGATTTTTTTTTACTTGCTCCCCCTAAAACCATGCATATTTTCTTTTATAAGCTCCCCCTAGAAATATGAGCTTAAAAAAACTTGCTAAAAGAAATATTTATAGAGATATATACAAACGAATTCACTGGAAGCTTGTTGAAAAAGTATGTTTTACAGAGCTCTGGTGAATGACAGAGGCTCTGTTGAACTATCCTACCCAACTATTTTGACAGATCTCTGGTAGGAACATCAGAGTTCTGTTGAGTGATAAATAGTGTTAGGACATGTTCAGCATACCCAATTTGCTGATTAAGAAGTTAAATCTCCTTTCATCAAGGGCTTTTGTAAAAAGATCAGCAAGTTGGAAGTCTGTTGAAACGAAATACATTTCAATAGTCCCTTTTTCAACATTATCTTTTATGAAGTGATACCTTATATCGATATGCTTGGTCTTTGAGTGTTGAACTGGATTAGCTGTGATTGCTATTGCGCTTTTGGAGTCACACAAAATTGGAATTCTGTCATACTCCAAGCCGTAATCCTTGGGTTGAGTTTTCATCCAGAGAACTTGAGAACAACAACTAGCAGCAGCAACGTATTCTGCTTCTGCTGTAGAGGTGGACACACAGTTCTGTTTCTTGGATGTCCAACTTACTAACTTCTCTCCAAGAAATTGACAGCTACCAGACGTACTCTTTCTGTCGTTCTTACATCCTCCATAGTCTGAATCTGTATATGCTACAAGCTCGAAACCAGAATTCAGAGGATACCAGAGACCCAAAAATTGAGTCCCTTTCAGATATTTAAATATGCGCTTGACGGCAGAGAAATGCGAAACTTTAGGATTAGCCTGAAATCTAGCACAGAGACACGTTGCAAACATTATATCGGGTCTACTGGCAGTTAAGTTCAGAAGTGACCCTATCATACCTCTGTAGTTCTTGACATCTGTTGGTTCACCATTAAGGTCAGGGTTAAGCTTAACTCCAGTGGCAATAGGAGTTTTCATTGATTTTGAGTTGTTAAAATTGTACTTTTTCAAAATGTCAGAGATATATTTGGACTGACTTATGAAAGTCCCTTTGTCGGTTTGTTTTACTTGTAAACCAAGGAAGAAAGAAAGTTCTCCCATCATGCTCATTTTGAATTCACTTTTCATCAAATCCTCAAACTTATCACAGTACTCTTGCCGTGTTGACCCAAAAATAATGTCATCAACATATAATTTGTACCAGAAGTATATCATTCTTGTATCTCCTAAAGAATAGAGTTTTATCGACAGTACCTTTCTCGAAGTGATTAACCAACAGAAAATTGGACAGAGTTTCATACCAGGCTCTGGGAGCTTGCTTAAGCCCATACAGAGCTTTGTCTAGCTTGTAAACGTGGTCTGGAAACTCCGAATTTTCAAAACCAGGTGGTTGCTGGACATAGACTTCTTCTTGTAGTCTGCCATTTAGGAAGGCAGATTTGACGTCCATTTGGTAGACCTTGAAACCCTTGTGAGCAGCATAAGCTAAGAAGATTCTGATTGCTTCTAGCCTAGCCACAGGAGCAAAAGTCTCGTCATAGTCAATTCCTTCTTCTTGACAGTATCCTTTTGCAACCAGACGGGCTTTGTTTCTGATGATAATCCCATCTTCATCCTTCTTGTTTCTAAACACCCACTTGGTTCCAATGGCTGATTTGCCTTTTGGGAGTGGAACCAAGGACCAAAATTTATTTATCTCGAATTCAAGAAGCTCTTCTTGCATAGCTTCGATCCAGTTTGGGTCTTCAAGTGCTTCAGAAATTATTTTCGGCTCAATCATGCTAAAAAAGTTAACAAAGAAAGCTTCGTTGATTGTAGCCGATCTTGTCTTGACACCATCTTCAGCAGCACCAATTATAAGATGTTGGGGGTGATCCTTAGTCCATTTTGTCATGGGAGCATGGACAACAGGAGGGGTTTGTGCTTCAGATGAGAAAAGACGATCATCAGCAACAGAGCTATGAGGGTTGGTGCCAGGGTTCTGTGGCACACAACTCTGAAGAGTGGCCTCATTGCTATGTGAATTGCCAACAGGGCTCTGCGAAGGTGAACTTTCAAACAGGGAGTTTCTGCCGATATTTGTTAGCAGAGGTGATGATGGCTCTTGTGTAGGTTCTGGTTGTGGTTCCTCGTTTCTCTGAATTATACCTGTAGACAGAGAAGTAGATGGTCAAATATTGGAGGGACCAGTAAGAGTTGTACCTGTCAGATTTTGTTCTGTTGAACTTTGAGCTTGATCTCCTCTGTTGATGTTGACAGAGGAATCATCATCATCATCGAAGAAATCGTCGAATAGGAGATTGATATCTTCTTCCCTTGATTTTGAAGAACTAGGCTTCTTCTGTTCTGTTGGTGTCCCCTCTGTTGATTTGCGATCAGAGGTACTTGATGTACTTTCATCAAAGGACACGTTCACGCTTTCTTGAATGACGCGAGTTCTGGTGTTGTAGACTCTGTAGGCTCTAGAGGTCAGGGAATAACCAATAAATATTCCTTCGTCCGCTTTCTTGTCAAATTTACCCAGCTGTTCTCGGTCGTTCAAGACATAACATTTACACCCAAAAACATGAAAATATTTCACGTTTGGTCTTCTGTTATTGATGAGTTCATAAGGCGTCTTTTTAAATCTTTTCACTATTACAGCTCTGTTTTGAACAAAACAAGCTGTTGAGACTGCTTCTGCCCAGAAGTTGATGGGAAGGACAGAACCGGCCAACATGGTTCTGGCGGCCTCTACCAGAGTTCTGTTCTTTCTCTCCACTACGCCATTCTGTTGTGGAGTTCTAGTAGCTGAAAAGTTTTGGGAAATTCCTTCTTCTGATAGATAAGAATCTATTCGAGTATTTTTGAATTCTGTCCCGTTGTCACTTCTCAACTTTTGCACTTTTAGTCCTAACAGAACCTGTATCCTTCTCAATAAACTTATCAGAATTTCTGGGACATCAGATTTTGCTCTGATGAACTCAATCCAAGTATACCTAGAATATTCATCAATAAGCACAAGAATATACTTCTTGCCAGACAGACTTTGCACAGAGATTGGACCACAGAGATCCACATGAAGCATATGCAAAGGTCTTAAGCAATTGTGATCACTCTTGGTTCTGTGTGAGGATCTTTTCATTTTTCCAAACTCACAAGCAGAGCATAGATGGTCTTTGTCAAATTTCAGCGAAGGAAGACCTTTTACCAAGTTCAATTTCACGAGTTTGTCAAGATTTGAAAAATTTAAGTGAGCAAATCTTTTATGCCAGAGCCAGACATCTTCTTTGTTCAAAGAGACTAAACAGAGTTTCTCTGTTGTAGTTCCCTGGTTTGGATTAAAATTCATTTTATAAAGATTGCCTTTTCTGTCGGCTCTTAAAAGTTCTTGACCAGACTCAGAAAGTAATAATGAACAAAACTTCTTCCTGAAATTGACATCGAACCCATGATCACAGAGTTGACTTATACTGAGAAGATTATGATTTAATCCTTCAACATAAGCAACTTCGGAAACTGAAACACCACCATTTACCAGAGTACCATAACCTCTAATTTGTCCTCCATTGTCTCCTCCAAAGGTGACTGCACTTCCTTTTTTGTTCTTGAATGAAGTCAGCAGCTCCTTATTGCCTGTCATGTGCCTGGAACATCCTGAATCTAGGTACCAAATCTGCACATGAGGCTTCTGCAAGACAGATTAGTTTCTTTTAGGTACCCATTGCATGATGGGTCCTTTCTTGTTAGGCTTTGATGGGTTAACAGTCTTTCCTACAGGCTTTACATTCTTTGATGTTGTGCCAGAGGTTTTCTTCTGTGTGGTCTGATCAGTCTTGGGATTTATCATCTTTTGTGACTGATTCAGAACACAGTGAGGTCCATTCATATGATTTTGCAGTTTTCTTAACAGATGAACACAATTGCAATTGATGGAACATGAGGATTGATGCAAGTTGTTATTCAAGAATTGTTTATTAGATGGAGTTTGATTCTGAAAAGCTCTAGGACCATGCATTCTGTTTGAACTATTCTTTGAGACAGATTCTCTTTTCTCAAAATTGATCTCTTGATTTCTACCAGAATTGGAAGTATGTCTGTCATTTACTATCCATTTTCCCTTCTGTTCTGGTGTAAATCTGATTGGTTTAAAAGTTGGAACAAAGGTGTTGTTAAGTAAAGTACTTGCCTTCACCTTACCTTTTACTTCTGTTGAGTTAGAAGCAAGAATTCTGAATTCTTTGTTATTAAACTCAGTTACCGGTATAAATCTTGATTGTTTCTTGAAAAATGATATGTCTTCTTTTAAATCAAAGGATCCAGCCGGTATCTGTTTAGGTTTATGCAAAGCATTTGGTTGAGTACAGAAAATTTGCTCATCTACCTCAGGGTCAGAGTCACTGTCAGAGGCTAGAAAGTCTCTGGTGGCTCTGTTGGAGGTGTTACTCACAGAAACAGGCTTTGTAGAATCAGGTTTTGCAGTTTTAAACCTTCTCAACTTGGGTTTTAAAGCATCAGAAACAACATTTTCTTTAAGAACTTTCATGAGATCTTCTTCAAAAGATGTTCTTATCGTTTCAGAAGTAAGAGAGAAGACTGGTGCTTCAGGGTTGAGCTTGCTCTGTGGTATTTCAACAGAGGATTCAGCCTCAGAAGTGACAGGCTTCTGTTCCTTGAAAGAATTAAAGTTGAAAATCTCTTTTGGATCCAGACTTTCGACAGAGTTAGGAATTAAGATTCTAGCTCTTCCTTGATCAAGAATAAACTTTGAAGATGGTTTAAGAACCTTGTCATGATCCAAGGAGTCATAGTTGACATTCCTAAAGTCAAGCCTTTTCGTCCTCTTGTAAACGTCCGAGGTTTTAATTCTTTTGAAAACAGCATTACCAGAGATAACATTCTCTTGGATTTTCCCAGCACAGAAAGTAGTCAACAGAGATGTTTTCTTCTTTCCGTTCCAGGGAGCAAGGTCTGAGAAACCAAGACCTTGCGTATCCATCTGAGAATTTATCTTAACATGCACATCCTGTGCATCCTGATACTTTTTGATTTGAAGTTCTTTTCTCTGTAGGGACTTATGTAATATTTCCCTTTCTTTTTGAAAAAAATCTTTTAAAGCGACAGAGTTAAGTCTTTCATTCTCAGACTTCTTCATATCTACGGTTTTCTGTTTTAACAGATTTTCGTACTCTTTAACCTTTTTAGAAAAAGTACTTTTCTCTTTCTGTTGTAAGATCTCTAGCTCAGATTTCTCCTTGAAGATATCTTCCTTTTCTTGTTCCAAGAGAGTTTTCTCTCTCTTGTAGAAGGACAGATCCTTCTGAGCTAGCTTTCTTAGCTCTTTTTCCTCAGAAAGCTTTTGTTTCAGTAATTGAAATTCCTCAGTTAATTGCGAAACATGCATTTCCAGTTCTGAGTCAGACTTGGATTCGGAGGAACATACCTTGGCACTGGGTTTAATGGTCTCCAGCGCTATATCGTCTGGCTCTGTTACAGTAAGAGCGAATGCATGAGCTATATCTTCTTCTTCTGTTCTCTCTATCCGTTCTCCAGTCATCCAGTCAACCTCTGTCATACTTTCATCATCTACAGCAACATTGGCTTGCTCTGGTTCATCATCAGAGGATAAGTCAGAGATCCAATTCTCCATCTCGGCGACATAACTCCTTTCTCTGTAGTTGTACTTGTATTTGTTCTTGTAGTAGTCTTGATCTTTTACAAGTTTTCCTCTACAGTTAGCAGAGAAATGGCCAGGTTTGCCACATCTGAAACAACGACCATCGTTTTGGTTGATGGGTTGTGCAGCATCAGTCTTTTGTGGACCAGGAGCGTTGTACTTCTGTTGAGGTTGAGGTCTCTGTTCTGTCGGGTTTCTGTTCTGGTGATTCTGTTGAGGTGCAGTATAACTTCTGTCACCATTTTTCTTCTCTTTCATACCTTTTTCTTCTGTCAAATGTCATGTTGCCAAATCTCTGGGTAAATTGTTGAGTTATTAACGCAAGAGATTTAGCAAAGGCATTTATATCACTATCCTCATCTGATGAACTCCTTTCATCATCACTTTCTGCAACCAAGCTCTTCTTCCCTTTCTTTTTATCTCTTTTCTTATCTCTGCTAGGGCCATCTCTGTTGAGTTTCTCTTCTGCTGAGTTCTTAGATTCTGAAATCAAAGCGATAGGACCTGCAATGGTGGATTTGCCTTTTTGCTTGACAACATCCTTCTCTTGTGCGGCCAGAGTGCCATACACATCAGTAAGAGACCATGCATCTAAGTCCTGATTAGCTTGTAAAGACATGGACAGATTCAACCATTCATCATTTAAACTTTTCAAAAACAGAACATTGTTATCTTCCTTCGACCTAACAACCCCACACTTTTTACATTTGTTAATCAGAATATTAAATCTGTTGTAGGTCTGTTGTAAGGTTTCCTCAGGAAGTGCCTTGAAATCATTGTATTCATTTATACACTGGGTCCTTCTGTTCTTTTGGGTTTTGATACCACCCTCAAGTTGATTTAGAAGTTGATCCCAGATTTCCTTGGCAGTAACACATGAGTCTAGTTCTTGAAATATATCGTTCGGAATGGCCATAATCAGAAGTCTCACTGCTTTAAGGTCATTTTCCATTTTGCTCTTTTCTTCTTCGGTAATCCCAGTGGTTTTGGGTTCGAAGTGAGCAGGAATCTCATCAGTGGTTTCTGTTGCGGGTACACGTGGGACATAAACCATGGGTTGGAATGGTCCATTCGTGACAGATCGCATTAAGTCCTTATCCATTCCATCAAGGAAGTTGACCATCCTAATCTTCCATTGAGGGTATTCATCCCTCAGAAGAGTAGGAGGCTTGGTCAGAGAACCAGCAGTATAAATGGCGTTGATGTTTGCCATTTTTTTGAAAAGAAAATAGAGTATGAGAGTTTCAAATGGTCTATAATGAGAATAAGCTAAAGTATGAGGAACAGTAACCAATGAAATAGTAGAACAGATGTTTTAATCTAGACTGGAAAGCTTAGTATGATATTAAATGAACTGAGAAGATGTAAAATACTTTAAGCAGTAAAACAGAGTATAATGAGGCTTTTAAACACACACACAATCAACAACAGTGAATCAACCTTGGTAGATTGGATGCCTTGATTTGAGCAAATCAAGCAAGCTCTGATACCAATTGTTGGTTCCCAGATTCACGTCGTATCACGATAATGGTAGTTAAATAGACAGCGGAAGCATTTAAATATAAAGCCATTAAAGTGAGTGATTGTATGAGACGATATGTAAACTGTGATATCAAATATAGAACAGGAATATGATAACAAGATCAAATAAGAAACGCTGCTCGTATATTGATAAAGATAACACCAAGAACAAGATCAATGGTGTATCAAGAAATCACAGAGACAATATCGTACGGGGTAGTGCTATGAGGATATGACAGTGTGTGCTTTTACAATTGTGGAAAACTATTCTTCCAAAAGCTTACAATTGTTTGTTCCACTACCTCGCTATATATAGCCTCATAAAGTGTAGACAGTGTACTATCGTACCCTGGAATGACACGTGGAAAGTGTGTCTCCAATCTTTAGGGCATACGTGGAAAGGTGTGGACACGTATCTGACACTTCGGATTTCTACGAGACTTAGGCATAACATAGGTCTTCACTTCAACAGAGCGTGTTATGACAGAACTCTGTTGGTCTTCGGGTATGAACAGTTCTTCTGTTGATCTTCTGCCAGAGCTCTGTTGAGCTCCGTTGGTTCCACCAGAACTCTGTTGAGTTCTGTTGGTCTTCTTTGTTGGTCTTCTAAGTCTTCTGCTTTATCTCTGTAGGTCTTCTGACATGGTTTTATTTTCAATACTTTCATTTTACAGATACTTGGAGCTAACAATTCCATCTACTTCTCAGCAATCAGTGTCGAGGGGGAGCAAGCAGAGGATAACACAAGCAAGAATACCATTACAGAGGCACTAGAAATACCAACTCCAGCAACTACAGAGGAAGCAATACCAGAGGAGAATGAGGATTCTGTCTCAATATCCTCAGAGGAATCGGTACCAACTCTCATTGAAATACCTCGGCAAGCTGAAACACCAAGTTCTAGCACAGAAGTACCATCTACAATAGAGGTTGCACCAGAACCATCGTCTGCAACCACATAAGTTCAACTCAATGATGCCAATGACCATCTCCCAAGGATGACTAAGTGGACAAAGAGCCATCCTCGGAGCCAAATAATCGGCGACCCTTCCGAGAAAGTCAAGACAAGATCAACCATTGCTAACTTTTGTTTCTTTACAAACTTTATCAGTGTGATCGAACCCAAAGATTTATGGATAATTTCCTAAGTTAGGGGTTTCTAGGAAAAATTTCTCAAATTTTCCTATTGTACAAACTTTATCAGTGTGATCGAACCCAAAGATTGCACTTTTCGAACTCTGATATGAATAAATGAACTATCCCGTGCGGTTCTAACCTGAGGTGTAAATTTGACAGTTGTCACAGTCTCCCCCGGTTAAAAGAATTTCGTCCCGAAATTCAAGAGTTACTAGCTTTAACAGGTTTGCTAGCAAAGAGATGAGGATACTTATGCATCATGTAATCCTCTCGTTCCCAAGTGTACTCAGGCCCACGCCTTGTGTTCTAATGGACTTTTACTATCGGGATTTTGCTTCGCTTAAGACGCTTGACTTCCCTATCGAGTATCTCCATTGGTTCCTCTACGATGTGTAGCTTATCGTTGATCTGGACCTCTTCTAAAGGCACGGTTACTGCTTCGTCGGCTAAACACTTCTTCAGGTTCGACATGGGAAACGTGTTGTGGATAACACTTAACTCTATTGGCAACTCCAGCTTATAAGCTACTGGTCCAATTCTTTCTGTAACTTTGAATGGTCCAACATACTGTAGACTCAACTTTCCTCTTTTCCCAAATCGGACTGTTCCCTTCCAAGGGGATACTTTTAAAAAGACTCTGTCTCCAACCTGGAATTCTAAAGGCTTCCTCCGATTGTCCGCATAGCTCTTTTGACGATCTTGAGCTACTTAAAGCCTATCCCTGATGATTGCGATCTGGTCGGTGGTTTCTTGGACAATATCCGGACTAGATAGCTGTCTATCTCCGATTTCTAACCAACAAAGAGATGATCGACACTTGCGTCCATACAGAGCTTCATATGGCGCACACTGAATACTAGAGTGATAGCTATTGTTGTATAAAAATTCAACTAACGGCAAGTGGTTATCCCAACTTCCTCCAAAATCTAGCATGCATGCCCGAAGCATGTCCTCTAACGTTTGCATGGTTCGCTCACTCTGGCCATCCGTTTGAGGATGATAGGCCGTGCTAAAATTCAATTGCGTACCCAACGCTCTTTGAATTGACTGCCAAAACCGAGATGTGAAGCGACTATCTCTATCTGAAATCATGGAAACTGGGACTCCATGACACGTGACGATTTCCTTGATGTAGATCTGAGCAAGCTTCTCCATCTTATAATCTTCCCGAATAGGCAAGAAATGTGCCGACATCGTAAATCGATCTACTATAACCCAAATCGAGTCGTGCCCTTTGGCAGTTCTCGGGAGTTTGGTTATAAAATCCATAGTGATTTGCTCCCACTTCCACTAGGGAATCTCCGGTTGTTGCAACAATCCTGATGGCTTTTGATAAACAGCTTTGACTTTTGAGCAAGTTATGAATTTTCCTACATATATGGCAACATCCTTTTTCATTCTTGGCCACCAGTAGTACTCCCTTAAATCCTTGTACGTCTTATATGCTCCTGGGTGAATTGAGTACTTAGACTTATGAGCCTCCTCCAAAATCATTTCCCGCAGGTTGTCAGCCTTTGGGATCCATACTTTGCCTTTAAAGTAACGTACTCCATCAGTCTTAGTTTCCAAACTCGATTCTAAACCTTGATGGGTTTCGTCCTTCAAGTTTTCAGACTTTATCGCTTCGTTTTGAGCTTCGAAAATCCGAGTTTTCAAACTTGTTTGAACCAGCGCTCCCAACGCTCGAACTCGTGAAGGTTTTACCCTTTCTTTCCTACTTAGGGCATCGGCTACCACATTGGCCTTACCTGGGTGGTAACGTATCTCACAATCGTAGTCGCTGAGCAGTTCTACCCATCTTCTTTGCCTCATATTAAGCATCTTTTGATCAAAGATATGTTGAAGACTATTGTGATCTGTGAAAATAGTGCACT